>CM048647.1:61502910-62916410 GCA_026413185.1 Pueraria montana var. lobata | reverse complement strand
AATGTACATAGCATTTGTTAATTCAGTAGCCATAAAAAACTACAAAATAATTTCTACCATGAATAAATCAAATTATCTTGACCTTGATGGTCGTTGCTAATTTGCTTCCTACTCGAAGAAAAAGAGCAATTAATAAGAATAAGCAGCACAAAGAATTGAAGATGTTTACATAAACATTCACCAAACATTCTATACATTACCAAACTTACTCACCCATGTTAGCTCTTCCTGTGCTGCTATTTTTCTGGAAGTGAAAAAGGCAAACTGCGCATGTTAACACGTTAAAAGCATCAGTAAGCAAAATATGCTAGTAATAATGACCAGGATGGAACTTCAAAGATTTAATAACTTCTCACATGATAGTAATAACGACCAGGATCCTCAACTTCAACTGGGATCTCAATCAAGTTTGCATCAGAGCATCTGGAAAAATGAAATAGAAATTATAGAATCATTACAAATCATTATAATGTGCCAAATGTCTGCCTAGCCACTCTTTAATAAAAGTTGAAATTAAAGAGAACACAGTGAGAAGTATCAAACCATCATCATACACAATCAACCATTTGAATCTTGTTCATATAAATCATAAATAATACCAAATTTAATGACATTTTCCCAATAATGATCTTTTTTGCTTCATAGGTTGTAAAGTTGAAAACCACCCACCCACGTCAGTTTTGTCTTCTTATGTTGGTTTGGTTGTCTCTTTATTTTATGAAGCATCAGATTTTAAAAATGAATGTAAATATCTTTGTTCATATAAATTATAAATCAAACTATTTAAATGAATATTTGTCTTCAGTTTTTCTCAATATCAATAAACAGTGCAATTAAGTAATGCATGTCAATAGAACTGTAGTAGTAAGAAATTTTACTCAGTTATAGCTGTAGGGTTTCAACATTTTTTGAGGCTCATAATTGACTCAATAAATTTCTTGTCTGCTTGCCTATTCCTGAACCTTAGAGCCAAATTTATAACAATAGGTGAGAAATTAAATACCTGTGATTGATAAACCTAGCAGTGTTGCCAAAGGAAGTTGCATCCAAGCATAGAGCTTCTTCGTCCTTCACATATCCTGAATCCCAATTTGCATCCAGTAGTACTGGGTATGTATATTTCCCATTTTCAGTGCATTTCATGTTCCTCTCGTGCAACTCTTTAATAGATAAAATTTCTCCAACAAACTCGCACACAAATGCACCTTTTGGCAGGTCCTCTAAGGTACGAAGACCCCATCCTTTTCCTTCTGAAGTGAAAAATACCTAAGCTCCACACAATAGAGAAAACATTTTAATAACACCCAACTAAGATATAACTTAAGAATATAAATTGTTAATCAACATTGAAGAAGATCTATTTGTTTACAAGTGATAAAGATTACTTAAACACCCACCTGCAAATTGCAAGTTATTCCTCGCTGGATAACCCGATTGCCACACTGTTTCCCACAGCCACATTTGCTCCAACATTCTTTAATAAACTTCCTCTTTAAGTGTCCTTTACACGGTTCTAAACAACCATCATTCTTGGATCTTTCAAGTGGGCAATTTTTGCAATAGAAGAAATGTTGGTGAGGGTTGCGACTGATGGCAACACACTCTTCCAAGAATGCTTCCTTCAGTAGGCCTTTAGCATTGTATGCAAATTCACCCCCAGTTTTATTTGCACAAGCACAGGGTGTAGACAAGACACAATTGCCCATACAAGTTGAACAACAGTCCTCACCGCCAATACGTGATAGAGAAATGTTAACATAAGCATCTTGGAACACAAGGTTTTGGGGTATGTAATTAAAAGATGGTGCGAAATCATTATTAGTCTCGTTCACCCATGGAATTTTAACATTTTCTTCTCCTTTTGTAAGGTCATTAGCATCATGAAAAGACCTTATATCCTCAGCTGTAAGCTGATGCTGTGGAACAACCACTAAACTATGCGAATTTGGAGACATAGGATCTTCCAGCTCCTTTCTGACATTACTTTGCGAAAAATCATTTGTTCTGTCCATCTTGGAAACCGGTACAGCATCATTCAGACCATTCAGGTGGGCTAGATGAAGAAGGCTTCGGGGAGAAACCAAGGCATCAGAAGACTTAACATTGATGGATCCATTTGAAAAGCGAGAAGATGTGTCCAAATCTTTATTTCCTACCACACTCAGTGTGCCAGGTGCCTGCGGTTCCTTCAACACATCAACACTGGAATTTATCATAGAACCTTCTTGTGAGTCATCATTTGAATCATTTCTGAATTCCAACATGCAATCACATATATCTCTCAACAATTTTTTGACAGAGAAATTCGGGTCAGTGATTTTATATGAACGCAGACATTTATCCTCCATCATTTCTATAAGTTGATCTCGACTAGGAATATGAAAATCTGATCCCCGAAGAGCTGAGCTGCAGCTCAAAGAAAGCTTTACCTCTCCAAGGGTTGATGAGGCTATCTCTACATTACAAGTCGCTTGTTCATTTGAGGTAGGAATAACATCTTCATCTCTAACTCCATCTCTGCTTTGTGATGATGTCACTGTAACATAACCACTACGCTTTCCAGCTACGCCATTCTTCATTGACGAGTCCCTTGCACTTGATGTTTCTGAGAGGAAGAAAAATCATTAAACAACCTCTTTACAAAATGAACGTTAATTGGCAACATAACTAAAAAAATGGCAACACAATAGTTAAAAGAATAATTGAGACAAAAGTAACATATTATCTGCATTTATACCGAGTCAGAAGCCAGAACCCTGGCTATATTTACATAAAAAAACAACAGATATCATAAAGCATCTTTTGAGTTATGACAAACTTTCTAGAAACACATAATCAGTAATTACTTGGATATTGTATATGCCAATTAGAGCATATAAAGTGGCCAGTGCCTGACTTCTATCAGTTGAAAACCAATGTGATGCAATTATGCAAACACCATACCAAATTGGCACATTGTCTTCTATATTCTTGTGAGGGATGGTAGCATTAAAGATTTTTCCAGTACTTTCATAAGAAAATAATTTCCCTCTAATACACACTACCAAGCAAATACTGGACCATGTTTGGTTGCAGTTTGCACTCACCAAACCTCGGAATTTCAACCACAACTAACATGTTTGGCAAAACCATGGTTAGGTTGTGCTTGAAAATGATTTTGGGTATTAATCCAGGGTTTGAATGGAAGTGGGAAAAAAATTATTTGTCTGATGGGTAAAGCAATGGGTTGCAAACTATAATCCAAACATGCCAGTTGCAAATAATATGCCATGCCACTAAAAACAAAAGGAAAAAATCAATGAGGGAATAGTCCATCGAATACCAGGAGGAATCACTGTAATGGGCATCTCGTAATCAGGCAATTCATCAATAGGCTCATCCTTGGGTATGATCAGTGTGTGAATACGAGGCATTTGTTTGTTTGGCAACAGAAACTTCCCTGGTTCAACTGTTGGTTCTTTAGATGGTATGGATGGGGACGCTCTTTCAGATGTAAGTCTTCTTCCTCTGTGAGAAGCTTGGGGTGATGCAGGTTGCTTTCCCTTATCAATAATGCCATCTTGGAGTGGAAGTGGACGTGCTTCAATCCTTGGATTCCCATCAGATGACACTGGCTTGTTTTGAGGCTTCTTCCCAGCATCTTCTAATTTAGGTTTTTTTGATGGAGGGCTGGGGGCACTGTTAGTCAGAGGATGCAAAGCCTGACTCTCTTGGCCTTGTAATCGCAACCTTTTCAAAGGTCGGGCTGTTTCAATATGCATCTGAGCCTCTTCACACTCTGCCTCTGTTTCCTGGTGGTTTGTAATGGAAGAAGACAAAGAATGACGAGGGTTATGTACATTGGCTGTCTGACTTCTCTTTTTCTGTTCGGGCACCTGTTAAATAAAATCCAACCATGGAAGTAAGCATGCAGAAGAAATGGAATGTGCACACACGTGTGTATCAGAGAGAGAGAGAGCACATAAAATGGAAAACACACCATATTATCGTCATCCTCAAATATAGCATCTGCTAGAACTCTATAGTTCTCTGCCTCAATAGGTTCCCAATTTTTATCATACACTTTGAGGAGTTTCTTTAACACTGATTTCACTTTCGAATCATCAATTCCAAGACTAGACATTGCACGACAGGCCGCAAGTGCTCTTTCTTTTTGACTCGGCGCCATTTATAATCAGCCAACAGTTACTTTCACCACAGATTCCCAAATGTAAAACACCCTTAAATTTCAAAGAATTCTGACAAGAGAATAACAATATACAATTTATGAAAAATTAAGCCAGAAGACCTAAACATTCTTTCGGCAGTAACTTAGAAAGAAGAAGCTTGGAGAACACTAAAATATCAGCTATCCAGTTTTTCAATAATTGGGGAAAAAAAAGGTACATAAACCAAAATCCAGACAACAATTTAGAAATTCAATGATAAGAAAACTCTGTATGTTGACATATAAATCCAATATTCTTTCTAATACGAAAGCCTGCTGTAAGTAGTGGAATATGACCCTTTCTAGGTTTCTTTGTTTACAATAAAATACCCAAAGGAGTCAATGAGTCAAGTGAACCTTTCAACTTCCCCAGTCCCCCATCATCATAATCTTTCAATTCTAGACTTGAAATTCAAAGAGGAAAGAAAAATAAAACTACATACATTTACATATAACAGAATAATTAGGGCAACGACTGTTCACATGGTCTGTAACATTTAGAGAGTTTAAGGAAAATGCATGTGCTTCGTAATCCCCACGCAATATGTGCGGAGGAAAAGGGACAACGGTCACAAACTTAAGTGAGTGAAAGAACACAGAAATGCACTAAAATTTCTCGAGTTAAATTTTGAAAAGGCACTTTCTCACAGTCTCTGTAGTATAAACATGCGCTCACACCCCAAACCCTAACTAAAACCTCCCGAAGAACATGCAATGAAGAATTTACAAACAACAGACATTGATCTTACCAGCAGAAACTTGAATATTTTCTCCAACAATCAAAACCTGGAATCGACACATAACTATTCAGAAACACAAACACACACACAAAGCATTTTTCACCGTAAAATAGGAAAAAAGCAGAAAGATCGTGGAAACTAACTGAGAGAGAAGAGAGTGTAGTCGAGAGGGAGCAAAACCTCTTCTTCTTCTTCTAGTAAAACGACGTCGCAGCACTGGAGAGAAGTGAGAAAAAGTGGTGAAGATGAGGCGAAAGAGGGAAAAACAAATTAGAGAATGGAAGATGAAAAGTTACTACTACCTGCATTTCTGAATGGTGACGATGACGACCATTTTGATTCTGACGAGGAGGGAGAGGGAGGGACAGAAATGAAATAGGGCTCGCAGTCAAAGAGCTAACTCGCTTTTATTATTACTGAGTAATTTGGTTTGCACGAATCTTTAAATAAGTTTGATATCTAAATTGGCTTTTTAAATATTTGGTTAATTTAATCATTTGAACGTATTAGTAGTACTAAGTTAATCTTCTACACTCTTTTGTAAGAAATAACATGAATGAAAATGGGAAAAAACAAATATGGCAGATTTTTTGTTATTTCGTTTGAAAAAAATAAAAGTGAACTTACGAAGAAATAATATTAGATTCTTTTTTTTTACTGATAAAAAAAACTTCCAAAAAAATGTTTTTTTGAGTTTTTTCAGTTTACCAAAAAATGAGAGGAGAGTAATGAGATTATATATAAAAGATTATAGTTAATTATGTTTTGTCCTTGAATGCATAAATCGGTAACAATTTACTCCTCAATGTGTAAAAAGTACGACAATTACATTATGTTGTACAATTTAATGACAATTTGGTCTCAAACTTTACAACTTAATGTCAAATTGGCCTTTGAACATTATAGCTTAATGACAAAATAGTTTCACCAACGACTTGTCATGTTATCAAGGAGTCTAATGGGGGTAATCACATGTATTTTTTTTTTTAATAATGTGTTTTAACCCTTCAACAACTAGTTTAACGTCATTAATTGATCTAAAAAGATAAGATATTAAAAACACAATTTACCAAAAAAAAATTACATGACCTCATACTCCTAATAATGTGACAAGTCATTGGCTACCAACATCATTGTTACGTCATTAGTTAATATTGTTATTTGCAAAGGCTAAAACTATTGACAAACAAAAAGTATAGAAACCAAAAATGCTAAAAAAATTGTTAGGAACTAAAAAGCAAAAATCCAACGAAGTTTAAGGAAAAAAAATATTAAAATCATTCATATTTTAAATGTTTTAAAAAATAATTTAATGAATAATTAAAACTTTAAAAAAAATATTAACATAATATTTGAAGGATTGTATGACAATAATTTAAGTTTTTAAAAAGTAACTAAACCACTAAGCATGAGGATTAACTGGTGTGTGGTTATTCTAGCTTTACTAGTGGTATTGGGTTCGAGTCCTGTGTATACAAGTGCATTAAACACTTGGAAAGAGCCCATAATGGCCCTACCTAGCTCGCATAGGATTGCCTTCAATAAAAGATACCTTAGGTCTAGACCAAAAAAAGTGATTTTAATGTCTCAGATTTCAATTATGTCAATAGAAACCCTACGTGTATTATAATTATACAATTTTAGTCCCTTAATAATATATTTTATTTCATATTTCATATATAAAATCACACATTTGCAATACTTAGATAATTTAATTGGCACAATTAGAACTTAAAAAGACTAAAAAAGCACAATTAAGATACATGGAAAACTAAAAGTAAAGAGAAAAAATACAATTGATGTAATTAGAACATGGTAAACTAAAATCACATAATTACAATATCTGATAGGACAAAAATACAATTAAACCAAATATATTATTGAAAAAAATATGTTTTTAGTCCCTGTACTTTATAAAATATTTTGTTTTAGTCTTTATACTTTATCATCGAACATTTTTGTCTTAAACTTTAAAAAATTAGTGTTTTTAGTCTTTCATGATAGACGTCATGTAGAAAATAATGTTAATAGTATTTGTACTCAAAAACTAAAAATACTTATTTTTAAAAGTTCAAAGATAAAAATGTTCGATAATAAAATACAAAAACTAAAATAAAATTTTTTAAAAATATAAGAACTTAAAAACATATTTTTGTCTAAATTCTTCTAAAATTGGCAATATGTCCATCCCATGCGTTCAAAACCGCTCCCATGCTGGAACACGGTCTTCGTGTGACTACAAAAGTAATTATCATACGTTCAGTCAATGCATTCAACAGTTTCCTTGATACGCTCTGGTCAAAATTTTCATGCAATCACATTTAATAGCTTGAAACAGAAAAAACCAGATCATCTGGCATTCACTTTTAATCAAGCCCCACACCCATTCCATTTTTTTAATTAAGCCCCAAGTATTTAACCATTGATTCATCACTTCAAGATGGACAAGAATGCCAAACTATTTTCCAATTAATTAATATAGCCACTATAAAGTAATCTTTAATTAAACATTAATCAACCAGACTCATTATTGAGGCTCATTAAGCAAACATATAAAGTTGACCAACACAGAGAAAGGGAAAAACAAAAGCCACAAAACCGAATAAGCCAAAACAACCTTCCATGTCGATGTTGTGAGTGAGAAACAACAGCAACAACAAAAAGAAGAAGAACTTCACTTTCTTCAACCCCTCAAATGGGCATGATCAGAAAACGTTACTCTCATTCATATCCTTTTCTTTTTCTCTTCACTGTTTTCTGGTTTCTTCTTCTTCTTCCAATGACAGATGCAGATAACACAAACTTGGTTTACAAGGGTTGTGCAGATCAGAAACTGCACGACACATCTGGGATATACTCACAGAACCTCAAATCCCTCTTGGATTCTCTGGTGTCACAATCTGAAAAAAGGGCCTTCTTCACCACAAACTCTGGTGAAGGCCAGAATGTGATGATGGGTCTCTACCAATGCAGAGGGGACCTCTCAAACACTGCTTGCTACAACTGCATAAGCAAGATTCCTGACATGCTTGACAACCTGTGTGGCAAGGTGGTGGCTGCAAGGGTTCAGCTTATAGGGTGCTACCTCAGGTATGAAATTGTTGGGTTCAAGCAGGTGCCTGAGACTCAATTGCTTTACAAGGTTTGTGGGGCCAAGAAAGAGAGTTATGATGATGGGTTTGAGGAGAGAAGGGACTCTGCATTTGGTATGGTGGAAAGTGGTGTGAAAAATGGTGGAAGCTTGTTTTACACTGGGAGCTACCAGTCTCTCTATGTGTTGGGGCAGTGTGAGGGTGATTTGGCCAAAGATGATTGTGGGGATTGTGTGAAGAGTGCTGAGGATCAGGCCAAAGCTGAGTGTGGTGACTCTATTTCTGCACAAGTTTATCTACACAAGTGCTTTGTTAGCTACAGCTTTTACTCCAAGGGAGGGTCCAACTTGTCATCTTCTCCAGGTAGAGCAATAGAGAAAATATCTTCTTTCCCTTATTTTGATGTAATTTCCTTCTCACAGGGATTTTAACAAAGTACCAAACATGTTTTTTCTTTATCTGGTGAAAAAAGTGTAATGTAATTATGTGAAGTATAATATTATCTGTGTTTGTCAATTGATATAAGTTCTTATTATTGAGCCTAATTTCAATTGGGGATTTAGAAGACGGGTTGAGGAAGGGATTCATTTGGTCTTAGTAGGTGGATGAGGATGCCTTTTGTTTAAGATTTGCACATTGCGGTTGTGGTTGTATGCATGTTAAGTAAGAGTCTAATAAAGCTTGCATTTTGTGTTTGATTGGATCAGGGTCATTGGACACGCAGAGGACTGTAGCTCTTGCAGTGGGAGTGTTTGCAGCTTTGGGTTTCTTGATTGTTTGTTTGTTATTTCTCAAGTCAGTGTTGAAGAAAAAAAGTGATAAGTATTGAGAATTGGACTGTATATATCATGTATACCTAGGTGCTTCATATCTAGTTTATACTTTATATATAACATCTTGGGGTAAACCAAAATATATATATAACATCTTAGGTGAATATACTTGGAGACTCTGTATAGGCAGGATCAAAGGTTTAACATTAAGAGATAATTATCATAATTTATTGTTGGTATTCCATAATTGATATGCTTTTGAGATGAGTGAATCTGATTTGTGGCATGAAAGGAGAAAGTAAAATGTGGGACATATGTTCATCGGGTGGTGTGTGATGTAGATCTCTGTCCCAACCATGTAATTTCAGCAGCTAGATAACTATATGGTAACATGTTTGCTAACAAATGATCCACATCCAACAAAAGCAACAAAGAATAATTTCTATATGTTTTATTTTTTATTTTTTTAATCCAACCTGAAAAAAAAAATAGTGAAACATGAGTGTAGCATATGTGTCCAGTATCCAAACACAGCAGACACCTTTCTCTTTTGTTGATCTAATTGTCTCTTCTCTAACGCACTTTTGATTAGTGTGCAGCTTTACTGACATGCATATCTCTTTGCTAAATAAATGAAGGAGTATACAGATTTATTATGTATAAATATACAAGGGTTAATAATTTTTTTAATATAAAGATCAAATTAAAAATGAGAGTCATGTGCGTGTGTACATGTTAATTATAAAATAAATGCATATATGATTATATTTTAATAAGCAGTGTTTGCTTCATGATGTGTTTGAGTACATGTTAAATTTATACAAGCTTTCTCTAGAAACACTCGTAGTAACATAAATTGGAATAGTAGAATCGATAAAGCTTATTTTTTATCTGGACTTGTGGCATATTTTTTCAAGTATCGCCATACCTCTTCCCCTGGAGAGTTAAGATTTTCAATTTGAATGTGTTCTTACCAACTTCCAAGGTGTCCTTCATACCGATCTTCAACAACAATCTGATCTCCTACTCGGTATGTTGAGCTCCTCCGGACGATGGGAGTGGTACATGCAAAGCCACTCCGACGCTTAAGTCAGTAAGTGAATAATCAGAATTCTAATAGAACTAGAAGAAATTTACTTGCAGTGTACCCCTTTATTTATAATAATAGCAAGTAAGTTAGTGGGATAGGTGATTACCTAGTTACTGGGCGGATAGGCAATTAAGTGGTTATTATCCACTGATAACTGAGTTATAGGCTCGGTCAGTATAGAATGTGATAGAATTCTTCCTCCTTCCCTTTGGTTTCTCCTTCCTCCTTAGTCCTTCCCATGTATGCATGACCGTGTTGTTAGGCAAAAAGATGTCTTGATTCTTGTCGTCATATTTTCTTTAAATTACAATTACGTGTGTGCAAATGATATTTGAAGTGTTTTCGTAGGCTGTGAGTTCTTTTTTCGATGATAATGTATCAAGGCACACTTTTTATACGTGTATCCTGGCAAATTTAATCAGAGTGCTTTGTCTAGAAGCTTATAGTATAATATTTGATTGCTACCGAATTTTGCAATTTTGTTCTTCTTTTATAAGTTGTATTCGGGGGCCATTGCACCTTTTGCTTTTCATTTTATCCCTCGTAAAAAACAAACACATAAAAGAATGAAACAAGTTGATACAAAAAAAAAAAAAAGGCATGAAACACTATAAAGAGTGTATTGATCGATTAATGCATAGTTGTTTCAACCTAATTAGTAATCTCGAATTCGAGTTTTAAGTATAAAGCTATTAAATATTTGGATAAAGAACTTTGTCATGTATAATAGTCATTAGGCTAAATTATTTATATAGTCCCTTATTTTTATTTTATGTTGTAATTTGGTCTTTTATTTTTTAAAAGTTACAAATGGTCCCTTATCTTTATTTTAAGTTGCAATTTGATCCTTTATTTTTTTAAGTTGCAAAATGATCCATTAAGTAAACATTAAAAAATACTTAAGGGACCATTTTGCAACTTTTAAAAAATAAAGGATCAAATTGCAACTTAAAATAAAGATAAGAAACCATTTTGCAACTTTTAAAAAAAAAGGACTAAATTACAACATAAAATAAAGATAAGGGACCAACAAAGTAATTTAGCCTAGTCATTATCAACTTGAACATGATTGCCTATTTATCTTTAATGAAAGATACACGTGTTCTATTAAAAAAAAAAGCATGATACAAAGAAAATGGGGGGAAAATGAAGACCATACTATATTTTAATTATGTTTCCTAACACTTTAAATTTCAAATGATATACATACAAATGAAAGGAGATATGGGATTAACTATAAAGACTTTACATCTTAATGTCAAATTGGTCATATAGCAAAAAGAGACAGTGCGCTTTGCGCGTCGACATCAAGGCGATGTAAATAAGCATATAGTTGGGCCTAGTAATATAAAAATTTCTCGTACATAGCAAAATGCTCTGTAACTATACCAGTCTGAGGGTACGGTAGTAATCTTCTTTTATCGTGCCGAGCTTTATCCGTCCTTCTCCGTCGTCTTCCGCCGTGTACCGGACGGGGTGGGTACCTGCAAAGGCGCTTCGACGCTCAAGTCAGAGACTCCCAAAATATAATAAATTAGTGTGAAAATGAAAATGAATCCTCTTTATCTCGAGAATCTCACCCTATTTATACATATTTTAATGGGCCTTGGATCCATGGGCCTTATCTTGATATTACTGTTGTTAATGATAATCTTACATTAGCATATGGTTTATGTTTAATATTGTATTTCAACGATACTTACTATTTAATACGAAATTTCTTCGTACTCGGTAGTGTAGTTCTAGTGGGCCGAGACCTGTTCGGCCCACAAGTCATGTTACCTGGCCGGAGGGGTTGAGTAGGCCGAGGGGTATGCCTCTGTAGGCCAAGGTCGATGGGTACACATGCCCACTAAGCCTCGAATTCGAACAAGAATAAAAAGGGTTTATAATAACGAGTGGTCAAGTTAGTGGAGGGTGTTTTCTGACACAATGATGTCTTGTTGTAGATTATCCATGGTCGAGCTGTAGGCCACGGTCTGGTTATATGTGGCAACACAAAATATATGATTTTAATTCAGTTGAAAACTAGACATGGTTCTCGGTTTTGCATATGCATGAGCCAAGACATAGGTGTTGGCTCGCATCTCAAGCATGCTTATGGTTGAAGCACAGGTCGGGCTGAATGGTGGTTGTGTTATGGTTGTCCAAGACATATGGCTCAGTTCGTCAAGGATTTATATATTGTTCATGAGGGTCGAGAAGTCTATGATCAATTCTACCTTTTGGCCTCGGCCTACCGAGGCATACCCCTCGGCTTATCCAACCCCTCCGGCCAGGTAACATGACTTGTGGGCCAAAGAAGTCTCGGCCCACTAGAACTACACTACCGAGTACGAAGAAATTTCGTATTAAATAGTAAGTATCGTTGAAATACAAGATTAAACATAAACCATATGCTAATGTAAGATTATCATTAACGGTAATATCGAGATAAGGCTCATGGATCCAAGGCCCATTAAAATATGTATAAATAGGGTGAGATTCTCGAGGTACAGATGATTCATTTTCATTTTCACACTCATTTATTATATTTGGGGAGTCTCTGACTTGAGCGTCAGAGCGCCTTTGCAGGTACCCACCCCATCCGGTACACGGCGGAGGACGACGGAGAAGGACGGATAAAGCTCGGCACGATAAATGAAGATTACTACCGTACCCTCAGACCGGTACATTTTGGAGCCCACCGTGGGGCTCAAGTTGAAATTTCCTACGGCCCCTGGGTAATGGTAACTACAAGGAGAATGATGAACATGGAAGGTGGTCACGGACCAGGACCCGCTTAAGACCACTCGGTGCATGTGGAGGACGTGTCAAACCATTCGGACGCCATCCAAGCGTTACGTACCGAGATGGAGGCTATGCGTAAACGTCACGAGGAGGATATGCAAATCCTTCGACAATAGCATGAAACACTACAAAAGCAGCGGGCAAGACCCTACTTGGGGACCATCCCATCAAACACATGGCCTTCATTGAGAAACATAAATTAATTACACCTCTCAGGCACCTACAAATGGTAGGATACCTCCAGAGGCAAGTTGGCAAGGGGAGACACCGCGTACCTCGGCCTTGACTAATGCACTAGCTGGGTCCAGGAGACACCCATTTATTGATGGAATTATGGAAACTCCCCTCCCTTCATCTTGGAAGGGATTGATCTTAGACCGGTATGATGGAACCACTGATCCGGATGAGCATTTGGATGTCTATGTTACCCGAGTGAACCTATATACTAATGATGATGCCATCTTATGTCGAGTCTTTCCAACATCTTTGAAGGGCGCGACATTAAGTTGGTTCACCAAGTTACCTCCCCATTCCATCGACTCGTTTGAAACATTAGCAACACGGTTCAACATCCAGTTCGCAACCAGTTGGCCACATCACTTGACATCGGTGGCATTGGTCAACATCAGGCAAGATAAGAAAGAGCCTCTTTGAAATTTCATGGAGAGATTCAGTAAAGTTACCCTCAACATCAGGGATTTGGATCCAACAGTGGCTTTGCACCACTTGATCACAACCCTAAGGCCAGGCCCCTTTGTGAATAGTTTGTGTAAGAAGCCGGCCTCAGATATGGATGAGTTGCGCCGAAGGGCTACAAAGTACATGCAAATGGAGGAGTTAGCTGAGTTCTGACACCAAGCTCGGGATGAACAATCAGGTGAAAAGAGGGATACAGACAAAGAGGGAAAGAAACGAGGACGAGAACCCTACAAGGAGAAGGGTCCCCCGCGACCTAGGTATAACCAGTACACACCTTTGAATGCCAATCGAGCAAGGATTCTTGAAGAAGCACTTAGCTCTGAAATCATTCGGGCACTGAGGAAGGCACCCACTCCTCCAAAGGCGGATCGTCGTAAGCATTATCGCTTCCACCAAAATTATGGTCATATGACTGAGGAGTGCACTACTTTGAAAGATAAGATAGAAGATTTGATACAGGATGGACACTTGAAGGATTTCATTCATAAATCGTCAACCACAAGGAACACATCCTATGATGATAGGAGGGATCAGGGTCGAGATTACAGAAAAGAGGATAGTAGTCGGCGCGGCCAAGAAGATAGAAGGGATGACAATCAAGAAAGACAACAAGATCAACACCACCAAAATGACCAACCCATTCGGCAAGTCATGAACACGACAGCTGGAGGGTTTGCAGGTGGAGGCACCACGAACTCATCCCGTAAGAAGCATTTGAGACTGGTCAGATCAGTCAAAGCAGTGTCTTATAGGAAGCCGAAAAGTATGCCAGTCATCACTTTTTCGGATGAAGATTTCAAAGGCTTAGACCTTGTACAAGACGACCCCATGGTCATTACTGTTGAAATGGCCAACTGCATTGTAATGAAAACACTTGTTGATCAAGGAAGCTCAGTCGATATTCTCTATTGGCCAACTTCCAAGCAACTAGAGATTTCAGAGTCCAAGATAAAGCCATATAACGATCAATTAATCGGTTTTTCAGGTGAAAGGGTGGATACTAAGGGGTATATTGATCTCTACACTAAGTTCGGCACAGGTGATAGAGATTACCGGATCATTAGTATTCGATATATAATAGTCAACGCTAGCACTTCGTACAATATCCTCCTCGGAAGACCATCTCTCAATGCTTTGGGGGCCATAGTATCTACACCCCACTTAGCAATGAAGTTCCCCTCGGCTGAAGGAAAGATTGTTACCGTTCATGCAGATCAGAAGGCGGCAAGGGAGTGTTATGCTGCTAGTTTAAAAATGACACCTTTGGTGGAAAGGGAGCCACCCCTACAAACCAGAGTCCCAACCATGATTGGGAACGTGGAGTTAGATCCCCGTGTGGATGATGACCATAAGGCCGAACCTAATGAAGATACTTGCCAATTCCATTTGGGCAGAAATCATGAACAATATACAAGGATGGGCACTAGGTTATTTGAAGAATGCCACCAACAGATCGCCAAGGTCCTCCGAGCCAATGTAGACCTGTTTGCATGGACGATTACCGTTATGCCTGGCATTGACCCCAGTTTCCACAATCATAAGCTTTCAGTATGTCCTGAAGTGAAACCCATCGCACAGAAGAAACGAAAGCTTGGGGAAGAAAGAAGAAAGGCAGTGGCCGAAGAAATGACAAAGTTGATAGATGCAAGCTTCATTCGGGAAGTCATGTATACCACTTGGCTTGCCAACGTGGTCATGGTGAAAAAAGGAAATGGCAAGTGGCGAATGTGTATGGACTACACTGATCTCAATAAGGCATGTCCAAAAGATGCGTATCCATTACCAAATATTGATCGGTTGGTTGATGGAGCAGCAGGGGATAAGCTTCTAAGTTTCTTAGATGCCTACTCCGGATACAACCAGATTAGGATGTATCCAAGGGATGAGGACAAAACCGCATTTATCATCGATTCGGCTAACTTTTGTTATCGAGTTATGCCTTTCGGCCTAAAAAATACTGGTGCAACATATTAGAGGTTAATGGATAAGGTCTTTAAAGATCAAATTGGAAACAACCTAGAGGTGTATGTTGATGACATGGTGATAAAGTCTGAGACAAGTGAAGAGCATGCAGGCGACTTGCAACAGGTTTTTGATCAAATCCGCAAGCACAATATGCGGCTAAACCCAGAGAAATGTGTGTTTAGGGTAGAAGTGGAAAATTTTTGGGCTTCATGCTTAGGCATAGGGGTATAGAAGCCAATCCAGATAAATGCCAAGCAGTGATTGACATGCATAGTCCTACCAACCTCAAAGAAGCCCAAGGACTAGCCGACAGACTTGCCTCTCTCGCTAGGTTCTTACCCTGACTAGCAGAAAAGACTAAACCGATACTTCGACTCCTCAAGAAAAGCAAAACCTTTCGATGGGATGAGGAGTGTGAACGTGCCTTCCTAGAACTCAAGAATTTTTTAGCAACTCCTCCCATCTTATTAAAGCCTAGAACAGACTCAGACTTGCTTTTATACTTGTCAGTTTTGGACCAAGCAATAAGTGCAGTCATAACACAAGAGGTGGACCATGCACAGGTGCCAATATACTATACCAGCAGGGTGCTTCATGACTCGGAGCTCAGATACCAGTTGATTGAAAAGCTTGCCCTAGCCTTGGTGAATGCATCTAGGAGACTTCTACTGTACTTCCTAGGACACCAAGTTGTGGTGTGAACGGATTATCCAATAGCCAAGGTCCTACGGAAGCCCGAGTTGGCAGGAAGGATGGTAGCATGGTCGGTCGAACTATCTGAGTTCGGTATCAAGTATGAACCAAGAGGGCCTATAAGGGCTCAATGTTTAGCTGATTTTATGACTGAACTTCACCCTTTGGTTCAGGTTCAAGATCCATGTTGGGTGGTGTATGTAGACGAATCACTTAATCACTTAGGCAGTGGGGCAGGAGTTATATTAGAAGGACCAGGTGGGATCATTTTGGAGCAATCTCTTAGGTTCGATTTCAAGACTTTGAACAATCAAGCCGAATACGAGGCAATTATAGCAAGACTTCTCTTGGCCCGGGAAATGGGAGCGAAGAAAATTCTATGTCACACTAATTCCAAGTTAACGACAGGGCACATAGCAGGAACGTCCCAAGTTAAAGAGCCTTAACTCCTTAGATACTGCCACAAAGTCTGAAATTTGATGCAAGGGTTCGACTATGCGGAGGTTAAGCACATTTCTAAGGATCAAAACTCTAGGGCTGACCAACTTGCTAAATTGGGCCAGCACCAAGAAGCCAGGGCAACACCACACCGTGATTCAACACACCCTTTCGGATCCAAGTGTTGGACAACAAAAGTGCATGGAGGTGAATGTGGAGTAAGCTGATTGGATGACACCCATCTTAGCTTATTTGAAAGAAGGGACACTGCCGGAAAACCCGAAGGAAGCGCAAAAATTGAAGGTCCAAGCAGCTAGGTATACCACCCTAGCAGGTGAGTTATACAAGAGAGGGTTTTCATCACCCCTCCTGAAGTGTCTTACCAAAGCTCAGTCTCAGAATATATCTTAGAAGTGATTCACAAAGGTATTTGTGCGATGCATATAAGAGGTAGGTCAATGGCAACACGTGTCTTACAAGTTGGGTACTATTGGCCCACTATTAGAAGTGATTGCATGGAATATGTGAAGAAGTGTTTAGACTGCCAGAGACATGGCAATTTAATACACCAACCTGCTGACGAATTGCATAACATAGTCTCTCCATGGCCTTTTGCAATGTGGGGAATGGACATTCTTGGACCTTTCCAGCTTGCGAAAGGACAATGCAAATTCTTGGTAGTTGCAGTAGATTACTTTACCAAGTGGATTGAGGCCGAACCAATCTTGTGGTTGCGGGTTCAAGCCCCACGGTGGGCGCCAAAATGTACCGGTCTGAGGGTATGGTAGTAATCTTCTTTTATCGTGTCGAGCTTTATCTGTCCTTCTCCGTCGTCTTCCGCCGTGTACCGAATGGGGTGGATACCTGCAAAGGCGCTCCGACGCTCAAGTCAAAGACTCCCCAAATATAATAAATGAGTGTGAAAATGAAAATGAATCCTCTTTACGTCGAGAATCTCACCCTATTTGTACATATTTTAATGGGCCTTATCTCGATATTACCGTTAATGATAATCTTACATTAGTATATAGTTTATGTTTAATCTTGTATTTCAACGATACTTACTATTTAATACGAAATTTCTTCGTACTCGGTAGTGTAGTTCCAGTGGGCCGAGACCTTTTCGGCCCACAAGTCATGTTACCTGGCTGGAGGGGTTGAGTAGGCCGAGGGGTACAGTAACAAAGAAGACTACTAACACTACATTATTTCTAACAATTTCTATTAGTAATAAAAAGTTATTAAATCATTAATAAAACTCAATTTTCTGTTATTGCTATTCCATTATCTTGAGAGATGAAGTTGGTCTTAGAGAACAGTAGATCGTCAAATTGACCCATGTATAATGATTATCATTATACCATTCTGTTCCATGCCAGGAAAATGCCTATGGCATTGTTTTTCCTAAAATGGTTGTGTAGTGTTTGGGCTGGACCCCGCTTTTCATGAGAAACAAAAAATCGGTTATTGTATTTCAGTCCCTGCACAATTAATGTTACTATGATTCCATGTGCAGGCATGATCAAATTAAACAAATAATGTTCAGTAATTATAGAGTTGCCCCTCTATTTTCATACATCACATTGATGTTTTATATATATATATATATATATAAAAGAAGAAGCTTCATTGATATTGTATTCATCTTCATTATGACCTAGCCTCCTAATCTTAAAAGTGGAAATAAATTCATAATTTACACATAATATCTTTAAATATAAACAAAATCCTAGAAATAAGATAATATCATTTTTAAATCTAAAAAAAATCTTATAGATTTGACTCTGTTTAATTTTATTTATTTGAATCAACCAAACGGCTTGGTGTATGTTTTTTTGTGTAAAGTGAAAGAATTCAAGCTCCTCTCCTCATGTCTCCCCCATCTTTCTTTTCTGAAATAATCCCCAATGCCATGCACCGTGTTTGTAGCAAAAGCTATTATCATTCCTTTGTTTTTCTCTTCACTGTTTTATTGTTCCTTCTTCTTCATCCAATATTGTCAGATGCAGATAACACAAACTTGGTTTACAAGGTTTGTGCAGATCAGAAACTGGACGACGATCCATCTGGGATATACTCACAGAACCTCCAAACCCTTTTGGTTTCTCTGGTGGCACAGTCTGAACAAATGGCCTTCTTCACCACAACCTTGGGTGAAGGCCAGAATGTGATGATGGGTCTCTACCAATGCAGAGGGGACCTCTCTAATGCCACTTGCTACAATTGTGTGAGCAAGATTCCTGACATGCTTGAAAACTTGTGTGGCAAGGTGGTAGCTGCAAGGGTTCAGCTTATAGGGTGCTACCTCAGGTATGAAATTGTTGGGTTCAAGCAGGTCCCTGAGACTCAATTGCTTTACAAGGTTTGTGGGTCTAAGAAGGAGAGTTATTATGATGATGGGTTTGAGGAGAGAAGGGACTATGCGTTTGGTATGGTGGAAAATGGTGTGAGAAGTGGTGGGAGCTATCAGTCTCTCGATGTGTTGGGGCAGTGTGAGGGTGATTTGGCCAATGATGATTGTGGGGATTGTGTGAAGAGTGCTGAGGATCAGGCCAAAGCTGAGTGTGGTGACTCCATTTCTGCTGAAATTTATTTGCACAAGTGCTTTGTTAGCTACAGCTTTTGCTCCAAGGGAGTGTCCCCCATGCCATCATCTTCTCCAGGTACAGTGCAATAGAGAAAATATCTTCTTTCACTTACTTTGTTGTAATTTCCTACTCACTTTGGGATTATTAAAAGATTCACTCCAGTTTCTAATCTTGCGTTTGTGGCTAAATCACAATGAGCTAACGGGGATTTTAAGTTTTTAACAAAGTATTCTACACATTTTTTCTTTATATGTGAAAAAAGTGCAGTGATTATGAGATGTATAATGTATATGTGTGTTTCTAAATTGATATTAGTTTGAAAATTGGACCTAATTTCATTTGGGGATATAGAAGTGGGGTTGAAGAAGGGATTCATAGTAGGTGGATACTGGATTAGGATGTCTTTTAATTTGCTTATGATTTTTGCACCTTGCGGTTGTGGTTGCGTGTATGTTAAGTCAGAGTCTAATAAAGCTTGTATTTTGTGTTTGATTGAATCAGGGTCACCACCGGGGCAACAAGACAGCACGATGAAGGCTGTAGCTATTACAGTGGGAGTGTTTGCAGGATTGGGTTTCTTAATTGTTTGTTTTTTATATCTCAAGTCAATGTTGAAGAAAAAAGGTTATGAGTGAATCTTAGGGTACAACAAAAAAATACTCCATATATAACATCATAGGTGAATATACTTGGTGACTCTGTATAGGTAGGATCAAAGGTTTAAAATTAAGAGATGATTATTATAATTTATTGTTGGTATTCCTTAATTGATATAGATGTTTTTGAGATGGGTGAATCCGATTTGTGGCATGAATGGAGAAAGTAAAATATGGGAATGGGAGATAAGTTCATCGGGTGGTGTGTGATAACTATGTGACACCTTTCTCTTTTATTGCCTTCCCCGTTTAGGGTAGATCCCTCCTTGTTGATCGAATTATCCCTTCTCTAACGTACTTTTAATTAGTCTGTTGTTTCACATGACATGCATATCTCTACCCTCCATGAAATACAAAGAGGCAAAATAAATGAAGGGATATAAAAATTTATAAAAATATAAATTATTTATACACGGGCTAATCAGTTTTTTAAAATATAAAAGTCAAATTGAAAGTGAGAGTCAAGGGGTGTGTGTATATGTTAATTATAAAATAAATATACGATTTTTTTATAGAGTAGTATTTGCTTCATGGTATTTTAGTACATGTTAAATTTATAAAATAAATACTAGATAATACCCGTGTGATACACAGATAAATTTGAAGGGAGAAATTTTTTGAATTATATAAAAAACTATATTGATAATTTTATTAATTTCTTATATTATTAAAAAAATTAAAATCAATTCAAATGTCTGCAATATAGAACTTATTTATTAATAAGAAATAATAGAAGATAATTGAATGTGATTATTTTTCAATACAACTATAAATTTAATTTTGACAAAACTCAAATAAAAATAATAACAAAATTATTTTTATTGAAAATAACTCATAGGTTATTCTATATATTATAATCACCTTTATCGAGAGCATATTGTAAAAAAATATTGGAAACCAAATTAAATGAATGAATGAAAAATTGTAAATTTAATAACTAAAAAATGATTAAACATAGTGCAATTTTACCACCTTACAACACTCGAGTTTTAAGATAGACTAAACTGTATATTTCAACATAAGAGGGGAGGACAATGCAATATTAACATCTCTTAAAGAGGGGAATGTAATTTACATAAATATATGTTTAATTTAAAAGTCTATAGCAGACGAAGAATTGGTGCTAACTATTAATTCAATCCTAACAATTGGTGAACCTAAAAACTTATTTATAATATTAAAAATTTGATATAAAAAATTAATATGAATTAAAACAAATTATTTATGTTGTCAAAAAGAGTTATTTATATTCTTTTAGTAAAATTAGAGTTGACTACCAAATTCTTATTTTAATATGATATTCAACTAAAATAAGAATTAAACATCTTTACTTTTATTTCACGTTTTTTATTTAAATAACTGTGACTTTTTTTTATTTATAATATAAGAAAAATTGACTTATGATATATTAGATAGTCAAGCTTGCTCTTTTTACCTGGTGCTTGCAACAAATAATAAATAATAGAATTTACAAATTTACAAATCACTAATTTATATTCAACCATTAATGCAATTAATCCATACAAATTTTTAGCATTCTTACTTCTTTTTATCTTTCATTGATTAAATTTACATTTATTTTTCCAATTTAATATTTTTTAAACTCAATAAATAAATGATAGAATATATTATTTAGTTTTAAATTTACAATTCACTAATTTATATATAGCCATTAATGCAATTAATAAGTATATATTTTTAGCATTCTTACTTCTTTTATTTTTGGAAATGAATACAAAGTAATACAAATTAATAAGTCAAATTAAAAAAAAAGTTGATATTGAATTAAAATAAGAATTGAGCATATTTACTTTAATTTTATGTTTTTCTTATTTAAATACTAATGATAATGATTTTTTTATTTATAATATAGGAAATAATCTATCATTACTTGGTATATTAGATAATCGAGCTTGCCCTTTTTACATGATGCTTGCAATAAAATATCAAATGGTAGAAATCTCAAGTTTTATGAAAATACAAAATTATTTCAAAATGTAATTTTTTTTTTTTAAAAATGCTACTTGGTATATCATTATGGAGTGATGTGATTAATATATATTTTTTAAAGTAATTCTATTATAAAGTAATTTAAAATGATTAATATATATTTTTAATTTTGAGATTTTAAAAATTCTCAATTAATCTATGATTTTTTGAAAAGTCATCACCTTCTTTATTTTTTACTATTTATTTTATATATAAAAGTATTAAAATATTACTTTAATTCAGAAGGTTTTTAAAATCTTAAGAAATAAGGACCACTTGGTTTTGAGAAAATGTTTTTTATTTCTACGTTATTTTTTTCAATAGTTTATATAAAAAAATGAAAATAAAAATAATAATTTTTAAAATTTGATTATTTTCTTCTCGAGATAAAAAAGTATAATTGAGTAAAATTTACTTAATTATAAAACAAAATAGATTTCACGATATCAATATAACATCATTAAAATTGACAATCCAATTGACTATTAAGTCTTTATCATAGTTATAACATCGATAAAAAAAATGAACAATAATTAAATTAAAAATAAAAGCCAATATGCGTCTGATTGCAATTCACAAAGTACAAAAAATTACATAAATCAAAGCTAGAAAATTTTCACTATTCATTCATATGACTTGTTCTTAATGTCTAATAATTTTGTCATTTTTGGGGTTGATGTCTGATTCTCATAGGCTTCAACGATGCTTATAGAATCTACATTTTCAAGATTCTTCTTCTACTTTTTAGTGCATTGAGTATTTTCATTGGCATCAACCTGATAAAAAAAATACAAATTAGACTAATAGTTATAGATCAAATCATATAATTCAGGATCTAGTAAAACATCCACTTATAACCAAATCACAACATCGAGTTTTTAAAGTAATTACCAAGAGATCAATAGCTTTGTGAGATTCTTCAAAATCTTTAGTGTGACTGATGATATATAGACAAATCATGACCTTCATATTGTCTCAAACTTCAGATGAATACATTTATGTCCTCATATTCGTTACCAATATTGCGTACGTTCATGAAGGAATATTTAAAAAAAAAAAACTCTAGTATAATGCATTCAAATAGGGGAAAAATTATATACCAAAGTGTGTTCAAATAGAAAAAAAAAATGTAGAAAATAAAGATGACAGGAGGCAAAAAGACACTATCAAAATAATCCATACCTTCATCAGGAAGAATTTGCAAAAGATGCCAAATTACTCAAAAATTCTGACGCTCCTTTAAAAATTTATTTATTTAATATATAGACACTAAAAAAATTATTGCTTATATGTCAGGAAAATAATTCACGATTATCATATATTGCACATATAATTGAATATATAATATAAAATCGAATCAAATAATAATAATAATGATAATAATTATAATTTTAAAATCGAATAAAAATTACTTTAATTAAAATATTAAAATCTATATTATTTTAAAATTTCTTTTTAAATCTGGAAAGAAAATTAATAATATATTAAATATATTACAAATATTAAGATTGAAATTGTGCTAATCAATAATTAATTAATTGATTATATTGATTGATACTAAAATTAGAAATGTCACCAAAATGTGTCACATGGACAACCAGTTATAGTCAGCAACTGTATTTTATATAATATATAGATAGATTAGTAGTGTTTGCTTCATGGTATTTTAGTACATGTTAAATTATAAAAGTCAAATTATAAAATAAATATACGATTTTTTTAATGAGTAGTGTTTGCTTCATGGTATTTTAGTACATGTTAAATTTATACATGCTTTCTCTGGAACATTGATAAAGCTTACTTTTTATCTGGACTTACGGCATAATGTTCAAGTATCGCCATACCTCTTCCCCTAGAGAGTTAAGATTTTCAATTATTTTTTTTGACGGTAAGATTTTCAATTTGAATATGATAAAATATCTATCACTAATTCTTCATCATCTCCTTCCCATGTATGCATGATCGTGTTGTTAGGCAAAAAGATGCCTTCGTTCTAGTCTTCATATTTATTTTTAAAAATTATAATTACAAGTGTGCTAATTATAACTGAAGTGGTTTTCCACTTTTCCTAGGATGTGAGTTCTTTTTTCGATGATAATTTATCAAGGCACACTTGTTTTTATACGTGTATCCTGCCAAATCTAATCAGATTTTTTTTATTTTTATTTTGGGTAGAAGCTTATAGTGTAATATTTGATTCAGTGTTATTAGACTCGGCTCGGCCCAGCCGATTGAATCGGTTGAACCGGAAACCGGACTAGTGGCCGAGCTGATTCAGTTGTTGGATCGTTTGTGCTACTAGTCTGGTGACATGTCATCAAATCGGTGTTAACCCGGACAAAACCGGTATTTGACTCGGACCGGACCAAGTAAAATTTTTGATCTCGAAAGCAGCAAGCCTATTTATACTTTATACGCATTCCAATAACGTCTTTTCACATGACTTTACTCTCTCCAAGGTTGGCTACAAGTACACGACTTTCTCTTTCTTCAAAAAGGTGCATGTGATTGACTGTACTTTTCTCGTAGAACACATCTCACATTCTAGATTCTACAACCACTACTTAAAAAAAAAAAAAAAAGCAAATAAAATACACACAAAAGACCAACAAGCCAGAATCGAACAAAGAACCATGAAAGCCAGCAAATGTTTAACTTACCACAAAGCTAAATATGTATTTTGTTACATATGATACAAACATAAATATTTATATAATTTATTATAATTTATACCGAGTCAACTAGTGACTCACTGGGTCGACCCCTGACCCAGTGACTCAGTACCCCGACCGAGTCAATGACCAGTCCGAGTCTGATAACATTGATTTGATTGCTACGATTCACATTTTTGTTCTTGGCTCTGTGTGTTTTTTGGTCAAGTTCTTGCTTCTTTTTTAAGGGATTTGCTATTCTCACCCCCTTAATTGCTATTCTTACCCCTTCTTTTTAAAAATACTATGAAAAGACATGCCTACCTCTATCAGCATTTCTTCACACCCCCCTCCCCTCTTCCTTCTCTTTCCACTGCACTCTTTTCTCCCTCTCCTCCATTTTTTCTTCATTTTCTTCACACCCCTCATCCCCTCCTTCTCTTTCCGTGGCACTTTTTTCTCCCTCTCCTTCTCAATTTTTCTTCACACCCCCACATAATACTTCATGTTTTTCTTGTTTTTTAACTTTAAATTTTAATTTAAATTGTTTTAAAATTGTGTGATATATGTATATATTATATGTATTCATTATGTAAGTTGATTTTCATGTTATATATATTTTATGTTATAAAATTAATAAATGCAATTTTTGTCACCTTATTTTTTAAAATCCATAATTTTGTACCCAAAATCATAAATTTTACAAAATTGAAGGACTAAATGTCTCTATTTAAAAATAGGGGGACTAAAATTATGGATTTTGAAAAATATGAGAACTAAATGTATTTATTTTAAAACAGAAGAAACAAAATTACTGATTTTAAAAAATAGAAGAATCAAAGTTGCATTTAAACAATTTTTTGATATTCATATTTATTATTAAAATTAAATTTTAGAAACCTAAAAATAGAGATGACAAAAAAAAAAGACGATAAATAAAGAAATTGGACGTTCAAATAGAAAAAATTATAAAATATGATTCATTATATCAACGGATTTGTAATTCTGTTTCATTCAAGATAACAAAATAACAGAAATGTAGTTCCATTGTAAAAAAAGATGTAACGAAAATGAATTTGTTGTTTTCTATTGAATATTCAATAAAGCGGAATTGCATTTCCGTTTAATTTTTTTCACCCCCATTTATTATAATGGAAAGATGATTTCATTGTACAACGTAATCATGCTTCCGTTGTTTAATTTTTTTCTACCCCATTAACTACAACGTAAACACGATTCTGTTGTACAAGTGTATAACGAAATCGTACTTCCGTTGAATTATTTTTTTTTCCACCTCATATATTGCAACAGAAACACGATTCCGTTGTTCACTTGTACAACGGAATCGTGTTTTCATTGTGTATTTTTGTTTGCCACCCCATTCATTGTAACGAAAACACGATTTCGTTGTACAAGTTGTACAACAGAATCATATTTTCGTTGTGAATTTTTGTTTGGCACCCCATTCATTGCAACAGAAACACGATTCTATTATACAAGTGTACAACGGAATTGTGTTTCCGTGAAAAGGGACATTTTTGGAAATTAATAAAAGCCACCCACGTGGGTGTTGAGAATAGCAATACCGGAGGTGAGAATAGCAACACCCCTCTTTTAAAAGTGATTATCAGACTCGTATTTGGGCAGCCATTGCACCTTTTGCCTCTATCTCTCGTCAAAAACACACATAAAAGCATGAAACAAGTTGATACAAAAGATACTCCAAATATTGCCTTAAAAAAAGATATGGCTAAAATGCAATTTTGGTCCCTCTATTTTGCACAATCCGCGATTTTAGTCCCCCTATTTTAAAATAGAGACATTTAGTCCCTATATTTTACACAATAAGCAATTTTAGTCCCATATTTTAAAATAAAGACATTTAGTCTTCCAATTTTATAAAATTCGTGATTTTTGTCCTTCCGTCAAATTAGAAGCGTTGGCCATTAAGAGATTAAGATTCGTGATTTTGATATTAGGAGTTAAAACTATTCTCAGCCATTAAAATAAATGATTTTATCTTTTTTTTAAAATATATTTTCATCAATTATTATACTCAGTATTTAGAATAATTAAAAAATAAACTAATAATTTTGTGTCACATCACTATATTTGGGTCACGTCAAGGTCAATGTTAATCTCTTAACAGTCAATGCTTTCAATTTGATGGAAGGACCAAAATTACGGAATTTACAAAATTAGGAACCAAAATGTCTCTATTTTAAAATAGAGGAACCAAAATTATGGATTTTGTAAAATAGAGGGACTAAATATCTTTATTTTAAAATAGGAGGACTAAAATTACGGATTGTGCAAAATAGGAGGACCAAAATTGCATTTAAGCCAAAAAAATACTCTAAATCTTAGGCGAGTTTGATTATATTTTTGTTTTTAGTTTTTGGAAACTATTTCATAAAACAATTTAAAAAAAATAAATTACAGAGTAGGAGTGAGAGAAGATGAGAAAGTGTAAAAAAAATGCAAATAATAAAAAACTGAAAATAAAATACTAAAATAACTTAGAGATTTTTTAATTTTAAAAACTAAAAATAATATTAGTTTTGAAATCAATTTAAAAAAAGTACTCTTATAAAACAAGATTTTTTACACAAAAAAAAACAAATGTTTTTTTTATCAAATAATTAGAAAGACCTAAGCTGAAATTTTATTTTGAAAAAATAAATGAATTTAAGCAATTACTTAGTATATAATTATAATGACTTAATTACAAATTTTACCATCTAAAATTTACAAATTTTACCACTTAAGTTTTTTTTCAACTAATTTTACTACTTAACTTTTATCATTTTGAGAATTTTACCATCCAATTTTTTTTTCCGCAAATTTTACCACCTAACTTTCAACATTTCGCAAATTTTACCATCCAAATTTATCATTCCGCAAACTTTTATCCATGTTTGAAAATAGGGTTATGAAATGGATAATCGTTAGTGAAAGGATTTATAGACAAATTGAAGGACCAGCATGATTGTTTGATTGAGGATCCTTCATATCGTAGTGAAGCCCACGTGTATACTCAATCACATGGCACTTATGTGGATCATATACCTTCCAGGAGGCCATGCCACTCCCACACCACACTTGGGTTAATATTTTCTTCACGCCTATAAACAGACAAGCAATGTCCCTATATGGTTACACCCTTGTGGAGAATTAAGGTTAGGGGTGTTCACGGGGTCAGGTTGGGTTGGGTTTAGCTAAACTCATTACCCGACCCGATCAAAATTTTACGGGTTGGATTGGATCAAATTTGTACAATTTTATTATGAAATCCGATCCGATTCAACCCGTTCAAAAACAGGTTAGGTCGGGTTGGATTGATCAGATCAGAACATTTAAAAAATATTTTTTATTTTGTAAAAATTAGAACTTTTTAAAACAATTTGTTTTTGTCTAGAGCTTTGCAAATATATAATTTCTTCATGTCCTCCAAAAAGACCAAATTGTGACAATATTTGATTAATAAAATGAATGATTTCAATGCTAATACAAATATTTTATTTTAAATAGATATTAGCATGAGAAAACATAAACAAAATCAAGACAAAAAAGAGAAATATAATTCATGTGTTGTTGAAAATTAGCAAAAAAATATAGTGTTTTATATTTCTTAATTTAATAATATATATATATATATATATATATATATATATATATATATATATAAATTTAATTTTATGGTATGGGTCACGAGTTCAAAATACAAAACCCGTTACCCGACCCGTACACTAACGGGTTGGATCGGGTCGGCTTCGGGTTTGACCCGAACTCTAAAAAAATCTGATCCGAACTAATCGGGTTGGGTTCACGGGTTACCTATACCCGTGAACACCCCTAATTAAGGTTTAGTGATTGCGGGTCACTACTAAACTGAATTGGTAGTGAATTAAATCAAATTGGAAAAATAGTTCACTTGAACCGAACTGCAAAATGGTTCAAGCGAACTGAACCGAACTGTTCGTTGGTTCGGTTAACTGTATGCTAAAAGTTCAAACTGAACTGTGCTCTAAACCCAAACTGAACTTTTTTTTTTTTTGCTTTGAACTGATACTGAGACTTTATTAATGAACTGAACTGTAACAAATTGTAGAAAAAATATAAGAAATTGTAAGCATAAAAAGATTATAAAAGAGAAAAATTATCTACCGAATTTGATGCCATTAATATCCAACATGTTGTGGATGATGCTCATTGATGATGCAGATGCAGACTATTTATGTCGTCTAAAAATTCTCAAGCCATACATGACAACTGAGAGTATTTACTTTTGTGTTGCATCTTATTTGACCACCTAATTGCCACATTTAGATGCTAATATTAAAACTTGAAAGTATGAAGAAACAAATGTGCAGGCATGGTTCTTGCTTTTTTTTAGTGTAATGGGAGGCTGCAGGGGAATATCAGTTGGGGTGGGGCGGCAGCTACTAACATGAGTACTGGACTATTGGATTTGTAATTTGGATGCAGTTTGGCAGTGCACTGAACTATTCTTGTAGCAGTTCAATTTTTAAAATCTGTATTCAAAAAGAGGTTCAGTTCAATTTTTATTTAAAACAGTTCAGTTGTTTTTATTCATTTTGGTTCAGTTAACTGCAAATTCAGTGCAATTCATTTTTTTTTTTTTGCCACCCCTAAGGGCAACAGAAAGGGACGGGTACTGTAAATTTCTGGTACATAACAAAATGGTATATGCACGCTCTATAGATAGCTAAACATGTCACCATGAATCAGAAACCACCAGATCAATGCACCATATCAGCAGCCGCTAGCACTTTAGCAGTGCTGGTCAGTGCTAGTCATAACCAACTGGACCAGCAAAATGCTTCAATCAAAACACATAAACTACAGATCTAATGGACAAGATCCTCCAAACAACAAAAATCGGTTTTGGTGCCAGTGAGCCTAAAGTGATAGAACAGTGGAAGATAGCAGAGACTTATTGAATCAGAGGAAGCAGTTTGAACTTCAACATGAAAGCACAAGAGGCTATAGACCAAAAAAGAAATGGAAATTAAAACGACATGAGACTTGAATTTGGATTATGTGAGAAAAACATAAAATCCTAAAAATAGAACCACCTTATCCCAGTAAGCCAAGGTAGAACCACCTTATCTCAGTAAGCCAAGGTTGCCAGAGCTAGATCCAAAACTGGGGTGTTTTCTACATACTGGGTTTGGAGTAAGTCACCAGGAAGCTAAGCCTCCAAAGATGATAACATGTACAGCAGTACAGGTATGGAGTAGGTCCAATTACACAAATTAGTGTTCAGAAATTATAGAGATGTCCCTCTGCTTTCAGATGACCATATAAGCTTACCGATGCAAAATGCAAACAGAGGTTAAGCACAACCAAATCATAAACTACAAAAGCGTGTTTCAAAAACAATCCCCAAGAAAAGGAACAGTTAATCTTGATCTTCAGCACGAAACTAGTCTAAGCCTGTGATTATTTAGCATACGTATCCCATTCTCAAGTTCATCACAAAAATAGAATATCGCACCACCCAACAGAACACATACTGAAATAGAAGCATTCTACTGAGTAGCAGGTAGTAAATTAAAGTGAGCAAACCCGCATTTTAACAACTAATGGCATATAATAATCGTAAGAATGCACAAAACCTCTCACAGTAAGTTTGTTTTTTTTAAAAAAAAAAAAAAAAATTATTGGAAGCGGAAACCCTAGAAGCAGAATTGCATATAGTGAGTGTCCAAAAAGGGAACATCAGATCTGAGAGAACCTCATTTGGAGGCGGGGGTGCCGAGGAGGCTGGCCTGCTGGAGCTCGAGGTCGTTGAGCTGCTGCTCACGGTCCATCTCCACGATGAGAGGCACCACGAGGACGAGGAAGGTGGTGCCGGCGATCCATGCGGCCTTGCCGGTGCTGCGGAGGAGCTTCTTGGCGACGAATGCGGCGTCGCCGGCGGCTTCCTTGCCGCGGGTGACGATGGAGGAGCGCGAGATCTTGGTCAGGACGGAGCTTGAATTGCTGCTGGGCCTGTCTGGGAGCGAGACTCCACCTCTTCGCGACGCCATGGGAATGAATCAGTTAGGGTTCGCGATTTTGTTCTCTTCTCACCCTAATTCTGGAGCACTCAATGAGTCAATAGGACTCTCTTTTCTTCTTATACCCTTCTTATACCCTATAGTGACGTGGATACTACTACCACCGTGCGATTTCACGCCAAATTATAATTATATTTCTTTTTTTTATTGCATTATAGTAGTTATATTTCTTATTTTTTATAAAAATACTTACTATAATTACATTATTTATTTTTTAATAATATTTATTAAGAGATATGTGTTTCTTTGAAATAAGTTAAGTTAAATTTTTTAGAGTGATTGTATACTTTTTTTTTTTATTACAATTAAGAAAAAATTGTGTGTCAATAATAGTACAAAATAAGAAAATATATTTAGACTAAAAAATAAACATATTTTTTATTAGTAATAAGATCATTTTTTCTCTCTCTCTTGTGATGAGTTTCTATAATTTTAAGAGTGATTTGGAAAAATAATATAAATTATTGATAATTTAATGATACTAATTAAATTAATTAACTTTTTTTAATTCTTGTGAATTAGTTAAAGGGATTTAGGATCTTATATAAAGTGATAGAGGTAGCATGCTATTTTATATATTTAGATAATAAATTTTAAAACTTTTCATCTTGTATAATTTATTTTATTTTTTAATTATATAATTATTGTTAAATTATTGTGTAATTTTTTATTTTTTATTTTTTATTTTAATTTATTATAACAACATAAAAAATAGAATAATATAATTAAGAGTTACTTTTATTCAAAGGTTTCAATGTAAGATAATAAATTTAAAATAAATATTTTTTAATTAGAAAATTGTATGATAGTGATTTTTTTTTTTATAGTTGATAGTAATTTTTTTTACTAACATTAGTAATATGAAATCAAGTAAGTAATTATTTACAGATAGATAATTCAAAGTTATGTCCCAATTAAGAAATCAATTAATAATTATCTATTTCCAAATAAATAAATAAAAGTTTTGATGTCTACTCGGCTCAATAGTCTTGCAAGGAATTATAACAAGGCAAATCAAAACAGAAAATATTGGGTTGCTTTATGTTTGATTGTGCGGAAAATAAATAAAAACCATATAAAAATGGTGAAAATCCGAAAGTGATATTGGGTTGCTTTATTATGAATATGATTATATGACAAATTAATTGAGTTTCCTTCACCCGTTTACCGTGTTGCAAAATTGATATATGCTAAGACAAATTTGCATATTAGCGACTTAAATCACGCTTCTAATATACTTAGATGTTTTATTGACATGAATAGAAAAGACATCATTTATTACTTAAAGGAATATACACCTAGCAGTTACATTTTCTCCTCTCCCTCAAAATATTTAAGGATAAAAAAGTAATTTCATATTTTGTAAAAAAATTCAACATAATTAAGATGAATTAAATGTAATGAAGATTTGCTAAGGTGTAAACTTTCCAATTTTTTAGGAATTCAAATTCTATTACCATTTTTCACCATAAATAGAATTTAATTTAAATAAATTTATTACCAAAAAAATTTCACTGATCGAATTTGTTGATATATAAGTACTCATAGAAATGGCTATAAATCAAATTTTAAATTAATGCTAAAGACTAATTAATGTGCATAATTATTTTTAGTCAATTATAATAATAAATTCAAATTCAAATTGTGGGCCAATCACTGTAAGAAGTTTTTTATATATTCATTCCACCTGTACAGTTTTAATCAATATCAATATATATAAAATTTACAAATCAATATCAATATCAATATCAATATATATAAAATTTACGAATCCAAAAACAGTTTCGAAAAATGTGATGAAACAAGGTTATTTCTCAAGCATTGGATAACACGTGTCATCATTTCATGCTTCGGAATTGTTTGATTCGGTTACAAACCAAATTCAAATTCAAATTCAAATACATTTAAGTCTCATTAATTTATTAGGAACAAAAATGATATCAATTGATTTCAATTGATATTTAATTTTCGAAATTAAAAATGAAATCATCAATATTATAGATTTACAAAATATGCTTCGTAATATTTGTTCTGGTTATATACCAGATTTATTTTCTGTATAATAAATAAAAAATCAATCGGCATTAATAACATGTGAAAATTATCAGTCAGCATTAAGAAGAAATTCTTCCAAATCAATCATTTATCAATAATTAATTTGGCAATTTCTATTTATGTATTTTGATTTCGTTCAACATTTTTTAATTGAAATAGATGTTTAAGATGTGTAATTGTGTAATTGGGTAATCAATAATTATTTTTGAATTGCACAATAGGCATCGTTATGTAATTGCAAAATTGTAATTATGTATACTTTTTTTTACTTCTCTATAAATTATTGATTTGAAAGTTGTATTGCACTAAATTCCTGCTTTGCTCTATCATGCATTTTGTGGAGTGTTTTTTTTTCCTTCAATTTCATTCTACACTTTCTTTCTCAAAGAAAGAGAAGCATCATGAAACATTAGAAGCTATAAACATTGTGTATAGACCATGTTTCCTATTCTCTTTCTTCCAAAAATCAGTAGAATTTAATTATTGTCTTTCTTTTGCCTTTCTTCTATTGAAAAATGATTTATTTATTTGCACTAATTTATTTTTTCTTTCTTCCATTGAAAATTGGTACTAATTTGTATTTGAGAAGGAGACCAATATTTGTTTATTAGATAACGACTTCTTGATGAGTGAAACATGTCTCTATCCTTTTGATCTTTTGTTAATTTACTTTCCATTCTATGCATATATCATGTTATTGTATTTTAGTCGAAGAAACTGTTTTTTATCACCTATTATTTCAAATTTTAGGTAAGTTGTTAGTGGAATGGACTATGAATCCTGTTAGAACAAAGCAACCATTATTGTTGAAGAATTTTTAATTCAAAATATCATGAAGCTACAAGATGGAGTTAGAGTCTCAACCAGAAACTTCATCAAATGAAAGCAAAGGATAAAACAAAGGAATATATGTTTTCTATGTCTATTGTAGGGAATATAGTCTATAAAAAAAGATATATTATAAAAATTATAATTATCGTACCTTTTACTAATTTATTGTTTTATAAATTTCAATGTGATTTTTTTCCCTTTAGAGTATACGTCAAATATTCTTTGGTACTCAAATGTAGGTAATTTTTTAATTCTTTTATTTATAAAAATATATATTATAATTATATTACATTATGACCAATATATATTATAAATTCAATTAATTAAGATAATTATGTCCAAAATATATCAGTTTGGATTAAAATATAAAAGATTATTTTAAGTTTTGATATTTATATACTAATTAAAAAATACAATTTCTTTGGTAACAAATTGATACGTATAACTTAATTTAACACCTACTATTTCTTTGACAATTATAATTAAAAAATAACTAATTAAAATATTATTTTGTAACAAGTAATCTGCAATACATTAGTATCCTTTATTTGGATAATTAATCACTTAAAAAATATTAAAAACAAGATAAAGATATTTTGCAGCAAATCATTTGGCACAAATTAAGAGTAATGGGTGATTTAACTTTTTATCAATTAAGTGGGTGTATGTTAGCAAATGCGTATAGGATTTACTAACTTACACCTACTTATTTTTTAGAAAGAGTAAGTTAGCAAGCTATAACTATAAATTTTTTAAAAATACACCTAAGGTGTAACTTGCTAACTTACTCCTTCTAAAAAATAAGTTGGTGTAAGTTAGCAAACCCCTTAATTAATCAATATAATTTTAAAAAATAATGGATCTTTGATTTGAAAGTCGATTAAAATAATGGATCTTAATGTATTATTTTGCATTTTTTTTATAGTTTATAGCAAACTAAATTATTTTATTTAGATAATCAATTAAAATTTACATATACAATTAATTAGCATCTAAATGAAATAAATTTTTTGTTATCATAAATATATTAATATAAACTATATTCTTCAATGATTTGTTATTTATTCAATATTAAATTAGATTAATTATGTTATTCCTTGAAAGAATCTTTTGTAGATTAATATCTTGAAACCAAATCGTTGATTTTGTGTATATTTTTTTTATATAAATGTGATTATTATTCTTTATTAGATAACATCACAACACAACTTATAAAAGTAATTGATAAAAAGAAAAACTTATAAAAGTAAAAGCACTCTTAAAAACATAGAACAAACTTATACTTGAGTATATCAAGTCCCAAGAAAATAAAGATAGTGTAATTCAAATGATATAGATATGTGCATTTAAGTACCAACGGAAAAATGACACAAGTATTAAAGTTACTACTTAAGTAACGGGTATGAGTTTGGATATGGGGAGTTTTTAAAAGGACGGGGTATGGGAACAGATACTATAGTACCCTACTCAAACCCTACCTATTGTCATCCTTATCAGCATATATGTCGTCATGCATGACACGCGTTGCTTGAATTTAGGTTTTAATTTAAATATATATAGTTTTTTTAAACATAAAAATATATAGTTAAAAATGTCATTTCATAAAAAAAATCATTTTTATTATAACTACAAACTCTTGTTTTAGATTGATTGAAATATTATTTCATAATAATTACTTAAATTACTATGTTACATACCTAACACTTAACTAATTTTTACTTCTCTTATTTATTGTATTTTAAAATCATAGTTTACCAGATATATTTCAACTATATATCTATAATGTACACCAATAATTAATAATTAAAAATATTATATTTTAATTTTAAATAATTCTTAATATAAATTTAAGAAAATATTTATATTTTTGAAATATTTTATAAAAATGTTTATAAACAATGTTTATCCCGTGCATGGCATGGGTCACCCATTCTAGTTTCTTAAATTTATCATTTTACGTTTGTTTGCTTGAAAAATAAGGTAAGATCAAAAGTGTATTCATTTATTTCATTAGCTTCAACCTATTTTGTGAACAATACAAAATAACAAATTTTTTATTATATAGTGGTAGCATAAATTATCATATTTAGATTGTTATATTATTTTTCTTCACAAGTATGTATATGTGCATATACAAAAATTATGAGTAGAATGACGACAAGAATTTCAATGATTAAAGACATTGTCCCTGGTAGAACAAACTAGAAGATTAAAGTTCGTGTGATACATTTTTGAAAAGTTCCTGACAACAAAAACTCAACCATCACTAGATCAATAGAAATGATATTCTTCAATGAGAAGGTACCTGATATTTTTAAAAATTTTCAAATACGTGTAATATTTTTACTTTTGATTATCTGCCATAATTATTTTATCCATATACGTTACTTTTTCAATGAATTTCTTATATTTTTCGCTATTAATGTCTTTTAAAATGAATCAAAGATTGCATTCATTCTTAAAAAAAAAGCATAATTTGGAATTCAAATTTGTAATAATGGTGTTATGAGTGTATAATTCTTAATTTAAGCAAGTTGGAAATCAAATTGCATGTACCATCGAGTACAAAAACAATATATATTTATCTTTTTTTAGTATATTAATAATATATATTTATCTTTTTGTTTTTTAGTATATTAATAATTAATAATATATATTTACATAAAAATAATATATATTTATCTTTTTTTTATATGTAGCAACTAAATATGTGAGTAACATTTTAAATAATAATGATAAAATTACTTGAGTCTAATTACTTTGATTTTATATAAAATATATGAATGTAATTTTTTTATTAGGATCGCATTGAAATGAAACGTATAGGAAATGTGATAAATTCTACTAGCCATTTGATAACTTTTGGTTCTTTAATTACACCATCATGCTAATTTATATTCAATCAAAAGCATGAAAAAAATACGTAAACCTCAAGTAATTTTAAACTGCATAATTTTTAATCATGTGGATCCTCAAATTTATGTTATTTTTTGTATTTTAAAAATAGTTACAGAAAAGACTTGGCCATCCTTGGGATAGGATGGGTGTTGGTGATTCACTGTTATTTTGATTATTGTTTTAGCTACTTTTTTTTTTTTTTTTTTCTAACAACACTAAACCAAAGTTAATATATATTTCATTTATCTCTACCCTCTTTTCTTCATTTTTTTTTTCTCTTTTTTATGGTCGTGAAGTTTGTTTCTAGCAATTTCCTTTTGTATTTTTTTGGGTTACAAATCATATAGGATTCGTTTTTTATGCTACAATATTTTGCATTATGCTTCAAATATATTTTTCATTTGTTTATATAAAAAAATAGGAACAAAATCATTATTGAATATATTGTGACCTTTTTTTTTTTATGTCAAATATATATATATTGTGACCTTGAAAATCATTATAGGAACAAAATCATAATTTCTATGCTAATTAGAAAATGAGCTAAATATAATCAATTAGATGTTGCTTCACTAAGGAAAGCTAAAATAATTTTTGTAAAAATATATTTATCTCTTATTATTTATTATTCTATTCAGTTTTAAATTTATTTTTTTAAAATAATAATAAATTTTAGTCTCTTGTACATATAATTTGTCCCGTGCATCGCAGGGATACATGCACTAGTTACTTGAAATAACAACATAAACATTCTCAAGAAAGAGGAAAGAATAATATAATATAATATTATCTAATATTTGAGACTTAAAATCAACTACAAAATTCTTTCTCTTTGAAATAGAATATATCACTTTCTAATTAATCCAAACAAAAATTTGTTAAAGCCTTTCCAACATTCAAACTTTTAAAATAATTATTATAAAAATCAATAAATTTACCGTAAATAACAATACGTGATTAAATAAGAGTGGAAGAAATCCTTCCCATAGAAGTGCATTCTAATTTATTAATTAACTGTTTTACTCAAGTTTTCTTAGTTTCTTAGGAATCATTAGCTAACAATATCATGGGGTGCTCCACCTTACCTAATGGAACCAACAGAATCCACTTTACCTATATGGAACCGCCAGTAGATTTCTCATACATTGAGATTCTGCTTTTAAAATGTCATAGTTCTTACTTAGTACCACTCATGTGATCTGAATTCTGAACAATCTGACCTACTTAGTGTTCAAGTAAAGAAATATAATTGCCACTTTTCAGTTTTTTTACTTCTTCTTTACTCATTTAACAGCAATGGCTAGGTAGTTGTGCATAGAGGCTGCCCCTTATATACCACAACAAGCTTCAACTTTTGAAGGGTTCCATTTTTTCAACACCAAATCTATTCCAAACTCTGGTTTTAAACAGCACATACAAGTGAGTTTCCTTCACACGTCTTCTCTATTGCAATGTTTAACAGAATCATGTCAAAGTTCCATGGTTCTGTATTCTTTCACTTTGCTTTTAACCAATCCAATTGCAGTAGATATTTTACACCAATTTCGTATAGTTGCAATTGGGAAACCATCCTTTGGAATTTTCAATTACAAAATGGCAGAAGATCCCTTTTGGTTTCATCCATTTTTCAATTCTTATTGTTAATAGTCATTTATTAATTTGTCAGACAGTACAACATTTTATGTAGTTACCATTCTGTATATAGTTCTTGTTACCTGTATATATCTTACAGTGTTAATCATTTTCCCCCCACTTTTTATTTATAATTTGTGTTGTTTTTTGAAGTGAATCCCAAGGTGAAAGTGAGAGTCCCAGAGCAAGAAGAAGAATTTGTTTATCCGGAAAACAATAGTGGAACTTGGATGTTGTCAAAGTTAATTGAGTTACTATCCTTTGAAGGTAATTCCTTTGAATGGAGTTTGATTTGGTTTGTTTTAGCCACAATGTCTATCTCTTACCCTTGCAAATTTCTTTTCTTGGATTGTGTTCTAACACAAAATTCTTATTTTTGAGATCAGAAGAGAAGAATCAAAGTGAATGTCCACCCTTAGTTTCCAAAAGCACAAAGGCTTGTCCTCAACATGAAACAATGAGATCCACCCCAGCAACGTCTAGAGGTTGAGATCTCCCTCACTTATCTCTTTTAACATTGCTTCTTTTGGTAAAGGGAGAAACTGAAGTAGGTTTTGATGATGTTTCAACTTCCACAGGATTGTTGAAGAGTATCAAACGAGTTGGTGAGAGTCCAAAAGAAAATGCGAGAGCTTGTTCTGTTATACGCCCACGCGCAGTCTTATCTAGTCCCGGTAATTGTTATTAGTGGGAAGAGAAATACTAATAACATATTCACATTCTTTATTATTAGAGTGTGTTAGAGAATGCGTTGTTAGCACTACTCTTAGTGGAAAAATGTTCATGTTATATGAAGATAACATAAAAAATTAAAAAGAAAAACTTTTATCTTTTTGCTCCTAAGATACATGTTTTTAGAGCCAGCCAATATTCTAATAAATGATATGAACTATCATTTTGCTTTCAGAAAATGATGGATTAATTGGAAGCATAAATGATTTAAAAAACAGTATATCATCAGCTCACAGAAAGAAAGATGCAAGAGGGAAGATAGAAGGTCAAGCTAAAGTTTTGTCTAATCAGGTGAAGGAAGAAAAATATTTGGACAGGGAGGAATGTGATGCATTCAACAAAGGCAAAACTCCTTTAAAAGCAAAAGTGTACGTTAGAAACTTTTAATATTTAAAAGTGGCCATGCTTGAAAGAAGGGACATCAAAGAAGGTTCATTGAGTTGGGCTTTTATGATTACAATTTGAAATAGGAAATTCTTATAAAAGTGAAGTTTTGGCGGATCATACATGCCAGTGCTTCTTTAGAGTGTTCTGTATTTTAAAAATTCTGACAATTTGTAATTTTGTGTGAATTAACAATATCTTAGCGAGTTTAATTATTTTCAACTGGAAACACTAGTTGTTTCTCTTTCTGATATAAGCTCAGATATTCATGTTTTGTTTTTTTTGTTTTTATTTTACTATATTTAGTTTTTTTTTTTTGGGTCTCTTTATATGTTTCACTTCAGCCAGGGGATAAATTATATACCCAGAAGAAATTGTTTTCTTAGGTAGTCTGGTAAAGTAAACACTGCAATTTTAACATTTTCTGAAGTTATATATAGTGGACATAGCACATGATGCAGAAAGCGGCAGCACTAGATGGCTGTTAGCATAGTTGAATTAAATCAGCTGCCTCTTCGATCATATTGAAATGTGTTGTCTATCCTTTCCATCTATTCACAACTTCCTTGAGCCCCTTAAAAATTACTTCATTGTTTGTGCATGGAGAAAAAGTTGAGAAAGCAAAGAAAAATCTTCCTTTCATAATTAATGTCATGGCTCTGCTATTATATTTTAAAGGGTAAAATATGTTTTTAGTCCCTGTATTTTCGTTGAATCTTGTTTTTAGTCCCTGACTTTCATATCGTACAATTTAGTCCTAAATTTTATAAAAATCGTGTTTTTAGTCCCTCTAAGTTAAAAAAATGCAAAAAAGGGAGTAAGCATAGGGACTAAAAACACGATTTTTATAAAGTTCAGGGACTAAATTGTACGATATGAAAGTTCGGGGACTAAAAACAATATTCAATGAAAGTATAGGGACTAAAAACATATTTTATCCTATTTTAAATTATGGTGGATTTGAGAAAAAAGAGAAAAACTAAAAAAAGGTTGAAAAGAATGAGTAATTCATAATTAATTGAATGAATAATCTAGGCTTAATTGCAGATTTTACCACCCAACTTTCATAATTTTGCAAATTTTACCACCCAAGTTTTTTTTTGCGAATTTTACCACCCAAGTTTTTTTTTACGAATTTTACCATCCAACTTTCATCATTTTGCGAATTTTACCATCCAAATTTTCAATTTTTGCGCATTTTACCACCATGATGTTTCACAATTTTTTTTTTTTGAATTCTTTAACTTTTTTTTTGGTAAAATATCAGAGTGGTAAAATGTGCAAAAATTGAAAACTTGGATGGTAAAATTTGCAAAATTAAAACTTGGGTGGTAAAATTCACAAAATTATGAAAGTTAGATGGTAAAATTTGCAATTAAGCCAATAATCTATCTATCCTCTTTTTTTTTTTTTTTATAGTAGTCAGATTTCTTAAATAAAAACAAGGTTAAAAAGGTAAAAATGATACATTCTCTCCCATTTTTTACTCATGGGACCCACTTGCCAAGTGATGAATTTATTTTATGGGTCCCACCTCCATAAAAATAACTCATATGTGAATCACTCCTACTAAACCAACAGGGAGATTTCCATTATCGTCCATCCTCTTGAATTATTTGCTAACAAACAAAGTCTCATTGAAAAAGAAGGAATCACGTTTGAAATGTAAAAACTATAATTATTAACTTTTAAAAATCACATGTCACACCTGAGATGTGAAAAATCACATTAATGCAGGACTGGGCCAACCATGAGTGAGACTTAAAGTAAATTTTAAGAGAAGTTTTTTTACTTTAAATGAAAGAGCTATATGTTGGACCTTTTTATCAACATATGTGACTTTTTTTTTTGTTAACATATGAAACCTTTTTTGCTTTATAAAAACTAATAGCAAATAATATTTTGTTGGTGGACTTAAAGCTTGAAGTTTAGTTGTTTTATCCTTGAGCTGACCGTGCATTAATGTGAAATAAAACATGTAATATATGAATCATTTTCATTCATTTTTTCGTCACATTTAGGTCACTCCATTTTTATCATGTTTAGAAGATTTAATTACTAATTTAGTCCCTAAATTATTTAAAATGACTCAATTTGGTTCATAAATTTTCAAACGTTCTAATTAGGTTCTTTAATTTTTAAAAATGCTTCAATCATGTCATTTTCATCAAATTTCGGTGGTTTTGACTTACAAATAGTGACAGTTTTCACTTATGAATAGTGACAAAAAGAACCTAATTGAAATATTTTAAAAAATTAGATGACCTGATTGAAAGTTTTCAAATTTAAGAATCAAATTGAGTCATTTTAAATAATCTAAGGACTAAATTAGTCATTAAACCTTTGAAATATATCTTTTTTTTTTCCCCACAAAACATAGGTTAATTTAATCCAAAGCAATTGTGTCGGGTGACAGCCGGGCTCAAACTAAAAGGAGCCTAGCTGGGCTGAATTGTTAAAACTGAGACTTGAGTCAGGTTGGTCTAAAGGAGTGAATTGTTTGGAAGCTAAAAAGCAAAAATTAAAAGCAGCTAGCAAAGCAAGCAACACCACTAACCAAAAAGTTGTTACGTTATCAAAGAAAGGAGCAGGAGGATGAAATTGGCAACATTTATTGAAGGTAAGGTCGCAGTCATACATTTTACGTGTGACAACAAAACGAAGAAGATTGGGCAAATTAAGCGTGGAAACAGAAGAAATATGTACATATTGGGTGACAACTTCATGGATCGATCTCTCTCCCCACATATCCACTGAACCGAAAGAAAGAAAGGGTTAATTAGAAATAAGAATGGGACGTGAAAGGTTGAGAAGAAGTAAAGGGTTGATTTTGTTTTGTAAGTAAGGGAGGGGTGACTTGGTCACGGTCTTGTGTGGTGGGCTGTCGCCATTCCCCACCACACCTCTCCTATTTTCCTTTTCCCGAGCCCTGTGATGTCTGGCCCCACCTTTGTCCCCTTGTCGTTTGGAATGCATGTAATGTTGGTCCCCTGGGCCCTACCACACTCTCCATTCTAATATCTCTTCTCTTCTCTTCTCACGTCTTCGCTCGCTCGCGCTGCATGTAAAAATAATACTACTACTATTACTTGGTCAGAAAATATTTACATAATTCGTTTTAAATTTATTAAAATATACTAGTGCGTCTAGAGATGGTAACGGGGCGGGTCGGGGGCGGGTTTGGCTCTCCCCGTCCCCATTCCCGCAAAAGGCGGGACGGGTACGGATTCGGGTATAAAAGATGCGGGTTTAATATTTTAATACCCATTCCCATCCCCGTCGGGTTTTATCGGGTTCGGATATACCCGCGGGTAACCCACTACATTATTTTTTATAATTTAGTTTATTTATATATTTTTAAATAAATCATATATTAAGTTATTAATTATGTTTTTATTCAAATAATATATATATAAAATGAATAACAAAGGAATTAAAGGCAAATAATTAAGAATTAAATTATATTTTTAGTTAAATGTATAATTTTAAGTTTGTTATTTAACTATTATTATAATTAAAATTATTTAACTATTAAGCTATTGAATTTATATTTTTAAAAATTATAATGTATATATATGTTGTGACAAAAAAATATAATGGTAGCGGGTATACGGGTACGGGTACGGGTATAGTTTAATACCCATTCCCGTCCCCATCCCCGTTTTAAAAGTTCGGGTAATACCCGTACCCATACCCGTACCCGGTCAAAGCGGGTATTCCCCGTCAAAGTCGGGGCGGGTTCGGGGCGATATCCACGGGTACGGATTTATTTGCCATGCCTAATTGCGTCTTAACAAATAGACTTTGACTATTTGTTTATCTCTTCGCCCTTGCTTTGGTAGGGAAGACTGATGACACGACCCAACTTCACCAGCATATATATATATATAAAATAATTTTATGGATTTTGCTTCAAATCAATGGCTTATTAGACGGTTAATATAAATTAAGAAAATAAATAGGAAGTTTAATTATATCCTATTTTAATTTATTATTTAGTAAATTATTGATAGGAAAAACCTAATTTGTTTTTTATGAAGTGGTAACCGTGGTTATAATAATGGTAGCAATGACATTCGTGATTTCATAAAAGATATTTACAGTTAGTTTTTAATTTAGTAAAAAAAAAAAAAAGCTTTTCTAGTATAATCACACAAGTGGTTCTCTTTCTGTATATACAACTTTGAGTCAAGCTTATGTTTCGCACTTTTTAAGCAAGTCAAACTGAATTTTTTATCTAACAAAAAAGATTTGGTTGATTTTGTGAGTTTTTAAAATTTAGTTTGTCAAACAAACTATCTAAGCCGTGTCTGGTAAACTAATTCCAGATCGGGTAGTTGTTCATTAGAAAATCATTATAATTATAATTTTAAAAGTACAGGTAATGGGATATGAATTTAATGGCATAGTAAAACAGTTTTGCAAAAGTAAAAACAGCTTTAACATGCATAAATATCAGACAAATAAAATACAGTACAACTTTTGCATTTGCGTTTGCGGGCTATCCTCCGGATCCCACGGTATGTGTGTAGCGTATCGTATCTCACGATACGAGGATGAGAAATTGGGAAGTGATGATGAATGTGTTGTGCCCAATTACAATTCAGCAATTGTGCTTGATTCGAGCCAGAGTGTAGAGTGTAGACAAAGAAAAAGACGAGAGAGAGAATCTAGAAGGAGAAAATAATCAAAAGAGTAATTATATTTTGGTATCTTATTTTTTTTTAATATTTCATCAATATTTTTTATTTTTTTTTATATTTTTTTTTTATCACATCATATCATCTATCATATTTATATTTTTTTATTTTTTTTATTTTTTTTTAAATGTAAACTAACATTTAGAATGTCTATAAAATATTATTCTAATCAAAATATATATAGTAATAATAAAAGTACAATCAAGTTAAAGCAAAAAACATGGATGGAGGAACCGCACAAACCAGACCAGACATGTGGGCCCACTCTGCCTAATGCCTTTCCCCTTTCTCTTTCTCTCCGACACTCTCTCAATTCCATCAACATTCCCACCTAACCGTCCCGTTTATCATACTCTTCTTCTTCCCTCAAAATCAAAACTCAATTCCCTTCAAATTCATTCACCACCCCTTTTCCTTTTTCTTCCTCAATTCTCCAAAAAAACAGATTTTTTCTCTTCTGAGTGGTTGTGCTAGTGTTGGGTCGATGTCAACTGTGTCCAAAGATGACAACTTGGTGCTGTCTTCGGAGGACTCTTCGAGCCCAGAAGAGTCTGAGCTTGAATTGGGTCTTGGGTTGAGCCTCTCTTCTGGCCCTTCTTCATCAAAGTCTCATCACCACCATGTCCATGCTCATGCTCGTACTCCTTATGCTAGAATTTACACTGCTAAGGATTTTCCTTCTTCTGCAGCAGCATCATCACCTTCCTCTTCTTCCTCTTCCTCTCCCAACAACAACATCACTGCTGGCACCAAGAGAACTGCTGATTCTCTTGTTGCCAATAACCGTCCCAGGTATATATCATCTTATTCTTATCTTAATTTAATTTACCTATCTATGTTGTCTTGCTTTGAAATTGAATAGGTTACCTTAGTTATTGTTAGTACAATCGTTTTATGATTCGATCTTGTTGAATTTTCATCTGATGTGGAATTATGTATATTGGGTTTTGTGTTGCTGCCTAAAATTCGTTCCTTTTAATTTGTGAATTTGTGAATCACATGGTGTTACTTACCCGAAGGAATTCAATGTGCTAGACTGGGTTTGGAAAGTTCAAGGACTAAACGAGTTAATTAAGGAGTTAATAGAATAGAACCCAACTTGATGTTGTTTAATCTTGTCTGTTTTATTTTTCTAATATTAGTATCTTATTATGAGGTTACCTTTTAAAACAATTTTACCCATTGAGAATTCGATTTGGATTGCCACAATCCGTAGGGGGGTTTGGTAATAGTAACGCTGAAGAGGAATGGTAGTGGTATTTAAAAGTGAGTATTTGTGTGTTTATGATGATCTAGATTCACTTGGTTTCATACACGTGGGAGAATTTTATATCATAAATCTCAACGTTGGAGTCTTTCATTCTTGTGAACTCTGAAGAGCAAGATTGCTATGATTTTCCTTGAACATAACTGAAACTAAATGTTATTGACATCTTGGTTGGTTAATTTTTTAATCCAATTCCATTGATAAATATGCAATCTAAAAAATCTAATCTAATGCACGCTTAAGAGTTTCCTGAGTTTCCTTATAGTTAGATCCAGCAACTTTTAAAGAATAAGGAAAGTTATAATCAGGATCAGAATTAGAATCCGAAGTGGGAAATGAAAGGGGGTCAAAGTTATATTTTATTAGAGTATGTTTTTAACATCTTGAAAATTGTATCTGTGATTTTGAAGATTTAGAAAAATTGGGGCAGGGAGGATTTGGTATGAGGCGCTGCCCCCAACTGCAATACACAGTTCAGCTCATGTAAAAAAACTATGCCCCAACTGCAATACATATTTCAGCTCGTGTAAAAAACTATGGTATGTTTTGTCTGCTCTGTGGATCATGTCAATATCTTAATAGATTTGTTGGACAAAAATAAAGCAGCTGGCTGGATCTCATGGAGTTGGAATTAGCGATAGTGTGTGAAAGCATACAAATTTATCGATTTGCACGATTAGATTGAGTTGTAGAATGATTTTCTTGCTTTTAAATTGTAACCTTTTTTTTAATATTTCTATAAGAATTGGTTTGCATTTACTATTTCTCAACAAGTAGTTTGCCATCCTACAAGTGGTTTATGGTGTTGCTGTCCCTTTCTTGAAACAAAGCAAATCAAATAATTACCAAATTTTTTTCTCGTTTCTTCACTGATGGGGTTATCATTTCTGTTGTGATTGAATTTACCAAACAGTCAAGTAGTTGGATGGCCTCCACTTCGATCATATAGAGTGAATAGCTACAATAGCCATGCAAAATCAACTGAAGTATTCAACTCTGTGGCTGAGAAGAGTAAGACCAATAATACAGTGGTAAGGAAGAGTGCTGACAATGGCAATGATAATAACATCAATGCCAAAGAAAAAAGACACCTTAGGAGTTCCCTGTTTGTCAAGGTAAATATGGATGGGATACCAATTGGAAGGAAAGTTGATTTGAGCGCTCATAGTTCCTATGAAACCTTAGCGCAAACATTGGAGGATATGTTTAATGAATCAACTACAGTCACCATTTGCAAAGGTGAGTTTCCTTGTTGGTCTTTATACTCATAATAAAGAGAATGCATCCTCTTCAGGGAATTCTGACATGTTTTCAAGATCACTGAGATTTTATCTGCATGGTGAATATTTTGGTTGACTTTGTATCATTTCTTTTGTGTGTCTGCTTTAAATACGGCTTAATAGTAAGTAGTAACTTAGTGAATAACTCAAAATTGTTTATTCTCAAGTTTGGTGAAAAATTAAAAACTGAGAAGCATATGTGGAATACTTTATGCGGGTTGTATTGTAATGATAGGGGTTTAAACTTCTATTCTCCCTTTCTCATCTTCCCCTTGTCATGTTAAGAATAGATTTTTCTTTGTATTCCTTTTCTTCAGGCATATTTATTATTAGGGGTGTAAGTGGACCGAGTTGGGTTGAATTTAGCCAATTTTTCAACCCAATCCAATTAAAATTATTTGGGTTGGGTTAATCTTTTTTTTTTTTTTTGCAACCTAACCCAACCCAACCCAACTTTAATTGGGTTGGGTTGGGTTTGGGTTGGGCCATCGGATTGAGTCATTAAAAAAATGTCACTTCTTTAACTCTTGAAAAAAAATTAAAAAATACATCAAACTAAAAATTAAAAAAAAGTAAGAGATATTTTCAAAATTAGCATTGATTAAGTAAATCATGCACTTGTAACTTATTTTCATAATGATAAAACATACACATGTAATCTGTTTAACAACTCACAATATTTATAAATCATAATATTGTTTTACAACTCATAATACTTAAGTCAACAGTAAGCATAAAAATATAAATCATTAAAACAATAATCATAAAAGCATGGTCTCAAATAGCATAATACTTAATACATGTTCAATTTCTGTGAGTGTGAAACTTACTGAGGTATGAGAGTTTACTTTAAGTCTTTAGAGTTTTCTATATTAGTAGACACTAGACAAATAATTAGTATTTTTGTTATATGTTACTGTATATTCGGGTTGGGTTGGATTTGGTCGGGTCCAAAACTCCAAACCCATTACCCAACCCAATTTTAATGGGTTCACTAAAATAAACCCAATCCAATCCAATGACCAAACCCAACCCACAAAAATCTAATTGGATTGGGTTGGATTGGGCGGGTTCGCGGGTTGAGTGCGACCCACTTACACCCCTATTTACTATGGTTCTGTAACCTATGAGCTTTCAAAATATGACAAAACTTTAAAGATAAGAAACCACCAAGCAACAACCTATTTAAGATTCTCTTCAACTGCAGTTTGCAAGACTGTTTTTAGGAGTTTTTATATGAAGCCACTATTTTTTACTTTTTCCAAACGCACAGCGACATTGGACAAAGTGTAAACAAACATACCACAACATTAAAATAATTCTTGCATGTCATTTTTTCTACTTCTCTCTTTAGTATTTTGTTTTGAGATGGATGATACCATTTAATTTTGTGCTTTCATTGTGTTCTATTCTTTCCCTCAATGGTATTGACATCATTGTCAATAGGATCAAATGGTGAGGATCATGGCATTATTATCGGAGGAGAAAGGCATTCAAAATTGTTGGATGGATCTTCCAAGTTTGTGCTCACTTATGAAGACAAGGAAGGAGATTGGATGCTTGTTGGAGATGTTCCCTGGGGGTAAGTAATTGGTCCACAAACATCAATTTTATTTTAGCATCAAATATGATGTTATTACTGATACTGCAGTACAAGAATAATTGTGTTGTCAGTTAATCGTCAAATAGTACATGTAATGTTTTCTTCAGGCAATTATGAGAATGGTAAAAATATTTGGTGCTATACTCTAAAAGCTACATGTCAAATATTGGTGCTATACTCTATCCTATAAGAGTTGAATAAAGTCATAAACTTAATATGTTAGATAGGCTCATGTCTTTTTTCTTGAACAAGGAAAAATATTTCATATTTGTAGTTTCATGTTAGATTGTCTTTTTATGATTTAACACTGGTTACGAGGATCTTTGTTTCTCTGCTTTGATATTTATCTATCTTTCTCTTTCAAATTGCAATCAGGATGTTCCTTAGCTCGGTGAGGAGGCTAAGAATCATGAGGACATCTGAGGCTAATGGACTTGGTAAGCAAATGCTTTATTTTTCCAAACACAACTTACCCTATGTTTTTCCTTTGCTAATGTATACTTGTTTGCAGCACCAAGATTGGAAGAAAACATCAGACAGAAATGCAAGCCCATATAGATATACTGTTTTCATGGCTAAGGACACGAAGAACCTGTCACCTTAAATGTAACTCAAATAGATGAAGAGAAAAAACAGAAACAGAAAAGTAAAGGAATACTGCAAGTATATGGAATTTTGAGATTTGAATGATCAAATATCGCACTTTTGTTTAATTAATTCAGTTTGTTTGTTTGTTTGTGTAATTTGGTATCTTTGTCACTGCCTCTCTATTCACCTCACTAGGAGGGTGCAGGCATCATAGATTTTCATGCAATACTACTAATCATACAAGTCAGACTGCTTGTTAGTGTTGTAAATGTGGGATGTTTGCTAACTATCTCAGCTATAAAGTTTTGTTTGAACTTTGTTTCCCTGCTACAGTAATTCAAATTTCCTTTGAATGAATAACTATTTTAAAAAATAACCAGTCTGATCATATTGATTGTTGGTACCTTAATTTTAAAATAGCACTCATTGAAAATTGTGAGAAGAATAATGCTTTTAGTGCAAGCCCGCACCCAAGTGATCCATGGTTGTAGCTTTTAGACAAAGCTAAAATGTGTGCAAGATCTGTTTTGTCGTCAATCTTGTGGTCAAGAACTTGAAGCACAAGCAATCTCTTGGGTTTAAATAGAATAATTGCGGGAATTTTGATCTAAAGACATCACTTCCGGGTATTTGTGGCACCCATTTTGATGCAGATAGCGTTTGATTTAGACAAAGCACAAACGATTCGTAAATAAGAATTCCATTGACTTTAAGGAATGAAAAAGTACTTTATGTACATACATAACCGATACACATGCCAAAAAATGATATAAAAAAAAAATATCAGTGCTATTCAAATGATAGCAAGTACAATTGCTTTATTTGGTTCTGACTGAAATATATGCTTCATCACCAAAACCACAATACATAGAAAATTCCTTGCATAAGTTAATCCATCTTGATATACATATTTTAACAACAAATGTGAACCACTGAACTGATTACAAAATTACAAGAAATTAACAAAATTACAGCTCTAAGTACAATGAAAAATTCTGGCCTGGGAAAACTTCAATTTTGGTTCCTACAGAAGGCCATTAACTGGTGATGAGCTAATAGCTGGCATCTCCTTGTTAGCTGAAAAAGTTTCATTGCTCCTACCACTCTTTCTCCGAGGCTTTGCCTCTCCAAGCATCATTATAACATCCCTCATAGAGGGTCTGTCCTTGGGGAACTTGGCAGTGCAAAGAAGTGCTATTCTGAGAACTAAAAGCATCTCTTCTTGAACATGCTTGCAGTTTCCTACACTGGGGTCTAATGCTTCTTCTGGAGATTTGTTGTCTATCTTCCTTCTAATCCACCCTACTAAGTCTATAGATTCTCCAAACTCCGGATCTAAAGGCCGCTTTCCGGTGAGAAGCTCCAACAGAACCACTCCATAACTGTAAATGTCAATCTTTTCATCCACTTTCAAGGAGTATCCATATTCTGCCAAGTAATAAAGTACTGAAATGGTTAGAAATATAAATCTTGTACATTAAGCAGGAAGAAACATCTCTTCACAGATATGAATATAGACAGTCTTCTCTTCTATCTTAATCTGCTGATTGAAAATTATGATTTTTGAGCCTTTAACTAACCAACTCACTCTTAAGTATTCTGAAAAGTGAAAAACATAGTTGTCATATCATTAACCTGAAAAAGTATGTATGAACTAGTAACTCACCAGGGGCAATGTATCCATAGGATCCAGCAATCATGGAGACTGTTTCATTCTTCCGGAGCATCATCTTGGCCAATCCGAAATCCGCTATCCTTGCCTCAAGATTTGCATCAAGCAGTATATTATTTGACTTGATGTCTCGATGGATAACAGGTGGATGGCAGTCATGATGAAGATAAGCAAGTCCTTGTGCAATTCCTAGAGCTATGTTGTATCGGGAAACCCAGTCTACAAGCAATCTTCCTGCTTGTTTACCATGCAGGGCATCTCCAAGGTTTCCATTGTGCATAAATTCATAAACTATCATCACATCAGCGTCATTGTAAAGAAAGCCTAGTAGTCTAACAATGTTCCTATGCCTTAGCCTCCCTAAAAGATTCACCTCTCCAACAAGGTCATCACTGTTTCCTACTTCAATATCAGATCCTGATCTCCACAACTTTTTGACAGCCACAATTGTACTTGATTGTGGTATCTCAGCCTTGTAAACAACCCCAGTTGCTCCCATGCCAATCATATTTGTATCTTTGATGCAAGATAAAATGTCACTACTTGTAAAATCAAGCCTCTGAAAGGCCATCAATCTCCAAGGCCACCCCTTCCTACCCTTATAAAATCTTTCTCGGAAGCACAATCCATCAGTGTACCACCTCACGTATAAAGATCTTGCTACCAAAGTTGCAACCCCAATGGCTAGTATTGCTGATATTCCAACGATCCATCCTACAAGAATGTGCTTTGCACGTGAGCTCCTATGCCTTAATGGATATGCTGAGGTTTGGCCACATGGAGGGAGAACACCACCACATAAGCCAGCATTTCCCGCAAGATCATTTGGGTTTATTGTTCTTAGCACGCCATTTTCTGGGACAGGACCTTCTAGCTTGTTGTGTGAGACATTGAATGTTTCTAGAGCTGGAGACATACCAAAGCTTTCAGGTATATGACCACTCAGAGTGTTGTTGGCAAGATCAAGAATGGCCAATGTAGGCATGCTTGCTAATGCTTTTGGGATTCCACCAGTCAATTGGTTATTCTGTAGGTTCAAGTTTACCAATTTCTGACATGATGCAAGGCTAGCTGGAATGCTTCCGGAGAATCGATTTGATGAGAGATCAAGGACACCAAGTGAGGGACAATCCTGGAATTGGTCTGGGATTTCACCTCTCAAGTTGTTGTTGGAGACAATTAAAGTTTGCAGATTTGGAATGCAAATAATGGTTGAAGGGAGAGAAGAGTGGAGGTTGTTTCTGGAAAAATCAATGAAAGAAAGGGATGAAGAAGAACCAATGTCATCAGGAATTCCACCAGTGAGACTATTGTTAGCCAATTCTAACCTCTGAAGCTTCCCAAGCTTACCAAGACCCACAGGAATTGTCCCAGAAAGGAAATTGTTCTGGATTCGAACACGAACAAGTGAAGGACATGTTGATAGGCTTGCTGGAATTGGACCCAAGAAGGCATTATTGAAAAGTATGAGCTTGGTGAGATAGCCCTTGGTGCAAAGAGTTTCTGGAATCTCACCAGAGAGTAAATTGGATGACACATCCAACCACTGCAACGGTGAATTCTTGCCAAGGTTTCTAGGCAATGGCCCTGACAAGGAATTGTTCCATAGCTCCAGCACCTCTAGTTGAGGCAAATCCCCAAGGCCAGAAGGCACAGGACCAGATAGCCGGTTCCGCATGAAGTTCAGAAGCTGTAAATTCTTCAGCTGACTTATTTCAGGTGGAATATTTCCTGATAACATGTTGTCTGAGAGATCCAGCTGCACCAATGAAGTCATGTTGCCAATTGCTGGTGGAATCTTGCCTTCAAATTTGTTTTTGTACAAGAAAACTGTATTCAACAGTTTGAGCTTTCCCAACTCAGCTGGAATTTCACCACCAAGATTGCCTTCTGCTATATCAAGATACTTTAGCTTGGTGAGATTTCCAAACTCTGCTGGTATCCCTCCTTCAAATTCATTGTATCCAATGATCATGCATTCCAGTGATGAAAGCTGCCCCAGCTCTCCTGGGATTTCCCCAGTGAGATTATTCCCAGATAAACCAAGGAACTTCAACTTGTGCAATTTACTGAAGGATTTTGGAACTGACCCTTCAAAGAAGCTGCCTCTGAGATCCAAAGTCTCCAAGGAAGAGACATTTCCAAGATCCTCAGGAAGAAAGCCAGAGAAATTGTTGCTGGATGCATTTAAGGTCATTAGTCCTGGTGCCTTTCCAAGGCCTAATGGAAAGTCACCAGTGAAGAAATTCTGGCTCACATCAAGACTCTTCAGTGTGGTGAGATTGGCTATGGATGACAATGTTGAGGAAAATTCATTGCAACACAAGTTGAGAGAAGTGAGACTCTTTAGCCTTTGTATCTCATTGGATACAATGCCACTCAGATTCATGCGGGAAAGATCGAGCTTCTCTACGGCTCCACCTGAGTTGCACTGGACACCAGTCCAGTTACAATGAGCTGCATCCTTTCCTTCTGCTTTGTCCACCAATTTCCAATCATGCAGGCTATTCAGTGGATCAATGAGGCCTTTTTTTATAGAAAGTAAGGAAGATGCTTCATCATTTGCTGCAGCTGCAAAGCCATAAGAGAAACAGCAAATGCAACAGAAGTAGAAGAAAAACTGAGTTTTCAGCTGCATCTTTCTTGTTCTTCTTTTGCTTGATCAATGTCTCAGTTGTGCACCATTTGCACTCTACTGGAGGAGAAGGGTGATCATGTGGGGGGTGGACAGAACACTGACAGAGAGTGACATCTCAAGTTTGTGAGGAAAGGACAAAGGAGGATGGTTAAGCAGTTGATTCGATATATAATAGTGTAGGCTAATAATAAACCATTGATTAGATGTGGTCACTTTTAAGGGCTTTTCAGGTTAGTGGATTGGTATTTCAAAACAGATAGTAGTGTTCATGTAAGGACGGTGAAGCTTTGGAATTATTGGAAGTTCCTCCGACATAAAACATGGGAGAGAATGTGGCCCTTCTTACTGGTTTAGTTTCTAATTCTTCCTTTATGTGGAATAATGATGCAGTTATTGTATTTTTTATACATAAGAAAACATTGTATCTCCCCTATTTGTTTATTATGAATCCCTTTTACGGCAATTACATTCTTGCTTAAAAAAAGATTGTGAAATGTGAATAAAGGAATGAAAGAATTTTGATCTTCTGCATTTAATGGACAGATCGGGGTGAAGTATTTATTTAGTTTCTTTCATTAAGTTTTTGTCTAGCTTCTCTAGGTAGGTAATAAATAAATGTATATACAACAAATATTTCACTCCATCAGAGTTTCAGTTCACAAATATTTATATCAATTTGGCAATTTATGACTGAGATTCAATCAGTTACCAAAAAATAGAACTCCCGCAGTACATAGTTAATTAAGGTAACTTTATAACCTCGTTTAATCTTTTACATAACAGCTTTCAGAACCTCGGGGTTGTTAATAAACAGTATCTAACAGAAAGCATTTTGCCTTGCCAGTACATTTAATAAAAAATTCATTAAGCTACTTTAAGTTTATTCCATGATTGTAAAAGTTGAATTTCCAGAGGATTTGAGGGGTAACTTCTAACTATGACAAAGATTCAGAAATGATGCTTAAATGACCCAACTAACATACGGCTAAAGTTAGGATCCACCAGAACATTGGTGTACTTATTATTTTTTCTTCAAAATCCCAACCAAAATCTGAAAACCATGTGATAATGGGAATCTTTTAAGAAAAAAGAGTGAAGAAACTATATGTACCCCCACCCTTTTCCCCCTCTTTATTTTGTAATAATCCATTAGGAAGAGGAAGGGAGGAAGAAAGGAAGAGACACAGGAGAGAAGAAGGAAAAATATAAAAAAGGAAACGTGAGAATCATTATCCATTGCCCATTTCATGGTTTTAGCCTCATAGATGTTAATTATTGGTAATGATTTAGAGAAGGGAATCTTTCCATGTTACAGGGAGAAGGAAACATGAAAATAAGACAAATTCTACCCTCCATAAAAATAAAAGGGCTACAAAAATGATTATGAGGTACTCTTTAAACTAGAGCATCAGCTACATCAAGAACTAGAGTGACATACACTCAATTGATCATATGTGACATATTAGAAGCAAATGCAAACAAACCAGCCAAGAGAGGAACCCAAGCAATGTATCAAAAAATTTCCTAGTTCTACTACAATTTGATAATACAAAACCAGAAGTCCTCAAATGAATCTGGGAGTTATTTATGTTAATGTTGAAGGAGATTTCTTTTTTTTTTTCAAAGACAATTAAGATGCATGCAAAACTGTAATAGAAGATATTAATTTGATGGCCTTGAGAATAGAGAATAAAGTAATAGGGAAATTAGAAAGCAGAAGGAAATGGGAGCAAAGTGCTGCACTGCACTAAATCAATCATGGTCTGAGCCCACCAACTGCCACTTCTTTCAGATCAAAATTCTTTCTTTTTTGTTTTTGCACTTTTATCTCTTCCAGTATTCACATGCATGCATGTGGGGTGTTGGATTTAAGAAAGTAATCATATACTATCACTGCCTTTTCATTGTTTGGAAATTGAACACATTTGGCACTTGTTGATATACCAAAACAGATGGATGCCACGTGAAATAGCAGCTTCCTGGTGAAGTACATTTTTTCCTTATTATTGGAGAGAGACTAACAGTGAGTGAGGATTTCAAATAATGAATTAGTCATATTTTGAATCATTTGATGGCTGTTCTTGCTTATACCCTTTTTTAATGGTGGGAAATGGAATCCAAGGGGGTGCTATAAAATGGAGAGGATGTTGAAAACATTGCTTACGTGTGTGCACGTGCCTTTATGCCAAGGAAAACCAGAACCAGCCTTTCACCAGTTTTAAAAATGAAAAGAAAAAGAAAGCCCATATTTACACACAGCAAAGAGATGCTAAAACGGGATCATGGTGCTCCTAATTGCACATGTACGTGCTTGTTGATGGAACAAATAATGGTTTTCGAAAATTATTTATCTTTCCTTATGTTTTTGGTCTATTATTTTCCTTTCTTTTTCCTTTACAAAGAAATGCCACAAGAATTTTGATCGAAACTAACCATGAATTTTATACTTTTGCACTTCCAAAGAGTCATATAGAGATCTAGATCTAATGATATCACCTCAGATTCCTCTATTGGGCCTCAGTTTTGTTTACCTCATGGTTTTGTAAAATGTACTTTGATCAAAACACCCAAAATAAAGAGAGAGAGAGAGAGAGGATGAAACATGAATTATGCTCAAGTAGTCAAGGTATGCTATAGGTTCAATTCATGGCATACGCTTTACGGCTTACCCTGTCGAATTTTGATCAGAAACTAAGCTATAATTCGTTCTAACAAACGCAAAAATTTCATTTTTGGTCAATAACACACTAAAATTTTGAAATTATTAAAAGAATTTAGGATGAACACATCCTGAACTTTTGGAAATTTATAATTAAGATTCTAAATTAAAAAAATATATAATTGGGTTCTTGATCTTCTAAAAATCTCGTGCTTGAATCCTGGAACTAGTTTATAGTGACTTGAAAATGAAATCGTAAAAAAAAAAATTTATGATTTTTTTTTACATCATTTGTGACGATTTTATTAAGTCTAAGGACCCATTATAAAAATTGTAAAAGATCAATTACTCAACTACAAACTTTTAATTTAGACACCTAATTAACCAGAGATCTAGCTCAGTTGGTTGAGCATGATGCATTTTTGTTGTAAACTCCCTTATACCTGTCGATTTCTACAGATAAAAAAATAAACCTAATTAAAAGTTATCAAATAGTCCAGGAACATACTTATGTATTAAATCAATAATTTAATCAGAATGTATAGTTCAATATCTTGAAAATCAAGATCTTATATAGGATCGTAAGTTAAAGGAGAATGAAAGATCATAAATTAAAGGATCGTAACATAAATCATAACATCTTCTTGAGACAAATTATATATAATTATATATGTGATAAAAATGACAGAGATAAAAAAATATCTTGTAAATAATAACATTTAACTAAATTTAAATTAAAAAATCATATTTATAAATTTATAGATTATAATTAGTAAATCCAAAATAATTCATAATCAATCACATAAAATACAAAACATAACTCATAATGGACCAGGTTCGAATGCATGAAAGGAAAGGAAAAGAAAAAGTAAAAGAAAAACATAGCTCATAATCAGCTCGCCTAAAACAAAGTAAACAAAATAAGTAAAATTCTAACTCAACTGCAATAACAGTCCCATTAAAAAAAGAGAGGCATGGCACGGTAACAACAAAACACAGTAAGAACAACGGAACAGAACCTAAAGCAGAGACGCACGTAATGAACAAAATGCATGCGATCTTGAAATCTTACATGCAATTTTCACAACCATGGTACAATTCTTACATTGTTATTTTACCACCTATTAATGATCAAAAAATGGTAATGAAATGATAAAAAAAAATTTTACCACCTATCATTATGTATGATTAAATTATTTAATTTTTATAATAATTGTTTTAAAAATCATACTATTTTAGACGATTTTTAATTGATGAGAACATATAATTTTTTACAATATAAGAAAATTAAACTCTTATTAAAATTGGATCATAAAATGCGACCAGTAAAGCTTTCTGACCAGTATCACGAACTTGTGTGCAAAAATGAAAACGGTGCTTGTGGATAAGGAAAAGAGAGGAAAAAGCATAACAAGCAATCTTCTGGTTCTGTTTTATATGGCCTTTCATCTCAAATCTTTAATGTCACTTTTGGGAGGATTTTCGTTAATTATCACCTCACAGTTATATTTACGAGACTATCTGCCCCCCAAAAAAATCTTTATTGTCATCTTTTTTTTTCCACAAGAACAAAACTGTGTCATAATGGGTAAAAAAAAAAAACTGTGTCATAATAGCATCAAGAATTTTATTTTATTTTTTTAACCAAGAATTATATAGAACTTTTTATTTGACACCCAAATAATCCCCTTTCATCATATCGATCCATTTTAAAATAAAGTAGTATCTCTAATTAAAATTTCATGTCCAAGCTTAGGATCGAATTCCAAATCTTAATTAAGAGATCCAAATACGAACCATTTATCCCAACAATTTTTTATATAACATAAAAAAGGGCTTTGCTATTCTCACCCCCACAAATTTCTATTCTCACCCCCTAACCTTGTAAAATTACTCTCTTGTCCCTCTCCATTCCGTACACCCCACCCCACTCCCTTCTCCTCACAGTCTCCGCCTCCCTCCGAAACTCGTATCACTCTCCTTCTCCTCCTTCAATTACTCACACCCACACCCGTAAGTTGTGTAGATCAACGGAATCATGGTTCCGCTGAGTTGAATGCACAGCGAAATCGTGATTCTGTTATTTTTTTGTTTTTATAGTACACAACGGAATCGTGATTCAGTTGTGTATGGAAAAAAACATGCACAATGCATGTTTTTTGCATGCACAACGGAATCACGATTCCGTTGTGTATGAAAAAAAAACATGCACAATGGAATCACGATTCCATTGTGCATGCAGACAGTATTTGATTTATTTTTTTTACTGGTACTCATTTAGTGAACTTTCAATTGTTTTTTTTCAGTAGTAGCAATGGATTGGAATACTTTTATTTCTGATGAAGTTACGATACCAAGTAGTTGGGAAAATATGATTGATGCAAGTGAAAATGCTTTAGACCAACCCGATGAACAAAATGAAATGCAAGCAGATGATTATGTGATGGATATTGAACCTCAGCACAATTATCCTGACTTCTCCAATAATTTCATGACTGATGAGGTTGATTGATTAATTATTGTTTTTATCTAAATGATATTTTTTGTATGTGTGTTTTGTTAGTGAAGGAATGCATTTTATTTTTAGGCTTTTGAAGAGCGAGATCACTTGTTGACGTGGGTTCGATCTGTTGCAAAGGACCTTGGATTTGTTGTTGTCATAGAAAGGTCAGAAGTTGGGAAGAAAACTTTTGTCCTACTGGCTTGTAAAAAGGGAGGAAAGTACAAAAAATATAGAGATAAGTTAGTCCGCAAGACTACTGAAAGCAAAAAATGTCAGTGCCCGTTTAAATTAAAAGGGAGGCTTGTGAAAGGCATTGGTTGGAAACTTTATGTTGTTTGCGGTTTTCATAACCATGAAGTTAGTGAAACATTGGTGGGTCATGCATATGCTGGTCGTTTAAGTAGTGAAGAAAAAAGTCTGCTAAATCAAATGACCAAAAATATGGTGAAGCTTGGGCAAATTCTGTTAACAATCAAAGATCAAGATGCTGCAAATGTCACCACTATCAAAACCGTATACAATGAGCGACAAAAAAATCGGCGACAACAAAGGGGTCCAAAAACTGAAATACAACATCTTATGAAGTTGATAGAACGTGATCAATATGTTTATTGGTATAGAAGGGTCGACACTGAAGATGTTGTAAGAGATATCTTGTGGGCACATCCAGATTCTATCAAGCTCCTAAATTCATTTCCAACAGTGTTGATATGTGATACTACTTGCAAGACGAACAAATATCGTCTTCCGTTATTGGAGATTGTTGGAATGACTTCAACAGACATGACTTTCTCAGTTGCCTTTGCTTATTTACAATCTGATAGGACAGACAATTTTGAATGGGCATTAAATAGGGTGAAAGAAATGTTTGTCAAAGATGATGTATTGCCTCAGGTTATTGTCACTGATAGAGATCTTGCATTCATGAATGCGTTAGAGAATGTCTTTCCTTCTTCAACCAACTTGTTATGTCAATTCCACATTTCTAAGAATGTCAGGGAAAAATGCAAGATGCATGTGGGCAACGCGAAAGAATGGGACAAAGTGTTGGACGCTTGGGAAGGGTTAATGCAATCTACTAATGAACAATTGTATGAGGTTAACTTGAAAAACTTCACAAACTTATGCTCACATTATCCACTTTTCCTTGAGTATGTCCATTGTACATGGTTGATACCTCACAAGGAGAAGTTTGTACAAGCATGGATGGATCGAGTTATGCATCTTGGAAACACAACAACTAATAGTTACTTTTCCATATAATTATATTCATTGATTTTAATTATATACTTTGCTTAACATTACTTTTGGTTGCATGATAGGGTTGAAGGCGCACACGCACGATTGAAGAGGTTGCTTCGAGATAGTATGGGAGACTTGTGCAGTTGTTGGGATGCCATGAATAACATGCTTATATTGCAACATACTGAGATTTTGGCTTCATTCCAAAAAAGCATCAATGTTGTGGGTCACAAGTTTAATAACATGTTTTACAAGAAGATACAGGGCTTTGTATCAAACCAAGCACAAAAGCTGATATACAACGAGCACAAATGGGTTGACAGCGTTGGTATTGACAGTTATGCTTGTGGATGCACACTTAGAACTACTCACGGTCTACCGTGTGCGTGTGAACTTGCTAGATTCAGCAATATGTTTGGCTCAATACCCTTGAGGTCAATTCATGTGCATTGGAAGATGTTATCCATCAATCAAGATGACACCGGTGGTTCTTGGGGGGACTTGACTTTGACACACGAGGTTGATGCATTGTTAAAGAGGTTTTCCCAACTTGATGTCTTCAGGAAAATCACAATGAAGACTAAAAGTCCGTGAACTTGCATTTCCAGATACCACCTCAATGTGTCCACCTCCAGAGAAGGTGAAAACAAAGGGTGCCCCGAAGTCTGTGAAATCTACTAGGCGTGCACCTTCAATGTGGGAGCAAGTCAATGCAATGCACACAATGGTAGGTAGTTCAGGAACTCCTACTGTGCCTCCCAAAGTTGTCAGTGACAATAAGCGGAGCAAAATGATGCCTTATGTTAATGAGTTTCCCGATGAATTGAAACCATTCATCCAAAAAATTATTGATGTCAAAGCAGATGGAAATTGTGTTTATAGAGCAATTGCAGCTTTGTTAGGTATGGGTGAGGAATCCTGGGCTCTCATTCGTCCATACTTGATTCGGGAACTTCAAACATGACACTCTCTTTATCTTTAGCTCTTTTGCACGGAAGAAATATTGGTTGAACTAATCAACTTGTTGTATCTCGAAGGTGGACCAACAACCATTGACAAGTGGATGACCATTCCCGACATGGGGTATGTGATTACTAGTCAGTATAATGTGGTGTTGGTTCACTTATCTATGCTTTAAAGTTGGACTTTCTTTCCGCTTAGGAGCCGGCCTCCATCTGCTGCACAACAACGTCTTATAGCTATTGGATTTGTTAACGGAAATCACTTTGTACAGGTACACATAATATACTAAACTATTAACTATGCAAATTTGTTTACTAAGTTAAGCTTACCAGTTTAATTTTCATTGATTAGCTATTTTTTCAAGATGATTGTCCCCTGCCTCCTATTGCACCTCAATGGAGAACATACTGCACTGTTGAAGCTCGATCATGGACAAAATCGTACATGCAACACATGCAAGAATTAAGCTCAATACCATTTCATTCAACTAGGGGATCTCAATATGTAGTAGACATTACTAGGGATTCATTTTAGTTAATTAATCCTCTATTAATAATTGTCATTAGAGGACTTTATTTGTGTAATGTTTTGGTTGTTGAATATTTTTTACAAAATTATATTGTATTATGACTGATTGATGCTATTTTAAACATATATTAGGTACTACTACAAAATTTAACCAGGATTGTACACTTGTACAGCGGAATCACGATTTCGTTGACAAGTGTACAACGGAATCAAGATTCTGTTGTACACTATACAGCGAAATCATGATTCCTTTGACAAGTGTACAATGGAATCATGATTCCGTTGTACAAGGGGGTGGAACAAATTTGTACAACGGAGTCGCGATTCCGTTGTACACTTTTTTTCACCTCTTGTTCAATGAAATCGTGATTCCGTTGTACACTTATCAACGAAATCGTGATTCCGCTGTATAGTGTACAATGGAATCATGATTCCATTGTACACTTGTATAGCGGAATCACGATTCCATTATACAAGGGTATTTTGGGAAATCAAGAAAAACCACCCATGTAGATGGTGAGAATAGTAAAATGGGGGGTGAGAATAGCAATGCCCTCAAAAAATCTATACAGGCCCATTAGTAAGGGTGGCCATTTTTGGGTTGAAGGTGTAACACTTTGCTAATATGGTTTACTATAATCTTTTGAATCATGTGCGACATATGTGAGTGGTGCATAGATTTACACCAAAAAAACAAAACAACCTTATTTATCTGAAACAATAAAAATAACAAATATCAAAATTCTTGCAACGTGTATCATTAGTGAGATGCCATGTCAGCATCTTCAATCGATTGTGACAAATCAGATTAGGGATGGCAATGGGTAGGATCTGGGTAGGGTCTGGGTAGGGTCCTATAGTACCCGTCCCCATACCCGCGTTTAAAAAAAATACCCGTACCCGGCCCCATACCCGTGCGGGTAGCAACTTTAATCCCCATCCCCGTACCTGCTGGATACCTATATACCCATACCCGCACCCGCTACCCGCACTTTACTTATGTATGAAGTTAATAAATCAATAAAAAATAGGCTTAAATATAATTTTGATCCCCCTATTTTGCACAAACCACAATTTTAGTCATCCTATTTTAAAATTGAGACATTTAGTCCTCCTATTTTGCACAATCAGCAATCTTGGTCCCTCTATAGAGACATTTAGTCTCCCAATTTTGTAAAATCCATAATTTTGGTCCTTTCATCAAATTGAAAACATTGACAGTTAGGAGATTAATGTTGACCTTAACGTGGCCCAAATATAGTTATGTGACACGAGATTATTTATTTATTTTTTAATTATTTTAAATAATGAATAATAATTATTTGTTTATCTACATCACTAAAATACATGTCACGTTGATTTTAATGGTTGGGGTAATCGTGAGTCCTAAAATAGAAATCACAAGTCTTAATCATTTATTTTAAATTAGTTCTACATTGTTGAAATACATGACACATCGTAATCAAATAAATGATATTACCTTTTTATAAAATATATTTTTCATCAATTATTCTACTCAGTATTTAAAATAATTAAAAACTAAATAAATAATCTCGTGTCACGTCATTATATTTGGACCACGTTAAGGTTAACGTTAATCTCTTAACAGTCAACGCTTTCAATTTGATGGAAGAACGAAAATTACATATTTTAGAAAATTGGGAGACTAAACGTCTCTATTTTAAAATAGGGGGACCAAAATTGCAGATTATGCAAAATAGATGAACCAAAATTGCATTTAAGATATAAAAATATTAATTAAAAATTATTACAAATAAATTGAAAATTCACGCTTAAATAATTCAAACTTAACATTAAAAACATTCACACATAATATTAAAAATATAAAATATAAAATTATTGTAAGTTATAACATAAATCTTTTACTATTAGTGTTAGTTTATGAAAAATATAAAATTATTTTTTTACAAAAAAGTATATATATAACATAATTATTTATTTAAGTTATTTTAATTATATATATATGATAGGTGCGGGGCGGGGCAGGGCGGGTACTATAGTACCCGTACCCGCACCCGCAAAAAATTGCGGGTAAATACCCGGCCCCGGCCCCAGCCCCAATAAGCGGATATTTATCCGACCTGCTTGCAGATATTTTTGCGGGTACCCGTAGGGTCCAGGTACACTTTGCCATCCCTAAATCAGATCACTCTCTCACACACACAACCGTTGCAAAAAGCATAGAATTATCATCATCATCACAAGTGAATGGCTGTCTTTGTTACACGCCAAACATTTTTTTGGACCACAATTTTGCATTCCTTTATGCTATAGAGAGAGAGATGTTGTGAACTGTATCTCCCTCTCCTTCTGGCAATGGCAACTCTGCACTCTCTTGCATTGTCTTCTCCGCTCTGCAAATCACTTCAGAAGCCACGCTCATACTCAGGTACCATCACCCTCTTCAAAGTTATCTTCTCTAACATCACTTTTTCCAATTTTTCTATGAAATGTGCAATGACTAAGTCTGAGATTATTTTACAAGTAAGGGTGATGAAATTAAGTTGGACAATGCATGTTCTCCTATTGAATTTTACCATATTTGTGAGTTAGAAAAAAAGTTCATTTGTCTTCTCTTCAGCAAGCTTGGGGACTCAACTTAAAGGGTCATCTAAAGTTCTACACCTGAAATTCCATAATTACATTCGAATTAATACTTTGTAAGGTTAAGGCCTTGGAATCATTTTCAACTCAATATGGTTTGCCTCTGTTACGAGACACTTGGCATTCCAGGAAGCCAAATAAGATAAACAAAAGGAGGTGGCATTGTTTTCTTTTTCTATGTTTTTGCTCTCTTTTTTTCTTGACAACATAAAATTCTTGATATGATGCTTCATTTTTCATTATACCATCATATTCACTACAGTATAAGTTTAAGATTTTAAGTTTTCAGACTTCCATCAATTTCATATAATTTCCAACTTGACCACAAAAACATTGATGGGCCAAAATGTGTCATGTTCTTGAAGACGTGCAAAGAGGTGATATATTGCTTTGCCTAATTTTTCCCACTTCTTAAAGAATAAGGGGGAGCTTGGTGGTATGTTTTGATTGATGACATCCCATGTTGTAGAGAAAAGTAACAGTACAACCGAGAATCTAAAATTCTTAACAGAACATACACTTTTCTAATGTTATCAAGTATATGAAGTAATCTTAGAAGCCCCTTTAGTTTGAAGCTACATTGCACCATTCTATGTGTAGAGCAGTTTCTTGTATCATCTTCATTGACCCTTACCCTTGATCCCAAAGTGCAGAAGTTCTTTGAACTTTGGATATATATATATTTGGTTTCTTTGATGATATTTAGCACTAGCAAAATATGAAATAATGCTGATGACCTGGTGAACATGATAGCCTCTTTGTTTATGCAGTTCCATCTCCAATTGTCCATCAAAGTACAAACTCCTCATTCAATGGTCAAACTTTACGCCTACCATGTTTGAGGTTACCTGTGCTAAAACAAAATACTCCCATGCACATGCCTGTTATCATGATGGTCAAACCAAAGATACAGTTCATCCAGGGAACTGATGAACAAACCATACCTGATGTGAGGCTGACCAAATCAAGGGATGGAACAAATGGCATGGCTATCTTCACATTTGATCAACCCTCGGTTTTCGATTCTTCGGGTGAAATAGGTGATATCACTGGGTTTTTCATGATTGATGAGGAAGGGGTCCTTCAGTCAGTTGATGTAAGTGCTAAATTTGTCAACGGGAAGCCCTCAATAATTGAAGCCAAGTATGTAATGCGGACTCCACGGGAGTGGGATAGATTCATGAGATTCATGGAGCGATACTCAAATGCAAATGGTTTGCAATTCATCAAAAAATGAGTTAATGTGCTAACTCTTCGCTTCTATTCTTTTGCCCTTTCTCAGAAAGTTTGTTTTCTACAATATAGTCATATAAAAACTTGAGCAAAATGCTATATTGGCGTGCATGTAACTTCAATTCACATACTCATGTCTTTTCTGACACCCCAAGATTTTATGAAATTTTGCTTGTCCTGCAGATGTAACTGTTTTCCTATAGACAAGTTGGAAAGCTCATCACTCAATGACTTCCCTTTATTATGTTTTGAATAAGCAAAAAACTTTTTCAGGAAATATAGTACACCCAGCATGCTGCATAGTAATTTTCTTAATATGTTTTCTCTGTGATCTTTCCAGTTGATAGCTTATTCATGGGTTTATATACCTTTCATCATTGTAGAATGGCAATAATTTAGCGACTTTGATGGATGCAATTGTACTTATTTCTATTCCTTTAGGACAAACAGGAATTGCGTTCCAAAAAAAAGGGTACCAGGAACTTGTTAAGCCTAAAAGAGGTTTCCACACTAGAGTGGTATCTAAGGGATCCCCACTAGAGTGCCTAGAGAGGGAGAAGAGGAAAGAAATGGATCATCAGGGAGTGTTGAACGACCTTTTGTAAACAAATATCTTGAGTTATTCTCAAGGGTTAGGAATTGCAAAATTTAGATCAAGTAGAACTGTGACATATAGTAAATAGGGGTACTAAGGGGGTTAGGAATTGCAAAATTTGAGTAGAGTGCGTGAATTATTGTAAATATTTTTATATTTGTTTTTGATTCCTACAGATAAAAAAAATAGTAAATAGGGGTGTTTTGATTAAAGGAAATAGTAAATAGGGATGTTTTTTTTTATTAAACTCGGAATACAAACATGATGTGTAAGATAAAGCAATTGAACCATTAATGATTGTAAAATAAGGCATGCTACTTATCTTGCGAGACCACTATTAATACTGGACTAACAGTAATGGAGAGACACAGACACTAGTGTCGGTCACTCATGGAGTGCCATGTTCTGTTGCCATGGTTCTGATACATGGCAGAGGTCCAACATAAAAAGATTTCATAAAAATATAACAATTAAATATTATTAATATACTCATATTGTTATTTATAATAAAAAAGTTATATTTATTAATTTCTTAATTAGTGTACTTAGATAGTACTACTTGTTAGCACGAGTCTGAATAAAACACACGCACTAGCATTGCATGTGCATCAGCCACGGTCTGGTTCAGCAATGAAAGCTGTGTGGGCTCAGGCTCTTCTAGAGACAGTAGTATTTGGGTCTCGGTATGTCAGCAATGTGAGCACTTCAAATTTCAAAAGAAACTACAGATTGAAAAAAAAGGTGTAATATCTATTATCTAAAGATTTACAAAACTGTAAGAAATATACGTATAAATTTGTAGAAGTATCATCAACCATTAAAAAAACACCAAGGATTTATTTTTTCCCACTGGTTTTCTAGAAAGAGTTAGTAATATTTTGTTACAACTCATTTATTTTTTATCTCTCTCTAATACATTACACATCTTATTTCACACTTTTCATTCTTCTCTCCCCATCTCTCCTAGTTGTAGAAGAATTAGTTAAAACAAAAAAACATGAATAAGAGTCAAACTTCTCTTCTATAATAGAGGTTATCCATGTCAACTTTTTCCCTTTTATCGTTTATCTAATTGTTCTTCATTTCTTCTCTGTCACTCAAGAAAAGCGTGCCTGTGTAGTATGTACTGGATTTTCCTTTTCATTGATCATTTTCCGCGTGTGACATAAGACAGACAAATCAAAACCTTGTGCAATTTGTTGGTCTGGGCCTCGTCCAATCTGAATTGATTTTCTTCGCATCAGGATTAAGGTGCCAAATGCCAATGGTTTTGATTATAACAGCTGTATTTTATGAATTAATTATAGTTATGTGTTGCATCACACTATTGGAACAGTACTTTAGCGAGAAAATTGCACAATAAAATAATCATACTGGACAGAAGGAAGATGACAAAAACAGGAGAAAATTACACGCAGATGGGGAAAACAGAATGCTAAAAACAATGACAATTGCTCAGCACTTCCATCTAAGCATTTCCATTAAGGACAAAAATACCATTTACCGCACTGTCTTTGCTAAAAACAATGTTAAAAAAGCTGACTGGAAAGAAATTTCTGGTATTTTTCTCAAAATATCATGAATTATTTCATCAAAGCGAATCTACACGTCAATAGAGTTTATTTCATTCATATCCAAGAAATAAATGAATCGTTACGTACTGTCGAGAATTTTACAGTGACTTCTTTACTACCACCGACTGTTTTAAATGTCATTTAACAAATTGCATTGACAATTGGACACAGTATTGTGCAATACCATAGAATTTCATATTTTAATTAATCAAGTTCTAGATTTCACTGCGCCTACAATTTTTTTAACCCAAAATGTAGAAACGTGAATTATACAAACCAGAAAGAAGCTGGGGTGGAAAGAAAACAGCTCATACATTTTCTCTAGTTGCTTCCATTACAGGTAGCTAAACAAGACATGCCATTCGCGCAGGTGCATTCAGCAAAATGAAGTAACCCAATATACTAAAATGGATGCACCAATTTAACTATGAATAAAGGAACCAGACAATCAAACAATGCAAAAGTAGAAAACAGAGAAACATTTATTTTACTGAAAAATATCAAATATCTCAACACATTTCGTTGTATGGCAGCACGCTGATGCATCGGAGAAATGACACTTCAACTGATCTATCCGTGACTTCAATGGTTAAACTTGTTCTGGTTTACCAATTGCCATTAACTGTAATAAATTTGTTTATATTTCCTATATGAATCAAATGAATAAAACTATTACATGAAAGGAATTATTAAGCCTCCCGAATCATTCTAGGAACCACTAAGGAGTGAGGAGAATACACGAAGCAGAAATCAGAAAAACCTATAACACAAAAATGTGTAAAGCAAAAAATATGTCTCCATGTCGAGGGTTTCAATGAGGGAAGCTCGCTCAAATATCCTTAGACACAAGTTCAGCAGTAAGTTCACATCAAGACCCAACAATAATTTGTAATTCTTCCCCAATTCAGGTAAAGCATTTCTATGTCTGCATTAAGCTTTACTTCAGCACCCTGCAGATTTTTTTACCCCTTCTTCCCTTTATGATTGATTTATTTGCTCATTCTTCCAAGAATTTTTCGCAGCTTCAGCAGAGGAATCATTGGAATCTCCACTACCGTCCTTTGGTTTCGAGAAGAAAGGATCCCATTCATGAGCTCCTACCTCATGCTCTCCCTCGGGCAACAAAGCATATTTCCAACTGTTCTCCTCAATGAAGTTGTCATCTATGCGATCTTCAATAATATCCTTCCTCAAATTTGTAACCTTGTCAATTACTGCTTGCACCGCAACATCAAATGCATCTTTAAGAGTTTCTAATTTGGAGCGAGGATCAGCATATACGAGTCTTGGAATGAGACTAATGACCTCTTCTCTCATGATCTTCACTTGCTCAGGAGGTATCTGACTAAGCCTCTCCTCTATACTGATATTCCTCTTACGAATATCATCCTCTGGAATGAAGACAGAATACTTGGTGTAATTTTTGGGAAGATGCCAAGTATACTGTGTATATGCTGAGCCTGGATGGAAGAAGACAGGTATACAACCAGCCAACATTGAATCGAAAGCAGATCTTCGCGTGTATGAATCACCCTGGGGTTGCAAGCAGAAAAGCGAGCTTTGAAACATCTGCATTATGCTGCTGGGAGAATGACATTTGCTTTCGCCAAAGTCACATTCCAACAGCTTACAAACCTGTGAACTTCTGCATTGATCAATTAACTGACCCCTGATTGATTTGGGGTTGCCAGGACGGGGAGCACCGGCAAAGGAGAAAAGCCACTTCCTCTTTAGTTGCCTCATTCTATCCTGCCAATCAAACACATCGGCATCCTTTGCAGGGTGGAAGTATGTAGGATATGGAATCCCAAAATCATTTGCATTCCAAGGACTGGACTCAACCACAAGCATGGACATATTCTTTGCTGCTGGTAAAAACAAAAGCTTATTGCCCCAATCTGATTCTTCCTCAGATAGTCTCCTGAAATCCCACGTTATCCTTCCCGCAACAAGAAAATGGTCTCTGCCATTCATTATGCTCCACTCTGGCCTCTTCATGAGCCAGTCAACCAGATCAAGCGAAGCTGCATCCCTCGTTGAAATATTATAACCCCAAAGATAACGCGCTATGTCAAATCCAGCATAGAAGGGCACAAAAACTGCAGCAGCAATAGAGGAATCATTTGTCAAGCACTCATACTGCTTCATCCGATTGCTGAATATCACATCAACAGCAAACTGATTGGTAGCATACCAGCCAGTATTAGAGAACACCCCTTCAACATTCTCAAGGGGCGGACCAAGACCGGCATTGGTGGTGAACTTGCACATATTAGTCCAAAGACTCAAACTCCTGCACTCCTTCAACATATCCTCATTAAACCTGGAGGGAAGATCATGCACATAAATGTACCTCCCCCCACAGGGATCACTCTTGTTTTCAGCAGCTCTCATAAAAGGGAAACTCTTCTCGGCACGAGGGGTATCAGTGTCAGTGTTAGCATCACTCTGTCGCACCTCGGGGTCAGGGAAGCCAATCTTTCTAGGAGGGGCTTGCACTTCATGGATTGGGGGAGGTTCATAATTAACAGAAACAGATGTTGTTGATAGGGTTGGGTGATCAAGATCAACATGGTTATTATAATTGTTCTTGCTATTGCTATTGCTATTATCTCCTGCAAGGACCACAAAATGGAAGTAAAGGAGCAAAAACCAGAAGAAAGCAGAAAGGGATGCCAAACAGCAAAGGCGGGAATTCTGGTTCTTTGCTGCCCCTTTTTCCATTTGGTCAGGGCGCTTTCTCATTGCATTCCAATTCAAACAAACAAACACCAATTCATAGGTCAAAGAGCCAAATCACAAAAACCTAAAGCTAAGAGAACACAGATTGAGAGATTGTGATTAGTGAATGATTTGGGGGCTCAAAAACAAAGGGAACATAACAACTCTGCAGCTATGCTAAATGCTAAACAATGATCACAAGGCAAGGAGTTTGGCAACAATATGAAATTGGTGTTGTTGGAATGAAATCAACAACAAGTGGTAGCACTTAGCACAGGAAAAGAAAACATGAATGAACGAGGAGTGACTTTGTTTGCAAAACGAAATCATATGATCAGCAGAATGAAGAACAGAGAGATGGTGACTTACGAAGAGAGAGAGGAATCTAGCATTTGAAGGCGTGAATTTTGCAGAGACAGAGAGAGATTGATAAATCAAGGAGAGAGAGAGAGAGGGTGGCGCATGTTAGTAACGTGCGCGGGGGGTTGTCTTAGATGTCGGTGTCGTGTGAGATTGCGACGCGTAGGGTTGATGAAAATGTGAGGTTGTTCCCATGAATATCATTTTGCATTGCATGAATTTTGTAATAACTCCGCGTCAATAACTTGGGGCTACTAACAAATCAAGGACCTGGGAGGGAGGGAGTTCCCCACGTTTATGTCTTCCACTCATTAACTTCATTTTTTTTTTTTTTTTTTTAAACTTTCAATAATTTTTTTATTTTTTTAATGTAGCAGTATTAGGTGAATATATAAAGTAACTAAAAAGTGCAGTCTATTGTGGACATTGTCAATGTGTAATCCTCCTTTTTTGGGTTTCCTTTGAATAGAAAAGGTAAAACAAATCGTTTTTTTCTCAATAAATCATCATTAAGGGGTTTAGCAAATTGCAACCTTTTACACTTTAAAAACCATACTTTTGCTCAACGCTGCTTTCTTTCCTTTTTTTATAATACTTTATTGGTATGAATTTATCATTTATTCAATGTTTTTTTTTTTGGATTTATACAGTAAAATTCTTTCCCTTTTCAAAGTCATTCAATTTCCATTACTACGTTAAAAAGAGATTAATTCTAAAATTTATAAAATATATTATTTTAATGCTATAAAAAGGCATAATGAAATCAATTAATTTATAACAAATAATTATTAGAATAAACTAGATCTTAACCCCATGTGATGCACAGATTTGATTAAATTATATATATTTTTATATTATTTTAGTTATTGGGTCAGAGATCACAGAGTTCTCTAATTCATTGGATTAGAGACTAATCCCACTTATATTGCGTGACTGTCATAGGTTCAAGAAAATTTTATACACGAATAGAATCTCTCGCTAAATAGATCGTTTCTCCACATATGAACGCAGCGGAGCCTTACACCACTGCGTCAATCCTATATTTTTTTATATTTATATTTAGTATCTATATCAAAAAAAAAATATGTACATTAATAAAATTAATTTTAAAAATATTTAGTAGCATACTAAATATAATTATATTAAAATTGAGGAAGATAACTAATTATATTTTTAATTGAGGAGATGTTGTCTTAAAAAATATTATGTTTGTTGAATTTATTTTGATTTGTTCTTTCTCCAAATAATAATAGTGATGTAATACCTATATGAAATGTATAAATTAAAAAATATTGTAAATATAAATTTATAATTATTTAAAGAGAAAAAGGGCTATGCACTGACAGTGTAAAAAGTTTTATATTGTCATCCAATCACAATTTGTCATATATGGTAAGTTTGTTGACTTTTAAAAAATCATCTTAAAAGTCATACTATCGGTGATTTGTGATTGGATGACTGTAAAATAGTTTTACACTGTCATTGAACCACCATTAAACTCTTATTTAAATTAGAGTATTCATTTGTATTTGTTGTTGTTGTTGGTGTTATGTGTTACTATTTTTTTAAATATTATTACATGTTATTTTTCATACGTTACTATTTCTTTTTGTAATTAAATTAAAAAGATAATGTTATTAATAATAATAATAATTATACTATTATTACATACTTTACCATTATTTTATATTTATTATACATAATGAATATTTATTACTTGTGATTTGAATTTATAAAAATAAAAAATCATAATGTCTTACTCCTTCTGTTTTAAAATTATTGTAGTTTTATCCTATGAAAAAAATTACAAATTGACTATGTTCTCACTTTTCAATGAGATATTTAAACATCTATTCCAATTTTACTCTCTAATAAATACGGTTGTCTTGAAAGGCTTAATAATATATTTTATTGAAATTAAAAAAGAGAATAAAGATATTATAGTAAAATTGTCTCCTAATAAATACTATTTTCTTAAAATACTTGTTTTTCTTAATGTGTGTGAAAAAACCTTAAATATTAATTATTTTGGGACAAAACGAGTACAAATGACCATTATGAAAGAACTCTATTAGAAACATTAAATTCTATTACATACATACAATTAGAGGCATTAAATTCAATTATATTTTATGATTATTATAAAGTTGAATGATCGATTTGATGGTTAGAAGAAAAATTTTAAATGAACTTTACTATATATATATATATATAATGGTAGTAAAAAGAAGTGTAAATAAAAAAATAGAAAAAGACAAAAAGAAAGAACAAACTTAAAGAAAACAAAGAAAGAAAAAACATCAAAAGAAAAAAATAAAATACAGTAAAGGTGTTGAAAAAAATTTCGGAAAAAAGACAAAGAAAGAAAAAAAAATACTTGGGCGGGCGGGGATACTGTTACATAATATATTAACCGGATATTATTATAGTATGGATTAGATTGGTAGGCGGCCACGGTCCACGAGAAGCGAGGGACTAGAAATCCAAAAAGAAAAGGCAGCCAGTAAAAAGGCGTCACGTCACTATTCATGCGCGCGGCACAGGTCCCTAGCTAACATACGTGTAAAGTCCAGCCGACACCTAAAATTGTTAGAATAATGTAGAGTAAATTACACATATCCCCCCTGAGGTTTACTCTTATTACACCTAGTACCCCTCTATTTTTTTACATTACTTTGAGCACTCTAAAGGGGGGTAAGTGTAATATTTTTTAAACCTGAGAGGGGGGGTCAGTGTAATGATTTATGCCTATGAGGGGGGGTTAGTGTAATGAAAGTCCAAAAATTAGGAAGTTTTATGTAGGGTTCAAAAATGGAGGGGTGCCAGGTGTAATAAAGGCAAACCTAAGAGGGTGTTCGTGTAATTTACTCAATAATGTAAAAAAAAAAAAGTGACAACACTAACACTTTTTTTTTTTTAGAAAAGATACAAAATTGTTCATAAAATAAAACCCATTCACCTCAAAACAAAATTTATAATTCTTGAGAATAACTATTGAAAACAGACATAAGAAGCATTCCACAAATTTAAGACCTTGGCTTCTCCTTCTTCTCCTTGAAAAGAGCCAAAAGAGAGACACCAGAAACCTTCACAACCTTAAACCTGACACCAGGAATATCACCCACGGCATGACCTTTTCGTCCAAATCCAGCAATCAAGACTTCGTCATTCTCTTCAATGACACTAACACTATTATTTATTAAATGAAAAATAAATATAAATAAATTATGAAATTAAAAATTTTCCTTCAATTTAAATTTTAAAACTTTTGTTATTTTATTTTCTCTTCTAATAAACAATGGAAAAGCTATTAAATCATTCTTTTTTTTTTTTTAATCCCAGACTACTTTAACAATGCAATTAGGTTAAAAAAAGAGAAAAATGCGAGAAGAATTTTGACGGATTGGATTTGGAGGAAAGGAAAAGGCTCAGAGTCCCTCATTGAATTTGATCTGAGAGAGAGAAAGAAAAACTCTTCCTAGTTTGATTTGAAAAAAAAAAATTAACATACTATAATCTTATAAAAACTAATTAAAATAGAGATAAAATAAAATTTCATGCGCGTGGCTTTCCCCTGTTTGTAATCTGTCATTTTGCTCGTTTACCCTTCAACCAATCTCGCGGTAAGATGCAAGTGTCATGATCGTATCAATCATCCGATCAATCAGGAATAAATTAAGGTAACTAGAAGTTTCGTCTTGAATATATATATATATAGCTGATGTGGCTGCGTTCTAGTGGCTACAGAGCAAAATTTCTTTACTATTTTCAACTTATCAATTTATTTTGGTTCCCTTAAAAATGTATAAGTTGCATTTTTCTTCAGCTGTCGAAGACAGGGTCAAGGGAGGTTGATTGGAAATTTGAACCTGCCGAGGACTAAACAAGTGCATAAAAGCAAAACACAACATTAGAAAGGTGACCCTTTTTGTATATCGTATAGAAATGACTTTGAATTTGATCCAAAGGCGTTCACGTTCGGGAATCAACAAGTATCTGGATTTTATTATCATCATCAAACATGATCACATATTCTACAGATTAGGAAGAGAAGATACAAAAGCATTTCAGATCTTTTTTAAATAGTGAAATGAAATGGTGGTAGTACAAGCAAGACAGAAAAATGATTCAGGATCAAACATCCAAAGAATCTTACGGCCAAGCACGAGTGACCCTTTCACTGACCGTAGAACCAAATTGCGGGCCTCCTTTCCTATATGAGATAAGAAACTCAACAGGGTATCCCTTCAGCTTGTGAGGAACAATTCCAAGATCATTGAAAGTCAAAGCTGCAAATTTCATCAAACAAAAAATGTGGGACATCAGAGACACAGTTCTATAATGTCTCCAGGAAAAAAAAAAAAAAGACCTTATGATTAAATTAAGGAACTTACCATTTTCTGAAACAATGGTATCTTTAGTCAAAGCCTGGATCTTATCCAGATTTAATATCTCAGGAACAGGTAGTGGAAAGGGGACCTTGTTTAGGAATATTTCTCTTGGTGTTGCCAATGCCTGAAATCAATTATACCATACACAATGTTGGCATTTTTACACACCAAAGCTTTCACACTATAAACCCTCAACAGTAAACCGAGTATTCATCTCCCGTAAGCAGTCAATACAAAGATAAACAAGAAAGGACCAAATGATAGCTATCTTTCAACTCACAAATGTGATTAACTCGGATACCACCTTATGCCAAATAAATACACAGCAAATAAACACAAATCTATGTAATATTGCAAGTTCTTCTACATTTTAAGAGTAGGGCTTTGAACAAATTTTATTTGACTTGGGGAATATTGCCTTGTTGCCATGAATGATGATCTGATGGGGACCAAGAATGGTTGGGTATTATTATTTCAAATAGAAAAAGACATTGGCAGATTAATCTACTGCCCCCTTTCCCAGAGCACAAGCTCCACAATACAATTCAAGAGAAAATCACCAAAAGTGTCTCTCCCTCACAGATTGTCCTATATTTATTATCCTCTCCCTCAACCAACTCCCTAAAAGATAAAAAACTGAATAACAACGATAAATCCCAAAACTTTCAGCATAAAAAAAAAAAGATAAATCCCAAAGATAAGATATGATACATAATCCCAGTCACATATTTACTATTGAACTGGATACATAAAAAAAGTGAATTCAATATGCATTGAAATTGTATAAATGTGAAACTCCTAGAATTGTATTCTATATTATATTATTTATAAATATCTCAAGGACAAAAATAAACCCACAAGGCCAAAGATGTGTTCATTACTGGCTTTCCAATGGTAAGTAGACATCAACAAATCAGAAGTGGTTAACACACCTTTGCAATGGGGAAAGGCACCTTCACATATCGAGGCCATTCTCGGATTGTCTCAAACATAAGCTCTGCCTGCAATTAACACAGATTCTACATCATTGCAACAATTTCTTCTTCCAACTTTTCCCCAAAAAAATAAATCCTCTTGTTTTGACAAGATATAAAATATAAAATTATAAATTGCCAAAAAAATAAAAAATAAAGAGAGTAAGAGATTACCAATTCATGCACAGTAAAGATCTCTGGACCGCCCAATTCATAAGTTTTTCCCATGCTAGTGCCACCATCCTTCAATACTGCAGTAAGTGCAGCAGCAACATCAATAACATAAACAGGTTGGATCCTGCAATAATTGCATTTGTCAGATAAAAAAAATGAATTTCAATGCTGACAGAACCACGAACAACACAATTCACTTTGATAAGAAAAAGAGATTGAAGTTCATAGTAATTGCCTAATAGATTTATACATACTTTGTGCTCCCATCTCCAAACAATGGAAGAAAGCTATACTTTTTTGCAAAATGAGCCCATGGATTCAAAATCCGATCCTCTGTACCAATCATAACAGCAGGTTTCAAGATTGTGGCCTGTAGAGGTTAACATTAGAATTCTGATATTAATGCTCTTGCAACATGGCAAAGCATGAAAATGCCCCATACACAACATTCCAGTGCAAAATGACCATACATATTTCATCTGAATGAGGTCAAATGTTTTTTACTTTGTCATTTACATGAAAACAAATATGTATTTCTAATTGGTTATCTGGTATACAATCCATCAGCACTTACAGTGTGTTTGGATAGAGGGAAATGAAGGGGAGGGAGAGCAAGGGGAGGGTTTTTTCAATTTTACTGGTTTAAAAATATGGAGGGGAGGGAAGGGGAAATAAAGAGGCTAAAATCCCTCCCTATTTTGTCTCCCCTCCAATTTGGGGGATTTGGAGAGTAAGTGCATGTTTGGATTAAAGTTTGCAAACTTAAGTTTGGGTTAAACTTAAGTTTGCAAACTGAGTTTGCAAAAGTATCGCAAGTCTTACATCTCCAAAATTAAGTTTGCAGGCAAAATTTTACTCTCAAACATACTTTTGAAGGGTAACCAAACATGATCTCAAACTGATTTTGCTCTCAAACATACTTTTGGACCCTCTCACCTAAAATCCAAACATGCTCTAAGTAGTTTATAATTTTTGGACTATCCAGACTAAAGTGTCCCCAAATTTTATTTTACCTTTCATCTCCTCCATAACTATTTATAAGTGTATAACAGTATTATCCTTATTTTTCCTCCCCCTTGTGAGTTGTGAACCAAACAAGGTATACTTTCCCTTCCTTGAACCAAACACTGTTAAACAGGAAAAAACAACAACAACTTTCTGAAGAAATTTGGACAAGTAGCAATGTAATGGTGTCAAACTATCATTTTACTTAATATTTGGGAGATTGCTAAATAAACTCCAAAACCTTGCAAAGAATGAATCAATCATTTTTCGTTTACCATTTCTTTATAGAATTAAAGAAGCCGAGACAAAGACAGTCAAGAGTTAATACTAATATAATTAATGTACTAGGGAGCTAAAAGAAATATATTGCCTCGTGTCTTTGACTTCTATCATTCAGGATAATTTGTTTTTATGTTTTAAGAAAAAACATCAATTAATTCCATCCGCAAACTTATTAAAACAAGAATATGACCTTTTGGGAATGGATTTTCTCATGTGAAAATTGTGTTTACCACTCTCATAAATATTCACAAAATTTGTAAGGTCCCACCTATGTAATGTCCATGAAGAGAGAGACAATTTTCGCATGACAAGGTCATTTGAAAATTCAACAAGAGAGGATTCATTCCCTCGCCTTTCTTGTTTAGCCTCAAATGTAAATGGCTAGAGTGAAAAATTGCTGCTCTTACACATGATAATTGACAAAGGAACAAGAAATAAATTATTTAGTCTAGACAGTGACAAAATTAAATGTACCTCGGGTAATTCCCTTAAAACCATTTCCTCAGCAGCTGCTTTAGTTCTGAGCATCCTAGATGGAGATGAAGGAGATGCGCCTAAACAAGAAACTTGAATAAATCTCAGGATACCACCATGCTCTTTGGAAATCTGCAACAACTCACAGATCATTACTATACAATTAATAAAATTAAAAAACCAGGTCAAGTTAGGATAGGAAACCACAAATTTTAAAATAATACAAATATTCAAACTAAGCCAAGCTTTGCAAGGCTCCACATTAGGTCAGTTAATATGGACTAAACATCACAATTGTCCTATGCCTCGGAATCAAAACTCAAATGAAATCCCTTAGAGAATAGTTCATAAAGCAAAGCTAGCAAGACACTCCTCAGCCCACATGAACAGCTTTGAACTTATACACTTAATATTTTCCTCAGGCAAACTCATTACTCAACCAAGCACACTAATAAAATTTTAAATCAATTGTAAAATTGTTTTCGAAGACTTTTTACATAATTCAAATTTTATGACACAGATTCCAGTATCATGATATGAGGCACTATTTAAAGAGAACAGGTGAACACTGATCCAGCATACCCCTCTACAATCTACACAACTGCAGCACCACTTTTTGGGGGTAGAGGGACCAACCAGAATAGTTACAAAACATCAGTAAATAACTCAATATACAGTTTTGAGACACTGCCTCACAGAACAATTCAGACATGACCCACATTTGCCAGTTGGAATCATTACTACTTGACCAGATTCCATAATAAAACAATAAATTCTTAAGAAACTCTCATGATAAACTCGACATTTTGGCTTTCTCTGACCCTTTTCTCTCAAAAGTTCACGAACATCCTAAATTATATAGTTAACAATGTATAAATTGACATCTGGAGGATACAATTAAATTCATTTGCTTTTTAAGAACTACAAATAGCTATTGTTATTACTTATTGGAAATAAACATCAATAAACAAGCATAAACATAAAAAGAAATGTTTTAACCGAGAGAGAGAAAAGTGAGGGAATGATAATTTCAAATGTTAACACAGTGATATAGGATGACAGAAAATGTAAAAGAACATACCTTTGCAAGCTGCTCAGCCATGTGATAGTGCACTTCTTCAAAGCTGTAGTTTCTTGTTTCATAATCCCTTCCTGCCAACAACCAAATCAGGCAGAATGATTATGTGATTAAAAGACAAAAAGTCATATACTCCAACATATTGAAACATTCAAAGCGCAAAATTACAAGACGAGATGTATACCAATAAGATTGATAACAACATTGGCCTTAGCCATCACAGCTTTTACTGAACTTTCATCCCTTGGATTGTATTTCATGGGTACAATCTGGGCATATTAATCACTGAAAGGTTAGCACAAATAGCATATGGAAATAATCCACACACATAGCACTATTAACTTTTCCATCCCAAACTAAAAGAAAGAAGAGGCAAGAGAGGACTCTACACGTATAAAAACATGATCTTAACTACCTGTCCTAAATCCCCCATCAATTTGAGATGCCGGGGATCATCTTCAGAGCCTCGGAAAGGAACTAGGACTTGAGATCCCATTTTAGCTAGACGAGGGGAACAACGTCACCAAAAACAATCAACACAATACAGTTAGGGGGAAAAAGTAAAAGCTGTAACAGAATTCATTCCAAAATATTTTATTTACAGAAAAAAAAAATTAACAATAGTCTGATAACTTTTTCTAAAGCAATTATAAATCCCAAAACATACATACCAAGTTGTTGGACAACATAACGACCTAAGAATCCAGTCGCCCCAAATACTGTAGCAACAATGCCACTGCAAAAAGAATGGCTTTCAAGCATTAATTTAAGTCTTTAACAACCTAGAAGCTGTATAAGCTAACAAGACTACTTCAACAATGCATCAAAATCTTCTAAAGCCTTCACTTAAATTCAAAAAAGCAAAGGTAAAAAAGAGAATTCAAGTTTTAACTTTTAAGTAAATCAAGTAGAGAAGATCAAAAGAAGAATGGAAAATTTTAATTCTCCATAAGATGTGATGTACCTAATCCTTCAAGGTCAATTAACTATAATTCATACTGTAAGACTCTTTCAAAATGACAACCCTTTCTATCAAAATGCTCAAGAACCAAATTAATTAAACAAAGAGAATCTAGCCTTTAGAAGAACAACTAAACCTAGCCTTAAAACTGCAGACCTACAGTTAAAATGGCTCAAAGCACAACAAAATCCATGACATGACTTCAAGAAGATATAAGATTAAATGCCATAGACCCTGCCAAATAAATAGATTACTGATAATACAAAAGATTATTTACAGTGTCTGATCCTTTTTAAACATGCAGAATCAACCGACAGTTACAGTTGAGTTGTATCAAACCATTCTTACAATATTATCTTGAACATCACTTCATCCCAAGTAACACAACTTCATTTCTCGAAAACTAATAATTTTCCATAGCACAGGAACTTCATCCAATTAGGAAAATTAATATGATCTCCTTCTATGGATAACATAAATCAAGAGGTGAAAATATCAGCTATACTAAGCATCTAAGTGAAAATTAACAGTTAATGGAGAAATTATAAGTTGTTGGCCACCCTCTCATTCCAAAGTTCAGACTACAGCTTAGTTTTATTTTGTTGCTCATGCAAGTCCTGCATGGTCAAAATCTGATCCCATACACCAAGTCCACAACATTGCAACCCCAACCTAGAAACTCAATCCTATATCAAGCTTAAGTGAAAGAGAATTCTCAAGCCGCGTCTATACCATTCATATACCTCTCCAGGATCAGATTCAATAAATCAAGGACTTGTTTAACAATCCAAGCCCAATCCCCTTGACAATACAAGTAACACCAAAGTCACAAGCCTCACTTGACAGCTCAGAACTTATATAATAAAACAATCTAAAGCTGCTTCATTTTCCTTCACTTTTTTCCCCAATCTCTGAGGACCTAAACACTTTATTCCCTGAAATGTAGGTCCTCAACCAACAAAAATGATAAATCATTTAATCTCATTACGAAAATCCAAAAAATCAAAAAAACCTAGAACAATTGTAGTGGCCTTAATTTTTCCGACACGAAGGCGAAGAATGAAGAAGGAATGAGGTAAACCTGACGGAGGATCGTCCACCAGTGCCCTTGCGAACGAGGTGACCCACGCCCTCGGTGGCGAGGGTAGAAACGTAACGCTCGTGATCCATTCCATAATCTGAAACAACAAATTACAATTACAATTAGCTCAAAACGGAGCTGAGATTGAGCAATAAGCAGACATTACTCGGAAATGGAAGATTACGGTGATCGGAAATTGGATAGATGGACTTGAGCGACGTCGTTGGCCTCAGCGATTGGTGCCCTAAGCGCCTTGCAATGGTCTGCATCTTACTGTGCCCACACTCGCACACAACAACGCAAGAGAAGAAACGCAAATGCAATCGGTACTGTGAAGGGTGCAAGCGAACGTTGCCAACTCCATCAGACCTAAGTTGGGCTCCATGTTATAGTGAGCCCAGATCTGTTCTCCTTCAATGCCCTTGGGCTGTGAAGCCCCTTCAATTTTTTTTTTAATAATAATTAAATATGCCTTACATGTAACTTATTTGTTAAGGCAAATTACACTCACGTCCTTAAGTTTAATAATATTATGTCTGATATTTTTTTTATATCATACTTAGCTTCCATCAATTTATATAACATAATATTGTGTATCTATATCGTTAATATTTTTTTTATTCAAATCTTTATTGCTAATATACTTTTCTTTTCTTGATTTATTACTATATGAATTAAGCAAAATTAGTATAATGTTAAAAAGAAAAAGATATTAAGTATATAATCGTAAGTCCAAAAAAAAAAAAAATACAAAGCAGTGTCTTGAGGAGTAGACTCCTAAAACATCATACATGTTTGGTTCCTCGTTATCAACATGGATTTTCACATTCAGTTGGAACTTGGAAGCTTCCAATTATAACTTCCATGGTTTTTCCTCAGTGAATCTACTAGAAGATTTTCAGATTTAATTTTCTAATTCAAGTAACAATTGGAGCCGGAGGCATGGTTTGTCCTAAAGCTTATTACGACTTATTTCTTATTGCCACTTCAAAAATATTCTCATATACTCCTAAAGTGATGCATACACCTATGAGGCCACGACCCATGGTACTAAAATCATATCATGTGAAAAGTATAACTATAACCTATGTCGTTGGATTAAATTTAAAATATCAAATGATATTGTCTCTAGTCCTAATTATAAGCAATAAATTGACTTTTTTTTGTCCTAATTATAAGCAATAATACTAGTTTTTAAAGTAAATTTATTTTGTACTCTTACTTTGTTGTTTACTCTATTCACTATGCACTATAACAACAACTTATAGCAAAGGATATTTTTGGAATAAAAATTGAATTTGTGGTAGAATTAATTAAAAAAACTATAATAATTAATTTTCTTGATATTGATGATTTGTCTATTGCTTATAATTAGGACCAGATGTAGTACAATTTAAGAATTACTCCACTTCTTATGATTGAACTATGAGATGGCATAGGACCTCTGTTTGGATAAGCTTGTCTAAAAGGACTTTTAGAAAAAGAAAATAGAAAAAAATGAAATAAGTTTCTCTATAAACTCAAATTAACTTATGCACAAGTTATTTTGTAAAAGTTCTCTCATGTTTTAGAGAAGCTATATGAGAGAATTTTTACAAATTAATTTATGCATAAGCTAATTTTAATTTATAGATAAGTTCATCTCATTTTTTTCTTCTTATTTTCTTCTCTAAAAGTCTTTTTGGATAAGCTTATCCAAACAGACCCATAAACATTTAGCTTCCACTTCATAAAAATACCAGCCTCATGTCAATTATGGAATTATATGAAAGTTTTCATCTAGCATAATGCTTTTGGCCATTAAGTGAGCCAGTTCAGGATCATCAATATGGCATTCCTATTTCCTAGCAGCAGTCTTTGAGAACATGACAAAATGTAGCATTATATGGCAAAGGATAGTTCACTAGCGAATGATGATACTGTACAAAACAGTTAATTACATTATCCAACAATATAAGAAAACTAATCAACTACGTGGAAGAGAAAAGATAACCAAATAGCATAGGGGCGAAGGGTGAAGGGAAAATCCCAGCCAATAAATGGCCTTAATTCTGAAACACTGCTAACAAGAAATAGTGTAATAAAAAAGACTAGTTCCAACTCTAAACTTTTCTAAGAAAGCAAAGCAAAAGCCTACTGCCTCATTCTCAAAACTGTTATTCAACATTATTGAAACCAATTCAGACGCCCACCAATCATCTTATTCCGTGTTACAAAGCAAGCCCCCAACCATGCGTGAATTTCTCAATGTGGTTCATGGGGATCAATCAACTGATGATACTTTCAAACTGGAAAATAATTTCTCCCAAGGGCTCATGCGCATCTGCTCATCTTATGTCTCAGCATGTTTCCAATGCAGCAGTGACAGCAACTGAGGCATCATTGCTGTTTCAACACTTGAAATGTCTTGAGCTCCTGCTGCCACTAACTCTGAAGGTTCTTAACCTCTGTCAACCCCCAACATTGAAGGTTTTGACGCATTTTCATCTGATTTAAAAGTCTGGTATGCCACTTGACCGCGATGAATACTCAGTCACCAACTTCAGAAACATAGATGACTTGTCCTCTAACAGCCTTGATGGAGTGTCAAACTCAGCAACTCGACCTGTAAAAATGTCAAAATAGACTTCATTAAGCAAAAAGAGTGTTCCATAAATGAATCAAGTCCAATCCAACCATCCCAATCACTCAAATTTTAAAACACATTTGAGTTTTATTTCCTTTTCATGCTGTGCACCAAAAGGGGAGACAGAAAACAATCATATAGATTCATGCTGCTCCCTGACAGTTAATTTTCCAGCAATCAGAAGTGAGCAAAGAAATGTGGCAACATACAACCCACTCAGAAATTTACTCACAGGTCATTTTGGGTACTTTGTTGACTAAAAGACTAAGAAGTTAGATGAGAGAATTTCTATAAAAGTTAAGATAAACAAGTTAATTTTAACTTACAAGAGATGTTTAATTCATTTACCTTCTTGTTTTCTTCTCTTATAAGTATTTTTTTAATAAATTTGTCCAAGTTGAGCCTAAATTGATTCGATACAAACAATATAACTAGATCTAATATAACTAGATCTGCAAGGTGATGAATGTCAATTCTCCAATATGATTGTAAGCTACTTCATTTTCTTGGCATATGAAAGTTACTTTATCGGAACAATTTCCCAAAGCTGCAATTGTAAAAGAAAATGCAAATGGATGACACTACAACATTTGACTTCAACAAAAATCATTTTAACTGTCAGACACTGCAAGGCCTGTAAGTGTATTACTGAAGAAAAATAAGAAGACCAAAGAATAGCAATGCAACCATACGCACCATCACTGAGTACCAGCACTAGATCACTGTCAATAACAGTAGGAATACGATGTGCAATAGTGCACACAGTGCAGTCTCTAAACTCTCTTCGAATAATCTTCTGGATAAGATTATCAGTGGCAGTATCAACTGATGCCGTTGCTTCATCAAGTACAAGTATTTTTGACTGCTTCAGCAGAGCTCGACCCAAAGAAACAAGTTGCCGCTGTCCTACACTCCAATTATCTCCATTCTCCAGCACTGCAGATTTAAAATAAATCTTAAGATAGCTACTTGTGATTCCAAACATTTTTCCTTTCCTTTCTCAAATTTTAGGGGTGGGGAAAGAAAAGTTACAAGGCATTTTCCAGTTTATAGGATCCTACCTGGCATATCAAGCTTTCGCTCTGTCTCACGGATGATATCTCCAAGTTGAGACTTATCTAGGGCCTGTCAAAAATTAAACTCAAAGCAATCAAGCAGAGCATAACCTCCTACTCCTACTTAAGTAGCAATAATAGTACCCATTTTCTCTATTAAAAAGCTCTTACTATACATGCACATTTAAAACCCAAATGCAATGGTATTTATTTTTTGCTCACATATAAACAAACTCTGTAGGCATTTACAGATTAAACAAATACTGTGTAATTTTAACTAAATGGAACTATCCAAGTAATACAAACCTCCCAAATCTCTTTATCAGAGTGCTCTTCAAGGGGATCGAGATTGCCTCGAATGGTGCCTTCAAATAAGGTTGGATCTTGTGGTATGATACTCAAATGGCTTCTAAGGTCATGCAGGCCAATTGCTGAAATATTGAAGTTGTCTATAAGGATACTCCCTGCTTCCGGTTCAACCAATCGAAATAATGCTTGAATCAAGGTAGATTTGCCACTGCCAGTGCGACCAACTATTCCGATCTTCTTCCCACCAGGAAATGTGCAGGATACTCCGTGAAGCACCACAGGAAGGTTTTCCTTGTAACGTACCTTCAAAAGGAGATGCATCATCATGAGAAAGAGCCCTTTGCAGTAGAATAATCATTATATAATCTTTGATGCATGTCACATTGCTAAGAGCTTGGCTTAGATGTTAAATGTGTGCAACAAGAAATAATATATAAGGGATAATTTCACCTCTTAAAAAAGAAAAAGACAAAAAAAGAAAACAATAAAATGACTCGAAATGAAATTAAAACGATAGGATAAGCATGTGCTTCTTAGTGAAAACAAGGAACAAAGGACATTATTAATGAGAAATTGAGGAGGGTACCTTCAGATCAATTAATTGGATTGTTCCATTCTCAGGCCATGAGGATGGAGGGCGAGAATCTTCAACAATTGCTGGTGCTTCACTAGGAATTTGGCTGTACTGATAAATTCTTTCAATGGATATAATTTTATTTTCAAGTTTGCAAAAGCTAAGTATCCATCGTGATAGACGTGCATTTAAATTCAAGCCATATGTTACAGCAAGTCCAGCCATGCCTATACAGAAAAGTATTGGTGATTAGCAACAGAATTTCTCATATTGCATTCTGCATGATCTCAAACCATCACTTAGTCCCTTTTCTATAACACAATGTAATACCAATTATATCATAAACAGCTGCTTGAAGTGGACAGAAAACAGGTAATCAGAATGAAATACTCACTGGGATCAATACTTCCATGGGGAAGGCTAACAAGTAATACCAGGCAGAAAGCAAATACAAAGGTTGAAAGTAATTCCATGCGCAGGCAGAGCCACTCAATAGCTGCAAGACTACAGAAAAATGGTCGTGCAAAACAATCCAGTAGATAGAGGTTCCTCTTCATGAACCTTTTTTCTTGTCCAAAACCCCTAATGGTGGCTGCTCCAGCAATTGATTCACCAAAAAGATGTATAATTGGAGATTTCTGGATGCTCACAATACGTACCAGTTCCCTCGAGGAAGCCATGTAGTATTTCTGCAAGGAATTAGTTGCTGGTCAAAATATAAATTTTATCACAACACAGGGTGGTAGACAAACAAGAAAGAAAAGATGCAATGTATTATTGGAGGATTTATAGTCCTTTGTCAATGTGTCTTCTCCTTACCCCTTGAATATTTTTTTTTCCAAAAAAGAAAGATGAACTGATATTTCTCAAATAATTCATGACTTGATTTTTGGCTTAAGAACACAACTTTTCTTCTGTTTCCTTTTGAAAAGCAGTTTGAAAGATTAAAAAATAAGCTGAAGATCTCTAATTACCTGCATCCACAAACAAACAATAGCCATGGGGACTACTAGGAGCAAAACTTGCCATGTAACATCTGTCATTACAGCAACAATGCCAATAAGCTGTATTGTTGATGAAGCAAACCCTCCAAGTCTAAAAGGAATATCAAGATCCACAACACTTTGATCAATTGAAACCTGGTGGGATACAAATTACCCATTATATGTTGTACACCAAACATGGAGAGACAGATAAAGAAAACAAAGGAGGGAAAAAAAAACAAGAAAACTTACACGATTCAGGATCCTTCCAGCTGGTGTAGAGTCAAAGAAAGACATTGGTGCATGGAAAATGCTTCTAAGCATGTTGAAAAATAGTTTCTGTGCAGCTGCTAGACCAAATGTAGCCACGAGAACAGCCCTTACGAATATGAACCATGAGCTGCCAAAAGCAAGGGCCATGTAAACAAGAAGAAGAACTGTGGGAGTTACTTTGGGCTGGTCTCCCTCAGTTTGAGGATTTGCCCAAGCCATCCACCAATTACTGGCAATCTGGAGGAACTGAAATAATGTTTGTGCAATGATTATGAGTGGAATCAATAAACCTTTATATGCTGCAGCCATGTATGACAAGTACACCTTCATGTTGACTCTACCTCTAACCCTCTCCTCTTCCTGAACAAGCTGTTTTTTTCTTGAGCGTTTTGTTTTCTTCTTCTCCTTAATTGCTTTCTGATCTGAAGATCCCTCTTGAACTTCCTTTGCCAAACTCTCAATATCATTTGCAGAAGAAATGGATGTCTTACTGGTCATAACAGTTTCATCCAAGGGTACATTTTCATCTGAATCTTCTGAGTGATTAAGAATATCCAAAGCCTCTATTGCTTCATGGTGAGCTGAAACTAGAGTTTTAAAATCTGTTCCTGCTTGTAAAAGATCATCATATTTTCCTGCCTGTATGATGTGCCCTTCTTTAAGAACCTTAAAAAATTGAAAAAATAAAATGAGAAAATTATTTTTGCTTCGTATCAACCACATAATCATACCCAAAGATAATTAAAAGAGAATTCTTCCTAGTCTTTGAAAAATTTAAATATCTTTATAGACAAAGATAAATTACACATGTTGGCACAAAAAAGAATTTTTTTTAAGTACCAGGCAGCAATAATGACCAATTCATACGAGTTCACTCAGGAGGAAGCTGCCATAAAACAGAACAATATCAAGGGAGGGATGCAGGAGTTCCATCACCAAATAAGCAGCTTCAATCCATTGAGCACAGATCAATTTCATATAGATGCAAAAGTAATACAATTTTCCTCTTGCCATGTCTATACAGCTTGTCAACATCTCATGTCAATATATAATACTATTACATCAATTTCACATAGTCAATCTTAAAACCGATTGCTTTGTTGTTTTAGAAATGTTTCCTCATCATATATTTGAAGTAGTTCTTAGAAAGTGGGTTATGAGCCTAATTCAATCATACAAAACTGGCTTGTAAGATGAGGGTTGCCCCCAACTTATATACACTATTTTAGCCTTATCACTAGTCGATGTGGGATCTCCAACACACCCCTTTCACGCCGAGGACTGGACATCTCGAGCGTGAAATTTTCAGGACTGGACATCTGCGGGTGGTCCGATAGCGGCCCGATAGCGGATGGCACGATAGGCCCACGACAAGGCACAATATGCCCAAGAACAGATCGCTAGGATAGGCTCTGATACCATCTTAGAAAGTGGGTTATAAATATATAAGTGAGGGACAACCCTCACCTTACAAGCCGGTTTTGTAGGGTTGAGTTAGGCCCATAACCCACTTTCTAAGAGTAGTAAACATTTAACAGTGTAATATAAAAAAGAAAGAATTAAGAAGCCAACCAGGAGATGTGGGGAGAAAAAATGCATCAGACTGAAACAGTAGAGAGCAACTGCAACCCCTGATCATGCAGGGAATACATAACTCACAAATATGAAAAAAGTTGAAAGGTACTATAAAATAATTAAAAACAAAAACACCTGAAATAAATGAAGTATAAAAATCATCTAGGCCTTTTATTGCAAGAATGTGCAAGACAAACCCATACCAGTATCATATCAACAGCAGGAAGAAATTCAACTTGATGGGTCACGAAAATTACTGTTTTATCTGCTAGTGCTGTCAATACATACTCCTGCATTTACATGTCATAGAATAAATCAAATTAAATTCATTTAAACCGTACCCCAAAAAATAACAGCATCATTAACTCTACACTCAAGAAAAACTAACCCTAAATAATTCTGATCCAGTGTGGGCATCAACTGCACTGAAGGGATCATCAAGGAGGTAAATATCAGCATCTTGGTAGAGTGCTCTTGCAAGCTGAACCCGCTGCTTCTGGCCACCACTCAAATTTATACCTCTGTCACCAATAATTGTTTGGTCTCCATATGAGAAAAGTTCTAGGTCCTTTTTCAGTGAACAAGCATGAAGAACATTCTTGTACTTTGCTTTGTCCATTGGGGTGCCAAACAGGATATTTTCTTCTATATTTCCTGACTGTATCCAAGCAGATTGGGAAACATATGCAACAGAACCACACACTTTTACCTGCAAAATCCTCCAATTCATCAGGTAAAACTGATATATAAACAAGAAGAGAATTTCAAATACCAATGGACAAATATAAAAACAATAAAGATGGAATTCTATCCTTAAGAATAACATACTTCACCAGACAGCTTGGGAATCTCTCCAAGGATGCAAGAAAGAAAACTTGATTTCCCAGAACCAACCATGCCACAAACAGCCACAGTCATCCCTCTTTCCACTTTCATATGTATTTCTGATAGAGTAGGCCTAGGCAAAGAAGAGTCCCAACAGAAGACACCATCCATAATTTCTATGGCCGTGTTAGAAATGCCACGTGGCAAGACAATAGTCGCATCTTCCTGCAATTCTTCATCCTGCAGGAAAGCAGATATGCGATCAAGAGAAACTTTTGTCTGAGCCATGGTTGATACCAAGTCAGGAAAATTCCTCAGAGGTTCTTGGAGAATCCTGAAAGTAGCTAGAGCAGAGAGAACACCACCTGCTGTCAACTGTCCTCCCAACAATATGGAAGTAGCAAAAGTAACGGCTGAAACAAATATAGGGGAGCTCCAGAACATGAAAGTTATGAAAGCTTGAGAATAGAGTGCTTTCCTTAGCCACTTGAACTCTACTCCACGCATTTCCTCCAACTTCAATCGATATCGGTCCTCCCAAGCTTGCAGCTTAAGAATCCTCATATTCCTAAGACACTCTGATGTCTTTCTCATCCTTTCATCCTTAGCTGCCATCAATTTGTCCTGATAATCTTCTTGTATCCTAGCCACAGGAATAGTGACAACAATGGAAATGATTGTAGCAATCAATGTTGCAACAGAAGCAATTCCAACATTCTTATACAGAATTAGAAGGGCAAGAACAATCTGCATAGGAAGCATCCACATGTCATGAAGGTACCAAGAGTAGTCCCCAACCCTCTGAACATCAACAGCCATGTAGTTGACAATCTCCCCACTTGTGTGACTCTGCTTGGCTGAGCTTGAGAGTCTGAGTCCCTTCCTATATACCATTGCAGTTAGAGCAGACCTAACATGCATACCCAAGATGTCCACTCCCAGATACCACTGCCTAGTTGTCACAGTCTCCACAAGCTTTGCCACAAATAAAATACCAGCAAGGATATATCCCTCATGGGGGAAAGTCTCCTTGCCACCCAAGTAATCCACAAAGTAACTTATCATGTATGGACCTACATATGACACCAAAGTATTCATACCAGCAAAGATGGCATTCAGAGCTGCTTCCTTCCAGAATGACTTGAGAATCGCCCAAGCCAACGAAGGCTGCTTAGAGGGATTTTCATTTTCAGCCTTTAATCTCTCCCAATTAGAATTCAAAACCTTATAACTAGTCTTGGCTCTATCTCTTGGTGCAACAAGTGGAATGTCCTTAAGCTCAAGCGGTCTCTTTGCACCAATGGAAAGAAGTGAATTCAGCCAAGAAAGAGTAGCCAAACTAAAAAGTCCAGCATCTCTATAAGGAGTAACCTTGAGACACCCCGGTTCCTCCTCAACAAGCAATGGCTCTTGAAGATCAGAGTTCCCACAAACTCTTATACCAGTACCACCCCTAATTGCAACCACACACAAAAATGCAAGAGCTGGAGTGACAGCAACATTTGCAACAGCACGGGAACATAGATGTTTAGAACCCTCCACCCAAAATCCTCTCCCATCAACGTACAAAGTACACAAGCAAATAACAAAGGACAAAAACCACCAAACTCTCAACAAAAATGGGAACCTCTCTGACACCTTGAACTTGCAATACAAGGCCGAGAAGCTCAACACAAACCAAGCCAAACCCTGTGCAGCAGGCACAGAAACAAGAGACAAATCCACGTCAGCCTCCCCATTAGCCTCACCCCAAATCAAAGCACACCCTTCAAACCCCAACGCCAAAACATGCACAAACGAAACATAGAAACAAGACAACACTGACAACTTGAACCCCACACCGATTCTAACACCACGCGTTTCTTCATCAATGACACTACAAATTGGGCTAGCATTGCCGCTGTTTCCATTCTTACCATCGTACACAAGAACACGCCTCACCGAGGCAACAAAGAGAAACAAAAGAACAAAAGTCAGGTTCACGCAGATTGTCGCAAGTTCCAACACGGGCAATCCTAGGACATCATGGAAAAAACGTGCGACACCCATTATTGAAAAAAGTGTGTTGATGATGAAGAAGAAGAAGCAGATTGAGAACAATAACAACAACGAGTCGAAGAAGAGAAGAGAAGGGGCATCTCAGAATACGAGAAAGAAACCAATGCACGTGGAAACAAAGACGTTAATTAATTTCACCAACGTGGAACGCGAAGAAAGAGAAGAAGAGGTTGTTGTTGCAGTAGGGTAGAGCACTGAAAATCAAATTTTGAAGACGAAAATAGACACCCAATGGGGAAATATACAAAATCCCCCACCTGGGTGGTTTCTGAAATCAATGGTGACGTGACGCACTTGTTCAACACCAATTGCGAAAGAAAGAGAGAGAAGCTGACACGACAATCACCAATGACAAACGACGACGAATGACGGTGGCGAGTAGCCTAAACGTCGCAGGCTATATGCTATAACAACGGAGAGAGAGAGAGACTTGTGCTCTTTTTAATAATGTTGTTGTTGTTGTTGTTTGTTTGTAACAAAATTAATAACTATGCTTCCGTGTGTTGTTTAACAGCGAGTTCCGTGAGGGAATCGGAAACTTTGCAGCAGATGCTCGAGAAAATTGGTGCTTTCGGTGGACGGAACCAAAAAGGTCAATTAAAATGACTCATCACTAGCTAGTTTGATACCGACTAATTTGCTTCAATGAATTTTGGAACCTCTCAACCATTATATGGCAAGGAGAAGGAAGAGAGAAGTTTTCTTGCTCTTAACTTTAGGCTAGCAGGTCGAATATTACAATTTAATGAATATTTAATACAAAGGATATCATTATTATTATTATTATTTGGGAGGGCTTACAAGAGCTTCAATTCATTTAGTACTATTATTAAGCAGTTGATTTTCTTTTATTATTAAAATATATGTCCACATTCAATTCATTTTATTACATGTAATTTACTAAGTCACTAAAATATCATCGGTTAAGTGAAACTAGACTTGAATTTTTTAAATTATAAATGAAAAAAAGATGATTATGAGAAAAAATTTCACTATAAATAACCAGTTAAATTATTCGATAAAAATTAATTATTAATAAAATTGATAAATATTTCGTACAAACAATGATGGTGACTCAAAAATGTCAATAGGAGGAATATTATTGTTGCTTGTGTGTGTGTGCTGGTTGATAGTGATTTTACTGTTGCATTCGCTAAGACATAGATTGTGAACTATTGGTTGGCAAGAGTGAGAGAGTGGGCGGTTTTGTTTGTTTGTGCTTTACAGTGTAGTTTAGGTCTTGGTTGGGCGGTAGTGGAAATTCATTCAGATGATGGTGTTGGTGTGATGTGGTGAATGAGTGTGATGCCATGATGGTATATGTGTTTTTAATGTAGGATTTGAGGTACACCCAACATGTTCGTTAAAGAGGAGCACTGAGGAGTGAGAACCACATCTTCAATTCTTTCATCAAATCCGTATGCTGCAAATAAGTTAAGGAAAAAAAAACGGTATTGACCCATCTGTGTTTGTTGAAAATATATAATAAGAAAAAAAAAATAAAGGAAGAAAAAGTGGGGGTGACATGTCAAAATTAAGTGGATGAATTGTCAGCTTGGCCACTCTTTTCTTTCTCTCAGTTCTTTGGTTTTGGTTGTTACTAAAGAGATAAAACAGAACATGAATATGAAAGCACCCAAAAAATTAAAAGAAAAAATCTGGCTTTTTACATAAGTGTAGGAGTGGAAGATGGAAGGTTGAGCTTATGAGAAGAGAGAAAGAGAGTATAGAATGAGGAGAACTCGTTTCATTTTAAGATCAAAATAAAATACGTGCTATCAAACTTTAAAGAAAATTTATAATAAAATTAGGATGTTAACCTATATATTGTACAGGATAATAAATTTTATTTTTGTACAATTAAAATTTATAATAAAATAAGTATTTTTTAAAATATATTTTATTATAATTAATTTTTATAATAAATAAATATCTTTTATTACATAAATTATATTTAAGATTTATAATGAATAATTTAAATTTTAATATATAGTTATTTTTAATTATTAACAATTTTATTAAAATAACTATTGAATTTTAATTTAAAAATTGTTTTAAATGATTGAAAGGGATTTTTTTTACTTAGTTATAGAACTAGTGTGTAGAAAAAAGACAGAATGTTGAGAGCATCTATTAAAGAGAGTGAAAGTCTCACAGTGGATTATAATTTATATAATATGGTGGATTAATAAAAATAAAAATCTTTATGTTAGATAAATATTTTTTAAATTCTAGAAAAATTTAAAAACATAAAGTTAAAATAAAAATAACATGTATTATTTTTGAAAATAAAATGAACTAAAAAATTAAGTACCTCTTAAGAAAAATGTCTTTTATTTTATTACAAAAGAACGGATTACATATTTCCTATATATTAGAGGAGAATCCCCCAATTCAAGCATGAACATTTTAATTTGTGTTGCATAATTGTTTTTCTATCTGGGATATGATTTAGGAGTTATTTTCATTCAAAAATCATGAGATTGATCTCTTAAAAAAAAAATAGAATATTAATTAAAAGACAAATCTTCTATGTATATATGTTACTTTATTTGCATAGTTACATATTGAATCTTATCATATACTTAAAAGGCCCAAATCACTAATAATTTATTATAAACAATAAAAATGTAGATAAAAATGATAAAACAAAATTAATTTAACTTCATAAAATTTCTATACTTTTTAGGCTTAATTGTAGATTTTACCATCCAACTTTCATAATTTTGCAAATTTTACCACCCAAGTTTTAATTTTACAAATTTTACCACTCAACTTTCATAATTTTGTGAATTTTACCACCCAAGTTTTAATTTTACAAATTTTACCACCCAAATTTTCAATTTTTACACATTTTACCACCCTGATGTTTCACAATTTTTATTTTTTTGAATTCTTTAACTTTTTTTTTGGTAAAATATCAGAGTGGTAAAATGTGCAAAAATTGAAAATTTGGATGATAAAATTTACAAAATTAAAACTTGGATGGTAAAATTCGTAAAATTATGAAAGTTAAATAGTAAAATTTGCAATTAAACCTACTTTTTAATCAAGTGGAACTAAAATACAATTTCCCCTTTGCATTGCCAACCACAAAACCGGGTGTTTTGTCGTATGTACTTTGGGAAAACACCATGCCTAGCCTATTTATAGATTCTATATTCTATGATTACTATTTATTATGCAGCATATTATCTTGACATCCAAGATGATATTGAGGAATAGATCCTCTTCTGCACATTTCAAAAAAAAAAATCCTCTTCTGCAGTAAAACTACAAAACTTAACCATAAGAAAAACAATGGTAAGGTTAAATATTAATAACAAAATATAATCGGATACGAATGTTTTGTTTAAGGCTGCAATCTTTCCATTTTTTATTTTTCTTACAATAGCTTTGGATCCTAATCTTATTAATTTAACTGTCACAACGCAACTTGGTAATTAATTGAGTTAAAATGTGACAGCTCATATGATTTGATTTGAAGAATCAAAACAATTTCACAAGTGTTCTTGCCTTTAATGATTATTTGTATTATTTTTAATCATGAATGCAATGCCTATTTTTTTTATCAGTTATGCAATGCCTATAAAAAACAATTGGATTATATTTTATTTTTAATCATGAATTCAATGCCTATACGATGTATGAGTTTGCCTTTCGAATCAGGATCTTATCTCAAAATAATTATTTCCCGTTGATTTATAATTTATTTAATTAGTTTATAAATTTATTTGATCAATATAATTTAGTAAATAAAATTATCTTACTAATTTGTAATATTTTTCCAAAAAAATAGCATATGAGCTTATACTTATGTCTAGTAAAACTAGTTGATAAATTAACTAAAAGGATAAATAAATGCAAGTGACTTACTATATATATATATATATATATATATATATATATATATATATATATATATATATTGTTTTCGTGCATAAACTTCATAGACAATAAAATCTTTATCTTGTAAAATAAAATTTTTAATATTTAATTATTAATTGTGAAGACATCTCTTTAAATTTTGTGTAGAGTACTTAAATTTATGTGGCATGGTAGGTCCCATAAAATTAAGATAAGCAATTTATTTAAGAAAACATGCATTGTGGATGATTTATTTCTTGATAGCTTTCTTCATTTCTTGATTGCTATATTGATTTCTTAATTGTTTTCACGATTTCTTGCTTGAATTATTGGTTTCTTGATTGCAATAATAAACTCAATTAAGCATCTTGATTGTTTTTTTGAATAGATCTATCTATATCTATATCTATATCTATATCTATATATAGAGGATATATCTTATGAGAGGAAGGCATTTTATATGAGAGTGAGAGGGTTAAATCTGATCCATATAACCATACATGTAGGGTTAAGATTTAATGTTATGTGACTACTTAAAAAAGTATGTGACTTTTTAAAAAACTCACATGACTTAGTGTGTTTTAATCTTGACCATTCAAATAAGATCTAATGGTCAATATTTATTTCTCTCACTCTCATATAAGATAAGTCCTCTCAGTACATATATTTCCTCTGTATCTATATCTATATCTATATCTATATCTATATACTATATATTTCCCACTCACTTTCGGGAAAACTTTTGCCATATGTCAATTTCTGGTGTAATACATTTCGGAGCACTCTTCTATTCACCTAATAAAAAAAGGAATCATTCATTTGGACAAAATTATACTTTTTAATAATTAATAAAAGGCGCTGTAAAAAAAATTAATAAAAGGCAAATGCTAACCAGTGTCCTAAGGACACTGGTTAAGGAACTAAAAGGAGAAATTTTTTTTATTGGGATGCGCAAAATTGTGCTGCCCATAGTTTTTTTTGCGCTCTCTTATGATTTTTACACTAAATACTTTCTCATTTTAATCCCTTAATAAAATAAAAATACTCAATGTTAATTGAATTTGATATATTCAAAAGGTATATATTAATAATGTATAATTTTTAAGTATATAATTCAATTATTCTAATATTTATTAATTATATAAGTATAAATATTTATTAATTATTACATTATTATATAAGTATATTATTAATTATTACATTATTATAAATATGCATGTCTAATGATATATTTATTAATTATTACATTATTATATAAGTATATTATAATATATTAAAATATATTATATATTATATTAAAATTATTTTATCTTATATATTTTAACATTTAATATAATAACAAATTATACTAATGATTAAAACAATTCACTCATGCATGGCACGGGTCACCAAACTAGTTTAAACTACAATCAAAAAGGCATCTTATAGATTAATTTCTTGCTTGATTATTTGATTTCTTTCATTATTTATTGCTTCCTTAAACAGTTTCTAGCCCAAAAAATGGTTTCTTATGCTGGTAATTCAAGTGTTTAAGAATAGGCAAAAAATTTACATGAGTATTTAATTTCCCTATTACTCATATGTGACTGTTAGGCCCCATATAACGAATTATTAATTAAAGCTTGAAGGTTTGTGATTTATGAATTACTCCTAAATTTATTTTGAAGCGTAAGTTGATAAAGTAGAGGTATGACAATTTGTAAATGAAAATGTACCCCAACCACATTCTAAATCATAATCTTTTTTCCTCTGTCAAATCATGCTAACGCAAACTTAAATAAGTAAATGACTAAAATTCACAAGCTTCAACCTTTGCTTTCAAGCAAAACTTATAGGGAAATGTTTTTTGAACAACAAAAGTGGACAATAAAAAGCTATCTCATTTGACTTTACGATATAATTTTTGAGATGCATGTATACAAAAAGGTAAAAGTAAATAATTTAGAAATAGTTGAATAGGGTGTCACATACAATGTCAATTTTTTTATGTTCCAAAAAATGGAATTACATTAAAATTAAAATGTATATACAAAACAGGACAGTAGCAGTAGGTAAGCACCACCATTAGTCCCCAGCTATAAAATTGCAGCAATGAATAACTTAACAGAACAGTAATGGATAACAGGAATTATAACTTCATAACTGTCATTGAAGTGTAACAAATTACAATTGGTTTCTAACTTGAGCAATTACAAATTACAATTGCACTGTAACAAGCCAAAAAACAGCAGTTCACTTTATACTTCAAATTTCATATCTGGTCAAAGCAAATATATATATATCCCTTAACATTTGATCACAGTGACTGTAGAAACACAAAAAAGCTAGCCTTATCAAAACCAACATTGCCACACATAATTGTCAACAGAGGCCATCTCAGAAATAGTGAAATTACTGAAAAGGTCTCTCATCAAAGGATTGACCAAATGCTAATTTCCAGACCTACATGTGGCCATCTCAGTGCTATGTTAGCTACTTAACGTACCAAATTGACACTTGCATTAATTAAAATGGACAGAACTTAAACTCAGGGACTAACTTGCTAAACAGATTTATCTTTCAGTGACAGAACTTAACTCATTGGGGTTTAGCAAGTCCAGAGAGACTAATGTGAAATTGGTGGAATTTTTTAGGGACGAAAGTAGTGCTTTACTGCTATAAATACTAGAGCCAATATCACTTCAGCTGCAAACAGTAGTTCATTATGCCATTTGGTGCTTCAAGTAATTAGTTTCAAAGTAACACAAGCCTGTTAAAATTATTTATTATGGATTAGTATCGATCAATAATCATTATATTATCTTTTAATATTATCAATTAGACAATCAAAGATATGATAACGATCATATGAAAATTAATAATATCTTGGATGGGATTACGATAAGATTGACCCTGTGATGGGTTGGGTCAATCATTTAGTAAATATCCTATTGAGAGGTCCTACCTGCTGCTAGGGGATTATAAATTCGCCATCCCATTAAGCGAATTTACACACACACATTCTCTTAGAAAGTTCCCTAGAAAAGCGGGCAATAATCCTCTCAAGAAGCAATTAAGGATTTCTCCTACGTCAAGTGTTACTATGGAGATGAACGCAAACTCATGTTAGCGACTAATAACCCTCAAGCATTATTATTGTTCATAGAATAACATGCTATATTATTGTATCTATGTGTTGATGTTTATTTAATTTTCGTCAATTGGTATCAGAGCCTGCTAGATACATTTTATAGCTGTTATCGTGTGTAAACCCTTTTCTTTTCTCATTCTGTTCATAAGATTAAACAGAGGTTCTGCCCCTCCTTTCTCTCCTTTTTTCACTTCGAATTTCATCAAAATAAAATTGCTTATATTTGAGTATGAAATCCAAAATTGTTTGAGGGCTTTTCTTCCTTGTCATAACCGGAACAACATATCGAAAATTTGTATTATTTCATGAACAAATTTGAGAGAATTGAAAGTGTTTGTTTTCTTGAAACCTTTAAACCCAAGAACCTCGTACCATATCACTCTCACATAATTGATCCTTTCTTTTTTGAAATTGGTTTAGGGCTTTTGTAGATCAACTGATTTCGAACAAAACCATGTTGGTTGGCATGTTTTCATCTAAAAATGAGAATGAATTTTGAAATCAAAGTTTCCGGACGATCTCTTTTTCGCGCAAAATTGTTCATCCTTTTCGTTCATGATTGTGGACCCTTTTCCTGAAATTGGTTGAGGGGCTTTGTTCCCCTTCCATGGACAAACCGAACGCGACCTTTCTTGCTCCATTTAGTTGCCGGAGATGGCGGATACGGTCGGATCCCGTCGCGGGTCGTGCCCAGCCCGTTTTCTGATTTGGGCGAGTGGTGCAATGACGCCCACTCGCGGGCCCAACGCGTGGAGGTGCGTGGGCCCACTTCTGAGGCCCATTTTTTTTTCCAGAAATTAATTATTTTATATTCTGAGAATATTGGTATGCTTTTTGAAATTTTATGAGCACCATAGAATATTTACCTGATTTATTTGATATTTGTTTTAGAATTTCAAATATTATTCTGTCAATTTTGGACTTGATAATTTTTTCTATAATTCCTTACAGTATTTGTTATTTTAGTATAGGGTACTCTCCCTTGTTATTATGCCACTATAAAGGAATTTAAAAATTATTATGCATAATTATGCACGACAAAATTGTCATTATCTCTTATGCATAATTTTGTTCTCTTAATTTGCATTACTATAACTCGCTTATCGTGGGTATAGTAATGTGAATTTATGTGTTTGTTGTACAATATCGCATGATATATAAATTGTCATTTTCTTTTGCGCATAACTTTACTCTCTTAATTTGCATTATTATAACTCGCCTATCGTGGGTATAGTGATGTGAATTTGTGTTGATTGTACAAAATTGTTATTGCTATTAAAAATTATGCATGATATAAATTATCAATTCTTATGATAAGCATAGTTTTTTCTCTTAATTTACATAATTGTAATCTCACCTATCGTGGGTACTTTTGTGTGAATTTCGTTAATTCTATCACATTAGTAATAATTATATCCTATCGGTATGTTGTTATTGGTGTGATTTGTTATCATATAGTGTGCTCTTCTTTGCTTATGTTAATCAATTTCTTGGTACCCTATCGGTATTAGGATTTTGGTAATATAAGTTATAGTACATTATATTTTGTGTTTTTCTTAGGGACTCTCTCTTTGACTGAACTTCTCTTTGAATCACATAATGTTGTTGTGACGTTCAGTTTTCCTCCCTAATTCTGTCAAAACTTTGAATAGGACAAATCATGAGGACTGGAAAAAGTCTTTGGACCTTTACTTGACCGTTGGCAATCTGGACTTGGCTTTGAGGACTGAAAGGCTTGCACCTCTTACTGATCAGTCTTTTGAGGCTGAGAAGATTTCTCATGATAAATGGGAGCACTCAAACAGGGTGTGCCTGAAGGTGATTAAGTTCACTATGGAGAAATCTATTAGACAAAGCATTCCAGATAAGGATAATGCCAAGGATTTTCTGAAAGTCGTTGGTGAGAAATTCACAACCTTTGATAAGGCACAAAAGAGTCAGTATCTCTCTCTCCTTGAGAAGACCAAATATGATGGCATCAGTGGTGTACGTGAGCACATCATGAAGTTTGTGCATTACTACAATAAGTTGAAGTCTCTCAAGGTTGAAGTTGGTGAAGACACCTTGATTTTCCGCATCCTTGAATCTCTGCCTCCACAATTTGACATCATGAAGACCTCATATAATATCCAGGAACATGATTATGGGGTGGATAAGTTGATTGCTATAATCACTCAAGAGGAGGAGTCAATGAAGAAAGCTAAGACCCATAGCATTCATATCGTTGCTTCTACTTCAGGCACCAAGGGTGCTAAGAAGTTTCACTACAAAGGAAAGCATAAGAGAAAAATTGCAGAAAAGGCAGCACAACATCTGGAGCCCAAGAAGAAATTCTTTAAGGGTAACTGCAAGTATTGCAAGAAATATGGCCATAAAGAGGAAGACTGTGGTATTCTGAAAAGGAAAGAAGAAAGGCAAGGTAACCTTTCAGTTCTAACTTGTTTTGAATCTAACATAGTTGATGTTCCTCCAAATTCCTGGTGGTTAGATTCGGGTGCTACTATTCATGTTGTGAATTCTTTACAGGGGTTCACAAGCTTGAGGAAACCAAGTGATGCTGAGTCTAAGATCGTTATGGGAGATGGAGCTGGAGTACCTGTTGCTGATGTAGGAGTTATTTCTTTATGTTTACCTTCTGGACACACTTTACTATTGAAGGATGTCGTTTATGTACCTTCCATGAGAAGGAATTTGATTTCTATTTCTACTTTGGACAAATGTGGTTACAGTTTTAAGTTTGGTGATGGCAAACTGGTGATTCATTTTAATTCAGTTGATGTTGGTTTAGGAGTTTTGTGTGATAGACTTTATATGTTGAATGTGATTGACATGTCCGTTAACTCCATGGTTGGAAACAAACGCAATAGGATCGATGAAACTTCTTCTATGTTATGGCATCGACGTTTGGGGCATATCTCTAGGCCTCGAATTGAAAGACTCGTTAAGGAAAGTATTTTGCACGAACTTGACTACTCTGATTTTGGTACCTGTATTGATTGCATCAAAGGCAAGTTCACTGCGAAGACCAGGAATAAAGGAGCGAACAGATGTGACGATGTGCTGCAATTGATTCACACTGACATGTGTGGGCCAATTACACCTACTGCTATGGGCAGATATAGGTATTTCATTACCTTTATAGATGACTTCTCCAGATTTGGATGGATTGATCTTCTTCAAGATAAATCTAGCTCTTTAGAAGCTTTTAGATCCTTTAAAACTGCTGTTGAATTGAAAACAAGAGAGAAGATTAAGTGTGTGAGATCTGATAGAGGAGGAGAGTATTATGGTCGTTACGATGAAACTGGTAGAAATCCAGGACCATTCGCTAGATTCCTAAATGAGTGCGAAATTGAGGCTCAGTACACCATGCCTGGCACCCCTGAGCAAAATGGAGTTGCAGAGAGACGTAATCGCACACTCATGGATATGGTAAGGTGCATGTTGAGCCATTCGTCATTACCAGAGTTTCTTTGGGGAGATGCCTTGAGGACTTTTGTGTACATTCTTAATCAAGTACCCAGTAAGTATGTGCCTAAAACTCCGTTTGAGCATATGACTGGGAGAAAACCGAGCTTGAGACATTTTCATGTGTGGGTTGTAAGGCAGAAGTTAGACCTTATAATACACAGCAGAAGAAACTTGACCTCAAAACTGTTAGCAGTTTCTTCATCGGCTATTCTGTAGGTTCAAGAGGTTGTAGATTTTATTGTCCTTCTCACTCCATGCGAGTTATTGAGTCTGATCGAGCAGTCTTCTTTGAGGATGATTTGGGCAATGAGAGTTATACTCCATGACCAGTCACTCTTAGAGAAGATCGAACCATAATTCCGGCACCAGTCGTTTCTCTTCCTGCAGATGTTATAGTCCCAATAGTGCATACTGATGAACAGACTCTTGGAGGAGAAGGAGATATACCAAAATCGCTAGCTGATGTGCAACAAAATGATGATATTGATGAACTGGCTCCCTTGAGACGATCTCAGAGAGTGCGTCGGCCTTCTATACCAGATGACTACGTTGTGTATCTTCAGGAGCACGAGTTTGATCTCCATGATGATGATGATCCTATCACCTTTCAGAAAGCGATTTCTAGTTCTCATGCTTCTGACTGGCTCAAGGCTATGCATGATGAATTGTCTTCCATGTCTTATAACGATGTCTGGGATCTCGTGGAGTTACCTACAGGTTGTAAGCCTGTGGGATGTAAATGGGTCTTTAAGACCAAGCGTAGTCCAGATGGTAAGGTTGAAAGATATAAAGCTAGACTTGTGGCAAAGGGCTATAGTCAACGAGAAGGCATTGATTATAAGGAGACTTTCTCACCGGTCTCAACAAAGGACGCATTTCATGTTGTTATGGCTTTAGTTGCTCATTTTGACTTATAACTTCACCAGATGGATGTAAAGACGACCTTTTTGAATGGAGACCTTGTTGAGGATGTCTATATGGTTCAGCCTGAAGGCTTTGTTGAAATAGGCAATGAAAATTTGGTTTGCAGGCTTAAAAGGTCCATTTATGGACTAAAACAGGCATCTAGGCAATGGTATTTGAAATTTGATCAAATTGTCACCTCTTTTGGCTTTAAGGAAAATGATGCAGACCAATGCATTTACTTGAAGACTAGTGGGAGCAATTTCATCATTCTTGTTTTATATGTTGATGACATTCTTCTTGCTAGCAATTGCTCTAGCCTTTTGACTGAGACAAAGTCCATGTTGAGTACCCACTTTGATATGAAGGACCTTGGTGATGCTTCAGTTGTTCTGGGCATCCAAATTCATTGTGATAGGTCACATGGCGTTCTTGGATTGTCTCAAAGAGGATACATTGAAAGGATCCTCAAAAGGTTTAATATGAATGCTTGCTCCCCATGTGCTGCACCTGTGCAAAGAGGTGATAAGTTCTCTAAAGATCAATGTCCTCAAAATGATGCAGAGATTATTGATATGCAAAAAGTCCCATATGCTTCCGCTGTTGGTAGTTTAATGTATGCTCAAGTTTGTACTCGTCCCGATATTGCTTTTGTTGTTAACGCTTTAGGGAGATACTTGAGCAACCCAGGTTTGGGTCATTGGAAAGTCGTTAAGAGGGTCATGCGTTATTTACAGGGAACCAAGGATCACATGTTGACCTATATGAAGTCTGATCAACTTTAGGTCATTGGCTATTCTGATTCTGATTTTGCTTGTTGCCCTGATGACCAAAAGTCTACTTTCGGCTTTATCTTTATGATGCCAGAAGGAGCTATCTCTTAGAAGAGTGTTAAACAGACTCTTACAGCTACTTCTACCATGGAAGCAGAGTATGTTGCTTGCTTAGAGGCCACTCGTCAGGCCATGTGGCTTAAAAATTTGATTTCTGGCTTTCACATTGTTGAAAGCATTTCCAGGCCACTTGTGATATACTGGGACAATGCTGCTGTTGTGCTTTTCTCTCAAAATAACAAAAGCTCTTCTCGTTCAAAGCACTTTGATATTAAGTATCAGTTTGTTAGAGAGAAAATTAAGGAATTTCATATTCGGATTGAGCATGTTACCACAGAGAACATGTTGGCAGATCCACTAACCAAGGCCTTAACTGTTGGAGCTTTCGTGAAGCATGCAGCTCATTTGGGTATAGTTAAGACCTTTGATTTATTGGGTTAGTTGGAGTCTAATGTTATTTTCTTAAGAGACATGTTCTGGATGACGTTATTTTATATCATGTTTCTTGTAGCATTTTCAGATGCTTGGACCATTATTATATGGCATATTTTTTACTTTTAAACTATGTTATTTTGTGTATTCTTTTCTTGTGAGAAATATTATTTAACGCACAGAATATGTATCCCTATCAGATATTATTTTATAACGTTAGAGATTTAGATTTCTTACGTTGTTGATTGTCGTTCTAGTCTTGATGATTTCTATTTTAATTATTGGATTAGTATCAATCAATAATCATTATATTATCTTTTAATATTATTAATTAGACAATCAAAGATATGATAACGATCATATGAAAATTAAGAATATCTTGGATGGGATTATGATAAGATTGACCATGTGATGGGTTGGGTCAATCATTTAGTAAATATCCTATTGAGAGGTCCCTACCTGCTACTAGGGGATTATAAATTCGCCATCCCATTAAGCGAATTTACACACACACATTCTCTTAGAAAGTTCCCTAGAAAAGCGGGTAGTAATCCTCTCAAGAAGCAATTAAGGATTTCTCCTACGTCAAGTGTTACTATGGAGATGAATGCAAACTCAGGTTAGCGACTAATAACCCTCAAGCATTATTATTGTTCATAGAATAACATGCTATATTATTGTATCTATGTGTTGATGTTTATTTAATTTTCGTCAAAGCCATGTTTATTGCCCAAGCTAAACAAACTAGTAAAGTTGATATTAGCCTATCTCTTCATTATATCAACAGAAGCCTTCTACCAAATAATTTGCTCATGATACAAGTATAAGTAAACGTAATCCCTATTGATGCTTAATAAACTTTATCAATAGATATTTTCTGGCTTTGGGAGTTTGGGTTGAAGAGTGAATGTGAAAAAATAATGCCATCTTAAGTAGAAGCATTCAATAGCAAGTTTGTGCTCTTATATTTGAAATTCTTAACATGCAGTGTTAAGACTGGTCAAGAAAGCACCTTTGATTAAAGGACAAATTTTTTCATGTAAAATTGTGGCTAGAGAGAGAATCACTTGAAATTGCAAAAAAAAACTTTTTGTAATGTCCAATTCAGATGCATAAAAGTTTCTCAATGTAGAAAAGAGTATGAATAGGTATTCATGCTGGAACAGCCTGGTTCCATAGATTTCCTAAGAAAAGCATAAAGAGAAAGGGATGGCTTGTTGGAAATGGGAGTGCCATTAGAATTTGGTATGGCAGATGATTTTTTAATGGCCAAATCATAATACAAAAATGAGCAAATTAATAGAACTACTAAAGCACCCCAGAACTTCAAATGCCCGACTGAAGAGCAAAATTGGGACAGAAGCAATGCAGCAGCATGCACATATGATATTCATACATGAAGAATACAAGTTTGAAGACAATTTTTTATTAGAAGCAATGTAATCTGCATAAGCATATTGAAAGTATACACATAAATAGTTGTTTGGTACTCCTTGTGGGATTTTTTTTTTTACAATCTCCTTCAGCCATTGCTCTTGTTCACAGAGATTGGAAGGAGGGACATCATAAACATCACTAAAAGTATCTGTGCAAGTAAAGGTTTCTCTATACTCTCTGCTACTTGAAATGTATGCAGAAGCTGTAGTGGACTAATAGGAAAATTCTGAGTTAGAACAACAGTTGAATAATGTTTTTAAGAGACACCACCTATATCAAATTCAAAACAGTAATACTACAACAATTATGATCATTAAACTGCAAGATCCTTAGAGCATTTTTAAGTCACAATGCAATAAACCAAGTTATCAGATATCCCACAGTTCTGGCAATTGTCATCATTCAAGATTCAAGGAAGGAGTCTTTAAGAGTAGTCTAGATCAAATTCAAAGAATACACTTCCAAGAACTAGTATTCATGATTTTGACAATAAAAGTGCAAGGCCCCAAGTACAATTTATTTTGAAGTTCCAATGAACAAAATTTATCAAATGCACTATCTCTCATACCTTTGCCACGTCTAATTATTCACGTAATTTGTTTCAAGAGTCCATCATAACGAATCCAATGAATATACTTTCAGGAAGATGCACAAAGTTCTCAGATAACACAGGCCTGGGGTACCAGGTAAATCCGTTAACACCACTTGTAACCAACCATGTCCAAACAAAACACTCAAGAGAAACATTATATTTCTATCTAACCTAGTGTAATTTACAATTCTTTGCTCCCTCCTGACAAGGAGAGAGAATAGCAAACTAGCACTCAAAAGTGACTCTGGCAACAACATACAAGAATTGACTTAGTTTTCATTTTTCTTATGCAGTTCAACTTATTTCAAAGTTGCTATTTTAACATTTTAATTTTGGTTAACAGAATACTTGTGTAAAACAAGTTCAAAAGTCTGAACAATTCAAACATACCATCCGAAATTTACACCATGAATAAAAAATCAAACCCGAATTTTACACCATGAATACAAATTCCAGGGTGCAAATTGGTAATTCTATCTAGGGTGCACACCAACTGAATTTTTACACTATGATTTTTAATTCATAACGAAAATGCATTCAGGACCATCATACCTACCACCCAGGTTTTCCACCATGAATTCAGTTTATATTGTAGTTTTCATTAAGGTCATGAAAGCCTTCCATCCATATTTAAAATCTTGGAACAAAGATTTAAACATGCAGCTTGATTTAGGGTCATTAAGGCTCAGAATTAACATCTCTTTAAATGATGAATAAAGAATCCATCTCATAAGGACAGTTGCAGTTTTCCATTTTCAAGGCCAGGGTCATCCTTATAGGGTTTGTTTACTACCATAAATTTTCAGATGAATAAAGAATTCATCTCATAGAGGCAGCCACACTTTTTCTAATTTCAGAGTCAGGGTCAAGGTTTGTATACCTTTAAACATGCAGCTTGATTTAAAATCATGCAACAAAGATTTAAACATGTAGCTTGATTTAGGGTCATTAAGGCTCAAAATTAACATCTCTTTTTAAATTATGAATAAAGAATCCATCTCCTAGGGACAACTGTGCTTTTCCGATTTCAATAGGGTTTATAAACCCTACATTTTCAAATGAATAAAGAATCCATCTCATAGAGGCAACCACACTTTTCTTTTTTAAGGGTCAGGGTCAACCTTATTGATACCCTAATTTTTCAGATGATGGAAAAAGAATTCACATCATAGTGGCAACCGCACTTTTCCATTTTCAGGATCAGGATCAACCTTACAGGGTTTATATACCCTAATTTTCAGATGATGGATAAAGAATCCATCAAATAGGGGTACTTCTTCGTTTTCATGGTCAAGGTCAACCTTATAGGGGTTTATATACCCCAATTTTGCAGATGAATGAATGAAGAATCCATCTCATATAGACAACCACACTTATTCGATTTCAGGGTCAAGGTCAACCACACTTTTCTGATTACAGGTTGAAGGTTAACCTTATAGGGTTTAAATACCCAAATTTTGCAGATGAATGAATGAAGAATCCATCTCATATAGGCAACCACACTTTTTCGATTTCAGGGTCAGGGTCATTCTTATAGGGTTTATATACCTAAATTTTGCAGATGATGGATAAAGAATTCATCTCATAGAGGCAACCATACTTTTTCGAATTCAGGGTCAGGGTCATTCTTATATACTGAAAAAAAAATTATTCAATGGAAAAAGAAGAACAAAAATTCTTATATACCGAAATTTTGCAGATTCATCTCAGAGGCAACCACACTTTTCCGATTTCAGGGTCAGGGTCATTCTTATATACTGAAAATTTCCAGATGATGAATAAATAATTCATCTCATAAAGGCAACCACATTTTTCCGAATTCAGGGTTAGGGTCATTCTTATATATCAAAATTTTGCAGATGATGAATAAAAAATTCATCCCATAGAGGCAACCACATTGTTCCGAATTCATGGTCAGGGTCATTCTTATATACCGAAATTTTGCATATTCATCTCAGAGACAACCACACTTTTCCGAATTCAGGGTATGGGCCATTCTTATATATCAAAATTTTGCAGACGATGAATAAAGAATCCATCGCATAGAGGCAACCACACTTTTTCCGTTTTCAGGGTCAGGGTCATTCTTATATACCGAAATTTTGCAGATTCATCTCAGAGGCAACCACACTTTTCCGAATTCAGGGTCTGGGCCATTCTTATATATCGAAATTTTGCAGATGATGAATAAAGAATCCATCGCATAGAGGCAACCACACTTTTTCCATTTTCAGGGTCAGGGTCATCGAGATAGGGTTCATACACCCTAATTTTGCAGATGAATAAAGAATCCATCTGATAGTGGCAACCACACTTTTCTGATTTTCAGGGTCAGGGTCATCTTTATAGGGCTTATATACCATAATTTTGTTTCAACAAGATTGGGCGTTCTTGAATAAAAAAAGAACCAGAAAATTTATAGCCCAATAGGCAAAAATCTGAAACATAAATTTCAAAATCCAAAATCACGGTTTAAAGAAATCCCACCACTGTAGCAAACAACGAATTTCCCTCAAAACATTAGACATAGTTTTGAGACAGAATGCGTTTGCACGACGAAAGCCATCGGTTACGTCAAATCAATTATAAAAAGAATTTAAAAACAAAAACACATAAAGATTTTGAAAATCTAGACAGAAAGAGAAAGAAAGAGATGTTGCAGTGATAAAGTGCCTGAAAGATCACAAGAAATCAAATTCAGACAAGTGAGACTGCTCCATATCGTAAAGAAAGATGTTTCATTGAACTCTACATTCATCAATTTTCAATCAAGAAGTTGATATTGGTGTTTCTATTATCTCTCTCCCTCCCTCTCTCTCTCTCTCTCTCTATCGACGATTCGAGTTTCATTGAATCAGACAGAACCCGTAGACAAAACCAACCTAGACCAGACATCATGAATTTAGAAACTTGACGTAAAACCAATGCGTGTCTGTGTGATGCTTATAAAGGCATCATCCAGGTTTTGTTTTATTTTTTCTTCGGATATATAGGCCTGGGCTCGGGCCAGGATTAACTATTTATAATTAATTTATAGTAGCTTATAATTATAACTAATTAATTAAATAGATTTTGGTAATTACCTTTCGTGGAATCTGTGGGGATAACGTGGAATTTCGCCTAAAATTAGTATTAAAAAATATTTTTAATTAAAAAGCAGTTTTAAAAATGGTGTATAATTTAAAAGAAATTATTAAATCTAAGAATTATTTTAAAATATTTCAAAGTTAATTTAAAGACTTAAATCTACTTTTAATCCCTATAATTTTATGATTTTGTAATTTTGGTCCCTCAAAAAAATTTATTGCACATTCAAAATATTTTTTTGAAAATAAAATTTAAAATAAAATTGTTTAAATATATATTTAAATTTAGGAAAAATTCATAATATTTTTTTACCAAAATAATTAAAAGTAAAATTAACAGATAAATTGTTATATATATATATATATATATATATATATATATATATATATATATATAATAAAATGTAATATATTTACAATTTTTAAGGGAGGATAGTGTGTATTTTATCATAGGAAGGAACGACTATGCAATATTTGCATCTTTGAATGGATGGTAATGTAAACATTTTTGAATATTTTTATAAAATATTTTAAATATGTAATTTCTTAAAATTTGTATTAGCAATTATTTATAATTAATTTTTATTTATTCTAACTATAAATTTTAAAGTAAAATATTTTAGTTATTAATTATTATTGTCCATTATTGATAGTTGATTATATATCTAGTAGACAATTGTGTTAGATAGGATAAATGAAATAAATAAAAATTATTTATGTGTTAGGAATGATAGTAATTTAAACAATTATTATGAAACAATATTTCAATCAATCTAAAATGAGAGCCTTTAAAAAAAATCAATCTAAAATTAGAGTTCAATTCCTAGTTATAATAAAAAATTAAAACAAAATATTTTTATGAAAGGAAATATTTCACTATATATTGTTAAACTAAAATCTAAATTCAAGCGGCACATGCAATTCATAATATATATGCTGGTTTCTTTTTTTTTTTAACAAATATATGCTGGTTTCTGACACAATGATATAAAATATTTTAAATTTTTTACATATAAGAATTTGTAAAAAACTGAATTAGGAATTATGAACTAAAAAAAAACTGTGCTAGATAATAAACAATGTATAATAAATATAACAAATTTAAAGTCATTAATTATTATTGTGCAATATAAATAGTTGGTTGAAATTGCAATTAAAATAAAATTGATTATTTGCATTTTTCCGTTTTGATGCTTTATGTTTTAAAAATCTTATTTTGATTATTTAAATTTTAAAAAGGACTCAAAATGGTTCTTCATTAGTTTAGCACTAACAACATTAGTATTTAAATCTTAAAATAATTAATTTAAACATTGCATCGGTTAAAAACCACCAATATTTAAATTAAGATTTAATTGCATATTTTATCACCTAACTATCATTATTTTACAAATTTTACCATCATATTTATATGTAATGAAGAAATACGGTACATCAAAATATAACACCAATGATCAAAATATAAGAGTAATTGATTCCATCACATTCTCATACTATATTCTTAAAACTACTTTGCAGCAAACTTATCCTTCATTCTTATTATAATCAATTATAACAATAATTGATTATACATATAATTGATTATTAAAATAATTTAATTTTTGCAACTATCATGTTTGGAAAAAATTATAATTTCTTATTTCAGTTGTTTTCATGATGAAAAAAAATGTTTGCCAAATAATCTAAATGTTTGGGAACATAGCCGAAATTTGGAAAAAGCTTATTTTTCTAAAAAAAATAAGTTGTTTTTTGTTTTATCTAAAAATTTGTAGCTTATGATTATTTTTCAACAGCTTATTTTCCTTTTTAGTTGTTTTCATACCTTTTTATTATGTAAAAGCTGATTATTTTGTTACATCCAAACGGAATTAATTATCTTAAAATCATTTTTCAACAAACTTACTCAAACAAAAATTTATTATAATTATAATCAATTATAACAATAATTGATTAAGATTATAATCAATTATAACAATAATTAATTATATATATAATTGATTATTAAAATAATTTAATTTTCGCATCAATTCCAAATATAATTTACTAGACTTGGACAACAAAATAATATAAAATAACCCTAAATCAAGCTTAACACATTAATTGTAAGACCTTACATATGCAAGGGGAGAATCATTGGCCACGAGTATAAACAGATCATCAAATGACAAAGCATCTTAACGGGGAGGACTAAAATAGCAAACGGAGCAAAAGATAGATGACCAAGACTAGTCAATATTTAGTTTAGGTACTAAAAACAATTATTTCAAAAAAAAAAAGAGGGACTAAAAACATATTTTGTTCTACATGAAAACCAAAGACATCTTTGTTCCACTCCTAGAGCGTTATATGAAAAGCTTTAATTCTATCAGACCAAGAGAGATTCAAGCTCCAAAAATTGAGGAGGTGAAAAACTGAATAAGAGATATCTTGTTACTTCATATAGTATTTCCTTGAATAAGAAATTTTGAATAGGCTACATTTTCTTATCACCATTTCATTTCTGTTTAATTATATCGATTATTTAATATAAACACAATCATCTATATAAGCCTACAAACTCATATTTTTTAGGAGACATTTCATATGTGTATTTCCACACCATATTATACAATGCTTTTACCTTCTTAACTTACATAAAATATGAAATCAACCCAAAGAGCAGTGTAAAAGAGAAATGGAGGTTGAAGAAGACATCATCATCAGTGTTCATGTGGCTGATTTGCTATTAACATTTTACTACTCCTTTATTTCTTTTTATCGGCCAAATGTTAGTTGTTAATGTGTTAGTTTTTGTTAGCGGAAGATTTGACCCGCGACCTATCACTCCCTCCCTTCTCCCTTCACTATCAAACAAACCTTATAAGTTATAACTCTAAATGTTACTACTCCTTTATGACTAATGCCTCCACCTTAAAACTTGATAGCTTTACCCTCCTCGGGTTTCGTATTCATATTCAAGATTCAGCTGGGGGAAGATAGGAGAACAATAACAAGTCCTAGGCCAAAAACAAATCCCAATTCTTATAACAAGTATTTGACTTTTTTTAAATCACTACTGAATACACAACCAAAAAAAAAAAACACTACTGAATAAATATGTTTTTCTATGTAGTTATTGCCATTAATTTCCAATATTATACATAAATTATTAGTATATTTTTGTTTATCAATTCAAATAACATTCACTTTTATTTGTTTATTTTAAAGAACTTCGGCATTTTCTTTCTAAACTTATCTCTCTAACCACCCTGTCTTCATAACCGTTAAATTAAAAATTCTTAATGAACATATCAAGTGTACAATTTTTCATAAAGTTTAAAACTGTTTGATACTTGCTGTCAAAAAAAAAAACTATTTGATACCAAATTAATAATATACTTTTTTTAAAATAAAAGTAAATATTAATTATGAGATTACTTAACAAAAATGTCCATTTTATCTATATATACAAAGAGATATTAAGTAAAATAATTCTACCAAGAATCTTATTCCAAATTCTTGGAATTACTTGATTTCCACCCACAAAATAATATTAATAACTTTTAATAATTATTGTTTTAACAATAATTATCAAAAAAATGTTTAAAGTTATCCTTTTGTTCAAATTGACACTAATCGCGTTAATGAGATCAGACAAAAGGATAACAATATTAAACACTTTTTGAAATTTTTTACATGACTAAATTTTTTTTTTTTTGATAAATACATGACTAAATTAAACATTTAAAAAATAGAAGAATCATATTGAATAATTTAAATAAAAAAAAGAGATTAAAAGAATAATTTAATCTTTTATTTTCCCCTATTTCTTCACATCCAAACATATGTTTCTTCTTTTTTTTTTTTTACATATGTAGAATAACCTCTTCATTAATTTTTTTAGAAATTCAATCACGTGACTAGCAAGTGAATAATTTATTTCCAAAATTATTTCTTAGAAGAAAACACAAATTGACTCCCTGAAGTTTGAATAATGCAGAACTTGGTCTTGGGCCTTTAAAAAAATATGTTTTTAACATATTGAAAGTGTGCAAGATAATTTATCAATTAATTTTTCATTAAAAGTTGACAAAATTCATCACGTAATTAACATGTTACTTATTTTATTCCAAAATAATTAATTTCTATCACTCACCATCCCTCTCCCCGCCCCCAAAATATTTTATTCATAATATTCTTCTTATAACTCATCAACGTTATTTTCTTTGCATTGCATCATCTTCTTCATCACTTTTTGGAGGGAAAAATACACAATAATGTAGATTATAAGTTTCATACAGCGAAATGTTTCTTTTTTTTTTTGTGAGGAGGTTTATAAATAGTTGGCCTTACAAAAGAGAGAGTCAGCAAATGGAAAAGGAACAGAGCTAAGTGTGGGATATCAAATTCACACAATCACAATTTATGTCCCGTAACTTAATCAATTGAGCAAAGTTAAAGGGAGATATTAAAATATGCTTTATGCTATGCATGATTACTGTATCAAAAAGCAAAATTAGGAAAGAAACTAATGCAATAAAGAACCTTTACATTTTTTTGAGGAGAATAAAGAACCTTTACATTATGCATTAATATATTGATCATACGAGTGAATTAAGCAACTGTAGTATTTTATCTTGGTAGGTCTAGTTTGAAATATTTTTTAATTTATAGGACTTTTTTAATTGAAATAAGTATTTTATTTTTAAGTTATAAAAAAGTCTTTATAAATTTACAGGTACTTATGAAGAAGTTAAATGAAGATTTTTTTTTTTTTGAAAAAAAAAGTTAAGATACACGTGTTAATTTTCACTCATAAATTTTTTTATTTATTTTATTTACTTCAATTCATTTTATTTTCTCTAAATAATTATTAGTAAGAAGATAAATTTCCTGTCTCCCATCGACACAGCAGACCATATTTGCCATATAAAATGCAAGTTAACATTTACTACAAACTCTGGAAGTTAATTACAGGACTTTTGTTTGGTTAAGAGTTAATCACAGGAATAAAACTCTGGAAGTTAGGCAGTCCAATAAGGTTAAGTGGTCCTAATTTCGCTTTTGGATAAAATCTATTTTTAATTTCTCAAAATATTTTGAAATGTTAGTTTTAATCCTTACAAAAAGTTTATAGATTTTTAGTTTCGACATTTTAATAGAAATACATGTTTTTATTTTTTAACGGGAGATTAAGACCACATTACTTTTAGCAAGTAGGGACTAAAAACATATAATTTTCTTTTTATAAAAACTAAAATTAACCATTTGAAATATTTTAAAACACTAAAAACATATTTTGTCCCAACTTTTTTAACTAGGACAGGGCCAGATCAGATTTGTATTGTTCATTTATTTATATATAAAAGAAAGGAAGATCGGGTAGATGAACAGATGATGTTCTTCATCCATTATCCTAATAAGATTATGTTGTTTTAGATTGGCTTACTAAATCTGTACCAAAAATAAAATAAAATTGGCTTACTAAATAAATAAACTAAAATTAGGATAGGGCCTATTAACAAAAAAAATGAAAATAGGACGGCGCTGATGAGAATTGTATTATACACTGCTGCATTTTTTTTTTATTCTATATACACTGCTGTATTTGATTTTGTTTGAGTAATTATTTTATTTTATTATTATTGAAAAATCAATTTAGTCTTGTAAAAAATGAATGAAGAAATAAAAATGAAGGAAAATAAAGGAAAGAGAGAGAGGGGGGGGGGGGGGGGGGGGGGGGGGGGAAGCCCAAATTCCCATTTGTCCATTGAGGATTGCTATTTTCACCCCACAAATATGTCCATGGGTGATTTTTTTTACTAATTTTCCAAAATACCCTTATACAACGGAATCATGAATGAAATCACGATTCCATTGTACAAGTGTACAATGGAATCATGATTCCGTTGAAAAGTGTGCAGTGGAATCGTGATTCCGGTGTACAAGGGGGTGAAACAAATTTGTACAACGGAATCACGATTCTGTTGTACAAATTTGTTTCACCCCCTTGTACACAGGAATCGTGATTCCGTTGTATAAATGTACAACGGAATCACGATTCCGTTGCACATTTTTTTTAATTTATTCTAATTTTTCTAAGTTTTTTTTTATATTGAGTAATGTTTTTTGAAATGTATAAATTTAGGTTTTAAAGACTTGGCCAAAACAAACATACCAATTTAATGCATATTGGTTGATGTATCTTATAGGATTAATATAGACCGTTGGTTTTAAATAGTTGGCAAAAATAATACTTGGCAAAAAAACAAACATACCAATTTAACATACTTGGCAAAAATCCTATATTTTGTTGGTGCTATTATGTTGCACATTATTGTTGGTGCTATACTTGCTTAGTGTTTGCATTATATTACCTCGCACGAGTAATCTACACCATCTACAAACTCTGGCAGAGGGTCACCAGGCTGAGGCTGAGGCTGAGGAATGGGGTCGGGCATAAATATTAAAAATAATACTGTAAATATATAATACAAATATAATTAAATATTTTTGTTTAAAAAAATTACTTTACAAATTCAAAATTTTAAAAAAAATTCAAACATCACAACAGAATCGTGATTCCGTTGTGCTGTGCCAAACTGGAAAAAAAAAAGCAAGGGGAAGAACACGAATCTGGTTCGACGGTGTGAGGAGAGGAATATGTCTAGCGAGGTGAAGGGGTGAGAGTGGGTGTGAAGGAAAATGTGAAAGGAGGAAAGGAAGAAGGTAGAAGGAAGAATGAGGAGTGACAGGGGGTGTGAAGAAGGAGAGGGAAGGGGCGCGGGGAAGGTGAAGGGGTGGGGTAAAGAGGGAGAGGTGGGGTGGGAGGGAACTGATAGGGGTAAGGGGGTAAATTCATCCAATTTAGGGTGAGAATAGCAAAATGAAGGGATGAGAATAGCAAATCCCTTGTCCATTTGAATTTTCACAGCCCAAACTCAAACACGACCCACCAGCCCATTTATAACCCAACCTCTGCCAGACGTGACATGAAGCCGGGCTTTACTTAAGACACCTCCTTTTTTGCTCGGTACACCCCATAATTTTTAATATTCCCGTAATATCCTTACCCTTACTCTTACTCAGTTAAGCTGTGTGTCCTTCGTCCCCATTCTTCTTAATTGCATCCTGGTCTCCTTTGCATCCTGGTCTCCTTGGCAGCCATTCCATTGTTCTTCGCTGCTGCGACTTCGAGTAAAGTGTCTGGTTCGTCCGCACATTCGTTCTCTTTTTTGGGTCTGCAGCCTTCATGGTTCATGGTTGATGTATTAACTTCGACGAAGCATCCATTTTAGGCGAAGAAGGTGTCATAGGTTTGTGTCTCGTCCTCCTTCCTCCGCAGATTTCTGTTTAAGTTCATCTGGTAAGTTATTAATTTTTTTTTAGTTTAACTACGGAATGATGGATCCGTATAAAATACATTACAGATTGTATAATCCGTAATTGTATAAAGTATTACGGATTGTACAATCCGTAATACTTTATACAATTACGGATTATACAATCCGTAATGTATTTTATATAATTACGGATTGATGAATCCGTAATACTATATACAATTACGGATTATACAATCCGTAATGTATCTTATACAATTATGGATTGATGAATTCGTAATATAGTTAGAAATTTAAACAAAAATCCCATTTTTTGGATGATTTTTTGTGTTTATTTAATTAACTGTTAATTTTGTGAAATATTAGATTTTATGGAGGACTATTATATGAGCAAGATGTCGGATGAAGTAGACATGGATGTTGATGAGACATTGGATGATGATATAATGATGAAATATGGACTAGAGATTAAAAAAGATGTTGACTCTAGTGATGTATTCACAAATAAGGTAATTGTTTTGTTTAATTAGTTAGTGAAATAATTGTATTGTTACTAAAATGGAAAGGTGAATAGACATAGTGATGTTGTATGTTATATTATGCAGGTCTTTTCCACTCGTGATGAGTTATTAAAATGGGCTCGAGCGGTTGCATTTAACATGGGTTTTGTCATTGTGATTTTGAGGTCAGACACATCAAATGGGATACCAGGAAGGAAGACATTTGTTTTGTTGGGTTGTGAGAGGGGTGGAAAGTATAGGCAAAAGAAAAAAGATGTAGTGGGCACAGTGACTGGGACTAGAAAGTGTGATTGTCCCTTTAGATTGAAAGGAATACCACTTAAGAATGGTGAAGGATGGACATTGAAGTTATTGTGTGGGTCTCATAATCATGATTTAGCTGAGACATTGGTTGGCCATCCATATGCGGGTCGTCTAACATCTAAGGAGAAGACAATGCTTGTTGATATGACTAAGAACAAGATCAAACCAAGAAATATTCTCCTCACATTGAAAGATCATAATGAAAATAATGTGACTACAATAAAACAAGTATATAATGCGAGGACTGCATATCGGAATGCTGAAAGAGGCCCAAGGACACAAATGCAACATTTGATGAAGCTACTTAAGCGTGATATGTATATTCATTGGCATAGAATCCATGATACATCCGAAGTTATGCGAGATATTTTCTGGACACATCATGATGCAGTGAAGTTGGTGAATGCATTTAACATTGTTTTTATGATGGATAGTACATACAAAACAAACAGATATAGACTACCATTACTTGAGATAGTTGGTGTGACACCTACTGGATTGACCTTTTCTGCAGCTTTTGTGTATTTAGAAGCTGAACGACAAGATAACTTTGTATGGGCACTGGAGAGACTTAGAGGACTTTTTTTGAGACTTGATGGATTGCCTCAAGTGTTTGTGACTGACAGAGATATAGCCCTCATGAATGCAGTGAAAATTGTTTTTCCTGAGTCTACGAATCTTTTGCGCAAGTTTCACATTGACAAGAATGTGAAAGCAAAGTGCAAGACATACGTGACTCCGAAAGAGGCATGGAACCATGTGATGGATGCATGGGGTAGTGTTATGGATTGTCCGACTGAATCTGAGTATGAAGACCATGTAACGAAGTTTGAAGTTGTTTGTTCACCATGGCCATTCTTTGTCGACTATGTGAAAAATACATGGTTATTGCCTCACAAGGAAAGATTTGTAAAGGCATGGACAGATAAAGTTATGCACTTAGGGAATACAACAAGCAACAGGTATGTGAATTTGTTATACATAATGTAATTTTCAAACAAATATTATACTTGTATTATTCTAACATGAACTTTAATTATTGTTAGAGTTGAGTCTGCGCATTGGAGCATAAAAAGGTTGCTTCAAAGTAGCATGGGGGACTTGTGTAATTGCTGGGATGCCATGAACAACTTGATCACATTGCAACATACCGAAATAAAAGCCTCATTTGAGAACAACATTAATGTCGTAGGTCATAGTTTCAATGTGACTTTGTATAAGAGAGTGCGCGGATTTGTTTCAAGATATGCGTTGAATCATATTGCAGATGAGTTTGATCGAGTGAGGTTTGTTGGTGTTGATAGTGCTCGTTATGGATGCATAGTAAGAACCACACATGGTCTCTCATGTGCTTGTGAACTAGCTAGGTATGTCGTGGGTAGCATACCACTAAACGCAATTCATATTTTTTGGACCAGACTCAGCTTTAATGACATAGGGTCTAATGGGGAATATGCAGAATTGTCTGTGCAGCAAGAAGTTGATGTCATACTTAAACGTTTTAAAGAGGTTGACATTGGTGGGAAAGTGACTATAAAAACCAAACTTCGCGAAATTGCATATCCTGAGATGACCTCAATGTGTCCGCCTACTGAGATGGTGAAGACTAAGGGTTCACAAAAGGGGTGTGCAGCTAAATTGGAAAGGTCAACTAAGCGTGACCCTTCGTACTTTGAGCATGTGGATACATTACATTCTATGCATGACAGCTCATCCAGTTTAAGGTCTTCCAAAAGATCATCTCAACAAACAAGACGCCAGAGAAAATCTGGCATGATCGATCAATTTAATGTAATCATGCACCCATATATAATGGATATTGTTGATGTCAAAGCTGATAGACATTGTGGCTACCATGCAATTGCGGGACTACTAGGTATGGGTGAAGACTCTTGGCCCTTAGTGCGTAATGATTTGCATAAAGAACTTGGTCAGTGGCGTGATGAGTATGCCACTATATTTGGTGGTTATGAGCGTTTTGAGCAACTCAAGCGATCATTGCTTGTTGATCATCTTTCAATGGTACAATAATATAACATGACTTTCAGAAATTTCTCCTTCATGTCTTATAATTAGTTCCATTTGACTAACTTGACTATGAACAGGCATCTGTGGAAAAATGGATGACTATACCAAACATGGGATATGTTATTGCTTCTATGTATAATGTGATACTTGTTTTCTTATCGCTAAAACAAAGCATCACATTCTTCCCTCTTAGAAGTCAACCTCCCATAGACAGCTCAGTTCATCGTATGATATGTTTAGGCCATGTAAATGGCAATCATTTTGTACAGGTATTTAATAGGGTACAATCCCGCATTATGTTATAACTATTGTTAATAAAACATCCAGCTTAACTTGAAGGTATTTATTATTATGCAGGTCTTTTTGCAAGATCGATGTCCGATACCAAATGCTGATGTGTTGTGGTCTACATATTGTCATCATATTGCCAAAGCATGGGTATCACCTTACATTGGACGAATGCAAAAATTCGCACAATTAATTGGGGTCACACGTGATTATGTGAACATTGCAGAAGATTGATTAGTTATTTGTACTTTATAAAGTTTTATTGGTTAAAAGACAATGTACTTAATTGTGATTGTTAGTTATTTCTATGAAAATGTTAACATTTTTCCACAAAAAAAAAATGGCAGAACCTCCCCTAAAATATGGACATCATACAACAGTGAATGGTACCTGTGTCAATTAACATAAAACAGATCTAGCAACAGAACAAATGGCATACAATCATTTAAGTACCAACTTGCACATGGCATAAATGCCTTTAAGTACCAACAAATGTCTAAACATGTCATTCAGATGATAAACTAACAATGGCATAGAAGCCTTAAAGTATCAATGTCATGAAGTTCCTACAATTATCATGTCTTAAAACAACCGTTGTCCAATTACAACATTTTTGTAAATTAAACACAAATTAGAACATTATTCATTGTGTCCCGGCCCGACCTTGGTGACCACCATGACCTCTCCTACCACCACGACCTCTCCTGTTATAAACATTTCCTTCCTCAGTGACCCCTTGAGCTAACAATAATGCTGCATGTGTAGCATCCCAGGCATCAGTGCCTTCAGTCACCATCCTTAAATCAATCATACGCTGTAACTGTGTAGCTATCCTACGACATACAGCCTATGAACATAGAAACATAACAAACATATCACATATTATTGTCACAAGTAATTACTAATGTATGATCAAAATTAATGACATATGTACTTACAACAGCAAATGTATTTGCACGGCTACTAGATTCGGCCTCTTCTACCACATGCCCGGGCTCGTGGCTATTGGCTGGTATCATCGGTGGGACTAAATGATGGAGACTTGTATTAGATGGGTCCACAATTGGGTGAGAGATCCTAAAGTACCACTCCATGTACCCTAGGGCACAATCTGAGGGATGTACTGCCTGCTCTACTGGCCTGATCAAGTGATTTGCAAAATGCAACCACCTCTCATCAACTTCTTCTGCGGATGGATAAACAGCTGTGAACACATTCGGGTGTCGAGGTATAGTCTGCATATAACCATATTGGCGCAATACCCTCTCTGGCAAATGCAAATGCATGTCAAACCCCCATCTAATGAATCTGGAGAATAAAGATATCAACTCAAATGGACGAACTACACGATGCTCATCATATGGCCTCCAACAAACTTTATCTGTGGTCAGCTCATCCAACTGTGAGCGATAATGGTTTACTAATAACAACTTCCCAGGCACCCAACGACTGCATCATGGTAATGACTCATTGTATCTCTTAGCAACTGTCCTAAACCCAATAGTCGAGAAATGCTCGTAGATCCATCCCTGTGTCAAAAAAAATTAAGCAAAAATTATGGTTAATACATATAATTAATACACATCAAATATAACATCTTTACCAAAATAGTACTTACCTGTAGAAGAGTAACATAGCCGCCGACCTGCTTTGTCGTAGCAAAACAGACATCACCCAGATGCTCATACATATGAACCAGTGCAGCTGCACCCCATGCATAACCACCACACAGCTGAAGGTCATGGAAAAGCGGTAAGAATTTCACACTAACAGCGCCGAAACTCTTGTCAGCAAATATGGTAGACCCCACTAGATGCAACAAGTATGCTCTAGCAGCCTGCGTCCATTGCATCGTTGAGCACTTATTTGCATACACGTCTCGCAAAAACTTTAGGCGCACATGTCCCCCTCTCGTGAACCTGGTCTCTGCATCTGCATCTTTCGATGACACTCCTAATAACTCCATCAGCACGGGATTAGCACTTGAAGCATCCAAATTACGGTAACTATAAAAAGCTCCAATAACGGGGATATGTAGCAAAGATGACACATCATCAAGTGTGATGGTCATCTCTCCGAAGGGCAAATGGAATGTGTTGGTCTCCTTATGCCACCTCTCAACAAAAGCACACACCAATCCCTTATCTCCAGTTTCATAAGTACATTCAGTCAATGGGAATAAGCCAGAATCCTTCACAATATCTATTATTTGCTCGTGTGAGGGCCCAAAGCGTTTCAATTTACGTCCGTGTGATACCACCTTTAACTCACCCCGTTCCTACAAGTAATTACAAATCATAAATAATTTAAATTAATAAATCAATGAAAATAAAACATGTATTATTTAATATTATTTAATAAAATTAATTATGGAAAGATGTATACCAATCCCTGCCACAAATCTCGGGCTACGTGATCAGCATATAATGTCAAGATTGATGTGTCCTCAGGCCCGCCACCAAACTCACCAATATCAGCTGCTTCTGCCTCCTCATGTTGCTCCATCTTCTCATTCTCCTCATGCTGAACAACATCAACAGCTCGTCCACGGCGCCTACGTGCAGATGCAGTGGGTCTCACACGTTCAGACCGATTGGCACTCCCACCTCTAGTCAGTGACATTTTTGCACAAATATAAAATCCACTATATAACAACCACAACTAAATCACGTGTTAAAGTCTATAACAACAATCACATACAAATTTCATTAATATGTGAATATTATCTTAATGAGTGTATCTTAACTTTTGCCTTTTTTTTTTTTTACCAATCCATGACACCCCTCATTATATTTTCCTATACAATTATAATTTAATTTACTTTAATATCAACTTATACAATCACAAATTAAATCATACAATTACATATTAAATTATACAAGTTTACTTTCTTACGCATTACAAATTTAATTATATAAATCCAGAATTCAATTATATTATTACAATTACATATTAAATTACATAATTACAAATTAAATTACACAATTACAAATTAAATTAAATTATTACATATTTTAAATTTATTACGGATTTACAAATCCGGAACATTTTTTAATTTTCTGGAAATGTATTACGGAATACCCATTCCGTAATACAATAATGTATTACGGATTCGGCATTCCGTAATACACATTTCCAGCTGCCCATTCCGGATTGTATAATCCGTAAGGCATGTTGTATTACGGAAAGGCAAATCCGTAACTTAACAACATATATTACGGATTAGCAAATCCGTAATATATGTTGTTAAGTTACGGATTTGCCTTTCCGTATACAACAACCAAAATTTCCTATTACGGATTATACAATCCGTTGTACAAAAAAAAAAAAATTAAAGCACCAAACACTTACCTCCTGGCTTCAATGGCAGAGATTGAGGACGAGGAAGACAACTCTCGTCTTCTACAAAGATGCTCCGGTGTGACTCTTGGTGCGAGCTGTTCCACGAGGAAAGATAGGGGATGGAAGAAAACTCTGCTTGGGGTGCGCCGATGAAGAGAGGTGCGGGTAAGAGAGGTGTAGGGTTCATGGGGTGCGCTGAGGATTTACAATTATAAAAGGGTAAAGGGTAAAATAGTCAGTACACCCCATTAATTAATTTTAATGGGGTGTCCCAGGAAAAAATGGGAGGTGGCTTAAATAAATCCTCATGAAGCCCCAGACACACAACGAAGAAAAAGTTCTTTGATAGAAAAATAATAAAATAATAACAATATAATACGTATAAATACAAATTATAGTTTTTTTAACATTCTGTTAAAGGATGAGACTAACAAGAGAGGAGTTAAGCAAGGTCCCGGAAAAAGGAGGAATGCAACAAACAAGAAAAGGAGTGTTTTTAATTGTTTGTGATTTTTTTTTTATAAAAAAATAAAACAAGAGGAGTTTCAGGGTAAAGGGAGGAAGAAAGACTTCTTTTTCTTTTTTTGTATTTTGGGAGTTGGAAATTTTGGTAGTTTAAGGAGATTACCATGCTACTGGAGAGAGGCATCAGTTCGGTAATCCTTTCCTATTTTTAGTTTGTTTATTTCACCAATATTGTATCAAAACAAAAGATATGATTAGTTTTTAAAAAAAAAAAAAAACAATGTATTCGGTTAGTGCTAATTATGGATATGATGTTCTATCAGTAGCTTCTCTTTATTTTAGCCCAAAACGACAATTTTTATTTGCTATAGCAAAGAAAGAAATTTTGTAGAAGTTAATATATTCTTACTATTTGAGTTAGGGTTTAATTCAACCTTATAAAATTAGTTTGTAATATGAGAATTGTCCCCCCATTTATATACTCTAATTTAGTCATATCATTAGTCGATGTGAGATTTCCAACAGAATTTGCGAGTGATCTGATAACAGTCCGATAACAAGTGGCCTAATAAGTCCAACAACAATTGCTATGATAGGCTCTGATACTATCTTATAATTTGGGTTTGTGTCTAACTCAACCCTACAAAACAAGCTTGTAAGGTGAGGGTTGCTCTTCACTTTTATATATATATTAGTCATATCATTAATCAATACAGGATCTCCAATACCCCTTTCACGTCAAGGACTAGACATCTTGAGCATGAAGTTTGCAAGATTGAATATCTGTGGATGGTCCGATAACGACCAGATAGCGGGTACCTCGATAGGCCCAACAATAATTATTGGGATAGGCTACAACAGGCCCAACAACAATCCTACAAAATTGACTTGTAAGGTGAAGATTGTCTCCCACTTATATACTCTGATTTGGTCATATCATTAGTTATTGTGGGATCTCCAACATATATGAAATAAGTGAACTAGCTTGCTTTTTTTTTTTTTTTTTCCATTTTGTTCTATTTTATATTAGACTTAGAGGTCCAATTTGAATAATGGACCATATCAACCAAAATATTATCTTAGCCCATAATTGAAAGTGTTGACCAAAGTTAACACTTAAGTGTAGACTCCCTACAATACAAATGTACATAGTAGATCATATAGTGATTAAGAGTAAAGTTACATTGTCATCACAACAATATAATGCATTATTATTATAAGGAGGCCTTAGGCCTCGTGTGGAAAAATCCAGTCCATCTCAAACCACTATAAATACAACCAATGTCATTATAGTAGACAACAAGATTTTGGCATAGGTACCCATCTCACCCTGAGTTGTCCCCATTTTAACTTGCAAGTTAAGTAAGTCACGTGAGATCAACTTGCAAAAAAACAACTCAACATTTTTATAATTTGTTTAGCCAATGAGCTAAGTTAAGTTGGATAAGTTAGAACTTATTTCGACACTTACATTTATAGACCATAAATGCGAGTAAGAAATACTTATCACATTTGAACACGATCATGAGGTAATTCCAATGTGAAGTACCCTTATCATTTGAAAATTATGGAAGCCTTGACATAGGATGTGTGACCTTGTAGCTTACATTCTATGTTTTTTGATGCATAGAGAATACATGTAATCATAGGTTGAATATATATTTTTTGAGGTAAATAGGTTGAATAGTTTATTGACCCTTGAATTATTCGTTAGTCAAACTAAGGATTTGCCCAATCAAAATTGTATTGGACCAAAATTTGTTGAATTAAACTTAATTATGAAGACCTAGAATAATCACAATTAAAAAAATAAAAAATACCTATTGAAATATATTCATTACAAAAATTATTCAATACTTATTTTGTAATTAAGAAAATGTTGACTGATGTCATTAATAGTTGAGACACTAATTAATGAAATAAAAGTAAGTACTTGACAAAAAAAAATATTTATTATATAGAAAATGTGTTGATAATGAATAGATTAATATATTGTCTAGCTTTTATTATATTAACCTTTGACATTTGACAAAATTTTTTGACTAGTTTTTATCTTTTTTTATTAGTTAAAAAACTTGTTTAACTATGTTAACAATATTTGGTAAATAAATTTTTTTAGTAGCTTATAGCATTTTTTAAAACGCTACATCAAATAACATTTTACATTTTATCTTATAACTTCTTATATTTTGTTCTTAAAATATTTATTAAAATTACTATTTATCCTTTTTTTATATCAAATATAGCTTTATTATTAATTTGTTCCTATTATTTTAAAGATATTTTTTACATTACAATATTTATTTTAATTATTACACTATTTATATTATTTATTTCATTATTTTAGAATTGTACTTCAAGACATTGATCATCGATTAGAATGCAATACTAATCTAGAATGATATTTAAAAGTACACAACATAACAACATTATTGTACTAATCAACATATTGAAAGTGTGATGTCTATTCAAGTGTATGCTATTTTTATTATATTTATATTATATTATATTTAAGTGGATGTATATTGAACGTACCGTTGCATGAATTTGTCGGCGGTGTTATGCGTAATTTGGTGAATCAATTTTTTCCACACGTAGGCGTACGATTCGCCAGCCAGCCAAGCCACGAGTTTATTTGTGTCTTTCTCAACTCAAGATTTTGGCAGAATTGATTATTTAAATCGAATCCAATCATTTACGATTTGATATTATATGAAATAAAATTGCGTTAATTTAATTTGTTTATATAATATACTAATATAATTTTATATGTAGTTAGATTATAATAATGTAAATTTGTAATTAAGCTATATTTATAATTTATATTTTAAAATAAACAATACTGATATAAATCTAATATTATATTATATAAAATATTATTTGTTAAATATGAAATTTTATTATTACCATATAACTATTTTTAAAAAACTATACTCTTAAAAAATATATAAAATATTACATTGAGTTAAATCAATTTAAATATAACTTTTAACTTTTTATGCAAAAGTAATTCTATATTCTCTTATAGGCGGCGTCTAGCGTGGACAAGTAATGCAAGTGGTCTACCGTGAAGCAAATTTAGGAACCCTTGGATTCATCAAGGAGTATGATGTTACTATGAACCCTCCCTCATTAGAACATTTCCTCTACAGTGTCCCTCCCTCTCCTGCATCCTCCGACTACTGACAGCACCTCCGACGACCAACGTAGCTTCGCCACTGTCTCAGATCTGGCTCCGTCGCAGATCCTTTTCCATAACGGCTCCGCTGCCGTCGCATTTCTTCCTCCGTTGCGGCTCCACCTCCATCGCAGCTTCGTCTTTGTCCCAGATCTATCGTCGTCACGGCTTCGTTTTCGTCATGGATTTGCCACCGTTGCCGCTCGTTCTTCGTCACGAATCTGCCGTTGTTATGGCCCGCTCTATTCTTCCCCAAACTCGAATTTCAAAGTCACCCTGAATTCAGATCTAGACAAGGAAATAGATGCAGGAGGCCAGATCTGAAGGGAGGGAACCTCTCAATGCGTTGAAACGAAGACTGAGGGTGCAGAGTACGTCAATGACGAGGTTCCTGTAGGCATTTTCACGGTTATGAAATTGTTTGAAAATCAAAGAAAAAAATCCTCTGGTTCGCTATCGTACTAGCTCGATTGTCGAGCTCTGTTTGTCTGGTTCTAGTGTGTTGTTTATCTATTTTCTGTTCATTTTTTATTGTCCAGACGATGGGGAAGATCCATGTGGAGATGGGGAAGACGAAGCACCGGGTGTTGGTGCAGTGTGACAGGAATTCAAGTGTAAGGGAACGACAGGAGTGTGTGTAAACTCGCCTTGGATGGTGGAGGACCCGCTGCAACTGGTGGTGTAGGGGATGGAGGATCTTCAGAGGAACAAGATTAGGGAGAAGGAGCATAATCCAGTGTATGAGGTGTATGGTATTATTTTGTGCACCAGATACATCCAACGGTCCGTAAAAATGGTCCATGGAACACCACTTGGTTAAGTGGTTCACGCTAGACACCGCCTCTCTTATAAATTTGTAATTCTCTCTTAGTGTCTTAATAGGTGAAAAAAGACATTTTGTACTTCTCTATATTTTAAAAAAAATAAAAATAACATAACAGAGAAATGGTGGAGGTTAAATAGGAAATGAGAGTCTAACGAGAAAATGGTTTTTTTATATGCAATTAAAATATAATAGTCATGTAGTTTATAATGTTAGCTAATGGACAAAATAGTCCTAAAAATATGAAAATAAAAAGTAAGTATTGCTATTATGATTGTTATTGAATTGTAGATTATAGATATAGATTATAAATAAAGAAAATATTAAATGAGTTAATATTTAATGTCTTGAAAATATAAAATATATTCAACACTTACAATATGAAAGAGGTAAAAAGATTAGTAAGAGAATTTAAAATTGTCATTTTTTTTATCTGTAAGAATTGAAAACAACACCAACGAGTTTACAACACTCACACACTCTGCTCAACCAACTGAGCTAGATCCCTTTAGTATTTAAAATTGTTGTTTACACAAGTATGCGAGGTTGAGATAAAAAAAATGCACCGATATTATAAAAAAATATAAAGTTTTTATTAAAAATTCACATTAATATATATATATATATATATATATATATATATATATATATATATATATATATATATATATACACATACTAGAGTAGTGACCCGTGCGATGCACGGGCTTATTGTTGTATCACTTGATATAAATTTATCATTAATCTTTAATATTAAGATTAATTTGCAAAGTGGCTAATGAGTTTTCAAGTAAATTAATAAGATTTTGTGTACAAAATCAATTGCTACTTACTTTGATTTATATTGTACATTCATTCACTCATAAAAAAAATATTGTAAATTCATTCAAATTTATACGTCGGAAGTGAAATTCAAAAGAAATGAAAAATATTAAATGTTGTAGTTGCAACGTATATAATTATTTTAACGTAAATGAACAATATTAAATGTTTTAAAAATCAATTAATGTTTTAAAATCATCAATAATTTACATAAGAATATATTAAATAAGAAATGAACAATAATGTATAAAATTGATTTTAAAACATTAATTTTTTTTAGAAGAAAAACATTAATTTTATTCATATAGAAATTTATATAAAAATATTATATTAAAATTATGATTATTATTATTATTATAACAATGAATTAAAATATTAATTTCACCCTAATAATTTAATAAATATGGTTTCAAGTAAATTAATTGTCGACCCCGTGAAGATTTAATAATATTATGAAATATTTATCAAACCAAATGACAGATTTAAAATAAAGAAACTAAATATATAAGAAACTTTGGAAAAATATAATGTATTTTTTATTATCAAAGAATAATGTATTTAATATTAATGCATTTAAAATTAAGAGAGCAAAAGTATTTTTATTATTTTTCACAAAAAAAACAGATACCCGGGATCATAAAAAAAATAGAGATTGGTAAAAAAAAAAAATCCATATTTCGTTATAAATACATAACTCAGTTATAGTTTATCTTTCTATTAAGACTAAGTAAAATAATGCTCAAATAAATAAATTATGTTAATTAAGTTGCAAGACTTGCATAAAAACCAAGCCTCCTTGGTTCACGAAAATATTATAAAAATAAGCAAGAAAGGGGAAATTTATTTATATCTATCTTTAAAATGTCCAGATTTCGCACTCCCACCACATCTTCTATTAGCTTACTAAGAATTTAAACCAAGGAACTTCATATTCAATTCTTTTTCTTAAAGTTCTTTATGAAAATAGTGTATAGAACTATAACTTCATATTCAATTCTTCCAATTATGTTTGCCTCGACTATATATGTATCAATTCTGATTTAATCTCCTTTGTAACATACTCATGTTCTAACTTCTCATTCAATATAATTCCAAAACGTTGTTCAAGAAAGGCTGACAGATTCTTTAGCTTTCCAAAAGAAAAAGAGGCTGATAGATATCACAGTTCAGTAGATCCGACAATCCATATTACTTGTACAAATTTATTTGACAAATATGCATAACGGTGTATAATTAAACTATTTACATTATTTTTAGCCAAAAGTTTCTCTCCATTCAAAGGTACATAAAAAAAATTAATGAATAGATCTTCAGATATAAGCCCCACCCAACTTTAGTCTCTTTTAATCTTAATAGACTTTTAACTTCAACCTCCTCTTATGACCACCAAGCTCATTCACTATTGGCCCATTACTCCTTTTGCATTGAACAACAGACTCGTTGTTTATATCAAAACAGTCAACTTCTTCAAATTGAAGCGTGGATCCTGCACTGGATGATTATCTGGCATTAAGCGAGGCAATAACATCAGGCATCTTAGGAAAAGATGGAAGGAACATTGACTGTAACCACAAATTATAAATCAAATATAATTGGATAATAAAATGAAGTCAACATTTAATTCACAATAATAAATAACTGATAATACTTGATTAATTCCTCTACTTCTTAATGAATATCTATAGCCCCTGAGAAGGACTGACTTATCCAACTTTCATTTCTTGGTAGATTTGTTGGGAGGATTGATAGAGAACCATCTCATCTCGGATTGGTTTTTGCCATTCTTCGGCATTAGAAAGATACCTCTATAATAGAATACCAGAAAGCTACAAAATAAATAGAAGCAAAGTCACATTACGCAGTGCGCATGTTTAGTGATGAAGAAAGATACCTCTTATCAAACATGACATTGATTATAAAAGACTCTTCACTAAAAAGATTCAAAGACTTGACTTTGACTTGTTGCATTTCAGCAGAGAAAATTTTATTAAGTATCCACAAAAAGGATTATTTGTCGTGCTTGTTGATAATACAGTTTTTTTTATACATTGCTGATAATGCAGTTTAGATATAAACTGAACTATAATTAATAAGACAATGCAAGATACCAAATCCACCAGTTTTCCCTCACACCAGACACAGAAGAAACTAAATCATATTATTACCCTAATAAATGAGAATTGGATACTGAATCAGCTAAGATGATTTGGTCCAATTGATAAGAAACCTCATCAGTCCAGTACTTGTCTCTATTAGAAAAAGCAAGAGAAGCTAAATTATGAGCTTCCTTATTTCCTACTTTTTTAGTAAAAATTAAGTCCTTTAAGGGAGCATGTGACAACAAATTGAAACAATCTTCCACAACCCTAGTAAAAATAGCTTCGACCATTGCTTGTTTGCACTTCCAAAGCTGGAACCATACAACCTATTTTGTATATCACTAAATGCAAATTTAGAAGTTAGATAAGATGCCATATTGACCATCGAAAAGCTACTGCTTCAACTTCTTTTGGAGACAGTACAATGTCCAGAAAACGTGTTGCAGCAGCTTCAACAAACTCATCATGATCCTGAGTCAGAGTGTTGATCCTTTTATGACGTATCAAGTACAAAAATCATTTTTTATCTAGCATATAATTTTTGTATAGATTTCAAGTGTAGAAAATATTTCACTTCTCCTTTTATTTCAAGTATGACTTTTATTTATTTGATAATTGATAATTTTTATATACAAAGTGTTGATCCATTGTGTCAGTTTTATTTAATGCTACATATATTTTTCTAAGAAAAATGTTAAGCAAAATAAGGTTAACACCAAAAAGAAGAAACCATACACGTACTCCTTTCCCTCCACCTCAACAGTCTGGTAAGTGGTAAGTTGAGACAAACTGTATGAGCACAATAGATGCTTAAAATAAAAATACTGAACTTTTAAATCTCCAGACAACTCTTAGACTATCTTATGCTGGAATTAAAGCTATGGTTGTTTTTAATTTTCTTTTTACAAATTAGATGACATTGATTTGAGAAAGAGAATTTTTTGTCTGAGAGGTGAAATAATTTGGCAGCAATTTAGTTTGGTTTAGGCTACCCAGACCACATTCCAAGGCATAAAATTCAATTAACCACTTTATTGTAACGCATAAAATTCAATTAACCACTTTATTGTAACAACACCAAGTACATAGTTATTAAACTCAACAGGAAAAAAAGGTGTTTAACCCATTAGTACCATTCCACTATAACCATCCAGTAGATTGAATTGTTTTATTTTTCAAAAGTAGGACACGGATTAAGAAACAAAGCAGGAGATGTGTCTCAGATATACTTAAACATGTAGATAGCAAAAGAGATCAAACAATTTTAAAGACACTCAGTTAAACACGTGCCTCAGTTCCTATTTGCATTTAGCTAAAATGACACCCAGGAGGTAAAAATTATGCAAAAACTAAATATGTAAAAACTGATAATAGTATTACTCCCTTGCCATGATCCTTAGTCTTCTTTAGCTTTTCACTTTATCATGTACCTTCTCTGTTTAAGGATCAGGAGTAACTACAGAAAGTAATTCTTTAAGCAGAACCTGTCAACTACTTGCTATAATAGAAAGTTCTGCAACTGCTTGCTGATTCAAAGGAACATAATAGCTTATAAAAAAAATAATATAAAACACAAAGTATGATATTAAAAACTAAAAAGGTTTACTTGCATATTTGCAGTTTCCTGAAGCGAATTCTTCTAAACTCAGCTCCATGTTTCTTTGTTAGAATTCCTGCAATGGGATGAGATGCTGACTGGTAGTTGAAGGATAAAAATTAAAAACAAAAATCTCTAAGAATTTTAAGAAAATGAGATTTTAAAAAAGTATTTTTTTTAATGAAGAAAACTTTAATAAAAAGAGCTTTTAAAAAGGTTAGTTTATGGGGCTTTTAACTTCTGCTTCTCCTTTTCCTTCTTTATTTCTACCAAAAGAAGTACGTCAATACTACATCAGCATCAACTAAAGAAGGAATAAGTTACTGCCAAGTCATAGGCCTCTTAAAATAATTGATTGAGACAATGAAACTTAGTTATGCTCAATTAGCATTTATGTAAATATGTTGTGTGAAACATCAAAACACCAGTGATAAAAGAGTGCAATAAGTCATTCATTTAAAAAATGTTCTACATCATCAGATACCCTTTCTCAGTTAGTCAATATACATTAATCAGGAAGTACAAACCAATATTAAAAGTCCAATCAAGGGTGACATGCTAGGTTCACAAATGTTAGGAAGAACAATATTAGAAAAGTAAAGATATTAGAAAACCAATATTAGAAAAGGAATAAAACTTCAACATTCAAATTGAAATATCACAGTCAATTTAAAAAGAAATTAAAGAGAATCAAATAACTCATACCAAAGTGACGATGGGTGTGATAGAAACAGTTTCATTCAGAAGGTGGAACAACATCACAACTCATCTTGTATAAGCCATCCAATTCTATCACAAAAAGAGCTACAACTACTATTTGAAAGAAAGAAAAAAAAAATAGTTACCTTTTTCTAGACTAACGCTACTGAGAAAGGCAAGAAAGCTTAGAAATTAGTATAGTAGAAAGATATTACAATGAAAACATAAGGAATAAATAAGAGGAAAATATATTTAGTGCAGATTTCATTAACCCGGGTGTATATTAATCTTACGATGGTATCGTGGTTTTATCCATATCCCTAGTCTTCTGTTGTTCATTACCACCCGGATCCTCCAAATGAACACATTCTTCATTTCATCGCAAAAATTTATTGAAAACAGAAGGGGCAACCTTATTTTCTTCTGCACAATAAAAATATAGTTGTGAATGTATTAAAAAATATAGAGGATGTGTAACAAAAAGAATATTAGATTACATATCGTGAAAGGATCTCTGCAGTCTGCATGAAAGGTGGACCTTTAATTTGATCTCTATAGTATATATCATCATCCAACTTCAGTAGACTTTCCATTTGCGAAAAACATGAATGAAAAGATATAAGAGATGAATTAGATTGTTGCAGTTAGTGCAGAGAAAGAATGGTTTGTGAGTAGAAGTTGGAAGACCATTTATAGGGAGATATCAAAGGTAGAGAAATGAAAACAGGCAAAATAATTAATGCTTTACTCTGCACCACATTCGAATAGCATTAGGAACCAAGCGTTTTTTATTGTTGGAATTGAACAGCTGTCACTCTGCTTATTAGTTATGAAATGTTATCAAAGTAATTTCCAAGGAAGACATGTTGTTTGTCTAGCACGTAGTTTGCTGGTTTTTGTAATTTCCAAGGAGTATTAACTAAATAAATTCAAGCATGATTAATGACAAATAAAATGAAAAGTTATCAAATAATTAATGCCGTATGTAATTGGATGAGAGATGGATTTGAGCGGGAAAGTTATGCTGGAGAAGTTCCTCGCTTTATATATATATATATATATATATATATATATATATATATATTGATTTTCAATACATTTCCAATGTGAATTTCAATAAAAATCTTCTATTGTCTCCTTTTTATTTATAAGACTCAAATTTAAAGTCATGTTTGTTCCTTTTTATAAAATTCAATCCATAATGTTCCTTGTATTAATTACTTTTAGACTAAAATACCCTTAATTAAATGAGAGAGGGGTTGTATTAACAATCATTTAGAAGAGAGAAAAAACATTAATGATAATGATAACTTTTAAAAAATGTTTTGCTAACCAGTGCCCATAGGGCATTGGATAAGAAATTAAAAGAAGAGAGTATTTATTGTGTAAATCATAGGAGAGCACAAAAATAACTATGGGCATCGCAATTTTGTGCATTCCAATAAAATTCTTTCTCCCTCTGATTTCTTAACCAGTATCCTTAGCATTTGCCTTTAAAAAATATGTAAATTTAGGATAAATTTATTGTTATCAATTAAATTAACGTTAATCCTTATAAATAGCAATGAAGGTAATATTTTGAATTTCTTAACTTAGGGTACTAGTCAGCGAGAACTCTTTTTATAGCATTATTTAATCACAAATTATTATGCAGAATAAATTTGCTCACTTTAATAATAATAATTCTAAAAGTCATGCCAAAATTGACTTTTAATTTATTAACAATATAAAATCTTTTATTATGAATGATGTATATTTATTAAACTCTATGAAATTTACTAAGGGGGTATAACTCAGTTGGTTGAGTAAAGTGCGTGAGTTGTTATAAACTATCCGGTACGTGTTTTCGATTCCTACGGATAAAAACAAAAAAACTCTATGAAATTTAATTCTTAAAACATAAATATTTTTAAATAAACTAGAAGTTGGTGGGTCTTAAGGGACACCCACAAACCATATTCTTCCTTTTGAACTTTCCGAGGCAGCAGCCGACCGAGCTGTTGACATTGTGAATAAAGTGTCATACTCTTGTCTAAGTTCTCTTCCCTGTATCAACAACCTTATAAATAAAGAGCATAAGTTTCATATTTTTCTTAATCTATTTGTATTATAAAAGAAAAGAGAACCCTTATTTAGACACATGTCACTCTCTCATTAAATTTTTTACCTCCAAAACTTCTCTTTCTTTCCAACTTTTCTCTCTTTGCTACTTTTTTTTTTTTTTTTTTATCTTCTTGTATTTTTTGCATTTTCATTTTTATTTCTTTTTTCCTTTTCTATTATATAAATAATGAAATTTGGTCCTTGCTATTGTCATTATTTTTTAACATGTCACTCTCTCATAAAAATTTTTCCTCCAAAACTTCTCTTTTTTTCCAACTTTTCTCTCTTTCTTACTTTTTTTTTACCTTCTTGTATTTTTTTCATTTTATTTTTTGTTTCTTTTTTCCTTTTCTATTATATACATAGTGAAATTTGGTCATTGCTATTGTCATTATTTTTTAACATGTACTATTTTATACTCTTTATAGATTCATATCATTATATTATTTATATTTTTATTATATTGTTATTTTATATCTTTTATTATATTCTTGAAATATTTAATATAATAATATGCTCAACATTACATAAAAATATGTTATTATTTATATTAAATGAATGATAAATTTGTATAATTACTTCAAATTAATTATAATTTAATAAATAAAATTTACAATATATTACTATTTTATGTCTTTTATTTTAAAAAATTATATTAACATGATATATTAGCACATATAAAAATAAAAATAAAAAATTATTGTAATTTTGTTGACATGATATTTATTTTTTCTTGAAATATTTAATATAATAATATGCTCAATATTATATAAAAATATGATTATTATATTAACTAAATGATAAATTTCTATAATTACTTATTACTTATTAAACTAATTATAACTCAATTATTAAATATATTTTTATTAAAAAATAATTTTAAATTACTTTAACAATAATATCATAAATTAAGTTAGTTTTAATATTTTTATAGTATAAACTACAAATATCATTCACAGGAGACAATCCTACTTAAGACCATTATGGGCGACAAAACTCCTTTCTCGAGTATTTAATACACTTGCATAGATTTAAATTACTTACTCAATAATATTATAATTAAATTAGTTTTAATTTTTTTTTATAAAGACCACAAGTATCATTAATGGGAGACAATCCTGCTTGACACTGCTATGGGTGAACGGTTTTGGGCGACAAAGCTCTTTCTGTGAGTATTAACATAGTTGCATACCAAAGACTCAACAATATTTATTTTTATATTGAAATTCTATAAAATTATTTTTGCTTAGAAATTGAATAAAATAATTTTAAATTATTTAATAAATAAATGTTTTGTTGAATTATATTTATATTAAATTTAATTTAATTTATATCTAATTAGTTAATATATTTATTACAAAATAATATTTGTAATATAGTTGTAAAATAAATGAACTATCATTTCACATTTCAAAATTACAAAAAAAAAAAATTAAACATAAGTTAAATTCTTTCTAAATTTTTAAACATAATTTTTGATACAATTTTATAAATATTTTAAATGAAATAAGAAATATGAGATTATAACTAAATATATTTTTTCTGCTTGAATGCTCTAACTCATTCTGCATTTTTGAAAAACTTAAACAGCTAATGACATTTGTCTCAATATAAAAAATTAATTTTATAAACATGCATGAAAATGAGTGGCCCATACAAATGCACGAATATCTTCTGCTATTTTTGCCTATGTGTTTTTTTCTTATTAACACTTTCAGAGACATTTGTTATTGTGAGACTAAATTTTTTAATATGTTTTAAGTTACTATTTTAACACAGTTTATGCAACATCAACCATTATTGTTTTATTATTCTTATTGAACATTCATGTTTTAGTTTCTTATTGTCGCTGAGAAACAAATATATATCTAATATTTATTTTTAAACAAATTATGATATACGTAAATCATCTCAAAAAGTACATAGAAATCAAAACAATCCGTGCGAACGCGCGGGTAACTGGCTAGTTTGATAATTAAAATAACATAAAAATGTTAAAATTATTTATAAATAAATTTACTACACTGAGACTCTACAAACCATAATCCTTAGTTGGGAGAAGTAGGACACAATGTAACATATCATTCCTTTTAAAATTTTATATATCATAAAGTGACTATAATTATTAAAATTTTCATCATTCATAAATATTCTTACTTTCATAAATTTTATTAATAAAAATATTTAACACACTGATTAAATAAATAAAATCAAATGAGCTCCTAAATTATTAGGATCTGAGATTTGTTTCCGTACATGAAAACATTTAACTAAGAGAGATTATATTTATTTTAAAGATTTTGTTATATTATTTATATAACATTTTTATAATATTATTTTTTGTCTTTTAGTCTTTTCATTATATCAACCATAATTTTTTTCATTATTTATCCTTATTAAATACTTTTAATATATATATATATATATATATATATATTATTAAAAATGGTACATAATGCTCTCAAACTTTAATTTTTTATATCATCCACAACAAGTTGGTGATTATTGGCAAGGTAAAATTGATACTACTCTATTTCCTATATACAAGACCCTTTTCATTTATTGTTTGTCTCTTTGTATAAGACTTTCTTTTAATTGTCTAGTGCATTAATGATTTTTTCATATAACACCCTTAATTAATTACAATATTTAATTAATTACAATATTCTCTCTCCAAACATTAATTAATTAGGTGATAAACAATTAAGTGAAGAGAGAAATGAAGGCTAATTTTGAAATAGCAGTATAAATTATTGAAAGATTTAATACATCATGATTAACTAAATAAACTAATTTTATTAAATGGTGTGAATCAGTTAAAAAAAAAGTCTTCTATATAAAGACAAAGGTAGTATATTATCAATATTTTTAAAAAATAATAAAACTAACTAATTTGCCTATTTTTATTGGTATGTGTAATTCTATTACAAGTACCTTATATTAAGGTCGAGGGGAGTAATACTTATTTTTGATATTTGAAATCATTAAAAACTTTTTACAAAATATGTTTTCATATATTTTTGTAGATTAAAAACATTTAATTAGAAGAGATTATATCCACTCTAATTACTGAGTTATATTATTTATATAATACCGATGAGGTCTAGCTCAGTTGATTGAGTAAGGGACGCGAGTTATTATAAATTTCTCAGTGTCTGTCTTCGATTCCTATAGATAAAAAAATATTATTTATATAATATAAATATTTCAAACTATACTATGTTAGAGTAATTTTTATATTTTATTAATATTTTTAAGAAGACTAAAAGAAAATCAAATATAAAGGATGGCGTACTTTATAATTTAAATAAAAACAGTCCAAAGATAAGGAGATTTTTTAATTGTTGGCTTATTATAATTTAAAATAAAATAAAAAGGTCATGTGAATATTTTTAGATGAAGAAATTCTAACTATTTTAAAGTTAAGAATTTTTTCATTACTTTATTATTATTGTTATTTAAAATAAACAAAAATATGATATTAATAATATTTGGCAAGGATACTTTTTTTGACAAAAAAATTACTATTTTTATAAATTATTATTATTATTATTATTATTTTCTAATTTTAAATTAAACTAAAGAAATCACGTGAAAATAAGAAGAACACATTTTTTTTCTTCTTTCAATTGAGAAATGTGAGAAAGTGAGAGTCTTACTCTTCAAGTTATCAATTATATGCTGTAAAAAAAAAAAAAAAAGAGTTATCAATTATATTTCTTTTAGATATCACATATATCTTTTAGTCTTCATTGGAGGTAATATTGCTTGAGTCAAATAGGACTACTATGTTCATCAAAGTTATTCCTTCAATTATTTAGCATAATTGCATATTCAAATTCAATATCATTGGTTAGGTTAGAACAACCTTATATTAATTGGTCCATGCACTCAGTGGTATTTTAATTTAAGTAAAGAGAGATTTTTATAATACTTTTAATTTCTTTTTTCATTACACCAAACATTTTATTCAACATTTTCCTCTCTTTAAATATAAACATTGTATAAATAATGTTTATCTCAATGATCTATTTCTTACAAATTTTATATTCAAGTATATTTATTATGTTATAAACACAAAAGGTTTTTTTAACACTTATTATTTAGAATGTTCATAAAAAATATTAAAAACACTTATTTTTAAGGTAATTAATAGCATTATTAAAAACATTTAATGTTTTGAAAAAAAACATTTAATAATTTTTTATGTTTAAATCATTAAAGAGTTGATTTCTATATTCTATTAATATAAAGGAGTGGTCAGTCGAAGAGACTAATATCTCATGACGAGAAATATTTGAATTTTCATTAAGAAAGGTATCTGTTGTAAACCCCCTGATATTGTTTTCGATTCCTATATATATATATATATATATATATATACATTTTTCTTTTTTAAAAAAAATTGTTAAGAAAGGTATCTACACATAGTGTCTGAACGTGCCTCAGACACGATTGTCTTTAAAGAAAGATATTTGTGAAAAACTAAAAAATTAATACTACTTCCGTCCCTCTTTATAAGACATTATTTTGAAAATTTCTTATCCTTTTTATAAGATTTTATTCTAATTGTTCCTTACATTTTTTTTTGGCCAAAATACCCTTAATTATTTCAGTCCATAAATAATAAATGCTTTAAATTATCTCTTTTTCTCTCTTATGAGGATTGAAAAATTAAAGAGTTTAGTTTTAAAACTTAAAACTCTACTACTATTATTCTCTCTCCATGCATTAATTATTTAAGGGTAAATTTGAAAAAACATAACAATTACAGATAGATTATATGCTAATAATTAGATTAACTCAATTTCTTAATAAGCGTAAATTGATCAACAACGTCTTATAAATAAGGACGGATGTAGTATAAAGAATTTTACACTCTTAACTAATGAGAAATTGTAAATATATATATTTTAAAAATATTGCACACACATCAACATTATAATTAATGTTATTCCAAAAAAAACATTATAATTAATGTATTTTATTTCTAATAATCATCTAATGGAATGTTGAAAAGTCTTTAGCATTGTAATTAATGCATTTTATCTATTTCATTTAATTATTTAATGTATTTTTGAAATGAAAGACTTTTTGATAACCTTCATTTTATTATTTAGTACATTATTTAAAGGTCTTTATGATTGTAATTAATGCACTCTTGCCAAAATTAAATTGTTTAATGTTAGTTATTGACTTTTGAAAAGTTTTTTTTAGAAAACTATATCTAATGATTCTAATATTTAAAAAAAATGTGTAATATTTTAAATAGGATAAATATAATTTTAGTCTCTTTGAAAAATTTTAATTTTAATTTTATTTCTTATAAAAATATAATATGTGTTTTAATTTCTATATTCTAATAGAAATGTTCTTAGTCCCTTTAGGGACTAAAACCAATAACCTACATCATTTTTATAAATAAAGAGACAAAAATGTTTTAAACTTTTATAGGGATTAAAATCAAATTTAAAAATATTTTGAAGAACAAAAGTATATTGTACCTTTTAAATATTATATTACTAATAAAAACATTCACATTTATATTTTAAATATGTTGTTGTAACATAATATTTTTTAATTTCTTTATGATTAACTTTTTATTTTATATCATGTTTAATCAATTGTGTTTTTTTATTTAATAGTTATACTTACTCTCCCTATTTCTATTTTTTTAGACACTTGAAGCTATACATCTCATATTTTAATTTTTATTATTATTGATATATTCATGGTATATGCATTTTTTTTCCAATGCAATATTGTTTACGTCATTCCATGCATAAATATGTTTCATTAAAACTTATTATAACAGTTTTTTACAATTTCTTTGTTCGCTATAGATTTTTCTTATAAATAATTTATTCTTTTTTATTTTTTGTCGTATTATCTATGTTTATTACATATAAATTTCAATTTAATAAATTATTCTAATGTATCAACATTAAAGGTCCTGTACATCATAGGATAAAAAGACCAGTAATATAAAAAATATTTTAAGAAAATATTAATATGCTATTTATTTAATAATTTAATTAGAATGCTATAATGCAAATGTTTTTTTTATACTTTCATTGAAATATCATATATAATAAGCATATTAATCTCTGATCTAGTAGATTGGAGGACACCCGTGATCTCTGATCCAGGACAAAAAAAATATAATAAGGTTATTGAATTTTATAATAATTATTTTAAAAATTATATTAAAAAACCTAAATTGAATTATTAAATCACATTGTCAAGATAAAAACTTTGTCATTAATTATATTCAATTCAAATAGAATTGTCTTTTGAAAAAAAAAATATCAATCATACTCAATTTAAATAGGATTGTTTCTAAAAAATAATTTCTGATAAATTAAATCTAATTTGAATAAAATCATCTTACAAAAAATTAAAACTTTGACTATTCAAACAGAATTGTCTTTCGCAAAAATAGTAGTTTGGGAAAAAACCTTAATTATTTTATTTAATTAGTGTCACAGTATTGTTGTATTTACTTCATATTCCTGAATCCTCCCCAAAACACACCCTCTGTACCCTCTTTCTCTCATCCTCACTGCTATAAAGTCCTCTGCAATTTGCAAATGTCTCTCTAAAATTGACACTCATCTTACCTGCAAATTCCATAGCTTCCTCAGTAACCAACCAACCCTGAGAACAAGTCCCTCCATCTCCTTTTCTTCTTCAGAATGATTCTTCCATGATTTCTGATTCAACCCATTTTTCACACTCTGGGAATTTCTAGGGGAATTCGCATAACCCCACTACCAGAAAATTCCAAAAATTAAAACTTTTTAAGGTTTTCGGTACACCCTGTTGTTGTTGTTGAGTGTCGAAGCCAGCCATGCCTGAGGTGTTGGATATAAGCTCCGATGAAGAAGAGGGTTTGGAGGAGAGTCCCACTGTGACCGACTTCAGTTGGATAACAGATATGTTGCTCACTTCTGATGTGGAATCTGATGATTCAGTCGAGGTTGTCGCAGTCCACGAGAACAGGTCTGAGTTGAAGTCAAAGTCTTCAACTTTGACTGTGAAAGATGTGGGTGGCGATGATGATGATGATGATGATGATGATGATGATGATTGCGTGGTTTTGGAGGGTGACCCTGAAAACGGTGTCGCATCTGTGGAAGAGGAAGCAAATGGGTCAGATGAGTTGCTTGTAATTGGGGAAAAGGGTCAGGTATGTGTGCCCTTGCTTTATTCCGTTGTTTGTGACAGTGCTCATGGGAATTGTGTTCTAAATTCTAAAGCTTTGAGTTGTTATTTGGAACGGGAGAGTGTGAAATGAGTGTGTTTTGCTTTGGTTTGTGTTGGAGACACACTCACTGTTTGTGTTGTTTGGTCATATGAATTTTGTGATTAACTAAGCTTTGGTTGAAGGCTGGATACGAGATTTGTTAAAGGTTTTAATTATCGGTCGCGGTCATTGATATTGCGGGAAATTGCGGACAAATGCGGCCGATTGTGGTCTTGGACACTCCAACACCAGCTTTGTCAAAAAAGAAAAACATTTCCAAAATTTTATTAATTTAATCTTGTTCATTTGATGCGCAGGCATTGTATATTTTTTCTATCTCCTGGTTGTGTTGGATTCTTTGTATTTCATTGTGCTTCATTTAGAGTTACCATTTCCGAAGTGTTTTGAAATTGATCTTCATATTCCATTGCAACTTGATGATATTGATTTCAAGGTTTTAAATTGCGGTCGCGGTATTTGATATTGCGGGCAAATGCTGCCTATGCGGCCACAATTCTGGTGACCTCAAAAACCTTGATGTTGCGGCCAAAATCGCAGTCGCGGTGCTTTTTCTAAAATCATTATTGATTTTAAAATTTTTACCATATGGTGTGGGATTTTTAATTGTGATGTTGTGGCCGATGCGGCCACAATTGCAGTGACTCCAACAACCTTGATGTTGCGGCCAAAATCTTGGTCGTGGATTGTTTTTTAAAACCATGATTTATTTAAATTTTTTTTCCATATGGTGTGGGATTTTTAATTTACATTTTCCCCTGCTTTGGGTCACCAAGGCAATGGAAATAATATTCTTTTCCAAAAAGTTTATTTAGATATTTTTCCCTTCCATGTATAAAGCATATTTGCTTAAAGTGTGTAATGCTGTTGCTGTGGTTTGTCTGGGTTCATGGCACACAAGGATTCTTATGAGTTTCTTTATGGACTCAAACATCTTGAATCAAAGATTGAATGTTGCATCTCTAAACAATCATGTTATGTGGTTTTATGTGGGTGGGTGGGGTAGGGTTTAGGCAATGCCATTTTGCATAAGTTAGGCAAGGTCCTTAGGTACATCATTGCCAGGGTTAGCCTCATGCCAAATTCTTGCAGGGCATATAATTGCCTTATGAGGAAAGTTAAGATGGGCCAAAGATATGAGGAAGTCTGGGATGGTGGAAGATTTCGAGTCTGGGCAATGCATCTTGGCTATTGCATTTGAGAAAACACTAAATGAATTCATATTCAAGGATTGAAATTTGGCACCATGACTCAAACATCTTGAATCAAAGATTGAATGTTGCATCTCTAAACAATCATGTTATGTGGTTTTATGTGGGTGGGTGGGGTAGGGTTTAGGCAATGCCATTTTGCATAAGTTAGGCAAGGTCCTTAGGTACATCATTGCCAGGGTTAGCCTCATGCCAAATTCTTGCAGGGCATATAATTGCCTTATGAGGAAAGTTAAGATGGGCCAAAGATATGAGGAAGTCTGGGATGGTGGAAGATTTCGAGTCTGGGCAATGCATCTTGGCTATTGCATTTGAGAAAACACTAAATGAATTCATATTCAAGGATTGAAATTTGAATTGCTGATCCTGTTTGAGACCCTAAGGTACAGTTGTTAAATGTTGCTAGCTCTATGCAGAGTACCTGCAAAGCATAGTTTTAGAGGATTCTTCATCATAATACCGTGTCTCAACTTGATGGTTACTGGTGATTTATCTACATGTAAACTTTTAGCAAAGTTCCAAAATTTTTAAGTACAATTTAGGGTAATTCTAAGTTCCAACTGAGATTTATTCTTTAGTTGAGTGTTTAGGCATTTGTTTCGAACGCAGCTTACTATTTGCTATCTGTTTATGTTATTTGATTACCTCCCTGAATTTTTCTTTGATTTACATGCGTGGTTGTGTTAATTAAATCTACCACTTTCATGCTTTTCTTTGCTCATGGAAGAAGTAGCTATAGCATTTCAAATGTGCTGGCTCATTTTAATTTTGGTTTGCAGATTGCATGCCGAGACTATCCTCATGCGCGACATCTTTGTGCTAAATTTCCATTCTCTTCCACCGCCCACGAGAAGCACTGTAGCCAGGCAAAAAACTAAAGATCATAACCTTGGACTTTGTTAAAATTTAGAACTATTGGTTTTGCTGGTTTAATTATCTTAGTTTCTTATCTGTTATTTGCTATTCTATATTATCCCTTTATCACTCTCATTTATGGTTTTGGTGATATGCAGTGCCATTGTTATGTATGTGACTCCCTAGCACCATGTCTCAAGTGGGGCACTGGCATTTTTAGTTCAGATCATTGTCACGCAAATGATAAAACTGAGCTGTGGAAAATTCAGCGGAAAAATTTCAAGCTGGGCCAGACTTCCCCATTACCAGCTTCAACTAATTTTGGTTCTTCACTCAGACCCGGACATCCCCAGCATAACGAATTTCTTCCTCCTTGTGTTAATGACTTGTCTCCAAATTCTGTATTACCAAATCAAGCATCTATATCCGATGCAATGTGTACCATCCCCTCACTTGACTCCATACCCCAAACCCAGGCTTCTCGTTTACCAACAACACGTTTCCTCTCTGCCTCTTCACCAAATTCCAGTGTGCAAAATCATGTCTCTAGGCCAATTAACACTCCTATAATGTCCCCAGCCACCAACATAACAATGCGAAATGGTGCAAACCATGGTATGCGTTGGGAATCAAGACCTACTTTGGCGAGAAACAGATACCAGCCTCACTCTGCACCAAGGCCAGCACTGGGTGTTCGTAGTCACACCATCCAAAGGGAGCGAGGAAATGGTTCAAGCAGTTTAAGACCTCAGGTCCTACGTCCTCATATGATGTCCAGGGGTGTAGGCAATGCTGGGAACACCCTGATGGCAAATAATTCTCCTCATGGATCACCTGGCTTCAGCAATCCTGTTAACATGATACAGCAGCATCACAATTATCGTACTTCAACAGGATTCCCAAATTCCAGAAATTGCAATGGGCCTTATGATGTTTGTCGCCCAACAAATATATCATTTTACTCACAGCCGAGCTCTCCACCAGCCAGCCTGAGTTGTGTTGATCAGCATAATGTGGCTTCTGAAACACAAGCATATAGTCAGCCATTGCCCCAATCAAATAATAGTCAGGGTTTCCATCAAACTTGTATCCCAGTTGGTGGTGGTGCTCCTTCAAGTTATGCAGCACGCCTGAATAGCAGTCAGCATGGAAATGAGCCTCAAATCAGAATTCAAAATGGAAATGCCAGTGGAAATACTGCACAATGTGGAACTGCAAGTCAAGATACTCGCCAACCACATGAAGAGTCCCCAAGGGAAACTGCTGGAAAATTTTCAGCATTTGACTCAAGTTGGATAGATAATACTGGTCAAAGCATTCTACAAAGCTCAGGATCTGTTGTGCAACCACACAATGTCAAGGAGTCCGATGCTAAGTTTACTGGAAGCAATGAACCTCTGATGGAATGCGCTCAATTACCCAGTTCGATGGTTGATTTTGATAACTGGTTTTTGGATAATGACCCTTTTTCGGGGTTAACAGATGGGGTTTTGCCATCTGATCTGAATATACCATCTCCGGATCTTTACCCAGTTGATATGGGCATGGGTTTATGGTAAATGAGTTCAAGGTGACTTTGCCAATACCTATAGTTTACATTGCAATCTTCAATGGAAGTGTTCATAATTGGTTGACAGTTGAATGGTGCTACAACGGAAGCGTTCAGCTCTGAGTAATATTTGGCACCTTTCATTTTGAGGCTCATCAACTTGTGTTTAGAGCTGAACATGTTAGATGTTCCCTAATCACTAATCCCCATCGTTGATGTATAAACAGCATAGGCTAGGCTAGTTTTGCTTAATTTGGTTGAATGTAGTGAGGACAGGTCTTTGGGTATTTGCCTAGTTTATATGCCCATGAGAGTAAGTAATGGATGTGAACACAAGATCAAAGCGAGTAAAACTGACAATAATTGAGAAGTGGTGTTCTATATCAGATATACCTTTTCCTTTTCAAATGTGTAGACCATAACTGATGTTTCTATTTATGTAACTTTTGTGTATAACGACATTTTCAAGGGCAAGAATAATGTCATTTGAATGGAAATATTCTTGTGGACTTGATTTATAGAAAGATGTGACATGTGCCCTGCAGTGCGCGGATAGTCAATGCCTTTTACTACTTGCTAACAGTAGTCATAAATGGTTGACAAAATATAGTGCATAGTTTGATCAAATACGTAGGACGGACAAAATTTAACATTGGTACAAGATTTTGACTTTTTGCATTGTTCAATAACTTCATGTAGAAAATAGATTTAGTCAATTCAATTATTGAATTATATAGTTAATCATTTTTTTAGTATTGAAAACAGTGCAATTGCAGAAACCTTGATGTTGCGGTCAAAATTACAATTGCAGACCGTTTCTTAAAACCTTGTTGATATCTGTATTGGTTATATGGAGGTTCATGTCCTTGTTTAAACAAAAACTACGCAGGAACTTACTGGTTTAAGGAAAGCTGTGTTGGACAAAAAGTAATATCCTTCATTGGCCTGCTCTTCTTCTGTATGTAGAGGTTATTTCCAGTGAGACTGCTCTTCTTCATTGAGGATTTCTGTGAGACTGACATGCTTTCGGTTCATCTTGATATGATACCCTTTTCTGTTAAGTGGTTTATATGCTAGTAAGCTTTTATGAATATGAATGTGTTACATAACACCCTTAGCTATCAAACATATTTGCAGAAGAACAAGCGTTGTCATTATACTGTGAGGTAAGCTCTCGTTGAATCTTGAAATGTAATGTGATCACATTTTGTTGTTGAAAGGCATGGAAATTGTAGTGTTGAATTTCACATGGGGCCAGACCATATCAGTAGTATACTTCAACTGTGGGGAATGCATCTGAAACATACAATTTTTTTATTAGTTTGACGTGGTTAGTAAAAACAAAATCATACTACAAGAGAACACAGAATAAGTCGCAACAACAAAGGTTGAAAATCGCTTTTGAATCTCCCATTAGATGGACTCTTTGATCCATTAAGGTCCGTATTCATAAGTGAAGTCCAGTTGTGTTTGGACCAGAAGGAAAGCTTCTAACATAAGAAGGAAAGCCCACAAACAAAACAGCAAACTTTTTTTTTAATTAATTAATTAATTGGGATAAAAGGATTATTTTGGTCATTGAGTGTGTAAATTGGGCAATTTAGTTCCTGAAAGAAAAAAAAAAGTTATAATTTAGTCCTTGAATGTATAAAAAGTGTGACAATTATATCTTGTTATTAAGTTTCGTGGAACCATTTTATCATTCAAGTATAATATTTAAGGATTAATTTGACATTAAATTATAAATTTCATACATCAATTTGACAATAAGTAAAATTTCAGAGACCAAGTTGGAAATTTTGTGAAAAATGAGTCTCACGAGTAAGAGTAATCGAAAAAGAATTTAATATAAACAGTTGATTAAACAAGATGTGTGAATATTGTAAATTTTTCGGTACGTATCAGTTTTACTGATAAAAAAGAAAACCGATTATAATCGAAAGCCTATGTGAGTAAAATTGAATTTTATAGTCATTAATTAATTAATTAATAACCAGCAAACTATCTCCCATTCAATTCTCGTTCGGCCCGGTGGTTTGTGGCATTGTGGGCGGAGCAATGGCTGGAAAACAGGTCGGCGGCGAGGGCTTATCGGTGAACTTTGCCGGAATGTCGAAGAACCAGCTCTACGATATCATGTCTCAGATGAAGGTACATAATTTCTTCTTATTTTTCACGCTTCATGAAGAACAAGACGCTAACCACTTCGTTTGTTGTCCCTCAGAGTCTTATCGAACAGAACCAGCAACAGGCCAGGCAGATCCTAATCCAAAACCCTATGTTAACCAAAGCGCTTTTCCAGGTTCTTAGGGTTTTCAATTTCTCTTCTCTCTTTTTTGTCGCTTCACTGAATACTTCCAATTTCGCTCATGCAACTTCTAAATTTCAGTTAATTGCATTTACCACCACATGCGCATATTTGATACTTGTTAGTTACAGCCATGTCGTTATTTTCTGATAAAGGAGCTATTTTTCCTAATGCTTTGTCATAAGATAAAACCCTAAACCGTTTAATTTTCGTATTGAGTTATTTGTCTTGTTTAAGGAAACAGTTGCCACTCTTCACTTGTGGTTAGTGGGCACCATGGCAAACTACTAGTGTTTGAATTGTTGATACCGTTTACAATATAGTTACAGTGTTTTGAGTTTGAGGTGATGGAGATTTATTTGTTTCTTTGAATGCTTCAAGATTCTTGTTGGGGGTCGCTGATGTTTCATGTATGTGTATGAGTGTATCTATTTCTTGGACTTCTTTTGAATTACATTCAGAACAATCAGATTTGTATTTGTTTGTCTTAGCACTATTCTAGTAGTAGTCTTACTAAAGCATTAATATCTGCAAGTATACGCGAATAAACTTATTTATTTTTGGTGCAGTCCATAATTCTTTAATGAATACAGTAGTGTGCGTGTTTTGATTTGGTTTTACTGTTCAGCAACCGATTACGTTCTTTGACTCTTTTGTCATTTTGTTTTGTTTAATCAGGCACAAATTATGCTTGGAATGGTGCAACCACCTCAAGTGGTATGCATTTTACTTTCTTTTGACATCTTCTTTACTACCATCCCTTGGTAGAAATTTGGATGATAAAAATTGTTTGCTTCTAGGTTCCAAAAGTTCAGCCAATGGTTTCGCAGAACAATCAGCAGTCAGTACAACCTACACAACAACCAAATATTCAGCCTGCTCCATTATTGCGTGGTGCACAGGATCAAGCAGGTGTATCTCAAGCCCATGTTCCTCTGAGGAAACACCAGAACCAACCTTCAGTGCCAGTTTCATCTGCTGTTCCTGCAATGAGTCATCAATCTCAGCCCATGGCTGCACATTCTTTGCCAATGCCACAACAGCCTAAAGGACATCTGGCTCCCCAAGTGGCTCTAGCGTCTCTTCCACAATCATCACAACTTCCAAACATACCTCCGCCATCTCTTCATTCATCGTCACAACCTCTTCATCCAACTCAAATGCCAACTGCTTCCAGTCAGTTACTGCAACCATTGCAGACACCTGGATTTCCACATATGCCTCTGCAACCACCACTGCCACCACAGATTAGACCACCTGCAGGGCCAAACTTCCATCTCCAATATCCCCCACAAATGGGTGCAAACTTAGGTTTTCAACATGCTGGTGCTTCTCACAATCCTTCGCAGTCCATGTTTCATGTAAAGATGAATTTTTCAGTTTACAATTCATAATCTAATGGCATGTTTCATGTAAGTTGAATATTGTGTTATTGATGAAATTTTCAGCCAGGTACAAAACCTCCTGCTAGTGTTGGATCCACATTCCCACAGGGGCAGACACCACTTCCAAGTCAAAAATCATCTCAGCCACCTTATCAGGTATGTTGAGCTATAACTGATGGTTAACACTTCGTGTGTTGGTACCATGAATTCTGAGGGAGCAATTTGGCTCTATGGCACCTGCATTATTGGTTTTTACAAGGCCTTCTTGTTATCATTATGAATTTATGATTCCTTGTTTCATTGGCTAGTTAATCCTAACTTGTCTGCATTAAAGCCAAGTAATTTGTTTTAAAAATAGGCATTTCCCCGAGTTATTAGTCATTAAGCTATGTGCTAGTAGTAATGGCACTGTTGCTGGCGATGCTGGCTTATAAAGTAGCTTTTACAACAAAAAAAATGATTTGTTTTAGGGTATATTTAGGAGTTGGATTATTGAAGGGAAATGGGAGGGGAAATTTTTTATTTCTAATAAATATTCTTTAATTTAATAATATTTTAAAATAAAAGAAATAAAACAATAGATTAGAATAAACTTAATTTCCTAAAACAATAGATTAGAATAAACTCTTTTAATTTAAAAATAAAAAAAATTGTCATCCCTTTCTTCTCTCTTCGAAATTCAACTTCTAAACATACCCTTAAAAAGAATATATTTGACACGATCGAATTATGGATAGCCGATTACTAATAGTAATGGTAGAACAGGAAAAAAGTTTGTTTCAATCATAGTTTTCTCATAATTTAAAAAAAAAAAACTATTTTTACATTTGGAGTTAGCAGTTTTTCAATTTTCCCACACTTGAAACATGAATTTTTCAGATATCATTTCTTTTTCCTGCCACTTATGTGAATCTTCTCTGTACATAACTGACAAAATTTACCCTAACAAATTTATCATTGCTCCATTTGAATTTTGCAATTGGGGTACTTAATCAGCTTGGTTAATTGACAACCATCTGGCATTTCACCTAAACGCAAGTTGATTTTGGTGATTTGACTAGAAGAAAGTAAAGCTAAATAGCAGGACTTGAAGAGCAGTATCCATCATGATAACGTGTGCCTAATATTTGTGCTTTTTTGTAGTAATTGGTTATTCACGTGCTAAGTGATGCTTGCTTGTTAGGTTGGGAATATGCCTTTAGGGCCTGATTTTGGCAACCAAGCTGGAAATGCCATGCAAGTAGACAGAGGGTCTTCTTTGATGCCTGGTTCCTCAGATAACCTAGCACATCTTTCTGGTCCTCCTGGACCACCATATGTAGTTCCTGGTCAGATGGGTGCTGCTAATCAGCCTCTTCGGCCTCCTGGGGTAATTATTTTGAATTACCATTTAGTTTGTATAAATATATCTGCAGTCTACTGATATTCTTTTCTCGCATACATGCAGTTGACACCAGATATGGAGAAGGCACTGCTTCAACAGGTCATGAGCCTCACACCGGAGCAGATAAATCTCCTGCCTCCAGAACAAAGAAATCAAGTGCTGCAGCTACAACAGATGTTGCGTCAATGATGCAATACGCATTCAGACCATGAAAGTTAGGCAATCTTTAATCCTTCCAGTTTGGCAGAGATTATTGTTATATATATATCCAAACTATTGGCTGCCAAGTTTTGTAGAAATTAATACAAATTCATGTAACAAATTATAGACAATAACATTATTTTCTTCTGGAATTTGGCTCCAATTAAATATCAGCCTTTAGTTGGTGGAGCTATTTGCAAAACTTCTCACCATATTCCATATTTTATTGTTAATCGGTTATCCATATCTATAATGCATATCTATCTGTCTATCTGTATATACTATGACATGATGAAAGGATTCTTATTTTTCCTGGTGGCCCATGCTTAAGTCATATTTGGAGAATATTTCCCCTCGCTTAAGTAAAAATTAGTAGGCAACCATGAATCATTTTTAACCAACGAAACCAATTAAAATGGAACTAGCTTGATTTGATTACAAGAACTTGGGAAAGTTAATTTTTGACCATTTCTATTGTTCTTAAGAGACTAATTTGATTTCTCTGAAAAAAAGAGACTAATTTGATCACGGAACTCCCTTTCTTTTTGATAAGTCAATAACTTCTATTAATGCAGAACATGTCTAGCACAAGTTGTGCTACTGTGAACAACAAAAGCTCATTCACTACAGCCACAACATGTACTGCCCCACGCTAACAGCATGCCTACCAATGCTACCATTGTTCTGTAGATACTAAACGTTCTACATTCACAATTGATCCCTCCCCACCTCTTTATACACAAGCCTTATTAAGCATTATAAGGACAATAAATATAAAACAAAAGAACTCCTTTGACATGCGATTTCCACCAACAAATTTATAGTACCGTTCCCTGCAGACTGCGGACAATGCTTGGTTGCCTTCTTTTCATCTATTTTTTCCCTGGCATTCTTCTTCAATCATGTGTTCATCTTCTTCATTCTTATTTAAAGCAAGTTCAACACCTCTTGACTTATTTAAGCCTTTATCTTTCATCCTTTTGGGCTTCTTCAGCTACCATTTCCCCAGTGAAATGGATCAATGCCAAAACAACAGGTGTTTCTTTCTGCATTCCATAAATATCAAGCATCACCTTCTTTTCATTCCGGAAAGGATAATCTGGAACGTAGTTTTACATTTCATATTACCCTTTCTGAAATGGAAAGGGAATAACGTTCTTCTATTCCAGAAAGAATAATCTGGAATGTAGTTTTACATCAAGGATTATCTTTCCGGAATGGAAAGAAGGTGAGGCTCGAGATCCATGGGATGCAGGAAGAAACATCCCAAAACAACATGCAGAGTTATTGGACAACCCACGTCCCAAAAAATAAATTAGATCCACACTCGCCTACTCTCACAGTACACACATTGAGTATCTGAATAAGTTTTGAGAAGTGAAATATGAATTTGGTCTTGCATTGTGAATCCTTAAAAAGAGTGTACATTCCTGTGCTGGCACAAAGCTGTTGACAGCTCCATAATATAAAATCTCGTTAATTAGTAATCGAGATTCCTTTGTAAAATTGTGTTTTACTAGACTAAATGTATTTTACTTCTCACGCGGCATGGCAGTAAACTGATTATTAATGTTGTCCATTTTTTCGTCCAATTCAGTCATGCCTTTAATAATAACATAACTTTTGGACAAAGCCAGAACATACATATAAGGAGACAAATTATAACTGGATTAAGAAAGAGAAGGATAGTACACATCCAAAATTAAATAAAGATGTGCAAATATCTCTCATTGAAAGCAATCTTGCACAAAATCAACTCTAAAAGGTTAAAAACATCTGACAGAAAATCCAAACATTCAAAATCAACAATGAAAACCAAATATTTTGATCCCATACAAAGCACATGGCCATAAAACTCACCTCTTAACTCCATCCAAAACACCTTATTGGCTATTCAATAGTATCATCCCTCTATCATTCTCATTTATGGTTTTGATGATATGCAGTGCCACTGTTATATGTATGTGACTCCCTAGCACCATGTCTTAAGTGCGGCATTGACATTTTGAGTTCAGATCATTGTCACGCAAATGACTAAACTGGGTTGTGTAAAATTCATAGAAAAAATTTCAAGCTGGGCCAGAGTTCCCCGTTAACAGCTTCAACTAATTTTGGTACTTCACTCAGACCAGGACATCCCCAGCGTACGAATTCCTGGTGTTATTAACTTGTCTCCAAATTATGTATTACCGAATCAAGCATCTAGACCCACTGCAATGTGAATGTGTAGTATCCCCTCACTCAACTCCATAACTCAAACCCAGGTTTGTGCCATTTGGCGTTGTTATGTTGGTGGCTGGGGACATTATAGGAGTGTTAATGGGCCTAGAAACCTGATTCTGCACACTGGAATTTGGTTATTGTTGGTTGAGAGGCCTGGGTTTGAGGTATGGAGTTAAGTGAGGGGATAGTACACATTCACATTGCAACGGATCAAGATGCTTGATTCGGTAATACGAAATTTGGAGACAAGTTTACGCTGCGAATGTCCTGGACTGAATGAGGTACCAAGAAACACAAATATATCATTTTATCATAGTTCATGATAAGCACAACCGGCTAGCCTGAGTTGTGTTAACCAGCATACCGTGGCTTCTGAAACACAAGCATATAGCCAGCCACTACACCAATCAAATAATAGTCAAGGACTCAGGGTTTCCATCAAACTGGAATCAAAGTTAATGGTGCTCCTTCAAGCTATGTGGCAGCATCGAAATGAGCCTCAAATCAGAAGTCAAAATGGAAATGCCAGTGGAAATACTACATAATGTGGAACTTCAATTCAAGATATTTGCCAATCACAGCCACAACCACATGAGTCACCAAGGGAAACTGCTGGAAAATTTTTCAGCATTTGAGTCAAGCTTGATAGATAATACTGGTCAAAGCATTCTACAAAGCTCAGGATCTGTAGTGCAACCACCCAATCTCAAGGTGTCTGATGCTCATTTTACTGGAAGCAATGAACCTCTGATTGAATGCTCTCAATTCCCCAGTTCACTTGTTTATTTTTTCTATCCAGAAGGCTTGAAATCGAGGCGTTGCTTAAGTGGACCGAACCTAATTTCGCTCAGACCAATGACTTGTTGGTTAGTTCACTTGTTGATTTTGATAACTGGCTTTTGAATAAAGATCCTTTTGGATAAGATAACTATTATTTGATTGGGGCAATGGCTGGCTATATGCTTGTGTTTCAAAAGCCACATGTTAACACGGTTGCTGAAGCCAAATGATCCATGAGGAAAGTTCAAGTTCAAGGTGACTTTGCCAAGACCTTTAGTTCACATTGCAATCTTCAATGGAAGTGTTCAGAATTGGGTGACAGTTGAATGGTGCTACAATGGGCAGTGGCTACTCAATTTTGTGCCTATATTTATGACTTGCTTGTCTTTGAGTAATAATATATGGCACCTTTCATTTTGAGGCTCATCAACTCATGTTTAGAGCTGAACATGCTAGATGTTCCCTAATCACTAATCCTCATAGTTTTGGGTTGATTTAACATCTTGTTTTGTTTCAAAATTTTGTTGTTTTAGAATTCTAATACATAATTGTGCATTTTTCTCCAATTATATTATATTATATCTTTAGATACCAACAAGTCGTTGGTCCGAGTGGTACTGGTGATACTCCGCACCAATGTCATGAGTACCAAAAAAAAATATTATATCTTTAGATATAGTGGAGTAATTAAGAATATTTCTTAATATAATATTAATAACTTTAATTTTTATAAAATACTTATAATAGTGAGCATTAATTACTAATTGTTTTAGTAGAATTTGCATTGAAAAAGTTCGTCATCTCTTCAAAGAGCTACATAAAATGATCATTTGTAAAAAGTTGTAAAATAATAAATGAAAAATTTAAATATAAATTAAATATTTTTAATCTATGTAAAAATCTTAAGAATGGAGGGAATAGTCAAACAAAAACTTACTAGGTTACAAGGGTTTCTCCATCATCTCTATCAAATTTTTTTTTGTAATTTTTTTTTGGTAATAAAAAAAAAAGTTTTCTCCGCCATAAGAATTAAGAGATATGAACTTACCCCCTATGTAAATATTTAATTAATTAATATTTTTTTTGGTTCCTATTTAATTAATATTTTGACTACGTAGTCCATGGTAACATAGTAACGCATAGTTTCTGGTGTGTTCTAAAATCTAAAGAAACTGAGAAAAAGAGTTCTAAGCTTTGCTGTGACTGGTGAGAGCCAATAGCCGAAGAAAGTGAAGATGGCGCTATGGATGGAAAAGGGTTCAGAGCCCTTAACCGAAACCGAGAAGGCAGACCTTGAAGCTATTGCTGCACTCAAAGAGTCCTCTGCTTTTGAACTCAAGGTATGTTAATGCTTTGGGAATACTATAAAAAAAAAAAAAACACTCTTTTTCTCTCTTTGGCTTTTGATTTCACTTCACGCTTCAAATTCAGGAAAAGGGTAACCAATATGTGAAGATGGGTAAGAAGCATTACTCTGATGCCATTGATTGCTACACAAGGGCAATTGATCAGAAAGCCTTGAGTGACTCTGAGATCTCTATTCTTTTTTCAAATAGAGCCCATGTGAATTTGTTGCTAGGAAATCTTAGACGTGCTCTCACAGATTCTCAAGAGGCCCTCAAGTTGTGCCCTTCAAATATGAAGGTATTTGTGTTGGAGGTTTTTGGTTGTTTTTGTTTATTGTAAATTTGTAATTATAATTGCTTGGTTTGATGTCTCAAAGTGATGCCAACTGTGATTAGGCAATTTATAGAGCTTCCAAAGCTTCTCTTTCATTAAATATGTTGGCAGAAGCAAGAGAGTATTGTCTGAAGGGTCTTCGGTTGGACCCCAATAATGAGGACTTGAAGAAGCTTGACCGGCAGATTGGTCTGAAGATATCAGAGAAGGAGAAGCATGAGGCTGAAGTCTCCAAGGCTGTTGCAGAGACAAAGGTATGGAGTTTGAACTGTTTTTTTATGTGTTTGATATCTGTTTTGGTTGTATGGTGGTTAATGCCCTTGTTTATTAAACAAAAACTATGCAGGAACTCGTGTCTGCAATAGAATATAGAGGCTTGAAGATTGGAAAGGCAATGTATCGAGAACTTACTGGATTAAGGAAACCTGTGTTGGATAAAAGTAATATCCTTCATTGGCCTGTTCTTCTTCTGTATGCAGAGGTTATGTCCAGTGACTTCATTGAGGATTTCTGCGAGACTGACATGTTTTCGGTTCACCTTGATATGATATCCTTTTCTGTGAAGTGGTTTATGGTATATGCATTGTATGTAAGTGAGTTTTTATGAATATGAACGTGTTATGTACAGCCTTAGCTATCAAACATATTTGCAGAAGACCAGCTGTTGTCATGGGACGTTGAAAACAGTTACAAACGCGAATTTATTGAATTATACTATGAGGTAAGCTATCATTGAAATACTTTTGTAGTTTGACACTTTGACTTTGTTTGCTTTCCTGAAATGTAATGTGATCACATTTTGTTGTTGAAAGATGTAAATTGTAACGTTGAATTTCACATGGGGCAAGGCCATATCAGTCATACACTTCAACTGTAAACAGTTCATCTTTAGTTTCTCTTACTTGAGGATGGGGTACTGTTGGGCATGCCACGATTTATGGTGTCAGTAATTGGGGATTTTTGGCAGACAAAGAAATTGTGATTATTTACGTAAATGCTCAAAGTTTGTGTGTTGGATCTAAATCATATCAAATGTTGCTTCAGTTTGCACACATTGATCTCAAAATTATCAATGGGTTTGATTGGTGATCAAAATTGAATGGGAAAATTGTAAATGAAAGCAAAAAATTGACTTTAGATACCACTTAAGTAGATAATTGGAGTTGTCATAAGCCTAATCTTTCAATTCATTTTGACTCTTTGCTGAGTAGTTATCACTACATTCCACTTTTTCTTTTATAAACATTTTATGTATTACTAACTTGGACTGCTTAGATGATATTCACAACATCAATTTTTGGCAGCATAGTTCTTATTGACATATTTTGTATAAAATGTTTGACAATTTATTCTTTAAAAGTTTTTTTTTCTTGCCCTTGGTCTTTGTTTTATCAGTTTGGTTCTGGACTTAGTCTATCAAAGGAAAAACTTCTTCATTGTCTATTAGAGGGAACTGCAGCTGCTCACATGGAAGGCATTGGTGATGAAGAGAAAGATGCAGTTGAGGATTATAAGCAACACATGGGTATGTTACTTTTGAAGTTCTTTTCCTCCTTTGCAATGGATGTCTGGTTTCTTTGTATGACGCCATTCCCCTTCTTTAGTGATTTATAATTGGCTCTATTGTAACCTGAGTAATCAGGAGGATATAAACAATGAGGAAAGCATGTATAGCTCTAATTTATGGTAAACCATTTTTTATGACGTATGATAAAACTTTTCTAACTTGTCTAATCCTTTCAATTAAACCTCAGGTGTTTGGTTTGGATAATAAAGAAGTATTTCATAACTGTTTGAGTTCAAACTGGTTTTGTGAATTTGATACTTGGCTTGTCTTAAATTTGATTTTGTGTAGTTTAATATCTTTGGTAAATCCCTTTTTAAAATTCAGATAAGTTATAGAAAAGAAAAGGAAAAAATGAAGAAACTTTCATTTCAAATAAAAGGTAGTTAGTTTAAGACCAATGTTTTTAATGGATTTTTTTAATTAGTTTCTCTGAAGAAATTGATCAAATAAGAACTTGTTTCAAATCTCAAGTGATTATAAAACACATAACCTTTTAAAAAACAGCCCCACCATACTTTCAAGGCAAATGTCTCCATAATGTACTTCATAAACTTCTTTTGTTTTGCCAAATTTATGTCTTGTATTTGACTTATCTAGAGTAAGGTTTCACTTTCCAGAGTAAAGTGAGGAGTTCTAACTATTGATTAAAAAATCAACTGTTAAAATTATGATTAAATATAAGCACTCGTATAATGAATTATGTACTTTTTAAAATCTTAACGATTGATTTTTCAATCAATGGCTATAACTCCTCACTTTACTTACTCTCTAAAGTGAATCTCTCGCTAGCTAAATCCTTAGGTCTTATAACCAACCATGTAACATGGGTAGGGTTGTATTATTGGATTGATTAAATAATTCTTGAATGATTTTGTCATGAAACAACCATCCCAAAAGCGTGAAGACGTGTGAATGATTTTTATATTACTTCTCTAACACTCCCTCACATAAGAGCCCTTTAGGATTGAAGTGTGGATAATGCACAGACCCATCTACCTTGTGCTGAAATTCAACCTTTTGTTAGAAGAATGAGGATAATAAGGATTATCAAACTTTAGACTGCTAGTGCTTGGTCATAAAGGCTTATAAACCAACTATTCCAAAAACTTAAGCTGTTAGGTGAAGTCGATGGTTTTATATGACTTCTCTAATAGATATCTCAAACCATGTTGATGTTAAGTAATTAGTTCTATTTTCCAGTAATAGCAGTTTGTCTGAAAAATGATACAGTGCTTGTATGAAGTCATTTGTGTTGAAATGATGAATCTTAGTGCTTAAAGAAAGTTATAGTAGTTTTGAATTAATATAATGTCTTACATGTATTCATAATACATATTCATGGTTTTTTGTTTACACTTTACATGTACTCCCTTTCCATGCTATTGGTTTATATGAAAATATGTCAGTGCAGATACATTCCTGACATATGCTTGTCTCCCTTCTTGCTATGGGATCAAGTAAAAGAGAATCAATCCCTTGTCATTCTCATTTTTCTAACAAATAAAACAAGGGAATGATAATGCTTGGATTCGAGTTTGAAAATTTAAGTTTAGAGAAAAGCTTTGAACATAATTCTGCTCTCTCCCTCTAGTATAGATCATACTCAAAGTTTTATGTTAATCCAAAATTATTTATTATACTCCATTGGCTCATAAGTTTAAGAGAATATATAATCAAACATAAGAAAATATTATTATTAACTATTTGATTACATAGTTTTCGATGTTTGGTTTTTTCAAAATTTAACATGCAAGTTCAACATGACAGATAGTTGCAAAGCTGTAATTTAATAGTTGGATTGATAAAATTACAATTTGTAAAAAGTTAATGGATGGTTACTGTTAAGTATGTGAATTTGTGTGTACTTGTCTAAGGAATGGAGACTTCTAATCTGAAGGTTCCTTCTCTTCTTGTCTATAATCCTTTGATCATGTGTGAGTCGTGCTGTAGCCTGGATGTTCTTACACTGTTAGTACACCCTTTGAACTTGCTTTTGTTTGGAGGATTTTGACAAGTTCAAGACATGCTGCTATGTCTTGGTCTCTCTGCGCCTTAACACGAAAACTTGTATGATGCGATTGTTTATGTTCACAGGTTCCCCTAAATGGATCAAAGTGAATGAAAGGAGAACACTCCACGATGTTCTCAAAGAGCCTAATTTCATCATTCCTGGGATCCCAGGTAAAATGTAGTCCATGAAAACGTAGTGGCTTTTCCGTAATTGGTTTGTTTAGAATTTCCTCTGACTATGATGTCTTTGCAGTCTTCTATGTTGTTTCTAAGCGATCCAGCTTTTATGGCAAGTTCAAATCTGGGAAGTGGGCACCTCCAAGTATATGAAGGAAGCAACATGTAGCTGATGTCCAAACAGACATGTTTTGCAATAACTAGATTCAAGAGTCAATGTCTCAACCTGGAAGTGCTCATAGTTCTTCCAACTTTTTGGACTTCCTTTTAAACTGGAGTTACCTGCTAATTGCAATTGTTTGGTGAGTGAAAGATTTCAGGCAGGTCCTACTGTGTGCCAATGATAGTGCTAGAATACGAGGAACCTCCTTCGAATGAGTCTAATTCTTTTCTCTCTTGTAACCTAGTCAACAAAGTATAATTTGATATAGCTTGTGATTTTTTGGTACATGTATAATTTGATAGGTTTTGTTCTAGACTTTTATCAAGTTCTAGGTGCATAATGTTTTTCAATACGTAGAATGTCCTATTTACTTTTTCACTTAGACACACCCTGGCTGGCAAGGGATAATTGGTGCATTCTAGTTTCCAAACGTTTTCTTTATAAATATACCTTGTTATAATCATTTGCACGATGCTACCTCTTTTCAGTCTTCCTTATGATTCTTTGTATAGGGAATAAATTAAAAACAAGGAAAAAAAGAATAATAGGGGCTAAATTAGCAGCAAGAGATGGATTATATGTAGGAGTTATTCAGGTTAGAATAATTGCTTATTGTAAAAAATGATAACAAATATAAAGTATAAACTACATACCACAGGAAAGTTACATAATGGATTATATTAAAAAATTTGTTCTTCTAGCATGTACATTTGCATACAGTTGCTCACCAATTATGTGTCAACCACATACCATCTAACAGTATGTGCTCTTCCTCAACTTCCAATAATAATAATAACTTCAAACTTTATAAAATTGTCACTCCACCAATGGGCTCAAAAACCCTAATACTTATAACTTCATGCATAAAGTTTGTAACGCATGTGAAGTAAGTTTATAACATATAGGAATTGTTTGTAATGAATATATGAATTGTTTGTAATTGATTGTGACAAAAGGGTCTTGCTCATTTTTGTGTTAGATAAAGTTTGTGCAAGTGTATTTTAGATGATAAATTTAGCAAAACGACTAAAGTATGTAGCACAACACAAGAATGCTAAAATTTATAGTCCGAGTGAAGATTATAACATAAAGGAAATGTTTGTATTCACGACAAACTTAAAGTATGTAGCAGCACAACACAAGAATACTAAAATTTGTGGCATAAGTGAAGTATGCTTATAACATATAGGAAATGTTTATATTCGCTAGTGGCAAAATGGGCTACTTGGCCCATTGTGGCCTGGCCTGATGCGGGTTTTGGGCTATAGCGGGCCAAGCAAAAAAAAATCGAATTTAATTTGGGCCTCTAAAATGAAGCCTAAGCCTTGTAAAAGCCTGATTTTTTAGGGCTTTCGACAGGTTTTTGTGAGCTAAGCCTGCATTGAGTCATGATCGGATCGGGCTAAAAAGGCCAATTTTATTTGGGCTTAAAATTGAAAGCCCAAGCCCTACATTTTATCGGAAGGGTTCGGGTCGGCTCGAATAGCCCGGCCCATTTTGCCACCTCTAATATTCACGACAAACTTTATAAAATTGTCACACTCCACTAACGGGCACAATGATTTTTGAGTTATTATAAAAATTAACAAATTTATCATATATGATAATTTGTTATTAGACAATGGTGTAAAACAGTCAATGCATAACATTTTTTCTTTTATTATATTGATTAAAACAGTCAGAGTATATGGTTATTCAGTATTGACATTTGAAAAGTAGAAGGATAACATAGTCAAAACTCAAATCCATTGCGAAAGGCATTCTCATCACTTGTTTCACGCTAAGTAACTTGGGAATACAACGTTCATATTATTATAAAGGCACAACTTGATGAATTATGGACACTCACGATTGATTTTACTTCAATCACCACCACAAGAGGGGAAAAAGCAAAGGCTTAACTAACTAGACCACCTCATACATTCATTGCAAGCACACAACGAAGACATCCTCCTTCATGCATGAGGTCAAATGCCTTATTGATCTCCGTAAGAGTCAAACTGTGGGTAATGTACTCATCAACCTTGATTTCCTGCAAAATCAGTGAAGCATATATAAGTACACAATACTCATAACTAACCATAACCATGCATTTCCACTTTCCAACAACAACAACACTAGATCAAAACCTTTACCTTGTTCAAGTACTTGTCTACAAGCCAAGGCACTTGTGACCGGCTCTTGAAGCCACCAAAAGCTGTTCCTTTCCATACACGCCCAGTCACCAATTGGAAAGGTCGAGTACATATTTCCTGCCCTGATGCTGCAACACCCACAATAACTGATATCCCCCAGCCCTGCAATTTTTCAACAAAAAAAAAATATTATTTTCATTTTTATAAGAATAAATTACATTAACCATTCATGAGATTTTATGAAATTACACAAATATCTCCTGTTATTTTAACATTTACAATAATCTCCCTTTAGAAGAGACCAGTGTAATTTTTTCAAATAATTAAGGGGGTTTAGTGTAGGAGTAGAAAAAAACGAGGTGCTTGTGCAATTTCACGAAATCTCATAGTAGTTAGTGTAATTTACTATCATGGACCGTGGTATAATGTATGATATGAGAAATTGAGCCAACAATGAGGTAGCACTAGTAGCAGGCAAGCAGCAACACTAACCTTATGGCAGCATTCCAAAGCAGATCTCATCACTGAGACATTTCCAATGCACTCAAAACTATAATCAACTCCACCATCTGTGAGATCAACTATGACCTGCTGAATTGGTTTCTCATGTTCTTTTGGATTAATAAACTCGGTGACTCCAAAGTTCTTTGCTGCAAAGTAAAGTAAGACAAGTAAATAAAAGAAAAAAAAATGTACTAGGCTTTAGCATTTTATGTCCACCCCTAAATAAAAGCCTGAATAAAACCAAAGCTGAAAGAAAACAACATAAAGTAGCACATAAGTACACCGACTTCTTAGGCCTATAGCAGTTAGGACAGAAGAAAAATATTTTTTTTTGCTAGAAAGGAAGCAAAACAGAAGAAAAATAATGAAACAACAAATCGATAAAATATAAATACAAACCAAAAGAGCAAAGATATTAAGATCATAGCTATATTATTCCACTTGTGAGTGAAATTATTTAAAAATGGAATCATCTTTATAGCGTGCGTGTTTGGTTTCACATTGAAAAATTGATTCTGAGTTCAGAATTGATTTTGGATAAAATTTTTCATGTTTGGTTTCACGTTGAAGAAGAGTTCAGAATTGATTCTGAGTCTAGAATTGATTTTGAGTAGAAACAACTTTGAGTAGCTTTTGCGTTGGATCCAAAATTTTGTACTAAGTTTTGCTTCTAACTTGATTTTATAATAAAAATATCCAAACATAAATCACATCACTTCAAAATCAATTTTAACCAAAATCAATTTTACAAAATCAGTTCCATTCAAAATCAATTTTGCCAACGCCCATCCAAACACACAGCTAGTCATTACACAGAATTTGGAAAAGTATTAGTCAAAACATAATAGAGATACTTGACAGCAGATCACTCCACAGCATTGAAGACATAGTCAAAATTATGTCAACAAGCTTATAGTGTACCTCTTTCAAACTTATTGCTATCAATATCTATGCCAATAATCCGTGATGCACCAACAGATTTTGCACCCTCTGCAACCTGTAAGTGTAAATTTTGAGTCATAACTCATAATGGAAGCCACAAGACCAAGCAAAAATGCAAAAGTTTACTACTGTCATTTTAGAAACTCACAGCAAGCCCAACAGTTCCAAGGCCAAAAATAGCAACAATTGAACCCGGTTCCACCTTTGCAGTGTTCCAGACAGCTCCAAGGCCTAAAACGTCAGTTAAAGTAATAATTGAATTGGGCATAAGATATTAACAAAATAACTGTAATAAAAATACACCAATCTTGTCCACCAGATTGCTTTGATGGAAGAAAGAAATAAGAGTAACAAATAAAAATGAAAACCACATATCATCTTAAGTTTTTTCCATTCATTAACAAACTGAAAATGGGGCGATAAAGAATAAGAATAGAAACATTGTTTTGAGAACTCAAACAAAATTGTTAATTTTCGGTTCCACCAAGCTAAGATAGAGTAAAATGTATCAACTAAAACTTCTATATTCATCCCATAATGTCTCCTCACTACGTTTTCACTCAACAATACCAAACATACCCTTCATCACCTAAACCACTTAAATACATCCAAAGTCCAGAGTTAGAATTAAGTAGAGAAGTATTTCGTAGCACAGTTTTGTCAAAAGGAATATAAGGGGTTATTCTAGCCAGCAAGTTGAGTTAAATATGTCACCCTGATAAGGAAAAAAAAAGGTTTAATCAGCAGCATTTAAGAAGTTTCTCATGGCCACACTATGCTTCTCCACGGGCAAATGGAACACCATTGTCCACTGGCATTTCATGAATTCCTTACAGTCTATGAACAGTGACAAATGATGCAAACAACGGATAAGCACTTTATACATAACATGCAATATCTCAATAACATAACTTACCAGTTGGAACACCACATCCAAGTAGACAAACTTTCTCCAAAGGAGCTTTGGGATCAATCTTAGCTACACTAATATCATGAACAACAGTGTATTGACTAAATGTGGAGGTTCCCATAAAATGATAGAGGGGTTTTCCATTAACAGAGAAACGACTCTTGCGATCGCTCAGCATGACCCCTACTCCAGTGGCAGCTCGAACTTTGCCACACAGATTGGTTTTGCCTGATTTGCAAAACTTGCACTCTCCACACTCAGCCTGGTAACAAGGGATGACATGATCACCAGGCTGAACTGCAGTAACACCTTCTCCAACACTTTCCACAATCCTGTACCAAAGCATAAACCCACATGAACAATCAAGAGTGACAAAGTAAATGCTTTTATCATGTACTTCAAAATTTATTCTATTGACCAACAGGGATATGGTGTAGTAGAAAGAGCTAGTCTCTCACAACTATCCACATTTAGTATCCGAGCGTGTGTCTCGAACAAAATTATCCCAAAGAAAAATACATGTGGGAACAAAAAAGAAAAAAAAGTATTTTATTGTTTTTAATCCATATATATTATACCCTGCAGCCTCATGACCAAGTATACATGGGAAAAGACCTTCTGGATCCTGCAAAAGCAAATTGAGACAAATTCATATTAGAAAACCCTCCATGCATGAATCAAACATATTATAGAATTATCCCTTGCAGTGTATAAACCAACGTAGACACCCCTAAAAAAAAAGATCATTTTTTTTTCTTCTAAATTGCTGACCAAGTATCATACCCAGAAACAGAAAACGCCAATAAAACCAAAAGAAAAAAAAAGTCTGAGATGAAATCAAAAGATGGGTACGTGTAAGTATGCATGTACGTACCTTGCCGCTCCAAGTGTAAGCATCCGTGTGACAGAGAGCAGTGTAGAGAATTTGGATACGGACCTCGCCATTCTGCGGCGGTGCTACCTGAACGTCCTCGATGGACAATGGCTTGTTGGGTTCCCAGGCCACCGCGGCTTCACGATGAAAACGGTTTCAGTGATAATAACAAGAGAGAGAGAAGAGAAACTTTGAGAGAGAAGAGGAGAGAGAAAGAGAACCTTTGCAGGAAATGACTTGTCCTTGAGTAGTAGCCATCGAGAAGGAATGAAATGGTACAGCAGTGAGACGAGAACACCAACAAAAAAGAGTACAGATTCAATGAAACAAACAAGCTATCGTGAGTGAGACTATATATCGCCGTCTATGAGATACGAGGTATCAGATTGTTTGGTCATATACGAGGTATCAGATTGTTTGGTCATATACGAGGTATCAGAATTTTGTTTAAAATATAAAATTGTGTTTTGAGTACATCATAAAATTACTTTTTAAAGAATTTTTTTTTTTTTTAGCCCTTTAATTTTTTATAATCTTTGTTTTTAGTCTTTAATTTTTTTTATCAATCAATGTTCCTTATTTTTTTTTCTCTTAATTTTAGTCTTTTAATTTTTTTCCATCATTATGTAAATAGACTAAAAATAAGGATGGAAAAAAGATTAAGATACTAAAACCAATTAAAAAAAAAGTTTAAGGATAAAAAATAATTTTTTAAAAATTTAGGAACTAAAAAATATCTCTATATATATAAATATCTAAGTCTATTTATTTTTTTATGTCTCTATTTTTCCTAACATTTATTTTTATTTGAATATTCTCTCCTAACAAAGTTGTGGCATTTGGTATATCCTACTTTTAAATCTTAATATCAATTTTAACAATATGTAACCGAACTAATATATATTTTATCTTTAAAATTCAAATATTTGAATTTTAAAAATGAAATATATATTTAAAATTAGTTTTTAAACTTAGTTATTATTATTAAAATATATATATCTCTTATGGCCACCCAAGGCTAGGCCAGATGAAAAAACCTTGAGGCAAATTGACTCATGCCCCTTGCTCTTCTTGGACTCGGTAACCGTTTCCAACCTCATTATGAAAACCAGCACCATGTTGATGGGTCAGGAGAGATATCAGTTTCAAAGTTGTTTTCACTGCTCTCATTCCTTGAAGCAAAGCAACCTTTGATCTTCTTATGGCTAGCTCTATGGCCTCCAAGAGCTTGGTATGAGTGGAAGATTTTGTTGCAAGTGGTACACACAAACTTGCCTCTCTTATTAGAGTTCTTACTTGATTCAGCATCCAAAGCCTTGTCCACCCAGTTCTTATTTGACTTCAATTCAGAACCGAGAAACTTTGTCTTGATTTAACTCTAGTTGTGGCCAGTAGTAGCCGACTTTGATAAAATTGTAAGTAACATTTAAATTTGGGAATAAAAATACACCATTTATATATAACAGTGGATAGTTTGGGATGAAAAGAACAGAGTTTTTAACATTAAAATTGCAAAAATGGCAGCAAGCTACAATTTAGCAATTCATATTCTCTTTCCTCTTTCCATCGCTCTTGCAAGTGTCAGATTTGTCTTCCTTTCTCTTGGCCTATCGTCATGATTTGATCGCGAGACTGGCACCGTATGCTGCCTTATATAGTGCCTATACTCTAGTGTGCTTCCCATGCCAAAAATATAAATTTGTGTTCATTTTAAGTATAAATTTTATTACTAAATTGTGGAAGCAGGAAAGGACTAGAATCCCAAAAGATATTGGCCAAGAGAAACACAATCCACAAACAAATAGTGATGACATCAGTTAAACGTCTCGGTGACATAATAAAAGAAACACGATAACCAATTAACATATTTTCAAGTACAATCAGACCATAGTTTTGACACCACTTACATAATTTAACATAAATTCAAGGTTCTGAAACCACTTAACATAAATTCAAATAAGCAAATGAAGGATAACTTAATTTTGATATGGCACAGCCAAGCTCTGAACATAATCATGCGACCAAATGACAATTTTGCCGTCGATGTTATGACTATCTATTGCATTGTCTCTCTTGTTATACAGAATAAACCTACTATGATTCCTGTACTGGTTGTCGCATGCCAACAACATGACATCTTCATTTTCAGACATGCACAAAATCACTTGATAGGTTGGAAGGCGCGAATAGCCAAAATATTGAAGATGGTCATAACTAATTTTCAGCAACTGAGTCCAAGAAGTGTGAGCTCCTGAGGGAGAACTGAACGATACCAAAAAGAAGACATTTTTGTGAATGCTACGATGTGAGAACAGAAGAGACTATATATAACCGATCCATTGATATTCAGAATCATCACCTCTATTTTAGTCACCGATAACTTTTTAAAAATATTTTAAGAGATAATCAGAATAAAATAAAATATAATAAAATAATTATCTTATCTTATTATATTAAAATCAGTTACTCAGTATACTCATAAGATTGGATTATCTTATTCTATATATTGCTTATCTAATATATGGTGATCAACTTTATATTTTAAAATAATATCGTGATAACTAAATTTTAAAAATATGATTATGAATGTTTTGATATACATGGAGATTTTTTTTCCTCTCAAAAGTCTCATTATTAGTTAAGCACAAACTCAACACATCATCCTTATACATAACCAATAAAAAATTTACAACTAATAAAATAAAAACAAATAAATCCAACCTAAAAAAAATAAAGAAACTAATATTTAAAACAAATAATTAAATTCCATGATTTTTTCTCCAATATTTATCTGTAATGATATCTCTTTCCTTATATATATATATATATATATATATATATATCAAACCTTTTCCATGATAAATTGGCAATTTGTGACGATTTTTAGCCGCCAATTTATCATGGAAAAGGACTAAAAAGAGCAATTTTCAAAATTTCAGAGACTAAAAAAAGTATTTTTAAATTTCAGGGACTAAAAGATCACAACCCCCAAATTCAAGGACTAAAATAGTAATTAAGCCGAATTAACCTTATATATGTGTGTCATTAACCAATTAATGTAAAAGACATGTTTGTGTCAGGAAATACTAGTAACTATTGGATCACATGTCCTTAATAACAAACTTAACCATCTTTTGTAGCAATTGTAGTGCTGGTCTGTCATTGAAGGAATAATGTTAGAAAAAAGACTTTGACTAAAAGAGATTCTGAGTTAACCATATACAAATTCAAAGTTAACCATATATTTTATATTTGTGATAAACTTGTAAAACCTATGACCTCCCTAATTTTAATTTAACAATAACTATGATGAACTTTTAAACACAATAATGAAAGCCTTTTTTAGTCATTCTTAACATTAACGAGGTAAACTTTTCATGTAATACAAAAATAATTATCTTTAACTAAATGATAAACTGAATTAACCTTATATCTGTGTGTCAATAACCAGTTAATGTAAAAGATATGTTTGTGTCAGGAAAGACTAGTAGCTATTGGATCACATGTCCTTAATAACAAACTTCACCCGCTTTTGTTCACTTTTAGAGGCTTAAGACAAACAATTGGTTTGCCATTGGAGGAATAATGTTAGAAAAAAGAATTTGACGAAAAGAGATTATGAGTTAACCATCTACAAATCCAAAGTTAACCATATATTTTGTATTTGTGATAAACTTATAAAACTTATGACCTCCTTAATTTTCATTGAACAATAACTATGATGAACCTTCAAACACAATAATGAAAGTTTTTATAGTCCTTTTTTAAAACTAACGAGGTAAACTTTCTATTTAATACCAAAATAATTTTCTTTAACTAAATGACAAACTAAATTAACCTTATATATGTGTTTCGTTAACTAGTTAATGTAAAAGACATGTTTGTGTCAGGAAAGACTAATAATTATTGGATCACATATCCTTAATGACACACTTCACCCGCTTTTGTTCACTTTTAAAGGCTTAAGATAAGTAAATGTTGTGTTGGTCTGCCATTGGAGGAATAATGTTAGAAAAAAGAATTTAACGAAAAGAAATTCTGATAAAAAAATATGTAATTGAAAAATATGTATGATGAACCTTCAGATAAAAAAATGATAGTCTTTCTTAGTCATTTTTATCAATAACAAGGTCAATTTTTACAAAAATAATTATCTTTAACTAAATGACAAACAAAATTAACCTTGTATTTGTGTGTCGTTAACTAGGTAATTTAAAAAGGCATGTTTGTGTCAGGGCACACTAGTAACTATTGGATCACATGTCCCTAGTAACATACTTGAAGCACTATTGTTCACTTTTACAGGCTTGAGACAAGTAGTAGTAGTGGTAGTCTGTCATTGGAGGAATAATGTCAGAAAATTTATTTTCACCAAAAGCGATTATGAGTTAACCATATACGAATCCAAAGGTGACCATATATCTTGTATCTCTAATAAACTTGTAAAACTTATGACCACCTTAATTTTAATTCAACAATAAGTATGGTGAACCTTCAAATACTAATTTGAAAGTAGTTTTTAGTCCTTTTTAACAATAACAAGGTCAATGTTCCTTGTAATACAAAAATAATTATTTTTAACTAAATGACAAACTGAATTAACCTTATATTCGTGTGCCATTAACCAGTTAATGTAAAAGACATTTTTGTGTTAGTAAAGACTAGTAACTATTGGATCACATGTCCTCAGTAACATACTTCACCCATTATTGTTCATTGTTACTCCCTCCGTTTCAAATTATATGACGTTTAAGGTTTTGGCACAGGTATTAAGGAATGCAATTAATTTGTTGAATTTCCTAGAAAATATTAGGTAACTTCCTAATATACCCTTTATCTCTCTAATTAATTACTCATAGTACACTACTCCCACTAAGTATTAATTAAGGGTAGTCCTGGAAAAAGACATTTAATGCAGCATTGGTTTTGTAAAACGACATCTATTTTGGAACAAATTTTTTTCTCTAAAACGTCATATAATTTGGAACGGAGGAAGTACATGCTAAAGACAAGCAATAATAGTTCTGCTCTATCATTGGAGGAATTATGTTGTACAAACAATCTTGAAAAGAGAATCTGAGTTAACCAAATATGAATACAAAGTTAACCATATATTTTGTATTTCTCATAAACTTGTAAAATTTATTACCACCTTCATTTTAATTGTACGATAACTATGGTCAACCTAGAAATACAACAATGATAGCCTTTTTTAGTTCTTTTTAACAGTAACAAGGTTGGATTTCCATGTAATACAAAAATAATTATCTTTAACTAATTAACAAATTGAATTAACCTTATATCCGTGTGTCATTAACTAGATAATGTAAAATGCATCTTTCTGTCAGGATACACTTGTAACTATTGGATCACATGTCGTTAGTAACATACTTCACCCTTTATTGTTCACTTTTACAGGCTTAAGACATGCTATAGCAGTACTAGTCTGTCATTGGAGGAATAGTGTAAGAAAAAGGAGGTTGACCATCCATGTTTTTCAAAATGAACCATTAATTTACGCTTACCATAGCCTTTTGTTTGTTGCAAAAATTACATTTTGTGGGAAACTTATAATAAATGTAACTGAAATCTATAAAAGTCGCTTTCATTCCTTTTATGTTGTGTGTCTCATTACAATTGTCTGCTGAGAACAATTGTTTGATCAACGATTGCAGTTCAATGGTAAAGGGTCTTGAAATTGGGTGCCAAGTGTCTTGTGTTGCCCTGTAAAAATCAATATGTATCAATTACTAGGCTTTTATAAGAAACACCATGTTAAACTAAAAGCCAAATGTATGCCAATGCTATTGCATCATACACAATATGTATTAACTGAACTTTGTAGTGACAGTAAAATCTTAATATTGGATAGAATGCAACATGCCATGACATGACTAATGTACTATATGCTTAATGCCTATTTCATGATATGGGTGTGGTTCAAAGCTAAAGTTGGCTTCTCTATTTGTCTTACTTAGTGGAAAGTCAATCCAATAGCTTATCTTAATGATCTTAAGGTAAAAAAAAAGTTTTATTAGTAATTGATATAAGGTTGGATGAAGAGTTTCAGATGTAGGATAATTCTGATGGGAGAGATATGTTTTGACTATTTGATACTAATATTATTTTTGTTTTCACATAAGTGCTTAATGGTGGGAACGAAATGTGTAGGGAACCTCCATGTCAAAGCTTCTTAGTGGAATATTAGATGTGGTATGGTTAATTAACATGGTGGGATGGAATTCTGATGATGGGAGTGGGACACTGATTTTGCAATTCTGCAGTAAATCAAGCTCTCGGGTGCAAGAAATAAAGATCTCGGTGGGTGCAGTTTTGTAAACACAACTGATAGGGAAACATGGTGCTGGTATGGTGGAGTTATTCAAAGGGAAACATGACATTTATAAAAATAGCTTGTAGGCATATCAATGGGGATGCCTTGGTTATTTCTATAAAAGTTATGACAGATTCAAATAACAGGCAGTATGGTCTTTATGTTTACTTATACTGATTTTGGCTTTGGGCAACTATATATAAAAAATAACATTAACTGGAGCACTTGATGAAAAATTAGAGAAAACTGGGGGAAGGGGGCATACATATGAATGATTATCTATTAATCAACTCTCAATTAGAATCCTAATCAATAGCAATCTATGAACTAGAATCAATCCCTGAATCACCTTTAACAGTCAACACTAACTCACAACGGTCTTCACAATTTTCCATACTCAAGTACTCAACAGAAGTAGATGACAGATCACCCATAATGTTCATGCACCAGATTGTACATGTCATAGTAGAGTTAGAAATATGATTACAATAATGTGAGAAACAACACTCACAGTTTAGATGGTGCAGTTACTAGTCAAAATCCTCGAAATACATTATCCTTTTCCGGACCATCCAGTACCTTAACCCTTTCAACCATATCTCTTTTGGAGAGTTGCCTTTTTTATTTACCCTACAACAAGAACCAGTGTTTTTAGAATCGGACCGGACCGGCCGGTTCTACCGGTAACCGGCTTGGTGTCCGGTCCTATAAGACCACTAAACCGGAAGATCAAAGAACCGTTCGAAAACCGTTCAAACCGGTCCAAAACCGAAGAAATCGGTCAAAATCAGTGGTTTTCCAGTTCAAGACGGGTCGCTGAAAACTTGAAACAAATCTCGTATACGGTGGTGTCGTGCCTCTTCTCCCTTGTCGGACATCACTCTCTCTCACTTCCACCTTGAGGTTGCCGATTGTTCACCGAAGAGTTCTCCTTCTATGCAAAGTTGCACGAAGTTGCCGCCTCTGGTATGCGCTTCTAATTGCTACTGCCTCTTTGCTCTACATCCATTCCCATTAGCCTCCCTCTAGTTTTCGATGATGCTTTTATTTTTTTTATTTTTATATTTGAACTCTTTTATGTTTCAACTTTCAAAATCAAATTCATAATTTAATATTATTAAATGTTGTCTAGTGATATAGCTGGCGCGTGACATGAAGAAGAAAAGTTACACTCCATTCGAGGAAAAAAAATCCTATATTTTCGTTAATACCCCAATTCCTCTCTTCCATTTCATAATTAAATCTCCGTTCATTTTTTTTTACACAATCTCCGCTCATTTAACAACAGCAACAAAAAAATAGTATAGTTAAGTATCAAGAGTAATATGCTCAAATTGTGTAATTATTTAATTAATATCTTGTGTAATTGGGTTATATATATATGTTCATAAGTTATATATCTAAATTCATGTTAATTAGTCAAAATAGAAATGAAAATTTTCCAATAAATAAAATGATTGTAACATCAGGGTGCATATAATTATATAAATATGATTTTTAATGAATATTATTTAATATATTATATAAATTTATTAAAAATATATTATTTAATTAATACTGGTTCAACCACGGTTGAACCATTAAACCTTAAATCAGTACCCTGACCGGTTCAATAACCGGTCTGGTTTTAAAAACATTGGGAAGAACCAATGATGACATGTATTGATTTTCTTTTATGGCAAAACAAGAAATAATTATAAAAGCAAGAAAAAAAAGACAACCACTTGGCACAGGACAATAAATTCCACGGTATTTACAAACAAATTGAAAAAAAAAACAAGTTAAAAGAGCTCAAAAATGAAAATAAGATGACCAATCTTTCACATATTTTTAGAGACAAATCATTTTAGAGCATGCAGCCAAAAGCTTAAGCTCTCGGAATGAGTCTGTCCATAATATGTCATTAGAGCCTTTATGTTACACTCGTTCTTCTAATGATATTATAGGCACATAACAAGGTTTGGACAAGCCTGTGTTTTTTTACCATGCTTAAAACTCAAAGCTTTCATATGAAAGGATCAAATTGGTTCTCAAAACATATCAACAAAAATTCCGTTGAATAAACCTTAAGCAAAGCACAAAGACTGACCATCAACACTATGCTATCACAAGAAATGTAAGGAGAAAGTCATAACCTTGACAATATGGTCATTCTTATCCAACCAAACACACTATAAAACAAAATAAACCACACACTACTTGGATGTGTTAAAATTATGGGGTTTAGTTATAGATACATGGAGTAAAAGGAGAGAAATACAGTAAGATTGATATGGATAAAGGATGTGATTGATGCATTATTGTCTTATTGATGATATGATCATAAAACCATACTTACACTTATTCCAATCATAATCCTAAACTAAATAAGGAAAGAAATCATGAGATAAGAAAATATGGTAATCAATCAATAAAGATAACAAAGAAATAAGGAAACTAATCCTAAAGGATAATCTGATATATCATCAAGATAATATTGGATATTTTCATATATTTTAACAGAATGCAATCAAAGCATAGCCTCCTTATACCTACCCAAACAAAAGAAGGCACCAGATATTCAAAATGGAAACAACTTTAATTCCAACCCACTTCCTATAGCAAGTGCTAACCAAATGTTAATTCCCTAAGAAGCATGGACACCTCTCCTATGTGTGTGTGAGAGAGAGACAAAATGCGATGACCCAGAGAGAGAAACATGGACACCTTACAGATTCACATGATGTTGTCTAGAAGGAACCATATAAACTTTACCCATATAAACTTTACCAAAACAAAAACAAATGAAAAAAAATGTGAGTTTAGGGTTTAGGGTTCCAATATTCAAAATGGGAAAAGTGTAGTCTATCAAACTACTGCAACTACCCTTTATGAAAAGAAACAAAAATCTCAATCCGAGAGAACCAAACCAACCAATAACATACTCAAGAATAACAATGGCAGATATGAAAAGAGGAAACAAGACGAAGAGTAAAGGCAGAGAAATCAAACCTGCAATTTGAGTTCTTCAATAGTCAACAATGCTACAAGCGGAATCCAGAATGGCGAAAGTAGAGAAGAGGAAGTAGAAGCAAAAACAGAGAGGAGAGGAACAGAGACGAAATGAAACATTGCTCTACATTCACGAGCCAACTCTTTTTTTTAATTTCAAATGTTCTTTTATTTTCATTTTTTTATTAAATATTAAATAATAAAATAATATATTATTTGCCAAATCAGCAAGTGTCATTGGGGTGTTTGTTACTGTTTGGGTGTCTAAAAATCAGGACTCTATTTAACATAGACATGGTGGCCTGAACGATGTGAATGGCCAAAAATCATCGGTGACAATACAATGTAAGTTGCATCTTCTTTCACAAGCTCTTTATTGTTGACAACATAGTACAACGCGGAACTAAGAGCATCTTTAATGGAGCAACCCTCTATAAGTGCTTCCAATGGGACCCACTTGTACACATCATTCATTTTTACTCTTCCCAATACAAGCACCTCTAAGTACTTAATTCCCTCCAATGGAACAACTCTCCTTGGGTGCTTCCAATGGGTCCCACCAAAAAACTTACATCTTTATATTTTATTAATTATTTATTAAATTATAATTATTTTATAAATAAAATAATTATTTTTTAAAAATTAAGGGATTTATTTATGCTATTATTTTGAAAAGTATTTTTTTAATAATACAAAATAATTTTTTTTCAAAAAAGCTAGTTGAGAATTTTATGAGAATAAAAATAAGAAAAAAATGATAGGTTTAATTGTGTAAGAAAAATTTGAAGTACTCCTTATTTATATGAATGTTGATATACAATAGTAAAATTAAAAAAAAAAACAGTAAAATAACAATCAAATTTTGCTAATTGCCGACTGATATCCAAACTGCACAAATTGAGAAATAATATTTTAATAATAGTTTTCCCAAACGCTAGTTTGACCAACGGCTAGTTTGAATAACTGCTAGTTTTAACAACGGCTAGTTTGAATAACGGCTAATTTTCCCAAACGACTAGTTTAAATAATGACTAGTTTTTTTTTGGTAAACGAAATAACCAGTTTGATATTATAAAAAATAAAGATAAAAACCCTTAACTAAATTCAATTTTATTTAAAATGGTGAAAATAACTAAAGTCACACAATTATCACAACATATTTTAATATCATTAGAATTAACAAAAAAATACATAATAGAAATAACATAATTAAAAAATATATATTTTAAAAAGCTGAAGCATCGGTGTTTGGTGAAGCAATCGGTGCTTGTGTGCAATTATTCGTACTATGCCTGTAATGAAACAAGCCATACAAGCATCGGTGCTTGGCTAGCAGTGTATCACAGTAACATTGCGGTAAAGATGCTCTAATAGACAGCCCGCAATCGGCACGTGAACAAACATTCTAGTTGTCACATGTGGCAAAAGTGTTGTGACGTGTATATTCACTTTTTGGCAGATTATTAAGGGGTTGCACTGTTAAATATAGGGAAGGTACTGCTGAGATAATGATATTCAAACGTTATTTATCTTTTTAGATAAAGTATTTTAGAGACAATATTGTTCAAATTTGATTTATCTCTTCCCTCTTTTTAGATAAAATAAAATTTTACAGAGATAATGTTCTTTAAATTTATGATTATCTCTTTCCTTTTTTAACAGATAAAATATACAAGTTTTATTTTTATTTTTTTACCAGATGAAAATATTGGCGTAGACAGTAATAATGGTAGTAACAGTGGAAAGAGTTCAAATATAAGAAGAGTATTTCTTTTTAAAATTAAAAATCAAATTTACAAATATTATTTTATGATTTCGAAAATAAATGTAAAAATTTTAAAATTGAGTTAAAAAATATTTTAACTCTATTTTTCAAAAATTATATTGAAAAATAAAAAATAAAAAACTCGTGAGGATCCACAAGTGAGCCTCAGGACGAAAAACATAATTAACAATAGAGAGAGAAGTTACAGGGATGAACAATAGCCTAGCCGCACTGCAAGGGTGGCATACTGAACATCGGCCATCGGGTAGGTTAACCCAACCGGAAACGCACCGTTTTGTTTAGATTCCGCTCAGCCGCATTGAAAGTGATTTCTGCCTCATCGAGTGAGTAGTAGAAAGGAATCAAGGATTGGGGAATTCTACTTTCAGATTCTTACAACAATGCGCGCCAGAAAACTCTTGAATTCTTTTTACCGAACCATTTCCGCTTCAACTTTTCCACCTCCTCCCGTTGTTTCTTCCCGAAGAGTAGTTGTTACTGGTAACTCTCTTTCTCTCACTTCACTCCACATATGTATTATTCATTTCATTTGATGATCTTTTAGGGTTAGGCATGGTGACACCACTTGGTTGTGGAGTGGACACAACGTGGAAGCGCCTCATTGATGGGGAATGTGGAGTGAGGGCTTTGTCTTTGGAGGACCTCAAGATGAATGCTTTTGATAAGGAAACCCAGTTGAGTACGTTTGATCAGTTGACATCCAAAGTTGCTGCTCTTGTTCCTACTGGAACCAGTCTGGGTGAATTCAACGAGCAAGTCTGGCTTAATTCTAAGGTAATTTTATTATTATCATCATTATTATTTGTTACACTGGCAGGTGGCATTCACATCTTGTTGAATAAGTGCAATAAAATTGTATATTGTCAAGTGCTTGTGAAGGCTGTCATCTATCACTGTCAAAAAATTTCAAGGGCAAATATCAACTATTGTATTCTTGCTAATTTGAAGCTATTGTACCGTCTGTGCTGGATTTTTTAATATAAATGTGTGTTGAAAATATGACTGTATATATGCACACAGACAAAGAATCTTGTACAAGCAATTGTGTTTACAGATCAGTGTTAGATCACCACCACTCAATATTTTGTAGATAATCATGGTTTATATCAACAACATCTTAAAACAAATCTACAAGATTATATTCTTCCTGGAACATGAAATTTTTCTTGTTTTTATTTTATTTTATTTATTTTTAAATGTTCTATCAACAAGAAAAGTCATTATTTTTGGATGAAATCATGCTTGCTTGCTCTCTTTAAAATTAGAAGGAGAAAACTTGCTAACATGAAAAGTAACCCACTAACCTTCAGTGTCAAAAGGAAAAGGATAAAGTTGGCTAAGTGTTGTGTAGTTTCTTCTGGTTTTCAATGTTGTCTTCTGGCATTGCTTTGCTTTTACTTGCACATGCTGGATCTGAATTTCTATTATGCTTATTGATGTCATTGTAGTACTGTGACATTTCCCTTAGGATCATCGATCAATAGCAAGGTTTATAGCATATGCACTATGTGCTGCTGATGAAGCTCTCAAGGATTCTAATTGGTTTCCTGCTGAGCAGGAAGATAAGGAAAGAACGGTATGCATTTTTTGAATATGGGTAATAATAAATCATTTTTGACTATTCCCTTGTGACTTGTATTTTAACCTCAAAAACTATCAGGGGGTGTCTATTGGTGGGGGAACTGGAAGTGTTAGTGACATGTTGGATTCTGCACAACTGATCTGCGAGAAGGTCAGTTTGTTGAAACTCACTGGTATTGAAGAACTTTGATGATCTTTCCGTGTTTAAGATTTTCCCCAAGTGCTTTTAGTTATGACAGAAAAATGATTTGGTAATTTAAATAAACTACTATACTGTATTTGATTTTTACTTTTTCTCCCCTGAATACAGCGTCTTCGTCGCCTTAGTCCATTTTTTATCCCTCGGATATTGATCAACATGGCATCAGGGCATGTGAGCATGAAATATGGGTTCCAGGTGAAGAGACTACTCTCAACTGACTGATAATACTACAAATATGAATGAGCTGCTAGCCTCCTTCAGCTGCTGGAGTGCTGGACAGGCAACTGCATTTTTATTTACTAATTTTTGTAGATATGTATATGGATTTCAAGATGAAAATTATTTGTTTATTGCAGAATGAATTGACCTCCCATAGAACAAATGTAGGGAATATATCTTCTTGCTTCCATGTTTCTTCATCTTATAATAATTTCTAACATCGTAATCCAATGAGAAATAACAGCCTTCTGAAACAGAGCTTTCCTTCATGTTAATTTGGATACGAGTAATATATGTCAATCAGGTTTAAGGGATTGGTTACTCAAACAAACATGATATTTCTCCTTGTAGCAATTACAAGTTTATAACACATGTCAACAGAATTATCAGAAAAATAAGATAGTAAAGCTATTGTTGTTGCAGAGCTATTAGAATATTGTTCTATGCTCTGACATTTTTAATCATTCATAATCTTGAGCATGTGAAGAGCTTGTTTCCTATTCTGAATATAGGGACCAAATCATGCTGCTGTCACTGCATGCGCCACTGGCTCACATTCTATTGGTGATGCAATGAGAATGATTCAATTTGGGGATGCAGATGTTATGGTGGCTGGAGGCTCAGAGTCCAGCATTGATGCATTATCAATTGCCGGATTCTGCAGGTAAATTATGACCAATGCCTTGTGTCCTCTGTTATTGTCACCACTTCAGTAATTATTTGTCCTTTCTCCCTCTGATATTTTAAATCTGATATTGGAGACTTGCAGATCTCGGGCTTTGACAACAAAATATAATTCAATCCCACAGGAAGCATCACGTCCGTTTGATAGTGGTCGAGATGGATTTGTGTAAGTTTAACAACATTGTAGAATTGTTTCTGTATAATCATGTGTTTGTTGCCTTACAACAAATTAATGGTTTGCATAATTGTTTTTGTTGCTTCTTATGTCAAAGTTATACTTTTACTCAGGATAGGTGAAGGTTCTGGTGTCTTGGTCTTGGAGGTCGGTTAAGAAATTTATTGTGTATCATCTATCCCTCCAATTCCTCTTGACCTACTTTATTTATAATATTTGATTTTATTTATCTGTTTCTCCTATTTTTTTTAGGAATTTGAGCATGCAAAAAATCGAGGAGCCAAAGTCTATGCAGAGGTTCGTGGCTATGGGATGTCAGGTATTTTGTTGCAGAATATGTACGATTTTCTTCTAGCCTTTGTGATACGACTACGGGAATCTCGTACACGTAGTTTTTTATCTGGTTGACTTCTTTCATGTGGATTTTGACTAGGTGATGCATATCATATTACTCAACCTCATAGTGATGGGAGAGGTGCCATTTTGGCCATGACTCGTGCTTTAAGACAGGTGTCCTTTATCTTCCTGTAATTATTTGTATTTGTTATGCATCATTAGAGGTTTTCTGTTGACTGAGCTGCTAACTTTTCAATATACATGTCCTGATGGTGTGACCTGCTATCTGTCTATTTTTTTTCTCTCCCATGTTTTTTACATAGTAATGATAGTATTGTCATACAAATGTAGAGACATCTCCCTGCTTCACTTCATTGTCACTGTGAGTAGGGATGACATAAAACCAAGACCCAATAGGTACCCATAAAAATTACCCACAACTGGCAGGATATTTACCCATCAAATGAGTCTAGGTTGAGTACAACCCATAAAAAGTTGTGGTTATGGGTACATGTATCTTGTATGGGCACCCAACCTTATCCATGCCCAAATAATATATTTATTATATTTTATATCTAGAATTTGAATGTTTTCTGAATATTTTTTTTAATAAGTTAAAGAATTTTATTTGTAATGCTTTATAATTTGGAATTAGATTATCTTTGAATATTTTCTTCACTTAAGCTACATATTTACTTTTGATTGATGCTTTTTTTTTTTTGGTTTTTCATCATTAATATTAGTATTGTAATAGCATTCATGTCTTATTAGTTTGTCAAATAAACACATTGGGAAACCTTATTCAAGTTAACTAAAATTCAGGTTTTTAGTATGGGTAATAAGTTTGGATGTATATGTATCTAGCAAGGGTATGGGTATAGAAGTTCCTGCCCACGCAAATATGGGTCTGAGTATGGGTAATAAGTTTTTAAAATGCAGTGTTGGGAATGGGTATTACAGTACCTCTATCCAAACCTTATCCATTGCCATTCCTAACTGTGAGATCAATCAAGTTCAGCAAATGGAAGGTTTTGCTATGTCACAGTGATAAGTTTCCACACAAGATGGCCAAACCATTATTAGAATCAGTATTGGTTAGATTTTAGCTAAGCTTGAAAGTGAAATTAGATTATCCTGTTAAAAGAGCAGATACTTCAGTGCGTATAGCATTTATTATTTGAGTGCTTTCTAGATGCCTGCCTATTTAGCAGAAATTAAGTTAATGATTGTGAGTTAAACTCTTGTCTTGTATTTTTGTTTGCTCTGTGCATTAGGCTTCACCATAGATAGTCTAGATGATCATCTTAAACTATTGCTTTTTCATGATATGCAGTCAGGTCTTCATCCTTCTGAAGTGGATTACGTTAATGCACATGCTACATCTACACCTTTGGGTAAGTGGATCTCTACTGATTCCAGCAATTTAAGTTTGAATATTATTATTTTCGAATACTTCATCTCTGCGTGTTTGTACTTTTGTTGATTATTATCTCACCAGAATCCTTTATATAGGTGATGCAATAGAAGGTAATGCTATCAAAACCATATTCTCTGACCGTTCAAGCTCGTCTGCTTTAGCCTTCTCCTCCACAAAGGTAAGCAAGCTGTATGACCAACAAATTATATACTTATCTGATTGAACATATAATCAAAGTGTTGGTTGCTTCTTAGATGTTAGCTCTCAGCCTCTCACCAGTGGGAGATACCATTTAGTTTGTTTTATTTGGATGGGGAGAACAATGATAAATTGAAGCAATTTTTTCAGGGGGCTATTGGTCATCTCCTAGGTGCTGCTGGAGCTGTTGAAGCAATTTTTGCAGTTTTGGCAATACGGCATGTAAGCACTTTTTATTTATTTATTTTGCCCACCTGCATCAAGTTGTGGGGAAGCATTTTTGCACATACTGTAGCTTTTGTGCTTAATCTAGAGCCAGACCCTGTATGCTTAACATAATAGAATGGTTTCTGTGATGTTTGTTTTTATAACAGGGAATTGCTCCATTAACTCTTAATTTAACTAAGCCAGATCCTGTGTTCGGTGATGGTTTCATGCCATTGTCTGCTTCAGAAGAAATGCCAATTAGAGTAGCTATGTCAAACTCCTTTGGTTTCGGAGGCACAAATGCGTCCCTACTTTTTGCTCACACTGGTTCGGACTGATTTGATAGTTGCATCTCATTCCATTGGCATTATTTAACAAGAGCTGATTGTGTCATGGTGTGGAGAGTTTAATTGCCTAAAGTTCTTGGCAGCGTACATGTGCTTTAAGTTTATGCTTTGCCATGTACATTTTGATGCTGCTGTTACTTTTGCTCATTAGTTTTTGAATGCTATTAGCTCTTGACTATTTGGAACACAGAGTTGTTAAAAACTTTGAATGCCATTCATAAAACGTTGAATCCAAATTGCAAGGTTATGTTTAAAAACTTTTATCTTGAAAATTAAATTTATAGTAAAACTTAGAATGAAAATTTTAGTTACATTTTTCCACTAAACTTTTGTCAACGAATTCCTTAAATGCATTGTTTAAAAAGCATTTAATGGATTTTATTAAATATTTTAATTATTTAAAATAAGTAATTATTAGATTATTTTTTATGTTTTTAATATAATAGATACTTTCATTGATACTGATTCTCCACCAGTGAATGTGGTTTATGGTGGACTAGTTCTTTTTAATTGTTTTTTACTTTTTACATGTAAGCATAATTAAAATTTAAAAATATGAAAGGATGTTATTGTCCTTCCCAAAAGATAAAAAATAATCGAAACTCCCTAAAAGCAAATAATGTGTGTGGTGTTGTTGGAAAACAACAGAGCCAATGGAAATCCCTAAAAGCAAATCGCATGTCTTGTATCATTGGAAAACAAAGTCACCAGAAATCTCTAATAAGAAATCGTGATTCTAGCATGGTTTGATTTCTGAGATGGCCATCACGATTAACGTGTTTTGTAAGGGAGGGAGGAGGGGCTCGGTGTTTTGCTGAATGTGGTAAAATGGAGCAAGTATTGAGGTACATATTGTCAAGTGGATTGTGTGTTCGTAATTGGAAAAGTCTAGGTTTGGTTTATCTTTAATTGTTCAAGTGTTGCTGTTGATGCTGCCTACCTTCTCTCCAACAATCCTCCTTCCCTTCCTTGTTGCCTCCTCTACCATCGTTTCTCTTCGATCAAAAGCACTAATGCCAGGTTGTTTGGCGGTGGCAGTGCCTGTCATTGTTATCTGATCATTTGCGACTTAATCTTCAACGACCGACTTTGGCCTTGGCCTTGGCCTTTTGATGGAGAAACGACCTGAACCCTAATTCAGAGTCGGTTGTTTTATGTTTTTGTTTTTGTTTTAGAACGTGCGAAACCTCTATTCAACCATGTTGAAACGAATTTTTGAACACACTAATTTCGATCAATTTTTTTGACAAATGTTCTAGGGAGATCTGACATATATTACAAAAATTTATTTCCAACTAATTTGTTTTTCAATGGATCGGACATTCGTTAGAAATTATATTTTTAATGATAGTTCAATATCTGAACTCTTAATAATAAAGTTCCCTCAAGAACTTGCGTTTCTTTGCGTTTGCATCATTTAACCATACTAGCACATTGATCTCGTACTTTGCAGTCAGTGAAAAAATATATATTTTAACAAAGACAAGAATAATTCTAAATCCTCCTACTATTTTTTTATGGTAAATTTTAAATGTATTTTATACTTTCAAGATATTAAATATTTTTACTTTTCATTCAATACTTACTATAAAAGGTAGTAGGAGGATTTGTAGGAGGATATAACATTATTCCAAAGACAATACAAAATGGAGAGAGCGCAAGGCAAAAAAGATGACACAAAGAGATGACATGTGTCCAACTTCTAGACAGTTTTTACATAACTAGAAGTTGGTCCTGTGTAAATACACAGATTTTTAAGTTAAAAGAGAGAGAGAGAGAAAAAAAAGTAAGTAAAATGTTTAAAAAAAATTAAAAAGTGTACAACTGTCCAACTTTGACATGTGACGACGGCTGGACAATATATATATATATATATATATATATATATATATATATATATATATATATATATATATTATTATAGATTTAATGATAGTTAAATATATGAACTTTTCATACTAGAGTTCTTCCAAGAACTCGTGTTTGTTTACATTTGCATCATTTAACCATACTAGCATATTAAACCTGAACTGTGTACCACCAATGGAAAAAAAAATTAGGCTAAATGATTATTTTAGTCCTTTATCTTATTTATTTGTTCACTTTGATCATTTATCTTTTAAAAATTTCATTTTGGTTATTTATCTTATTTATTTTGTTCTAAATGATCCCTTATTTTTTAAAAAATTGACTTTGGTCCTTTATCTTATTTAAAAGATTTAAAATGATCCTTCAACTATTTAAATATATTCAAAATGGTTCTTTGCTTGAGTGTTATTGGAATGAAAAAGTTGAATATATTTTAATAGTTGAAGGACCATTTTGAACCTTTTAAATAAGATAAGGTACCAAAGTGAACTTTTTAAAAGATAAATATCATTTTAAACCTTTTAAATAAGATAAATGACCAAAGTGAATTTTTTAAAAGATAAAGGACCATTTTGAACAAAATAAATAAAATAAAGGACCAAAATGGTCATTTAGCAAAAAAAAAAAACTAATATTTTAACGATAACAATGCATAATGAAGAGAGAAAATAGGGTGAAAAAGTTGACATAAAGTGCTAACATGTGTCCAAACTTCTGAACAATTTTTATATAATTTTAAAATGCACAAAAAGTATTACTCAGTGTTGTGAAAACCGGACTGGTCATCGGTTCGGTCGAGGCACTGGGTTGATGGGTCAGTGGTCGAATCGGTGGGTCACTAATTGACCCGGTTTGACCCGGTGTATATTAAAAAATTAAAAAAAAATATATCTAACAAAATGTGACCAATCCATAATTCATAGTTTAAAATTAATGATCAATCTATAAATTTTACACAATCATTTATTACTATAAATTATTTTGTTGGATGTTATCATTAAATTATTAAGGAAACTCTTGTTATTTTTCACGGCTAAATATGAAAGTTGTCGAAGGACCATAGCATATCAAGATTAAAATAATAATAATTAGCTATTATATATTATTGTCAACATCAAAATAATATTATAGGAGCATATTATTATATACTATTCAGTAATTAACTATTAACAATTTAATTAAAATGTTATAGGAGTATATTATTATATTATATATTATTTAGAAATTAGTTTTTGTTGTGGTTTCAAATTTTAAATGGTAATATAAAAAGAATTCCAAATAACAACATTTGTTACAAGAAATGTAAAAAAAAAAAAATGAAAAAAAAAACCGGGTCAACCAACCGGTCCAGGTCACCGATTTTGACCAAAATCGGTTGGGTCAAAACGGATTGATCCGGGTCAAATCGGGTCGATGACATATCCGGTCTGATAACTAAACCAGACCGGACAGGGCTCCGGTTTTCAGTCGAACCGGTCCGATTTTCACAACTATGGTATTATTCAAGTAGAAAAAGGGAAAATGCAAATAGAATTACTCAAGTAGAAAAGAAAGATTAAAAACTAGTAAGGCCAATAAGAAAAAACTCATCCCACTTATGCAAACAAAACATACAGAAAGTGCTAAAAAAAATTTAAATACCAGTTTTATTCTCAGTCTCAGTATAACTTTTTCAATAAGACAAAAAATATTATTATTTTATACAAGAACAGAAACATCCTTACCAGTTTTTAATCCTTCTTTTCTAGTTTTTAATCCCCTTTTCAGTTGACTAATTCTGAAAATTAGAAAGTACAAAAAGCAACATGCTTAATTGCATTTTTTATCCCTAATTTTTAACTTTTTGGCAAATTTTATTCCCAACAAATTAATTTGGCGCATTTTACCCCAAATTTTTAAAAAAATTTACAAATTTTACCTTTCGTAGTTGAGCTGATGTTGTAACGCTATGAATTTTCATAATGTATGATAAGTGACTTACTTAAAATGCAAGATAAATTAAATTTAAATTAGGTTATTTAATGAACTATATAAACAAAATAGATTGTTTTGTTTATGTGATTATGGTGTGTTTAGTAGTTTTCGTAATAGTTTCGATTTTACGTAAGTTTGTTATAGAAAAGGGGGTGTGAGGTTAGAAAGTCATGGTTACGAATAGCAAAAGAACTTCTTACTTTCCAACGTTTTCTCATTTCTTCCTTCTCTCTTGGATTGAAAATAATTATAAGAGATAATTAAATTTAATTTCATAAGAAAACATAATTAATAAACATGTGTGATTTTTCTGTGTAAGTTTTAGTAGAAAATTTTACTGAAATAGAGACTGTGTTATATACTGACAGTGTAAGAATACACTGTGAAAGTAAGAAAATAGTCAAGAAATTAAAATGATTTAATTATAATTAGTCTCTAATAATTATAATTAGGTTCCTATAAAAATTTTATGTTATTCTGTTACACTTGATTAAAATAATAATATTTTAACGTGATTCCAAAGAGTGTGATTTTGAGAACTTTTTGAGTTAGAAAAATTCTAAGACATTCTAAATTTTATTAGATGTCAAAAATTAAAATTAGTAAGTCATACATTTACTAATTTAATTGGCTTGATTTGTATTTTGTTATCTTATCTGCTAATTATTCTACCTAAAGCTATAAGTACACCTTCCATAATTTACTCCTACGTACTTTGTAGCAAAAATTTCAAAGACTTCCTAAATGCAATCTGTGCAAAATCATGTGAAATGAATGAGAGATGAGTTTCCTTTCTTCATTCAATTTTGACTTGGTCAAAATTAAAATCTTACTGACAGAGTTAGTAGAAAAAAAATTATACGCTGCAGGATATGTAGCCAAATCAAAAGACAAAGAAAAATTATTTCTTCTGAAAAAGGCCACTTAGGGGTGTAGACGAAAGAAAATCACCCTATGTTCATTTATGAATTTTGACTATATTGATATACTTAAGTCTATAAATTGGCTTCCTCATTTCTTCAAAACACAACGTGCACAGCCTCCAATTCTCGTCATTCGGTTTCAATTTCAATTTCAATTTATGAAACTTGCTAGTTGCAACCCCTTTTTCTCTATCTAACATCATTTTTCTCCGATAACCCTCACCGTTGAGTAATTCTACTTTTCTAAAAGTTCTTTTTCAAAATTTCTAAGTCCCAAGTTTTTATACTATGATATGTTGTTGGTTCATAGTGGTGGTTTAATATTCGTGCTCCAGAAAACTAAAAGTTCTTTCATTCCTCCATCACTCAAAGCTCTTATTTTAGCATCTCTTCGAGGTAAGGAAAGTTTACAGTTTTCATGTATTCTTTGATGTATGGATATGTTGTGATGTGTATTGATTCTGAAAGTAATGTTTTGATAATTTGTTTGTGATATAAGTTGATTGATTGGAACTATATGATAACTGGAAACAAAGTGTTTACTGTCTGGTACGTTTTTTTCTGAACATATGTTAGTATTTTTGTGATAACGTTGGCTGTGGTGAATGAAATTGAATTTTGTTTGTTGGAGATGAAAATAGACATCCGGGGCTACAGTTTTGGTACAAGAACTGCTCAAAAATATTGAAAATCGAAGGATTTATGGCCCTCGAAAGTTGAAGGTCCGGTCAGAAATACGTGATTGAACATAGTATATTGTTTTACAATTCTGTATTTCTACAAAAATCGTATTCAAAAACGAGTTATATGGTTGGAAAATAGACATTTCAAGCTTTCGAACGTAGTATGATATGCTTTCTAATTCATTATATTTCTATTTCAAAAGTTTCCTTGAAACTGACCCATCTGCAGTGAAGAAAATCTGTTTTTGAGATTTTTGAAAATTTTGGCACACTTTCTAAAAGATGATTTAGAGATTATGATTTTATCTTTTAATTTTCTTCCAAAATCTTTCTAAAGTTTTAAAGATAATTTCTATAATTTCTATTATTTTGAATGATTTTAAGAGATTTTAGAAAAACTCCATAGTGTTCTAAACAGTTTTAAAAGTTAAAAATTTTAAGGTTTTGACTAGTGTCCGGTTAACTTCGATGTTTTCTTTAACTTTGAAACCACAGTGAATATGTTGTTATTGACCACAGTGGATGATGACTGTGGATATATGTTATTAATCACAGTGGATGATGGCTGTGGATATGTTGTTGTTGACCACAGTGGACAATGACTGTGGATATGTTGTTGTGTTGGATTGTACGTGCATACATGCATGAGTCCACAGTGGATCGTGACTGTGGATACGAGTTGGCACGTAAGTTGAGAGTGGGAGTGTAGCTCTCAACCTAGTGTCGGAAAGATTGGTGGGGTTGTGTACATGGGCCCGGGGGATAGGATGGACGGACGATTCTACATTGAGACCAAGATTTTTGCAGATCTTGTGTTGTGGTGAGCCACTACCCACGTACGCCTATCCTGACAAAGCCATTAATTTATTTCCAAGACCAGTATCGGCGTTTCCCCCAATGGTCGAATTGGACTATGTTAAGGGATTTGACTGTGCTGGTCGCTCGACTAGTGAAAATCTCCATGGAGTCGTGTCTACATATAGTACATAACTAGGACATATTATTTGAGGATATGTTGGTGATTGACCTATTAAAATGGATTTTTTTGTATATTGTTATTATCTACCTTTGTGAATATGTTAGTATAAATCTAATGTTTTATTGGAAATGTATGTTCTGTAAGCTTATCCTTGCGCTGTTTGTTTGTATGTGTTTGACTGTGATGATCGCGATTCTTCGCGGGGGCAGACGGCGAACTACCGGCAGATCAGGCTATATGCGGCTGAAGTCACAGGAGACCTACTTCATCTATTCCTTATATTTTCTTATATCGTCTTAGTTTCTAGCTAAGGGTAATATGTAGTTGTGGCCAGCTAGTAGGAAATGGGCACCTTTGTACTGGTATATACATATTCCGAACCTTTTGAGATATATCAGACTTTTGGTCTGCGGTTTGTATATGACCATATGGCTTGGTATTTGTACTTCTGATATATGTATTTATGTATGGATAATTTTCAGATGTAGTTATGTATATTTCTTAATGATGAATGTTATGAATGATTAGTGATCTTACGCGAAAAAAAAATTTACACGTATTTTTCTAAATAACTTATAATAAGTTTTTAGTTAAATCTTTTCGCAATATAGTAGTTAAGTTATCTTGTGACGATAGCGGGTCGTTACAGATATGGCAGCATAAAAGTTGAGCGTAAAATTTGCAAAAAAGTTAAAAAGTTAAGGGTAAAATTCGTCAACAAGTGAAAAAGTTAGGGTAAAATTCGCTAAAAAGTAAAAAATTTGGGGGTAAAAAGTGCAATTATTTTAGCTTGTCACGTCAGCTTAGGGATGACAATGGGTAGGGTCAGGGTAGGGTCCTATAGTACCCGTCCCCATACTCGCGTTTAAAAAAAATACCCATATCCGGCCCCATACCCACGTGGGTAGCAACTTTAATCCCCATCCTCGTACTCGCTGGGTACCTATATACTCATACCCGCATCCACTACCCGCACTTTACTTATGTATAAAGTTAATAAATCAATAAAAAATGGACTTAAATGCAATTTTGATCCCCTATTTTACACAATCCGCAATCTTGATCCCTCTATTTTAAAATAGATACATTTAGTCCTCCAATTTTGTAAAATCTGTATTTTTGATCCTTCTATCAAATTGAAAGCATTGACAGTTAATAGATTAACGCTGACATTGACCTGACCCAAATATAATGATGTGAAAACGACATTATTTTTTTTTAATTATTTTAAATACTGGGTAATAATTATTTGTTTATCTACGTCACTAAAGTACATGTTACGTCAATTTTAATGGTTGGGATAGTTGTGGGTCCTAATATAAAAATTACAAGTCTTAATCATTTATTTTAAACTAGTTCTACGTTGTTGAAGCACATAGCACGTCGTAGTCAAATAAATGATATTACCTTTTTTTAAAAATATATTTTTTATCCATTATTCTACTAAGTATTTAAAATAATTAAAAATTAAATAAATAATCTCGTGTTATATTACTATATTTGGATCACGTTAAGGTTAACGTTAATTTCTTAACAGTCAACGCTTTCAATTTGATAGAAGGATCAAAATTATAGATTTTACAAAATTGGGGGACTAAATGTTTCTATTTTAAAATATGGGAACTAAAATTCCAAACTGTGCAAAATAGAGGAATCAAAGTTGCATTTAAGCCATAAAAATATTAATTAAAAAATTACTAAAAGTAAATTAAAAATTCGCACTTAAATAATTCAAACTTAACATTAAAAACATCCACACATAATATTAAAAATATAAAATATAAAATTATTATAAGTTATAACATAAATATTTTATTGTTAGTGTTAGTTTATGGAAAATATAATTTTTTTTACAAAAAAGTATATATATAACATAATTATTTATTTAAGTTATTTTAATTATATATATATATAGTAGGTGTGGGGCGGGGCGGATACTAAGCGAGTATTTATCCGACCCGCTTGTGGATATTTTTACAGATACTCGTAGGTTCTGGATACACTTTGCCATTCCTACATCAGCTCAATGACGAAAGATAAAATTTGCAAGTTTTTTAAAAAGTTAGAGATAAAATTCGTCAAACTAATTTCTTAGGGTAAAATTTGCCAAAAAGTTAAAAGTTGAGGGTAAAAAATGTAATTAAGCGAAAGCAAAATTCACATGTTTCATAGTTGTTTGATTTCATGGAGGGAAAGAAAAAAAATAATATAATAAAACACACACAAATAAAATGAAAAATAATTTCTAATTTTCAAAAAAGGGGGAATCTCTTCCTTTCCACTCATAAGTTCATACCCAGAAAATGAAAGGATGATTTCTTTTCTTTGTCAGTCAAATAAAGGCAAAGTTTCATTTCTTTTTTCCCCCCTCTCCTTAGCTCAATGCCAACGGACGTCGGTTGGACGGTGGGATCTTTTTTAACCTTTTAAAGATTGAGCGAATCATTTAAAAATCAAACATAAGTTACAAACGGTCAACTTAAAGCTATAGACTTTTTGACATTTTACCATATGTTAATTTTAGAAATGGGGGAGAAAAAAAGGATTATAAATTTGAAATGAAAAGAATAATGAATGCATTTTAAAAAAAAAAACATTTTTCCTTTTTCTATTATTTTTTGGACTCTTCAAAAAAGAAAAGTGCAAGGGATGGAAGTCTAAAGAATGAAAGTGACGGGAAAATAAAAGACTTCCTTCGATTGGACTGCCAAAAAAAAGGAGGAAGGGCCGAAGAGCAATCCTATTTACACTTTTTTTTTTCTCTTCGCATCTTCTCAGTATTTTTTTGTTTTTGTTTTTTGTAATCAGGAAATATTTGGAGGAGGAGATCTCTAACTTTTCATTTTTCATTTCAAGAATAAGACAAAAATTATCATTATTTTATACAAGAACAGAAATATCTTTATACTAGAATGTAATATTTTTCCTTATTCTTTTATATAACAAGTAGAACAATTATCCTTTTTTCCTGACTTTTTTCTCCATTTAAATAATTTAAAAATTCTTTTTTTCTTTCATTTTCTTCTCTCTCATTCTTTCCCATCACATTTCTTCTTCTTATTTTATTAAATACAACAATAGAAAGGGACGATGGTGTCATACAAAGGGAGAGCTGGCATTTGAGGTCTATTACTTAAACACATAAATGATAAAACCAGTGTTGACATATGGTCAAAAAAAAAAATAAATCAACAAACAGAGGTTTATCACCGAACAACCTAACGATAAATAAGGAAGATTCCAACAAAACAAATTACTTTTACATTAGGCATCGATTCATTTGAAGGAAGGATAGATTCATTTGATGGAGAGCTAGTACGTATTCGTATTATTAATGCCAAATTAAGAGCTTATTTAATGAATAGTATAATAATTAATTTAATTAATGTAAGGATATTTGAGAATATTGATTTAAAATAAAAGTATTGAGAAATAAATTGTATAATAGAAATTTTGGATGGAAAACTTACAAAGAATGTCTAAAAGCTTTGAGTGAACTTCTAACAATTTGATATAAGAAAGTAATTACAACAATATAAAAGACTTTGTCTAAGATAAATGAACATCTAACTATTTATACCAAAAAGAAAGACATTACAACTACAACACTTTGTTGAATAAAATATTACATCATATTTACTACTCTTATAAAATATTACATTGATATACGAAAGATACTTAAACAATATTATATTCAAAGTTTTAAGACAATTGTCTTGGTCATGAAAATCCTTCATGTGATATCCTTTATATAGACTCTGGTTGAATGAAAAGTCTTGTCTCTTTTTGTCATGTGATATGATAATGAGTTTTGGTTGAATTGAAGCATGAGATTCCTTCATGTAATATTATCTTTGATAATATTATCTTTGACTAGAAATATCAACTTTAATGTCTATTACTTTTGATTATTTGAATAATATTTCCTAGCAATCATATGCATTGTCTTGTAGATAATTGTTAGTACTTGATGAAACTTTGTCTTCAATCTATTGAGATTGGGTTGAATTGAAAACTTTTAATCTTTCTTCATTCTTCTTCTGAAGTGGCAGCCAATAAGGTTGCCAATTTTTTTTTTTTTTTTCTACTAAGAATAATGATTCTTTATTGTTTGGATTTTTAGCTCTTGATTTTTGTTGCGACATTTTTACTCAAAGAGACATTAAATTTTACTCACCATTTAACACATGTTGATTTAGCCAAATAATGAAGATCTATTTTATTGGTAAGTATCACATAATCAGTCCCATGACATAATTCAAGTTATTCCTTAACTAGCCACAAACGATATAAATTAGTATCTTTGAGTAAAAGTAGATTTTTCTTTAAAATATAGATAAATGTTAACTTTTTGCGTCAATAATGTAATAATGGATCCAAAATCATATAAATACTTCATTAACTATTTGGAAAATTTTAGGAAAATCTCCCTTTTTGATCTAGAAAAACTAATAGTGTTAATAAAAATGAATGTAGAAAGTATTGTACGAGGTGTCTATATATATAATTTTGAAGGAAAAATTGTCTTAAAGTCTTGTATTGATAAAGGTCTTGGTTCTAATCATAGATTGAAAGGATTTTTTTTTTAAAAAAATTCTTTTGAAAATAGTATTCCTTGACCATTTGAATCCTCATGATTATGGATTTCTATTGAATATGTGTGTCCACTAATATGAACTCGTTGAATTTTCTAATTTTACAAGGTTCATGTGAAATATAATGAAATTGAGTTGTAAGGATTTTTTGAGCTATTTCTCTTGTGAGAAATTTTATCCCTTCTTTCACAATTATCATTATTAGAATAAGCTTATGGTTTTTATTTTTGTATGCTTGATTAGGGGGCGATGAAGAAGCTTGTGTTCTAGTGATATTAGAGGTGTTTTTATCAAGGTATGATGATATTGTAGAGGGGTAAACTTATTGTAATGAGGAACTATGAGATTTAGAGTGATCATAGACTTTTCTTATGTTTTAATTGGAGAGTTTTGAATAACTTAGGCCAAAGTGGTTGACCTTAGTGGAACAAGTGTTGAAATGGATGAAGGCATTGGTGTTGAGAGTCTTTTTGAAACTCATATTAATGTTGTTAGTGCCCTGTCACTTAGTGGGAGGCCATATTAATCTTTCGACATGACCTTACTACTGCTCATATAGAGTCATGTAAAAGATTACTTCCTCCGAACTGAAATATAAGCAAAAGAAATTGCATGTGTGTTGCACTAAAATATAAACAAATTTTAACTAACTCTATCATATTTAATGATATCATCTCCAAAATATCCTTCATTTAATTAGAGTTTTATTTCTAACATCTTTTTTTGTCCTATGTAATTAAATGTAAGGAGTACTTTAGGAAATGAGTTAATCTTTTTATTGAGACTATCGAAATTAAATGATCATAACTAACTTTCTTAAAGGGTGTGATTCCATTTTTTTTTGCTTATATTTCAGTTCGGATGGAGTATCTTGTAAGAAAATCAAGTAACTTTTTATCTCTCTTAATACGAACAATGTGGAAATCAAAACATTAAAAAAAAAAAAAAAACTTGTCATCTAGTAAAATTAATTTTAAAAATGGTTTTTTTTACATCAAATAATATCTAACTAATTGTTTTAAGGAAGATTTTTTTGAGACTTGCTTAAGAATGCTAATTTTTTTTTTTGTTTTAACAAATTTTAAAATATTTGTATTGAACAAGTATTTTTATCGTGTTTTATTCTTGATTTTTTTTTTTTTAACAAATCAAAGCCTTCCCTAGTTGGCTAGTTCCATTCCCATTACACAATTCCACGAGGCGAAGGTGCATTAAATGATTTCGTTGAAAAACAATTGCGACGCATAGCGGGCACGATGTGATAGGTAGGAAGGTTTTTAAATCTTGGTACCCAACATCCTCATAATAATTCAAAGGTCTCTCTTATCCTAAAGATTCCTTTATATTTTTGTCTTCAAAATCAAACAAAACACAAGTACACAACACAAGCATAGTTTTTTTTCTCTCACAGTGCTCTGCTGTGGTCAACTTTGTTTCCTTATATAATATTTATTCTCTTCTCCAACCCCCTCCTTCCATGGCTTCAGGTTCCAATTCAAACCTTAGAATCACCATTGAAAGCAATCCTTCCGAGTCACGCCTAGCTGAATTGAACATCAAGTGCTGGCCCAAGTATGCCCCTTTTCTTTATTTTCATCTCTCTTTATGCTCTTTTTTTATTTTATTTTTCTCTATTTAATTAGATTCATAATATGCATATATAAACTTTTTCCATTGATGGCCTTTATTTGTTTTCTTTTCTTTTGATGGGGTGGTTGTAAAATGGAAGATGGGGTTGTTCTCCAGGGAAGTACCAATTGAAGTTTGATGCTGAAGAGACATGCTATTTGTTGAAAGGGAAGGTGAAGGCATATCCAAAAGGGTCATCAGAGTTTGTGGAGTTTGGTGCTGGAGACCTTGTGACCATACCAAAGGGACTCAATTGCACTTGGGATGTGTCAATTGCTGTGGATAAGTACTACAAATTTGAGTCACCCAATTGAATCAACATCATCTTCTTCTTTTCTTAGTGTTTTGGATCACTATGAATATTGTGATTCAATTAGTTTTTAGCAATTTCATTCATCAAATTATTATTATTATTATTATTATTCGTTCTACAATTCTTTCACAGTTTTCATTATCTAGTATTTTGTGGAAGACTGGTGTTGGGGTTGGTTTTTCTCTTTTCGTTTGTTTTGCTGGGAATTGGTACTTTTAGTCAAAGGAGGAACCGATCAGTCAAAGGCTTGTCCCGTTCAAACCAAGCATCTTTATAGAGTTGGATATTAGATACAATTTTTAATGTTTCTGTTTTTTATTTAATGTTTCTTTGACTCATCAATCAATCAATGAGATTTTTTTTTCTCTTATATATATTCATGATTCCGAAGGAATTCGGTTTGGACTTTGTTGGGAAAATGATTTAGACATTTATAAAATCATTAAAATGCATTCGCTTTTTATATTAACTATGTATACTTCTTCATTTAATGATTATTTCATAGTAAAATATTTAAAAATTGTTGAAAATTATAATAAAGAATTATTCCTCGTTTATATAGTGACCGACCAAAAAAAGTCTCATTTATTTAGTGATTTTTTTTCGAGGCACTATTTCATGTGCAGGAACTTTCGTGAGTTTTACTAGTAAAGTGTTTGACATGCTATTAGTATAATTTTTTTATTTGCGGGTTATTATTTAACAGAAAATTTTTAGTTGAAAGTTCATCATAAAAATTAATGATACTACCAATATATTTGATTAATGAACTTTAGAACAAATAAATATAAAATAAAAGTGGACTTTAGTTTTTATACGGAGTTATTATTATATAGACATGGAAGTAACACGTGATCCTTAAGCACAGTCAGTAAAAAATACACACTTGTAAAATAAAAATAAAAAAACCAACAAGTCGTTGGTTTGAATGGTGCTCGGTCATCTTAAACAAGGTTTCAGGTTCGAGCCTTATGGATAGAAAAACGTGGTTGTGTGGGAAGAATCCCACTAAAAGTGATCAGTCAGGTTTTCCGACAGAGATTAGTCATTAACAAAGTCATTGGATACTTCGTACCAATAACATGATAGTAAAAAAAATAAGATACATGATTTTCAATTATTTAAATAAAATCTTCTACTATTCCAAATTGTTTTGTTTTGTTTTTTTTATATACACTACAAGTATTTATCCATCGTAGACAATCACACTTGAGTAGGATAGGATCACTGTATTTAATATAGTTGTATACAAGGGCGGAACTAGAAAAAATAATTAGGGGGGCAAATTTTTTTTTTTCGCAACATAAAAAAATTAATAATTATTTAAAATTTAGTTTAATAAAAATAAAATATAATATATTTCATAAAATTAAATATAACTACTTTTTATGGGAAGAAAAAGGACATATTCAAAAATAATAAAGCATTTCTTTTTGATAGTTCAACTGTAGATTTTTTTTTCAAACACATAAACATAAAAAAACAACATTGAAAAAATAATATAGTAAGTTAAAATGTAATTGAAGTAATTAAAATAATAGAAGTCGAGACTAAAGACTTAACTGACTTATAACATACTGATAAAAAATTGACTTATAACAATTGATCCAGAATAGTGAAGATAAGACCTTGTTTATTAACATATCTAAGTTTCGGTCACTCAAAGAAAGAATAGTTAAATATTTGATATCAAAGATCAAGTTAGCATAACACAAACAATGACCTTCAATACACACTTTTATCTTTTTTTTACCAATCCACGTAAACCGGTTTAATTAAAATGACAGCATATAGATAAAGTACAGAAAGATTTTATCTACTGCACAATATTTATCAATTTAGATTGGTTTCTTAGGATAATTATTAGGAGAATATAAATTATACTAGGATAATTATTAGGAAAATATTAGTAAAGGGGTAAGTGGTCCCATAAGCAACAGTGCTAGCTTAATCTTTTGGGGTCAAGTATTAGTAAGAGAGGAGGGAGGGGGATAAATTATGGTTTTAACATTAGATGCTAACCGATTGAAATAATTTTAGGGGGGCGGCTGCCCTGTGAACATATACGTAGTTCCGTTCCTGGTTGTATATCCAAGACTTAAACTCAGGACTTCTACTTAGGGGACGATTGTTTCATGGAATCATCTTGCATTTCGGGAATATGAAGGTGAGAATGTTTATTCTCATGTTTGTTAGAAGGTTATTAGAAAATATTTTCGAGTATCTTTTATTTCCGGAAAAGTTATATTCCCATGTTTACACAGCTTTTATTCTCATGCTAATGAGGGTGGAAAAGTTACATTCTCATGGGAATGTGAGAAGTTATTTTCTAAGTCTACTATAATTTTTATTTTTCATTTATTATTTTGAAACTTTAAAAGTATTCATAGGAATGTTAAAAATTAACAAAACATATTTTTATATATGTCAAGGAATAACATTCCTAACTACAATATTCCTAGAGATGTGATTTCCGGTAATTGCAAGATGATTTCGGGAAATAAACATCCCTTAAACTAGAACAACCCCACACTAATTAATTCATGCATTTGGTGGTTCAAATTGTTGTTTCTTTTTTCTATTTGTTTCTTTTTTTTACAAATTAACCGTGCCTAACGTGTTATGTCCATGCCTATGCTTGAATATCTCCTATCAATGTAATAAGTTTTACATTATCAATCAATTAGACAATACTGTACCTTAGAGATAATTTTTTAGAAATTTTGAAATAGATTGATGATGTAAATATCTTTTACACTTTTATCTAATTATAGATTATCATATTCAATTATATTGACTTTTGTAATAATTACTCTTTTATCTCATTATATTTGTAATTATTAGAATATTTCTTTATCTGTCAAAAAAAAATCTTTATCTAAAATTATGTCATTTTAGAATATCAATAAAGTAAACCTAAAAAAAAAAGAATATCAATAAAGTATTAATTATTTTTTAGTAAAGTGGATGTATAATAGTGTAGCTAATAAAGGTATTTTAGTTAGATGAGATTATTACGAGAATTGATACAATCAATTATTTCCTTAAGTTTTATGTGTTACTTTAAATGATAAATTAAAAGAGATAATAGTAATTTAAAAAAAATATATATGTAAAATGATTTTTAATTGGTTGATCTTATAAAAATCTTTACACTTATAATATAAAACAGAATTTTTTTTTTGATGGCAAACAGATTATGTAATTTCATTCAAAATGATGGCATCAATACAACTGGGTACATGATCAAATATATGTGGACTAGCTTAAAATCTAGATGTCCTTGATAATACATGAGTGACTTGATTGTCTTGTCTACGAATAAATCTCACAGAAGAGTTAGAAATAGAATTGAGTTTCTGCTTACAAAGTGACAAAATGAAACCAAATTCAGAGTTCAAATTAGAATCTGAAGCGATGCCATCTGAAACTTGTTTGCAGTCCAATTCAAAGAGGACATCATGAAAGTGCATGTCATTAGCCCACGATAATGCCTCTAAAAGAGCTCTAGCCTCAGCCTCATAGACAGGGAGAATTCCTTGCTGCCATTTAGTCATAGCAGCAACAAAAAATCCATGCTCATCACGGAAACAAGCTGCAACTCCAAATTTTCCTTCATCCGCATAAACAGCTGCGTCTATATTGCATTTTAAGAATCCTGCAGGTGGTTTGTTCCATCTAGACAGTGGAGACTGAACAGTTGACAACAACGTACCATGATTACATGTATTATTCTTCCCAGAACGAACAACATGCCATTGAGAAAGATAGTCTCTGGTGAGACTCAGGGAGACCGCCACTGGTTTATCAATATTATCCCACAATTGTTCATTTCTTCTGTGCCACAAACACCAAAGAATTGAGGCAAACTGCAACTGGTACTGCTTCTCCAGGTGCTTTAATGCATGAAAGATGAGATCCTTGACTGAATTTGAGTCACTGATGAAGGTTTGCAAATGTTGCCAAACATCAGTAACAGACCATACCTTTATTGCGTGAGGACAATCAATTAACAAGTGCCACGCTGTTTCAGGATTGCTTTCACATAAAGGACAAAGCATAGAGCATTGTACTCCCTTAGAATTAAGCTTGTATCTTGTTGGCAAACAATTCCGAGCTAGACGCCAAAGGAAAATCTTGATTTTTTGTGGGATATTAAGTCGCCAAATGAGGTTCCAATCACCCTGCTCCCGGAGATAATTATTATCAATCAGGGATTAAGTAATATAGTAATAGGAAGACTTCACTGAATAGTGGCCGTCCCTGCTCAATTTCCAAATCAACTTATCTTGGCTTTGACTAGAATGAATAGGCATGTTGAGAATAATCTGGCTATCTCTGTTGTTGAAAAGATGTTGTATTAGATCCATCTTCCATGTGTTTGTGGATTCATCAATAAGTTCAGAGACTCTTAAGTCTTCCAATCCATCACGCGGGCTGCTTTGGATATAAGAATTGTCTTGTGCACGTAACCAAGGATCATTCCACACGTTAATCATGGAGCCATCTCCCAACCTCCATCTAATGCCTTCTTTCACCACTACCTGTGAAGTGTAGATGCTACGCCAAATAAAGCTTGGATTGTTGCCCAAGCGAGCTTGTAAAAAGTCCTCCTTCGGGAAATATTTAGCTTTGAACACACGTGAAACAATAGCATCTTGGTCGGAAAGGAGTTTCCAACCTTGCTTCCCTAGCATGGCAAGATTAAAAGAATAGAAATGGCGGAAGCCCATCCCTCCATGTTCCTTCCTCATAGATAAACGATCCCAACTAAGCCAATTTATACCTCTACCAGATTGCTTTTTTGATCCCCACCAAAAAGAGTTTAGCATCTTTTGAATATCATCACCCAAACTTGAAGGTAATAAAAAAGTACTCATACAGTAAGAGGGAATTACCTGAGCAACTGATTTGATGAGTACCTATTTTCCAGCTTTAGATAAATGCCTCCCTGACCAGTGATTGATCTTCTTCCATACTCTATCTTTCAGATAATTGAAGATGGGTTTCTTTTTTCTGCCAATCATGGAGGGCATCCCAAGATATTTTCCAGTTCCTAGACATTCAGAAATGCCTAAAATACTGGAAATGTTATCCTTTATGCTTTGGGGAGTGTTAAAATAGATTTCTGATTTATGAAAATTGACGGCAAGTCCAGATGATTTCTCAAAAGCAGATAAAATAGCCTGCAAAGTCAGAACCTCTCTATCAAGAGCCCTGCAAAAAAGAAAATAGTCATAAGCAAATAACAAGTGTGAGAGGATGGGTGCTCCCCTGCACACTTTGATACCATATATGTCTCCACGTTCCTCTGCCTTCTTTAAAAGGGTGGTGAGACCTTCCATACAAAGAATAAATAAGTAGGGTGACAGAGGATCTCCCTGTCTAAGACCCCTCCCTGGATTAATAGGTCCCACTCCATCTCCATTAATAATAACATTGAAGTCAATCGTTTGAGTGCACATTTTGATCCAATTCACCCAGGTTGAGTGAAAACCCATTTTCAGCATGAGAGCAATTAAATAATTCCATTCTACTTTGTCGAAAGCCTTGCTAATGTCAATCTTCAAAGCAAATTCACCAACCTTGCCCTTGACTTTACATTTCATATGATGAACGGTTTCAATGGCAACCAAAACATTATCAAGGATGGACCGACCCTCCACAAAAGCTGATTGTTCTTCAGAAATACATTTTGGAAGGACAACTTTTAATCTGTTGGCCAAAACTTTTGAGATAATTTTTATACAAAACATTACATAAAGAAATTGGCCTCATATCCAACATAGAAATAGGATTGTCCTTTTTGGGGATTAGAATAATATCAGTATTATTCAACTGAGGGGGGAACACACCTTGATTGAGCCAGTTAATTGACTCATTAAAAATATCATCTCCAAGAGTATCCCAAAATCGCTTGTAGAAAGCAGGGTTGAGTCCATCAGGTCCAGGTGATTTATCACTGTGCATCTGGAAGAGTGCTTGCCTGAATTCTTCCTTCTTGAACGGCTCTATCAAAAATGCATTATCATCAACATCAATTTTTTATTGGATATGGCTAACCGTAGCATTAATTTCCCCACCATCACTAGTGAAAAGGTTCTGAAAATAATTCTGGGCTACATTGCATAGGCCATCATGGTCAAACACCATCTCACCATTATCTGTAGTCAGCTGAGTAATTTTATTTTTCCTTTTCCTAGCCGTAGCAGTAGAGTGAAAAAAACGGGAATTAGAATCTCCATCACGAAGCCAGTAAAGTTTTGCTCTTTGCTTCCAAAAGATATCTTCTTGATGAAGAAGAGTATCTAGTTTTTCTCGCAACTCCAGGAAACGATTGCATGAGTCTGAATCCATTTTCTCTCTCAAAAATTCCATTTCCTTTTTGCATTCCACTATTTCGTGCCTGAATCGGGTGCGGATACGAGTACCCCAAGCAGCAAGCTCATCGGCACAGCTATAAAGCTTTGATAAAATATCAGGAGAAGATGCTTGTTGAAGACCAGAATTTACAACATGGACAAGCTCAGATTCCTCTAGCCAAGCATTCTCAAAGCAAAAACGTCTTCTCTTAGGGACACGGTCAATAAGAGAGAGCTTCAAGATGATGGGAGAGTGGTCAGACTTGCATGAAATGCCATTTACAAGACAACAGTTTGTGAAAATGTCCAGCCAGCTTTGGGTTGCCATTGCACGGTCAAGTCTTTCTTCAATTTCGTGGGGAGTTCCTTTACTCTTCGACCAAGTAAAAGGATGGCCAGATAAAGGAATATCTTTAAGGTTGGCATCAAGTACTGCCTCTCTGAAACCACTAATAAGCCAATTGGGATGATCAACATGTCCCCTTTTCTCCTCATGTGCAAGAAGATCACTGAAATCTCCCATGATGCACCAAGGAAGAGAATGATCTGCTGACAGATGCCTCAGTAAATTCCAGGAGTCTTTTCTTTTACTTCTATCCGGGAAGCCATAAAACCCAGTAAAGCGCCAAGGGGGCCTTCCAGGTTGATTAACAATAACATTAATAAAATTCTGTGAATAATTTATCAGCTGACAATCAAACGGATTTTTCCAGAAAATTGATAAACCTCCACTTTTTCCCACACAATCAATAGAAAAACAATAATCATAACCCAACATAACTTTTATTTCATCAATTCTATTCTGAATTACAAGAGTTTCTGAAAGGAAAATAAAATCAGGCTGAAAAGTCCGAATGAGATCACGGAGAGAGAGAACTGCACTCGGGTTGCCCAGACCCCGACAGTTCCAAGATAGGAGACTCATGGCTGCTGGCAGGCCTGGCTGCCAGGCTCTGCCAATAAAAAATGCTCCTTGATAGTTTCCGTTGTGGTGCTGGTACCGGAATTGGTGGTGTTGCTATTGCTAGTCACGGCTTTGGGATCATTTATGATTTTTCTTTTTTTATCACCAACGATCAAATTTGTCTCCATGCAATCATCTTGTGATTTTTTGGAATTTTGAATCCCATTATTGTCCCCATTTAATGCAGACGTTGCATTATTTGGAGAAAGAATTAATGGATTCTGAAAAACAGCAACCATCAAATCATTCCGTTTTTTGTCTTCATTATTATTGCTGGGCCCATGCATATTATTGCTTCCCGACATTTCAGTTACTTTACATGGAATGGGTTTTGATTGCCAGTTACCCGAATTAACTCCTTCATCCCGAAGATAGCGGGATCCACCATGGTTAACTGAACTCCTGATGTTAGCCCTAATGTCGGGACCCCAAGAGCGCTTGCCGTCGTCAGCCGTCATGGAAAAGAGTTGCTTGCAGAGATCATCAGTGTGATCCATCAGGCCGTAGAAATAACAGAAGGGTCCAAGCCGCTCATACTTGAAAAGGACTTCATATGACTCCCCACCTTGCTTTTTGATTTTCCTTGAACGCTTAAGAGGTTGACGAACATCCAGTAGAACTCTAATTCTCATAAAAGAACGCCAGATATTTGAGTTGTTCTTTTCATCATAGTCCAAGAACTCACCTAGGGAATTGGCAATATTCTTCCCCACCCCAATAGAGATGAAACTTGTTGGAATGTTGTGGACCTGAATCCAAAAAGGAATCTTGAAAAGAGGCACCTGGTTTGGAATTTCTCCTTGTCTGATAATACTCAGAATAAGATGATGCTTATCAAATGACCATGGACCGCCTTTGAGAACTCGCTGTAAATCCATAAGATGAAAAAACTGGAACAAAAATATGCCCTTTTCGACTTCCTTGATGCTAACCCCCCTCATAGGATGCCATATTTCCGCCATGCGCTCTTTCATAACTTGGACTCTGATTGATCGCTCTGTAAGAAAACGTCCCACCAAGCAAAGGGATAGATCAATGCTTTCTTCTTGAATGGTATCTCCTAAGATAACTATCTCCTCATCATCTCCATCCAGCGATAAGCCTTCATTATTTGGTGCAGCCATGGGAACAAAAGAGATAATAACACAGCCTATAGAAAAGGATAGAAGAGAAAACATCACTTCTCACAAGAAGGGGAACCCTATCAGGGAGAGAAAGCTTCTCACATGCAAGGGAACCCTAGCAGAGAGACCCTAGCAGGGAGAGAAAAAATCGAGTTTGACATAGGATTTTGACATAGGATTTCAAACAGAATTTATCCTTACATTCTATAAAGTAAAATTCATTTAAACCATTTTATAAAAGTCACATTAAGACCAAAATGAACACAAAATGTCTCCATCTCTCCACTACCATGACCAATCAATCACCCTTTCTCATTTTTTCTTTGTCTCTTTGTTCTCAAAGGACTCGAGTCAAGATTCAAGCATAAAGATTTTGTAGTGATAGTCTAAAATTGCTAATATTAACCCTTACTTTATTTCTTCTTATGTTTTCTTCATTTCTAGTTCAACATACCACATGCCAAAAGTGCACGAGTACTTCTACAGATTTGGTAAGAGGAGTAAAGAACCTGCATATGATCCTTTACCTTTTATAGTGGTGGCTATACTTGTTATTTTCTCGTGATTTCTGCCTATTGTTTCAATGAGTTACAAAAGAGAATAAGAGATTATAACTCATGCTCGAGAAAATGAAAAGTGATATACACAACCTTCTACTTAATTAAGTGGCAATTTCACTAATGCAAGCTTTACACCTACTTAAGAGGTAATCATCAATGATAAATGGAATGAAATCCAATGAGATGAAATGCAATAAAATTAATATTATTTAGATCTTTTTTTATAATGAAATTTAAAACAATAAAAAAAAACAGGCTGACTCTATCTCGTATCCCTCAAATCAGAAAATAATGCAAAACTGAATAAGAGAAGTGTATTGATGTCGTTAAGTTTCCATTCCATTCCATTCCATTAACGAAAAAGATACACAACATTATGTTATATAAATTGATAAAAGTCTACGTATAATTAAAAAGAAAAAAGAAAAAAAATAAGACATAACATAACATAATATTATTAAACTTAAGAACGGGATTGTAATTTGCTTTAAGTTACAGGTAAGGCATATTTGTTATTGTTATATCAAAAGGGAAATGCTGATTAGTACGAAACTGATTTCATATTAATTAGACGAAGGTTGTTTTCCGTAAAAAAAAAAACATTTTATCTTTTTTAATTTATATTTTATAATTATTTAAAAAAATAACAACCAATAACTGATAATTTGTGCCTTTTGTACATTTTTCCGTACTGAATAGCAGTACTCATATCACAAGTCACAACCCAATGGTGTTGAAGGAGCATAGATTTGGGCTCACTATAACATGGAGCCCAACTTAAATCGGATGGAGTTGACAACATTCACGTGCACCTTCAAGTCTTTAATATTTTCTAGTGATTTCGTCCATTTGGTGATTGAAGCAAATAACTTTTTTTTTTTTACAGAAAAAAGCTTATATCATTTCATTAATAACGAATTGAGCAATACAATTTGGAACATGCTGAAAGATATGGAGACTAGTATGAGATGGTGCCACCCTAGCAAGAGTATGGGCAACACCGTTAGCTTGCCTCCTAATAAAGCCAACCTTAAAGGTTTGATTAATGGCCAATAACTTTCTACACTCTTGAATTATAATGCCTAATTCTGCATCATCGGCAGAAATAGAATTTATTCTGTCCACCACTAGTTTGCAATCAGACTCTAAAGAAATGAAAGACCTAGGGTTCTAATAGAGAGGAGAGAGAGAGAGAGAGAATTGAGAAACTTGTGAACTTGTTATTGATTTTTCTGATCTCTCAAAGTAGAGGGATCAATTTATATAGTACACACTACTAATGTGATAGCTACTCTAACTGCTATAACTAACTTTACTAACTTCCTTTTGCTGATGTGGCAGATTGCCAGTCAGCATGAGAAATACTCATTACATACTTATTACTCTATTACTCCCCCCACAAACTCAGGTTTATGAGGAACTCAAAACCTTGAGTTTGTCTCTAAGATAGCAGAACCGAGTCTTAGGAAGAGGCTTTGTGAGGATGTCAGCAACTTGTGCTTGAGCAGGAACATAGGAAACAATTAATGACTTATTAAGCACTCGTTCTCTAACAAAGAAGATATCGAGCTCCATGTGCTTTGTTCGAGAGTGAAGATCAGGATTGTGACTCAAAGCAATAGTGCTTTGATTATCACAATATAGGACTGGAGTTGGAACATGAACTTGCAACTCATCGAGTAAGGATCGAACCCAGAGAACTTCAGATGCAGCTATGGCCAAGCTACGGTATTATGCTTCAATAGTGGATCAGGCTACCAGAGTCTGCTTTTTAGACCACCAAGAAATGAGATTAGGACCTAGAAACAAACAAGCACCTGAAGTAGACCTTCACGATCATCAATATCAGAGGCCCAATTAGCATCTGAATAGGCCTGTAAAGTAAGAGGATTGATGGTAGTTGCAGGCTGAAAAGTAAGACCAAAATCAAGAGTGCCTCTGAGGTATTGCAGATTACACTTTACTGCAATCCAATGAGAGGTCAAAGGTTGAGACATAAATTGGCAGACCTTGTTAACTACATATCCAATTTTGGGACGGGTGATGGTGACATATTGAAGAGCTCCAACTATGGACCTGTAGGTGACAGAATCATCAAAGTAATCAGACCCATAGCGAGAAAGCTTAATTAGTTGAAGAGGAGTGGAAATGCCCTTAGCAGTATCCATATCAGCCCGTTGCAAAAGATCCCGAATGTACTTTGTTTGTGTAAGAATAAGAGAACCTGAAGCTGTGTGTTTGACCTCTATTCCAAGAAAGTAGTCTAAATCACCTAGTTGCTTGAGAGCAAAAGTATCATTCAACTTAGTAATAAATCCCTGAACCACAGAGAGAGAATTTTCTGTAATAAGGATGTCATCAACATAGATAAGCATATAAATGCAGACATCATTCTTCTTATAAATCAGTAAAGAAGGATCACACTTGCTCTGCAGAAAATCAAAACCAATCAGAGTCTTAGTTAGATGATCATACTAGGCTCTTGGAGCCTGTTTTAAGCCATAGATGGCTTTTTGAAGCTTACACACAAGTGTTCTGTCAGAAGCTTCAAAACTAGGAGGTTGTGCCATATAAACATCTTCCTCCAATAGGCCATTAAGAAAGGCATTATTAATGTCAATTTGTTTGATTGGCCGCTTGTTGGTGAGAGCAAGAGTAAGAACAACCCAAATAGTAACAGGCTTGACCACAGGAGAAAATGTTTCAGTATAATCTCTGCCAAACTTTTGATGAAAGCCCTTAGCTACCAATCGTGCTTTGTACTTGTTAATGCTACCATCAGAGTTCTCCTTTATACGAAAAACCCATTTGCACCCTACAATTGAACAATTTGGAGGCAAAGAGACAAGAGTCCAGGTTTGATTAGCTATTAAGGCATCAAACTCAAGCTGCTTGGCAGCTTTCCATTGTGGGGATGATAGGGCTTGCTTAATTGATGTTGGTTCAGCAGTAGTGAGAAGAAGTGTAGGCTGAAGTCATGGTTTGACAATGCCAGATTTGGCTCTTGTCTGCATAGGATGTATGTTAACAGGTGGGGGTGGTAGGGGTGGTGGGGGTGGTGGGGGTGAGGATGAAGGTGATGGTTGTGGTGAGGAAGGAGAGGAAGCAGTAGAAGATGAAGATGTGGCAGAACTGGGAACATTTGGTGAAGGTGAAGAAGTAGGAGAAGATGATTGGTGAGGTATATGAGAGGGTGCAGAATGTGAAGAAGACATAGTTGGTGGTGCTAATGGAGCAGTAGGAGTAGAAGATAAAACTTCAAGAGGAAATGAAGTTGAGACTAGAGGAGTGATTGAAGACGGTTTGGGTGAAGATTGATGAGGAAATCTTTGCTCATTGAATATCACATCTTTTGAGATAAACATTCTGCCATTTATATCAAGACACTTGTACCCCTTATGAGAAGGGGAATATCCCAGAAAAGTACACTCTGCTGATCTAAATTACAACTTATGTGAATTATAAGGTCTATGGAAGGGGTAACAGGCACATCCAAACACTTTGAGAAAGGTAAAATCAGGAGCTTTATCATATAAAACTTTATAAGGAATGGCAAGATTATGATATGTAGAAGGAAGTCTATTTATCAAGTACACTGCTGTGTGGAAAGCATGATCCTAATACTTCATAGGAAGAGAGGCCTGAGACAGCAAAGTTAAGCCCATCTCAACAATATGGCGATGTTTCCTCTCAACCACACCATTTTGATGATGGGTGTGAGGACAAATCAAGCGATGAGTAATACCCAAACTGGTTAGGTATTGTGTGAAGGGCCTGAATTCACCACCCCAATCAGATTGTAAGGACTTTATTTTACTGTTAAACTGGAGTTCAACTATAGCTTTGAATTGTTTAAATGTGGTAAGGGCTTCAGATTTGGTTTTTAGAAAATAAATCCAAGTAAACCTACTATAAGCATCAACAAAAGACATATAGTAAGTGTAACCCATGGAAGATTGCATAGGTGCTGGTCCCCATAAGTCACAGAATATTAATTCTAAAGGAACAGAATAAACAGTATCAGATAGATGAGAAGGAAATCTATGGGACTTGCCCATACAACAAGCAATGCAAAAATCAATAACACTCTTATTAGAAACAGGTATATTACAAAGTTTGAGTACATTTTGTAAAACAGAAAAACTAGGGTGGCCAAGTCTATTATGCCACAGAGACAATGAAGTGAAGGTGGGTGTATTTACAGTGTTTTGGGAAGTAGGAAAAGAGTTACAGACAGTAGACAAAACATTAGAACTTGAAGGAAGCTTTTCTGCAGACGAAACAGCCATTGATTGAGAAGAGTTTGAAAGTAGATTTGGGAATGAATATAGACCATCAGAACTGAGATGACCACACAGCAAAACCTTGTGATCAACTTGAGATTTTACAACACAGTAAGAAGGATGAAACTCAAAGTAAACATGATTATCACGAGCAAATTTGCTCACACTTACTAAGTTCTTAGTAATAGAAGGAACAAGCAACATATTATTAATATGCAACATGGTATGAGTGTTGTAAGAAGAAGGAAAAGAAGCTGAACTAATAGATTTAATAGGCAGACCTTGACCATTCCCCAGGAACACATGTTCCTGAGCAGTGAGAGGAACTTCAGTGGCTAAGTTGTAGGGGTTAGCAGTGACATGATGCGAAGCACCAGAGTCAACAAACCAATTCTGTGATTGCTGTTGGGGAACAACACTTGCAATAAAAGCTTGAGGTGGTGGTGGACAAGTAACATAAGTCGAAGAAGAAGGTACAATAGTAATGGATGGAGATGGCTGAGGTGGTAACATAGGTTGTTGAGGGCGAATATACTGGTATGGATTGAAATTGTAGTGGGTAGGATATGGTTGAACTGCATAATAAGGCTGTGAGGAGGCAAAACTTTGCGATGGTGGCATATAATTCTACTGGGAATTATTATAATTCTGCTGAGAATTGGTATAGTTCTGCTGTGGAGGAGCATAACTAGGATTGAAACGATGATAGCAGTATGAAGCATCATGACCAAATTTATAACAAACTTGGCACTGAACATTGCCACGACCACCTCTGCCACCTCTGCGGCCAAAACGACCACCACGACCACTCTAAAATCCAGAGACTTGAGAATTATTAGAGAGAGACTGAGAAATAGTTCCTGCATAATTGACCTGAGGTGCAGATTCGGTAGTAGGATTCTGTTGCAGTGAAGAATCAACTGACTTTGATTGTGTTAGATTTATAGTAGAAACAGAGTCAAGTACTTCCTTCTGTTTGTTAATGCGACTTTCTTGAGCTAATAGCAGAGACGCGACATGATCAATATCAAACCACTCAGGTTTACTATTAACCAAGGTAACTAGGGATTCATATTCTACTGGTAAACCATCAAGAAGAGCATCAAGTTGTTCTTGTAATGAAACATTTTCACCAATAGACAGAAGTGAATCAGAAATCGATTTTATGCGAGTTAATAGCTGCGAAATAGAACGATCACCTTTTTTGGTGTTACGAAGCTCAGATCGAAGATGACGTGCTTGCGCTTTGATCTTTGAATGAAAATAATGATGAATCTTTTCCCATAACTGCCAGGAATAACGACATCCAATTACCTTAGGTAAGATCAACGATGACAATGAGGATTGAAGCCATGCCAGAAGGAGTTGATCTTGTAATTCCTAAAATGTATATGCTGGATTCTTAATGTCAGCGATCCGATCTGCTTCAGTAAGATAGCGACTCGAAATTTGAGGAGCAGCACAAAACCGATGAAGATGATGCGCACGAAGAACAGGTTCGACCTGTTGGAGCCAAACGAGATAATTATCCTCAGATAATTTCTCAGTAATTGGATATATATGTGAAGAAAATGCTGGTGGAGATGGCGGTGGAACCGTCGCCGAAAAAGAGGCGCCGTGCAGCGGAGGACGAACACTACTAGGATCGGAAGCCATGCGAGACTTTAGAAGCTCTGAATACCATAAAGAAATGAAAGACCTAGGGTTCTAACAGAGAGGAGAGAGAGAGAGATAATTGAGAAACTTGTGAACTTGTTATTGATTTTTCTGATCTCTCAAAGTAGAGGGATCAGTTTATATAGTACACACTACTAATGTGATAGCTACTCTAACTTTACTAACTTCCTTTTGCTGACGTGGCAGATTGCCAGTCAGCATGAGAAATACTCATTACATACTCATTACTCTATTAGACTAAAAAAATGACATCCTTAATACCCCTCATGCTAGCCAAATTCAGCGCAATTAACAAGGCTAATGCTTCACCTTCTGCAACTTGTAAGTAAGGTCTTCTCCAATCTGTTATAGCCAAGATTACATTCCCATGCGAATCTTTAAAGCATACACCGAAACCAGTACAATTGGATTCCAAGAAGAAAGTGACGTCAGTATTACACTTTGTATAACCTGGGATTGGATGAGTCCATTGAATTGGATCATTGCTAATTAGTTGAACAAATTCACGTGTAGAATTACCTTTAGCTTTACTCCAGTTTTGAAAAAAAGAATCTCCCATATGAATGACCGAGAGATAAGAGTAAGATTTATCTTCCCATAGCTTTTGGTTCCTTCTATTCCACATACTCCAGATGAGCATTGCACTACGTTGTTGGAACTGCAGATCTACCCGGTTCATGAAATCAAAAAACATCTCCTTGAATGAGCTGTTACAGTCCACCAAATCATCAATAACATTATCCACATTAAGAAATTCCCAACATCTCTTGTTAACTGGACAAGTAAAGAAAGTATGACATGTTAACTCAATATTATGATCACACAAAGGACAAATGGATGAAGAATCAACGCCCCGAGTTCTTAATGACATCCTTGTAGGTAAGTAGTCCCTACAAGCACGCCATAAGAACGTTTTCACTCTAGGTGGTACATTTAAATTCCAAATACTCTTCCAGTTACCAACATACTCAAATCATCAACATTTAATATTTTATGCATGATGAGTTGATAAGAACTTTTCACTGAAAACATACCATTTTTTGAGCTGGCCCAAATCCTTTTATCTTCGATAACAGTAGAGTATTCCTCATAATAGCATCAAAATCTTGAGGCATAAACATTTGAGAAATAAGGCCCACATTCCAGGAACGATTAGATTGAGAGATAATATCAGCAACCATCAAGTTTTGACAACCATCAAACATAGGGGAAGAAATAAAAGCATTACCATCTTTCCGTAGCCACGGTTCACCCCAAATTCGTATTTGATCTCCCTTACCCAACCGCCATCTATATCCCTTTTTCAGAGCCACTTTGGAAGAGAGTAAGCTTTGCCAGACAAATGATGGGTTGTGACCAAGTGCAGCTCCCATAAAGTCCCCTCTTGGGTAATATTTAGCTTTGAAGACTCTCGAAGGCAAAGCATTAAGGAAGGAAATAAGCCTTCACCCTTGTTTTCCTAACATGGCCATGTTAAAGGCATAAAGATTTCTAAATCCCATACCACCCTTCTCCTTCGTAATACAAAGTTTATCCCAAGCCAACCATCTAATTGTTTTAGAATCTCTCCTATTATTGCCCCACTAATATGAATTCATCATCCTCTATAGCTCATCACCAATTGGTTGAGGAATTTGGTAGATACTCATACAGTAGATTGGAATAGCTTGAATTACAGACTTTAAAAGGACCTCTCTACCAGCCATAGAAAGCATTTTGCCCTTCCAAGAATTCAGCTTCTTCCGAACTCTATCCTTTATGAAATTGAAAATGGTCTTTTTATTCTTACCAATCACAGAAGGGAATCCCAAGTACCTGCCATTCCCAGAACTTTCCTTGACACCAAGAGTTGAAGTTATCAAGGCTTTTAGGGCCAAATCAATATTCCTGCTATAGGTCACCTCAAATTTCTGTAAATTAATCAATTGACCAGAAGCATATGCATATTCATCAAGGATACGTTTAATCACTTGGGCCTCATTCAGGTGAGCGCGAAAGAATAGAAAGCTATCATCCGCAAACAACAGATGAGAAATGGTCGGGGCTCCACGACAAATTTTCACACCATGAAGTTCTCCTTTTCTTTCAGCTTCTTTAATCAAAGAAGATAGACCTTCAGCACAAATAATAAAAAGGAAAGAAGATAGAGGGTCACCTTGGCGAAGGCCTCTTTGAGGAACAATAGGGCCAACCATATCCTCATTGATAGAGGCAAAGAACTTCACAGATGAAACACATAACATGATCCAATTAACAAAACTGGTGTGAAATCCAAGCTTGATCATCATAGCCCGAAGATACTCCCAATCCACACGATCATATGCCTTGCTGATGTCTATTTTTAGAGCGACATCACCTTTTCTTCCTCTAGATTTGCACTTCAAATAATGCATGATTTCTGATGCCACTAAAGCATTATCAATGATTGATCTGCCTTAGATAAAAGCTGATTGTTCTTCAGATATGCATCTGTCAATCACAACTCTTAGTCTGTTGGCCAACACTTTAGCAATGATCTTGTAAATAACATTGCATAGAGCAAGCGGCCGAAGATCCTTCATGCTCCTGGGATGATCAACTTTCAGAATGAGCACAATGTTTGTGTCATTGATAGAATGGGCAAAAACACCCTCTTCTAACCACTGACAACAAGCTGTAAAAACATCTCCCTCACAAATATTCCAAAAATGCCGATATAAAAGGCTGAATTGAATCCATTCGAATCTGGTGCAGTGTCTGGCTCCATCTGGAAAGTGGCCTCCTTGAATTCATCAATAATGAAAGGTCGAATGAGCTCCTTGTTGTCCTCCAAAGATAAACAAGGCCTAACATTGCTCACGACAGAATCATGGTCTCCATCAACACCTTGGAATAAACCTGCAAAATAATTAAATGTTAGTTGTAAAAGACCATCACAACAAATAACTTATATATACTAGACACTTGTAATAATAGTTAATGTACAACAAAATGACCTTAAAAATTAAAGATTTCTGGTTTTTACTTCCTACTTGGATATATTATTGAAATGATTTATTCTAATAAGTGGTTTTATTGAAATTAATAAACTAACTTCAACACTACTAGAACTTGAGAGTAAAGGTTGATCAAGGACTTAAAAGGCTGAAATTTGGAATAATAAATCATTTTAAGCAAAGAAAGGACTTTGGTTTAAGAAATTCAATTTTTAGAGAATTAAATTGTTATGCACTTGGTTCATCATTTAAATTTACTTTTAGAGAATTAATTTGTTATGGTTTTAAATTAAGGCAAATGGTAACTAGGACACTGGTTAGGGAGCTAGAAAGATTTTTATTGGGATGCGCAAAATTGTGCTGCCTATAGTTTCTTTTGTACTCTTCTATTATTTCCACAATAAATATTTTCCTCTTTTTAATTTTTTAACCAGTACCTTAGAGCATCAATTAGCAAGACCCTTAAATTAATTATATAAATTGTTATGCATTTGATTCACTATTTCAAGTTCCAACAATCTAATTCATAGCAGTAGTTCACACCAATAACATTATGATGAAAAAAAAATCATTAATAACAAAAGCCAAATATAATTAATAGACTTTAAAGCAAACGTTTTAAAATCCATTTTTGGTCAATAAAAAAAGAACCTTATTAATGAGTGTCTTAAAGATAATATTAACAAAATAGTAATAAATAAATCTCTTTATTAAAAATAATGAGTGCATTAAAAATAATGGTAGAAGTGCATTAATTACATTTTTATAAATTTTATTTTTAATTCATTAACTAGTACATTTAAGACATATATTAGTTTTTTCCTAAAAATATTCAAATATACTGCCTTGGTGATATTTTGTTTTGTTGACCATGGTATTGATACGGATTATTCATCGTCAGGATTCGAACCCGTGAGCGTGAGCGCACACCAAAGTAGGTATTCTCCTCCTAACATGATTTATTCCATACCTAAAATGGCATCACTAGGATTCGAACCTTGGACCACTTGGTTAAGGGACATAAGCCGCTACCACTTGTGCCAACCAATATTGGTAAAAAGCCTTCGTGATATGCATATGTAACATTATACTATTCGAATTTACTTAAAATATATAGTACTATTCATTATGTAATTTTTTATATTGTTATATATTCGTAATTTTATTTAATAAAAAAATATTCATTTTTTATAGTAATTAATTTTAAGCCATTTAAAAATTACATTTGTGATAATTTCTAATTAATTGCACTATAATTGTTGTGCTCTTAGTTTTAGCCATGTAATAAAATTCCTAAATACCTCAATAATAATAATAATAAATACTACTATATAAATAAATAGCCAATTTCGCCCATTGTAATCGATGGATTTGATAATCACCATATCTAAACCAACAATTTTATTTCAACATTACCAAAAACCAACAATTTTAGTATTTGATAAAAATAAGTACTAGAAAATAGGCCCACCTTGTTCCGTGGAAGCCGCGTCACATCGGATCACTTGCCTATAGGGAATTGCGTCACAGGGAGAAGAAAAGAAGAAGAAGAAGAACAAAGAACGGTTTCGAATGACGACATGAAACGGCTTCTGATTTGTCGTTTCCTGAACCCGTTTTCTTCACGCGCCCGAACATTGCGTTCACTATCACTCCAACACTACACACTCACTCTCACTCGTTTCACTTCCTCCCTCAAAACACACTATATAACTCCATCAACTTGCATAGAACCCACTCACTCACTGTTTCAACAAATTCTCTTATCATCCGCCATTTTCGCCTCTCTCTGAGTTAGTTCTCTCTCTTTCTCTACATTTACTTAGTTACTTCTTGTTCTTCTTCTTCTGCTACTGCATATATGCATATCGGTGTGGTTGTTCTCGCAGGTCTTCTCTTCTCCGCATTTCCGGGATCTAGAAGCTTCCGAGTCACCACCGTTCTCTCATAGTCCATCTTCTTCTTCTGCTTCTTCTCTCCCTCCCTAGGGTTTTCAATTCACATGCTGATGCTGATGCTTCCTTCCGCATCCTCACCGCACTCTCTGCAATGCCGCCGCGCAGACGATAACTCCCGGACGTTAACGAGTTTCCGCGAACTCAACGCTGCTGCGTTTTACTGACGATGATTTTTGCGCACATTTATTTCGGCGAGAGAAATGTCAACTTCGCGTATCTTCCTCCTCGCTCTTCTTTTCTCTTTCTCAGGTATATCATTCGCTTCTCTTTCTTCCTTCCTTCGTTTTCGCACCGTTCAGCTTTCGTCACTGAATTAATTCGCATGCTGCTGCTATTTTCTCTCATAAATGATTATCACCAATTTGACGAACCTACATCTTTGTTGTCTGCCACGTATTTTGTTAGAGTTTAATGCTTCTTCTTAATTGGTTGTGAGAAAGTTTGGTTTTCCAATGATGCGTGGTCTTTGTATGGTTACGCGAGAAAGTGTACAACAGTGGAAGGAAATCTATGAAGATTGTAGAATTAGTTGGTAGAGACCGTAGAATGTTTATACCGTACTTATCAATTAGATATGGTGTAAACAGATAGCACACACGTACACTAACATTTAGCAGAAAAAGAAATCGGTAAATTGTAACTGGAAGTTAATAAGTTCAAGGTTCCCGAACCACTTTTCGTGCCCTAGCCTTGTTAGGTGCATTAACACTAGGGCAAAGGCCATTGGATTCTAGTTCTGTGGGTTGATGTTGACAGCATATAAATTATAGAAAGTTATGATTATTGATTATGCTGGGAGTTCAGAATGTGTTTAGTAATTAGTTGGTTTCTTCCAATTTTGGTCTAATTTTTTTCTGCTTGATTTTTTATTGTTTTAATTACATCTCAAAAACAGTTTTTTAATGTTTTTCACTTTGTAGTTCTTGTTAGACTGAATGTGTGGCTATATGATTTAGTTATTTATTAATCCTCGATAATACTTGTACTTGCTCCTCACATATGAAACCCAATTCTTTGACACTGTATATTGAGTCTTGCTTATATTGGTGAATGGTGTGTTTTGGTCTGTATAATGACTATTTTCCAATGGATCAGCTTGCATGTAGACATTATTGAGTATTTTAATCTTATGACTGCATTCCACTACCCTTGAATTTATCAACTTGATCCTACTGCTCATCTTCCATCTCTCATCACTGTGTTTTCTTCTTCATCTACTAATCTGAGAATTTATCAAGAAGCATTTTTAGCACGCTTCTCATAGTTAAAATGAAATCACTGCTTATATCTGCCTCAATGGAATCTATCTGTTTGTTTATTTGGGACTACATCGAGATAACATATTCAGTATCTGTTGTAGGAATAACAGGGCAGAGACTTGGAATTATTTTTTTTTCTTTATTTTGACATATGCATTGTTTTATATACTTAAATATGTCCTATACCAGAATAGTCTATTCTGGAAAACTTAAATGTTCTAACTTTTAAGTATTGAGCATATAAATTTATTTTTAAAGCTGCTTCATTTCTAGTGGCCAAGTAATATATCAAAATATTTGTTATCATCAAAACTTTGCTACTAAGTAGTAAGTTGCTGTGTATTACATCTAAATATATCACAGACTTATATAGTCCTAGTTGGAGAGTCAAGAGAAGGAATAAATGGTAAGTTAGATGTGGAGACAAGCTTTGGAAGCGGATGGCTTAAGTAGCAATAGGATGGATTATATGGAATGTAATTTTAGCAATTGCATCAATCATAGCTTAGAGGTGAAAAATAGAAACCATACCTTACCACAAGTCACATGGTTTAAGTATCTTGGGTCAATCATACAAAACACGACAAAGAAATAGAAGGGGATGTAAACCATGAGATTCAAGCAGAGTGGAGGAAATAGAGGATGTCTTGAATGTTATTTGTGACAAAAATACATTGCTCAAGCTTAAGGGAAAATTTTACCGCACAGTTATAAGATCTACAATGTTATATGGAATTGATTGTTGGGCAGTACAAATCCAACAATAGAATAAATTCAATGTAATAGACATGAGAATGTTACATTGGATGAGTGGACATACTAGACGAGATTGGATTAAGAACGAATGTATTACAGAGAAATTGGCTTATAGCATCTATTGTTGAAAAAAGCTAGCATTTCACCTTAGGTGGTTTGGGTCATTGGGTGTGTGTGGAGTGTAGACTGTGGAGAATACCAGCAGAAGCCCAATTAGGAGAGTAGATTAGATGAATTACCTATTGCTAGAGGTAGAAGAAGACTGGGAAAAATTATGGGTGAAACCATTAAGAAGAACTTAAGGGACAATGTTTTGTCTATGGGCATGATTCACAATGGAACATTATGGTTTTGTTGGATTAATGTGGCTGATGCCACCTAGTGGGAAAAGGCTTGGTTGTTGTTGTATTAGAAATCCAGTCAAATAAATTCATTTCCAAATTCAATGTTTGCATTTGCAATTCTGGCATTTTCTCTAAAGTATAAGGTAATATGAATGTATTTGTCATTACATTCTTGGGTAGGGATTCCATTTGAGTGCAAATTTGGCCAAAAACATCTTGCAATAGTCTTGTGGTTTTTGTTTTAATGGGGCATGGGTTCATTTTTTATTTGTTTTTTTGTTTGGAATTTTTAGGAAAATTGTATTGTGTGCATGTGCCTTGTAAGTATTCGATCTGTGCTGATGTGTTAGAATCTGTTGTAAAGTAGAACATGAGATAGTGTCAGCTACAGTTTTTAAAGAAGCCCAACACACATTGTATTTTGGGTCATTTCTCTTTGTCAATATATACTTGCCTCCTTCTTCAATGATATGCCTATACTGACCTTTGTCTGTTAGAGAAGTATTAGTTGAACATGGTATGATGACAGAATACACAATGCATTGTGGAACATCTGCTGTGCAGTGTTTTATGCAAAACTAATGACTTAGCATTGGAATCCTTGAAAATCTGAATGGGAAAGGAAATTTATTGTTTTATTTCTTAGTATTGAATAACACTATTCCCTGCAAATGTAGAGTCCTTTATCAGTTAATCTTTTGACAATAGTTTCATGATGTTTTAAATGCTTCATTTTTTGGAGAATTTAATGATTGAAGACCTCGCTGTAAACAGATATTTTTCTTGGTGCCATAAAACAGCATATATTAAATTTATATCATTTGCCTATGAACAGACTTTCTCATATTCTTGTTCTATTCTTATTCTTTCTTAAGTTTCTTAAAATCGGTTGGCAATTAAGTCTCATGTTCTCTTCATCAATTTTCTTTGAGAAGACCAGCTTGACCTTCCAGTTATTTATCCAATTTCCTTGCATAGGTGCGTTTTGTGATCATTTACCATTTTGCTGGGTTGTACCAGACATTTTATACTTGTTTACATTTCCACTAGAATATTGGAAAGGATATTAGAGGATGTGCCATAATGTAATAGGCTCTTGATCATCAAACAATAATGGAAGCTGGAGTAAATTAATTAAGATGATAGTATAGTACCCTTCCAATATTTGAGAGTTTTATTCTAAATAAATCCTATGCACTACTTTTATGTGCTTGTGCTCCAGTCCATATCAAATCACATACTTTGTAATTAATGGAAAGGATTTTACAAAAGCAATGAAAGCCTTTTCCTACTAGGTGGAGTTGGCTACATGAAAAGGATTATGACTTGTTCATTTATTTTTAAATAACTTTAGGAGATTCGTTTTGAGGTCTTCTCTGCTAATTAGAACTATGCCATTATGTGTGACACAGTAGGTTCTTTTCCTGCAGTGAACTCAGTTTCAATGAATGTGCCATTTGCTTCATCTGAACGACCTAAAATGTGGTTAGTTAAACCTTCTTCTGGGCCATCTTTTGCTCCTGTGCAATCTCCATCTTATCAAGGTATATTATCAAATTTTTCAATAACTCGTTATACTTCATGTTTGCTATGAGACTAAGAATTAATGTTCTCATATTTAGGTCCTATTGTAACTCCAAGACCAGAACTTCCTCATTATCACCATCGTCACCATATCCACCGTGGGAATCCTTATGCTGCGGCTCCATCCCCTTCTAAAGACCAAGGTAATTCCTGGTTGTTATGCACTCTTCTTCTGCCACTACTTTTACCAGGGGCAGGATTATTTATAAAATCTCAATGGCATTTTTGGTCATGCAACATTGTAGTTACAATCCTTTTTTTACCAAGGGAATCAAGAATTGCTTCTTTGAAACTTAATACACCAAATTTTATCATTTATTTATCTTCTTAGTTGGTTCTTTTAATGTATGGTACTTTGTTAAATGTGGTAAGATAGCATAAATAGGCAAAATGTCAAAAGGAGGATTATTTGGAAGAATCTTTCGAATCTAATTAGTTTGATGCTTCAGATTAAAAAAGTTTCTTGTGAAAATTAATATATTAATATATTTACTATATTTGATGCCTGCTTTACTAAGATAGGGTAAAAGTGTTTAATGTGGTATGAAAATTATTTGGACTTTTGTTTGTTTCTCAATGTTATTTCAAGATGCCTTTGAGCTCTTATTTCTTAAATATTTCTCAGCATCCTTATGGTATGATAGAGCCTAATGGGTTTAGTTAATATTTAATACACTGAACTACTGGAGTGGGGCTAAATATTATTCAAAGTTTCAGTTGGCATGAGTTCAATCCTTTTCCTGATTAAATTACACGAAATTCTGTGAAATAGCATTTCCCCCCTCCTTGTTATCTAATACTATAATACCATAAACTCATTACATAAAAAATTTCTGGCAGCTTGTAGCCAAATCTGTACAGATCCATTCACTGCATCTCCTTTTGGTTCACCTTGTGGTTGTGTATTTCCCATGAAAGTCCGACTAGTACTGGATGCAGCTCCTTTGGCTGTTTTTCCAGTAATTGATGAGTTAGAGATTGAAGTCACATCTTCAACAGATTTGAAGCAGAGCCAGGTGAGGATAATGGGTGTCACTGCTGACAGTCAAAATCAGGGAAGAACCATAGTTGATATTAACTTGGTTCCACTTGGGGAAAAATTTGACAATGCCACTGCAGTTCTGTTGTATGAGAGGTTTTGGCACAACGAAGTTCCTCTTAATAGGAGCCTTTTTGGTGATTATGCCATCTTGTACATTGCTTATCCAGGTAGTTGTTTCATTTCTCCTAATGACATTTTACTTTATTCTTGTCATATTTTACTGCTTGAGACTAAAGCAGTTGGTATCAGGTATACCATCGTCGCTGCCACCTGAAACCGTAATTGGGAGAGGTCCCAGTCCCAGGGAGAGCGTTGATGTTCTCCCAATCACTGCAGACATGATCAGCGAGAACGAGAAAATGAATCTTAGAACCATAATCATCATTGCTCTATCTTCTGTTGTACTCTTGTTGGTTTTGGTTGGAGCATTTTACATCATTTTGAAATGGAGGAAAATTAGGAGACCATCAAGTGCTGTTGGCCCTGCATTCACATCATATCTAAACAAGAGATCTGGTATAGCTTTGAACTTTACTGTGTATTTTATTTTTTTCATAAAATAATTTTCAGATGCTTATACAGAATTGGTAGAATTTGTCATTTGATTGCTAAGCATTTTATTGTAAATTATACTCAACTGAATTGTTGCCTAAAATATTATTTCTTAGGTTGAGTACAGTTCCTTTTGCAAGTTCATCTATGTTTTCCTTACCATATGCCAAAAATTATATTGTTTAGTCATATCTGTTTCTTGGAAAAGTAATTGTAAAATATATTTTTGTTTTACGCTATACAAATTCGCAGTATGTTGATCTCTCGGTCTTGAAGGTTTACCTCCTCATTAAATTGTTTTTTCACTTTTGTGTCACAGTTAAATTAAGTTTCTGTGATTTACATGAGTGCTTTTTGTGCTTGACTTTTATATGATAATTGTAAAACAGATTTTTTTCCCATCAATATATACTAGCATTGCAAGGGGATATCACCTATTGTCCAGACGTTAGTTGAGTAACCTTTGTAACCTTTCTTACGGGGAAAAAAAATGCTTTCAAGGCAATCCTTTGGTGGGCATTTACCTGCCCCTCTGGGATACTATGCCTGTCATTGATACCTTGACTTGTAGTCTGGGACCAGGAGTAACATATCCTTATATCATGTTTACAACTAAAAAGACACTAGTATTGCTATATATAGGATCAATAAGATTAGTGATATGTCCTTCACTTTTGGTGGTTCCTGCAATCAAATAGAGTAGTGAAGTCAACATTTTTCTCATTTAAGATGACAAATTCCACTTTATGTTGTCTTGGACTCTTGGTTATTTACTTCATCTTGTAAACTGTATCATAATTGAAGTGAAATATAAATGGATGGATTCTTATTATGCAGGCATGGAATTTATGTTGTCAAGCAGAATTATGAGCTCAAGATCTATGTCCCTTGTGTCGAGTCTCGCTCATTCTATTCTCTCTGTTAAAACATTTTCCTTTTCTGAGCTTGAGAAAGCAACAGCTAAGTTCAGTTCTCGGAGAGTGTTAGGAGAAGGAGGATTTGGACGTGTTTATTGTGGGACATTGGAGGATGGAAATGAAGTTGCAGTTAAGCTGCTAACGAGGAATAATCAGAATGGAGACCGTGAATTTGTCGCGGAAGTTGAGATGCTAAGCCGTTTGCATCATCGTAATCTTGTGAAACTCATTGGTATATGCATAGAAGGGCCAAGGCGTTGCTTGGTGTATGAGCTTGTTCGCAATGGTAGTGTTGAGTCTCATTTGCATGGTAATTGGTTACATATTTTCTTTGGTTTTGGGTGTGTGTCACTTGTTCAATTTATAATGCCTTGCCATATGTTAAATTGAATTCTTGTTAATGATCCTGCAGGTGATGACAAGAAAAGGAGCCCTCTAAATTGGGAAGCACGGACAAAAATTGCCCTTGGAGCTGCAAGAGGATTGGCTTATCTACACGAGGATTCTAATCCTCGTGTAATTCACCGAGATTTTAAAGCTAGCAATGTGTTGTTAGAAGATGACTTTACCCCCAAGGTTTCTGATTTTGGATTAGCAAGAGAAGCGACTGAAGGAAATAGTCATATTTCTACAAGGGTCATGGGTACTTTTGGGTAAGTTTTTAAGACTTTGTCTGCGACATTTTGATCTAGTAATTTTTTGTGAGTTCCACTACACGGCCTGGGTTTGAACCTGACTGGCATAGCATGTGGGGGTGGGTCCTGTGTGTAGCTGGTGTACACTCACATGCTGTGTGGCTTTTCCATTTCTTTAACATTAGATAATGTCATCAATCATCATAAAATTCTTCAATATCTTGAGTTATTTTTTTTTCTTGGATATTGTTCAACTCTACTTGTATATTTTACAACAATTAACTAATGAGATAATCTGATAGCTAAACACAAATTCTGAGCACCGTACTTGTTAACCCATCCCGAGAATTACTCAGATTGTCTTTTCTTTCCTGCTGACGTCCATGGCATCGACCTATTGCATAATTTGTAAAGCCTGTGGCTTATAAATTGTGTGATAAACATTATTTTTTGATGCCATTGTAAATTCGTAGCCTTCAACTTATGCAATTTCTATCTATTCAATTTTGCAGGTATGTTGCACCAGAATATGCAATGACAGGCCATTTACTCGTTAAGAGTGATGTTTATAGTTATGGTGTTGTGCTGCTTGAGCTTCTAACAGGCAGAAAACCAGTGGACATGTCTCAACCTCATGGACAGGAGAATCTTGTAACGTGGGCTCGACCACTGTTGAGAAGTAGAGAAGGTTTAGAACAGCTGGTGGATCCATCTTTGGCTGGAAGCTATGACTTTGATGACATGGCAAAGGTGGCTGCCATTGCTTCCATGTGCGTACACCCGGAGGTCCATCACAGACCTTTTATGGGTGAAGTTGTGCAGGCTCTTAAGTTGATCCACAACGACACCAATGAGAGTCACAAGGAGTCTTCTGCTTGGGCCTCGGATTTTGGAGGTGAGCTTGTCTTTTCTGATAGCAGTTGGTTGGATGCTGAAGAGATAACCCCAAGATTAACTTATGGACAAGCATCTACCTTCATCACAATGGATTACAGTTCTGGTCCCCTTGAAATTGAAAACAGACCGTTTTCAGCTTCAAGCTTGAATGGAAATGAGATTTCTTTGCCAATCGGGAACAGGAATAGATCAGGCCCCTTGAGAACAGCCCAGAGTAAGCTACCATTTTATAAGCTTACTCGAAGTCAGAGTGAACATGTGCTATATCCTTCCAAGCGTGTTTGGAATGATGATGGTTACTGGGTTTAAGGTTTGATAATTCTTCTTCTCAATGGTTACTGGGTTTAAGATTTGACAATTCTTGCGGTTTTTGAAATGTACAGTTTCAAAAGGGCCCGAAGGGCTTATTTAGAGTTACTGACTTGTGTAGGATAGGCTCCGCAAATTCCTACATTTTTCGTGTTCAGATTGGGGAGGACAGAAATTTGACTTCTAATTTTGAAGTACAGTATTGATTTATCATACAAGGTGGAAATTTGTAGTGTAAGCTGGTGTTCAAACCGGAGATACGTCCGGAGAAAACTTCAATGGTTAAACTTATTTATGAAAAAAAAGGGGTTAAAATTATTTACAATTAAACCTTATTTAAAGTTAAACTTGAGTTTCAAATGGTTAAATTTCTACTCAAAACAGGTAGAGAATGTATATAATACATGTTAAAAAGCTGTTATAGTTCTTATCAGTATAGAATGTTTAAATTATGCAAAGACTGATATTTTATAAATACTGATATTTCATAAATAATTATGATTGTTTTCATTTTTTGTTTTTACATTTTATATATTTTTTAAAATTCCCTTTTTTTTTATTATATTCCTTATACTCCTTATTACATTTTTCACTCTTTTTTTTTTTTTTTCACTCATTTTACATTCTTTTCATTCTTCACACCCCTTGAAGTAGTGTGAAAATATTGTTTTACAGCTCCATATCAACCCTTCTCAATATTGCATCTATTGTACCCTGCACATTTGCTAAAGCAATGCGCAATTGTCTCATCGTAAATTCTTTTTAATCAAAGAAACTTGGAACTGCATTTTTTGTTTGAGACATGATTAATTTCATGTAACCAATTTCGTGACTGCAACACCAAGAAGGTCAAATCCTCCCAGGCAACTCACCCTTCCTTCACTCCAAGACTTTTGACCCTAAACCAAACGCCTCAAGACATTACTCCCCCATCCTCTTTACTGGGCAATGGATGGTCCTCAACTGTTATCACAGAAATTAACTTTCCATAGAAACCAAAATATTTTCATGCATAGACATAAACAGAACTCATCAGCAATTAGCATATAGTGAATTCATCCTATTTAACCTGTTCAAACAACAGAAACAAAAATCAAGGAGTTATCTGTGTGCGCGTGTATTCTGCTGCAAAACTGTGATTATGTAGTCCTTGGAACTTCGGATTTTTATCTACATTCAACTGGAGTCTCTATGCTGAAGTTACATCAGAATAATTTATTTTTTTTAGACTTAATCACCAAATTCACAATTTTGGTCCCTCTATTTTGCTAAATTCACAATTTTGCTCTCCCTATTTTAAAATAGACATTTGGTCCCCTATTTTAAAAAGATAAATGCTAGCGACACCCTCTCTAATACACTCTTTTTTATTGGTTAGAATTTATTGAAAATTACTAATTTTGGTGGGTTCCACTTCTCATTTATTGATTATCTCCTAATTTAGCAGTGAGACCTACCAAGATTGATAATTTTCAATAAATTTCAACTAATCATGAAGAGTGTGTTAGAAAGAGTGTGTGTGAGAGAGTGTCGCTAGCATTCCTCTTGTAAAAATAAGCAATTTTGGTCTCATTTTCAATTTTGCCTACATTTATTTCTTTTATTTTTTTACATTTTAATTAATTAAATTGTTTATTGATAGTACCTTAAATTAATATGTTAGGTCTGAGATTCAATTGGACCAAAATAAAAGAAATAAAACGTAGAAGGACTAAAATTATGGATTGAACAAAATAGGGAACCAAAATTATATTTAAACTTTTTTTTTTACTATATTCTATTATTCTTACTCCATTTTTGGATGTGGTCATTCCCTAGTAAATTTCTCTACACAAGTAGTATACAAAGCTTTCCAAATAACATTAAAATGTTTGACACATTTCAATTTTACTAGAATGAAAAATGTACTACAAATTATGCAGAGACAAAAAATGTACATTTTCAATTTTACGAGGACGAAAAACATATTTTAGACTTTAATTTTTTATCATTAAATATTGCAGTAAAAAATTGGATTTTAATAAGGTTTGACTTTTTAAAAATCATTTATTATACTCTTCTGTCTTAACTTTACATTGATTACTATGAGTATTAAATTATTATTTAAAACAAATTTAAATAAAAAAAATTGCAAGAAAAAAGAAGTTAAATATACAATCAATGAATAACATTAGTCAAATGTAAGAAATATACTTTGAAGTAAACGTTACATTTTAAAAATTTATATTTTTGTTAATAAAAAATAATCTTATTAATGGGTGTCTTAAATATACAAACAAAAAAATAATAAATGACTATGTTTACTAATAAATATTATGAGAGTGTATTAAAAATCATAATTAAGACACTCTACAAAAGCTAGCTGCCCAAAATCCCAACTTATTTCTCTACAAATGGTTAAACCATTTTTTATGCCCCTTCTAAACAACTTTCCAAAACCATGGTCTCACCCTTCCTCTTTCGTCTACATAAGACTCTGAAAATCAAAACTTTTCTACATTCTTGAGCTGCAAATTTCATTGAGTTTGGAGCCTTCTCACCAAAGTTGAAGTTTTCATCCCTTTTCTTGACGTTTACTTGCAAAAACACTTCACCTAGTAAGGGAACTTACTTTTTGCTTGTTTTCTTTTCATTTGTTGCTAATTAATATAAGTGTTGATATGAATTTGTTGCTATGTTGTGTTGATGACGAATCTCATTTTTTATGGTTGTTATATGATGCATGATGCTTTGTTCATGATAAAATGAAATATGGTTGTTAAGTATGTTTGCTATGGATGTTTTCTTTGAAAATGAGTTTTTTTTTCTTTAATATAAAAAGCTACACCTAATATTTTTGAATGTCAGTTTTTTCAAATGAAACTAGACCTAAAGGGCTACAGAAAGGTCTCAAGAAACACACAAAAAAATTAAGAAATGAAAAGGTTAAGCTATTTTAAAGTTGACCTTGTCGCATTAAAAATGAGAACAATTGAAAAGTGAACACCTTTAGCTTTCATTTTATATATCATTTGCTATTTTATGACTTCATTTGCTATTTTATGACTTCATTTACTATTTCAAATATTTTTTATAAAACAAATTCCATACACCAACCTGTTCTGTTTTTAGTTTTCAAACTATTTTCGGCAATTTTTTTTTTAAAATGTACAAAATGAATTAAGTTGTGTCATTGTCAATTTAGAAAATAGACTTAAAGATCTACAAAGTGATATAAAGTTTTACTACCTTTAGATTTAAAATGATCATGAAAAGTTTGTTTTTTTCCACCTGTTTTGTTGGTAAACCAATTTTGACCTTTGGTCCTTAAGTATTTCCTTTTTTTTTTTCTTTTAGATTTTTGCTACTTTCATGGTTGGATGTTTTAGAAGATAGACTTAAAGATCTTTAATATAGTACATGGCTTGCATTTTACAAAAATCATTTAGATGTTGAACTTAGCTAAGAGTTTTAGACTAAAAATAAAGACAACAATGAAACCTAGGGAGACGTGAGATATTCTCATTAAACGTCATAGTTAAATTCTAACATTTAGATCTCTCGCCAAGGCATGTTAACCACACACAAAATTGGTAGAATACCTTTCCTTGTTAATATCCTAGTAAGATAATTAACTTAAAATATCAATTACAAAACCTTTAAAACTTTATTAGGTTTTTATAAAGGATTAAGCTATGAAAACTTAATAGGATTGAAAATGAAACTCTAAATTCTCCTTCCATAAAACCTAAAATCATGCATTATACATTGTTTGAATATGGATGATGAGAGAACTAAAACGTGTGATAGGAAGGTTGCTTGGATAGGACCTTCACGAGATGTTGTTGACATTATGTGTTGGGATCGTTGAAGATTTACTATGTGGTCATGCATACATTCATGGGTTCGTAGTGGGTGACTACATTTGCGAGTAGGCATGGAAGTCTGGAGTTGTGTGATAGTTCTCTCATCCTAGTGCCAGAAGGAAGAGTGTGGTAGGATTCTTAGGCCTTGAGGATAGGTAAATAAGCAATCCCCATATGAGGTCAAGGTCATTACAAACCTTGTGTCGTGATAAATTGGTATTCACATACATCTATTCTAACAACCAATTACCCATTTATGTAGGTCAAATTTCAGTGTCCCCTAATGGCCAAAGTGTGTGGTTTCATGTTAAGGGATGGATCCAGACTGATCACTCGAACTAGAAGAAATCTCCTTGTAGTGTATTTGCATATGCATTTCATGACGAGCTATGTATGATGAGTATTAGTTGATTTACATTAAGAATGTCTCAACTGTTATATTTCAAATGTTTATATGCGAAATTTGTTGCCTTTAAATTCAAATATGTATCATAATATGTATATCTCCCTTGTTTCTTTCGTAAGCTTACACTTACGATGGTGCACACGTGGTTGTGACCGTGATGATCTCTAATGTTGTGTTTGCAAGAACAGATGCCAGGGTTACCAATAGCACAGGGACTACCACGGATGCCCCGAGGTCACGTGCAAATAGGGCCTTTTCGCTTTGAGTTCAATGTGACTACCGTAAGAAATGATAGGGCGTGGAGGATCAACCGTGACCTCCAACGGGGTTGGTATACTGGAGAGGTTACATTCTCTTATGCCCCAAATGGAGAAGTTGTCTTTTCTCTAGTTTTGTTCACAACTGTGCAGTTTTGGTTGCCCATCCAGGAGATGTGGAGGGAGCCTATTCCTGCCACCCCAGCTAGGGATGCTGATGCTGATGCTGAGGAGCCGCCTGCTAATGCTTCACTTGCCATTCCTCCTTCTTAAGCAAGTAGTGTGTGACCAGCTATGGTGTGTGTGTTGTATCCCTCTCCCTTTTTGATGTAATTTTCTCTTCATAGGTACACCTTTGTATGCACACACCACTTCTTTTGAAACGTTTTTATGCTATGCGGATGTTGTAGTGCCATAAGGCATAATTATTTACCTTTGACGCTTTTATGACGTACTTATAATGCATTTCAACATGCTGTATCTTCATTTATGTGTGAACGTTGATGCGTGAGACAAAAATAATGTTGCATGACTCACAAAAAATTTATACGCATTTTCATAAATAAATTAAATAGAGTTTTCTATAAATGAACTTTAATGGTGTGTTTGCGTGTTGGTTATTAATGTAGCGGTAGTGGATCATTACATTGAAAGTAGATAAAATGGTGGCATAGTAAGTGCACTTTGAATATACTATTGGCCAATACATACAAGTTAGGACATCATGTAATTAATGACCAATACTACTAGAGTAATTAATTCATCTTCAAAATTCTCAATGTATTTATTATCCAATTTTATGAAAAATGTATAAATAATTAGTGGGGACAAGGATATAATTGACAAAAAAAATGGTTAATGTGACACTAAATTTTATAAATGACAAATAAATAGAAATAATTTTTTTCTAAAAAATTGACACTTAAAAAGGAATGGTGGGAGTATAATTTTTATAAGAGTAAACATCAATATGCCAATGTATAGTCCCAAATCCTTTGATAGATTATTTGTCATTAATAAGCATTGTTTTCTTATTTGAAGTTGGGCAACAAAGACAAGTTTGTGAGAACTTTCGACCAACATTCCTTAGGTTATGATAACAAAGACAAAATGTTGACCAACATCTCGAGACACAAAACATGTTGCATTAGGTTACGATAATAATGTTGACAACAATGGTTATGGAGATTGTGATGGTTAAAAGACTATTATGGAGGTCAAAAAATGAGGGACTAAAAATCAATAAAATATGGACTAATTTTGAGAAATAAAAATAAACAAGGACTAAAAATGGGCAAAAAAATTTAGAGGAAATAAAAATGCTGACAAAAAAATAATGGAGGACTAAAAATTAGAAATTGAAAAGGTTGAGGGACTAAAAACTTAATTAACCTATATTTTAATGTTCACATTATCATAATAACTTCAAAAGTTTAATACTTATTAAAATGAGTTTAATGGTGATGCACTGACGGTGTAAAATTGTTTTACACAGTCATCCAATCACAAATCACCGTTTGCATAACTTTTAAGATAATTTTATAAAAGTCAACAAACTTACCATAAATGGTGGCTTATGATTGGATGACGATGTAAAACTATTTACACTGTCAGTGCATAGTCTTTTTTCTCTATTAAAATATCTTAAATTGATAAATAAAAATAAAAATGACATTATAGAGATTAAATTTAAAACTTCTAAATTATCTACACAAGAATGAAATTAAGATTGAAAATGACTAATGAAGTAATCATAGCCTTGATTTTTGACATGGACAATTATTATGTAGAAATTTAAGAATGATACAAGTTTTAATTTGTATTGTAACATCCCCAATTTACGAACCTTAGAAATAAATAATAAAGAGATATCTTTATGGAGTAGCTTTTGTATTTAATGGTTTAAGGATACCCTTAAGCATTATTAATAATAGTTACCTTATAACAGGAATAAAATAATAGGACCCTAATGGGGAGCCAAGGCCCAAGGTGGGCCAAGACCCACACAAGCCCACGCACACACCCGACGGTTTTAAATAGAAAAGGAGAGGGAGAGTTAGAGAGAGAAAGAGAAAGAAAGAAAGGAAGCTAGAGAGAAGGAGGGGAAGAAGGAAGAGAAGTGGAGCGGAGCAAGGATCCGAGCTTAGGCTTGATTAAGGAGTGTTTTAGCATGTTTGAGAGCTGGGTTTTGGTGTAGACATGTTTTAGACTCGATCCCGTATGTTTGGAAGAGGTTGGGAGGCCATGGATGGCCATGGGAACAAAATCGCGAAGGTTCGCGATTCTGCAGAGTCGCAGACTCTTGCTTAAGCGAGCTATGTTCGTCGCTTAAGCGAGGAGTCAACTGGAGTTGGAGGTGCTTTTTGGAATTCACGCTTAAGCGCGAAGATCTGGTGCTTAAGCGTGGCTCTGGCGCTTAAGCGCAGAGACCTGGCGCTTAAGCTTGGCGCTCTGTCGCTTAAGCGTAAGACTCCAGGGAGTAGGGTTGTCAGTCTAGCTTAAGCGAGACTATGACCAGAAAGCATCTTGGGACCCATTCTAAGGGGGCTTTTGGAAGAGTGTAAGGGCTATAGATACATAGTTACTTCCCAAACTTTTACCCATGTTCATGTATGATTGTTTGATGCTATGTGGTGTTGATTGTTGATAATAATGGTTGCTTATTTGGTAGTTGTATCTTTGTGGTTGTGCCTTATGCTTAGGATTGATTGTATGTAACGATAAATCATTTTAATAAAAGACACCTAAAATACTTAAGACTATACCTATGTCTCTTAGTAAAAAGGTGGGGAGTTTCCCCTAAGTTTTAGAAAAGGCTTTTAAGCAAAGTTTACAGTTTCAGGAAAGGTTTTTAGAAAAATATATGCCCTCAGTGACATAGGGTGGAACCTTCCCAGGTACCAGTCATGACCGAGAGCCGCACGCTCGGTGTACAACGGTGTGCAAAGGGGTAAAGGATCCTCTATGTCACCAAGGAGTGATGAGAATCAAAAAGGTTATGAAAAGGTTTTATGAAAGAGTTTCAAAGGAAAGTTATGATCCCAAGAAAGGGAATAAGTTATACAACTCATGAGGAGTTGTAAGAGTAAAGGGCTAAGAGGCCCCCCTAGAGGTGAGCAAAGGGACCGTCACCCAGACACCCATGGGGGAAAACCAACCATCTTCACTAAGTGAAGAAGGGGTTCTTTGTAGAGAAGAACAACTCATTCTTCGGAAAGGGAAGAATGTTTTATAGAAACATGCCTTCAGACAACAGAAGGTGGTTCAGCTACTTTTGACCGGTAGTAGTAGAAGGTCATAGTGGGAGGGACGTCTCTCCTGGCTAGAGCTCAGCCAATTAAGGAAATGACAAGACTCAGGATTATAACTTAAATAAAAAGATAATACAAACCACACGGTTGTAGAAACAATCTAGGATACGTTGATGTGCTTGATGTATGTATGTTTCTATGTTAGAACATAAGAGGAGTCTTGAGCCTAGCTGTTAGGTGAGTAATGTAAGATAAGTCTATACGTTAAATGACGACGTGTGTAGCTGAATACTACCCTTAGAGGTAGGAAAGGGGTTACATCCATAGAAAGCTAATGTAAGCTACCCAAAGAGGTATGCAAGATGTTATGTCTCACAAAGAGAGGTGATGTAAGCCCAAGTTGGGCAAGTCAGAGGAAGGAAAGGTTACACTTGTTCTCATCCAATGTTATAGCAAAGTGAGATCCTAGTGAGTGGTCAAGAGTAACATAATGATGTTTAGGTGCCTTAGTGCACTAGTGGCCCTAGATTTGGCATAGGAGGCCAACTCTATGTGCCTCAGCAAAGGTTAAGGTTTGATCCTATTAAACAATAACATCGATGTGATGAGGTAATAGCTGTGAGTGTGAGTATCAAGAAAAGAAAATAGAAGCTATGAGAGTTAAGCAAGAGATCTCTAGAATAGAGAGTCAGCCTAGAGTCCTCAGAGCACTCACTGAGACATTGTGTCTCATCCTTTTAGTTTCCATGTTTTTACAGGTTAGCAGGTGGACGCCTTGTGGGAGGAGCTTGGAGCACGGAGCTGCTTTCCTGAAGGAAGATGTTATTAGTATAGTTTTGTACTTCCCAATTTATGGGAATTTAGTTTATGTTTATGCGTCTTTCTTATGTTTTGTACGATACATGTTAAGTTTTAGTTTCCTCATAGTTAACTCTGATATTCTTATATGCTAAATTCTATTAATTTAGTAATATAAGAAGACAAAGGTAATATCCTCTAGGGTGTTACATTTTGGTATCAGAGTAGTTCGATTCAAATCGGATTGTGGTTAGTACCGTTAGATTAAATTGTATGTTCTGACAAGATAGTCAGATTTGTTAAGTGAGATAGTTGTCTATCATGCTATAGATCCTTGTTTGCCTTGACATGGAAAATTGAGATTGATCACCTCAATACTTTGTGCACTGCAGGTAGGAATTATGGTTGGTAGAAACCGAAGCCTAGGACAACCGTTCTTGAATCCCTTAGGACCAACCCCACCAAACCAAGCCAACCTGAGATGGGAAACTTTTGGGAGAGCAGATAGTACCCATAGTAGGCCAACTGTAGGAAACCAAAGTTTAGGATTTGTGGAATTCCAAAGTAGGAGACCACCATCCTTTAGAGGCTATAGTCCCGCAGAGGCAAGACTATGGATAAGGGAGATAGAGAGGATCCTTGAGGAAGTATCTTGCTCATCTGAGCAGAGGGTGGCTTATGCCTCATTCATGTTAGAGGATGAGGCTGAGCTTTGGTGGAGAGCTGTAAAGGATAAGATGGCTTTCTTCGAAATACCCTTGGAGTGGGAGAACTTCAGGGCGGTATTTTTGGAAAAGTACATCATAGGTAGTGAGAGACCACAAGAAGACGTTCAGAGTACGCAACAAAAGCATACTTCTGATGAAAGAGAGGGTTTAGGATCCCACCAACCTGAGAGACCAAAGAAAAATAAGTTTAAGGGTAAGGGAGCACAACCTTCGAGAAATCCAAGAGCTGAGGGATGCCTCAAATGTGGTAAATGCCATAGGGGAGTTTGTTTGATGGGGCATAGTGTGCGCTACAAGTGTCAGATGTCGGGACACCATATGAAGGAGTGCCCCAATGGGAAAAGGAAAGAGCCAGATGAGCCAACACCCTTAGCCACAGTTTGGCCTTCTACCCTATGTGTTAGGAGGACAAACCAAGATGATGGACCTACCCTAGGTATGTGTTCCCTAACCAACCTATGTTTGCCTTATGTTTTGGAGTGGTATGTTTTCTTTGGTTGTTTGAACATCCTAGAAACATAGTGCTTCTTGTTTTCCTTGGATGTGTAGCATGTTTCTCTATGTTTTGTAATGTATGTTTTTCTTCTGTTTTCCTGCGATTGATGTGATGTTGTTGCACTTGGGGTGGCTTGTTCCAAGACCAACCAAGTTAAGTTTAAGATGTGATAGATGGTTTGTTGTTTTGTCTGTCTGGTGAGTTTTTTTAGTTTCAGGTGAGCTTGTCAGGGAGAGGACATAGAGTTAGCTACATTTTTACCCTGGGAATGGGAAGTAAAACATAACGACCTAAGATGGATAAGTAGCAACCTAGTTCAGATAGTCAAACCTCATAAGATAAGAGTATCGTTTTAGCTCGAAGTAATAGTGAAGCCTATAAACCAGAGATCCCTACCAACACCTTAAGACAAGGATAGTAGAGATACATATAGAATATCCAACCTAAGTAGTGTTTGGGATGGGAAAAGATAGAGCCGCTCAGAAAAGATGAACCTTAAGAAGTTGCATAGAGCAAAAGCCTATAGTAGTAGAATTTCCTAGTGACACATATCTCTTAGGTAAACACCTAAGCTAAGAGGACCATAGGTAAGGTAAGCTTGAACCAACCAAAAGGATTAGAATGGGATAGAAACCCTCTTAGCTCAAATGAGTACCTAAGGGGCATGGTCGGTGATGGAGTAGCGTAATGATGGTAAGTGCCTACCCAATAGTCACCAACCTAGATATAGTTTTAAAAAAAAAAGACCATAGAACGTTTTTAAGGATATGCCTAGTCCAAAGCTCATTAAAGAATTGGATTTTTGGAAGTTGAGGAAAATAGATAAACACCTTGTAAGAACCTTGGGATTAGGATTTTAGGAGATGATGGTTACCAAACTAACCTAAGCATGGAATGAGAACCCTTTAGCAAAAAAGAGATAGATTTTCCTTTTAAGATTGAACATAGTTCTAAAACCTTTTAGTAGGATGAGATTGAATAAGGTGAAAAGAGTAAAACAGTTAAGAAAGCTTTTAGAGGACTTCTAGAATAGGATCTTTATGAGTTAATAGGGGATAAACCACCTAAGAATATGAGAATGAAGAATTGTCAATGGACTAGTAGTTTGAAAGAAGCCTACCTGACCAATGGTTTGGAGCAATGCAAAGGTTGAAGTCATAAGAGAATAGAATTTCAAGTATGGACATCACCTTAGATGGACCTTAAGAGTTAAATCTCCTTAAGTAAAGTTAAGAGAGAATCCTAGAACCCTTTGAGGATGGAACTTAATCCCAAATTTGCTAGTGAGATGAACCAAACAGGATGAAAAGATTGGAAATGGATTAAGAACGTTTAGAGATTTTAGGACTAAGATAGATTTATGAGTTATGGGGCTAGATTGATTTCGAGTTAGTGCCTAGAGAATATAGACCTAGGATGGGTCAATGTAGGAAAAGTAGTTGCCTAAGAGTGTTATAAGAAGATTAGAGATAGGAAAGCCTTATACCTAAGAGAAGGTAGTAGGTGTTTCTTAGGATAGTTTGAAACCAATTTAGTAGAAAACCCTAAGAACCTATAACAGTCATAGGAATGTGATTACCCTAAGAGGGACTAGAGTAAGAGGTTGACCGTTAAGTTTGAGAGAGGTCTTAGTTTGCCAAACCCTCAGGATAGATTCCAGTAGGATCTTGAAAGTAAACATGTATGGGGATATGAGGATATAGTGGAGTTTTGGTTTTCGAGAACGAAAATCTTTTTAAGGTGGGGAGAAATGTAACATCCCCAATTTATGAACCTTAGAAATAAATAATAAAGAGATATCTTTATGAGTAGCTTTTGTATTTAATGGTTTAAGGATACCCTTAAGCATTATAAATAATAGTTACCTTACAACAAGAATAAGATAATAGGACCCTAATGGGGAGCCAAGGCCCAAGGTGGGCCAAGACCCACACAAGCCCACGTACACACCCGACGATTTCAAATAGAAAAGGAGAGGGAGAGTTAGAGAGAGAAAGAGAAAGAAAGAAAGGAAGCTAGAGAGAAGGAGGGGAAGAAGGAAGAGAAGTGGAGTGGAGCAAGGATCCAAGACCCAGTGCCCCAGAGCTCATATCCAAGACCCCTCAATGTGAGTGCTTCCCCTGCACCCTCATTTGTTCCTTGTTTGTGCCTTGAATCCTTTTTTTCCCCTATTCTTCCTTTTTATCTCTAAGTTAGGATTTTGATGGATTTGTTGAGCTTAGGCTTGATTGAGGAGTGTTTAAGCATGTTTGAGAACTGGGTTTTGGTGTAGACATGTTTTAGACTCGATCCCGCATGTTTGGAAGAGGTTGGGAGGCCATGGATGGCCATGGGAGCAAAATTGCGAAGGTTCGCAATTCTACAGAGTCCCAGACTCTCGTTTAAGCGAGCTATGTTTGTCGCTTAAGCGAGGAGTCACCTGGAGTTAGAGGTGCTTTATGGAATTCACGCTTAAGCGCGAAGATCTGGCGCTTAAGCGTGGCTCTGGCACTTAAGGGCAGAAGATCTGGCTGGCACTTAAGCATGGCTCTGGCGCTTAAGCACAGAGACCTGGTGGTTAAGCATGGCACTCTGTCGCTTAAGCGTGAGACTCCAGGGAGTAGGGTTGTCAGTCTAGCTTAAGCGAGATCAGGTTCTAGCTTAAGCGAGACTATGACCAGAGAGCATCTTGGGACCCTTTCTAAGGGGACCTTTGGGAGAGTGTAAGGGCTATAGATACATAGTTACTTCCCAAACTTTTACCCATGTTCATGTATGATTGTTTGATGCTATGTGGTGTTGATTGTTGATAATAATGGTTGCTTATTTGGTAGTTGTATCTTTGTGGTTGTGCCTTATGCTTATGATTGATTGTATGTGACGATAAATCATTTTAATAAAAGACACCTAAAATACTTAAGACTATACCTATGCCTCTTAGTAAAAAGGTGGGGAGTTTCCCCTAAGTTTCAGAAAAGGCTTTTAAGCAAAGTTTACAGTTTCAGGAAAGGTTTTTAGAAAAATATATCCCCTCAGTGACATAGGGTGGAACCTTCCCCGTTACCAGTCATGTCCGAGAGTCGCACGCTCGGTGTACAACGGTGTCCAAAGGGGTAAAGGATCCTCTGTGTCACCAAGGAGTGATGAGAATAAAAAAGGTTATGAAAAAGTTTTATGAAAGAGTTTCAAAGGAAAGTTATGATCCCAAGAAAGGGATAACTTATACAACTCATGAGGAGTTGTAAGAGTAAAGGGCTAAGAGACCCCCCTAGAGGTGAGCGAAGGGATTGTCACCCAGACTGTAACACCCTAAATCCGGGTTTACATGTATTTGCATTTTAAACTTATTTTAATTTCATAGGCATGTTACTTTATTTAATTCTCGTAAAAGAAAGAAGAGATTATTTATTTATTCATTTTACAAGCGCCAAAGTTTATTAAATTTTGCAATGCAAATGTAATTGTAAAAAGGTAAGTTGGAATTTTGCCAAATTGTTAAAAAAAAAAAAAGATTTGTGTAAATTTTAAGTTCGAAAGTTGTGTTCCACTTAGTTATTAAAACGGGTTATTTACGTTCGTAAGAAACTAATTGCAACGTCATTCAAACATAAATGGGCACTTAATTTCGAATTAATAAAATAAAGAACACGAGATAATTTGGTCGATCATCAAGTATACACATATGCATAAAATAGAGAATTTAATACATCAAAATGTTTTCCGGAGCAATAGTAACATATATACATATACACATTGCTCAAGGTATATACCAAATACATAGGGTAATAGAGTATGAAAACTGAATATACATAGTAAAATCTGAAACCTAGGTCTACCCGTATTCAAATACATAAAAGGGAAAAACCTAGTCTCAAAGCAGTCATCTCTAAACCCAACCCTGCATGTTAGACTAATCCAAAGAAATAGGATAGTAGGGGATCTTTGACAAGATCCCTGGGAAGAAACCTAGTGGTCATCGTCCACGGGATCCTTCACAAAATCTTCCTCAAAGTTCTCTAAATCCTTCGTTAAAACCTTAACTTATTGTTCCTTAAGTTCACGACTAGTGGCGGATCCCCCTAACTGACTCTCACCCAATTACGTCTCCAATTCTTTGACGTAAGAGGGGTTTGGCGAAAGGCGAGAAGCGTTGAACCAACGTGAACTCCTTGGATGGTGTGGCATCGGAAACAGTAGAGGGTATCGATGAACTCTTCAAGGACACTCCGAAGAGACGGATGATGACGAGAGCGATGAAACTGATGAGGATGACCCCCTTGTGATCTCCACAGGTACTGCCATTGGCTCCTAAAATAAAAATGTAAGGGTGAACTCTTCGCGTCATCAAACAAACCACACAGAATGACTTTGAAAGTCATACACACAATCCTGCTAACCACTGTAGTGTGGTTCTCTAACGTTCACACTCGGAACCTACCCGTTTCCATGACTTTTATATGTAAACTGTAACACACTGGCCAGTTGCCACTGGAACTCCCAAAACTCAGTGGTCTTACATATATTGAGTGGAATAACTGCTGGGAGTACACCATCACCCTGGTATAAGGTGGGCTCTCACCAACTGAGATTTTTTCATGGTTATTGTCAGGGTCACCAAGTCGGTTTGTGTGAACGTAGTCACAACTCGACGCCTACCCTCCAAGGTCGTAATGCCTCACGATCATCTCCCAGGTACCAATCTATGGTCATTCATACTCCGAGGACTTACTCCTCGCACACTCTCTCACGGAGATTATCTTTGCTCGTCACCGTGGGTTTTCGCTGCTGGTGGTACAAGACGGGTCAAATCGAAGCCGAGCTCAAGACCTTGTCCTGGCTCCACTAAAAATTATACCGTATGAGAACATGCTCTCCATCACCCATTGGTGACCACGTCGTTCGATCTCCGCCAACAACTTTGCATCTTTCTTCCAACCGAAATTGCCCCACGCGACTTCCTTCACAAGTCCGCAGTACACGCATATTTCCTCGTTGCACGACTCTCAAGGCGCATATCGCCATCACATATCAAGATTCTTTATTTCATTTTATTTGTGCCTTACCCTCTCAATTTCTAAAGTTTTTAATAATTAATACTTGCCGACGGTTCCTCCACGCAAGAGTCTTAGAATATTTATCTAAGTCCAAAGCACAAATTAAAAAGTTCATTTATTAAGGTTATAAAATAAATAAATCTTTAAGTCTGAATTAGTTGTTCTCACTGTTGGAATTTATATTATTATTGTCGGTAAAAATTTTCTGGATTACTAAGACAGTGTCCTAGTCCACATAAGCACTCGCGTTCGAGTCTTATGCTCACAGATCACAGACATCACAGAGAATTTTAATTCACACTACAGTCCACATGACTGTACCACAGAGAGTATCAAAACGCATAATCACACGCACAGAGGTGCCCTAGGTTCACATTCCAAGGGTCTTACAATCATTTAAGGCAAGGGTCAAATTTACCCACTGCCTTGCATGCACACATTTATAATTAATTTGCACATTCAAATATATCATCATTCAAATATCATATATCAAGACAATTTTAAAATAGAATTCCTCTCTGACAACACTTAATCTCTATCCCAAATTAATTTAGTAAAAAATTTTAGTTTTGTGAGATACTTATATCAAATTAAAGCCCTTAAAACCTATTTTTCAAAAAGGTAACCCACACTCTCAGATTAAATCTACAAAAATTATAAAAATTCCTAGAAGTTTGCAGGTCAGTATGCCCCTCACAGTGAGCATACCCCAAAGATATGTAATTTTATCAACCTTCCCAAATGATATTTTAACTCTAATTTTTATGGTAAAAATCTAATATTCATATCTTTCAGAAAAATTAAAACTTGAATCCTAATTCCTCCTACATTTTTTTCAGTAATTTCTTTTCTAAGACCTATGTCTCAGATTCGAAATCTGGGATCCATGCGTGAGTTCCATTTAAACCAAATTTTTTAAATTAATAATGGTGGATGAAATTTTTCGAAACTTATATAATTTTAAACATATGTTTGTCTAGTTTTAGTAAAAAAAATTATATTTCAAAAATGATCATTATTTTGTTTTAAAAGCTCAAAAATAGAACCTTGCCCGAACCAGTTTTCACAAGCAGAATAGTCTCATTTCATGTCATGGATTAACCTTCATTCGAGGTTATCTCACAATGGTCCCAAAATAAAAGTTGGTGAATTTTGGGTCTAATTTAACTGAGAACAAGTTTCATCAAAATCTAATGGCTAGATCAAAAGTTATATACAAAAAGGTAAACATTGTCCTGGGCTTCTACATGAAACAGCCACTGCCCAAGCCAGTTTCCCAAGCAGAATGGTTCCATTGCATGTCATGGATGAACCTTCATTTGAGATTATCTCGCAATGGTCTCAAAAGAAAATTTAGTGAGTTTTCAGTCTTCTTTAACTGGGGACAAGTTTCATCAAAATCCAATGGGTAGATCAAAATTTATGTACAAAAATGTAAGCACTATCCAGGGCTTCTACGTGAGACAGCCACTGTTCACACCATTTTCGAGTTTGAAAAAAACTACATGAAGGTTTTGGAAATCAGTTTCAACAAAAATTGGGCATGATCTCCTTTGTATTGGACCCATCCCACGAAATTTTGAAAAGGAAAAAGATGAAGAGATTTGGACACAGCCACAATGCCACTGCTAAAGAGTTTTTCAAAAACAACACACAACACACACATGCAATCACACTTTTTCAAGTTTCAGCCAACAAGGGAGGCATTTTAGATGAGAGTGGCTGGATCCTCCACCTCCAGCCACTTGAATCCACCAAAGAGTCCCCTTACTTGATGATGAGCTTGCTGGAAAGAGGAGAAGGAGCTGGTTGTTTTCTTCCAAATGAGTGTTGGTTGTTGGGCACTCAAGCTATGGCTTGCAAGAGGAAGAAGAAACTGAAAATGGTGTTGGTGAGGGAGGGAGTGAGCTGCGACCAGGAGAAAGAAGAGAGAGGGAGGAGCAGTTTGTATCCTCTTTTTAGGCAGAAGTTGAGTGAAGTGAGAGAGTGAGCTGAAGTAAGTGAGAGGTTGTGAGTGTTAGTCTTAAATTGTGATTTGAGTGATGGTTAGGGAGAGTAAGTGTGAGTGTGATAGGGCTGTGAGTTTTGAGGGTGTAGGGGAGGGGTTTGCAGGGATTTTAAGTGGCTGAAAGCCACTTGATTTGATGGTTAGGGTCGTGTCAAGTTACACAGTGTAGAAATACACTATGTAATTTAAATCGGAACGTGATTTTAAAAAAAAGAAAATGAATCGATAAACATCTAATTTAAATTTTGATAATTCTTTATAATTGAAAAAAAAAATCTTTTTAAATATCTTTCCTAAATTTCTCTGTAGAGTAATCACTCACAGATGAATTTTACAAAAGGTAACTTGACATGCAAGTTTCAGAGTTCAAAAATGGTTAAAACAAATTTTCAGTCAAATAAATAATTAATACGTAGCAACAAATATTTTTATTATTCATTACTAACAATTAATCATAGACAAAGGAATTTATTTCTAGATATCTTTATTATTTATTTTTAACAGTTGCCACTGACAGATGAATTCATATTCTTTTTCTCAGATATTTCAAACAGATAATATCTATTTTTCACCGATGAATTTAAATACTGAAAACTTAAATTTTCATTACATCATACATCATCAATCCAAATAAAATAACACATGCTATTTTATTTTCACCGAAACTTAAAATCCAACTAACAATCAATTATACAGATGAATTTAAGTATTTAAATATTTTAAATACTTATCACACTGCACATTACCATTTTAAATAAAATAAAGCAGACTATCTCACTTACACATAATTTTATAAATAGACCTACAGACAAATTATACAGAAAGTAACCACCGAGAATTAATTCTAGAGAATTAATTACAGGAAGTTACTCGCAGAGAACTTTTTTACATTTTTGTTCTTATAAATGTTTTTCCTATCTGATCCTTATAAAGAAATTACTATATTATTTATTTTTCTTTATTTTCTTAATCGCTCAATTAATTACTAACTATATTTTAATTACTCAGAATATATCTTTTTTTTCTTATTTAAAACAAACAATTAAGTTTCCATTAATTCCAATTAAATCTCTCATGTTCCTACTTACTGGGTTGAAATTTTTGGGGTGTTACACAGACACTCAGGGGGGAAAACCAACCATCTTCACTAAGTGAAGAAGGGGTTCTTCGTAGAGAAGAACAACTCATTCTTTGGTAAGGGAAGAATGTTTTATAGGAACATGCCTTCAGACAACGGAAGGTGGTTCAGCTACTTTTGACCGGTAGTAGTAGGAGGTCATAGTGGGAGGGACGCCTCTCCTGGCTAGAGCTCAGCCAATTAAGGAAATGACAGGACTCGGGATTGTAACTTAAAGAAAAAGATAATACAAAACCACACGGTTGTAGAAACAATCTAGGATACGTTGATGTGCTTGATGTATGTATGTTTCTATGTTAGAACATGAGAGGAGTCTTAAGCCTAGTTGTTAGGTGAGTGATGTAAGATAAGTTTATACGTTCGATGACGATGTGTGTAGCTGAATACTACCCTTAGAGGTAGGAAAAGGGTTGCACCCATAGAAAGCTAATGTAAGCTACCCAGAGAGGTATGCAAGATGTTATGCCTCACAAAGAGAGGTGATGTAAGCCCAAGTTGGGCAAGTCAGAGGAAGGAAAGGTTACACATGCTCTCATCCAATGTTATAGCAAAGTGAGACCCTAGTGAGTGGTCAAGAGTAACATAATGATGTTTAGGTGCCTTAGTGCACTAGTGGCCCTAGATTTGGCATAGGAGGCCAACTCTATGTGCCTCAGCAAAGGTCAAGGTTTGATCCTACGAAACAGTAACGTCGATGTGATGAGGTAATAGTTGTGAGTGTGAGTATCAAGAAAAGAGAAGTCGTGAGGGTTAAGCAAGAGATCTCTAGAATAGAGAGTCAACCTAGGGTCCTCAGAGCACTCACTGAGACATTGTGTCTCATCCCTTTAGTTTCCATGTTTTTACATGTTAGCAGGTGGATGCCTTGTGGGAGGAGCTTCGAGCACGGAGCTGCTTTCCTGAAGGAAGATGTTATTAGTATAGGTTTGTACTTCCCAATTTATGGGAATTTAGTTTATGTTTATGCATCTTTCTTATGTTTTGTTTTGTACGATACATGTTAAGTTTTAGTTTCCACTTAGTTAACTCTGATATTCTTATATGCTAAATTCTATTAATTTAGTAATATAAGGAGACAAAGGTAATATCCTCTAGGGTGTTACATTTTGTATCATTTGAATTGTAAATGTATTATGATAAAGTTATGCATGGACTAGTCAAAAAAAAAAAAGTTATACATGGTAGAAATCATGTATACTGAGAAGGAAATCATCGTATTGATGCATTAGCGAATTTTGTTACTAAAAATCAAATAGACACTAGTAGATTCGATTACCTTTCGATTTTCTTGAGCCGACTTCTTATTTCATGTAATGAGGATTTCTTTCCCACATAGTATTATTGTGTAATTTGATTTCTTTGGTTAGCCTCGTTGAATAAAAAAAATATTATAAATTGGCCATTAATTATGTTTGACTTTTTAAAATAATTTATTATTCTTATCTTTCTTAACTGTACATTAATTACTAGGATGATTAAATTATTATTATTATTATCTATCTATACTATATACAAAGCAATCCCTTCCTATAGTCCCTATCTGTCACATGTTATCATATTAGAGCATTTGCGTCATGTGTCATCATATTAGAGGCATTTGAATCTAAAAGGCTTACATGTCATCTTCTCCGTATTATATGGATGTCCATTAAATTATTAACTATAATTAGTCCAACAATTAAGCCACCATTAATTTAAAATGATCGATCAAATAAAAAAGATGATTATGTACAAAAATATTTTAAGAATACAATCATTTTCAGAAATATTTTAATATGAAATATATTTTAAGAAATAATAATAATAATAATAATAATAATAATAATAATAAGAATAATAATAATAATAATAATAATAATAATAATAATAATTATTATTATTATTATTATTATTATTATTATTATTATTAAATTTACAAATCTATAATATAATAATTATAATTATAATAATAATAAATTTACGAATCCAATCATAATATTTTCAGACCCACTTATATATATATATATATATATATATATATATATATATATATATATATATATATATATAAATTTATGAATAAAATGTATTCAGATTTTTAAATTTTTTAATAAATTTTAAAAAATATTATGAATAAATATTTTTTTAATAAACCCACTAATTATAATAAATATAATTAGATTCATAAATTTAATAATAATAATAATAATAATAATAATAATAATAATAATAATAATGATTATTATTATTATTTCTTAAAATATATTTCATATTAAAAAATTTCTGAAAATGATTGTATTCTTAAATTATTTTTGTATGTATTCAGATTTTTAAATTTGTTGATAAATTTTAAAAAATATTATGAATAAATATTTTTTTTAATAAACCCACTAATTATAATAAATATAATTTAGGCACAAATTTAAAATATTATTTAAAATCAGATTCATTATCAGATTTAACAAGAAAAAAAAACATTTAATAAATACATATAAATCAACCTCATTAGATTTGCGGTGAATTAAATTTATTATATTTACTCAATAATTTTTAAAATTAGACTCAATTACAGATTTAACAGGAAAAAATTATATTTAATGAATGCATTTATAATGATGATATGAATTTCCTTTATTTTTTTAAATTTGATTTGATTTATCATAATAATATTATCTTTATATATATAAAAGTAGCAATCATGGGTAAATTTATAATTTTAATTTTCCCACTCTTTTTTAAGGTTAAAATAGTAATTATATAAATCATTTTTATTAATTATAAAAAGATATATTACCTCAAATATTTTATAGCAATTAATTTATAGTATTAATTTAATAGTTATAAATGTTTGCACTAATTATGCAATTTGAGTTATTACTTTCCATCTTCGGTTTCTCTCTCCTATGCATTAATTAGTTAATTGGATTCAAATTTAAAATATTTCAATTTTTTTATTAAATTCTCTTTCTGTCATTTTTTTTTGGTTGAATTGGTCTCTTCCTGTTATCTTCTATGTATTATAAAAAAATTATTAAATTTTTTATTAATGTGTCTAATATCATGAAGAACATTAAAAAAATTTAAAAAGTGAGACAAGTTTGAAAAGATTAAAACAAAATAAGAGTGAGAAAAGTTATTTTTATAACTTACGGATATATATATATATATATATATATATATATATATATATATATTTCTTTTTTTTTCTTTGTCATCAAAAGGTATGTTTGACTTAACTATATTTTTTTTTAGTTTAAAGTATTTTTAAGCTAAAGCTCAAAATAAGAAATAAAGTAAAATAGAAATTATTTGACAATCTTAATTTTTTTTAACTTAAAAGAGATAAAATAAGAAATAAAGTAAAATAGAAATTATTTGACAATCTGAATTTTTTTAACTAAGAGATTCCTTGAGAAAAAATGGGGGACAGATGCAGCAAAGTGAAAATCTTCATTTTCTTAAAAGTTTATAAAATTTGAAAAAATGGTTAGTTATTAACAAAAATGAATTTTATAACAATTGCTTTAAAAAATATTTTATTGTAAATTGATAGGTTTTTAAAATTCAACAAAATTGTCAAGTATTAACAAAGATCAAGCTTAAAACTATCGTTTACAAAAAAATGATTTATTATTAATTAGTCGTTAGTATTTTAAAATTTGAAAAAAAAATGATTAGTTATTAAGAAAGATCAATGTTACAATACTCATTTTTTTTAAAAATGATTTATTGCTAATTTTTACATTTTTAAAATTGAAAATTGAAATTAATTATCAATATTAATTGTTATTTTATTAAACGTATACCTAAAAGCATTCGGGCATATTAGAGTTAAGAGATATGAATAAAAAGTTAATTATGTATATTGAACCCAATTTGATAAATAAAAAAACAGAAAAAACTACAATTTTTATAAAACTGAAAAAATTCAATAAATGAAAACAATTATAAGAGTTGTTGACTAGATAATAGAAATATTAGTGTAACATAATATATTATCAATATATTGGTAAAAAAAAAATATTATCAATATAGACAAACAAAATTGAACAAAATCAAAGTAGAAATAAAAGTTATAACAATCATTTTAAAAAAATTGATAGAAAAAGTTTTGTTTATTGTTATTCATTAGAATTTAAAAATTTAAAATTAAAATTAATTATCTTTATTACTCTTTATTTGGTTAAATGGTGACCTAAAGGCAAAACGACATATTGGTGTTAAGAGATATGAAATGAAAAATTAAGTGTATATTAAACTCAATTTGAGAAATAAATAACTATAGAAATTTGTTTAAAAAACTTAAAAATATTCGGTGAATTAAAACAATTGCAATGTGATTCTACGATCTTATTATTTGTAAATATCATGATATTATTACTATTTAATAATAATTATTTTTTTACTAGCTAATAATAAATATTTTATTCACATTTCTATTAGTATTCATTATAATAAATTAATTACAGTAACCAATTTTTTCCATTTTTAATTCATAAAAGTATATAATTTTATGTTGTGCTAATTCATATTTATATCTAGGGATGGAGGTAGAACTTGATATCAGGGGGGATCAAATTAAAATTAAAATTTATCTTTATAACATAATAAATTTATAAGAAATATAGAAGTATTAATTTATACAAAATATTTATAATTATATGTTTTTAAAATAATTTAAGAACATACAATCTAAAATATATTTACACAGAAAAAATTAAACATCTTTTCTTTTTTTAAAAAAACTCAATATTATTACACATGCTAATAAGGTTTACTTTCCAATATCTAATTTATTTTTCCAAAGTTTACACATTAATCTGTAGCACGTTCAAGGTTAGAAACATGTTGAAACCTCACAAATAATAATAATAAAAGAAAAAAAATATTTGTTAATGTAGTTCATTGACAAATGTTAATAAATAGTTTTTAATTATCAAATCAATTATAATCAAATTAATATAAAAGAAAGACTAATAATATTATTTGATTACAAATACTATTATTTATATCCTTTAAAATAGTAATAATAAATTATAAAAGGAAACAACTGCTAAAAAAATGATACTAAAATATTTTGTCTAAAGAAGAAAAAAATATAATATCTCTACAATAAAAACTATAAAAGAATATAATATTAGCCTAAGAAAAAGAAATCATTATCTTCATAAAGATATTATAAAAAAGATAATTAATTATTTTATTAAAAAATGAAAAATAAATAATACATAATATTATTATTTTTATAATCAAACTTTCAAATAAAAAAAATCATATTTTATAAAATATCATATATATTAAAAAAATAAAACTCAAAAAATCAGGGGGGACCAAGGCCCCCCTTAAGCATATATGTACATCCGTCCCTGTTTATATCCATATGTTGCACGAGTAATCATATTATGGAAAATTCATTGGGATGATTGATTTTTTTTTTATAATCACGGGTTTTTTTATGTTAAGAGACTCATAGATATTTGTAACGACTCATCTACGTTACATAACTATTAAAGCTAAGGTTCCTTGATTTCTTTTTGGTTTAGAAACTCTTTCATTAGTTTACTTTATGAAAATATTGCGTGAACTTTTCGCATTTCCAAAAGTAATAATTAAAGTTCAAACTAAAAGAAAATATAATTTTTTTTTATCTACAAACAACTCTTGGAGCTTATACATGAGACAAACCTAAGCTGCTCATCTCTATACATATAACTATATGGACCAAACAAAGAAAAGAGAGAACGCAGCTTCAATCTCGTGCTCGCTCCATCTACCAAGCCTCCAAGAGGAGTCCACCTAGAAAGTCATCTGCTCCCCCAAACACAATGTCCGAGATCATCACAGGCACGAACCACACGTGCAAACATTGCAAGGGTAAGCTTACCAAACAAAACTATACATATAACTGAAAACGTTATACAAAACTTAGTTCATCAATAAACACCAATAAACAACAATTATCATGGCTCAACCATTTTAAATAGTTCATAGAACATAAACCATCACCAATTACTACCATGAATCATCAAATCTCATGGATTTTATTCAATCAACAAAAGTCACAATCTCAATCATCAAGACAACCACCAACATCCCTCATCACAAGGTGATGTACAACATAAATCACTAGACAACCTTAGTCAACAAAACTGACTCTACTCCATGGAGTTTCAACATCATATGAGCGGTCCTCATAGGCCCCATCCCCTACCATGGTCTCACCTTTGACCATTCAGGGAGTCCCTTGAGCTACCCTGTGAAGGAAGTGTGGATTTAATCGAATATAGACAAGTGTGGGTATTGGCTTACCTCTGTAAGGTTTGCAAAACCTTACATCTATAGGAATTCGCCCACTTGGCTATTCTATAGGCCCACCGTTGGCCACCACAAAAACCTCCGGCACTAGGTTGAGAGTCTACCTAGCACCCTCAAGTTACGTGCCTACCCATATGTCTGTGCACTAACTGTGCACACCTATGCACCAACTGTGCATATACAACTTTCGAAATATTTCTGTGCACCAACTGTGTGCACCCACCGTATTCCAGCGGCAAACATATTTGGAGTCCCTCACAGTCCTATATACAATACCTCTGTACCCGCCATCTCCAATGGCCTGACTTAAGGATCCAAATACATCTCAACAACATCAACAATCCTCAACCACGACAATAATCCATCCCCTATACACTAAAAGAGTCACTAAACCTCTTGGGAAGTAGTTCTCAACACTCCAACACGCCATTCGAAGTCAAAACATAAGGGGTGGTACTTAGGAAGATATCCCACTAGGCGAGACCCCCGAGTCGCTTTAGTGGGCCGGAGTTCTGGCGTGAAACTCACCCTCCAAAGTATACCATTTTCTATAAAAATCATCCCAAAGGTTATAGCTAACTCCTTTTTAACTTATAGGGATGGTCACAATACAAGATTATCATTCATCATCAACATCAACATTCATTTTCTCATAGATAAACTTACTTGTGAGCACATCATAGAGATAAACAACATGATTACAAATATTAAATACTCAAGACTCACATCTCAATAAACAACATCACCATTCCAATAATTCTATCATATTAACCAAATTGACCAAATAAGATCGATTTCTCTTTGGTAGAACTGAATGTGAGCTTTCACTGATACAAGCAAATGACCTCGGAATTTAAAAAAATTTATATCAAATAGAAGCTCTTGAAATATATTTTACAGAAAGGTATCCCACTTAAAAAAATCAACCTCTAGAAAATTTTATAAAAATTTTCAAAGTCAGCAGCCCTGAATTTTGAGTGCTCATTGAACATAGCTCAAAGAAATGTAAATTTATCCCACTTTCCAAACTCGTTTTGAGCTGAAATTTTTACAGTAAAAAGGTAACATCTTTATCTTTCTAAAAAGTTAACCCTTTACCCCAAATTATTTCCCTACTGTTCCCAGTAAATTTATTTCTAACAGCCTAAGTTTCAGACTCAAAACAGAGCCCAAAACCCTTGGCCTGTTTCTTTTTAAAAGGTTAATTTAGAAATTGGACATGATAATTTTTTAATTTATAGGGTTAAAAACCTTGTTTTGTCTAGTTTTTAATGGTGCAAAAACGAAAAAGAAACATTAAGTACACAAGTGGGAATTTGAGAAAATCCGAGACATGTTCCAGGGGAAACTCGAAAATAGAACAACCATTTTTGGAGTCATGGATGAACCCAGAGATGAGGTTTCTCTCCAAGGTGTCAAAATTAAAGTTACTCCATTTCCTGTCTGTTTTCATTAAAAACAAATTTCATGAAAAACCAACGGTTAGATCTTCCAAAAATCACAAAATTGTGGGGGCTGTCCAGAGCTGGACGAACCAAACAGCCACTGCCACTTTGTTTTATGGTTTGATTTTTACATGCAAAGATTACCAAATAATTTCAAGAAAATTTGGGCATGGTCTCCTTTGTTTTAGGAGTCTTCCCAATCAATTTTAAAGATTAAAACAATTCAAAAACAGTACATACAAATCCCACACAGCCACTGCCAAAAGGTTTCCAACCCATTCCATCAATTTTTCATATTCAAGCATTCAAACAAAATACACACAACAATCCAGATGAGGGGCATTCATGTTGTGTGTAGCGTTCTAGTTTTCCTAATTGTATGATTAAGTGTTTGACTAATAATGCAAGAGAAAAATTAAAATTAAATTATGTTGAAATAATATAATAATTAACTTAAGTTATACGTTGTGCTATGTGCTGTGGTATTACTCTTGGAATTTAATAAGGTGTTGGGCTCAGAGTGTGTGTTGGGAGATTTTCAGGATTTTTACGTAAGTTCCGTAAGTTGTAGAAGAAAATAATAAGAGAAGGGAATGTCTTTAGAGGAAAGGTGGAGACAAATAGCAAAATTCCATGCAAATCTTCTTATTAAACGTGCAAAGCTTCCTGTTTCTTCCATTCTCCTTCATCCTTATCTTTCTTTTTCTATAAGTTCCTTTACCGTGAGTGAGAGATTTATTTTCTACCTTAGCTAGAAGTTTGATTTCTTCTTCCCTAGAGATTTCTTAGTTGATGTTAAGTTGGTAAGTCCAGTTCCTTCCTATTCTTGATTTCTACGTATCTTTCTCATCTCCTCCCAAGAACATGAGAAATGGGTCTTGGTTAGATTTTAAGAGATGAGAGAAATCTTAATTTTTGAGTTTACTTTGATGTTGCTTTAGGTGTCTCCTAGTTGATTCTGTAACAAAACTTGAGGACAGATCACTCAAGAAATCCAAAGTTCTCCTCTCTAGTTTTCTTCACGGTTTGAGTCAAGAAGTTTAGGTAAGGGAAGCTTTAAACTTGTTTGACTGATCTGGTGGTGATATGTTTGGAATTCTGTTTCTGTTTGGATGCTTTAAAGATTTGTTATGATGATGTGAGAATTTTTGCTCTCTTGATGTTTTGATGATCTGAGCTGAGTTTGTTGTGATAATATGTTGTTGTGCTTTGGAATGATATTGTAAGTGTTGGAAATGGTTTCAAAATCTTTGAAGCATGTATTCGTAATGGGTTTTGAAAGGTTCTGGGCTCTGCAGAAGACCACTCGTCCAAAGAAAACCATCGTCCATCTATCTATACTACGACTAAAAACCAACGTCCAGTGAATACTAGAGTGTAGTAAAACCAGCGTCCAATGACCCAGTGTCTAGTGACCAGCGTCCAATGACCCAGTGTCTAGTGACCAGCGTCCAATGATCCAGTGTCTAATGACTTGCGTGCAGCGACACCTTATGTTTAGTAAAGTTTGATGTCCAGTTACGGTGGTTGTGAAATTCGAAGGGTGTGTTTAGCAGGGGACCAGAACCTAGTCTTGTTACGAACGAGGATGTTGGATACGCCACTACTTTGGTTCTAGAACTATGTTAGGAAATTCATGTTTTTGGTTACAGTTGATGTTGAGTTGGGAGTAAGGATTCGAGGTGTGAGAATGCCTTACTTGCGCTTACTGAACTGCTAGATTGGGTTCATAAGCGTGATTTGAGAAAAATGGTGAATTTATAACATAGAGGGAACATGTGGTATCAAAATTGTTTGGCGTGTTACATGACATTGCATGTGGGTAGGTACGTAAGTTGAGAGTGCTAGGTAGGCTCTCAACCTAGTACCGGAGGTTTTCGTGGTGGCCAACGGTGGGCCTATAGAATAGACAAGTGGGCGAATTCCTATAGATGGAAGGTTTTGCAAACCTGACAGAGGTAAGCCAATACCAACACTTGTCTATATTCGATTAAATCCACACTTCCTCCATATGGTGGCTCAAGGGACTCCCTGAATGGTCTAAGAAGAGACTAATGGTAGGGGATGGGGCCTATGGGGACCGCCCGAAATTTGTTGAAATCTCCATGGAGTCGAGTCAGCATAATATTGCATGATGGTATTGATGTATGGAGTGAAATATGAAATGAACTGAATGTTTAGTGTGAATGATGTTGATTGAAATTTTGTGTATAATCTATCATTCTTTTTATAAGAAGCTTACCCTTGCAATTTGTGTTTGTATTGTATTACTGCAATGATCGTGTATTGACACGGGAGTAGGTAATAGTGATGGTGCAGGCTCTCATGATAGTCAAGGTTGAAGATTGGACGATCCTTTTGTTCCTTTGGATTGGACGATCTAAAGATTGGACGATCCTCCTGTTCTGCTGATTATGTTCTAGTATATATATATACATAGTATGGGGACCAGCTTAGGAAATATGTATAAATATTTAGGTTGCTATGAATGTCCTTTAAAAGAAGACTATATTGGTATTGTATGTATGTATATATATACGTAAGTTTTGTAAAGCCAGACTTAACACTTTTATGATGTGATGATGTACGTTATCAGTAGGAAAGTAGGTACATATAATATGTGTTAAATGAGAAAGAAATTTCTTTGAAATTTCATATGATAATAATTAATAAATGTTTTAGTATAACAAATATGTAACGAAGATGGGTCGTTACATTGTGTGTGGTTGAGTCCCCTAACTCTCAACCACACTTAAACTGAAAATAGAGAAGCTTCCCTTACCCAACAACTTTGAGATTTCCTTGAGATGGAGTTAAAGAGAGAAACTTTGTGGCTTTTTGGTGATCTTTCCTTAACTTTTGCTATGGAATCAACTAGAAGAAACCTAAACTAACATCAAAACAGGCTTCAATCAAATTTTCATCCACCCATCAAAATTTTAATCAAAACCCATTTGATAAGTTCTTGAAGGAAGAAGAGGAATGAACCAAGAGATCAAGAATAAGGAGGAATTGAACTTACCAACTTGAAATCAACTAAGGAAGCTCTAGAGATTAAGGAAATAAAGTCCTCTTTGAATGAATTCCAAAAACCCTAGCTCTTGGGAGGAGAAGAGAAGCTTAGAGAGGGAGGAAGAAAATGAAAGAATGAGAGAACGGTGAAGAAGAAGCTACGTTTAAATTGGGAGTAAATTTGAACTTTTGCTACTTGCACCTATATTTTTTCTAACTCCACACCCCCTTTTTCTATAACAAAAACTCACGTAAAGCCGAAATTATTACGAAAACTACTAAACACATAATAATCACATAAACAAAACAATCTATTTTATTTATATAGTTCATTAAATAACATAATTTAAATTTAACTACTTTTTCATACATTACAAAAATCACAGTGTTACAATATTTATGTTTAAAATTAATATATACAACTTTTATATGAATGATGTTTAAATTTCTTTTATATCAAAATATCCTTCATTTTTTTAAATTTGAAAGTATAAAAAATATATTTTAAAACTATTATATATTCTACTTATGTTGTGCTAATCCGTATTTATATCCATTTGTCGCACGGGCATCGATATTAGGGAAAATCCTTTTGGGTGACTTTTTTTTATAATCATTGGTTTATTATGTCAAGAGACTCTTATATATTTATATTTAATTTTAATGTATATAACTTTTATATGAATGATGTTGAAATTTCTTTTTATATCAAAACATCCTTCATTTTTTATATTTATAAACAATTATATATTCTATTTATGTTACGCTAATCCATATTTATATTTATCTGTTGCACGAGTATCCATACTAAGACAAATCCATTTGGGTGATTTTTTTTATATATAATCATTGGTTTTTTCATTTCAGTAAACTCTTATATATTTATATTTAAATTTAAGGTATGCAACTTTTATATGAATGGTGTTTATATTTCTTTTTATATCAAAACATCCTTTTTTTTTTTAATTTGAATGTATAAAACATTATATTTTTTAAAATATTATATATTTTATGTTGCGTTAATCCATATTTATATTCATCCATCATACGAGTAATCATACTAGGCAAATTCATTGGGATGGTTTTTTTTTTTTAATCAATTGTTTTTTATATTAAGAGATTCTTAGATATTTGTATTTGAATTTAATGTATACAAATTTTATATGAATGACGTTTAAATTTCTTTTTATATCAAAATACCCTTCATTTTTATAATTTGAAAGTATAAAAATTATATTTTTTAAACTATTATATATTATATTTATGTTACGCTGATCCATATTTATATTTATTTGTCGTACAGGTATCCATTTTAGGACAAATCCATTTGGGTGATTTTTTGTTTTGTTTTACAATCATTAATGGGTTTTTTTATATCAAAAGACTCTTAGATATTTATATTTAAGTTTCATGTACACAACTTTAAATGGATGATGTTTATATTTCTTTTTATATCAAAACATTCTTCATTTTTTTAATTTGCAAGTATAAAAATTATATTTTTAAACTATGATATTCTATTTATGTTACATCAATCCATATTTATATTCATTCGTCACACGGATAACCATACTAGGACAAATCCATTGGAATGATTAATTTTCTTCTTTTTTTTTATAATCATAGGTTTTTTAATGTTAAAAGACTCTTAGATATTTATATTTAAATTTAATGTATACAACTTTTATACAGTTAATGTTTAAATTTCTTTTTATATCAAAATATTCTTCATTCTTTTTTAATTTGAAAGTATAAAAATCATATTTTTAAAACTATTATATATTCTATTTATGTTGTGCTATTCCGTATTTATATCCATTTGTTGCACGGTATCCATACTATAGCAAATCCATTTATGTGATTTTTTTTATAATCATTAGTTTTGTGATATCAAGAGACTTTTAGATTTTTATATTTAAATTTAATGCATGCAACTTTTATATGAATGATGTTTAAATTTTTTTTTTATATCAACATTCTTATTTTTTTTTAATTTGACGGCAAAAAAATTATATTTTTTAAACTATTATATATTCTATTTATATTGCGCTAATCCATATTTATATTTGTGTATGCACGGGTAACCATACTAGGGCTAATCGATTTGGGTAATCATTCTTTTTTATAATCATAGATTTTTGGAAGTCAAGAGAGTATTCCATTATATCTATGTATGAAAAAAAAACCCTAAAGAATGATTTAGTTAAAATTCACAAGTCTAAAAAGTAATATTTTTTTATAAAAGTAGTAGTTGTAAGAGTAACTATAAGATAAGTATATTCAAATACACTCTTTTTATCAACCCAAAATTTCATATATGCTCATAAAAAATGTGGCAACTTTATAACATATATGAGGTCATTTGTTTCATGAGGTTTTGCTTCTAGGCATATAAATCTGGATATTTAATCATGGCCAAAAAAGAAAAAAATAATTAATGAAGTCTTTTTTCCAAAACTCTTATGAGTCAAAATTCATAAAAAAGTTAATCTTGAAAAAAATGTTAACCATTTTTTAAATATATATTTAATATTTATTTTAAAAATATTTAAAATTGTATATTACTACATTTGTTCCTATATATATAGAATAAATGGTAGTATTTTTTTCCTAATTACAAAAAACATATGACCACTTACAAATGTATTAATTTCTAATTTCCTTTAATACTTCCAATTTATTGTAAAGTCTATTAGCAAAATATCATCATTTCTTATAAAAATTGATGCATTTATTAAACTATTAACAATATAACTCATATTCATTGGTTGAAAAAATTATTTCTTAAATTATGAGTTGTGTTATTATATCTAACCACGACTTAAACCAATTAATTCTATGGATATTTTTGAAAAAAAATATAAATTTATAACAATATTAATTAAAAGGAACTAATGTAACTATTTTTATTGGTCTTGATGAATTAAATATTTGTTTCTTACATATAAAAATGGGGTAGTATTGTTAATTATTAATACAAAGAATATTTAATTTAATCATTATAATAATATTATTAATATTATTTATCACATTGTTGGCAAGAAGTCTATGTCTATTTTCATGATTGGTTAAATCACATCAGATACTAAAAAATTTCAAAATAAACATACTCAAACACTTTGTTTACCCCGTATTGTTATATTAGAGAGATTTTTTTTTTGTCACACTCTTTGACAATTGTCTATGCCTATTTTTACACTTAGCAAATCATACTTCTATAGCAAAGGTTAAATATTACCTTCAATTTTATTATGTATTAATCCCGTTGTGGTTTTGCATATTTCAAACAAATTCTTAGTAAATGTTACTCAATTGTTCATTTCCATTAAACAAAGACAATAACATTCAAGATAAAATTGTAGCGTTAGTTGAATACAAAAAATAAAATTAACTTAAAATTTGTCACAATCTTTGACAATTGTCTATGCCTATTTTCACACTTGGACAAATCACATTGGATGAATAAGATGGGTTAAATACTACGCTTGATATATTAATCCTGTTGTGATTTTGCATATTTCAAACGTATTATTAGTGAACATTGCTCAATAGTTCATTTTCATTGAATAAAGACAATCATATTTAAGATAAAATTATGGTGTTAATTGGATACAAAAAATAAAATTCAAGTAAAATTTGTCACACTATTTGACAATTGTTTATGTCTATTTTCACACTTTGGTAATCACATTGAGTGAATAACACATGTTAAATAAATAATTAGATTTTATTATGTATGTTTATGCACATGTTAAATACTACAGTTATTGTATTAATTCTATGGTGGCTTTGCATATTTCAAATATTTTGTTAGTAAATATTGTTCAATTGGTCAGTTCCATTAAATAAAAGTAAATACATTTAAGATAAAATTGTGACATTAGTTAGATACAAAAAACAAACAAGTAAAAGTTGTCATATTCTTTGACAAACATCTATACCCATTTTTATAGTTAAATAAAAAAATAAAATTTAAATAAAAATACTCGAACTCTCTGTTTACCCCGTGCATCGCCCGGGTAAAAAAACTAGTAAAATAATAATGATAGTTATTCACGTTTTCTAACTGTGTTGTGAATTTAATACTCAATAATTTGATTTGATTTGATTTATCATGCTATTTAATTTTTTTTTGTTGAATTTTTTTTTTAATAAAGGTAGTCATTCACGTTTTCTGAATATGCTTTGAATTCAATTATTTTTACCAAAAATCTCTAATTGAAAATTTCTTAATTAGCTTAATTCCCCTTTGTAATACCACATTTATTACTTTACTTTTTCTTCCTCTATAAAATCATTGTCCCAAATGTGATCATTTCACCCTTCTTTTTTTTTCTCTTTGCAGTGTCTTCTACATCTTGGTTTTAGGCCTTTTTTGCGAAGTCATTATTTCCGGTTAGACATTCACTTTGAAGATAGCTAAGTGCCAATGGAAAACTACCAACATGTTTTGAGGAGGAATTCTAATGGAAAATTTCTTATCATCAACATCAAAGACGAGGTAGAGCAAATTCGTGTGTCCATCTTTTTTTTCTTCATAAGTTTGTTTTATTTTCATTTTGAAATTTCTACTTTCGGTTATTTGGTGAGGTGGACACCAACTTCAATTACGAGTTCTACAATGAGCTGGGTATAAGGTAGACTTTGATTTATGACAAGGGAAATACACATATTGTTAGATACAAGAAGTCAAAACTAAGAAGCTAAGAAGGGACCTTACAATAAGCAAGGGATGGAAAAAATTCACAACCAACAATGATTTTAAAGACAATTATATTTTTTAGCATTTTAGGTTACAAATTTGTTGATATAATAAGAATTGATCTTTAGTTGTATGTTTGTTGCTTTTGTATTTGTTAATGAAAAAATTTAAGTAATAATTTAATATTATAAGAGTAGTTCTAACTTATTGTTTCGTATATTATGTTAAATGTTAAATAAAAGAATATATAAAATATTTTTAAATAATAAAATAATTTAAGATGATCAAATTTAGTAAAAATTAATTTATTTATTTAGGACAATAATTCATGTTAAAAACAGTTTTTATTCAAAATAACATTTTAATTATAATTACAGTTTCATAGACCAAAATAAATACAACAAAAAGTTATTTTCGTAAATAAATTTTGGTCCATTAAAATGCAATTGAATTATTGTTGTAAATAAAATATAATTTTAATTCTATTATGATTTTATTTTCAAAGTTTTATTTTTTTCCATCAAAATGCTATTAGTTTATTTTTATAAATAATTTTCATATTTTCTCCATCATTATATATTTTTACAAATATAGTTTATTTCTTAAAATGTTGATGTGTTAATGTTAAATATCTAAATATTAGAATCATATATCTTTTCAAGAAGTTAATTATGTCACAAAAAGTAATACTACTTTGCAATTAAATTTTTATACATACTTTTATATGAATTTAATTTTTTGAATACGATTTTAATTTTTGTGATGTTTTATGATTATGATTATGTTTAATAAAAGATCTTTGAATGGATTTCAATTTAATTGAAGTACGGATAACATGTACGGGTATGAGCATTTACGTACCAATGGGAAAGGACAAGGGTATTAAAGTTATTATCCAGCGGATATGGGTCCGAATATGGAGAATTTATAAAAGTGCAAGTATAGGGATGGGTACTTTAGTACCATATCCAGACCTTGGATTTTAATTTAAAAATATATAGTTAAAAATGTCATTTCATAAAAAAAATCATTTTTTATTATAACTATGAACTCTTACTTTAGATTGATTGAAATATTATTTTACAATAATTATTTAAATTACTATGTTACCTAACATATAACTAATTTTTATTTCTCCCATTTATTGTATTTTGTTTTTTTATGAAATAAAGTTTAGACAAGTTGGGTCTCGAGGACTCACTAGGACCAGGACAAACCTCAAGGCTTAATGAGCGCTTACAAAGATATTTACTAATTACCCACCAAGGTCTTTACATCGGCAGCGGGAATCGAACCCACGTCCTTGTGGGATATGAGTCCATTCCTTACTAACTTTTTTTTTTATGCATCCATTCCTTACTAACTGGACTAACCTTTGTTGGCATTTATTGTATTTTAAAAATCATAGTCTACCAGGTATATAATTAACTATATATCTATAATGTACACCAATAATTAATAATTAAAATTTTTATATTTTAATTATAAATAATTCTTAATATAAATTTAAGAAAATATTTATATTTTTAAAATATTTTATAAAAATGTTCATTAATAATATTTACCCGTGTATGGCACGGGTCACCCACTCTAGTTATTATTTAAAACAAAGTTAAATCAATAATTAATAATTAATAATATTGTTCTTTGAAGAATAGGTATACTTTATATAATGTATACTTTTAATATACTTTGAAAGTTTAAAAAAATTAACTTTCGTAACTTATGACTTAAAATTTACAGATTACACTTTAATAATAATATTGTTTGATATTTAGTTAACTTTAACTTTTTCAGCATAATCCAAAATGGAGTTAATTTGGCAACAGAAATCCAGTATGTACCTCTTCGTAGATTTGAAAAAATGTTAAATGAGAGATTCTTGACTAGGACGGCAAAGAAGGTTGTTGATTTGTACCACATAGGATGGGTAAGTGTATTATTTAACAAGTATTTATTAGACATTGGATTGTTGATTATTAAATTATTAAACTAATATTGGAGGATAAAATAAGTTTTTACATTTTTCCTTTATTATTGTTTGTACAAGGGAGGAGTTTGTGTGGTTTGGGCCAAAATTTTGGGAATCATTGAAGAAGGTTGTTGGTTTGAGGTATTGTACAAGAACAAGAAAAAAGAAAGTTTTAATGTATCTTCACGTGAAATAATTCCACGGTAGTTAATTTACTTAATGAATATTATTTCTTATTGATAATTGTTTATTCTTTATAAAAGACTATTTTTCTAGAAAAATATTTTTTCTTCAGTATTCCATTAAGGTTCAAGTTTCAGATGGATCTGCTAATGCTTGCTTCAAGCTACTTGATTGTGATGTTGAAAAACTGTTACACATGACATGCACAAACCTTATTTCTAAAATAGAGGTATATATATACACAATTTGGTTTTCTAATATCGTAAATAAGTTACAGTTTTAAGTCTAACATATTTTACTGACAAGAACCACCTTCAAGTGACTATCCTATTCTGCTGAATTCGCTAATTGGGAAGGAATTGTTGTTTGCAGTAGATAGAAGTTCAGGAACAAGTGTTTTTAATCATGATGGTGGTTTTACTATAAGTGAAATATGTCATGACAATGAAATCTTGAGGATGTTCCATTATGGTGAATACATGTCTTTAAATGATGAGGTTAGACATGCTATTTTAATTAGTTTATAAAAGTTAAATTATTAATTTAGTTAACAAACTAATATCTAATTTCACTTATTAGGAAAATGCCAAAGTAACTGTAAAATATTTTCGCAAAGAAGATGAAATTATGCTGGTGAAGCAACCTGGACCTACATCTAAATTGATTTCTATGATTAAAAATCAAAATCAAGGAGCAACTTCTGCAAAACCAACATCTTCTGCAACAACTTCAAATATGATTATTGCTAGACAATTGGATTTCGAGGAAGAATTGATGGACGATGATAACATCAATCAAGATGACAATGTCTAGAGAAATTTCACTAATACATTATTAATATACCAGATTTGAAGTGAATGTTTGCAAACTTTTTATTTTATTGGTTTATTTCACTTGGACAACAGACTTATGTTGAATCATGAGTGCTAATGTTTCCAGACAATATGTAGCATCATTTACTTAATATTTCCAAACATTTTAGTTTGATGGTTTATTTTACTGAAATTTATTTATATTATAAAATGCTATTATTATTTTAGGCTAAAATAAAATATTTTATTTCCAATAATATTTATTAATGAGTTATTCATGTCCCGTGCGATGCACGAGTCTAAAACTAGTATATTATAAAAGGAGGTTTTGCCACATAAACAGGTGCCATGTGGCATCAGCATATTCATAATTTTTTTTAAACAAATGAGAATTTAATACCATAGTTTACCAAAAAAAAATGTTATACATGATTGTCTTGTCAGACTCCTTAATGACATGACAAGTAAATGGGCTATCGACATCGATGTTACATTAGTTAATGTTGTTACTTGACACTTGATAGTAGGGACTAAAACCAAGAAATAAAAATCTTTAAAGACTAAAATCAAAACAAAAATTATTAAAAGACTAAAATAAAATGAAAAAACCTCTATTTTATAGGGACTAAAAGGTTATTTAAAAAAAAACAAAACAAAATAAGAGGTGAGCGTGTTGCTCCAAGCCAAAAGTTGAACAGACCAAAATTGCTTTCAGTATTTCAATGTGAACTAGTTTTTTCTTTATCCATAAGAATCAAAGACACATATTAGAAAGTTTATAACAATTCACGCACTTATTCAACCAATTGAGCTAGACCCTTAATTCAATGTGAATTGGTTTATTGGATGGTAGGTTAAGGGTAAAAAATAGGGGTATTCATTATATATTCTATAAACTCGTTCATTAAAAAACGAAATAAAATCTCTGTTAAGTCACATTAACCCTATGTTTGGTTGGAGAGAAAATAAGAGGAAAGAAAGTAGAGAGAAAATAAAACACTAATAACGAAACATTTTCTTTTATTTGGTTGGAGAGAAAGTAAAAAGAAAAGAAAGAAAAAAGTTGTCTTCTAGAAACAAAATTTTAAATTTTTCTTTGAGCAAATTACAATAATACCTCCTGAGATTTAATTACACAAACACCCCTGTTTTTTTAACCATTACTTTCGCCTCCCTTGTAGGGGGTGTTAGTGTAATTTTTTTAAACATATAAGGAATGTTAGTGTAATATTTTCAAACTTAAAGGAGGATTAATGTAGGAAAATAAAAAATGTAAAATTATGTGTAATTTGATAAAAACTCAGATAATATTGATGTAATTTGCTCTTTTTCTTTTCTTCTATTTTCTTTCCAATTCAAATTTTAAATTTTTCTTTTCTTCCTTATTTTCCTTCCTTCCAATCAAACGTACCATAACGGAATTATGTAAAAAATTGTGTGTGGTTGTCTTTATTTTTCTGTTTATTTTCCTGATTTGTCATATCGGTTAATACTTACTGTTTTCATTCTCATAATTCTCATTCTCAATTTCAATTGAATTTCTGAGCATTTGTTTGACAGTGGAATTTGGTGGGGTTTGCGTGTATTTTCTGAAAGCAGTGTCATCTTTTCCTTAGCTAATTGAAGCCAAAATCAGAAGCACTTAGCTCAAGGTTTTTCGTCCTTCCCTGCCACTGAATTTTTTCATCATCACTACTATTATTATTATTATTATCACGAACTTTTTTTTTTTTTAACACTTGATAATCCAAGTTCGTGCAAATTTTGTTAGCAATAGCGACACGAATCACTAATTAATATCTCTGTCGTGGTCGTAGGTTCTGCCGTTCTGGTCCAGGGACTTTTTGACGTTAACTTACCTAAGCCCACTCTATTCACTCACTTTCACTCTGGTGGAGCATTTTTTTCATTTTTTTTATACCGCTAAAATAGAGTAAATTATTTGTCTAAATAATTTAAAATAATATAATCTTGTCTGACGTGTACAATTATAGTCATAGTGGGGCTAATCTTTATTTGGTTATGTGGATAGCATATAACTGTCTTTTTATTACTTTAAAAAAAATCTCAATTTACTTTAAATAAGAGAGTTATTAAGATTTTTTTAAAGTAATAACTCTCTTTTTATTAACTCTCTTATATTATATGACAAATGATAAATCAAATTATCATTTTTATTTATTCTTTAAAGTATCATTCTCACACTTAAAGCAAAATTGAAAGGGTCCACATATTTAATTAATAAGTTAAACATTATTTTGCAGAAGTTGAGTTCACACATTTAGCTAATAGGTTAAACATTTTTTTATAGGAACTGAACAATAACAAATGCTTATAAATAAACAAAATATGATATACAAGAATTCTAAACTTTTCTTTTGCTGTTAGTTACGATTACAAACGTAGCTAATCACCATAGTTAAAAAAATAAGATGGAAATAAAAGAGAAAAAAAAGTATAAAAAAATTAGTTGCTTGGATGAATAGAAATAAAAAGGAAAGAAATGAAAAAATTCTCTCTAATTATTTAGATGAGTAAAAAAATTGGTGAAAATAAATAAATAAATAAATAATATTAAAAATATTTTTATACTAATTAAAAAATTAAATTTAACTAAAAAATAATTTTTATTATGTTATTTTTTCTCAACATAATTATTATTATTTTTTGTTATAATTTTTTAATTTTTTTAAAAAGTAAATGAAAAAGGAGTAAATGCAATAAGCATTTCCCTCTTGACAATTTAGGGTGAAAATGTTTTTATACATAGGATTTTTTTTTCTTTCTTATTTATCCTTTTAAACAAACAACCAAAATTTAACATTTTCATTGTATTTCTCTCATGATTTCCAATCAAACATGAAATATTATACAATAACCTAAGGAAGAAGCGAAGGAGGTGGATGGAGAGTTGCAATCAATCAGAGTCATTGGAAAAACCAAGTCAATCTCTTGCCTGGTAGTGGTGTCCTACTCTTACGCGTTGAAAAGGATAGGCTACGGATATGTTTGAATTTTCATGAAGAGTCTAAAAGTATGTTTCAGAGTAAAATAAATTTGAGTCTATATTTGGTTACTCTTTAAGATATATTTAAGACTAAAATTTTGTTTGAAGAAGTAAGACTTTTGATATTTTTGCAAACTATAATCCAAATATGTAATACGTGTAACATGAAACCAATAGGAAAATGCTGCAAATATACGGAAAAGAAAAATTATAATTAAAGTAGAATAACTCTTAATTTCGGGAGAGAATTTTTGGTATGCGTATATATAAAAATTAAATAAGTAATAAAATATTGTATGCAGTATTAAATAAAAAGTTTATTATTTAATATTAAAATAATAAAACTGATGCAAATATATAAACCGAAATTCAAAAGGAGCATTCCATTTACTTTTGGGGGAAAATTGTAAATAAAGCTAAAAATGATATATACATCGACAATAAGTTAATTTAAAACACACAAAACATGATTTTTAATTCTTAAAACGTATTGATCTTATGTACCAAAAATAATATTAAACATAATTTTAAATGATAAATTTATCTTTTGGAATAATATTGTGAACACTTAATAGTTTTTTTTTTTTTTATCTGAGTAATTTTTAACAAATGTCATCTTTGTCTTTTTTTTGTTGAAGCTTGAAGTTAAAAGCCTAACCCATTATTAACTTAAGACCCATTTTCATTACCCATACATACATAGCCCATTACTCATCATTTATTTAGACACCATTATATAGCCTTTCCAACAGAATTTTCTCATGCATTGGGTCTCTTCTTCTATTTTTGTGATGAAAAATTGAACTTCTAAGACGAATATTTTCGGTGGGTGTCAGATTAATAGTGGAAAGAAAATTGAAAAGGAGAGCCAGAACATTGTTACTCCTTTTGAAAGAATCCCCACTTTGGTATATTTTTTACCTGTTTCATGTTTGCAGAAATAATTTTCTATTTTTTTTAAATGAGAAAACCTGCCGACAAATGTAGTTTTAAGAAACCGTTTTTGAAATTAGCATTTTTTTTTCAATTTTTAAAATAATAATAATAATAATAAAACAAAATATTTCAAAAATATTTTAGTTTTCTATTTTTAATTTTTTATTGATCGTGTTCATTTTTACATTTTTCATATTTTTTCCCTCACTTCAACTTTTTTCAAAAATTATTTTATCAAACAATTTTAAAAACTAAAAATTAAAAACACCTCTATACACGCGCTTTATTTCCTTTTTCTGTTTTGCCATTGATGCTACGATGAAATTTTTGTCGGTCTTTGTGAACCAGTGAAGAAATGTGTTTCAGCACTTTGAATTTGATCATTCTTAATGACTAATCAAATCTACGCCTTTTTGATTCAGATCACTTACCTAGACTGCACATGATGAAAAAGATCAAACTTTATTGTAATCAATGCTTTTTAAAACTTTATCTTAATTAATTTTGTACATCTCCTTTACAGCTTTTAATATTTTTTAAAATAAATTTTAAATCATATTTTCGTGTAATGCACAAGTATTTAGCTGTTTTTTATTTGAATTTTAGTTCCTATATTAATTTATACTTTTCATTACAGATTGGTCCTGTAATAATTTTTATTTGTGTAGTTATTGATATAAACATATTAAAAATTCAAATAATTAAAATTTATAAAAATTGATGAAAAATATATATTATCAAATCTAAACGAGTAAAGAATAGAGATTATTAACGTGTATTTGGATTCACCATGAACCCTCTAAAATCATATTAAAATGTCAATTAACGTGATTTAATGTAAATGTTTATATATTTGATCTTACGTTCAAAAATTGATTTTAAGTAAAAACAATTTTAAATAACTTTTGTATTAAATAAAATTTTATTATTATTAATTTACTTTTATAATAAAAATATTCAATTAAATTAATTTTAAAATTAATTTTATAAAGAGTTTAATGGTCATACACTGAATTTTATACTGTTATTCAATTATAAATCATCGTTAATATAACTTTTAAAGTACCACCTCTGTTTCTTAACTCTTGATGTTTAAGGTTAATGCACACAGCTTAAGAAGCATTTAATACTACTTACAAACAATACATTTAGTCTAAAATACCCTTATTTAATATCTATTATGAAAATAGTTGTGAAAATCTAGACTATGTTAGATAGGAGTGTATGTGAAAAAAATGATTAATGAGACTTGAAATTTGTAAAAAAAATCAAGAGTTTTGAAACAAAAACAAAGGCTAAAACATCAATAGTTAAGGAATGGAGGTGGTTTTTTTTTTTTAAGGAACGGAGGTGGTACTTTAAGGAACCGGGATGGTTTTGACACAGGTATTAATAAATGTAATTAATTTGTTAAATTTTCTAGAAAATATTATATTTTTTTTGTTACCATATTATTGGTACGAAGTATCCACCGACTTTGTCGATGACTAATCTCCGTCAGGGAACCTGATTGGTCACCTTTAGTGGGGTTCTTCCCTCCCAACCATATTTTTTTCATCCACAAGGCTCGAATCCGAGACCTTGCTTAAAGGGACCGAGCCCTACACCACTCGGACCAACGACTTGTTGGTCCTAGAAAAATATTAGATAACTTCTTAATATATCATTTATCTTTCTAATTAATTATTCATAGTACATTATTCTTACTAAGTATTGAACTATTGATTAAGGATAGTTCTGAAAAAAAATATTTAATGCAACATCAATTTTGTAAAATAACATATATTTTGAAATAAACTTTTTTTCTTAAAACATCGTATAATTTGAAACAAGGAAACCGTGAATATGTATAATCTATTTTTTAATATTTTATAGAATCAATTTACATGCGCTTCCCACATAAACATTAAAAAATTACAAATCACCCTTAATGATTTGGACGGCTAGACGCATTGCAAGGGGCAACATTGAATTGTCAGAAGTCAAGCTTAGAAGGCATAACATGACCAATAGCAATAGCAAACCAACAAGCTTTGTATAGTAGCCACAATGATTACAACCCCTTCTCTTCTGTTATTCCTTTCTTCATCGCCACAACTTCTTCCACTTTTCCTCGCGAGCTAGTTGCTACCATCATCACGAGGTTGGTTTGGTAAATAAACATATAGTATAGTCATTTCACGTTTTTATAAATACTATATAGTATGAGATGATATTATATGATATGATTGCTAACTTTTCCAGGCAGAAGAACAGAAACTAAACTTTGGAACCCAAATAATGTCTTCCGATTCTGTTCTTCCTCTCCCCGAAAATCCCATCATTGTGAGCATAGTTATACTACCATTTTCACTCTCACTTTCAATTGAATTTGTGATGAGTGTGTTATGTGTATTTGGCAGGTGGGGTTTGGTGGGGTTGGAGTGGATTTTCTGGCTGTAGTGCCATCTTTTCCTAAACCTGACGCCAAGATCAGAACCACTGAATTCAAGGTTTTTCCTTCTCTAGCTTCCACTCTCACATTCATCTCTTTCCTCTTTCTTCTTCTTTACTATATTCTTTTATTATTATTGTTATTACTATTATTGATATGTTTACTACTATTATAGTATTATTTTTCTGACACCTCAGGTTTGTGATAATTTTGAGCACGTCTGGGTCCATGTACTTTTTGACGTTGACTTTAACCTTAAGTAAACCATGTAACCAACTCTAACCACTCACTTTCGGTCCAGTGGGCCACCATTTTTTTTCTTTTATCACTAAAATAGAGTAAATAATTTGTCTTTGTTTATTTAAAATAGTATAATCTTGCAGTAAAAAAAAAAGTAGTATAATCTTGTCTACAACTTTAATCATAGTGGGGCTAATTTTAATTTAATTATAGTGCTGCTGTTAACTTTATGTTATTATATTATTATGGATAAGCATTATCATTCTTACGTGAGTAACACTATTTCTATATAATTTTTTTTCCTAATTTTCTCTTCTAACCCGGGCAAATTCCCAGTTCTCAAAACATAAAAAATAATTATATTTTAATTTTTTAAAATTATTTTTCTAGAATAATCATTTCCTAACAATGGTGAAGTTATGTGCTAATTAGGGTGATTAATGTTTGTGTGCGATTTTTTATTTTTGATTTGGCAGGTCCAAGGTGGTGGAAATACTGGAAATACTATGACATGTGCTGCCCGTTTGGGCTTAAAGCCAAGAATAATTTCTAAGGTTTCTTGTTTGTTTGGCACCAGTTCTATGATAATGTACGTAACCTCATGGTTGTGGCTAATTTCTTATGATTATGCAATTTGAAATCACTAGGTTTCAAATGATGCTCCGGGTAAAACTATGCTGGAGGAACTAGAAGCTGAAGGGGTGGATACCTCTTTTTTTGTGGTATGTATGTGTATACGTCAATCTTTTTTGTTAGTCTGAAGAGCTTAGAGTGACAAGCACGTGGATATTCTTCCTCCTACAAATGCAAAAAGGGAAAAATAAGTAACAAAAAACAGTTTAATAAAAGCAAATGAGATTTGTCTTTTAAACCTTGTATGTATATAAAAAAAACATATCTTATGAGATGCAATTTTACTAGTCTTTGACCATAGATTTTTTATTATGTGATTAAGATTAACTCTTATTATAGAAGTATGAATAAATTCATGAAAAAAGGTTTTAAATGCCACTTTATCTTTTTGTCATTTGCACTTGGTTGTGGCAAGCAAAGCAGCGCTAATCTCTATTTTTTGGGGGGTGATCTTCATTGATTCTTTTTCCATTTGTTTCCAGGTCTCGAAGGAAGGGACTTCACCATTTAGCTACATCATCGTTGACAACCAAACGTATGTGCCATTACTGAAACGGTTTTTACAATTATGTCCATCTTGGCTAATTTCTATCCATTTTCTCACTTAATGGGCTTTGAAAAATGAAAGTATTGAGTATTGACAATGGCATTTATATAAGGGCAAAACTTCAATGCAATTCTTTAACTAATCAGAATTCAAGTTTCACTTTAATCTGCATAATCCAGATTTGCCTTAAAAGTTATGTGGATTAGGTAAAACTCTAATTTTGATTAGAGAACAACACTAAGAACACCTAAAGAACTGCATATAAGTTTTGTCCTTTTTTTAAATTTCTTTAGATGTGATAATAAAACTAGATAAAAGTTGCGAGGTTGGCAGTAACTCCACATTATTGTTTGTTTATATATATGCAAGTTAATTTTATACATTACAGAGAACATTTGCAAGAACATGATGGAAATACTGTAGAAATGAATGTTATTTATGTGATCTATCTTCATATGAAAATTTCTTGCCTGATAAATTGCCTTGCCTAACTTAAACGATTTAAATGACTCCTTGTACCTGAATTGTTCAGGTGTGCAAAATGATTAATCCTATAACTTTGAACATTCAGGAAAACAAGGACGTGTATATTCACTGCAGGATATCCTGAAATGGTCCCTCAAGATCTTCCACGAGCCAATTTGTTATCTGCACTGGATGGAGCAAGAGTGGTCTATTTTGATGCAAGGATGACTGACAGTGCTCTTGTCATTGCTCAAGAGGTAATTACATCTTAGTTGTTACCTGGTTTGAGTAATGCAAACTTCCATGTAGAATTATTCTCATTAGATTTGTGTTCAGTCAAATTTCTGTGACTGCCATCAGTACTTATTCTTAAAGAGGTTGCTAACTCAAATGCCAATAATGGTTGAAGGTAACAGATCATAAGCCTCATAATTAGGATAGAAAACTTCAAATCCCTTTTCTGTACAAAGTATTGTTAAAAAAGACCGAATTACCTATAAATGAGTCATTACTTGATTCACAAATGTTGTCCTTAATGTGATTACATTTGATATTTCATATTTGAAGAGAAAGCCTTGTGATGAAACATAAGCTAATTTAATTATGTTTTGCCCTTTCAGGCATTTCGCCAGAATATGTCTATCTTAATTGATGCTGAAAGGCCTAGGAAAGGATTGGACGACCTCCTGAGTTTGGCTGATTATGCTGTATGTTCAGAAAATTTTCCACAGGCAAGCAACTCATAATATACCAAAGTAGAATACTAGAATATCATAAACACTTGGGACCTATGAGTCCTCTTTTAGCTAGCAGTTACGTTGTGTTATTCTTAGATTCCAACATTTCATCAGTAGATCATGAAATGTACTTCGCAAATTCAAAATTGTAGCTTTGTCTTGTAGCCAGAAGAATGACCTAGGTAAACTATTTACAACTTATATTAAAATGGAAATGTGTAATAATGAATTTGTTCTATCTAACATGTGAAAGGACCTCCTTTTAGATAGAGTGGAGGTGGGGACTTGCTTGGGGACACATCATACTTGCATTGCATCATCAAGCATAAAAACAAGGGGATTCTGTCACATGCATGGTGTATGCATCTCACTTTCCAGAGAGTTGCTAACCCCTCAAGTGGATCTATGATTAGCAATGTGCCTTGACATCTTTCAGAACCCATGTCAGAACAAGTGCATAAGTTTAGGAAGAATTCCTAAAATTAAGTCAAGCTAAGATGTTTAACAAGGAGCAGATAAATGAAAACTGGTAAATCAGATCACATAAGACATAACTATGTAACTGGACAATGGTTGACCAGATGTATATGACTCGATTAACAACGTGTCACTGTCATTAACAATGGGCAATTTTAACAGCCCATTTACTTTGAGACATTGTTTTCTATTTTCATTTTCTGTTTTCACTTTTAATTATAAAATTGTCACTTTGTTTTTAATTTGTTTCCTGATTTCAAAGATTTGTACAAGAAACATTTTATTGTTTTCAGGAATTCTTTCCTAATTTCATTTTTTTTTTTCGATTTTTAAGTTGAATGTTTGACATTATTTCTTATCTTGTATGCTTATCTCTTCTATTTGGTTGAACTGTTTCTTTGTGATATCTCTTCAACATGAATTCTCTTTATGATTTGTGACTAACAATTTGACAGGCCTGGACAGAGGCATCATCCATTCCAAGAGCACTAGTTTCAATTATTTTAAGATTGCCAAGACTTAAATTTGCGATTGTAACTTTGGGAAAAGATGGCTGCATAATGCTTGAGAAATGTGTGGATGATGGTAAAAATTCTCTTTTCCCTCTTGTTTGGGCCTTGTCAAGTTGAATTCATATGCAAAAATAGGCAGAACTGTAGCATCTGGATAACTAATCTTTTTCTTTTTTTCATTTAATTTCCGAATATAACATAAGTTGCAATTTATTTTCTGGCAGAGGGTTCTCACATAGAAGAAATGGATGTTGAAAGCTGTTTGACATCATTAACACAGAGAAAGGATGATAGCACAGCCATGCCAACCTGCATAGCCTCGGTAATAACCTGGTATTTATTGTTATAACTCTAGAGTGAGCTCTGATTGTGCAATGTCTTCTCTTATTTATTTTATTTTATTTTTGGTATGGGATAGATGTTCTGCCATATTTAATATTTATTACCCAACATTGGACCCTTTTTGGGACATCGAATGAGCTGCTTCTAATAGTCTGCCATATGAAACATTACTAGTACTAGGGGCCTGTTTGGCTAAGCTTATCCAAAAGCACTTCTATAAGAAGAAAATCTTGAAATGAGCTTCTCCATAAGCTAAAATTAGAAGATGTGGGACTTTTTATAATCTAAGTTGTAAAAGTTCTCTCATAGCTTTTTTGGAAGATGTGGGACTTTTAACGGATTATCTTATGTACAAGCTAATTTTAGCTTATGGAGAAGCCCATTTCTTTTTTTCTTCTTATTTTCTTCTTCTAGAAGTGCTTTTGGATAAGCTAACCCAATCAGGCCCTAGTACAAAATCATCACTTACAAAAGACTTACTGACATTAATAGTGGCATATGAGGCTGTTTTATCAAATGGTACTATAATTTGTCAAACTGGTAGATCTGGCTTGTAATATATACATGTTTTAGGTAGAAATTGTCCATAGACCAAAAAGAGTCATATTTTACAGGCCCTGACATGGAAGAAGTTTAATTTAGGTTGGTACTCTTGGGGCAAGATAGCATTGGTTAACTGCACACTATGCAAAGAAAACTTTGAGGCTTTTGCCATGGACAGTATTTATTTAATGTGATTGTGTACGACTTATCTTGATTGTGGAAACAGAATTGATCCTTTGGCAATCAAGACAAGTCTAGATCAGCACTACTTTACATCTTGATGACAGTTTCACTATTATCATGGGCAACCTAAAACTATGCCATGGGATACATTTTTTTTTCTAAAGGCAATTTGATTCAAATGTAATGTACCTAGAAATTTCTTGCATGAGAAATATTAGTAACACACTCTATTATTAGCTGAAATTTATTAGAAATTAAAAAAAATTGTGTCTCACTTCTTTTTTAATGAGTCTCACTCATAATTTTGTAGTTTTCAATAAATTTTAACCAATAGTAGAGAGTGTGTTGAAAGGAATGTGTCAGAGAGTGTATTGCTAGCACCCCTCTTCTTGCATAGTATTAATTGAGCATGTCTGCTTATATGTGTAGCCATTAGACCATTTTTCATAATTCTGATTTAGGGTAAATGCTGGTTAAACAATGTCTTGTTGCATTATATTCATGTGAATTTCCACTTGGATTGATCTTTTTGCTTAATTCTCCTAGCCCGTTACAAAATTAAGAGCTGAAGGGATAGGATCTGTGTGTGGGAGGTTATATTTTGGGACATCTGAAAAGATTCCACCATCAGAGCTTATTGATACAACTGGTGCTGGGGATGCATTTGTTGGAGCTGTTTTATATGGTACGTGCATTATATTATCTTTGCACATGCAAGCTGGAATTTTCTTATTTTTCCATTGGACAAATTCTACCCTATTACACAGAGATGGACTTACATTGTTCAATGTTCACTACAATTCCATTGAGTCCATCACTTCTAGTCTTACATACTACTTTTTTCTTTGATCATTTCGCTAATGATCTTCCTTGTTAGTTTTGTTCGTTTGATGCTACAATTTCAAGATTTACATAATAGTTATTTTATTTGCAGCTATCTGTGCCAACTTATCACCAGAGAAAATGTTGCCATTTGCTTCTTATGTGGTAAGCTAAAAACAACATGGCCTAATTTGGATTCATAATCAATTTTAGACATACAAAAGGTTATACACAAATGCACGACATTAAAGAAACACTTCTAGTCTTATTGTTCTTTATACTTTTCTAGAGGCAATTTAATTGGAAATTGGAAGAGATAATCAAGATTATATGCCTTGTATGGGTTTGTTAGATGCTACATTTAAACATATTTGTTGTTTGCTTTTGATGCTAATTACAGGCAGCTGCCAATTGTAGAGCTCTTGGAGCTCGTGGTGGTCTTCCATACTGCACTAATCCATACCTGGCATCCTTTACTGAGTAGAGCCCTAAACCGGTCATTAGAATTTTCAGCGTTGTATGCAAGAAACAAGACTTCAGCATACAAATTGTGCTGTTGTATCCCAGTTTATAATTAATCATTTAGCCCAAATGATTGTATTTTATGTTTTTAGTAGCTAATTGTAAATTGAATTGTATAATTTCAGTGTGATAGATTTGTAGGATGATATGTTATTTGTTGAGAAAAATTACGCAATTTTCTTATAATCAGATTTTATAAAAGGCAAAATAAATGTTGAATAACAACAAATGCAGTTGATAACAGAGTTCAGCCAATTATGCCTACGTTTTAGGGTTGCCATAGAACTTTTATTAAAAGAGAAAAATATACAAAATGTATAAAAAAAAAAAAACACTGACAACTCTCAACCAAATTACATCCAAAAAATTGAGATTTTCTCTCTAAGCCCTCTTTTTTCCCTCTCTCCTGCTTAGATCGATATTAAGCACCTAATGGGGTGCTCTAATTATACATATACTTAGAAGCTCATCTTCACACCTTTTTTTTTTCTTTTTGCTAACCAATTCTTAATTGGTTTCCCTATTTTTCTCAATAAAACAGCATGATTCACTCAATTTTATTGGGTTGTACAACAATCTCATTTTCACCAATAATCTCTCACTTGAAGACTGATTTTACACCTTGATTAATGTAGTAGCCTTCTCTGGTTTGTTACTCTAACAGGTCACAACTTCAGTTTGTTGATGGTCGCTACCTTTGTTAACATACCTGTTAGTTCTTACTTCCTGAGATCTTCTTTAGTATGAGCACCTCATCCTCTAAGCAAAAACCTAATGAAGTGATAGTGATTAGTGAAGATCAATGTGTTTTGTTCTAGAATGAAATGCTGAATTCTTTGCCGAATGTATCGCATTCTGATTATCACTATACAAAAACACTCTTCACCTAGATGAATCTCAACTCCGTTAACAATCCTTCAAGCCATATCATTTTTTGCTAGCTTATGTTACTGCTACATACTCAACCTCCACAGTGGATAAAGCAATGATCTTTTGTATTGTTGACATCCAACTATCAGTTTTAGTTCTCCTCCAACAATGAAAATGTAATAAATGGTACTTCTTCAATGATCGACTTCACTTCTAAAGTCTGCATTTACATAACCTTGTAGTTTTAATTCTCTATTACCAAAGTACAAACACTTCTCTGTAATGCCTTGTAGATACTCAAAATTCACTTGACTGCTTCATAATGAGCTTTACCTAGATTTAACATAAATTTGCTAACAACTAGATTTGGCCTTGTATAGACTATCAGTGATTGGCTTGGCTTGGCATCTCCCATTTTGAATCTTTGCAAAATATGGTTGCGTTGGTATACTCTATTTTAGATAATTGAGTTCTGATACATGGTGTAAACATCATTCAAGAAAAAATCATTAAAAAAAATGAGACCCACAAATTTTTTGTAAATTTTAACGACATTTCTCGATACAATAAATATATGAAAAAAATACATAAATGAAATTTTTATTTAAACCAAAATTTGAAGGAAAATAAAAAAGAAAAAGAAAATGGTAGGTTGAAATTGAAGCAATCGTTGATATACTTCAATCTGGCGCCACCACCAACCACTCACTCGCTCACTCTGTATCAGCCAAACCAAAACATGTCGAACCTCTGCACTGTTATTTCTAATGCCTCTTCAACCTTCATATTCCGCGTTCAACCTCTCCCACTTCACAACTTGTACAATGTTGTAAGTAACGAATGCATTATCTTTCTCTCTATAATGATTTATTCCTAATTTTCGGTTTTTTGTTTTGATTTACTTAGTTTGGGTCAAGGAGAAGGATGCCTCGGTGCAGGGTCAGCATGTCCTCCTCCGATCCTCTAAACGCCGTCGTTGTGAGCTCTTTCTCTCTCTCTCTCTGAAATGAATCATTGCCTTGCAACCAAAATTAGAAAGTTTATCTCTTTAATATAAATCTTTACATATTAATTGATTATATGTCTGCAGGTGGGGTGTGGAGGGGTGAACATGGATTTCTTGGCCACCGTTGCTGCTTACCCTAAGCCGGATGACAAAATCAGAAGCACCAACTTGAAGGTACCTTCTTCTTTCACATTTCATGAATACATTTGTGTTGTGCTCACATTGATGGTGGCTTTTCTCAGGTTCAAGGAGGTGGCAATGTCGGCAATGCCTTAACCTGCCTTGCTCGCTTGGGCCTAAACCCAAGGCTCATTTCCAAGGTTGCTTTTATTTATCATTTATTTATTTATTTATTTATAAACTAAGTTTAATTTTTATGCACTATTGGTATATAAAAAAATTATACTATCAATCAATCAGACATCATTGTTGGCATGACTTTAAGGAAGTTATTCTATTTGTCAACAAATTTACCATACATATTAGTTTGTGATAGGATGACAGTATAAAAACCTTTGACACGGTTAGTGGCTCAGTGCATATACTATTTACTTATAACTCTCTCGGCATGTTTATTTTATTTTATTTTTTTAAAAAAAAAAAGTGATATCTAGTAATATTTAACGGTTTAAATCTGATACTGATACACCATTGGCTGCTCATTAGGTTGCTGATGACAGTCAAGGCAGGAGTATATTAGACGAGCTACGAGCTGATGGTGTAGATACATCCTTTATTGTGGTAATTTTTTAAGACTGTTCTGTTTGTAATTTGTAATCTTCGTCAAGGCCATTGTATATGTGCAACATTATGATTCTTTGATGAAATGGTCATTAGCATCTTTTAACTCTTCACCTGGTTGTGTTTGTATGTGTATTTATACATTTTTTTTTTAATTTCAATGCTATTGGTACTCTCAATGTTCTCTTACACTCCCCACTAACTACTAAGTGTAACTTCCTCTAGTGTCCTCAGTTAAATGTCAACAAACAAATTAATGATTTATTTTGGCTAGGGTGATTTGGATTTTGCAATTAAAAGCAGTTAGTGGGGGTTGTGAATAGACTATTGAGAGGGCATCTGCCCTGACTAGTTTTTTAATACTGTTTTTGGTGGATGTGTTCCCTGTTATTTGCAGGTGTCTAAGGAGGGAACTTCACCATTTACATACATTATTGTGGACAACCAAACGTAATGGTCATTGGCTTACATATGGTTACACAATCTTGACTTTTCCTCTGAGTATATTCATGATCTAAATTCCAAGAGGTGTATTTGACGGGGGGGGGGGGGGGGGGGGGACAGAGCATGAGTTGGGTAGATCTAATGAACTGAAGCTGCAAACTTTGGAGTCTTACATGTCTATTGTCTATAACTTGCCTTGTCTCCATTTATCATAGTTGAAGACTTGACAATAACCTAGACTTGTTTCAACCAACCATCAATGCATGGATTAGACAGAAAAATTATTCATTAGTTGTAAGAATACACAAAAACTATGTGGTATCATTGTTCATAATAATATTGAGATCTTCAAGCATTTCTTCCAGGGAGACTGTTGATAATTTTAATTGTAACTTGACTTATTTTAAGTGTGATTTTTCAGGAAGACCCGTACTTGTATACATACCCCAGGATATCCTCCAATGATACCGGAAGACCTGCCAAAATCAAGTTTATTATCTGCATTAGATGGAGCAAAAATTGCTTATTTTGATGGGAGGTTGCCTGACACTGCTCTAGTTGTTGCCCAAGAGGTTATCATCTATACAATTTACTTGCAACTCTGATGCAAACTATGGCCTAGTCGTATTTCATAGTTGAAGCTACAATAAGGAAAATAGAAGTTGGAGGCTTGAAGCATGCAAAATTTCAAAGAAGCATACACTTAATGAATTTAAAAAAGGGAGAATTTAGAAAACAAAAAAACAAAACAAAACAAAAACAAACAAAAAAAAACTAGAGAGTGCTTTTATGTGCACAATTTTTACTAGTTTTGTGAATGCTACCAGTAGCTTTTGTGTAATTTCCCCTGGTGTCTTTTACACATTCCTCTTTTTTTTTTCTTTTTTTTTTTAATCCTTTTTCTCCTGCTTGTAAGGAGGTTGGGGATGCGAAAAGAGAGCTTCATCTGAAGGGAAGTAAACAAAATCTTATATTTTTTCAGTGCAGGCAGTTAGAAAGAATATACCCATCTTAATTGATGCAGAAAGGCCAAGGGAAGGGTTAGACGATCTCCTAAAATTAGCTGATTACGTTGTATGCTCAGCAAAGTTTCCAAAAGTAAGTGCATTGTTTTTCTCTGAAAGTGCCGTTGTAACAAATGTATAATACTAGAGGTTCTCTCATCAACCTTGTTTTCATGTTCAGAAATGTTGAATTGATTTTAACAGTCCACTTTTCTGTTCTCAGTCAATCAATAAATGTATTATTTACTTTGTAAAATATATGCTGTCTTATCATCACAAGAAAAGAAATGACTATTCTCTTCTTTTTTTTTGTGTGGCATGCTGATATTGTAATATTTACTTGCACATCAGCGCATGTGTTATTTCAGTTATCTTATCTGTAAGCTATATTCTTTTTGTGATGAGAAAGGGACATTGCTTTCCTGATACCAATGGTACATATCATTTTCCTTTTCTGATTGCTAACTTCTTTTTTATTTCATACACATATTTTTCCATTTATTTTACTGAAACCTTATTTTTACTCTATTCTGTGGGTTGAATTTATTTTAAGCATCATTAAATACACACGTACTTTTTGCTGCTGACAGGCATGGACAAAGGCATCAACTGTTCCACAAGCACTTGTTTCTATGCTTTTAATGTTGCCCAACGTAAAATTCGTGATTGTAACTTTGGGGAAAGATGGTTGTATAATGCTGGAGAGAAGTGTTGATGGTACAGATAGATGATAGTGGGCATATTAGTTACCATGTTTTATTTGTTTCATGTAAACAGAGTTTCATTTATTGTGCCTTTTCTGGCAGAAGGTCCTGCCAAGGAAGAAGTGGATGTAGACAGCTTATTGGAATCATTGGAGTTAAAAAGGAATAAGAGTGTATCCATTCCCACCTGCATATCATCAGTAATGTCAACAAAACCCAGAAATCTTTTCCTCTATTTTTGTATTACTGAAGTCTAACACCAAGCTTTATGCCATTGTGTGGGGTAGGTTACTTAGATCAGTTGATGGTCTTGGGCTATATCAAACACCCAACTTTTAGTAAGAGAAATGCCAGCAACACACTTTTTTAAACACACTTCTTATCATTGCCTAAAATTTATTGGAAATCACAAATTTGTGAGTCTCACTCCTTATTTAATGAGCCTCCACTCATGATTTTGTAGTTTTCAATTAATTTTAACTAATAGTAGAGAGTTGCTAGCACTCCTCTCTTTTGTAAAACCATTTACTGTAATGTACTAATGAATTTTGTAAGGGCTTCTCCAAATTCTTCTTAGATGTGAAGCTCAGACACTAACACAAACATAGGGACACACTAAATTCTAAAATTTGTAGGATAAGGACATGGTGTATATATATATATTCCCTCCATTCCTCTTTAAGTGTAGGATAAGGACATGATATTGGCATACGGGAAATGACGCTCTTTTAGACATACTCCTTATTATTGGTTGAAGTTTATGTGAAATTACAAATTTTTGTAGGTCTTCTTATTTAATGAACCCCCACTCATTATTTTATAGTTTTTAAGATTATATGTTAGAAAGAGTGTGTTGTTAGCTCTTCTCATGGTGTATATATATTCCCTCTGTTTTTTAATTTCCCAATATGCCCTTTCACTTATCAACTATATATAGGTTTTATTGGTGTAGGAAATATAGAAAGCATGTAGGATTATAAATGTGAGAGGATAGATGTAAGAGTAGTTTTCTTTTAAATTTGGATTTTTCAATAATTTGTTACCTAATTTTAAGATGAGTGTGTAGAATAATTAAGCTTCAAGGGAAAATAAGGATATAATTGAAATATTATAATTAATGTTATATTGGACTTTCTTCTAATATTTTAATTAAAAAAACATAGGTAGTGTGCATGTGTGTATCGAGAATTAAAAAAAAAATCATAATTTTATAATATCATACATATAAACTTCAAGATTTACAATATATTGATATATGTGTCATATGCCACAGTGCCAGTAGTTGCTCTTTTGGAAGCTCCTCTGGCAAAACATGGAGCATCATTTCTATTGACATTTTTTTAAGAATTTCCTAAATGAACTTGTCATTAGTTTAACTAGCCATGAACAAGTACAATTGTTTTGTTAAAAGATTTTAAATATTGTGTCTGAGCAGTGTGTCATAGAATAGAAGTGTCTGGGTCCAGCATGCAGAGTTGCAGACACAGCACTAAAATGGTGTGTCTGTGCTATAAGGTCTTTCTCTACGTCTTAATTGGACTATATTCCATTTGAGCCAATTTCATATCACTGAAGTGAATTGTTGTATGCAAAATTAACGCAAATGCTATAATGATTAAACCAAGCACTGGTGTGTGTTCTTTAAACATTCACGAGGTGCATATTGTTGTCTCACCCTCTGGCATGAGCTGGCCATTTTTTGGCAAACTGTTCTGATAATAACCTATACAACTAATTATTTATTTCTACTGATATTAATAAGACATTCTAGGGACGCCAGAAAAGCTTTGCAGAATAGATGACCACATCTAATAGCCCTACATTCATTTGCCTATGTTTGACATGAAAGACGCTGAAACCTTTATACAGCCAAGGCAATTTTTATTGTCTACAAGCAGACCAGTACAAAGGAAATTTGAGCAACTTACATTTTAGTATTCCCTGCAATTTTGTTTTTGTTAAACTTTTTAGTCATATTTTTTTCCCTTTAATTCACCCAGTCAGTGGCAAAATTGAAGGCAGAGGGGATAGGAACAGTTAGTGGGAAGTTATACGTTGGAACAGCTGAGAGTATTCTACCGTCAGAGCTAGTTGATACCACTGGTGCTGGGGATGCATTTATTGGAGCTGTAATCTATGGTAAATGCGACCACTTTGCTCTATCTTTTCCTTATGGTCTTATGAAAGGCCATGATATCAGAACGTGCGACTTGCATAAAAACTTCTACATGTCTTATGTTTAAACTTCGTGACCACCATATTTAACTTTTCCTCTGAATATACGGATGAGATCTGTTCTGTGTTGCTTTCAGCTATCTGTGCCAAGTTTACACCAGAGACAATGCTATCCTTTGCTGCTAATGTGGTATGTGGTCTTGTACTCAAGTATCATCACTCACACACACACAAATATAATGTGGTATGAGGCATGCCTTATTTTGTACTTCAATTAGGAAAATGTAAATGTATTGAATCTATTGAATTGAAGCATATTTTTCTAATTGGATTGGATAATTTATTTTTTTTTTGCCTAAAAATCAATCCAAACCGTACCCTTAGAGCATTGAGGGAATGGGTTAGGTACAAGAGCTTATGCTTATGCATTTGAATGGCATTTCAGGCAGGTGCCAAGTGCAGGGATCTAGGAGCACGAAGTGGTCTTCCTTACCGTGCTGACCCACGCATAGCATCCTTTGTATTGGAGAAGTTGAGTAGTGCAGCTTAACATGTAATAATAGACAACTGAATTCTGTTTTCACAGCTAGGCTTTCGGTTAGTTAGTTATGCAATAGTTTCAAGTATAAATATAGCTTGGAACCCTTCAGATGTACTGGTTTTTCCGGTGGTCGTGCGACTCGTGCCTAGTGCATATGAGATGTCTTCTTCAGTGGGATATTCGACTGAGTTGTTCAGTGGAGTTAATGATCTTTGACATTTAAAAGTTTTGGCTTGTGTATCTTTGCTTTCAGTTGTTGACTTCCTATCATGGATTACAATGAAGTCATATGATGGTGTTGTATTTAGGTGCAATGGGAGAAGATCAAAGTTTAAATACAAAAATAAATTTTAAAAAGGTGTTAGCAAACTTAGAAAGCTAGAAAATTTTATAAGGTGGAAATTGAAGCCCATTGCATCTTTATACATTATGTAAATAATTATACTCAAACATATGTAGTGTATCCCAAAAAGTATGACAAAGATTAAGAAATAATAATAAAAACACTAAACCTTAATATTTATAAGAATAAAAAAATTCCAATTAAAAAGAATAAAAATAATATATAAATTAATTATTTACAAATTGAAGAATAATAAAATAGAAAAAAAAATTATGGAAGTTTACAGCTTGGACTTGAGTGTTTTTTTTAAGTGTAATAGAAATTAAAATCATGTAATTTTTTTAAATGAACAATGCATTAGTTAATTTTAATTAATTAAAAAGAGTTTGGTTAAAAATAATTAATTTTAAATAAGCGTCATGCTTATTAGCATAAAAATAAAGAGAACCAATAAATCAAATGAATAAATTAACAAAGTGGAAATTATAGCTTTAACAACAAACAAAACAACAACAAAACCTTATTTCACTAGGTGAAATCGACTACATAGATCACACAACATCATTCAGCACGATTAAAAATCAAAGTTTTAAAAATATTATTTAGTCTGATATCTAAGAAGCCACAACTTTCTAGCTTTTTATTTTTTTTATACTTTTTTGGTTTTTTTTATCATTAAGATATTTTTATCACTTTTTACATTTGGGATTAAAAAAAAAAAGTTTTAAAACTAGTTTTGATTTTAAACCATAACTGGTTTTAACCGGATTTAGCCTCTCCACCCTCTTCTCAATAGTTGACTTGCTCTTCTTTAGGGATTTGTTAACCTACATTCATAGAAATTATAAGGTATAGTTAATTTCATACTGTCAAATTATCCTCCCTCTCCTCTGTGTAAGGTAAAGTGAACTTAATGAGTGAAACTATAAACATAAAAACAAAGACCCTAAATGAGTACAGTAAGGTTACTTAATCTCTCCATATATCAGATAGAAACAACCATAAAACAGTCACGAGAAAGATCAAGCCTGTTTTCATTTACACTATAATTTCAATCAAAAACGTTTTCAAATGACTTCCAACTAGGACTTAACAGGGACAAAAGAACAGGAGTAACATTCATTATAAGAAAACACTAATATAAACTACCCTCAAACGGCAATACAGAATCCGGTTTCTGATGTGTTGGATGATCCCACAAGAACATAATAATCATTAACAAATACAGTCCGAGTTCAAAAAGTCACTTCACCCTAAAGGATAATAACCTCAACAAACCACAGGTTTTGCATCAAAGGCCTCTCTTACTTCCAATAAGTCGGGGCAAAATCTTTTTGCAAGAATTTCAACCTGCTCAGCAAATGACTTCCCCCCATGCTCTCCAATATATTGGACCATTTGGTTCCACCGTTTTCTACATACATCACCAGGCCTATGCTCAAGCAGATTATCCCAATCTACCTCCTCCATGCAGCAAGCATCCAAAGTAAATAAAGCATCTACCAGGCGATAGTCATCAGTATCACTCCATACACCATTAGCAACCATAGGTGATGTTAATTTATCATACCACTTTTGGCAGCAGACTGCACTGGATCTAGTGGTCAATTTATCACCAATTGCCTCCCAACCAATATTATCTCGCAGCATACCATGTTTTGATTTTCTAAAACCCTGTGAAGCTCTCACACGTAGATCCAGGTTTACTAAATCAAATAAATTTTGATACTCCTCTTGGGTCCATCGTCCATTATTTGTATTGGTTAATTTTATTCTACGCCATGCATCCTTTACATGAAATCGATGTTTGCCCAATGCTTCAGCTATTGATTTCCAATCAGATCCATGTTGTTCCTTGACCTTCCGTAAAAATTCATACTCTTCAGGTGTCCACTTACGCTTCTCACCCCTTTCAAACAAAATATGAGCACGAGTATACACACTAACACAAGGCCTGTCAGGTAAGGCTGCTCCAATTTCCTTCCAACAATCTCTAACTTCACGATGAGACTTGCAATGGAGAACCATATCTAGACCTTCATCTCCCAAACCATGAGACTCTATATAATCAAAAACAGCCAATTTAATCTTGTCATCTTCTTCTGGTGTAAACCTTTTCCCACGGACTAAGCCATCACAACAAATATCCACTTGATCAGAAAAAGTTACTCGTTTGGGTTTGGATGATCCACTGTGTGCACGATTAGGAGATTCACCAGTATCTGCCTTAGCTTTCTTCTTTGTCTTCATCTTCTTGCTTTGATCATCAAATTCAGTGGCATCACCTTCATTGCTATTGAACTCACTATTCTCCTTATTTTTGCTTTTGTCATGCAGTTTCTTCTTCTTCGTCTTCTTACCTTGGACATCATCATCACCTTCATTGCTTTCAAACTCATTGTACTCCTTACTTTTGCTTTCTTCACTCAGTTTTTTCTTCTTCCTCTTCTTACCTTGGCCATCATCTTCACCTTCATTGCTTTCAAACTCATTATACTCCTTACTTTTGCTTTCTTCACTCAGTTTTTTCTTCTTCCTCTTCTTCTCTTCCTTCTTGTATTGACTGTCATCTTTATCTTCATTGCTTTTAAATTCATTGTAATCTTCATGTTGGCTTTCTTCATCTGATTTCTTCTTCTTCATACGCTTGCTATTGAACTCACAATTCTCCTTACTTTTGCTTTTGTCACACAGTTTCTTCTTCTTCATCTTCTTACCTTGGTCATCATCTCCAACTTCATTGCTTCCAAACTCATTATACTCTTTACTTTTGCTTTCTTCACTCAGTTTTTTCTTCTTCTTCTTCTCCTCCTTCTTCTTGTATTGGCTGTCCTCTTTATTTTCATGGCTTTTAAATTCATTGTAATCCTCATGTTGGCTTTCTTCACCCAACTTCTTCGTCATCATCTGTTTGCCTTGATTGTCTTCTTCACCTTCATTGTTTTTTAACCCATTATCTTTCCTCATTTTTTTGCTTGGTTTTGAAAAACCCAATTCTTGCTTTCCATTTAATGATGAATCATATTTTTTTCCTTTCTTCATCTTGCTTTCTTGGTTGTCATCCAAGAACTGCACTTCTTTATCATCAGCAACATTACTATTAATTACTTCAATATCTTTTCTCCCCTTTTTCTTGGCTTTCTCTTCCATGCCTGGAAAAAAATGAAAACAACAGAGAAAACATAGATATAAATTATGATTTCTATGGGGAAGAACAAAATCAAATTTCACACTAAAAATTGTCACATGATACACTGCTAAATAAGAAAATCAAAGTGTAGGGGAGAAGTAACTTTCCCCTTATATTGTTACTTCCTCACAATATAAAAATCTGAAATCAAATGTAAATTGCCTTGCTCACATATGACATAACTACCATAACAACAGAATCAAATATTGGTAGATATTAATTACCATAAGACATAACATGTTCTAAACACACAACTTTACAAAATAATCATGAATGAATCTGTAGAATTAATGAACACCATAACAAGCAGATATTAGAACAACAAGCTTTCAGTATTCATAAAGAAAAGTACTGAGCAAATCATGTGGTCAAAAACATAGGTGATGTCCTACCATCATACATAAGAAAACAAAAGACAGAACCTACCTCTTTCAGCACTAAAGCCAGATGAAAACTAGATGCTTTGAGTGAAGTAGGGAGGAACACGCAATTTGTAATAAGCTCTAATGTACAAAGCTGCAAGCAAAAACTGCACATGACAGCAAGAGCTTTATTAGTATTCAAAATGTAAGCATATTTCAATATACATACACGCATGACTTAAAATACAAGAGCATCTTAAACTACTCAGCAATAATAATGGTACTAATTTTGTGAAGAGAATAGAACAATTCTGGTTAGAAATCTCAGAATCTACGGTCTAGAAAACTCAACATTAGTTGACTCATGACAAGAAGAGCTTTTAACTTTAGTTTACTCATCTCTATAAAACTCAACATTAGAATCCATATGCACATCTCTTTGGGGCATTAGTACAAACCAAAACCCTAAGAATTGTTCATCTACGTTTTCAAATGAATTGAAAAAAAAAAAACAGAAAACAGAAAACATAATTTTTTTTAATTAGATTTGTTATAAACATATGGTAGCACCGTAGCAGTTCAATGGCCACTCGCGAGGAATCTCGGAGGCGAGAGCGGCGTAGCAGCCGCGGAGGGAGCAGCGGCGCCGGCGAACAACCGAGCAGGGAGGAACATTATATCAAAAGTTTAAATCCAATCCAAGAATGTAAAGTGAAGCAATGAATAATTAGAAGAAAGAGAGAAATCATGAGATTACACTCTCTTCAGATTGGTTAATTTAAGAGAAAGCATTATATTAAACTAACCCTTCTTCGCAGTATCAATTTGACAGTCGCCGGCGGCGAAGAGTGATGGTTACGGTGGTGGTCGCCGGAAAGGGATCGAAGTAACTGTGGCGATGTGGAGAGTGAGTTGCTCACTAGGATTATTAGGTTTACAGAGAAACAGACCAAACGTCCTCGTTTTAAGAAGGTTTAATTATTTTCCGACTTTTATATTTTTATCAAATTTTTAATTAATCTTTAAACTTTGTTTTTCTTTTAATAGATGCCTAAACATTTTTTTTATTTTAATTGGATCCACTCATCTAATTGTCAATCACAACTCAGTTGTCAGCGGATATATCCAATTAAATTAAAAATAAATAAAAGTTTGATAAAAATATGTAAACCCACGAGTCAATTTAACCTTTTATAAAATAGTAGCTCAATTTCTGTTCATACAAAACAGTTAAATTCACATAAAAATGTTAAAATTAAAATAAAATATGCATTTTTTAATTCAATTAAAATATTTTTAAAAAAATTTATCATGAATTAAAACATTTTTAGAAATTATTTTAAGAGTATTTTTAGAAACTTTCTTCAATGAAAAACATTTTTAGAAAGTTTCTTAACGGCTCATCTCTTTTAATTTATCATTTCCATCTTTATATCTAAATTGAATTTCAATATTTTTTAAACAAAATTATCAATAATTAAAAATATCATTGTATCACAATATAAATTATTTATTGTAAATAAAAATATAATTCTATAACCAATAGTTAATTATTCATTTTCAAACAGTTAAAAGATTTCACCAAATGATTGATCCCATTCACAATAAAAGAGTATAAACAAACATCAACAGTAATCCAATCCACAAACTCAACAGTAACCATCAACAAAATATTGTTAGTGTTTTGCACAAATAAATGCTTCAGTCTCTAAAACGAGTTGGAAGGAATTCAAACCTTATGATTGAATGTTGTGGTGTCTTTCACTGTTTTATACACCAAATTGAAAAGTCTGTGGGTACAAGATGAATTTGGAAAGAATGTTAATCATGACCTTACATGCTAGTCAGGACCTTATAATTAAATTGGATTTTATCTCATGAGTAGTTTGGATGAAAAAAGTTGTAAAAGTGATTTTGGGGGCAAAAATTCACTGAAGACTTCTCACAACAAACGTTTGGATAAAAAAATAAAACTTGTATCCATGATGAAAATTTAAAAAATAATTAACAATCACAGGGGTCATGTTATGCAAACACTACAACACATGCATATCTACATCACAAGGTGCTCACATATTGCATTTCTGAAATTCAGAACCAAATAGAACATGCTAACATTGTTTGTGCTAGCTCTCAATTATGCAAACACTAAACAACACACATGCATATCTCATATCTGCATCACAAGGTGCTCACATATGTGACTACTCTCTCTGTCTCGTGAACCAACAGGTTCTCAACCATACCTTTTTTTTAGCATTTTCATACCAACAAACATCTAATTAAATAAAATAGTAGCTAGGTCCATATCAAAGTAGTTCGGCCCATTTGATTTGGATTCAGCTAGGCAGTCTGACCCAAAATGTTGAAGGGTATTGCTATTCTCACCCCCCGATTGCTATTATCACCTCCTACTTTTTCAAAATTTCATAAAAAGACATTCTTGCCCTTATTACCATTTCTTCACACCCCCTTCCCCTCCCTTCCCCCTCTCCTTCCGCTGCTTTCTTTCTCTCTCTCCTTTGCTTTTTTTCTTCACACCCCACATAATATTTTATGTTTTTCTTATTTTTTTAACTTTAAATTTTATTAAAATTTTGAATAGATATATTTCAACTTAAATTGTTTTAAAATTGTGTGATATATGTATATATTATATGTATCCATTATGTAATTTGTTTAGATTTTATGTTACATACATATTTTATGTTATAAAATTAATAAATGCAATTTTGGTCTTCTTATTTTTAAAAATCCATAATTTTGGTCCTTCTAATTTAAAATAAAGACATTTAGTTCCCATATTTTTCAAAATCCACAATTTTGGTCTCCTATTTTAAAATAGAGACATTTAGTCCCTAATTTTATAAAATCTGCTATTTTGGTCCTTCTGTCAAACTGGAAGTGTTAACTGTTAAGAAATTAATGTTGACTATGACGTATTAAACAAATAATCTCATGTCATGTCAATAAATTTGGATCACATCAAGTTAATCTTTTACCGATCAATGTTTTGAATTTGATGGAAGGACCCAAAAACGTGAATTTTACAAATTTGAAAGACTAATGTCTCTATTTTAAAATAGGATGACTAAAATTGTGGATTTTAAAAAATATGATGACTAAATGTCTTTATTTTAAAATAGAATGACCAAAATTATGAATTTTAAAAAATAAAAGGACCAAAATTGCATTTAAGCCATTTATATTTTTTAATTTAAATTTTTAATATTTTATATATATGAATATTTAAGTTTTAACAGTGAAATTTAAATTTAAGTTTTTTAATATTCATATTTATTAAAAATAAATTTCATAAACCTAAAAATAAAGATGACAAAGGAAAAAAAAGATCTTCAAACAGCAAAAGTTATCAAATTTGTATATTCACTTCAACGGAATTACATTTCCGTTTCATTAAATATATTGAATATAACGGAAATGTAATTCCGTTGTGGAACCGCTCGAAAAAAAACATGAAACGGAAATGCAACTCCGTTGAATATTCGGAAATTCAATAAAACGGAATTGTGTTTCCGTTACAATTTTTTTACACTCCTTTATTGTAACGGAAACATAATTCCGTTGTTTACTTTTTTTTCCGTCCCATTAACTACAATGGAAACATGATTCCCTTGTACATTGTACAAAGGAATCATGCTTCCGCACAACACAACGGAATCGTGATTCCGTTGTGCACAACACAACGGAATCACGATTCCGTTGTGTTACACGGAGGTGAAAAAAATCTTAAAAAATGGAATCGTGATTCAGCTGTACACGTTGCACAACGGAATCATGATTCCATGGGAAGGGTAATTTTGGAATAAAAAAAACTCACCCACGTGGATGGTGAGAATAGCAAAATTTGGGGTGAAAATAGCAATTTCCAATGTTGAACATGTTCTCTAGGCCCATCCTAATGATCCTACTATTTCCACGGACGATGCATGAAAAAGACAAAATAAATAAAAAATATTATAATTAACAAAAGATGAATGTGACCAAAAAGGAAAATCGCAAATGGGTGATATAAAATAAATGTTGATTGCTTATACTAATCAAAATAGGATATGAAAAATATGACAAAGTCCTACAGTTATATATGTTATAAGCTTTGCGTTACATACTGAAAATCGTGCATTTGTTTGTTGCGGGCACGTCAATGTCCCTTGAGAATTGAGATGATGCAAATCTAAATGGATAATGACTTGTGAAAGTTTATTTTATCACCAAGTAGAACTCCAACGACCTATAGTCTAAAGACTGAGTCCAAGGTGTGTCTAATTAATTAATTAATAACTATTGGTTTGGAAACTTTTTCTTCTTTGTTTTTCCAGCACACTTGGAAACCAATTCATTTTCGTTGATTTGTTCTATTCACATTTGGGTTCTGTCTATTCACGTGGTAGAGCATGTCAAATGTGTTGTGCTTCATATATAAACCAGGCATCTCGTTAGGTATTAAAAAATAAAAGTAATATATGTAATTGAATAATATTTGTTTCAAGTTCACACATAAACTTTAAAAAAAAAAAAAAAGGTTCACACGTATATATGTGATATTATTTATGAACTAGTTGCATATAATTTGCAATTTGTGTGTAAGATTTAACAAAATCATTAGTCGATGTAGATATATAGCATGTATTTTTTTTTCTACTATTAACGTGCAATTCATAGCCTCTATTCTTCCATTTAACAATATCGGTTACGATAACTTATAAGTGCCAACTTTGTTTCAAAATATGCTTACATGTGTGCAATTGATACACCAAAATATACTAATCATTGTTAAATATTACTTAATTCAATAACAAGTGGAATGTAAAACAATAATTAAAAGAATAAATAATAAAGATGAAATGAAATAAGATTTTCATGTCTTTTTTGTGTTTAATGGTTAAACTAAGAAAAACTTATATCCCCTTATTTAGAAAATTTAATATAAGAAAATTGAATTAAAAGTTTGGTACTTGTTTATATAAAGTTGTTATTTTTAACATATTACATTTGAATTAATCACAAATATATAGTTTAATAAATTATTCTTTTCTTCATCACTTTTTTGGTTTTTCCTATCCAGGAAAAGGAAAAAAATTAAAAAGGTATAAAGTATGTCAACGGTTGATATATATTGAGAAGATTTGTTTGGATGGTGCCACGTTATCACTTAACTTACGAAAGGGGGCAGGGACTCAAAATAAAAGTTTTGATATATCAGGGATCCAATGCAACAAAAAAATTTATTAAGGATCCAAAACAAAAATCGATCATTTATCATGGACCTAAAACATATTTAAGCCTTTAACTTTTTTAAAATTTATACAAGAAAATTCTATTTCTATTTTTTTATATAAAAATTTGTTTTTTTAAAGTTTTTTCTTTAACTCGTTTTTATATTTTTTTCTATATTTCTCGCCACGCGTTAAATAAAAATGATTAATTCCAATTTTTAACACAAACCATTTGATAATTTATTAGTTCGAGCTTTAATTCTTTATTCAAATGGATGCTAGATTTGCTTTAGGTTAAGGAGAGTGATGAGCATGTTGGTCTAACAAGGAGGTGAAGGTGAGGGTATCTATAAAAACACTTCAACATCTAACTAAATACGCACATCAACAAAATGACAGGGAGAGAACAGTCTACTTGTTGGCACTAACAAAGTGTTTGGTTGGAGGGAAATGGAAGGGGGGGGTTAAAACCTTTCTTATTTGATTCAATTTTTAGAAGGAGGTGGGAGCAAAATTTATATTCATCCAAAAGTTTTGCTCCCCTCCAATATTGGAAGATTTGGAGGGAAAAAATGATATTTAAAACATTTCAAAGTGTATTGACTAACCTTACTTATGTTTTGAAATCCAAAACTATAAGAGTATAAAAGTAAATTAATTTTTAAAATTCCTTTTCTTCTCTTGCGAACCAAATAAAAAAAGAGTCATTTCTACTCTCCTCTCCTCCCCTCCTCTCAATCAAAATAAATATTTAATCAAAATTCCTTCCCTTCTTTCCCACCAATCTAAAATAGCTAATTCAGGTACCGAGGGGGTCTAGCTCAGTTGGTTGAACAGAGTGTATAAGTTGTTGTAAACTTCCAAGTGTCTTCAATTCCTACGAATAAAAAAAAAAGTAGCTAATTTAGGTAATATATTTTTTTATCTACCAAAAAAGTGAACCAATTTAAAGAATGCATGCAGTAAAGACCATATGTTATATTATTGGACTCATTTGAAATAAACCTCCCACAGTAATAATTTTTCAATTCCTACGAATATGCTTTATTGTTATCTATTTTTTCAATTATATTTTAATGTTATAATAACCAATATAATATTTGGATTAAATATAATTTTGATTTTTCAAATATTAATTTCATTGCATTTAGTCCTTGAAATTTTCAAAATTATCCTTTTTTAGTCTTTTATTTAACTCCATTAATTTTTTCTGTTAAATATAAGTTATTTCCACTTGTTGTAGACAATGTGACTGGGACTCAAGCTGTTAAAGTCAAATGCACCTATTGATGTTTGTTCTCATAATTAGATTTTACCAACAACAGAAGCAATATATGAGTTTAATTGTATGTACTTGCTTGGAAATAATATAGTTGTAATATAATTTTTTCTATTCTTGCATGGCACACTAAATGCTAATGTTGGAAATGAAAATGCTAATGTTGAAACAATTATTGTTGTAAACTTGTAATAGAAAAAATTAACGGAGTTAAATAAAAGACTTAAAAGGGAAATCTAGAATAACAATAATATTATTATTATTATTATTATGAGGAGGGATTCACTTACTCTAAGAGTAAGTATAAGAGATTTATTTTTCATCCTCACCATTCATTTTTTTGGAATCTAATGAATGCAATGACTAGCTAATCTAGAACCCAAAAGCCAAGGATAGGAACTCTAAAGGCAAAATATTTTTCACTCTCATTGTCTCACACAGTCACACTATAAACATTATCTAATTTCTTCGACCATCATTCTTGGTCTCCACCACCAAATAGCCATAACCATCACTAGTTGTAGCCATCACCGATCATAGTTGCTCTTAGTCTTTATTTGTGTTGGGTTCTTTACGGACACTTGCACTTGTTTGTGTCAATCTTTGTCTTCTAAATGACCTTGCTACGAACAACACTCTTCATAATTGTTTCTTCAATTTCTTTAACTGTATCGGCACTGGCTGCATTTGTTATGAGTAAAACCACATCATTCCCTTTTTCCAAAGATTCCATTTTCCTTCCAACTTCTTTTTAACTCGTTCATTTCTTCAAGGATAATCTCCTTAAGATCCATTATAGTCTATAGTTTTGTTTTTTGTCCACCGTTGTCATCATGTTTATTTATTTTTCTGCTTTTTATGCCTTGTACAAGTATATACCAAGTGGAGTTTGTTGGTTGGCTCATAAGCCCACTCCACAGTGAGGTAGAAACCAACAATGTGCAAAAGCCCAAAAGAAGCACACAAAGACCTGCATGGCTTAGAGATTTTTATTAGAATTTTAGTAAGCTTCTACTCTGTAATTTTATGCTATCCCTAAGTCAGGTGTACCCACATAGAAGGCGCAAATCACTTGAACATTGCTCCTTAATTTATTTAAGCCTTATAATTTTCCTTATAGGAGTAGAACTTTGGTATTCAATTTTAGTCAAATTTCCTTCTTTCATCTTAGTGTGTTTTCCTAATTCCTCTTTCCATAGTTCCTTATTCCTTCAAACCACCACCATTACCTAACAATTTCTATACTTTCATTAGCTTGCCTTATGCCTCCCAAATCACCTTCTAAGGACATGGATGAAACACTCTAAGCCATCACTGTGAAGTTTGGTAGGAGCCCAACTCAATTATCACCAACAAATTCAAGATTCATGCCACTCCTCGTTACAACAAACCATGTACAATTGTCATGAATCTTAAACATTTGTTATGGTTGGTATGCTTAAACAACTCATATTTTTTTGGGCAAACTTTCTCACTCTAATCCACACTTTCCAAATCATCGTCCACTACCTTACCTCCTCCCACCATGCCTCTAAGTTTTCAACTAGTAAATGTCCACACTACACTTACGCCCTTTTCCACCAGATTCAAATACATCTCAAATAGGCAGACCTCCTCCACCTCTCATTTCCTAACCTTGCCCTTATTATAGCAGCCAAATTCCTTCTTCCACTCCCTTTAACCAATCCCTTATTTTCCCATCCTATCCACCACCCCACCCATCACAAATCCTTCGCTTTGTACTCCCAAACTACAACTCAGTGTTTTTTATGGTACAAACCCCTAGAGTGGCTTTTTAAGATGACTAATATTTTTTTATCAAGTTCCTTGAGAATGATGTTTGCCAATGAAAAAAAGCACACAAAGGCCCATATTGTCTCTTGTTTTATTGGCCCAATTTCTATTCAGATACCAAAAAATTCATTTGCCAATGTTCCACGTGCCAACACAATAAATATCCGCCAAAGAAAAAGTTGAGATTATTCCAACCTTTACCAACTCCAAAAAAAGGTGTGGAATGAACTCACTATCGATTTCATCAATCATTTTCCTTTGTCGTTTGACCACTTGGTCATTTGGGTAACTTGTGATCGTTTAACCAAATTTGTTCAATTCACTACTTTGCCTCCCAAGTTCTTTGCTCAACAATTAGAGATACGCTTCTCTAATGAAATTTGTCGCCTCCATGGTGTATCTAAATATATTATGTAAGACAAAGACCCTATAGTTTTTAGTTAGTTTAGGTGATAGTTTTTTAAATTATAAGTAATTACATTGAAATTTAGCATGAACTACCACCCTCAGCATGATGGTTAATTTGAAATGGTCAACAATAGTCTCGAAGCTTACCTAAGATGTATCGCAAGTGACAAACTAAGCCTTTAGTAAAACTTTCTCCATTTACCCAAATATTGGTATAACTTATCATTCCACCTGATGATTGGTATGACTCATTTTCGTACCCTTTACAATTGTGACCCCCTCATTATTGCTAACTATGTCCCTATGAGCTCTATCATAGGATCTCTAGATAATTCCTTGTAGTAATGCCTATAAATCATGCAACAAATAAAACAAAATCCTCAGTTGTACTCGCAAAAGGATGCAAGCACAGGCAAAACAAACATAGAACATATTACACATGTGAACTTAGTGACTAGGTACTCCTATGGTTGAAACCATACTGACAACAAATAGTCTCCAGGCGCATGTCTCAATAGCTCTCTAAGTACTTTTATGGTTCATTTATGGTTCGCCATAGTGTAGGGGGTTGTGGCTTATGAAGTCAATTTACCCACCTAGTATTTTGCATTTCCTTCCTATGCTTTTACCATGGCAATAAGGGAGACGTGAGTCCTATACCTTTTTGTTTCTATCCAAAATAACGCGAAAATGCAATAGTACTGACGAGAAGTGAAAAATAATTGATTATTATTGTAGGCAATCGATTGCCAACGTGTGTTTATAACAACAAATAATTGTTTTTCAAAAACAACAATCGATTATAATTTTTTTTAAGAAATGTTGCTTTTTTTTTTTTGCAAGAAACAAATAAAATATATTATTAATAACAAAAATCAAAAGAAACCACAAGATGTGGCCTTTATGGTCAAAATGTTACATCATATAAAATTCCCAAACATATCCAACGTCTAAACTAAAAACAAAACCCTTTATTTACGAAAAATAAAATTGCATAAGCCTGGACAAATCACCAAAAGGCATATACTAATCCCAGCTCAATACAAGAACTGTGACCATAACTAAAAACGTGACCACACCAATAGTGCCACCCCGCATTAACCCAAGGTATCTTTGAGTAAAAGCCAGTCCGACGTGTGACAAAGTCAACTAGAAAAGGAGCATGCAAAATACACCACAACGATCATACAAAGACTATGTCTACACATCCCCTTATGTTGCTAAAACACATGACAGTGGGTCATGACACCAACATGACAATGAGTATGAAAATCTCTCTTTGTTTAATACCCACGGATCTAAGGGGGGCTAGCATTGGCTTTAACCCCCCCTCCTCCCTCAACACTTCTCACATTCTAAAGCATTATACCCCCAATTCTCCCTACTTTTATTTTTTATACCTAAAGTCCCATTTTTTTTTTTTACCCAAAGTGACGCTACCTTCTCATGAAGGATCCATCCAGTTAAAATTTGACTTTTAGTGATAGCTATATCTAACTTTCTTAGGAAACTTATTTCTTCTTTTTAAAAAATATATAATTATAATATAATTGAATGTTTGTTTACTTATTTATGTACTTTATGTTTTAAAAGAACTAATTCTAACTCTAATTATTGCTATAATTATTTTGAATTTAAATTTTTAATTTTTAATTAAAACAATAATTGCAACTGTTTTAGAATTTTAAATTTAAATTTTCTAAAATTCAAATAAATTTAAAAAAATATGACATTAAATACCAATAAAATAATAAATATTTTTTTAAAAATCATTTATTAAATATTTTTTATTAGAAGTTAGATATTTAAATAATTATAAAGGAAGAAAAAAAAAATCAACCCCCCATTTGATTAATTTTTAGATCTGTCCCTGTTGACACCTATTTCCATGACAATAGTTTAACCAACTTTGTCATCTTAGAAATATCTAGCTTCTTCCCACAAAAATTATAGAATTTCTATTTTTTTTCAAACAACCCATATCATCGCAAACCAAACCACCTTCCATAAGAGTGAATTTTTCTTTTGCATAATTTTGAGACTTGATTGGTTTCTCCTAATGGTCTCTGTCTTCTTTTGCTCATGATCATATAAAATGACTTTTTGTAATTTCCTCCTTTTTAATTTAAATGCATTTTTTGTTTCTACATTTTGTTTTGATTTTGATGTTTATATTTTAAAAAGTTTAAATTTTGGTTCTTACAATTTTATTTTATTTTGGTACTGATATTAAACATTAGTTTTAATATTTATCTGTTGGAAAATAGAAGAAAATTACACACTAAAAAATCTTTAAAATATTTGGACTAATAATTAAAATAGAAGTAAATTATAGAGATTTTTTTTAAGGAAGTAAAATATAGAGATTAAAAATATGTTTTCACATTTCTTTTTCTTTTTCCTTTATACTAACAAAATTTCTATTTTATTTGGTTTTTATATTAAATTTCCTTTCCAATTTCTTAAATACTCACATGTTTTAATAATGATATGATACTGTTTTGTTTGTAACTTTATGTCATTTTTACTTAACACTCCTTATTATACTCCTACTATAATATCAAATCATTTGAAAAAAAAAGAGAAAAAAACAACAAATTATTTTAAAATGAATATACATGAAGGTATAATAAAAGTTATGTAAAAAAAAAAAAGACTCTGTAATCTATATTAAGATAGTGTTTGCCTTTTTTTCCTTCTTTTTAAATACAATTTTCTCTTTTTATTTTCCTAAATTCACAATTTTGTCCCCTCTATTTTAAAATAGAGACATTTGGTTCCCTATTTTAGAAAATTCATAATTTTGGTCAAATCCTTAATTTTGCCTCTATTTATTTCTTTTATTTCTTACATTTTAATTAATTAAATCCTTTCTTGATGGTACTTAAATGAATATGTTAGGACTATGGTTCAATTGAACCAAAATAAAAGAAATAAACATAGACAAAATTAAGAATTTGACCATAATTGCGGATTGAACAAAATAGGAGATCAAAATTATATTTAAGCATTTTTCTTCTTATTTAAATAAAAGATTGGATCAAATAAAAATTTAGGAAAAGAAGCGAAAAAAGCATTTTTCTTAACAAAGAAAACTTAATAAACGAGCTTTTAAGAAATTAAAAAAAATTAGAAGAGCTTTTGACTTTTATTTTCTTTTTTCTTCTTCTATTTCACACCTCAGGATTAAAAAACACACTACTAAAAAGACTTAAAATAAATAACTTTTAAGTTTATAAAAATTATTAAATAATATCTTGTTCATTGTACAATTATTTATAAATATGCATAAATTGTAAATTCTTAAAAAAATTAGGAAAGATTATTTTGTCAATGATAAAAACATTTAAATGAAAATATAAAAATATAAGAATTTAAAAAATTTATTTTAAAATGTCTTAAAATTATTTTTATTAATAAAATATTATTATAATGATGGTTTACTAATATTTCATTATACTTAATGTTAAATGAAGAAATTTAACTAATCAAAGTTTCTGTTTTAGTTGAAGGACTTAGTGGTGTGCACCTAGATTTATGTGAGATCATGAATTTGAGGCAGTGAGTGCAACAACAATCCAATAATGAAGTTAAGATAAAAGTGAAAGTCAACAATAAAGATAAAGTATTTTATCAATGTTGCCCTCGGGTGCATCTAGATAGAAAGTGCAGCATGAGGATGGAGAATGATTAAGGGGATGACGATGTTCAAGGTGCTCTGAACCAATTAGTGAGTGTTGTTAGTCCTGTAGAATTGAGTTAGTAATTTCTGATGGTACTATGCATTTGCTTTCGACAAAGTAGGGGAGGTGATCATGCAATTTTCAGTTGAGGAACTCTATTGGTTGAAGGATGTCCTTTATTACAATAGCTATGAAAAAATAGTCAATAAAGCAATCTCAACTAAATTTGTCATCACTCTGAAAATTACAAAGCATGCCCAGTGAGTTTAAAAAAAAAAAAATACTTAAGGGACCATTTTGCAACTTTTAAAAAATAAAGGACCAAATTACAACTTAAAATAAAGATAAAGGACTGTTTTGCAACTTTTAAAAAATAAAAGCCCAAATTGTAACCTAAAATAAAGATAATGGATCATATGAATAATTTAGCCTAAAATTTATTGAAAACTACAAAATCAAAAGAGGGGACCATTAAATATGATGTGAGACCCACAAATTTTTATCATTTTCAAAATATTTCAACCAATAAGAGATAGTGTGTGTCAAAGAGTGTGTTTCTAACATTTCTCTTCAAGTTATACTCCTTTTGGACTCAAATATAAACAAAAATAACTAATTTTACACTAATTAAGAAAGTCAGTTGACATCATTTAATTTTACTAATCTCAATTAAAAATAATGTTATTCCTAAAATGCCCTTCATTGGAACTTAGTATTATGAATAACATGGAGTCATTGAAAATATAATTACAATTAATTAAATGAAGGATGTTTTAGAAATAATATCATTAAATAAGGTGAGATTAATTAGTTTTACTTATATTTAAGTTCACCATGTAAAATATTTTTTTTCTTATATTTAAGTACGAAGAAAGTATATATTTTTATCTATAAAAAAAGGTGAACCAAATTAATTTAACTCAGTTTTAAACAATTCATAATAAACCAATTTAAATAAATCATCTAACTTACTTTAACACCTTTAAATAAGAAGAACGCACGCAGTAAAGAGCAAATGTTATATTGGACTTATTCGAAATATACCTCCCACAGTAATAATTTTTCAAACATACCTACATCTTAGCTCATTAATAGCAGAACTTGGAACTTGTCTTTTAAAAACATTCATGGGTTGTTAACTGCAATCAATACACTTTTATAAACATTCATATTGTGAAAAATACTAGTTGAGAATTAATTTTGGATAAGTATTATCATAAGTATATATAATATAGTCCACCAACAAGGTCTCGAGTTCGAACCTTGTAGATGGAAAAAAACATGGTTGAGAGGCGAGAACTCCACTAAAGATAGCCACAGTGACGGAACTATGTTTGATGCTATAGGGCAATCAACATGATTTCCTTTAACATCTATTTGCCCCCCCCCCCCCCCCCCCCCCCCCCCCCAAAATTACGTTGATAAATGATACCCCCAATTTAGGTTGATCAATGATAATCAGTTTTTTTTAACAGCATTACCATAACGCTTTTACTAAAAGATATTGTTGATTTTTTTTTTTATGCTGAAAAGATATTGTTGGTTTGGTACACTTGCTTTTTTCTTTCAAAAATTGCATTAATGAATTTTACTTTTATTTCATTTTATAGATGTTATTTATAATAATAATTTTATACATTAGGTAAATAAAGTACATGTTAATTGTTATAATTACTTTCAATTTTTCATATTAATTTTAGCTATAATTATTTCATTTTATATTAATTGCTTTTTATATTCATTAATTACTATTTAAGTTATTTTAATTTTTTTATATTAATTATAGCAACACTAAGACCAACATTAAGTTGGTCTAAATAGAATTGGGTTTTGATTCCTAAAGCAAGGTCCTGTGGTTTTTTTTTTTAAAGAAAAAAATCAATCAAAACATAGTTGAGAAGAGAGATCCTAGTCAATCAAAATTTCTGACAAAAATTACTTTTAATTATGTTAATTGCTTTCAAATATGTTTTCTCATTTTTTATGTTATGTTGTAAATTGATTTTTTTTTTGTTTAATTTTAAATTTAGTTTGCATTTAAAAAAATAAATTTCTTTTATTTTGATAGATAAATTAATTTATATAAGAAAAAATATTTTTTTTGAGAAATAAGAAAATAAATTTTAGTTATAGATCATGGTTGATTCAAGTATTAAATTTTGGCCCCCCTAACTATTTTTTCTGGTTCCGTCCCTGGGTAGCCAGTCAGGTTCCTCGACAGAGATTAATCATCGACAAAAGTAAGTGAATACTTCGTACCAATAACATAATAAAAAAAATATAATATAGTCCTAAGAAAATGCTTAGTGTCTTAAAAAGTAACGAATTTATCTTTTTCAGATGTCATTAAATGCACATTACTTTAATGACATAGATTATTGTTATATATTTTTTCAATTACTCTATATTTTTAATGTTATAATAACCAATATAATATTTTAAGAAAAATATCTTATCGTTGAATTACAATTTTTGGTAAATACTTGAATGTTTGTGAAGTCACATACTCACACCTAGTATATTGTTCCTACACCTATTATAATACCCGCATAAATCCAAACAAAACATATAAGAATGTCCCTCACAAATTACAAATTCTCTCTACCATATATCAACCTGCATAGTATATAAAATGTAACCTTAGCTATGTCTCTCTCAATAAGGCACCGACATTGATGTGGCAAGTGCCATTTCGGCTTTTACATTTTGTAGGGTAGGGGTGTGGACCGTTATGAGACCCAAATTAGCAAATGATTTAATGGCCTCCGTATATCAAGGCGGTGACCCGACGACATCGTTTTGGCAAGTTGTGTCCCAAAAAAGGTACGCTTCATTCCGATAATCACTCATCACATTCATAGGGCAAAAGCGCATTTCCATTATTTTCCAGACCCTACTATCAAATCCTCGTTTTTCTATGTTTTCATATTTATTTTTTTGAAATAATTTTCTGATCTACCATAATAAAATTCTGGCTTATCAACTAGTGTGTAATTATTTCAATTTAACTGATAGTTTAGAGATTTTTTTTTTTTTGGTTTACAGTAATAATAATAAGAATTGAACTTAACTTTTTATATATATATATTTTTTATCCGTTTATATATTTATTTTAATCCTGACCACTAAGTTGACTTTAATGAATTACAGATAATTTCATATTTGATTCTTAAATATGCAACTCTATTTAAATACTTGAGTGGATAATTTTATTGTTCCTAATAACCTTACACATCTTGAATGGGAGATATCCATATTCTCTAAAAAAAAAAAAACTAAAATTCTGAATAATACAAGAATCTCATCTAAAGATACTTTCAAGTCTGCGTTAACTTAACTTTGAAATTCAAAACAATTTAAAAAAAAAAAAATTCTAATGTGTGTTTGGTTTGGATGCAGATCATGAAACCGTGTATAACGAGCTGTCCCGTGTTGAACTTTTTCATTTCTGCTTTTTAAAATTTTTTGTATGGGTCCCAGTTAATGAGTGTGGGCCCCATTCAAACACCCAAAGAGTTTAGGACAATTTTACGGAATATACTTCTTTTAAACGTGGCCTATTGTGATTGGGTTGTCTCTTTATCTTTTGTTTACGACACTTTTATTATTACCGTTTTCGGATACGCCGTTCATCGGTTTGTTTCCCTCTTTCTTTTGTTTAAGAAGTAACATAATCAATCCACCAATTACTAATTAATTGTTTATTTAAATTAATTACACGCGATTTTCCACAATGCCCGCACAGTTCCTTCGAATTACCATTATGCCATGCTCACATAAGTTCCTTAAACCTGGCAACTAGCACCCACTAGGGAGTAGAGAGACTCAAACGATTTTTTTTTTAATGTCACTTTGGATATGGAATGAATAAACTATGTTGGGAGAGGAAAATATTGTTTAACTTTGATTTATTTGTTTAAATAAGAACAAATTTAAATTTTGAGTTTAGTTTGGTTAAAAAAAATTGATCCTAGTTTAGTAGTTTGTTTAAGGCTTTATTATATTTTTATTACTTTTTAACAATAACATTTTAGCATTTAATATATATCTTTATGCAAAAATATTACTTCTCCATAAAAATAATTTTGTGGGAAACATAGATAAAAAAACATTTTTTGTAAACAATATTATTTAGGAATGTTATATTTATATATATAAAAGTAACAGTCATGGATAAATTTATAATTTTAATTTTTCCGCTCTTTTTAAGGTTAAAATAGTAATTATATAAATCATTTTTATTAGTTATAAAAAGATATATTATCTCAAATATTTTATAGTAATTAATTTATAGTATTAATTTAATAGTTATAAATGTTTGCACTAATTATGCAGTGTGAGTTATTACTTTCCATATTCGATTTCTCTCTCCTATGCATTAATTAGTTAATTGGATTCAAATTTCAAATATTTCAATTTTTTATTAAATTCTCTTTCTGTCATTTTTTTTTTGCTGAATTGGTCTCTTCATTTTATCTTCTATGTATTATAAAAAAAATTATTCATTTTTTTATTAATGTGTCTAATATCATAAAGAACATAAACAAATTAAAAAGTGAGACGAGCTTCAATATATTAAAACAAAATAAGAGTGAAAAAAGTTATTTTTATAACCAACGGATATATTTATATTTTTCTTTTTTTTTCTTTGTCATCAAAAGGTATGTTTGATCTAACTTTTTTTTAGTTTAAAGTATTTTTAAGCTAAAACTCAAAATAAGAAATAAAGTAAAATAGAAATTACTTGACAATCTTGATTTTTTTAACTTAAAAGAGATAAAATAAGAAATAAACTAAAATAGAAATTATTTGACAATCTTGATTTTTTTTAACTTAAAAGAGATAAAATAAGAAATAAAGTAAAATAGAAATTATTTGACAATCTTAATTTATTTTAACTTAAAAGAGATTACTTGAGAGAAAAATGGTAAGAAGTCTATGTCTATTTTTATGATTGGTTAAATCACATTAGATACTAAAAAATTTCAAAATAAACATACTCACACACTTTGTTTACCCCGTATTGTTATATTAGAGAGATTTTTTATTTTTTAGGCAGTTGTCTATGCCTATTTTTACACTTAGGCAAATCATACTTCTATAGCACAAGTTAAATATTACACTTCAATTTTATTATGCATTAATCTTGTTGTGGTTTTGCATATTTCAAACAAATTCTTAGTAAATGTTACTCAATTGTTCATTTTCATTAAACAAAGACAATAATATTCAAGATAAAATAATGCCATTAGTTGGATACAAAAAATAAAATTAAAGTAAATTTTGTCACACTCTTTAACAATTGTCCATGCCTATTTTCACACTTGGACAAATCACATTGGATGAATAACAAGGGTTAAATACTACGCTTGATATATTAATTATGTTGTGATTTTGCATATTTCAAACGTATTCTTAGTAAACGTTGCTTAATAGTTCATTTTCATTAAATAAAGACAATCACATTTAAGATAAAATTGTGGCGTTAATTGGAAACAAAAAATAAAATTCAAGTAAATTTTGTCACACTATGTGACAATTGTTTATGCCTATTTTCACACTTTGGTAATCACATTGAGTTAATAACACATGTTAAATAAACAATTAGATTTTATTATGCATGTTTATGCACATGTTAAATACTACATTTGTTGTATTAATTCTACGGTGATTTTGCATATGTCAAATATTTTCTTAGTAAATATTGTTCAATTGATCAGTTCCATTAAATAAAAGTAAATACATTTAAGATAAAATTGTGACATTAGTTAGATACAAAAAATAAACAAGTAAAAATTATCATATTTTTTGACAAACATCTATACCCATTTTTATAGTTAAATGAAAAAATAAAATTTAAATACTCGAACTCTTCGATGCACGGGTAAAAGAACTAGTTTTTTAAATAATAAACCAAGTGTGAAAAATAAACATTCTCAATTTCAGATTCTTGCAAAACTAAAAACTTTTCTTATATCAAATGTCCTGAATTTATTTATTCTAATTATGTGGGATTTTAGTATCTAAAAGTAACACAAAAGTTTCAAATATTCTTAGTAGTGATGTAATATATTGTAATGACATTGATCTTGGTGGTATTTTTATTAACCATAATGGATTGTAATTTTTTTTTTTGACGTTTACGAGTTGTAATTTTACTCGGGAAGATAATCGGAAAAGTATAAAAATATTATGAGATGCATTTTGATTCTGATTTATTCAATTTTAAAATTAGAAACTACAAATTAATTTGAGTTGAATAAAAAAAATGTCATTTATTTATTTTTTAATTAGTTTAATGATTCAAAATTGTTCCTATTGGATTTGGACACCTTATTTCTCGTTGCCCTTGCATTTAGTGTGCTAAGAGTGAAGAGGTCATGACAACCTTACATGTTGATCTTAATTTAACTTAACACAAAAAGCCTCTATTTGATCTCACAAAACAAGGCTTAAATATGTTTCGGGTCGCGAATTTTGCGTTAGGTCCTTATTAAATTTTTGCTTTGTGTTAGGTTCCCAATAAATTTTTTATTTTATTTTTGGTCCCTAAAGCGCTATCTAAATCATTTTTTAAAACAATTTAAAGTGATATCTAAAACGCTTTAGGAAAAAAACAAAACAAAAAATTTATTGGGAATCCAACACAAAGCAAAACATTAATAGGGACCCAACATAAAATTCGCTAATATATCAAGGATTTGAAACATATTTAAGCCCACAAAACAGTATGATGAATTGATGATGTTTCTTGTCGTAAGTATAAAATTGTTAGCTTAATCAAAAGGATTCTCCCTTAGGAGGGTCATTATAAACTCAGTGTAGAAAATGGTTTTTTTTTTTCATCATAATTTTGATGTGAAATATTCATATTGATTTTGCGAATGATTAATTTTCGTTTGAAAATCTGTCTGACCATGGAATCTTTCCTCCCAATCACATTTTTTTTTCATCCACGGATCTCAAACTCAAAATCTTGCTTAAGAAATTTAAATCTAATATCACTCTAACCAATGCCATATTGTTAGTGTAGATAATGATTATGATTAGTCCAGTAAAATTTAGGCTCAAATGCAATTTTCGTCATCCTATTTTTTCAAATCTGCAATTTTACTCCATTCATTTTAAAATTGAGAAATCTAGTCCCTCCATTTTCTAAAATCTGCAATTTCGGTCCCTCCGTCTAATTGATGTCGTTGACCATTAAGTCCACTGATGTTGACTGCTATGTGACACAAGCTGAGTTGGTTTTTTTTATTTATCTTTTTTATTCCCAAAAAGTTTTTTTTACTTATTTAACTTTTTTAAAAATATATTTAAATTATTTTATTTACTCAACAATTAAAAATAAAATAAAACAAAATAACAACCCAACTTATGCCACATCACATATACAGTGCCACACAGCGGTCAACGTACGTGTATTTAATGGTCAACAACATCTATTAGATGGAGGAATGAAAAATCACGAATTTTAGAAAATAGGGAACTAAATGTCTCAATTTTAAAACGGAGGGACTAAAATTGCGGATTTGAAAAAATAGGAGAACAAAAATTACATTTAAGCTTAAAATATAAAAAATCTCATTGTTAAATTACTAAGCATCTTGCACAATTTTTAGATAGCTTAGTGTGTAGGCTATGTTGTGTTTAGATTTATGATTGGCTATAACATACAAGCGTTAATTGAAGCAAATATTTGTTGCTTTCCTTTTTTTTACGTGATTTGATACATAAACGTGGATATTAGTCCATGAATATGATTCAAATAAAATTGTTCAATTGATAAATATTTAGGAGTGTGAAGTGTAAAATATACATGTTCATAGAGAGCTAAATAACTTGCAAACTTTATGGTGAAGAAATGATAGAAGACATCTTCAATTTTGAGACTTGATTGGTTTCTCCTAATGGTCTTTGTCTTCTTTTGCTCATGATCATATAAAAATGACTTTTCGTAATTTTCACCTTTTTTTAATTTAAATACATTTTTTGTTTCTACATTTTGTCTTGATTTTGGTTTTCATGTTTATATTTTAAAAAGTTTAGGACTCGTTCGGGATAGTTGTGAGTTTTTTATTTTTGGTTTTTAGATGCAATTTTTTTAAAAAAAAATGTGTTGGGCAAAAATGGAACTGAAATAATTTTTAACTTAATTTCGAAACACTTTTACATTCATTTTTAAAACCAATAAAAAATGATTTGTAAATTTAGTTTTTAGTTTTAAAAAACACATTCTCACTACCACCACCATTCCACCACCACAACTACCACCACCACCACTATTTTGTTGTCGTTGCCACTATTATCACCACTTCCGCCACTACCATCGTCACAGTTGCCCCGACCGTTACTACCATTACCTTCGCCACCACCACCACCATTATGCCGTTGCCGTAGTCGCCGCCACCACCACCACTACCATTAGTATTATATATCTTTATTGTTATTGTTGTGGTCATGGTTGTGTTATTCTTTTAATATGTTTATTTTTGTTGCAAAAATTATATATTTTTTCAAACTTTTAATATTTTTATGATTTTTTAGCAGGTTTAATTATCTTTTTATTTTTATGTCTCGATAATTTTTTATATTGTATTATTTTATAGTAGAGCGAGATAAGATAGAATAGTTGACTTATTTTATCTATCTTCAATTTGCAAGAACAGTTTTAAAAACAAAAGAAAAAGTGAAACTAAAAACTAAAAACCAAAACTGTTTTTGATTTTTAAAATTTCAAAACTAAAAATGAAAAATCACCCCAAACATAACCTTAATTTTTGGTTCTTACAGTTTTATTTTATTTTGGTTTTGATATTCAACATTAGTTTTAATATTTATCTGTTGAAAAACAAAACAAAATTACAAGCACTAAAAATCTTTAAAATATCTGGACTAATAATTAAAATTGAATTAAATTATAGATATTTTTTTAAGCAAGTTAATTATAGAGATTAAAAATACGTTTTAACAATTTTTTCTTTTTCCTTTATACGAACAAAAATGTCTATTTTATTTTGTTTTATATTAAATTTCTATTCCAATTTATTAAATACTCACATGTTTTAATAATTATATAATACTGTTTTGTTTGTAACTTCATGTCATTTTTGCTTTACACCTCCTTATACTCCTACTATAATATAGAACCATTTGAAAAAAAAGTGAAAAAAAGAAAAAACAACAAATTGTTTTAAAATGAATATAAAAGAAGGTATAATAAAAGCTATGTAAAACAACAGGACTCTGTAATATATATTAAGATAGTATTTGACTTCTTTATTTTTTTTTTTAAAGAATTTTTCTTCTTTTTGAAAGAAAAGATTGGAACAAATAAAAATTTGAGAAAAAAAGTGAAAAAAGCAATTTTTCTTAACAAAAAAAACAAAAAACATAATAAACAAGCTTTTAAGAAATTGAAAAAAAATTAATTAGAAGAGCTTTTAACTTTTATTTTTCTTTTTTCTTCTTCATTTCACACCTCAAGATTAAAACACACACTACTAAAAACACTTAAATTAAATAACTTTTAAGTTTATAAAATTATTAAATAAAATGAGTGTCGCATTTGAAAAAAAATTTGTCCTAAAATAAGTGTCACAATTAGCTTTTCAATGTAATATTAATTATTTTTTTCACTAATACTCCTAATAAGTGTCACTTTAACTTTTCAATACAATATTAATAATAAGGTCAGTTTTGTAAAATTAGTTTTCTATTTCATCTATTTAATAGTTTTTCTTGATGTGTGTAAAAAAACATAGGACGACACTCATTTTAGAATGGATGGAGTATCTTGTCCATTGTACGATTATTTATAAATACACATGAAATCTAAATTTTTAAAAAAATTAGGAAAGATTATTTTGTCAATTATAAAAACATTTAAATGAAAATATAAAAATATAACAATTTAAAAATTTTATTTTAAAATGTCTTAAAATTATTTTAATGATGGTTTACTAATATTTCATTATACTTAATGTTAAATGAAGAAATTTCAATATTAATTGAAATGATTAATTAAAGAATCCAAAAGTATTATATAATTGAATAATAACTAGTTAAAGAATAAATAAGAATTTGGTTTGCTATAAAAACACATTAGACACGTGTTAAAAAAAAAGAATATATGTGATTGCATGAGAAGGAAATTCTATATAGAAGTTATCTCATTTTTAAGAATGGGATTGAAATTTATAATATAGGGATTTAAAAACTATTTTACTGCATAAACATTAAATTTTATAAGTATTTTTCTTCTCATCTAATCACACGTCTTTCTCTTTTTATGTCATATCTTTTGCAATTTTTTATAAAATAAAATTAATCCTTGATTATTTTTCAATAAAAAAAATTTACTTTCCTTAATTTTTTAATTGCTGCTCAAATTAATGCAATCAAATATCAAATTATTTAAATAATAATTTATTAGCAATAAAATAATCATTTATCAATTAAATTCATTTTAGTTTTTTAAAATAAAATTTTCAAATACTTGTACTTTTACCAATTTAATTTAACTTTGTTATAAATATATTCTTAAATTTCTCAATTTATATTTTTTTATATTCTCTAACATTTAAAAATTCTACAATATTTACTATTTCCACAAGGTAGTTTTTAAATAAGAGGTTTTGAAATATCAGGAAATTTAAAGTGTATAAGAATTTAATTACTTCAATTAAATTTCTTTCATTCTTAAAATATTTTATTTAGATAAAATAATTCAAATTTCTTGTTTTTCAAATTCTTTGTTCAAATAAAAATAATTCAATTTTCGTCATATGTAAATTTCATTTTATATATTACTTGAAATTTCTTCATATTAAGTGTTATTTGGATTTTTATTTTGCTTTTAAAAAAATTCTTTTATAAAATGTCAACATTTTATTTGTTATTTTTAATTAAATAATTTAATATATAACATTTTAAATTTATTTTAAAATCGACTTTCTTTCTCAAAATTCCCTCTCCAATTAAACCAAACACTTTGTGCTGCCGCAAATGTAGGAATTTATGATATTTTCTTTATAATTTTCTTACATACTTCAATTTCATTGTCTTTTTTTTTTCATTTAATTTTTTAAGCTCTTCGTCGAGTGGAAAGGATTCATTACTAATAGTAATTGCACATATTATTTATCACTTTTTTTTTGAGGTAAAATATTATTTCCCCCGTCCCAAAATGAGTGTCATCCTAATTTTTTTTACACAGATAAAGAAAAACTATTAAATAGATGAAAGAGAGATGTAATGTAATTTTACAAAACTAACCTTATTATTAATATTCATTGAAAGACTAAAGTGACACTTATTAGGAGTATTATTGAAAAAAGTAATTAATGTTACATTGAAAAGCTAAATGCGACACTTATTTTGAGACAAATTTTTTTTCCAAATACGATACTCGTTTTGGGACGGAAGAAGTATTTATCACTTAAACAACTATTTTTATCATTAAAAATTCAAATAATATATAACAAAAGATATGTAATAAAAAGTTTGATTTGTTTAAAGTATAGATATAGATAATAGATAATGTCAATGAAGGCTAACTAATTTAGCTGACAAAGACTTCTAACAAAGAATCTCATATTCATAATCCTGTCTTAACTCTTAAATCCCTGTCACCAAAAAAACAAAAAAACGATGGCATACCCGTAATTCACGCCATCGCAGAGGGGTACAACGGGGATTCCACCGTGCAATAAAATAGACGTTTTATTTAATAGTATATTAATTTAATATATTAATAATCATGCTAAATTGCAAACAACACCAGTTTGGCAATTTCATTTTTACATAAGTTAATAATTTGATTATTTACCTTAATGTAATAGTAATAATCATAATAATAATAATAACAAGAAATAAAACTTAGAGCAGAAGACAAAGATGGTGGAAGAAAGGGAGAGAAGAAGAAAAGAAGAAGAAGAAAAGACGAGACCAAGAATACGAAGGGCTTAACCTCTTCTTCAAAAGTTTTGGTGTTGTTGAAGGGTTTAAGCTTTTCAATTCAATTCAATTCAATTTCATCAGTATATATATTATATATACTTATAATAATAATAATAGATCATCATAGTTTTTTTCACTCGGTAGATACAGCGTTCCAATTCATATTCATCATTCTCAATTCCGAAGATCTTTCGATTTTTTCACTGGAGCTGTAGCGCAGCGAGCTAGATCCGGAACCGCCACGAGATTTTCGATCCGATCAATCTATCGCAAATGGTATCAATTTCTCGCTCCTCTGCTTTTTTTTTTTTTGGTCACCGTTGAGTCAATTCGAAGTCACGTGTTGTGTTCCGTTGTCGTCGAGGTTTCTCTCTGTTAAGAGATTTTGCTTTTTTTAGATATGGATTTTTTTTTTATTGTATTGGAAGCTGATCTGTTATTACATAGAATCAGAATTGGGATTTTTCTTCTGTCTATGTGATTGTTTTTTATATATGTGTTCTGATAATGTGCAACCGTTTTGTTATTACCGAGCGACATTGTAGGGGTCCGATTATAGTGGATGGTGTTTTTTGCTATTTGACTAAGCTGTTAGAAGAAACAGGGAGTTCAAATTTTCGCCACATCGTTTCAGAAGATTATTAATATTAATTTACTTTTGTTGTTTTTTATTTTTGGAGGGGGCGAGGGGAGAAATTGATTTGATCATTTGCCTGTTTATACAGTCTTAAATCTTAAGAGTATACGTGATTGAGCTAGAGACAAATCTATAGTTCTGTTTCTTGAGACGGGAACCTTAGGCTATGGACCGCAGAATACAATCTCATAAATTTGTTGCGGCTGTGTTGGTGCATAAGTCGTTGATTTAGATGAATTTTCAAAGCAAAAAACTTTTTTTTTCTTTTTGCATTTGAATGGTGCTGAGCTTCAGGGTAACAAAATTAATTGCTAAGAATATTCTATGTGATCTATTTTTTAAAATAATAATTTTTATTGATGATAGTAGTCTTTGCATATTTCCATTGCTTATGTTGGTTGTTTTTCTATAGGTTTGTCTTTGTTCAAATTAATATAATGTAGAGTAAATGTCCATTTTGGTCTTCCGACAATATTTGTGTGAATAGGTTGTCCCTTCATTTTTAAATAGATCGAATTGGTCCTTAAAGTGACATCAAATTGGTTCTTGAAAGACAAAACTAATGGCATTCAATTATCACTGGAGGACCAATTTGATGTTTGTGATAAATGGAGGACCAATGTGTTGTCATGTATATCTTTGGAGACCAAAATGGAGTAATGGACATTTTCTCTATAATTTATTTATAATTGATGTTGCCTCCATTATTTTCTGTGAAGCTTAACTGTGTGGATTCTATTTTACTTATTTCTTCTTTTACATTATGGTTACCAGAGTGGACTTAAGTACTAGATGTTTTCATCTGTTGTCTTCTAATTCTTGTTGCCACCAGCTTTTTATTCCATAGCTGTGAGTTAAGGAAAATTTAAATTGAGAGACTTTGAGTTTTCTCCTTCATTGAATACATGAAAAAGATTGATGATTAATATTTTCAACAGATGCCATCTTACGATAGGAAATCTGTAGCATCCAGATGAGTTAAGATCTATGAGATACAAATATGGCATCGGGTACAAATAGGGGTATGGGATACAAGAATTTTAAAAAATCTAGGATACGAGTACATTAATATAAAAATAAAAAAATATACATATATAAGAAAATAAAATTTTATATAAACACGACCAAATTGTATAAATGATAAAAGAACACAAATAAGCATAACTTATAACATAAAAGGAGATTAAATTCTTCAACAAGAAGACGAGGATGATAGTGAAAGGAGTTTCAATGCAATGGATTGAAGTTTGGGGATTGCAGCACCATACATGACCCACCATTCCTGTGGTTTTTAGTTCCATCTATCTCGTAAGGAATCAAATTGGCCAAACTCTTCTCTGGCACTTGACTTTAGGAGTCCCCATGAGTACCCAACACATATTAGGTGTGGGTACGCACCCAATACATGTTGATTTTAGGAGTACCCGTGCTTCAGATGTTATGACGGAAGAACTAGAATTCCAACTGTCTTTTCAAGCATGTTCTACAGCATTGAACCATTTTCTGTTTATGGGGTGTCTATTGATGCTTTCAACCAGATGAAAATTGCAGGACTTACTGCTTGCTACCTAAGCCAATCTTGTTAGGTTATTTAAAGTAAAGTTACATTTTCTGTGAAAAATAAGCAATCATATTTCATTGCTTTTATAGTGTGCATATGTGGGGAGATAGATTTACTCTTGGTTGGCTAGCACGAAAATAACCTTACCATACAACCAAATATATTTAGAGAAATTTCAATTTCTTTTGTGGGATTTAGAACATTCTTTTACCATTTTCGTTTTGTTTATGAATTTCTCTCTAGTTGCTTGATTATGCATACATTTTACTAGAGAGGAAATGAATTCTGTTGGTTTATTTAAGTTGTGACACTCTGCTTTGTAGGCTGCCACAGCCAATCCTATAGTTGGTTCCCATGTTTGGGTGGAGGATTCTCAAGTAGCTTGGATAGATGGTGAGGTCTTGGAGGTTAAGGGAGAAGAAATCAAAGTCCTTTGCACTTCTGGGAAGACGGTGAGAATGCTTTGTATAATTTTTATCAAAATTCAATCCCATTCTTCACCATTTTCTTGTCCTGTAAATATATCAGTTTTGCTTTGAGTGCTTTAAACATGAATGACTAGTGGGAATTTTTAAGAGAAGCAGAAAAAAGATAGGGTAGCTTAGTGCTTGCAGTATCCTGTAGGTCATTTGGTGTACTAGGTATAAATTTTTGAAGTCAACTCAGAAGTCAGAACTTGGAACAGTCTGATCTTTTAACATTGTGAATCATTGCCTTTGTCTTGAAATTTGCAGGTTGTTGTTAAAGCTTCTAGTGTTTATCATAAAGATACCGAAGCCCCACCATGTGGAGTGGATGATATGACAAAACTTGCTTATCTACATGAACCTGGTGTCCTGGATAATCTGAGATCAAGATATGATATCAATGAAATTTATGTGTGTATTTCAGATGCCAGCTCTCCAAATAGTCTCCCTTGTATCTTAATGTTTTTATACTTACTTGACATGAGCTCATACCAAATTTTCCTTCCAGACTTACACCGGGAATATATTGATTGCTGTGAATCCTTTCATAAGGCTTCCTCATTTATACGATAGCCATATGATGGCACAATATAAAGGAGCAGGTTTTGGTGAGCTAAGTCCACATCCTTTTGCTGTTGCAGATGCAGCATATAGGTAATTTCATTCTTTTGTGCAAACAGTTCATTTAATTAATTTGCAAGTCTGACCATATAAATTATTATGGATTTAGACTTATGATTAATGAGGGAATCAGCCAGTCGATATTGGTTAGTGGTGAAAGTGGGGCTGGGAAAACAGAAAGCACCAAGTTACTCATGCGCTATCTTGCTTACATGGGAGGGAGAGCTAATAGTGCAGCTGAAGGTAGAACTGTTGAGCAGAAAGTCCTGGAGGTAAGGGAGTTAATCCTTTATGGATTTGTTTTTTGGCTAGCTGGTTGGCTACCATAAGTTTATTCATTGTTTCTTACCTTTGCCAGTGTTCAAATTTGTTAAAACCTTAGCTTTTGTATCCACTTAGCTGGCCTTTTTTTTTCCCCCTCTTCCACTTGACAGTCCAATCCTGTTTTAGAAGCCTTTGGCAATGCAAAGACTGTTAGAAACAATAATTCAAGGTGAGAAGTTATAGTAAGTTTTGCCCTCTCCTTTAGTTGTATTGCAAAATTTTGCTACTGTCTTATTTGTTGTGCTATTTTGTCACTTGTGACTTCTGCAGTCGTTTTGGTAAGTTTGTGGAGATTCAATTTGACCAGAGGGGAAGGATTTCTGGGGCTGCTATCAGAACTTATCTGCTGGAAAGATCACGTGTTTGCCAGTTGTCAGATCCAGAGAGGAACTATCACTGTTTCTATATGCTCTGTGCTGCACCTCCGGAGGTAATCGGATGCCTTTTGCATAGAGTCAAGATTAGATTGAGAGAACGATTTGAAAGAATCAATTTATTAATATATAGACCATTTGTTTATGCCTACAATAATTTTTTCTGGATTGAATTATAAATTTGAGCAACTTATCATTAAACTGTTTGACAGTGGACCTTTATAGTGGTTTGGTAGAATATTAGTTTCTTTTCCTTTTGTCACCTTTTTATATTTTTCCAAGCTCTTATTGTTTGGTGTAGGATGTATCCTTTTTGGCTTAATTATAATATGCATGTTGGTGTTACTTGTTAATATTAAGTTTGTGCATAACTTATTGGATTCTATTTTCTTCATTTTCTTGACCTTATTTATTTATTTTTGGCAGGATATTCAGAAGTACAAATTAGGAAATCCTAGAACATTTCATTATCTGAATCAAACAAATTGCTTTGAGTTGGAAGGGGTTGACGAGTTAAAAGAATATCGGGATACGAGGAGAGCAATGGACGTTGTTGGAATAAGTTCTGAGGAGCAGGTATTTTATTGGGAGTTTCTGTAAGTTTGTGCATAGAATCTTAAAATATGATCTGTGCTTCAATGCTTTGATTTTTTGTTTCCCCCTCCATCACTGTCCAGGAAGCAATATTTCGAGTGGTTGCTGCAATTTTGCATCTTGGCAACATTGAATTTACAAAAGGGAAAGAAATTGACTCATCTGCGCCCAAAGATGAAAAATCTTGGTTTCATCTACGAATTGCTGCCGAACTTTTCATGTGAGCAAACTTTGCAAGCTTGCATTTGTTAAAATATAAACTCTTTGTAAGACTTGCATTTCATATCCTTTCCATGTGACATCCTTGGTTTATAATTTATTCAGGTGTGATGCAAAGGCACTTGAAGATTCTCTTTGCAAGCGTGTAATTGTTACTCGTGATGAAACTATAACAAAATGGCTGGATCCAGAAGCTGCTGCACTCAGCCGGGATGCTTTGGCTAAGATTGTGTACACGAGGTTGTTTGATTGGTAAGCCTGTGAGTGGATTGCTCGAAGATAAAGTTTGAAGTTTGAACCTTAAATAGATTTACTAGCAAATTTGGTCAATTTGCTCCTAGTTCCACTTTTGTAAATTTCTGTCATCTTTTGCAGGCTGGTGGATAAAATTAATAATTCAATCGGTCAAGATCCTGACTCAAAGTCCTTAATTGGCGTGCTGGATATTTATGGTTTTGAGAGTTTCAAGACTAACAGGTGCATTACTGGTATACCTTTTGTTCTGTAATTAACTTGGGTTGATCTCATTGAGTGAACATCCAAGAAAGGGTAGTATTGGAAGTTAAATTTGTAATCCATTCCTGCCATTAATTACCATTGTGATTTCCAAACAATGGAGAGGGGCATTCTTTTATCATATTGCTCCACTCCATTTCAAAGCACTCCATTATGAATTGGTCCACTTCATCCACTTAAAGTTTTCCTAAGCATATTTCTGATTAAACTGAATTCCGATGAAATTTTGTCGTCTTGTCAGTAGTGGTAGTTTACAGATATTTTATTAATACCTGGTTCTTTGTACATTGCAGTTTTGAGCAATTTTGTATCAATTTGACCAATGAAAAGCTTCAGCAACATTTTAATCAGGTTTGTTTGTAAAAGAAAGATTATATCCTTGATGATTGCTGCCATCTCTTGCTTGTATATTTGAAAGAGACACGAGGATACTTATTATTTTTACTGATTTTACACATGCTCTTGTAATGCTCAAAATATTTGATCTGCAGCATGTTTTCAAAATGGAGCAAGAAGAATACAAAAAAGAGGAGATTGATTGGAGTTACATTGAGTTTGTTGATAATAAAGATGTTCTGGATCTCATTGAAAAGGTTTTTCCTTCTCACTCAGTCACTCCGCAATCATTCTGTTGATTGGCTTTATCTCTTGTACCAATATTTTATATAAGATGTTTCTTTCTGTTAAAAAGTATGAATTAAATGTGAAGGGTGATGGTTATAAATTTGGTAGGTTCTCAAGCGCACTGTAATATGTGTGGCTGTAGATAAAAGTGACAAGCTTGCATGCTGGTTTGTGGCAGAGGAATGTTGTGGCATCAAAAATATTTTCCTTGATAACTTGATGGTGACTTAAATGATTCTGTAGCTTCCTTTTCACCATAAAACTAAGTATTGGCATGTACTAGGGGATAAAAGATAGCTGGAGTTTCATTTTAGTGGAAAACTAAATGTAGGCGCTTTCAAGAAAGTATGCTTAATGTCAAGTGTTAGGATGGGTGGGGAACAAGGGATTTGGGTTGAGGACCAAGTTTGAGTAATTCAGTGTTCCCTTCATACCTTTATGGATGTTGCACAAATTATTTTCACAAGGAAGGTAAACCTAGGTTTTTAATTTCTCTTCTTCCCATATATGTTCAAAATGGAGGGAATATTTTGAAATCAGATTCATTTCTCTTTGATGGTTCAAAATGATAATGTTAAAGTTGTCAATTTATGTCTATTAAGAGACTAGGTTTTGATAAGAAGTTTGATATAAAAGGGGAAAGGAAAATATGAATACCTTGAAAGTTGAAATTATATTAGCAAATTTCATGTTAGACGAATTGATGTTACTACTTTGTCAAGGTGTTATTAATGATTTTGCCATTATTATTTACAGGCTGATAACATAATGGTTATTGTGCCGTATTTGTCATTAGTGAATTTATTATTTATCAAATTTTTGTTGTATAATTTTCAGAAACCTGGTGGCATTATTGCTCTTCTTGATGAAGCTTGGTAAGTATACTTTGTGCTGTACCTTTGAATTGGTATTGTGGGTCTTAATATCTCAATACTGCTGGCTTAATTCATTCATTTTATTCTGCCATAATTTTTTTAAACTATTTTTGTTGATGCTCAGATAGCTATATGTGTGCATGTTTTGCAGTATGTTTCCTAGATCAACACATGAAACTTTTGCCCAAAAGCTGTATCAGACATTCAAAAACCATAAAAGGTTCAGCAAACCCAAATTGGCACGTAGTGACTTCACAATTTGCCATTATGCGGGTGATGTAAGTTGGAATATTAGTACTTTTTGTTTCTGCATATATAATACTTAGGGTAGTTACTTGGTGTAACATAGGACCAGAATGCTTGATGTGATCTATTTATACTTTGGAAAACACATGCCTAATGTGTGTCAATTTTAGGTCACTTATCAAACTGAATTGTTCCTGGACAAGAACAAAGATTATGTTGTTGCAGAACACCAGGCACTTCTGTATGCTTCTAAATGCCCCTTTGTGTCTGGTTTGTTCCCCCCTTCACCCGAGGAATCATCCAAACAATCAAAGTTCTCTTCAATAGGTTCCCGGTTTAAGGTTGTTTTTTTATTCTCCATTATTTAAAGACACATGATTTCGTTTTCTTAACCTCTGTAGTTTTGTAATCCTTCATATTTCCTGCAGCAACAATTGCAAGCATTACTTGAAACTCTCAGTTCCACCGAACCACACTACATTCGCTGTGTTAAACCCAATAATCTTCTTAAGCCAGGAATTTTTGAGAATAAAAATGTTTTGCAGCAACTGCGATGTGGGGTAAGACTTGCTTTTTTGCTCTGTTTTTGGACCATGTAGTTGGTACTGTAGTTGAAGTTTTAACCTGTGGCTGTGTGAGTATATGCTGATTACATAGTATATCCGATTGTAGGGAGTTATGGAGGCAATTAGGATAAGCTGTGCCGGGTATCCTACCAGGAAAACTTTTGATGAATTTGCGGATCGATTTGGACTTCTTGCACCTGAAGCTTTGGATGGGAGGTATATATGTTGTTAATCTTCATTGTCAGGCCTATTAGTTACGATATTCTAAAATCCCTGATTTATTTCATGTTTTAATTATGTTAGTTCTGATGAGGTCACTGCTTGCAAGAGGATTTTGGAGAAGGTTGGACTTAAGGGCTATCAGGTAACTATTACCATGTGATCAGACCTTTAATTCTTTGAGAGACTTACTCTTCAATTTGAGTTTGATCAATGGAGTTTAGGATATATTTGTTTTTGAAATGGGGAATAACATTTTTTAATCTATTTACTTAGAATCACTTGGATAAGAAAATTGCTATGTACTCCGAAATCTTCATTGACCTGAGTATTGGCAAAACTTCCTAATCTATATTCTCCTAAGTTCTAATAATGTTTTACACTTATTGGAAACTCATAGCATATAAGTTATTTTGGTCTATTTTGTTAATGCTTTGGAGTTTTTGCTGGGACCAGCAAATAGCCTTTACTTTTCTTCCTTCTTTCACCTTTCACTACCATTCTGTGGGCAGTAATCTTGAAAATATAGTTTTGGTTTGGGAATGAGAACTATTTTATATCTGTGTCAAGTGTGTAATGAACTCAAATTGCTATTTATGCTCATCTGTGTTCACTACCATGAATGTTTACTGTTACACGAGGTAACTGCATATTTTCTTTTCAAGACTTTATTCTGTTTTGTGGTTTATTTTACTGGTTCTCTTTATTGCTGCAGATTGGTAAAACAAAAGTGTTTCTTCGAGCTGGTCAAATGGCGGATCTAGATACTCGTAGAAGTGAGGTCTTAGGAAAGTCAGCAAGCATTATTCAGCGGAAAGTTCGTACCTATTTGGCCCGCCGAAGTTTTGTCTCAATACGTTTGTCTGCTATACATATTCAAGCTGCATGCAGAGGTATCTACTTGTTTCCTTGAAATATTAGCTCACAAGGTGTATTCAGGGAAAAACTTAAATTTGGGAAGTTTCATGAGTTTTTTTATGGTGATTGCAGGACAACTTGCTCGGCAAGTTTATGAGGGATTGCGGCAGGAGGCTTCTAGTCTGATGATTCAGAGGTATTTCCGCATGCATGTTGCTAGGAAGGCATATAAAGAATTATATAGCTCGGCTGTTTCTATTCAGACTGGTATGCGAGGGATGGCTGCTCGTAGCGAGCTACGCTTCAGGAAGCAAACTAGTGCTGCTATTGTCATTCAGGTAGAGAAAATTTTGAAAATACATCACCCTAATATGTTTTAAAAAAAAAATTAGAATTCTTATTGTCCAACTCCAAAGTCCATATATCCTATACAAAATCATTGTTGATGGGCTTGGCTTTTTTTTTTTTTTTAAAATATATTTTTGGTTCATGGTAATTTATGCTTGCAACTATGATTATTTTGTGTATTGCAGAGCCACTGCCGGAAATACCTGGCACAACATCATTTTACAAACTTAAAGAAGGCAGCAATTACAACACAATGTGCATGGAGAGGAAAAGTTGCTCGGCGAGAATTACGAAATCTCAAGATGGTAACACTTCCCCTTCTCCCCACCCACCTATAAAAGAACCTTTGAATCAATCAATTAAATGTTTTTATCTTTTCAGTATTATGGTAAGTTATGAATATTACTGATAAATAAGACTGAAATATCAGAAGGAAAAACTGTCAAGCTTAGATACCTAGCAGTGCCCCTTATTCATAAGAACTGTAGTAAGGTTCCCCTTCGTATTTCAAGCTCACCCATACATACACATTGTAGGACTGCATGAATCTCAGCACTTTAAACTTTATTAGCTTGCATTAAATCTCAGCTGCAGGCTGCAGCCGGCAACATTTTGACTGGGAACAAGTACTGTGATTATACTCTTCAGGCTTTGCTGTGATATTTTCTTTTGGATTCCATAACAAAAACTACCAATATTTACTCTCATGTGCTATTTGGTCTTGGAGTTACTGATGCTATCCCTCATTTTTTTTGACCAATCATATTTGTAATATTGATAACCTCTACCTCCATTATTCGAAATAGATACCTTAGAAAAGTATTCCTACCACAAACTAAAATGTTGCAAACAAAATGCTGTCAAATTTGTCGCCTAGTAGAGATATCTCAAAGCTCTATATACTCAAAACCTTATGGGATGTTGTGTGCTGGCTTTGTATTTTATGCATTTCTGTTTTGGGTTTCTAATTAAAAAACCGTGAAACTTTATTAAAATGTTCTCATGGACATCCAAGGATGCTTTGAACTTATTATGGGCTCTTATACTATGTTTGGTAGGGGGAAAATAGAGGGAGGAAGAGAGAAATAGAGGGGAAATAGTGTGGATCCCACACCTCCTACACTCTACTTTAATTCAAATATCTCCCTTCTATTTCCCCATTCTCTATCTATCATCTCTACCAAACAAAGCATTAATGTTAAAACCAAGAAGGAAATAAACAGTTTGCACCAGACTGTTTCTCATAGAATGTGGACTTTTAGATATAACTCGGAAGCCCCTTGCACAATAGGAAGAATGAACCTAAGTTCAGTAATATTATTATTTGAAAACTCCTCGTCTACTCTTGAATACTCAATTCATCAGCTTTAAATATTTTTCTTTTCCTGGTCATGCCATGTATTTCACCTTTAGTGACTAAGCATCATACTCTAAACTAGACCTCTTCTATCTTTAGCCAATTCTACATATCCTCACCTTTAATGAAGATTTGCAAACCAGATTGCATAACCCAGCAGTCCCAGTTCCGGACTTTTTGGTTTACTTGAGCATAACATTGTCTTAAGAAAGGGTGCATTACTGCATTAGGAGTACACTTTTGGTTTACTTTAGTATAACATTGTCTTGTCTTATGAAAACTTACATTAGGAGTACAACTATCTGGGATCACTAAACCTTCCAAAATACTTGCCTGAAAATCATAATAGTAAAGAGTCAATTATTTGTGCATTTTGGTCAGAATCAAGGAGCTATGCTATTATTTTGGTCCGAAAGGGAATTCTTTTAAAGTTCTTAATGTCTTACATGTTATGATTGCTAGCTATTCAGTTATTTTTATTATGTTATTCAGAAATTGAGAGTTTGTTTTTATTAATTTCAGGCTGCAAGAGAAACTGGAGCTCTCCAAGCTGCCAAAAATAAGCTTGAAAAGCAAGTTGAAGACCTTTCATTGAGGTTGCAGCTGGAAAAACGCCTGAGGGTAAATGACTATTATTTTTTCAGTGCTAGCTGCTATCTACAATAATTTTACTGTGGCCAACTGGCTATTTTCCTGCATTATGTCAATCACATCAATTAATTTGAATTAAATATTGTAGTACAATCTGTTAGCTCTGTAACAATACTTACGTTAGATACTTTAATTGGTGGTGTAAACCTAATTTGTATAATTGATGAAAAAATATTTTTCTATACACATATACACACTATTTAGTATCTTTCCTTGCAAAGCTTCTTAAATCTCTATTAACAAATGTAGATCGACATTGAGGAATCAAAAACACAAGAAAATGAAAAACTACAATCTGCTTTGCAAGAGATGCAACTTCAGTTCAAAGAAACTAAGTTATTACTTCAAAAGGAGCGTGAAGCTGCAAAAAGAGAAGCTGAGAGAGCACCTGTCATACAGGAGGTTCCTGTTGTTGACCATGCTTTGTTGGAGAAGCTCACTAGTGAAAATGAGAAACTCAAGGTGAGCTGATTATGGGCATAAATATCTCCTCTGCACTGAAATAAAGTCTTTATATTTTGGTATACTTTGAATATTCTCACATTTTTGGAAAGATAGGTGGCCATTTCTTACTATTAATTTTGGGCTTCCTGGAGTGTCCATTGCAGACCTTGGTGAGTTCATTGGAAAAGAAAATTGATGAAACAGAAAAAAGATATGAAGAGGCAAACAAAATTAGTGAAGAAAGGTTGAAGCAGGCCTTGGATGCTGAATCAAAAATAATCCAGTTGAAGACTGCCATGCAAAGGTTTTGTTTGTGATCAAAGCTTCTTTGGTATCTTATACATGTTTAATTCATATCATTTGAACTGTTACTGTTTCCAGTCTTTGAACAGCAATCATCCATAGCCTCTATTTGCAATTTTAAGGTTCTGCACCAGCGTGACCATTTTTTGTTTTGATTGATATTGATAGGCTCGAAGAGAAATTCTCAGATATGGAAACCGAAAACCAGGTTCTTCGGCAACAGTCTCTGCTAAACCCATCTGCAAAAACGATGTCAGAACACCTTTCTACCCACATATCTGAGGTACATTGTACTTTGCTAAAGTATGTAGGTCTTCATGCTCTGTATGTAAGTCTAAACCTTGTGGAATTTTGATATTTTTATCTGCAGAAGTTGGAAAATGGTCACCATGTGGTGGAAGATCAGAAAACTGCTGTAAGTACATTGCTTTCTACACTTTATGTACCTTTCCATAATAAGTCATCTTTTGTGTTTAGTGAAGTTTAAAAAGAGTTGTTTTTGCAGGAAGCACAGAGTGTCACACCTGTGAAGAAGTTTGGTATAGAATCTGATGGCAAATTGAGGAGATCTTTCATTGAACGTCAACATGTGTGTGCTTAAAATTTGACATTTAATATATCTTTTCTTCATGCAAATATGAAATATTTTCACAATTTTTAACTCTTTTTCCATTGTAGGAGAATGTTGATGCACTTGTCAACTGTGTTATGAAAAATATTGGTTTCCATCATGGAAAGCCTGTTGCTGCATTTACCATTTACAAATGTCTTCTCCACTGGAAATCATTTGAGGCTGAAAGAACAAGTGTATTTGATCGCCTTATCCAGATGATTGGTTCTGCAATTGAGGTGACTTTACTTCAAAATTATTGGATTGAACCTTCACCTAATAGCTTAAGCTGTTACTTTTAGGAAAATTGATCCTTGATATGATATTAGAGCCTCTACCAATCCTTGCCATGCTCCATGCCATAATTGCACTGGTTATTCTAATTTAGTATTTTCTAAAAATATTGAATATGTAATCTAATGTAATGTAATGTTCATTATCTGTTGATAGCAGCTGTACTAAAAATTTGGGAGTGTGTAGTATGTTTGGTTTAGTTCAATTCTTGTTGCATGTGTTGAGATCCCACATTGACTATAGATATGGCCAAAGTAGAACTTATAAAGGCTTGGGCAATCTTTACCTCATGATCTAGCTTTTGGAGTTGAGTTAATCAAATTCAAAGATGGTATCAAAGCCTATCATAGATTCGATATTGAGCCACCCTCAATTGTCCAAAAATCTACATGACCCTGTGACTTTCCTGGTGCAATCTACTTGGCTTCAAGACTTTCCTAGTGCAATAATAATAATAAAAAAGTCCTACAATCTCCACAATCTAGATGTCCAATCCTAGGTGTGAGGGGGTATGTTGGGATCCCACATCATTTATAGGTATAGACTGTATAGTATAAGTAGAACTTATAAAGGCTTGGGCAATCCTCACCTTTTGAGCTAACTTTTGGGGTTGAGTTAGGCCTAGCCCAAATTCAAGAGTTTGAATATGTTTTCTATTTGATATACGTTAAAAGTAATATGAATGCAATTGCAGGTTTGGATGTTGCTTTTGCCCTGGGCTAGTTCATGCTTTAATTGTTATAGCTATCCCTCCAGCCATTTTTCTTCAAGAGCTTATGAACCCATTTGCATAAACATTTGTTGAACAATGAATTATTTTGTAGCTTCTGTGGTCTTAAATGATATGATTCTAATTTTCATGTGATATTCTACAGATATGGTTCTTTTTCTGGTATTGTAACGAAAAGTATTGGAGCACTTATAACTTTTTGTATTTCTTCTTCCTTACTCTTTCCAGAATCAAGATGACAATGATCTTATGGCCTATTGGCTGTCAAATTTGTCCGCACTATTGTTTTTGCTCCAGCAAAGTCTGAAATCCGGTGGTGCAGCTGATGCAACTCCTGTAAAAAAACCACCAAATCCGACATCCCTCTTTGGAAGAATGACTATGGTATCAAATATTCCTTACATTCTTTGTAATCTGATATCTCTTTCACACTTAAAAAGTTGCCGTAATTTATTTGATGGCTTAATTGCAGGGTTTTCGCTCATCCCCTTCTTCTGCCAACCTTCCTACCCCACCATCGGAGGTTGTACGCAAGGTAGAAGCTAAATATCCTGCTTTGCTTTTCAAGCAACAGCTCACAGCCTATGTGGAGAAAATATATGGTATCCTTCGGGACAACTTGAAGAAAGAATTGGCATCATTGCTTTCGTTATGTATCCAGGTTTGTTGAAATGCAGCAATTGTTTAATTGTAGTGACTTTATCATTATGGGATGGATAAAGTTGGATACAATGTCTTAATTCCCGTATGGTTCTCATAGCTAGTCCCTAATCCCTATATACCATCTACTTTCTGGAGATGTCACATATATTTTTGGTTCTGTTCCTCATGCAAATCTTATTGCTGATATACAGGCACCAAGAACATCTAAGGGAGTGCTACGATCTGGCCGATCCTTTGGTAAAGATTCTCCCATGGGTCACTGGCAGAGTATTATAGAATCCCTGAACACTCTCCTCTGTACTCTGAAAGAGAACTTCGTAAGAAACAAATGTCTTGTTAACTTGTGAATATTAAGCAATTACTTCCATGTTAGCCTTATTCATGCTATTTTTGAAAAATTGGTTAAACATGATGATGTAGAACACTCCAAGAATCCCTAAATAAACAACAGAATTTAATAATCCAATGTACATTGCATGATATAATGTTTTGGATTTCAGGTACCTCCAGTCCTTATTCAAAAGATCTTCACTCAAACATTCTCATATATTAATGTTCAACTCTTCAATAGGTAAGTAGTTTTTGTACACATGCTTTAATAACATAAAAGAATTTTTTTGCATCATTACATTTTTATCTTTGTTGAGGGGAACAAGAATGAATCCGTGTGTCTTTACTATACGGCAGAGGCTCTTATTTATAGTTAGAGTCACAAATACAATGGATAATAGTTACATAATTATACAGCTCATAATATCCCTAATTACAATATTTCCCTACACAATATATTCATAATTACTAGATTCCTAACAATCTTAAAGGCTAACATTCTTTTTTTCAATAAATTATTACTAGTCTTCTTCTGCGTCGAGATTGTTGCACATTCAGCAATGGGGAATATGTGAAAGCTGGTTTAGCAGAATTGGAGTTGTGGTGCTGCCAAGCAAAGGAGGAGGTAATTTATTTTGTGTTGATGGCATTATTGTGATAGATTTTCAGGTAGTGCATAAATTGCGTAGGCTGTAATAAAATATGGTGATGACCTATGTCTGATCTTTGGCTTTTGGACTGGTGTATACATATCTCCATGACCTATTTGCTTGGGTTTGCAGTATGCAGGTTCATCTTGGGATGAGCTTAAGCACATAAGACAAGCTGTTGGATTCTTGGTAAGTGTGTCTTATTTGATAATATAGCACTATTTATCTTCCCTTGCTGCTGTTTTTTCATAATTTTTATTCTTTATAGTCAATGTTGGTTTCCTATGCACCCTTTTTTGTTTTATCTTACCATAATTATTTAAAATCTGAGAATTTCATGATTAGGTTTTGTCATATAGGATAAACCACACCCAAATCCTTATTTGGTGAAGGAATTGTACCATTCACCATTTAACATCTTTTTACAGAAAAAGGCATTATTTATTGGGTTTAGAAGAAAATCATGCTCAAACAAATTTCTGTAAAACTCGGTTGATCATATTTTGAACTTAAATGGCTTCCTAAATTACTACAAACAAGGATACTTTGAGAAAGGATTTGGCAAAACATTGATCAAGCCTACTTTGATAATTCTCAAGCCTATTACATTTATGCAATCTTCTTTATTCTTTATTAGACTGGACAATAGCAAATTAAAAACCCTGGAAAATAATAGTTCATAAGCAACTGCATAATTGGTATTAATTTCAAAAGATAAACATAATGTCTTACTCTATGATGGGAATTTTTTGCTTCCCAATGTAGAAGATAATAATGTGTTCGCATTTTATTTTCCTAGATAGCATAAAACCTTGATGATTTATGTGTTGGTTAGTGGTTGGTAAATATGCATCTTTTATTGCTTGGTAAATAATCTTATTTATAGTTTCTACCCTTGTGAATGTTGGAAATCCACCTTAATTGCAACCTCTTTGGGGGCTGTCTTAATTGTAGTCCCACATCAACTAGGGATATGGCTAACTTGGGCAATCTCTCCTTATAATAAGTTGGTTTTGTGGGGTTGAGTTTGACGCTAAGTCCAAATTTTAAGATGATATCAGAGCCTATCTTAGATCTATTGTTGGGTCACTTGCATGGCCATGCTTTAGGCCCATAGCCTTAGGTGTATGGTGTGTTGGAAAGCCACCTTAATTGCCGCTTCTCTAGGGGTTGCCTTAATAGCAGCCTCAAGGGGGCATATTTAATCCCATATCAATTAGAGATAAGGCTTGGACAATCCTTACCTTACAAGCCGATTTTGTGGGGTTGAGTTATGCCCTAAAGCCCAAATTCTTAGAGTGAAGATTTTATTTATAGAATAATTATAATGATGAATGTCATAATTGAATAAAATAATGTGAAGAACTATTCTATTTTTCTCAATAATTTTTATATGATGTGATGACCAAAATCCGATGTCTTTAATTACATCTATTGGTTTAATTATTGTCATTTTTTATATACAGGTTATTCATCAGAAGTATAGGATTTCCTATGATGAAATCATTAATGATTTATGCCCAGTAAGTATCTGTCCATCTCAATCTTTCTGTGTGTATGGGGTATGCATCTCATTGTCATTAATTTGTTAATATTCAATAACAGTTTTTCAAACCAAATAGGCGCCCTTGCACATGAATGATCATAAATGCATAATCTTTTGCTTTTGCACTCACTCTCTGCATAAGCAATTAAGCATGTCTTTCAGAGTCTATATGTCTCTCATACCCTTTTCCCTTGTGTTCCCCCCCCCCTCCTTCACCAGATCATGAGTGTCCAACAACTGTACAGAATATGTACACTTTACTGGGATGCTAACTACAATACTCGAAGTGTATCTCCAGATGTAAGTTTTTTTTCTCTTTTCCCCACCATATTTTCTCTGATAACAGGGCAATGCTTGATAACATGCTCAAATCTTTCTTCAGGTCCTTTCAAGCATGAGAGTACTTATGGCTGAGGACTCTAATAATGCTCAGAGTGATTCTTTCTTGTTGGATGACAGTTCCAGGTGAGAGTGCTTGCATATGGAATGCCTTTACTGGTGCTTTAATAGCATAACATGACTTTTATCTGTCACCATAAGGGATAGAGAAAAGTTGATATACGTAATTTCTTTGTTGTTTAACATGTGCAAAGGGTAGATGCAGCTTAAATTTATGTGATCTATCAATTCTTGATCAACTTTTAGTACAATTCTTCGATCATGATTTTTTATTTCATAGTTGAGATTAATGGCTACATGTTTACACACCTTTACTTCTTTTTACAGCATCCCCTTCTCAGTAGATGACTTCTCTACATCACTGCAAGAGAAGGATTTCTCAGACATGAAACCAGCGGACGAGCTGCTTGAGAATCCCGCCTTCCAATTTTTAAATGAGTAGGCAAGGGAAGCTTAGTATGTGTTTATTATCATAGTCGTCAAGGCAAGCAACAAAATCAGTTGTTGGTCCTTGTCAATGGTTGTAAATCCATTTTTATTTTTATTCTTTTTCTTTCTACTTATTTTTTTTGTTTTTGGTTTACCATCCTACATCTTTGTTTGTCATCTCCCTGCATAGCCATGGCCCTGATGTAAAATTATTTTTTCATTCTTTTGTTGTCATTATTCAATTGTAAAGTCGTCATTTTAAAGAGGGGCAGGGATGTTTTTAGGATTAGTGAGCTTGCCTTGTATGTCCATTTTTGTTATCCTGGTCAATCTGGTCAGAAAACCGTTAGAAAGTGAAGCTGAGCTGCTTATAATTTTGTTTGGGGGGTCCAAGCTCACTTTCCACTCATTATTATTTTTTACAATGTAAAGGGTCAAGAATTAACATTGATATATAACGAATAGGTTTTTCATATTTCTCAACTCTAGTTTTTCTTTTCTTTTCTTTTCGCCCCTTTAAGTGCAACATGGCCCAACACTGCTCGCTAGTTCAAGAGGGAAGACTGTTGTTATCACCGTAAAATTCTTGAACTGCAAATATCAATTATTGGCTAGTACAAACTAAATAAGGTGTTTCAAGGAGTTTTGTTACTTGACCCGTACGGATGTTCTTGAATTGAATAATCATTCTTGTATTTTGAATATCCATATGTGTAAATTGGCTCAGATGGTGCAGGGGTTTGATCCTCTTTATTTTGTCTAGAGTTTGAATATGCTTAAAACATGAAAAGCTTATTAAGAGTTTGGAGACTCAAACGAGAAAACTGACTTTAAATCGGATGTTAATTCAAAATTAAAAATAATAGAAGTGACAAATTTAAAATAAAATTTAATTGATGTAATGTCTTAATAGGAAAAGTTGGGGGCAATTGCTTTAAACTCTCAAAATTCTAGCCGTTCTTCTCATAATGATTGAATGAAGTGAAATGAAAATAATCTATCCCAGTATCATTCAATTTTTCACTCTTAACAAACACCAATAAGTGAAATGACATCAAGAGTAATCTTAGAGTTCGAATTGCCCTCCAATGGGACTGCAAAATTGAATGGCAATTAGGGTTTCATCCCATGACATCCTAATTTTGGTTGAATATAAGTTGGAAAGTAATGTGATTTGGAAATGGAGATAAATGAAACATTTGAGAATATTTTTTAGAATAAATAGTATATGCATTAACCATGTAAAAGTTTTTACACCACTATCCAACTATAAACTATCATAAGATTGTTGACTTTTATTATAACTATTTAAATGTCATACCAAATATGATTTCTCTTTGATTGATTGATAGTGTATAAAAAATTTATATTGATAATGCATATCTGTTATTTGAAAAGGGAAAAAGCATGAATTGTCCATTTTTTGAAGTGATCATTGAGTTATTGTGGAAGTGAAAGGGTAAAAAAATCGTGTCTCGTGTTCATGAAACATGTATTATCTCATAAAACACATTGCAACTTGCAAGTCTACAGGAGTTACAATTCAATTGTAAGTTTATGAAACTCCTTTGCTACAATAAATTGCCTGTAACAGGCACTTGAAAATAAAATTCAAAACCAACTCTTAAGATTGAAACTTTTCTAAGAACGTGTGGGAAAAAACGCGTCTCATGTTTCAATTTCATGAAGCATGAAGCATCGTGCCAATGGAAACACATTGTAAGTCTACGCGGATTACAATATAAATTTAATTTTAATATATTTTAGCAAAAAAGAAATGATTAGTTGACGCAATATTCAATGAGTTTGACCCCTCATATGTAGTCAAATTCTTCAAATAATGTGACAACACAATACTGTGTTCACCAAAAAGAAAAACACAATACTGCATATCATTAAATGTAAGTGTAAGACTAAATGTAAATGAAACTCTTACAACATTAATGTAGTTGTAGAAATTTCTTTGTTACAATAAATTGCCTCTGATAGGCACTTGAAAATAAAATCAAAGTCAACTCTAACTCTTCAGGATTGAAAATTTTTTCAGCCAATCCCAAAAGGAATTCACATGGCTCCTCCTGATGCCTATAGTTGCACAGCACACAAAGGGTGCAACCCAATTAGCCCATCCTCCAGAATATGGCTTGTGGGACCAAAACCAAAAGGCAAGGATAGCCCTATTGGTAGAATGGTACTGAATTGGACCATCCTATAGCTAAATTTCCTTCCATGCCATGCCATTGCAACCTCACTAATTTCAATTTGATGGGAACTTACGGTTCAGAATTATAGGCACAAATTGAAAATATGCAAGTGGCAGCTCTTTTTCATTTTTGGGTCCAGGCAATTGAAAATTCTAATACTAAAAGTGAATTCAACACATTTTTGGATTTGGATTTAAGTATGGATATGCTTTGGGTGGCTAGAAGATTGAGAGAAGAGTCTTTGTCCTAAGTTATAATATTCTGGTCCATGCCATGCAATGTGAATTGAGAAATATAACTAACTCCACAATAGGGTCACCTGATCAATATGCAATTTAATTGCTGGTCCATTTCCCTGTGGCATGAGGCGTCAAGGTCCTCAAATCCTCATCTAGCTATACAAAATGATAACATCTTCCTTTCTCTCTCCATATCGTACTACCTCGTGTAGTTGTGAAAATGCAGTTAGCATTCACAATTTCACATTGATCATATCTGCATTCATTAGATTGGTACTGTTGGATCCATTTTAATTGGAAGCAACAGGAAATAAATGAATAAATAAGAGAAGTGCTAGTTGTACTTCATTTTTTTTACATTTTGTACAAAAGGGGAAAAAGAGAAAAGTGTAGGTAAAATAAGTGATATGCCATAAATAGGGAGGAAAAATATTATAAAAATATTGCATGAATAATATAATATAGCTTAATAAATAAAGCATTTGAGGGATTTCATTTTTTTGGGCGGGTATTTCTTTACTATTGGATTCCTTTGAGCTATACACTCAATGATCTATTGAAACTATCGCTTTGTTTGAAGAGTGAAGTAGGGAGGAAAGAAATAAGGAAAAAAAAAAAAGGCATGGAGTAGAAAAGATGAATAAAAATAAGAAGAAAAGAAGTGAAGAAAAGTCTCTTTATTTATTTGAATAAGTAAAAGCGAGAATGAAAATAAATAATAAATTGTATATTTTTTGTACTAATTAAAAATTTTAAATTTAACTCCAAAAAATTAAACTTTTATTATTTTTTACCATTAAATTATTTATTATTTATTTATGTTATAAAAAATTATTTAACTATTAAAAAAAGAAATAAAAACAACTCCTCTTCCTCCACTTTCTCCCTATTGAGGGGGGATTTTTTATTTTTTATTTTTTTGGCTCTCGCTCCAAAATTCCTACTTTATTTCTTCTCTCAAATATAAATAGTGAAAACTTAGGATTTTCAATATAGAGCAAATGCATGCCTGCGTAGTTTCAAGTAAGTAAATGCAGCAGGAATTAGAGTAACTTTCTCTTAACAATTGAATAAAAGGAAGTGATATATATGATAATCTTTCCAATTCCATATATGCTTCATTTTCAATGTATCCATACGGCAAATGACAGTGCAAGTTGCAAGCTGTATATGTTTCAGGTTTTCAAACTAAACATTATTATTTTTCCAGATTGTATAAGAAAATGACATCAAGAAAAACTCCTTTTTTTTTCCCCCCCCAAACTAGTCTTATTTATCTTTAGTGATAAATAAGAAAAATTCGTTGATTAGTTAATGCTAGTCTTTCAAGCTAGTCGGCAAAGCCAAATTGAAGGACGTTTATGTAGGTACATAGTACAATCTTTTCCACATTCAGTTAAAGAAGTTTCTCACTATGGACCATCAAATGTGTGTTCAAGTCTCCACACGGATTTTTGATCAGGTGCCACTCTCAAACCCACACACTCATGGTTTCAGATCATATATGCAAACCACAAAGTCATGAGTGAAAGTGACGACTCTCCACACGGATAAAAAGCGGTGCATTAACACGCAAAAAGAAATTGTACTTGAATCATAAAGGATTGGTTGAGTAGAGTAAGACAATGTTTTGCATTCGTTTGAGATGAGATAAATGTAAGTATTTCTATAAGTATGAAGGCTTTCTCTGTCTTAGACTGAGGCGTTATTCCCTTTTCCTAAATTTATTCTTTATTAAAAAAAAGAAATTGTACTGGTAAAAAATTTTATCCAATAAAGAGAAAGGAGAGAAGTGTGTGATAAGCTGATAATTGATGTAACGGAGAGATAGAAAAAAAAAAGTGTGTAAAAAATTATTATATATATGAATAAAATTCATGCAAAAATGTCAAAGGGAAAATGAAATAGAAAAAAAAGTGACTAGATAGAGAAAAATAAGAAGAATAACAACTTATAACAAATCATGGGCTAAATAATTTGATTATCAATATTTGAGAAAGTGATTAACCTTACTAAAAGCTTAGTTATTCAAGGCACGCACATTACCCAAAAGTTTGGTCCTCTTAGTATTAAGCGTACCTAATTAGTGCATACACACTGTGATAAACCCTAATTTAATGAAAAGATTAGTGTAACAAATTTATGAATTTCAATCATGCCATTGCCAGCCATATATAGCTATCATCAACTAGCTAACTAGGTAGTCGAAGCTAGCAATCGCTTTCATGAAATTCCTTGTCACAATTATGTGATATTCAATCTATACCCTTGGCTTTGTCTTGTTTGTGATATTAATACGACGAGGACCCAAAGGGAAAATCCAAAGTGGTTACTTTCAATTGCACATGGCTCCAAAAAAATGTCCTTGATCGACAGGAGTTCCCAGAATAAGATATGCTTGATACATCCCTATCTCTATCTCATATATATAACTTCACAATATATCTGATCGTATTTAATCAAAATTTGTACCTAAGAGTTAAGAAATCAATTGAGAATTGTACATGTTTCCATTTTAAGTTTGAGTGGAAATACACAAGAAACTCTCAACCTTGCAGAGCTGGTAGACATTGTTATCAAATTTATTTGGTTGATTACTTTTAATTTTTCTTTTATCACCAAATTCATGGATCGGTTAGCTGCACCATATTCTAAACTAAGAACAATGATTTTGAAGGGTCCATTGCATTTTAAACAGAAAGCAATTTATATGATTGCAATTTCTTTGAGAATCTGACAGTCAATATCTGCCAGCATGTGTGACCAAGAGGAAATTATTTCAGCCCCCACCGAAAAAAAAAAAAAAAACTAATGAGTGATAATATGGTGTGGAAAAGTTTATTTTGAGTTTCTGATATTTTTATGCAACTTTTTTTTTTTTTCAAGAGTCATGGGTTTGACTAATATCTTTTCATACTGGGTTGGCCCACTAATACCATGTTTGTATAACCGTTCGTTGGTGTCAAACGTAGGTGGCTGGAAGCAACATCTTTGTTATTTTTGTCTCAAACGTAACTTTGGAGGTTACCCAACGGCTTTCCAAACATGCGCTAAAAAGGTATTCTGGAACGTTGTGTGAGTTGTGACATCATACTTAAGAGAAGATCGATATCACAATCTTTGTTAAAGAATGAAGATACAACTACTCATGTCAAAGCAACATTTGGTATTTTTTTTTATGTAAATTTTACATAAATGCACAAGTAAAACATGAATTATAAATGATAAACAAATCTATAAGTATATATTCTTCATAGGAAATATTCTTATTCAAGTCTGGTAGAATTACTCTATTTAGACAACGAAATTCTATCTCTCAAAATATTTAATACAACTATATATTCAAAACTTGAATCCAAGATCACTGATTAAATAAAAACAATCTCATCCAATTAATCTATACATTTGGTGGTACATATATACAAGTTATATCTATATATCTATCAATATAATTTAAGAGCATATATATATATTTACGTATTTTTTAAATTTGATTGTAAGTTACACATACAGACATTTTGTAGGTGAAACTAAATTATTGCGGCAGATCTACAATCAAATCAAATAATTAATTCTTTTATACCAAATTGCATTATTCAGTTGCATTTGGCCACGGTGGATAAGCTTTTAATTGTTGTGTTCAGTACACCCTGACACTGATGACGGGTTTTTCAGTAAGAAATAAATCCCACATGTTCGTTCTGGTAATAAACCAACCCAATATTAGATCAAGAAATTCCTCAAGCATCAAAGTAGGTATATTATTGGAGATCAAACCATGCACTGCATCTGCTCAAAATTCCCACTTTCCTTCTCTTCAGCTGTGCCATTCATTTCGATCGATGCATGTCTTCTATGACTATGTATGTGCTTACTATGTTGCTTACCTTACCATTGTGGCAATTATTGACGCCAAAATTCCCACATTGTGACTTGGCATTTCGCATTTTTTTATTTAAGATAAAAAAAAATTGAGAATTGAAGGGTGTAGCTAGCTACCCCTTTTATAATAGTTCCCAAAAGTCAAACATTTATATAAATACCAGCTTCCCCACCAAGGACAACAAACAGTGAATTAGAACTTGTCCTATAGCTATCTAAGGTTGTTTTAACTGAACCGTGTTAGGATTGAACAAGTACTAGCTTGATTTTATTTCTAATTTGGTATCTTTGGGTATTAATTCTTTGTCCTTTTTGAGTTTATTTCGTAAAGTTATCTTTCAGTCCAAAAAAAAAAAAGGAAGATAATAATAACAACAATAAGGAGGTTTCGTGATTGTAAAATTTGTTAGCAACGCAGAGCTAGCTGAACTAGTGATGATATATAAATTGGTCTCAATAATGTCAAAGGGATATGGTTAATATATATAATATATACATAATTTTAAAGGTCACACTTAAAGTCTAAATATTCCAATTTGTAATTTAAGATGACGTTCCACGTGGTCTCATGTGTTTCTTCGGGTCCCCTTTTGGTGGTTATATATTTATCTCATATAAAATATATACATGGTCAAACTGGTTTCATATGATGTAATTAATGATGATTCATATAAGCATCTAATCCTTCAATCATGTTCTTCGTTTGCTTTTGCCAAACGGCTGGTCATGTTCTAAACATATTTTATTCCCTTCTTCCTAGTTGATTGAACTGTGTAAAATTAAATTATACAAAAAGATATTGTTTTTCTTCCTGGCTAGGTAGTTGTTTAGGAACTTTGCCGTTATGATAGTTATTTTGTTAGTTAGGAGTGCTATATATTTTAGCATATTAAATTGACTCCACAGGTTATCCCCTTTGATGCAGTTAATAGAATGAGCAAATTAAATAATGGTATATATGGGTAGCTTCTAGGTTCTAATTATTAACTATGAACTTGGTCAAATTATGTAACAAATTCGGATAGTCATATTTTCTTATTTAGTGGGTGTATCTTTGTTGCTATCAAAGATGCGACTTTGTCGTGGATGAGTTATGTAGTGTGCAATGTAAGTAAATACTTGTAACATTGAGTGGTTTAGAAAATTATAAATGTTATGATAGAACAAGCATGATAATCACTGATATTTGACCGTTTGGACCATAATACCGACCATTAGTGAAGAAATTAAGATTTGAGCTTATCTCTCAAGGCACCAATGATGGAATTCTAGGATATTTTTAGTTGGAGTGAAATTAGCTTCACCCAAAAAGATCATATAATTCTAATAGATTTTGATCCCTCTAAAGTGATTAAAGGTAAAAAGTTGATAAGAAAACTAATAACTAATATTATATTTTGTTATAGATCACAAATATTATTTTACAAGAGACAATTTTGCTCAAATTGGTTAAAATTAATATAGACGACAAAACTTTTCTTCCAAATATTTAACATAATTATATAATCAAAAACTCAAACTTGAAATCACCTTATGCAATTGAAACCCATTATTCTATCTTATTCATTATTTATTATATATACACGTACATATAATCTAACTTGATTGTTAATTTTTTCATCAATAATCAAAATTAGTTAATTTACCATCTAAGATGAGTTGTAAAGAGTAACCCATTCATATCTAATTTATTGTTTGAACACATTATTCTTTTACTTTATTTCTTTTTACTTATTTTTCTCTTTTAGCTTTATTACATGTTGAGGTCCAATTAGAGGTATTCATGGGCCGGGTTGGGTTGAGTTTGGTTAAACCCATGACCTAATATAATCAAAATTATATGGGTTGCTTTGAGTTAGATTAATTGGGTCTAAACATTTAAATTTATTTAAATTTTTTAAAATTGAAGTTGAAATAAGGACAAAAAAATAGATCATGGAAATTAACCTGAAGCTAATTACTTTAATCCTAATATGATATTCTCATTATTCACAAAAACACAATGGAAAACCAAAATGAACAATTGAAAATTTAGAATACTGAGATAAATTGAATTCCATATCTTATGTATACTTTTTTTTTTTGAAAAGGCCATATCCTATGTATACTAATAAATAGAGTTTGGCACATCATCTAAACATTCCAGTTATTGTTTAACAAGTACTTAATTTCAATAAGCCAAAAGTGATCGTTAACCCACAATTCTATCTTACATTTCAAGTAATCACAACTTGTTGAAACTAGAAAATGCAATTGGTGATAGAAAGTAACTAAAGAACGAGTTGACACCACATGCACCATACTTAGATACAAATAAATACAATGTTCTCAAATGTGTTATCACTAATATTTGATTTTTTAATTTAAAAATATATATATACATATAAATAAATAACAATAATATTTTTAATAACATATCAAATCAATGGGTCAACATGTTGGATTCATGAGTTCACGGATTTAAAAATTAAAATCTGTGACCCAAGTTGTACATGAACGAGTTTGAGCGAGTTGGGTTGAGTTTGACACAAACATTCAAAAAATCTAACTCAAAGTGATCAAGTTGATTTGAGTCAAATTGAATTTGTGGATGACGTGTATCTGTAAACACTCATAAGTTCAATGATCTCTATTTTTAAATATTTGTGCTATACCTAAATGTGTATTAAACACACTCATAGGGACGAAGGGAGTAGTAAGTAAAGGAACAATCTAGAGGTATGAACTTGACTTTGGGAGCATTTATGATTTTGAGTTTTGAAGCATTTAAGATGGAATAGTTCACATGTCTTAAATTAAACTCTGGTGGCAAGGCACACAAATATAAATTAAGGACGGCTAGATTGTTTCCCGGGGGACGGAAAATGTTGATTATTGTTGAATGTTGATGCCATATATGTTGTGGTCATTAATTAATATTGGCTTAAATATGTTTTTAGTCTCTCAAATATGGGTCATTACTTTTTTAGTCCTTAAAATTTGAAATTGTCTTTTTTAGTCCCTGAAATTCGCAAAATGTTCTTTTTAATCCCTCTGCACAGTGTGAGCCAAACGAGAAATAGATATTTGCAATTTGTGATCTTTTGACCATCAAAATTTGATTTTCTATTTTATATTTTAAAGTACGATTTTCTTGCAGTTAAAAACTGTTAGAATCAAGTCAATAAAAAATTAAAAACCCATTAACTGCTTTAAAAATTGGTTTAATTTTTTTTATTGACTTGATTCTGGCGATTTTAAATTGTCAGAAATCATACTTTAAAATTTTAAATAGAAAATCAAATTCTGACGATTAAAAGTCGCCACAAATTACGAATCTTTTATTCCCCATTTGTCTCACACTGTGCATAAGGGTTAAAAAGAACATTTTGCGAATTCCAGAAACTAAAAAAAGCAATTTCAAATTTGAAGGACTAAAAAAATAATGATCTATATTTAAAGGATTAAAAACATATTTAAATCATTAATTTTTCATTCCTTTGCAGTTGGCAGTGCCGTGACTGAACCTCAGGGTCAGATGGTGCGTCCCATGTGCTCGCAAAAAATAGCGCTCACGCGTTAACTAAATTTGTTTTTTCATACGTTCCATTCATAAATTAAGTGATTTCTAATTGAGGTTTTTATAACAGAATTTAATTGAAATGAATCGTTGATGTATCATCTAATAATAATATTATTATGTATGATAAATTTATTAATTTTTATAATAATCACTTTAAATTTTTTACTAAAAATAATGTCTAATTGGTTGATATTGTAATAATGGTCAAATGGGATATAAGATGACTAAGGAAAAATAGGCACTTCGTGCCTCACTGCCTCTTCAAGTCTCCATTTTTTTTTTAACAAAAAAGAAAGATAATGGAGATTATATAATAGTGGGTGATTTGTAAAGGTAGTTATAAAAATAAAATATTAAGAAAGAAATAATAACTTACAGATGTAGTAACCCTAAGGGGTTGGTTGAGTAAAGCAAGACAGGATCTCGCATCTGAGAGGTCACAAATTCAAATCCTCACTTGTCTCTTTGAGGTGAGGTAAATGTAAGTATATCTGTTAGCGCTCATCCCCTCCCTCTAAATTTTCACTAAAAAAAAAAAAAAACTTACGGATATAGTTATAAGGGTAAAATATGTTTTTGGTCCCTTATTTTATCTAAATTTATGTTTTTAGTCCCTCATAATTTTTTTTTTGTGTTTTTAGTCCCTCAAAAATTGTTTTCTTTTATTTTTAGTCCCTGACATTAGTTTTAACTGTTAAGTGATGTCGTGACGAGAAAATTTCTGTTTAAGTTTCTAGCGGTTTTTAACTACTGCAAATTTTCTGGCAAACTAAAACTGTCAGAAATGTTAAAAAAAAATAATAAAAAATTAAAACCTTGAACGCCATATTTTCTGAAATCACAAGAAATGTTACAAAAGTAAACATTTCTAACCACCAAAAAATTTGTAGTGGTTAAAAGTCACTAGAAACTTAATTAGGAATTTTTTCACACACACAGTTTATGTTTGTCATGTTATCACTTAACAGTTGAAATTAACGTCAGGGACTAAAAACAGAACAAAATAATTTATGAGAGACTAAAAACATAATAGAACAATTTATGAGGAATTAAAAACAGTAAAAAAAAATTATGAGGGACTAAAAATAGAAATTAAGATAAAATGAGGGACCAAAAACATATTTTATCCTAGTTATATGGGTAAAATAGATATAAAAATGTGTACATCAAAATTTCATATTTCCTTTATATATAATTATAGATAAAACTCTCTTTTTGCATATTTATTACAGTTGTATACTCTGAATTTTTGGCTGCTAATATAAATTTATTTTTTAAATTTATTACATAATCAATATTTAGTGACTGTAAAAAAATGAGAAAACAGTTGCTAGAATTTTTATTTTTTAATATAAATTAGTAGCAATTCCCATCCAAATTTTAGTCACATGAAATACTTTTTATTTTTTTAATTTTTATTTTCGATTATGATGTAGAGACTGATTTCATGACTGAAATATTCAGTCACTAATTTGCCCCTTAATCAAAGACATTGAAAGTGTTAACAATGAGGCACTCATGGTTTGCCATTAATAATATCCGTTGTTAATTACAACTGAGTATTTATTCCATTGTTAAAAGAGTTAGAGACTAGATAAATTGTAACTATGGTTATTTAGTCATAAGTTTGATCAGTTCAATTACCAAATTTTATCATTTAGCAACCAAAGAGTCAGACGTCGCTAAATACTTTTTTTTCCTAGAAAACTTGATAATAGAAGTATAAGTTGTTGAGTTTTATTTTAAGAAATTAATGTAAGATTTGATATTCTCATACCATTTAAAATTATAATTATCCACTATCATATTTATGTGTATCAAAATTTAATATACAGTTAAATAATAATGGCAACATAATTAAATAATTCTAATTTTTCATACTTTAAAAACACATATAACTTTTATGTTAACGTATATTTAGATTAATATATATTTTTAAAAATAATTTATATATTAAATTTTAAATCTAATGATGAATTTTATAAAAGAATATTCATTAAAAAGTTGTTATATATGTAATGTAATGATGTAAGAATATTTTTGAATCCACTTTTCGTTGAGAGTAGCTAGTCGTTTTCATTTGGAAATAAATCATTACAGAATAAACCCAACAAAATAATAAGTGCATGAAAATTGAAAAGTGTGATACGTGCATGAATCTCTTGCACTTAAAGAGCCCACGTAAAGATTTTGCATTTCGAAAACTTGGCCAACAAAGCCTGGGTGGGGACTCTACAGCACACAAACACAAACACTTCCTCTCTGTCTCGGTTTTCATACTTGAAAATATCTTGGAATATAAACGTACATAGAATTCTTACCACGTAAGTGAAAATGAGGCCATAAACTAGTTTAGTTAACAACCAGTGCAGGTAGCTTCTATTCTATATATTATCGTTCTTAGAAATGCACATGTTCGGAATAGAATTCACCTAATTTGTACCAAGAAGCTGTTACTCTCTTTCATTTCAGATAACCACGTCTAACAATAAACTATAATATTTAACTTAATCGATGTCACTGCTCCCAATATATGGAAAGCTAAATTAATTAATTAATACTACTATATGGTTTAAACTTTTGCTCATGCAACTATCCAACACGTCAACTAAATACTTTTTCTTTGTTCAATTTATTTTAAAATTAAAAAAAACAATACTTTATTTTTATTATTTTTAAAAATAAATATTTTTTAAAAAATAAGTTAAATTGTCAAATATGTTATAAGAAGAGTATATAGTTTATATATATATATATATATATATATATACAAGTAGAAGAATACGTTTAATCTATTATATGTGTAGATAGTGAAGGATAAAATATGAATATTAATGTTACTTGTATGTGTGTGTGTGTATTTGGGGGATAAGACTTGTATCTTTTGTGAAACACGTTTTATAGATAAATATGAAATTAATTACTTTGAGGACCACTACATATACCATGTTCAACTCAAACTAATGTAAATTTTATAATGAAACCTCATCTTAAATCTATGCAAAGAACGTGATGATTTTGCCATAGCTAGAGGATCTCTGAGTCGGGGGCATGCAGGATGAAGGGGAAGAGGAGGAAATTCGTTTTAAAAAAATAATTCATGTCTATTTTAAGAGAGGAATTTTGCTTGCATAAAATAAGGGCATGGCCTGCCACATGCAAAGCCATGGTTGTGCCAGGTGCAATGCCCCTAACATGATATTTAGGTAACTGTTTTAATTAATTAGGAACATGACTTCAAAGTTAGTTCAAACTGTTTTACCCATATACTATCATCAATCGAACATTACTGTTGGGATCTGTGTTCATTCAATTTAAAAATTTCATTGCTTCAAAGGAAGGAATGAAGCCACCATGTTGCCCCATCCATATATTACTCGTTTTAGTTTTAAATTTAGTAACTCCTTCATTCTCTTTAATAAGTTCGATTATTGACAAGCGTATAGCCTCAGTCAAAATCTTGGTGTTTAATGAAATTATATAGTTTTTAATCCATATTATGTGATCACACCAAATAAAATCACTAGTACGTAGGTGTATAATTAATTTACCACATCTATAAAAAAAATTATATTTTGTCTTAAGCTTCATTTTACAAATAAATAAACATGTTAATCAATTCCCCTAAATTGAAACAATTAATCACGAAATTCCATTTAATATATTTTTTAAACATTAATGTTATTCCTTAAAAAAACATTAATTTTATTAAATATATTATTTAGAATAAATAAACAAATGTAAACTAGATTAATCCGATAAGCACCTTGTTGTGAAAAAAATTAAAATATTTTTCTTCCAAAAAATTTCATTTTATATGAGTTTAATGGTTATACATTGTCAATATAAATTTTTTTATATTGTTAACTAATCAGAAATTACTGTTAATATGATTTTAAAATAATTATTATAAAAGTCAACAAACTTATTATATATAATAATTTCTAATTAAATAATAATATAAAATTACTTTACACTTTCAATTCATAAACTATTTTCTCTTTATATATTATCTACACAGTATAAAACTTCTGACCATTATCTGGTTAATAATCGGCAATGTTGTGTAGGAATTTTTTTAAAAAAGGAATGCCGTTTATGAAGTAAAGAAAATGGGATGGTAAGTGATATCTCTCTTTTTTAGAAAATTGGAAAAAATATATCCACAATACTAAAGGAAAAATTCTCAAGCATAAAAAAAAAAGGAAAAATTTTCAAATTAAAATAATAAAGAGTAGCCTCTGTATGTGATTGTCGTGACATATTAATGGCTAGGCAATACTACATTAATTTTGACTAAGATGATTCCGTCTCATAATGCTTGGCAAGACAAAAATCTAACCCAAGAATTTATCACCTATATTTTAATACCAATCATATTTACTAAGATTATGTTCTCTTATATACCGGAGAAAATCCAAACACATGCCAGAAAATATTCCAAAGAAAAGTCGGTGTAGTTTTGTCCCTGCAATATCATATTGTTTCAAAACTAAAATATAATAATCTCAGTATATAATCAACCGTATATTATTAGACATCGTTCTTTTGAAAGTAATTTCATTCACTAGTACAATTTTTAAAAAAATTAATAAATGTTATTAATATTTCTCTTTTAAATATATTTTTTAAAAAGGACTGGTCAACATGATGGTAAGATCACTAGTTTTTTTTAAAAAGCATTATGTGGTTTTAATTATGTGCACAAGTCTCGTGTTGCTTCAGCCAATTCAACTTGAACTTTAAAGTGTATCATATATATATAATTTATTGGATAAAATATGTTTTTAGTCACTGTATTTTCAGAAAAACTTGATTTTAGTCTATGTACTTTCGAATAAACCATTTTAGTCCTAAAATTTTGAAAAACACTTGTTTTTAGTCCCTCCCCTCTAATGGTGTTAATACTGTTAACGGAAATACAATTTTCGTCGGCTATAAACCATCACAAAATACACATTCCTCATGTATTTAAACTCAACATTATTAGCGGCTAAAAATTGCCACAGATTATTAAAAAAAAAAAGACTCAAACTCAACGAAAAACTCGTCTCTTCCATTTCCGACAACACATTATGTGTCTATTTTTTTTAATAATCTGTGGTGGTTTTTAGCCGCCAATGATGTTGAGTTTAAATACACGAGAAATGTGTATTTTGTGACGGTTTATAGCTGTCGAAAACTGTATTTTCGTTAACAGTATTAATACCATTAGAAGGAGGGTCTAAAAGCAAGTATTTTTTAAAGTTTGAGGACTAAAATGGTTGATTCGAAAGTACAGGGACTAAAACCAAGTTTTTCTGAAAATACAGGGACCAAAAACATATTTTACCCTAATTTATTGGTCCCTATAAAATATGAGATTTTATTTTTTTATTTTAGTCTTTTAAAGATTTTTTATTTTATTGTAGTCTCTTTTGTCAAGTAACAATGTTAAATGATGAGGTAATAATGGCGTTGGCAACCCATTGACTTGTTTGTCACGTCATCAAGTAGTCTGATAGGGCAATTATCAGTTTTTTTATAAACTATTTTTTAAATCCTTGTTTGTTCAAAATAGTTGATGACGTCAGAGTAATTGATGAGGGATATAAAAACACAGTTTACAAAAAAAAAATTACACATGACTGTCTTGTTAAACTCCTTAATGACATGACAAGTCAGTGAGCTGCCAATGTCGTTATTACATTATCAGTTAATCTTGTTATTTAACAGTAGAGACTAAAACCAAAATTTTTAAAGTTTAAAGAATTAAAATAAAAAATAAATTAATGGACTAAAATAAAAAAAAAAACCTTATTTTATAAGAATAAAAAATTGTTTAAGTTTATATATAATATAATAATCATGGTTAAAGGAGGAAAAAAAAAAAAAAACCCGGTAATGATATCCTTCTAAGATACATATTTTTTTGATATATTAATCCAAAGCATGGACCGGTAATTCAATTGATGATATGAAGAGAAAAGCATTCAACGTGCGAATGTTGTTTGAATGATTGGGTGTAGCCGAGTGCAATTTTTTACACCCTAAATAATCATGAATGGGGGTATAAAAACATTTTATGTACGCGTCAATTATACTATTCAATGCATGTAGAAGTTGAAGATAGAGAGAACTCTGAGTTCCATGAAACGTTCTCGCAATCTGTTGGGACCCTTTGTTAATCATGAGCTGAACCTAACACTAAAATTTTTAATATGTTCTGCGAACTCTTTATAGTTAAAGTATTACTATTATATTTAATTTCCTAACATACCAAAAGAAGTAGCTAAAAATGGAGATTTATATTCCTTAGTTGACCAAGAAGAAGCTTGTGGCCTTAGATTACCCTACCTACCAAAATATGTGTTGTGATGAAACCAATTAGGGGGAGAAAGGCAGACACTGAATTGAAAACGGATTCGGATGACATCTATGTATCTAACTAGGTTTAGATTTTTAGTTTCTACTGTTCATAACGACAGTTTATAGCTGTACGTGTTTGATTCGTTTTCATGTCAATTCCAGCTGGTTTTGAAGTCTCTTTCAAAATGTTACCACAGTTTTAATAAAGGGTAAATCGACTTTTTGTTGGTCCACAAAATTTCTAAATTTTGATTTTTATGTAAAATCAATAGTTATTGTATTCGTATTTTTTAAAATATCTAAATTTAAAATTTTGAAATTAATATTTTTTCCTTTACATAAGGATTAAAATTTGAGTATTTCGAAAAATATAAGAACTAAAATTAATATTTTAAAAATTGAGAATAAAAACTAAAATATGAAAATTTTTTAGGGACTAAAAATGTCATTAATCCATAAATTTAATATAAAGAACGTAGATAAAACAATATAAAAATATATTTCAAAAGTAGACTATCTTTAAAGCCAATACAAAAAACTTCTTAATTGTTTTTTCATGTATAACACTTAGAAATCCATAATTTTTTAATATTTACTTATTTAAAGCTAATTTTAATTATAAAAAAATTCTAATTTAATTTTAAAATTTTATTATGATATGGATGTGTTTTTTAAAATGAAATATGGTTTTTGTTAATCTCTACGTGTGTCTGTGAATGTTTATAATTCTATGCATGTCAATTTCATTAAATAAACTAATCTCATTCTCTATAAAGCATGTTTTACTTGCTGTCAAAAAATAAATCATGTTTTACTAAAAATAGAGTATTAACAAAAAAGTGCTACTAACACACGCCTTATATATAATTAATATTATATTATGTAAAGAAACTAATATAAGGGTCATGATTTAATGTTTTAGATGACTATTTTAATAATTAGACATATTTTTATGTTTTCAACTCATGAAGTTTTTAAATTTATTTGCAAAATTTGTCTTTTTGACAAAATTCTTAGCTCTCGTACCTTTTAAATTGGATGGCAGGTATATAATAAGCACATAGTTATATTTCATTTTATTCCAAACTAGCTACTTTTTTTTTATCAGTTACAACACTAGCTACTATTCCTATCTTAATCAGACTAGTGCAAATTATAACATTATATATGACGCGCATCTCTTCAATCAAAACGAAGGAACTTTGCTATATTAAATCCAGTTTTGTTTTTATGAAAGATATTCCGTAATAATTAAGATTAAACGTATCCTATGTGCATTTCGTAAGCGACAAATTAAGTAGATAATTAATTAACTCAAAATCTTTTTGGCTTCATGCTTGGTTCTTAGTTCACTCGATCTTCCAATCGATCCACCAACTTAGAAATTTCTCTACTGCAGCCAAACAACAAATTATAGAGTATTGGAAAATTGGAGTGGAGGCTAATAAATTATAAACTTAAATCGTAGGGGCACGGCCATAATCATATATTCCATAGCAAATGTGTTATATGTTAAGGTGAAGTTGAGTGCAGAGAGTTAAGCTTCAAAGAAGCTAGATATACATGATTTCGTCTTTCTCGAACTTTTTCTTTAGTTGCGCGTGCATGACTGAAACTCAATATAGTACAACGTTAAATTAAATGCAACTATATATAGTTTAATATTCCATATAGGCAGTGTGCCATGTTATATTGTACTGAATAAAGTTAATATGTAATGAGAGGAGTTATTGCCACCAAAAACTATATAGTTCTTGTAGTGTTTAACCTTGATCAACTGAACATTGATTAAAAATATTGTTTTACAAATTTTTTTATGTCAAACAAAAAACAAAAATGATTAGTGGACATCTCCACTCTAAGCAACACCATGAGAAAAAGAGAAAGGAAAAAGAAAAATCTAAGTATGATAGTGATCTAATATAGTAAAAAGAAAAATGATAGAGCTAGGTTAATGAGATATTTAAAATAGAGTAATTAAGATCTCAAGTTAATTAAAATGAACTTTTAAGGATATTGTATTTAATTATTTATGATATAAACTTTCAAATGATTTGTGAAATATGGTTTCAGATCCTTTTTAGTAGTATTCTTCTTTAGACCTCTTCTACCTCTGTATCTCTCTCTTCCTTTCTTATTCCAATTTAAAAAAATTTCTTCTATTTTCTCTCCTCTCCTTTGGAGAGGCAAAAGGGCACGAGACGATTCAAATTTTGTGAAATATTCATCATATTGGTAAAAAATATTAATATACTGTTAGATAACGAGTACAAGGGATATCCCAACCCACATACATACAATATAAAAAAATTGTTAAGTTTCTCTTATACCTGTAATGATAAAACAATTTACATATAATTTTTAAAAATTTTCTCACTGAAATGTTAGTGACTAGTATTAGTAACAAAAATTGCTATTAGTAATGAGAATTTTGCCACTAATGTAATAATTTATTGTAGTATTTCTTTCACAGGAAGTAATCTTGCATAGGCCAAATAGAATTACTATAAACAACAAAACTCTCACTCTAAACATTTAAAGCAATTGCTTAGTGTAACATTAATTTTAATTTTTTATTGTCTTTTAGTTAATTCTTTTTTTTAGGTACAATAACGATAAAGAGGTTTCAACATAAAATTTTATATAAACTATTCAAACTCTTTATTACCGGGTCCACTCTAGTGGATTATCTATCATCTATCAGTTAATTCTAAGGCACATATATGCTCCAAAAACGTGTTTGTTTAGTTGATGATATAGTTGTTTGTTAAAAATATCAAGCAAATGATCATCGCCGACATTAAATTGCTGCACACATGAGGAAAAAGTAGTATTTGAAATTTTAATTGAATTCTCATATCCTATAAAAGCAGAAAAGGGTCCTAAGTGAAATATTGGGGGTGATTCCCAAGCTGGCTGTGGAGCAGTGCAAGGCTGGTGGGGGAAGCTTAAAGATAAGAGAAATCAATCACATATATCCTATCATATCATGAATATGGGACATGACTAGCTAAAAGGAACATATATCTAAGTGTATTCATTCATTCCTCTCTCATATATCTTTGGTGTGTAGGCATTTGGAGGATTGTTTTTGGGAGCATTTGAAATGATAATAGTACACTACTGGAGCGAGATTGGAATGATAGTGGCTAGCTATGCAATACTATCATTCATTCACTCACTCATCCATTTCCAAATCAAATTTAATAATATACACACACAACCTTTAGAGAAACGCCAAGCTCGTAGATTACAATCTTTTCATGAAAAGGAGAGACTCCTATGAATTAGTTCGAGGACCTCATGCACATGCTTCCCTCCTTCCATGAAATTTTAACCACTTCTAAAGTGGGGGGAGAAGTGGGGTACACCGTGAATTTTCAAACCAAAGAATTCATATATCTAGAGTCACAAAGACAAAGTAGTAGTGCATGTATATATGTTTGTGTGGTCGACTTGGGAGTTAATATTTAACACACCTATTAAGACATACCTAATTAATTTGGTATCCTTTATCATTAATGCATGTTAAATTAAAGTACATATAATTAAGATTATGTGTACTACACAACCGAAAGTGATATGCTTCAATAATTTCTCAGCCCTCCACGTACCAATGAAGTAAACCAAATCACACTAACTTGAAGATTCACATGCCCTTCCAATCAAAGTACAAGAAGGTGAAACCATCGTGCTACTTTGCTATAAGATAATTTGACCATGTTCTCGAAGCTAATGGTCCAAACTAAAGGACTATATCTAACCTAGCATGATTGTAGCACTATGTGTAGCTAGAATTTCTTTTCTTTTCTTTTTTTAAACTTATTTGATCATATTGAAGCAATATCTAATTTTATTGCAATGTCGATTTAACGAGCCTCTTATAGACACTCAACACTATCGGTAATAAACTAACAATAAAGAGTTATAAGACTTTTTATTATATATTTGTATATTGTGGATTATTTAGGTAAAGGTTTCGAAAAGTGGGTTAGGGAGAGTTTTGTTTTTCTATGTGGTTGGAAGGTAGAAAGCAAGTATGGAAGTTAATGAACAAATATAGTTGGCCAACGTGGGACTGACACATGGCACCCCGCGTGGTGTGAAAATTGGGTTGGCGGAATGGGCTTTGTGGGCCGAAACAACCCTACAACTCGCGCATCCAATTATTTTGGGGCCTACCACACTTGCTTCACATGAGCCTCTTAGAGCAAGTTGATTCTTGGTAGATTTATATCCTCTTTTGTTGAGTAATGAGATGTGATTACTTTAGAAAAAAGTATAATTTTTAATTATTAAATATAATTAGTGGATTTACAATCAGTAGTGGTAAATTATTATTATTATTATTATTTTTATGAGTAAAACGGGAATTAAACCCCAAGAACAACTAATCTAAAATCCACGAGAAAAATGGGTGGATTTAGAGTTAGCCAACAGAGGCAAAAATATAATTTTAAGCAAATGTAATTAATGAATTTTATAATCAATCAGGTGAATCTTATCGGATAAGAATTGAGTTTTTCTAGCATGACTATGGTCCTATTTCCATAAACTTTCAATAATTAATTATAGGTGAAAAAAATAAGAATTTAGGGTGAATTAAACTACTCATACGTTAAAATGTTAATTTTAACTTAATTCGTTTTACTTTCTTATTTTCTTCTCGTATAAGTGTCTATTAAAAAGTTTTATCCTAATAGAGCTCATATTTCATTACTAAACAAGATGAGGGAATCTAAATTTCTCTTTTACTCTATTTTAACTCACTTTAAATTATCCCCACATCAACAACTTTCTCCTTACCAACTATCAACAAAATGTATAAGAGTTTTTTTTTTCTCTTCTTTTTTCATGTTTTAAACTTATTTCACTTTACTAACATTACATTGGTTCAAGAAAAACTGAACTTAGATTTTTTAAGTAAGATTTTGAATTCAAGCCTTATGGATGAAAAAGATATAGTAGAAAGTAGAGACTTCATTAAAAGTGGCTAGCTAAATTTCTTGACAAATATTAGCCTTCAATAAAGTCAATAAATACTTCACATTTATATTATAGTGATCCTAAAGAAAAACTTATTTCACTTTCACTAATTTGTGAACCTTCAGTTAGATTTAGTGATTTATCATTGTCATTCTCTCTTCCGATTAGGACATTTTTTAATTAGTCTTTTAAATTTTGTTATGTTGATAATTATTTTTCTCTTCCTTTTGCCATTCATATCATTAACAAGATAATGATTTTTAAACATTTTTCTATTTAATTTATGTCATTTCAGAAATATATTTTAGAATATATTATGTAGCTTGTTCAATATTATATGCACTCCTTATCAAAAGAATCTCATAATAAATCTTACCCAAAAGATAATGATAAGAGTTTTGGGAAAACCAGATTTTAAAAGTTAGGCAATATAATTAGAGAATTCAAAACTTTATAAAACACACACCTGAATTCCTTATTTTCAATGTGAAACTCTGTAGTAAACACTGCCTAAGAGACATGATGAAAACATTTCACGTCTATTAATATGAACCTTGAGAAATAATATCACAAAAGCTAATCATTGAAGTTAAATAGTTCAAAGCATTATAAATTCCACACCGATATTCCATACTTTCAATATGAAAGTTTAAGTTACATACCTTATAATTGAATCCTAATACATAACATTACAGTTTGGAGTTTGGACTTTATCCTTATCCTTGCAAATTGACCCTTCTGTTTTTTGTGCTTTAAACAATGACCCCTGTCCACCCCAATTCTCAGTAAGAAGATTCTTATTGACTATTACCGGTATGTACAGATGTCATGCTGGGACACTGAGTGCATGAAAATCCCATGCCTCTATCTGCGTCGCAATTGCTACCTAAATAATTATTTTGCAAACCGCAAAAATTCATATTAAAAAAAAGAAGAAAAAGAAGCCCTTCGTTGCGATGATGATGAAAGAAAACTTTCCAAGGAAATAATAAATCCTCACCAAATTATATGCTAATCTTAGCACAATTTTTTATGCATAACGTAGTATGATCTAATATAATGTAATGACACATCCTATAATGTCATAAAATATTCACTTACCAAAAAAATAACAATAAAACTCTAGTGACAAGAACAAGATAACAAGAAAGAGAAAAAGGCGCATTTACTCTCCACTTCAATCACAAGCATTTCTCATTTCTAATTCCCCTATTTAAGCCCCTCCAACCCCCTCTCTCATTTCAATCCAAACTCAAACCAAACCTCAAAAAAACCAACTCTCTCTATCTTTTTCTCTTTCTCTCTCAACTTCCAAAACTGCTTCATTAATTCAAATACCACTTTCTGAGCAAACCCAAAAGGCCAAACCTCAGAAAACCAACACTTCCAAGTGTGTGAAAAATGGAGAACTTGTTTCGCCTAGTTGACTATGAGGACATGTTCTCAAAACGGTGCATTTGGGTCAACGGTCCCGTGATCGTGGGTGCAGGTCCTTCAGGGCTAGCCACAGCAGCATGCCTCAAGCAACAAGGGGTGCCCTTCATGGTTCTCGAAAGAGCAGAATGCATAGCCTCACTGTGGCAAAAACGCACCTACGACAGATTAAAACTCCACCTTCCAAAACAGTTCTGCCAGCTCCCAAACCTTCCATTCCCCAAAGACTTCCCCGAATACCCCACCAAGAAACAGTTCATAGACTACCTCGAATCCTATGCAAGACACTTCGAGATCAACCCACGATTCAACGAGTGTGTACAGAGCGCCAGGTACGATGAGACCAGCGGGCTGTGGCGGGTGAAGACCGTGGCCACGTGTGGCGCGGCCAAGAGCGAGTTTGAGTACATTTGCAGGTGGCTTGTTGTGGCCACTGGCGAGAATGCTGAGTGTGTGGTGCCTGAGATTGAAGGGCTCGGGGGATTCAAAGGGGATGTTATCCATGCCTGTGAGTACAAGTCTGGGGAAAGTTTCAAGGGGAAGAATGTGCTTGTTGTTGGTTGTGGCAACTCTGGCATGGAGCTCTCACTTGACTTGTGTAACCACAATGCTTCTCCTTCCATGGTTGTTCGTAGCTCCGTAAGTCCTTAATTATCATCTTTCTTCTCTTATAAAGAAGATCTGAATCCTCTAAAGTAAGCAAATCATCAGCGACGACTGAGATTACTTACTTTACACCTGCTTACTTTAGAGGACTAGATTTTCAAACAAAACTTAGATACAGTTCTTTAAGTGTTTTTGATGTTGTTATCTTAATCAGAATCCAAGTTTCACCTCGTTATGCATATTATCGAGGTGAAACTTCAATTCTGATAGGAAAGGATCACCAAAAACACTTGAGCAACTGCTTATAAGTTTTTTCCTACATTTTTTTTTTAATGTTTTCAATATAAGAGAGAGGAATTTTGAGGGTGGTTGATTAAATGGGATGTTCTGTTTTTGGTTTGGCAGGTTCATGTGTTGCCTAGAGAGGTGTTTGGGAAGTCAACGTTTGAATTGGCGGTTTTGATGCTGCAATGGTTGCCAATTTGGTTGGTTGACAAGATTCTATTGGTGTTGGCATGGTTTGTGCTGGGTAACATAGAGAGATTCGGGCTCAAAAGGCCTTCAGAGGGTCCATTGTTGTTGAAGAACACAAAGGGGAAGACCCCTGTTTTGGACATTGGTACCTTGGAGAAAATTAGATCCCGTGACATAAAAGTTGTGCCAGCGATTAAGAGGTTCACCAATGGCTGTGTTGAGTTTGTTAATGGTGAAAAGCAAGGTGTTGATGCAGTTGTGCTTGCAACCGGGTACCGCAGCAATGTCCCTTCTTGGCTTCAGGTGAGAAATTGTTTCTGCTTTCTATTTCTATTCTACAAGAAAGAAAAGTGTCCAATGACAGGTCACTAGTGTCAATAGAAAAGAGATTTTTTTGTTTTATGATTATTATTATTATTATATAGTTATATTCATGGCTATAGAAGATTGTCAGTCATGAAAACTTTTTTGGGGCAGATTTGTCTTGTCCTTTTTTCCAACCCCAATATATTTTAGAAGCTTCTTTGTTTTGGACCCTTTTTGAATAGTAACTAGCATTTTATTTTATTTTATTTTATTTTAATGGGGCAGCAAAATAATGTGATTTTGGTTATGTTATGTGCAGGAAGGTGAATTTTTCTCCAAGAATGGACTCCCAAAGTCTCCATTCCCCAATGGTTGGAAGGGAAATGCTGGACTTTATGCTGTTGGGTTCACAAGGAGAGGGCTCTCTGGTGCCTCATCTGATGCTATGAAAATTGCTCAAGATATTGGCCAAGTTTGGAAACAAGAGACTAGGCAAAAGAAACAACGCACCACTGCTTGTCATAGACGTTGCATTTCCCAGTTCTGAATCACACTAACTCAAGCAGTGCTGTTTCTTTTAGCTAGGAATTTGTTGTTGTATAAACAAAATAACAATATCTTTTGTAAGAATACAGAAAAAAAAAAAAAAAAAAAGAACACGAATAACAAATAGCACAGAAACATAGGCACATAGCCCTCTCCCACGGGCCCAAGTTTTTCACTTTTTTTTTTGGGCCTTTTTCTTTAGGAAACCAAGGATGATGAGGCTTTTTAGTTTTTACGATTTCTTTTCCTAAATTCATACGGTTTATACATGTAACCATATTTCATTTATCAAGTTAAATGATACAATTTCAATTTCAATCTCTACCTCGTCTTTACTCTTTTTATTTTCAGATTTATTAGCAATTTTTATCTGTTTTCCCCCTTTCTTTTAGTAAAGAAGCTTATGTTGGAGATTAGTAATGACTTTTTTTTCTTTTTCTTTCAGTCACTAATTTTGTCAACAAGGACAAATATAAGGGTTGTTACTTGAGCCCAATATTTGTTCAGCCAACATTTATTGGTCAAATATGGAAACCCCAAAAACTAGATGAAAAGAAAAGGAGAAAAGGTCACCACTAAAAGCTTTCCATTTTTAGGCTTCATCTTAGATTTTTGAGTTCTTTCCTCTTTGCTTCCATCGATTAGACTTTCTCCGATAAGATTGAGACTAGGACTAGGACTAATCTAACTGAAGAATTTTCATGATAGACTTTCTCAACTTGTTGGGGGTAGATTTAAAGCAGCTAGCCAACAAATTTTGATGCAAATTTCCTCATCGCGGGTTGAGTATCTTGTGATGGATCTTCATGTGATGTAAAGTTCATTATCATGTTGATATAAACACATTCGAGAATAAGATGTTCTAACCTACGTTGTCTTTTCTCTAAATAGTAGAGAGATTATATCCTATAATTAGTGGCCCACAGCTTCAATGTTTGATGCTTGTGACAACTTGTAGGGCTCTCAACTCCATCGCCCCCATCACATCTCTCTCTCTCTCTTCCTTAGGAATTAAAGCCATTTTCAAGATGGCTACATAACAATATTCCTGTTAAAGAACAGATACATTGATATATTGGGTTTGACCCACATTTAGAACTGTAAGGTCATTCAAAACAATTGTTGCACTGCACATGCTCAAAGCTTAATTAGAAGAATCAAACCCTTAATATAAATTGCACCCAAATCATTTCTGTAAAGCATAAATCCTAACTAGAATCCAGATCACATAACTTAGGACCTAATTATTAAGTCATGTGTAAGGAGCGACTTGTTTAATTTTTATTAAATAAATATAATTAATCTTAAAGCTCATTATGAAATTTAAAATTCAAGGGTGCAACTTTCAATAAGAGCAGCTTGATGAGATTTATGGAAAAAATTGGATTCAGATGTAAAAGCACGTGATAAAAAATTAAAATTATAACCATAAATCAATTTCGGAAATTAAAACCAAATGAAAAACTGGGTCTTGATTTTGTAAGGTCTAAAACTAAAAACTCTGACCAATGGCACTAGCTAGGTCACAAAGAACGCGTGTTTACAGTAAACTAACTGCATTTTACCAGTTCTTCATAAAATGAATGTCTATCAAAGACTAAAGAAAAGTTTGACATGAACAGTAAATATTTCAGAGAAGGGAGGACATAAAAATGTACCAAATACACTGCACGATTGATTACGCCCCTAAATAATTCATAGAAGACCTAAAAATTATAGGGTATATGACTCAGATTCAAAGAGTTAATAAGTTAAAGACTATGCATCTAATCCGTAAAAGCTTCAAATTTGAAACTACTTTGCTTTTACCTAACCAATTAGAGTCATATACCCTGCCCCTCAGAAATTCGAAGTCAACGACTACCACAATATGTAACAATTAGAAAAAATATATTCTTATTTGAATAGGCTTTAATTTAAATATATTAACACTATAAAATCTAATCATAAATTGTAATTATAATATATAATTAAATTATTGGCTTTTTTTTTTTTTTTTTTTGTAATAATTACTTCAAAAGTTATACTAATAAATAAGTTAAAAGATATTAACAAAGTCTAACACAGTTAATAAATATCTGAGTTTTTAAGTATGTTGTCATGTTCAATTTTGAACCACAAGTTTTCCAACCAGTAACTAAGAATGGTAAAAGATTGAAAGTAAAACTAAATTATGTGAATTAAAAGATATAAGGAAAGAGAAGTGCAAACTACAATTTTTTTTTTTGGACTGCTAACACAGTTTTTTTTTAAGTGCAAACTACAATTAATAGTTGGTATATTACTGAGTCCAATTCCCAAATAAGGGATATGTCTTAACTCTCTTGAAAGATATACATAAAAGAAAATAAAAGTGTTTAATCTTTCACAGCAGCATATTACACAACTTGAAGCTTCTCTCCTTACACCAAAAAATATTACACAACTTGACGCAGGAACAAGCTCTGGGATGTCTCAACAAGGCTTGAAAAATAAAGCTAAGAATGATTGATAAGATTAATGCAGGGATCAATGATTGCCAAGAAGTTGTTGAGTGCATTTAGTGTCCTAAGTCACATTTATAGTCCAGTGAAATTATAATGTGGGGAATAGTTAGTGGCACATTTAATACTGCAAAACCAAGTTATGATGCACTTTTAGAGGGTTGGTAATCAATTATACTGACCTGATACTCAATTAATAGTCTTAAGAACACTTTTGGGCGTTGTATGAAAATTTTTACCTTTTTCATCTTATATTATTCATCTTTAGAGGTGCTAGTAATGTATAATTCTAAAAGAATTGTTCCTAATTTCAAGATGAACTCACGGAGGGAGTTCTGATTACAGAACATTGTAGTTGATTACTGTGTACATGCTATGACTGATAATCGATTACACAAACATGCTAATCAATTATTAGGCTTGTTTTTACAGAGAAAATAAATTTTGAATAATACTTATAGTTTTAAAAATAAAATTATCAGAATCAATTCTCCAACGTAAAACCAAATACGCACTTATAGTTTTCACATAACCTTTGTAATTGATTATTGGCTTGATAAAAATTTAGTAATCAATTGCAAGAAAAATACAATTGATTGCTACACACTGAAAACAAATTTTTGAAGAAGAGTCAGTCAAGCATTATTGCTAAAAGATTACCAACTGTCCTAATATATTACCAGCAATCAAAACTCGGGTTTTTCACCAATCAAACAAGTTTTTCAAATTCCAGGTTCTGGAGCAAAATTTTGTAAAATCAAAGTAGCTTTTTCCAAGATCAGAACCCATCAACTTGAAGGATTTTGAACTGGACTTAAAGGCCTCATTGAAGTATCCTATCTTATTAGAGCAACTTATAAGCACTTTATCCTCAAAACATTGATTTTTCTCTTACTATCCATCTCTATCAAAACAAATAAAAAGTATATTAAGACCCTGGTCTCTCTCGAACAACTGCACCTGTAGCAAGGAAAGAAAGACACATGATTCAAGTGGGACTCATCTGATAATGTCTTTTTCTATCTTTGCTGCATGGCCTTGTTCTAACTTAAGCAACATTACTTCTATAAACGATTGTACTTATACCTAGCATTACTTTTTGATAAAAGTTAAACATACATCACAATTTTGGAGTGCATGGAAAAAAGGAACACAGAGATTGAGAGAAAGTAATTAAAGATGTGACAAATGATATGATAGAAAATAAAGAAAGTGATATAAAGAAAAATGAGATGGAAGAGAAATTGAGTATACCAATTTAATAACCCCACTTTAGAAACTTCTTTATTTTTGGAAAAGTATGAGCCTTTAGAAACTACGCTGGTGTTGCATCAATCAATCAAAGAAAAGGAATTTATATCCGGTTTTTAAGATCTTAAAATACCAAAAGTGAAACAGATAAGAACCACTATACTAATCAAATTAATCATTATGCTTTTAAGTGATTAACACTCACATAGCCACCTTGTTAACAAGGACAGAGTTACAAAATTTTGTCCAGAGGCCAAAGAGAAATAATGTCATTAATTGGAAGCCAAGGGTCCCTCAAGCACAAGGACTCCCTGCGCTGCCCATGCTTGTTAAGAATTCACTTGACACCTCTATTACAAGAAGTGACAAAACACTCCAAGGATTTACTCTTATTCTATAAACATCAAATAAAACCTATCTCTCACTCAGTTCAGAATCATCTAGAAAATGTTGACAACCTACCTAGAGAATCCAACTAAGAAATTGCGATTTTGTCAAATACTAAAATGTTGATAAATTAATTGAAATTTGAGTAAGTTTCCTGGGACAATTTGGTCATGAACTCATTAGAGAATGTATTACTAATCAACATTGACACCACAACATAAGAAATTGCCAACATTGGTATGGTGTATGGACATACACATACAAAATGTGTAAGGTTAGCCTCGATTAACGGTTACTATGTTTACAAGAATGTACAGTAAAAACACAAAATACTACAAATATTTGTCCCCACAAACAGAATCTAATTCAGTGTAGAAGCTTGATAGTGCTGATATATGACCTAGTTCACCTTCTCAAACAGGACTCAACAAGTAGAAACAGCCCATATGAGTGCCCATGCTAACTGATTCAAAATAATTTATACAAGATTTTGAACTGAATGGCCCATCTAAACTCTTCACCTCACCAACCCCAAATCAGTTAGACATTCAGTTTTCTCCAACCCCGACTGCATTTAACAGCTCCAATTTGTCTTGTTTCTATTGGCTTTATTACATGTTTTTGACCTCTTCTCATTGGAGACATTCACTGATAATAGCATTTAAAATACACACATGGGATGATTACTATTCTTCTTCACCACAAGGGCCCATCATTCACCTGCTTACTCAGATTATACTAGCTGCTAATGTGCGGAACAGAACTTGTTCTCTGCACATGCTAATGTCCACTATGGATTTGAGCAGGTGGACCTAAGAAAATCCACAAAAAACATACCCCTATGGGCAAGGGGCTGAGGAGTGAGGACTTTAGGTATTAGAAAAATCAAATATCTTATACAAATTTGATGATCTATGTAATATACTTCATGAAAGAACATTGCAGCACAATATCATCTACAATTTTTAAGTAATTGTACGTCTATATTCATGTCATGTACTCTTTAGTACTGTTGAAGTACTACTTATACTTATTTGGTTTTGCTGGAAGATGGAATTTGAAGCACACTTTCAATTGCTAATATAAAGAAACTATTTGATTCTCAATCATTACTTCAAAATTCATTCTTCTCATGATTACTACTCTAATAATATATTGAAGTGTTTTCTCTGAATTGTTATTGCCAAATACTTGAATGATTATACTCACCTACCTTTTACTCTATTACACTAGTATCCCTTCCTACAACTAAATGGCAACAACCCTATAAGGCTATAACATCCACTATAGGCATATTGTTAGTTAGAAAGGTTTTCAAATATATGGTATACTGAGAATATGTACATTGAGAATGCTCTCTCTCTTTTGGTACCAAATCAAGAATGTTTCCATGAGTTGATTTTCACCACTCAAACCACATAATACTTTTGATTGCCTTTGTATCTCTTCGCCAATTACAAGAGAAAGATAAATTGATACGGCAACATGTTTTTGTCAGATGGGAGTGGTCAGTAGCTAGAGTATGAGTATGACTTGTTCTACTTACCTCATGTGGCAGATCAAACCAAACATCCTTAAATATCAGAGACAGTGTAAGCAACAAAGACATGGTCTCATGGCATGTTGGGTAGACAATAGCAGTACTCCTCATCCCAAGGCTGCCACCTCCAATCAAGCAGGCCTAGTTGTCAGTCCACCCTCATGTTCACTAGAGGACAATGATACCACATTACCATCACTATGAAGTGTTATCTCCAATGAAGTTGTGCAAGAGTGGGCCATACACAAGCTGAGAGTTCATGATTGAATGCAAATTTGCAATCTGATTCCAAAACCAACCAGCTACGAGATGTGCCTTGGTTGACAAGGACACTAGACTGACATTTAAACCCATTTCAAATTGTTGAAAATTGAAATAGTCAAGCCGTAGTAGAGAAAAGCTACAATGCAACAACTTTGAATGTGACTATGGATGTTAGTTAGGGAAAATATATAAGAGGGAGAAAAGTGATGGATAATCCATCGGATGTAGACATCCAAATCAAGATTCGAATCCCTGCTGAGAGAGGTGTTTACATTTAGTACTCGACCATACCTCAAATAAAATTGCCTCCAACGGAGGACATATGTAGGAAACCAAAAAATATATAAAAATCCAACGGATGTTCAATGACTTGGTGAGCTAGCTACTTGCATTTTTGGTTGACCAAAAATAATCTCAGTTTGTTGTCCATTATGAGGACCAGCACCTTGATCACTTTTAAATTGTTCCATGGACAATCAACCTCATCACTTAACCTTTTCTGTGGCCAGCATTAATGCCATCACAAAGAAATTCTCAATAGAACAAACAAAGAATTGATAGCACCAAAACAGTGGCATGTGAAACACCAACTCGTTTGAAATGACTATACAGGTCTAGACCGTAGTTGTGGCCCGTTAGGATTGTTCACATTTGAGTGGGTGAATGCATGACAATTTGGAAGAAAGAAGTCTAGATTGGACATGTAAAATAATAGGAGTTACTTGTGATGTATGCTTATGAATGACCTCTTATCCACAAGTTTAATCTTTTGGGGTCATGTTAGTTCTTGCCCTTGTATATCATGTCTAAGTTCATTTGGACAATGTACCTCAAAAGTTCATTTGGACTTTACTTTTTCTTTTCTTTTTTTGCGTACTGGACAAAAGCTAGTGTCAAGAGTGGATCTCATAAGAGCGATCCTTGGATGGTAACAAGACAAGGAGATATAAAACAAAGAGGAGAGAGAATTGGCCTCTCTTTGATGGATCAAAATAGCTTGTGGAAGATGCAAGTTTCAATGGACCTCTTAGATTTAGCATGTGTGGGCTTTTATGCTACATGCATGCACGATACTATGGATGAAGAAGTCCAAAAGATACATTGAAGTATGACCCCTCGTTGGCTTTTTCTTAAGGCACCCCATTTTTTTCTCGGCGCACCCCATGAAAAATAAATAGCCACCTGATGAGACCATTCTATCCTTCTGCCCTTTTGGTTATTTTCTTCGATTATTATTATTTTTTTCTTTGTAAATTCCGGATTGGATAATCCGTAATAAGGTGAAAGTGTGTGCTGTGTTACGGATTAGCTAATCCGTAACACAACACACACTTTCACCTTATTACGGATTGGATCATCCGTAGTATAATGTATGGATTTTCTTTTCCGTAATGCAACATATATGAAGACTTATTACGGATTGGATAATCCGTAGTATATATACTATATATTACGGATATCCTTTTCCGTAATGCAACACACACCCCTTTGTGTTATTACGGATTGGATAATCCGTAATATATAGTATATACCTATTATGGATTTCCTTTTCCGTAATGCAAGACACCTATTAATGCTTTACGGAATATCCAATCCGTAGTATATATGAAATTCCGGAAAGGTATTACGGAATTCCTATTCCGTAATGCAACAATGTATTACGGAATGGGTATTCCGTAATACAATTATGGATTTCGATAAATACTCCGGATTTAATAATCCGTAATTAAGGGAAAAATCTATAATTTAATTTTTAATTGTATAATTTCATTTGTAATTGTATAATATGATATTTAATTTGTAATTTGTAAGAAAATAATTTGTATAATTTAATTTGTAATCCGTTAGAAATTAAAATTGTATAATTTAATATGGAATTGTATAATTTAATCTGTAATTACACAAAATTTAATTTGTAATTGTATAAGATGATATTTAACATAAATTAATTAGTAATTGTATAGGAAAAAGTGGTGCGGAAATTAATTTGTAATTCTCACGTTACTGAAATTAATTTGTAATTGTATAGGAAAAAGTGTTTAATTAATGTTATTAATGTAGTATTTATATAAATATATATAAATTAATATTTTTTATATAGTATAAATTACTATATTTATTAAATATAATTTATATAAACACCCATTCCGTAATAATTTATATATACCCAGTATCCGTAATATGTACTACAAATAAATTATATAGGATCCAACAAAACTACCAATTGCTAGCTTTATGATTCACGGAATGGTTGATCCGTACAATCAATATTCATTTACGGATTATACAATCCGTAATTATATTAATACGGATTGTATAATCCGTAATTGTTATAATACAATTACGGATTGAACATTCCGTAATACAATATACATTACGGATTGTTCAATCCATAATTCTATTACAATAATTACGGATTAGTCATTCCGTAATAATTCTTATACAACTACGGATTGAACATTCCGTAATGTATATTCTATTATTGTTCAATGAATTACATTACGGATTGCTTGATCCGAATGGGGTGCGAAGGGGAGACAACGACATAAAGAAGTATTTATAATAAATAGGGATATAATAGGAATATATAGATTTATGGGGTGCACCGGGAAAAAAATGAGGTGCCTTAAGAAATTGCCCCCCTCGTGTAGGAGTTTACGCTTCTTAGTTTCGTTCTAGCCCAATTTTATGAGTATGACCCTATACCACACAAGGCCTCCTACTAACTACCAAAGCCTTTTCTTTTTTGTCAAAAATTACATTGAAGTTTCGATTAATTTGAGTCAATTTGAAAAAATTTACTTAGGTAATTTTTTTTCATTCACTAGTATACTTGGTGTTAAGTTTCCTCTTTTTTTTCGAGAGAGAAGAAAAATCATATTATTTCATTCATGATAAGAGAATAGATACAAGCAGGTATACGATCGAAAACATGACTGCTAGCATACAATCTTGATGCCCTAGCTAATGAGTGAGTGACATGATTTTAAACATTTATAATACTAGTAAGTATTACATATCTTGTACAAATAATTTTAAAGGTGAAATATAAAAAATACAAAATTAAAATATATTTAATATAATAGTAATTTAATTGATAGAAAATTATTTTATTAATAATAAAAAATTAAATTAAAATATAAAATACAGGAATTTGAAAATTTTAATTTTAGAAAATCTAAAAAATTAGTTTAATTGTAGAAGATAATTTCTTTAATGATTTGCAAGTATCTCATTGCGTTAAATATTGTTCAAAAAAATTGAGCATTGGTTAACAAATTAAGAAAAGTAAAAGTTTATACTGAATAAATAATTAATTAGAGAGAAGAAACATTTATTTGATTTGATATAAAGTTTAAATAAAATGCTACACAAAAGGTAAATGTACGAGATTATAAGAGAAAAAGTATGTACAGAGGTTATTTTATCCTAAAAAAATAAGAATTTAAATTTGTTATATAAGAATAACTTATGTAACAAAAAAAAAAAGAATAACTTATATATTTCCATGAAAATAAATACTGAAGTATGCGCAAAGTATTTTTTTTCTTAAATTTACATTTAATCTACAACAAAGATAAAACTTTTGTACCCTTATTGAACAATATTTTGAGACATTGTAGTAATTAAAAATGTTCATTGTTCACTTTAAGGTTTCAATAAAACAGGTGACATTATAGTGTAAATTTTTACTTCTAAAATATAAATAATTTTAAAAATTTTAAGTTCATTTGTCAGATGGATACTTTCATAAACTTAATATATTTAACATGAAGATATTAAGGCTAATTACATTAGTAATTAATAAATAATTAGTAAAGTTGATTATTAAATCTAGTTATAATAAATAACTTCTGAAACACGAACTAAATAATAAACTATCATGTATACTTGTAATTATTTTTGCCAATATTGATATATTTGCTTAATTGTCATTCTTTTACTTCGATCAAATACTATAAACGATACTACTAACTTTTTTCTTACAATTTACATGTATGATTATGAGCTTCAACTTCAACCGTCCACAACATATTATATAAAGAAATGACAATTTTACATTGTAAAAAATATAATAATAAATTTTATAATATTATGGTATTAATAAATAACACAATAACATCCAAGTTAAAAATAAATAGTCAAATCAAATTTTTAATAAATAAAATGTCAATTTATTAAAAGTTAAGATGATCATATTAAATTAAGAAAAGAAAAACTTTGAATCAAAAGAAAATACTGATGTTGAGTGAAAGGCAATAATGATGGGTCAGTATTGTGTGCGGGTTAGAAGGCAGTTTGTGTTGGGCTTTTTAGAGGCCTGCATAGACAATGGGCTTTGGGTTTCTTCTGAAATTTGAGGGTTGTGTTGACTTGTGAAGTACCTTGAAACGTTGCTATTCTCATCTCGATTTGCGTTCTTTCCACCCTCAAAGTTGTTTTTTTTTGTTGATAAAAAGCTAGGGATTTGTGTGACCACTATCTTTTTATGTAAAATTCTTGTGTCACCTTGATATTGTTATTTTTCTAAGCCAAAAAAAAACTTTATGATTTTAGTTGAAGAGAAAAATAAAAAAAGAAATTAAAGAGAATATATTTGAGTTAAAAAAGGTGGTGAGAAAATGAATAGCTTTTATGTTATTTAGAATAAGAGACATGAAAATAGTACAAAATAAATTTTTCTACACTTTTTTTTTTGTGACATTCTCTACACTTATTTAATTAGCAAGAAAGTAATATATATATTTTTCTTAAATAAAAAAATATGCCTAAAAAAATATAAGATATATAAAGAGGTAAACGTTTTCTAGAAAATAAAATAAAATAAAGAGGTAAACGTGAAATGAACTAATCGACGGCCATATTCACGGATAGCATATGTCACTACAACTAATGGTAGAGAAAGCCAATGGAACATTTACACTTTGTTAGAAGAAAATAAATGGTGAAAAAGATGGAGAACGTGAAAAAAAGAGAGAGAGAGAATATTTTTTTGTATTATTTGATGGTTTTAAATACTTCTTTCGTAATCGTAGACACAAAAAATAGTACAAAAAACAAAAAAAGTTTCTCTCCATTTATTTAATTGGAAAGAAAGTAAAAAAAAAAAACAATTTTTTCTCAAAAAAAATATGCCTCTAAAATTACGAGTTATATAAAGTGGTAGAATCAAATGAACTAGTACTGAATCCACGGCCATATTCATCGATAGCATATGCAACTACAACTACTGGTTGAGAAATTCAACGGAATATTGATACTTTGCTTACTTTTTTGCTTAGTTTGCTACAGGGAAAAAGAAAAAAGGTTAAAAAAATGAGCAAGAATATGAATAGAAAAAAATAAAAAAGATAATAGATTTTTGTATTATGTGATAATAGACTTAAATACCTTTTTGTAGACGCATATAAATCATACAAAATTAATTTTTCTTTCCATTTATTTATAATTGAAAAGAAAGTAAAAAATAATTATTTTCTTAAACAAACAAAAATGCCTCTAAAAATATGAGTTATATAAAGAGGTAAAGGTGAAATGAACTAGTACTAAATCCACGGCCACATTCATGGTTAGCATACGTGAGTCGTGACTACAATAATATTTAGGAAAGTCAATGAAGCATGAACACTTTGCTTTGCTTGGAGAAAAGAAAGGGTACTTAATACAACAGCAAAACACACTCACTGCCTTAAAAGTTTTCTCTCTCAATCGAAAGCTTTGGATCTCTCTGTTTATGGAAATGTTTCACATAGACACACACTGGATCCAATGCAATTCGTACTTCCTACACTACCCAACCAACCAACTAGGTAAAAGAATGTTTCTCCCATAATAGAAAAATTTACAACGTAACACATGTATAGTATATAGAATAGGATAAATATTTATTTATAATTAAAATTTAATAAATATTTTTAGATAAAAAGGAATTTAAATTATAGTATAAAAAATTAAAAAAGGGAAGAGAGAGAGAGTGTGAAAAAAGTAACAAGGGCCAAGGGGGATAGCAAAGAGAGGTTTGTAGGGTTTTGGTAATTCCACCAACACAGGCAGGTGAGCAGAAACAAGAAGAGAAGAAGAGGATAGAATCGAAGGATAGTATGGCATTGGCATTGGCATTGGCATTGGGTAACGCTGTTGCTCTTCCTCTCTCGAATTTGAAACCTTCACCAAAGCTATCTTCTTCTTCTTCTTGTGCTATCACTAAACTCTTGTTCACTGACTCTCTCCCCATCAATGCAACGCCAAAGCGCACTCTCACCTCAGTTCGAGCCATCTCTTCTTCCTCTTCCTCTTTCGGGTCTCGCCTCGAAGACACCATTAAGAAGACCGTAGCTGAGAACCCAGTCGTCATTTATTCCAAAACCTGGTGCTCCTATTCTTCTGAGGTCAAATCCCTCTTCAACAAGCTCGGCGTCGACCCATTGGTTTTCGAATTAGACGAGATGGGTGGGTATTCCAATTCAATTCCCTTTCCTTTCTTAATTAATTAATTAATAATTGCTTCACTCAACCCTAACTATTCATATTTCCCCATGCTCCTGCTAGTATTGTATATCAGTTTTGGTCAATTTCTTCATCTCCGTGTCTTAGATGTGGATACTTCAAAATTCCAATTCTTATATACTTGGACACCTTTTTAGTGATAGTCATCTTCAAACTAAGTTGAATTCTTGCTAATATTGAGTATGTCTGTTATTCAATTGCCTCCTTCACACCATTTCAGTACTAGTTACATGAATCAATGGCAACAAAATTACAACAGCCCTGCCGTTGGTTGCAAAATCTGTTTTCAAATCTAATCTCTTCTTGTCTTCCAAATAGAAATTTAGTTTATTTTCTTTTTGGAATGTAATTCAAAATCACTTTCTCTTGGTTATTTTTTTAATGGAGTGTGTATTGCCAATAAGCATTTTCGCTGATGATAGAAATTTGCAGAACTCATCACTTTCTCTTGTACAGAAAGGGGAGAATCATTCTACACTATACATGTTTTCTTTGCCTTATCGTTTGTGCATTTGTTTTTTTTTTTTTTTTTTTTTTTTTATCTTAAATGTATATTTCTCTTTAGGTCCTCAAGGGCCACAGTTGCAGAAGGTATTGGAAAGGATCACAGGGCAACACACTGTGCCAAATGTATTTATTGGTAAGTGGTAGTACCATCTTGGATGCATTATTCTCACTTGATAATACTCATACAAACAGTCAGTGACTCATTATCAGTTAAATATTTATGCCATTAGCATCTTTCAACATTGGTTCCTTGTTATTGTTGGTGGATTGAATGCTACGAGAAACTTCCTGGCTGGTGCATATTTATTTTTCTGTTGATAAGCCACTTATTTGGCATGCCCTCCCCTCTGGAGCATTTTCCCTTGGTGCTTCCTGAAACCTTGTTCTTGAAGAGGGGAATGTAGAAAATAAATATTTCTCACACGGCTATACACAAGAGAGAGGGGACTCAATTTGATACAACAAGTATGGTACTCCTATAAGATTTTTTTTGTAGGCAGATTTCATGCAATAAAATAATCACAAAAACTGTAAGAGAATTTAATAGTGAAGTAAGACATTAAATGGTTGACTGGTGCATGATAGCATGCAGTTCAATTGTAGTATTCGGTGCCAAGCCTTCTTGCAGGTCCAACTTGCAATTTGCTGCCTCAATTCTTGCCGTGTTGAGCTTTCCACTTTGGCACCTGCATTAGTGTACTGTGGTACAATTTAAATTGCAATTTGATTTAACTTTATCAACCTAAAAAAATCAATGATATCTCGGGGAAGCCATTGGATCCATATATTATTAACTGCAGGATAGTTGTATGTCTTGAGGTTGTAAATTCATCTCGAGTGAGGTGCTGATGTGGTGTCATGCTCCTCAGTTTCCAAATTTCTTCTCACCTTTGATTCAAAATCACAATGTAATGTGTAACCTGCCTGTTCTGGCCATGGGTTAGATGGAATAAACCAAAGTTGATTTTTGTTCAAGAATGAAATTTATTGGAATTGTTCAGTTCATCCTTCAGTTCTTAATCATCCTAGTTTTCACTAAACAGGAATTCTCAGTTTTGTGGGAACCCTGAAGAAAAGGCTCTAAGAAGGAAAAATTCCCAACCCAATTATCCTCCTAAAATTTGATGAGTGTTGTCACCCAAGATAATAGAAATCAGAAAATCTAAAAGAACTCTAACCTGGAGAGATAAACTCCCATGGATTAGCTTTAGTTACTTGAAATTGAATCATTATGTTGGGGATCACATCCATTTCCATCTAAACCATACTTATTTAATCTAGAATCTAAACAACTTGGTGCCATAAAGGAATATTCTATTCAGGATAGCCCATAGCCATTAAATTTCCAAGGCAATATATTCAGACACTAAACTTCCCTAGCCCAATTCCCTTCATTTTTAGGTTTGCAACAAATCTGCTACTATACTACTAATACAAAGTTATTATTTGCACACAATATGAGACAGTCAGATATCCAGTTTTTCCATTAAACTCCAAAGCCCTTTCTGTGAAGAATGTTACCTTCGAAACTCCGACACATTCAATTATAAGCTTTATCAGAACCCAACTTGAAAACTAGGCCACATTGACCACTCACAATCCCCGAAAGCTCTTACATTCAAGTCCCAATATAATATTCCATCCCTTTTCATGCTTGAACAATGTATTGCATCCTACTATAATTACCCAAAATCACAAAAGTCCATTCCCTTGCTTTTAATGACCAATCCTAAAGTTGTTCTTCTTCGTTGCAGGTGGCAAGCACATTGGCGGCTGTTCAGGTATATTTTCCTTGTTTTATTATTTATTTACTTTTATATTATTGATTGTCTGGGTGATGAGGATGTCTCCACAGTTCAAAACATCATTTTTTCCCTCAGTCATTGGGATATTTATCTTTGTATTCTTATTTACCATTCTTTTATTTCAAAATATCTATAACTGCAAATGTAAATTGTCTGCATATATGAACTTGGTATTCGAAAAGTTTCAAGAAGTTTAACGCTATTAAGTTCAATAAAAATCTGAAAGTGCAATTTCTTTGTTTTCTCCTTTTGGCCAACATTTGTTTTTTTCACTCTTGCAGATACACTGAAGCTGTACCGGAAAGGAGAACTTGAACCTTTGCTATCAGAAGCTAATTCTAAAAAAACAGGGAGCTGATTGACTGTAATCCTAAAGGGAACCTGATCCCATTACCAATTTGTTACTTTGTTGGTCAATGCAGTTCTCTCAATGTTATTGTTAGTCACAAATGTTGGTTGAAAGAAATCAGAGCGCACTGATAACTTGGAACATTGACGTTTAGTTAGGAACTTATAGTTACAAATATGCAGTTTAATGGATATATATTTAATGGATTTTACTTCTTAGTTAATGATTCTACTCGACCATTTTGTTTTAGATGCATTGGCACGCTTGTCATGCTCAATCCAAAATACAATTAAATTCATAATACAATAAATAAGGCACAATCTAAATCATTATTCGGAGGACACGTATTGAGTTTCCAATCAAACAAGATGGCACATATGCTCGTAATTGCTAACTTGAGACTGAGCCCGCAAAAATTTATTGGCTGGAATCAGAATTATCCAATTTTATCAGAATTATGAACCATAGATCTCTTAATTTTCTTGGAAGAGGCAAGGAAAGCCACTATTGGCTTATTGACTAAACCATCTATCTCTAGCTTGTAAATTTAACTTGGAAGATAAATTGATATTATTTCAACTGTCCAAAGCAATGGACACACAATTAAAACACAATTCATAGTGAACACATTCTGTACATTGAATGATGTTTGATATGTGAAGTTGCATCCTTGAAACAAGAACATTATCTAATCCAATTATCCTAGCACAAGTATATCGTACAGATACATATCAGTTCTAGCCAGCATTCATGCTAATTTGGATGGAACAATAGTCTCCCTCTTTTGCTTGTAATAAGCAAACATCTCTTGGTGACTTGGAAAGTTTGTTTTGATAGCGGGGTGCTCTCTGAAGTTCTGAATCCAAGTAAACAAGCGAGGGAAATCATCCACAACCAACACTTTAACACCAACAACATCTTCAATGACTCCAAATAACAAGGCTATCCATCCCAAGTTTATGTCCAACAATCCAATTTCTTCACCACCAAAATACTTTTTGTCCCCAATGGTTTCTTCTAATACTTTGAGCACTTCTCTAACTTCCTTTGTTGCCTTCTGAAACTCTTCTCCAACACTCACAAAGAATGACATAAAGGAAATGCTCTGCAATTGGGATTTACAAATAGAGATGAGAGAACAACAATAGAGAATTGAAAATTTCAACTGTTTAACCAACAACCTTGTTACCTTTTCCTCTGCAAAACTAACCAAGAACCGTGTCACAGCCCTCTCATACGGGTCCTGCGGAAGCAAGGGTGGCTGTGGCCATGTTTCCTCTATGTATTCAAGAATAACAGTGGATTCAGCTATTGGTTTTCCATCAAGAACAAGAACTGGAACCTTTTTGTAAACTGGATTATACTTCAATAGCAAATCATTGAAATCAGTCTTGTGGAATTCTCCTTGTATATACTCATACTTTACACCCTTCAGCTCTAAAGCCCATATGATCCTGTAAACAAATGAACTAGGCCAAACTCCCAGTAGCTTCACTTCTCCCATTCTGTGGTGCAGGTGCAGTTCTTCAACTGCAAGTTGTTAAAGTGATTGTTGGAGAAGTTAATATTTCAAAGTTTCACAAAATGGTATTCTACTACTTGTAAAATGTAAACCTTATTAGGCATGGATCATCTCATATTAAATTTGATGTAATAAAGTTATGTGAGTTTAGTTTATAAATATTGACAGCGTAAAACATTTTTACATTGAGTTCCAATAAGGTCTAACTACTTTACCATTTCATCCTATTCATTAATATAATGTGGTGATAAGATAAATTCCTATTCGAAGTCTCTGTAAAAACACTCTATCATTTGTGTCCGTCTCTCTCTTAATAGATATTAAATAAGCCTCATTTAACGCTTGAGAAGAGAGATAGATACAAAATTTGAATGATTTGTGTACATGAGAGTACCCATTTCCAAACATTAATATGTAGCAGAAATCGTCAAGGTTTAGATTGACACGATGAGAATGACCAAAAACACTAAGAGCAACATTTCCATTGTCTGTTCCACTTCTTTTGTCTTGTTGAAAATATGGAGTCTTTGATAGAAGACACAAGACAAATGCATAAAATGGTAACTTATGACCAAGTTAAACATCTTTTCCAGACCTAGCAAGAGAAGCTATCAGACACGATATCATTCTTAATATGGCATCAAATTTGAATATTGGATATTTTATTTAGCAGGCTAATCAAGTCCAAACTTCAAAATATTTTATATACCAAAAAAAGAAAAACTTCAAAGTAAAAACTTCAAAAAAATTAACTTACAGTTGTTGGTATTGATCGTTAATGCAGAGTGTCAACCGAAGGTGAGGGCATTCGGATCCAATTCTGATCTCAAAGTTGATGAATTGGTTGTGTGAAAGAGGAAGCCATGATTTGGTCGTGAGTAAGGCTACCAAGATTGACCATTCATACGTGGCTTCTACTCTCCCTCTTTTGTTTTATTTTTTATACTATCACATGATTCACATTACGTGTGTTAAATATAGGTTATTTGTTAGAAAAGTTAAGAAAAAATAAAAGATGAAAACGAAAAGTAATGCTTTTTAAGTTATTCTTAAACTAATTTGGTTCCATCTCTTTATATATTAGGCTAAAATATATTTTTAGTCTTTTATGTTTGCAATTTTTCGGTTGCTAGTTACCCATTTTTCATTTAATGAATTCTTCTCCTGATATGTGAAGTTGCAAAGTTGCATTATTTAAACAAGAACATTATCTAATCCAACTACCCTAGTACAAGAAAGTTTAGGGCCCATTTGGCTAAACTTATCCAAAAGTACTTCTATGAGAAGAAAAAAAAAACATGAAATAAGTTTCTCCATAAACTAAAATTAGCTTATATATAAGCTAACTTGTAGAAGATCTCTCGATACTTTTTCTAGAAGATGTGAGACTTTTTACAAATTAGCTTACGTATAAGCTAATTTTAGCTTATGGAGAAGTTCATTTCTTTTTTTCTTCTTATTTTCTTCTTCTAAAAGTACTTTTGGATAAGCAAACAGGCCCTAACTAAAAGTCTAAAAGAATATATCGCACAAATATATATCAGTTCTAGCCAGCATTCATGCTATTTAGGATGGAATAATAGTCTCTCTCTTTTGCTTGTAATAAGCAAACAACTCTTGGTGATTTGGAAGGTTGGTTTTGATAGCGGGGTGCTCCCTGAAGTTCTGAATCCAAGTAAACAAGCGAGGGAAATCATCCACAACCAACACTTTAACACCAACAATATCTTCAATGACTCCAAATGACAAGGCTATCCACCCTAAATTTATGTCTAACAGTCCAATTTCTTCACCACCAAAATACTTTTTATCTCCAATGGTTTCTTCCAACACTTTGAGCACTTCTCTAACTTCCTTTGTTGCCTTCTGAAACTCTTCTCCAACAGTCACAAAAAATGACATAAACGAAATACTCTGCAATTGGGATTACAAATATAGATATATAAATGAGAGAACAACAATAGAGAGAATTGAAATTTCAACTGTTTAACCAACAACCTTGTTACCTTTTCCTCAGCAAAACTAACCCAAAACCGTGTCATGGCCCTTTCATATGGGTCCTGAGGAAGCAAGGGTGGCTGTGGCCATGTTTCATCTATGTATTCAAGAATAACCATGGATTCGGCGATTGGCTTTTCATCAAGAACAAGGACTGGAACCTTTTTGTAAACTGGATTATACTTCAATAGCAAATCAGTGAAATCAGGCTTGTGGAATTCTCCTTCTACATACTCATACTTTACTCCCTTCAGCTCTAAAGCCCATATGATCCTGTAAACGTATGGACTAGGCCAAACTCCTAGTAGCTTCATTTCTCCCATTCTATGGTGCGGCTCTGCAACTGCACATTGTTATAGTGATCGTTAAAGAAGTTAAAAAAACAATGGTTGCAATATTTTCCAAGTTTCACCAAAATGGTACTCTACTACTTTTAAAAACCTTAATAGGAATGGATCATCTCATATTATGAAAATTTGAGTTTAATTTCTATACATTGTCAATCAATCAGAAATCATAATTAGTATGACTTTTAAAATAGTTATTGTGAAAGTCGACAGACTTATCATATATATAGCAGTTTGTAATTGGATGAAAGTATAAAAATACTTTACATACACTATTTAGTCTATAGTTAAATTCAAATTATGTGTTTTGATGGATATTAAATCGGCCTCATTTGACTTCTATGAGTCTGGAGATATACACAAAAAAACAGAAGAAATCGTCAAGGTCTAGGTTAACATGATGAGAATGACCAAAACACTAAGAGCGACATTTCCAGAAGAGTAGCAACCACTTAATGTTAAAACATTGAATACACCTTATAAAATGTTTGAAATTCCTTAATGTAAAGCATTGAATGAGTTTTGTATTTTCTTCTAACAAAAAATTTTGCTGTTTGCTATGAGCTATTTTTCTTTTCTCAAGAAGATCCGAAGGAAAATGAAGCTGAAGAAAAGAACAATTGAATGGCACTGGTATTGACATGTGATTTTGTTCTCAGAAAAGCACTGAACCGCTTCTTCTTGAACCGAATTGCACTAATTTCAAAAAGTGTTAGAGGAACTTCATTCATATCATTAATTCAATAGCATAGTTGCCACTTCCAAAACCTTGTCAGGCACACCACTATACCTCTGGATTAGATATAGATCACTGTGCAATAAATAAGAAACAAATAAAGTGTATATAGCTGATTGCACATGTAGAGTCTTTGATAGAAGACTCATGACAAATGCATAAAATGGTTAACTCATGTCCAAGTTAAAGATCTTTTACAGACCTAGCAACAGAAGCTGACAGACATGGTATCATCAATCATATGGCATCAAAATTCAATATTGCATATTTTGTTTAGCTGGTTAATCAAGTTCGAACTTCAAAATAAAAAAAAAATAAAAAAAAAGACTTACAGTTGTTGGGTGTTGATCTTTAATATGCAGAGAGGTGAGGGCAGTACGATCCAAATCTGGGGTGGGTTTGATAAGGTGAAATGGACTCACAATGGATGAATTGTTAGTGTGTAAGGCTACTAAAATTGACCATTCAAACGTGGCTTCTACTTTATCCACAGGCTTCTCCGACATGTTTTTTTAAACTATCACATAGTGTGTGTATATATATTTATATATTATTGGTAATTTCAACTAAAGAATTAAAATGGTTAAATAAGGATAAAAGTTTAATTGTGTAAGAAATTAGGACTTAAATAAATTAAAAATTTCTATAGACAAAATAAGAAACTAAATTGAATTAAAACTCGTATTAAAATTTTAAAGTGAAATAAAATAAAACTTAATCCCAACACTTTCTAATTTGATTTTGATTCATCTAAATTTTTATTGCATTGCATTTGTCTTTGCTTGTTTTCTAAAAAAGAAAATTTAGAAAAAAAAATTATTACTACTTTTCAATATTAATCACTCTTTTTTTTTTTTAATCAAATCAAATTTAAACCATCTTTAGTAGTTCATATTAGAATGATACTATTCTATATCTAAGAATGATACTTGATTTTTACCATTTTTGAAATTATTATTTGTGACGATTTAGTACATTCCATCAAATGACAAAGTTAAAAAAAAGAAAATAAACAAATACATAATTAAAAAACCAAACTAAAACCTAAATTAAACTTACAACAGAAAAATACTAAATATTGCCCTTTTAAATTATAGCTCACATACTTTTTTCTAATAGTGTGATTTATTGAAAACTATAAAAAAAATTTAAAAAAAAAACGTATCTTCATTCTTCACTCTCCAGCATCCCAGTGATAATACAAATCGTCAACGTTTTGATCAATATTGTTTAGGTAAATCCCCTGATCCCTAGCACTCCAAATGCACTTCTTCCAATCACACTTTTGAAAGAGACGATCATCGTACCAAAACACATTAAATGTAGCACCATCATCACAAGCATTGTTGTCCTTTTTCACATGGCACCAAAATAGAGTTGAGTGGGTGAAATCCGTCCTAAAACTCCAAGTGAAATTGGACCCTTGAGATAGGTTACGAATACCCAAATCATCATCTGCTGATTTGCAATGAGCTAATAGGTTTTGGTTGTTGCCTAACCCATTGACAATGTACACATGCCACTTTATGAATCCAGGGTAAATATCTGAAGCACATGGAGAGGCAAAAGCCAAAATTAATATTCCTAAAATAGCTGAAATTCTATTCTTCTTTTCCATTTTTATTGCTTTTGCTTTGGAGAGCTCAACGGAATAGTAATATATAAATTGTAATTGTTCCACATTTTATCATGGGGAAAATATTGAATCGTTCTGCGGGAATTTTTGGCATTTATGAAGTAGCATGCTGCTTCACAAAAAAGGAAGATATAGCATGCCGCGGTTTAAATAGAGAGGGGAAGTTTTTTATTTTCGGGCCATGGTATGGTTTAGTGCATGGGTGTAGAATTAAGAGTAGTAATTAGCTTAAATGGACATAGGACAGTTATAGTAGAAAAATAAAATGTAATAATAACAATCATTAATTCTGTAAAAAAAAACAATCATTAATTAAAAAATATATGTATTTGATTTTATCACTATTTTTAATTGTTAATTTTTTAATTAACAATTGTGAATGTATTTTATTTTTTAAAGTACATTTTCTCACTTTAAAGGAGTCAAATAATAAGAATCAAAGATCAACGGAGGTTTGATCAAGTGGAAGGAACTAATCATTCGCAATGCAACGAAGGTTCGAATCATTGCTAGGAAAGGTACTTTACTGTCCCCACATATTCAGTGCTAGACAGTATCTTGAACATGATTATCTCTATAGGAGGATACATAAGAAAAAAAAAAATCCTAGAAATATGCAGACATTAGGAATTTTGTTTAAAAGTTAGATAAAATAAATAGTTAAAATATTTATTTAGATTAATCTTAATAAAAGATTTTATATTTACATGATTAAACATATTTTAATATTAAAAAAGTTAGTTTCTTTTATAGATTTCCAAATCGTATACTATTTTCCAAAATAATAATAATAATAATAATAATGGATTGCGGGTAGGGGTAAGCGTGGCAATACCAGAATCATCCAAATAAGGAGATGAGTGGCCTCAGAATCAGTTAGCTTCAGTTCAGTTGCACCTTCACATGGGAAACTCATTCTTCACTTAGTTAGGAACCGAACCATGGCTATAGCGTTCGGTTCAGTGACTCCTAACTCCAACACTTCGTGTCTCACTCTCACCACACCACCCCTCATCACCAATCATCGTACTAATTTTGTGTTCTGTGGCCGAACTAGTGTCTTCAGCTATGGACACACAGACCAAAGGGCTTCTTCCTTTGCCACTATTGTCTGCTCTGCTGCCAATAAACCATCCCCTTCATCTGAAATTAGGTACCCTTTCTCACCTCCTCTCATATCACATGGAACAAGCAATCAATTGAGAACCAAATGTTTCATTTTGTAAAAAAAATAAAAATTCTAATGTTTATGGTGCAGTTGTTTGGCACTTGGGAGAGGGGGTGTTCATACGGAAATTGTATTTATATAGTTTTTTTTATACAACAAAGAGAGAGATTGGAAGAATAGAAAGGGAGTGTGTGATATGCACAAATAAAATAACGTCGCAAAATGTATTAAGAAAAAACGATCATTTGTTACATTAAAGTATATTGTTTGGAATCAGGATGTGGAGATGCATGGCATGATCATACATAAACATATACGAATAGTACAGGTAGCATTGGCATGAGATGAAAATTTAGCTATGAATTGATCATGAGAATTGATGCCGAGAGTGGTATTTAATGGCCACAAACAAACAACTAATTTTATTTTAAGTTCATAGTTTCACCTATTTCATCATAAACTTACTAGGAATTCCTGGTACCCCCTTTTTATGGCACTGAAGCTTGAAAAAGAAAAGATTAGGATCAAAGGAATATAGGAATTAGGTTTTATATGGAGTGTTTATAAGGAACATTCCATGATGAAAGATAAAATTATCATCATCATCATCATCTAAAAGATCTTTTTGTCAGCAATTTCGCATGGTTATTTTGTTTGGGCAAACCTCTCAAATGAATACAGAGTTCACTCAACTTTCTTCTTTTCTTATGGTTTCTCCTCTTTATGCAATGCTTGTTTCATCAGGTTCTATTAGCCAGTGATGCTTCATCAATCATTAATCATATTTGTTCTTCAGCTCTACAGCCAAGATAAGGAGCGAGGTTCTCTCTCCCTTTCGGTCTGTTAGGATGTTCTTTTATATTGCTTTTGTTGCAAGTGGTTCTCTTGGGGGATTCATAGCAATCACACAACTAATTGGTGCACTGGCTAACTCATCAAGAGCATCTGAAGTCCCTGAAATTCTGAAGGGCCTTGGCATTGACATTGCAGCAGTGTCTTTATTTGCTTTCTTGTACTTCAGAGAGAACAAAGCAAAGAATGCACAAGTGGCTCGCCTCTCCAGAGAGGAAAAATTATCAAATCTTAAGCTCCGTGTGGATGAGAAGAGGATCATTCCTGTGAGTTCATTGAGAGGGATTGCTCGTCTTGTCATCTGCGCTGGCCCTGCATCCTTCGTAACCGAGTCTTTTAAGCGCAGTGAACCATTCACTCAAAGTATTTTGGATAGAGGGGTGCTTGTTGTGCCCTTTGTAACAGATGGAAACTCACCTTCTTTGGAGTTTGAGGAGAATGAGGAACTTGCCACAAGGAAGAGACTCTGGCAACTGGCTCCGGTTTACATCAATGAGTGGTCTGAGTATGTCTATGAGGATGATAAAAAGCTTAACATCTCTCATTCCTATTAATTTTTCAATATGCAATTGAATTTTTTTTTTTTCTGATCTTTTGAAAAATTGTTCCTGTGTTGTCAATAGGTGGTTAGATGAGCAAAAGAAGTTAGCTGGTGTACCTTCTGATTCTCCAGTGTAAGTACTATCCATGTTTAGTGCTGACAAGTATATATGTGGAGATGTCTAACTTTTCAGATCTTTTGCACATCTTTTCTTTTAAAATGAAAAGTTTTACAGTCATATGAGGTTATAGTCTTGCAGTGAAATTGTACAGTCATATTATATGGTAATGGTAGCATAGATACTCTAATGAAAAGCCATCTTTACTTTGGGATGGATGTGTTACAGTGAACACTACACAAGAACTTAGGCATTTTACTCTCTTTGAACAGATACCTATCCCTACGCATGGATGGTCGTGTTCGTGGCAGTGGTGTCGGTTATCCTCCTTGGAATGCTTTGGTTGCACAATTACCACAAGTAAAGGGAATGTGGACTGGCCTACTAGATGGCTTTGATGGTAGAGTTTAGAAGAGCTAGTGTTTTTTTCTACTTCTGAAGGTTGAACTCTCATACATACCCCCTCCCCCACAAAACAAAAAGTTCAACCCTGTTTCTTCATTTTCTTTTTCTGGTTTTGTTTCCTATAGTGGACATTCCATTAAACTTTTATGATTTGGTTTTAATATATATATTTTTTGCTTTGATCTTCTTGTTGACTTGTTTAGATATGCTTAGTGGCTTTTGGCTCAAATGAGGACTACTTATATTTTGGGCAAATTACGCTCACAAGTCACAACCTTGAGGTTTAATAAAATTACACTTGATATTCTTCTCTTTTTGTGAAATTACTTTGATCTTCCTCGATCTATTTAACTGCATAAGAAATCAAGGGAAGTCTGTCTAATTGGAAAGAATATATAATGTTATGTTGTTATATAATAAATTAATGGAAGTTTCTGTAGGATTAAATAGGGAAGGAAAGTGAAATTTTGTTAAACTTCAAGGAAGTGTAAGTGTAATTTGTTCTTATATTTTCCCTTTTTTTTTGTAAGATGACCGATAATTCTGCATTAGAATAGTATCAATCCCTTATTGGCAGTTATCCTTTAGTAATATTTTGTATAATTGTAGTGCATGTTTAGTAACACGTGATTTTTTAAGCAACAAATAGTTGTTTTTTGTGGTGATTTCACCATGATTTTATCCTCAACATAGATTTTTATTGTCAATCCAAACACACTAGTAATAAGTGACAAGCTTTGTAATGATTATATTTACCAAATATGCCATAAGGCACGAACTTGTAAGCATATGTTAGCACTTAGCTTGTTGCCCGTTGAAAAACACATTAGTCATGTTAATTGTACATAAAAAGAATTCACATAGCTCACATAATATATCACAATTCCTTTTCGAAAAAAACTAAACATACATCTACTCTCTCTTTCATCCTATTTTTTTGTCTATCTCTTCATTTTTTATCATATCATTTGTGACATTAATTATTTCCTCTCTCCTCCTTTACTTTTTTTCTCTCTATCTCTCTTATTTTCACTCATACACCTCAAAATTGAGGCATTCATTTATCACTACTCTTCGTCTCTTCCTTTTCTTTCTTACTACTCCCTCCCTCCCTCCTTTTCTCTCATTTTCTTCATCAAATGCAATGGTGCACAATGACATGTGGACTTGTGTGTACAAAAACCATGTGCAATTAAGATTTTCCAAGTTAGTATGTATGTAATTAAGTAAAATCACATTAATGCTTGGAACTGAGAATTCGCATGATAGTTCAGGTGTTTGATCAATATATGAACATAATATAGAGCTTTTCGTTTACCATTCTCCTTACTTCGGAGGGTTAACTGTACTAGAAAAATCGCAAATTTAAAAAAACGCAAATTTATAAACAACTTAACCGTTAGATAGTCCACAAATTTACGCCGCCAGTTTCCATTAACAATTTTTTAGTTGCATTAGTGAGCATATTTTATGTTACGCATAAAAGAGAAACTATCCAAAAGGGGTCATGATCACCTGCAACACTCATTTCATTCACGTTATAATACCATATACATGTAGCTCATTGTCATGACAATACTTAAAAGAAAAATGCACATTTTTACTTCAATCTACATTTTTACACATCCTAAAAAATGTTATACTTACACATGTTTTTATGAGTTTAATGGTTATACTATCATCCAATCACAATTCACCGCTGATATAACTTTTAAGATAGTTATTGGAGAAGTTCACAAACTTACTATATATTATAATTTGTTATTAGATAACAGTATAACAATGCATAATCTTTTTTTCTCTATTTTTATCTATTTTTTCTTTCTTCGTCGCATCACTCATCACATTTCTTATTTTCTCTCTATTCTCTTATCTTTCCCTTCAACACCCCATGAGGTGCAAAATCTGTTCATTTCTATTTTACATGAAGAGGTGACAAAATAAGCCAGATCAACCTGATTAAGTTAGTTAAAGTCAGATCAAGTGATCAACCTCATGATCAAACACATGAGGAGTTTTCACTTTTATTTTTAGGCCAATTTCAATAGTGGTAATAACTTTTAATTGATGGCTCTAACATGCCTAATTACTGATTTCAATAAAATAAGAAGCGGGGTAGTCGAAGATTATGAGCAATTGCACACAGAATGTAGTTCATAGAGATGAAGAGGGTAGATATCAGAGAGAATATGATACAGCAGATTCTTTTTTTTGTGACATGAAAAAACCTTAGGCTAGAAACTGCGATAGCATGACAAGAGTCAAAATTACAATTAAATTCGACTCATTCGACTTCCACGATCTCATCCAAAGCATAGTTGTTTGTTGATACATTGGCATAGTTGACTTTGTTGAATCGAACCACAACAGGGTAGCGAGTCTTGGGGTCCTGCACAACAAACACAAACCAATAAAACAGGAATAGGCTTTGCATAATGCATGGGATGGTAGAAATTTGAGAGGGTATTAATGCCTTAGAGTGAGTTTAGGGTCACTAACCTGATCAACAGCAACCACTGAACCAGTGCCTTTGTACCAGTAAGATTCCTTCCTAAGAATCTTCACCTGTTGATTGCAAAGAAAAATTAGAAACTAACCCTGTTGCTACACAGCTAGTTCAATACAAATTTCAACTTTCAAACTATTTACTAAACACAAAAATGTCAAATAAATAAAACGGACAAGTTTCATCACTGTCCGTTGTTCCTACACATTCTGAAGAGAAATACTAATAACAGACTTCCTAACATACTCTTTTAGAATATATATTCTTGATTACTAACAGAAATTTATTGGGAATCATAAAATTGTGCTAGTCTGACTTTTTATTTAATAAGTTTCACTTATAATTTTGTAGTTTCTATGAAATTTTAACTAACAATTAATAGAAAGAGTGTCAGAAGGAGTGTGTTAGTATCACTCACTCCTCTATTCTGAATTCTCCCTCTTTATATATATATAAAAAACAAGAAACCACTTTGATACACTTATTACAGCCATAGATGCAATATAGAAACTTAAAATTTGAACCAGAAATCAATAACGCAGCTACATATTCAGTATTTGAACTTGAGATAATTGATTAAGTTAGAACAATCCCGTGTCCGTTGATCCACACACTCAGTACTAGACTTGTTTATCGTCCGAAAAAAGGTTTTTGTATTTAGTTTGAGAAAATCCATTTTTTACTATTTATGATAAAAATCTTTGATGACACAAAAGAAAATGAAAATAAGAAGGCATGTTTATAATTATAAACATTTTCTCAAACCAATTCTAATGGGGTGCTAGTATATTCACAAAAATAAGGATCATGTTCATGGAATAGAAGTGATTTTGCACAACATGAGCAACTACCATACTAAAAAGTTGAGTTTTGGAGTAACTCACCTTAGTACCTCTCTTGGGGCCAATAGGTGGTGGCTTTGGTTTTGCCTCAGCTTCTTCAGCTGGAGGGGTGGTGGTTGCAGGTGCAGCTGCAGCAGCCTCATCTGAAGCCCTTACAACAAGCCTAGAAGCACCGTTGTTCTTTGTGGGGAACAAGACCACCCTTGAAGGTGATGAGTTTGTGGTGGCAGCTGCAACATTAAGAGACAACACAAACCCGGATGCTGCTGATGCCATGATGAGTTGCTCTTCCTCTCTCTGTGTTGTGTTGTGTTGTGAGTCTTAGGGTCTCTCTTTGCTGATCTTAAGAGTGGCAAAAGGACAAGAGCAGCACAAGCACTGAGAGGCTTTGAATAAACATGTTTAGTTTGGGGAATTATCTGATCCCCATAAGTGTGCATCAATCGTGTCTACCACTAGGGTGCTGCCACTTGTGAACCATATCCCATTCTATGGATAATGTTATTACAACTCATCCATTCGTAAATACCCGAGTCAACTCACTGAGTGTGTCTTCGCTACTCACTCGGCTAGACAACCAAACTTGGAACTTGGAAATGCCAAATGGGTCATTAAGAAAATGATTTAATCGCAGATTTTATCATCCAACTTTTATTATTTTGTAAATTTTATTATTTAATTTTTTTTTGTAAATTTTACCATCCAACTTTCATTATTTTGCGAATTTTACCATTCAAGTTATTTTTTCACAAATTTTATCATCTAACTTTCATTATTTTACGAATTTTACTACCTAAATTTTTAATTTTTACATATTTTACCATCCTCATGTTTCACCAAAAAAAAAGTTTTGAATTCTTTAACCTTTTTTTTTGTGAAATATTAGAGTAGTAAAATGCACAAAATTGAAAACTTGGATGATAAAATTTACAAAAATAAAACTTAAGTGATAAAATTCGTAAAATTATAAAAGTTGAAAATGATAAAATTTACAATAATGGTGTAACCAAGTCAATGAAGTAAACTTTCTTTTTTTGTAATCACATCAGTCACACGAGTATAGACAAATAATCAATTTTGATTATTTGACTACAGTTCTTAAATTGCATATTTAGTTTCTCTTTATATAATGTATTTTTCTTTCAATAGTTGTCATTTAAAGAAAAAGAAAAAAAAAACTTGTAGCTCGATAAGCATAAGGCGAGTCACAAATCACGACTCTTTATATCTACTGAGCTAATTAAAGTTCACATATACAAAATTAGGAGTGTTAAAAAAAACTTACAGCATATATATTTTGCATCACTAACAATATTTGTCTCATTTTTTTGCCCACCAACTCCTATCCCTTTAGTTTAATTGTACCTTATTTTAGTCATATTTATAATCCATATCACTTCTTCTCTCTAGTCTTATGTCTCTTGCATCATACTTCACTTTTCCACTTGTCTTGTGGTGTCAAAAGCAAATATAAATTCATTACCACATTCATACTTCATGTTCAAAGATTTTTTTTTTTTCAACCTTTAAACAAACCATCTTATCTTTATCATGTTTCCACCATTACCAAAGTAAAGTTTTGATACCAAAATTGTATATAATATTATATATTAGGAAAGTACCATTTTCATATACAAGTATCCTACTACAAGTCTTCATTTTTTTCTTTCTTTTTGGTAGTAGTTAAAAAATATTGAGTAATTTCCCAATTGCTTCGGTTAAGGTAATTCTTTTGCAGACTATTCTGAATTCATTAGTTAATATAATTTGTAAACCTTTAAAGAACACCTTTAAGAATAAAACCTCACCAACTTGTACTCTTAAAAACAATCTGTTTCAAGTGTATACTACAAGAGTAGAGAATATACGAAGATTGTTTATCAAAAAAAAAAAAAAAAAAAAGAGATACCAGCACAAGTATAGACTTTCCTGGAATCCCCAAACTCAACAACGTGTACCAACCTAATACAACCCCAAAAAACAAAACACATGTGTAATATATCCAGCAACAATATTCTGTAATCTACTATTGTGGACGAAGTCTACGGTGGGAAAGACAAATATTTTTCTCACCGTGAGAAACAAACATATGCCGTTTGATATAATTGTTTTTTGAGATTAGTGTAAGATTATTGTGGAAATGCTTACACCAGATTAACTTAAAAAAAAAAAATTTCTTTTTTTTTTCCTTTCTTTCTCTCACGTTTTCTTTCTCTCTCCCATGGTGTTCTGTCTCTCCAGCCACCCCTCGTGGTGGCGCCGGCGTGTCAAAGACCGCCATTTGCCTCACCGTTCTCGCCACATGTCGGATCTGAAAACGCACTCGCGCATTGGGTCCATAAACGCAATCACTCCTCAGATCTCAAAACGCAACCACTCTTTGACAGATCAACCTCTTCGCCTATCACTATCTCAAAACACAATCGCAATCGCTCTTTGACAGATCCATAATAGATCTGGAATCCTCCTTCATGCGTCGCTCTGCCGCTGCCGATCCGCCATCGACACGTCGGAATCTGACCTTGCAAAGGTTTTCCAGTTGCCGTCCATCGCCGACGGCAATAGCATCCGGCTGGAGAGACAGAACACCGTGGGAGAGAGAAAGAAAACGTGAGAGAGAGAAAGGAAAAAAAAAGAAAAAAATAATATTTTTTTAAGTTAATCTGGTGTAGACGCTTCCACAATAGTCTAACACTAATATCAAAAAATAATTAAATCAAATGGCCTACCTTTTTTTTCTCAAGGTGGGAAAAATGTTTGCCTTTCCCACCGTAGACTTCGTCCTTCTATTGTTATATTCAACATCTGGCGGCTATGGGCGTTCTTCCTAATCTTCAGGGTGAACAAAAACTGAGTTGAGGTCGAAATGGCTTTATTCACTATTTCTCGATAGCTACGGTAATCTCTGTTATTATCCTTCAGCCAGTGGAGGCCATCTGCTGAAATCTGCATGATGGCTTCCCCAACTTTGTCAAAGGCAAACCCAGTGATAGAAGATTCAGTGTTTGAAATAATAGCCTCGATCCTATAGCAGTAATCACAATCTCTGATTGATCTAGGACATCTCGGACATATCCATTCCCCTCTTACTAACTCCACCTTTGGTTTGTACTTTACATCTAAATACAACTGCGGGCAACATGGGTAAACTATTTCATCTTTATTCTTGATATTAGATAGTGTTGCTTTGACTTTGATCAGAACTTCACTGTTGGGTTGTTGTTGCACCCACTGCCTTAATTTTTTTATCTCACATAATCTTTCTGGGTGCACAACACCACTAGGTCCTTCAGCTAAGGCAAACACTTTCTGCTTTCCTTTGATTAATCCAAATGCCTTAGGGATTCCAGGATTTAAGAAAATCCTAGAAGATGAAATGGTACTAATTGAATTTCCCTTATCATAGACCTTGACTCTAGCAGATTTTATAGCAAAAATAAGGGTAGAACTTCTATTTTTGAAGTGATTTTCCACTTCTTCTCCTTCATAGTGACAAAACTGATTCCAAAGGACTAACTTGATTTTGTTACCCGCACTATCCTCTAGAGTCACAATTCTTATTGGAGTGTCCTTTCTATTCATCTTGGTAGTAACAGGTGGACTTACCAATCTGACCCTACCTATTATATCAACTACCTCTTCAAGGTTAACCCCATTCATAGGTCGGAAGGAGAACCAATAGTAGGGGATTAGTTCATCCTCTGCACAATTTTCAATTCTTGAATCCAAATTCAATTTGATCTCCCAGTCCAAATGGCAATACAATTTATTAGCAGCTACAACCCGACCTTTAGATATGAGATACACTGAATCTTTATGAATCCTAGGATAGAAACTTTCCATAGATTTACCAAAAGCAGCCAATCTTATTTCACTACCCTGGGAATCGATGACATCGAAAAAAAAAGAACGAGTTTTCCCATTATCTGTAATATAGGATTTGACAGTTACCCTGACTTTGATTACCCAACCATGATCAACACCACTGTGCAATGCAGAAATAGGAAGAATATGGGCTGGGGGCTGAATGGGACATCTGGGTCTTCCAGCATATTGACTATTCAATATGCTTAAACGGGATACAAACACAATCCTAGTGAAAAAAAGTTGGATATGTAATATTTTTAAAGAAAAGAAAGCTATAAAGAAAAGAAAGCAATAAAATAGGATACTGCAAGTGTAGGAGTAAAGTAAATATTTTTAAAGAAAAGCAAGCTATAAAGAAAAAAAAGCAATAAAATTGGATATTGCAAATTTGCAAGTGTAGAAGTAAATAGACTTACGGCAAGGACCCATTGCATGTATACTCTAGCAGTTCAAGGACGGAGCCTTTCTTAATTTGTTCGTTGTAGACAAATGTATGAAAATCTTCGCTTAAAATGACACGGTGAAAGTGACCAAGGTTGTCACAAAAAGTGAAGCCAGACCTCGTTCCCCGCTTTAAGTTGGAGTTGACGTGTGAAACGGTCACTATGATCTTCTCGCGACCTGTGTCCATGGCATTCAACATGATGTTCTTTGAAAAGTACGTGACACTTCTTTTCTTGGGATGAAAGAAAGAAGTATTGGGAAGAAGAGGAGTGGGGTTTATGAATGTGGTGTGCAGTCTAGAGAAGAAAAAGGAGTGGGGTTTATGAATGTGGTGTGCGCAATGATCTAGAACTAGAAGACTGTGAAACCGTTAAAAACAGTTGAAAGTACTTAAAGTTGGTTAAAACCGTTAAAAACAGTTGAAAGTACTCACGGTTGGCTAAATAGGGTTGGGCCAATTTCCTATTCAAAATCAATAACTAATTTGGTAATGTATTATGATAAATTTAAATTTCACATTATGATTTTTTTTATATAAAATTAGGTAAATGTAATTTATTTATATTATTATATACATAATTTTGATTCTTATTTTGTGATTAGTTCTCATAAACTAAGAAACTATAATATGTAACCAAAATTTTATAACTTAAATTTTAACACATTATTTTATCTCAGTTTAGTCATCCTAACATTCAATTGACATTAATTTAACCTTTTGAACCCACAATGCTCCAAGAAGAATTAAGGTTAAACTAACACGTTAAGACAAGAATCACCTAAAAGGCTAAACCAACCAAAATCATAAGAGTAATAAAATGTGGAAACAAGATTTATATGAATGAAGAACCTGGCAAGATAAGTAAGTCCACTTTGAGACACAAGGACATTGAAATGAAAATGTTGTGAGTATCCCACTTGTATCAGGGTCCAATCTCTAGCATTCAAACAAAATCAAAAGACAAGTATTACAACCAGATCCTCATAAGATTATTACTGCCTAGGAAAAACAGAGAACAGAGAAAAACAAGAGTCTCCAAGCAAACACAAAGTTGGTATTGTTGTGCAACCTGGAGGAGGTTGAGGCATGCACATGGACCATACATGTCCCTAAAAGTTTCATCATACACAAGATTAGCTTCTTGGGAAGTAGAAAAGGTACCCAACCAAAGCCTACTTTCTCTATTTGGCTCCTTACTCTAACTAACCCATTTCCCTCCATGTCCTTTGCCTAACACCTCTGTAATTACACTATGAGTTTTGGGTTCCTCCCTTTCCTTTTATGCACCCTTTCTTTGAACCTTTAGCAGGTGCTGCACGAGTTGGTCTTTGTAAAGTTTTTTCAAAAATGAAACAGAAAAAATAGGAATTTACTAGTTAAACTCAACTTTAACTATTAAATCTCAAAGATTAATATCAACAAGAAAGTTGTCAATTTCCATGATGTAAGGATACATGCAAAAAACTAAATAAAAGGAACATATTATTAAGAGTTGGTACTTGGTACTGCATATTACCAAGTTTGAAGTTGAAGTGAGACCATGGCGAATAAAATCTGATAAATAAAAGTAAAGATGTCATAAAAGTACGTACCTGTAAAGAATAAGCTGAAGTGTAGTGGTGTCTGTGTATTTCTTAGCTAGCCTATAAAGTCAATGATATAACAAATTACTGAAATCGAAAAAAAAAGTAGTGTAAACGTGGGTTGTAATGTCAGTTTCCTAATTTTAGATTTCAGTTTTCCTGTAAGGCTTATATGCGATAGTTTCTCGTTCAATACATGTTGTTCCTGTAAACAACGAGTTCTATACTTAGTGTATTTTGTGTGTATCTTGTGTTTGTAACAGTGGTATCAAAGCTCCAATGCAGGGCCTGATTGTGTGAGTTAAGAAACTACAGATTTCTTAAGAGAGCAGAAGAGAGAGTGAGAAAGGCATGTCAGGAGAAAGTAACAATTTTGTTCAACTAGCAATCCCTAAGTTTGATGGTCACTATGACCATTGGGCTATGCTTATGGAAAATCTCCTCCGATGAAAAGAATATTGGAGTTTAGTGGAGAACGGGATTCCCACAGTAGGAGTAGAACCAACAGAGGTACAACAAAAGTCCGTTGAAGAAAGCATGTTAAAGGATTTAAAGGTGAAAAACTATCTATTTCAAGCCATAGATAGAAATATCATGGAGATCATTCTCAACAAGGAGACAGCAAAAGACATTTGAGATTCCATGAGGTAGAAGTATCAAGGGTCTACCAGGGTAAAGCGTGCTCAATTACAAGCTCTTCGAAGGGAGTTTGAGATCCTTGGAATGAAGGAAGGATAAACTGTTGATGAGTATTTTGCACGGACGCTTACTATTGCAAACAAGATGAAGGTCCATGGTGAAAAGATGGAGCATATTGTGGTTGTTGAAAAAAATTCTATGATCAATGACCTCAAGGTTCAATTATGTAGTCTGTTCAATTGAATAACCCAGCAATCTAGATACATTAACCATCAATGAGCTTCAAAGCAGTCTGCTAGTACATGAACAAAGAATGCAAGGATGTGGAGAGGATGAACATGCCTTAAAAGTCACTACTGCAGAAAGAAATGGAGGAAGTAATGAATACAGGACTGAAGGACGATGAAGAGCGTGTGGAGGTTTTAAAGGAAGAGGTCGTGGCAGAGGCAGACAACCCTTCAACAAAGCTCGTGTGGAGTGCTATAAGTGTCACAAACTAGGACACTTTCAATATGAATGTCCAGATTGGGAGAAAATAGCTAATTATGCTGAGTTTAATGAAGAAGAGATGTTGCTGATGTCGTATGAAGAAACAAGGAATTCAATAAGAGAGAACGTGTGGTTTCTTGATTCTGGATGCAGCAACCACATGTGTGGCAACAAGCAATGGTTTTCAGATTTTGATGAAAAATTCATGCAAACAGTGAGACTTGGAGATAACTCAAAGATGGTAGTCATGCGAAGAGGGAATATCAGGCTGCAAGTCAAGAGGGAAGAAGGAACTTTTATATCCCACAAGAAGGAATACAAATGATCTCTTTGTGTGCCCCACCTAAGCAAACCAATTTCTTCTCCATTTAAGATCCCATACCCACTTGTCTCCATCCCAAGCACCCATATTTTTTATGACATCATCCTTTTGTTCCGAATTAAGGAAAAGCCTAGCATGTGTTATAACGAGGCAATCCTCCCCCCTCCAATTGTCTTTCCAAAAGCTAACTTTGCCACCATCCCCAATTTTCCATTTTACCATGTTGTCAAACCAACTAGATTGGTTTTGGCTCCCACATACTGCTTTAAGGTCTCTCCATCACAAAGATGCCTCATTCATGTCACCCTCCTTCATCAAGCCTCTCCAAACCCCATATTTGGCTTCCAAAACATTGGTCCATAAGAAACCTTGTTGTTGAAACATGTTCCATCTCCACTTTCCAAGAAGTGATTCATTGAAAACTTTTAAGTCCCTCAAACCAATACCTCCATGACTCGAGACAACACAAACTCTTCCAACTACTCCATGCAATTTTCCTATTTTCCCCCAACTTCTCCATAAAAAACTACTTAATTGTATATGTAATAGTCTAACCCAGGCTACACTTAACAGAAGCAACATATATATGTGATTTATTTTATTTTTATATATAATATGTCTGATCCACCAATTGTCAAACCCATACATACAATGTTTGTAATTAAGTTTATTTCATTGATAAATGTTAATAAATAACTTTTAATTCTTAAATAATTTATAATCAAATCAATACAAGGGGAGACTAATAAAATCTTGTAAATATAATTATTTATAAGCTTTAAAATATCAATATTGGATCTCAAAAGGAAAATAAATAATATTCAAATATTTTTTTTACTAAAAAGAAAAATAATATAATTATCTCCAAAAAAACTATAAAATAAAAATAAAATATTTATCTAAAAAGATAAAATATTATTATCATCATCATAAAGACTATAAAAGGAGAATAAAAGATTTTATAAAAATAAGAATAAAATAAAACTTAAATATCATTATTTAATTTAAAATAAAATAATTATCTTAATATTAATATATATATATATATATATATATATATATTAAAAAATTAAATAAAAAAATAAGGAGGGGTCCAAGCCACCCCAACCTACACTGTAGGTCCTGTCCCTGCATACATGGTGAGTTTTGATTGGATGACTGTGTTTTACACTGTGCATAGTCCCTTTTCTCTTTAGCCATTTAGCTAGGCTAAAAGTATAGTGGCTAATTAATAGTTACTTAGCTTGAAAATAACTACAAATTTTATAAATGACTATCAACATGTTCAAAATTCTCAAACAATGGTTTACATTCAGAAAAAACGTGTGATTTTGAAAAACAAAATTGATGCTTGATTGTTTTTTTTTTTTTTTTGAGAGAAAGTAACTTATTTCATTTCATTTAGAATAGTAGAATAAATACAAGCTGATATACGATCAAAGACTTGGACGCTAGCATAAGATCTAGATGCTCTTGCTAATGAGTGAGTGACTTAATTCGCTTGCCTCCTAATTAAACTCACCAAAGAGTTTGGAATGTTGGTTAGATAGAAACGACATCTTGTCAAAAGAAGATGAAAATTAGAATGAGCAGCAGTATTGGAGAACAAATTATCTACTACATACTGCTTTACAATCAAGCTCAATATTAATATTCTGTAATCCCAAGTCAGTAAGCCAAATTAAAGCTTGAAGAAGTCCCCATGCTTCTGCTTCCCGAGGTTCTGGAGTTCTATGATGCCAAGATGATTTAGCTTTTATAAACCGTCCTTGTGCATTACGAATACAGATGCTAATTCCAAAAGAACTCTGATCACTGAAAATGGATGCATCAATATTACATTTAAGCATTCCATCTGGTAGAGCTATCCAGGTCTGATTCAGATTTGCATTTGAACAAACAGTAGCAATATCAGTTGTCTTTCTTCAGGCAAAATTCCATTCTGCTACATGCTGCATGGCCATAGAAACCGAAATGTGAGGCTGGGGATCAAGATCTTGCCAAATTTTTTCATTGCGACATTTCCAAATGCACCGTAAGGTAATGACGAGCTTATTTGTATCTTCCATGGATAGGAATTCTAGAAGATAAAAAATTAACTCATAAGTGCCTTCAGCTTCTGACATTTTACTTTGAATGATATTCCATAATCCTACTGACTCCCAAACTTGCTGGACTTGAGGACAATTAAAAAATATGTGCCACTCGTTTTCTGGATTAGAAGAACAATAAGCACAAATATTAGGACAAGACACACCTTTTGATTGGAGTCTATTATGTGATGGCATACAACCTCTTAGAATCTAACATTGAATCCAAGACATGGTGGTAAGCTAAACAGACGGTATAATCACCAGTTGCACTAAATTTCCTGAAAATTTAATCTTTCTTCGAGACATTCAACAAAGGCAGTGATGTTATTTCATGGATATCTTGCTGATTAAATATTGACTCAATGCACTCCATACGCCACTTCATGGTCAATAAGATCACTAACATTTATATTTTCCAATCCAGCAAGAGGAATAGATGGAATATAAGGACTATGTTGTGCTTTAAGCCATGGATCTTTCCATACCTTAATAGAGGCTCCATCACCAATTCTCCATCTCATGCCCTCCTTAACCAATACCCGTGAAGCGTGGATGCTACGCCAAACAAAACTTGGATTGTGCCCCAGTTGAGCATCCAAGAAATCCACCTCAGGGAAATATTTTGCTTTGAAGATCTTTGAAACTATAGCATCTTGGTTGGTCATGAGCCTCCAACCTTGCTTCCCTAGCATGACCAAGTTGAACCCATGAAGATATCTAAAACCCAAACCTCCATTTTCTTTTTTTTATTTTTATTGAAAGACGCTCCCAACTAAGCCAATTAATCCCTCTCCTTTAACCTCCATTAGATCCCCACCAAAATGAATTAATCATTTTTTGTAATTCTTCTTCAAGGGTTCAAGGGAGAAGAAATACACTCATACAGTAAGAAGGGATGGCTTGTGCAACTGATTTTAAAAGAACCTCCTTCCTCGCCTTTGAGAGATGCTTTGTTGACCAATGCTGGATTTTCTTCCAAAGTCTATCTTTTAAAAATCCAAAAATGGCTTTCTTTTTTCTTCCAATGATAGAAGGAAGGCCAAGATAATTACTGGTGCCAATACATTCAGTAACACTAAGAGATGATGAGATTGAGTGGCACAAAGATGAAGGGGTACTGGTGCTAAAAAAAATCTTAGATTTCTGGTAATTGATAATTTGACCAGAGGCCTTCCCATAAGAATCCAGAATCTCCTTCAAGGTTGAACTTTCCGTTTCATGAGCCCTACAAAACAGAAAACAATCATCAACAAATAAAAGGTGTGTGAGAGTTTGAGCACCTCTACACACCTTAATACCATGTATAGCCCCTCTCCTCTCAATTTTTCTTATAAGTGATGATAAACCCTCAGTACACAAAATAAAGAGGTAAGGTGACAATGGGTCACCCTGCCTTAGCCCTCTCCCTGGAAAAATTGTTAAAGATTGCAAAATTGTGTTTATTCTTAAAAGTGTGCTTCATTACAAGAAATAATGCTATTTTTATGAGTTTTTTTAACTAGGAAAAAAAGAGGCACTTCGTGCCTCATTGTTTCTGTATATTTTCCTTTTTAAAAAAAATAAATGAAGGAGGTTATATAATAATGGGTGGTTTATGAAAGTAGTTATAAAATATATGGGAGTGGAGATTAAGTTTTGTAATCTGTAAATTGAGGAGAAAAATGATGTAAAAAAAAGTGGAGAAGAATTAGAAATAATTATTATATCTATATATTATTTAAGGGTAAAACGGTCATAAAGAAGTGGAGACCAAAAAGCGGTTACTGAAGATGATATCCCCTTTATATAATGGTGTAGATTAGTGGTGTGTAATAATTTTTACATATCAAATAATTAGAAATTATTTTAAATATGATTTTTAAAGTAATTATTTTAAAAAATGATTTTTAAAGTAATTATTATGAAAATAAATAATTTGTAATTATATCATAATTTATGTTTAAATGATAATATATAAATTTTACATTATCAGTGTATTTTAATTAATTATTTTATATTGAGTTAAAAGTTTTTCATTAAATTTATTATAATTTTTTTACAGGCTACAAAATTTTAAATATAAATTATTTCACTTTAAATTTATATTTAGTCAAAATTAATTTTATAAAACAAAGATTGTTGTAAATATCCACCCAGATACTCGACTAGACTAGATAACTCATTCTTTTTTTTTATTTGTAAAAATCGAAGACAGTATCAAGGGAATTTACAACAGTCACGCACCTTACTCAACCAACTGAGCTAGACCCCCTTGTAGTAGATAACTCATTCTTTTGTTCCTTTATATAATTTGCTCATTTCCGAAACCAACAATGACTCTTTTGTTTAAACTTAAAAAAAAGTAATCGTGAAAAAAGTGTTTATTTTTTAAAAAATAAATACGTTTTTTAATAACCAAATAAAATTTGCTTCTTAAAAAAAGCAAAAAATTATTTTTTTAAGTAGAAACAATTTAAACAGACACACCAAAAAATAGAAAACTGTTTATTTTATTTAAAAAACAGTTTTTTACAAATTATTTTAAAAGTCATATCAATCATAATTTTTTTTTAAAAGAATCAATCATAATTTGTTATTGAATGACAATGTAAAATAATTTTTCACGGTCAATACATCATCATTAAACTCATATCTTAAGCATTGAAAGTGATAATTTAATTTACTCATAGACTTTTTTTTTTACATAACAAAATAAAGTGCTTTTCATTCATAATAATTGATTGAATACAGGAAGGTGTATGATTGAAAAAAGGAATAAATATGTTTTTTGTTCCTAAAAATAAGGAAATGTACGTTTTTAGTCTCTCACTTTTAAATAGTAGACTTTTCGTCCTTCATAATTTTAAGGGTTAATTAAGTTTTTAGTTCCTAAACCTTTTCAAAATTCGATTTTTAATCCTTGAAAAAAAATTTGACTAGTCAAGGTCCTTTAATTTTTTTTAAAATTCGGTTTTTAGTCTTTGAACAAAAAATTGACCAGTCAAGATCGCTAAACTTTTTAAAAAATCAGTTTTTAATCACTGAAACTTCATTAAATAATTTAAAATAATAGGATTCAAACTTTTGTTTATGGACTAAAATCTGAATTTTTAAAAAATTTAAGGATATTGACTGGTTAAACTTTTGTTTAAGGACTAAAATCTGAATTTTTAAAAAGTTGAGGGACTTGACCCGTTAAACTCTTATTCAGAGATTAAAAATGAAAATTTAAAAAAATTTAAGAACTAAAAACTTAAGGCTTAATTACCAATTTGGTCCCCAAATTATTTTATTTTCGTCAATTTGGTCCCCATATTTTTAAAAACGTCAATTTGATCCCCAAATTCTTAAAAGTGTATCAATTTGGTCCTTGCCGTCAAATTAAGGTTGACACCGTTAATATAGACTTCTAGCGGTTTTCATTTGCAGGAAGTGGTGGTTTTTAACCGCCAATAATGGGCGTGCTAGTGGAGGATACCTGCGCGACTGGGAGTGCTCGTGGAGGAGACCTGCGTGACTGGGAGTGCTCGAGGAGCCTCGCGCAACTGCGGCGTGCTTGCGGAGGAGACCTGCGCTATTGCGCACGACTGTGAGGTGCTAGCAGAGGAGCCTCGCGCGACTGCAGTTTGCCCGCGGAGGAGCCCCATGCCACTACGGCTTGCCTGCGGAGGAGCCCCGTGCGACTGCGGCTTCGCTGCGGAGGAGCCCCGCGCCGGAAACTAGCGTCGTTTGGCTGGATATACGCATCACAAAGTTGGCGCGTGTTGGCGCGTCAGACCTCCGATGGAGGTGCGGTGGTCGGATAGTGGTAGATCAGCCCAATACGCACTAGATCCGGTGGTCATAGGCCGGAAAGGTCACCAGATTTATGGCGGCGACTGGCGACATTTTATGTTTTTATATTTTTAATTTAAAAAGTAATAATAAATATAGTGACGGTTAAAAACTGCCACTATCTGTAGACCATTGCCACATCCCATACCTCCGTCAGTAAAATTAACGGAGATGACCAAATTGATGCACTTTTAAGAATTTGGAGACCAAATTGACGTTTTTAAAAATATGAGGACCAAATTGATGAAAATAAAATAATTTGGGGACCAAATTGGTAATTAAGCCAAAAACTTAATTAACTCTAAATTTAATTGTGTCACATTTTAACCTGCCGTTCAACTTCGATAGTGGCGCCTAACGGAGAAGCCCAGTCAGCATTGACACGTCATTCGACCTCCGTAAAATCCTTTACAGCCGTGAATCTAGATCAATGTGTCATTTAAAAAAACCCAATTAGGATGTAGGCCCACCTTCTTTAAGGGTTAAATTTGTCATTAACTAAAACCACGCAGTTTGTTGTGTTCATCAATCATCGTTGCAGCAAAACACTTTCTCCCGAGATCCCAAATTTGTTGTTTCGAGAATGAGTTTACAGTGTCTGCATTTCTATTATGCTATTACATTTTTATTGTGCTAAATTTGATATGTATTAATACATATATTAATTTTAGTTTGATAATTTATAATTAATATAACATACGTTGGATAAATTAATTTTATATAACACAAAATGCATTTGACAAATTGCTATGTAATTGTATTTGTGTGTGGTTGTGCATGTGATATATATGTATTTCAAAATTAATATACACGTCAATACATAATAAAAGAAATTAAATGAAGGAGTCCACATTTCTATTGCGCTAAAGTTCTTGGCAGCGTACATGTGCTTGAAGTTTATGCTTTTTCATGTACATTTTGAAGCTGCTATTACTTTTGCTCATCAGTTTTTGAATGCTGTTAGCTCTTAACTTTTGGAACACAGCGTTGTTAAAAACTTTGAATCCAATTGCGAAGTTATGCTTAAAAACTTCGATCTTGGAAATAAAATTTATAGTAAAACTTAGAATGAAAATTTTAATCCAATATAAGTTACATTTTTCCACTCAACTTTTGTCAACGAATTCCTTAAATGCATTGTTAAAAAAAGCATTTAATAGATTTTATTAAATATTTTAATTATTAGATTATTTTTTATGTTTTTTAATATAATAGATACTGTCATTGAGACTGATTCTCTAGTGGATCACCAGTGAATGTGGTTTATGGTGGACTAGTTCTTTTTAATTGTTTTAATTTTTTACATGTAAGCATAATTAAAATTTAAAAATATGAAAGGATGTTATTGTCCTTCCCGAAAATAATCGAAACTCCCTAAAAGCAAAGCAAATTGTGTGTCTTGGGTCACACCAGAAATCCCTAATAAGAAATCGTGATTCTCGCATGGTTTGATTTTTGAGATGGCCATCACGATTAACGTGTTTTGTAAGGGAGGGATGTTTCTGCAAAATGGTTGTGAGATGATTTTTTACCCAATTTCAAAATACTTTTAGGCCAGTTTTTAAAACCAAAAAAAGAGGTTTTCTATTTGAAGTTGTGAGTTTTTAATTTTCTAAACGTGCCCCTCCTCATCCCCTTTTTCATTCGTGAAGGCCTCTCCACTCCCTCCTTCGTAGAAGCCAAGCCACCAGCATTTCCGCCCTCCTCTCTATCGAACTGCTCTTTGAGATTTGTCCCATACCATCGAACAATCCTAAAAATATGTTTAATTTTTCTCACACCACACTGATGAATCAAATTTTCAGAAGAAACAAATAAACAATACCATAAAAAAAAGGAACTTTTTCTCTGTACCTTTCCGAAAAGGGGAAAACAAGCAGGGGGTTTGATTTATTTATGCGGTCTCTACATATTGTGAACGTCGTGGTCTGAACAAAGTGTAGGAGAGGATGATTGTTATGGATGACGGGGAGATATCGATGCTTGATCTGGTAGTGTTGCCAGTTTGTGAGACGGAGGAGAGGGATGTTTTAGAGGTGTCAAAAAGCCCAGAACTATAAGTTAAAAGGAAAATGATAAAATTGGTAACAATTTTTTTAAATTGAAAACAAAGAAAACTGGAAACTATAGATTAAAAACAGAAACTTGTTTGAATTTTTAAAATTTTCAAAACCTGAAACCGAAAACCAACCCCAAACAGGACCTTACGTTTTTTGGCGTTTGCATCATTTAACCACATTGAACTCATGCTTTGCATGGTCAGTGGAAAAAATGTTAGATTATTTTAATCTAATAATGGCTCATGTAATTATGAAATGACTTTAATGAAAAGATGTCTAATGTGATGGGTGTTACACTTGAAATTATATTAAAGTTATTGGGGGTTATTTTTAAGTTATTAAAATAAGTCCCTCTCTTCTCACTTCATTAATGATAATTTTGGTATTAAAGGAAACGATTTGAAAAGGAGGTTGAAGAGGTTATAAAAAAAGAACAAAAAGATAACTTTCCTCTCTTTCTTATTCATTTATGATAACTTTGAACTTTCACATAAGAAAAAAAAAGGAAGAACATAGAAATTATATTAAAGTTATTGGGGGTTATTTTTAAGTTATTAAAATAAGTCCCTCTCTTCTCACTTCATTAATGATAATTTTGGTATTAAAGGAAAAGATTTGAAAAGGAGGTTGAAGAGGTTATAAAAAAAGAACAAAAAGATAACTTTCCTCTCTTTCTTATTCATTTATGATAACTTTGAACTTTCACATAAGAAAAAAAAAAAGGAAGAACATAGAAAAAGCCAAAATTGATCAAAGGGGTTCTACACCATCATAGAGACCCAGTAAAGGAAGTTAGAGAAGAGAGAAACATCAATGATAATTTTTGAACTACATTATGGATCTGGGTAAGTCTTTTTGACTCTTTTATAGAAATTACAGAATATAATAGATGTGAGAATTATGTTATCCAAGATTTTGTAATGTAATTTCTTGCATGTTAAACTCTAGGAAATTACACATGAGAGTAAAATTATGCTTTCATTTGGTATCAGAGTCCAAGTTACAGATATTATTTTTCTCCATTAACGTTATTACCCTATTTATCTTTTGTTTCCGAAATGCGAAGTGTACTGCATATGATTATTTCGGTTCCGCTTTTGGTTTCTATGACTTGCGTTGATTCGCATATTATAGAGTTTTTATGGCTACGTGTAGTCTTTTAAAGGCAAAATAATGATATCTGATATATGCAATTGGTGATTGATTTTATTTGACCTGCACGTCCATTTTCTTTGGTCGAGAATTGTAATGGCCTTCATGGTATATATGCTTTAATTAAGCTTTTGGTTATGGTCTGCACATGAAAGTATATATATTTATATGATGGAAAGCAATTTTTCTTTTGTTCCGTGAATACTGCACCTGCAAGTTTATTTGCTTTCGGTGGGTTCGGTCATGCTTTGAAGTTTCTTTCGAAAAATTATTTGTAAAATTGTTTAATTTTCAGAGAATGGAATTGTAATATTTTCTGAAAATTGTTTTACAAAAATGAATTATTTGGAATTATATATTAAAGATAGATTTGTTAAGGATAAAATATGTTTTTGTCCCTCATTTTATCTTGATTTCTATTTTTAGTCCCTCATAATTTTTTTTACTGTTTTTAGTTCCTCATAAATTGTTCTGTTATGTTTTTAGTTCCTCATAAATTGTTTTGTTTTGTTTTTAGTTCTTGACGTTAATTTCAACTGTTAAGTGATGACATGACAGACATAAACTGTGTGTGTGAAAATTTCCTAATTAAGTTTCTAATGACTTTTAACCGCTAAAAATTTTTGGGCAGTCATATATGTTTACTTTTGTAACAATTCTTGTGATTTTAGAAAATCTGGTGTTCGAGATTTTGATTTTTTTTAATATTTCTGACAATTTTAGTTTGTCAGAAAATTTGCAGTAGTTAAAAACCGCTATAAACTTAAACAAAATTTTCAAGCACAAATTATGCTCGTCACGATATCACTTAACAGTTAAAATTAATGTCAGTGACTAAAAATAAAAGAAAACAACATTTTTTTAGGGACTAAAAACACAGAAAAAATTTATGAGGGACTAAAAACAGAAATTTAGATAAAATGAGGGACCAAAAACATATTTTACCCATTTGTTAATCACCAAAGTGGTCAAATCTATAAAGTTTTGTAACTCCAAATTGTATGGTTGATTGATATAATGATGCTATGAAATTTTTATGTTTGGGTTGAATGAAATTGTTAATTATAAGGCATATATGGATTGCCCAAAGGTGAATAATTGCTTATGATTAATGATATTAAAGATTTGTTTTTATGTTTGTTGAGTGTGTGTATATTCAAAGATATCGTACATGTCAAGAATAGTATGATTTATTGCCCATTAAAGTATGTTTGTTTGGCATCATTATTGATATGGATATGTGTTTATTTATCATCCAAAGGTGAACTTAGATGCATGATTAAAATCTATATAGTTTGAATCCATTAGATTTACTCAAAGCATTAAAGTGTGAGTTTGTTTGAATGTATGCAGCTATGTCTAACATGTTTGCTTTGGGCAACTTAATGATCAAGTTCAATGGGCTAAACTATGCTGATTGGTCTGAAATGATCCAGTTTCAACTGGGTATAATTGACTTAGATCTAGCATTGGTATAATAGAAACCAGTACAGATGCTGACAAGTCTCTCTATGAGGCTTGGGTGAGGTATAACAGATTGTCATTGAAATTGATGAGATTGACTATGGCTGAAAAAGTTAAGTCATCAATGCCCAAAACAGATAATGCAAGGGAGTTCATGAGATTGGTCAAGGATTATTCACAATCTGACATTACTGACCGATATAAACTGGAATACAAGGGTTCCAATATTTGAATCTTATCGGTGGATCTGAATAAGCCATAGGGGATGTAAGGGAACAATGAGCGTACTCTTTTTAGTTAGTACTCTATATGCTTAGCTTTTGTGTTTCATTCGGAAGGTTATGTTGTAATTGTGTATACATTTGAACTTTTTTTTCCCCAAACTTTGGCACGTCTTGTGATCTGTTTGGAAGTCAATTAATAATATAATATTTTGCTTATTAAAAAAGAGAGTTCAGAGACAATTTTGGAATCAATTTGGGTGTCCTATTAGAAGTGTAAAATGACACAGGTGCTAAGGGGCAGGTGGTTTGCAATTGTATCACTCAATTGTATTGCGCTCCAAAATTGTTCTGCTTACTGGAGGCATAAGGTGCTGCTCGATTTTATTTGATTCTAGGTTATAATGTGTGTACGTACTTTGATATATACTATACAAATTTAATATTTACATGATATGGAAGTAATAAACTTATGTTTTCATTGATTTTGGTCTTATATATAAATAAAATTCTTTAGCTGACATAATTTTACTTTACCTTTGCAATTGTTTATTAAAATATCATATTAATTATATATTGATTTATTATATTATCATTTTTTATATCTTTATGTAGAATATTTATACTTGATATTTATTTAATGTATTTTAAGATTTTCACTTTTTTTTTGGTACAGTAGGAATAGAAAAGACAAAACAAAAATTAAATAACACTCTAAGCATCATGCCCAAGAGCTGCATTGTTGAATAAATATTTTACAAGTAAATATTGTGTAGTAAATTAATAAAGATTTTGATGGGCAACTAATATCAATGTGAAAGTTTTAATGTTGTTAATTAATTATAAATTATCGTTGATATTATATTTAAATTAGTTATTATGAAAGCTAAGAAATTTAATATATATGATAGGCTTAAATATGTTTTTCATACCTGTAAAATAGTCCTTTTTTATTTTACTACCTAAACTTCACTTTTTTCAATTTTAGTACCTGACATTTTTTTATGTTTGATTTTAGTACCTGTCGTTAACATGGATCCGTTAACTGATGACGTGGCAGACGGAATGCCACGTCATTATGTACACGTCATCAATGGGTTACTTAGTTGTACTCTGTTGATTTTCCACATCAGCCAACACTTTTTTTTAATTTAAAAATTCTATTTAGCCAAATTAAAAAACATGTGTTTTTGTCTATGATGAAGTAAATGTGGCGCGGGAATTTGGAGTCTCATTCTGTGTTGAATGTTGAGCTACAATCCGATTAGGTAAGCATGGCGGTGGTGGATAGTTAGAGTTAGAGCATACTCAGAGTAAAAGAAGTGAAGGAGACGTCATTTTCGCACAGAAGGAAGGAGGGTGTCTCCAACACTAGTTCACGTGATCAAACAGTAGCAGGTATGTTGTTTTGTTTTGTTTATTTGTTCCCATATTCTAAGTGGTCCCATCTCCAATACGCCGTTCTTGTGGTCCCATGTCCGATTACGCCATTTTCGTGGTCCTTGATATGTGGGTTTGAACAATTTTTTTAGGGTTTTTTTGTTGTGGGTTTGTCAGACGGTGTTTTGTTTGTTATGTCATTAGTGTTAGGATTAGTGTTGTCATTAGGTTTTTCATTACCTATTTGGGTACGATTTCGAGTGGGGTTGTGGGATTAGGGTTTGGTTAGGGCTTCATTGTGGGGTTTTGATTTGGGTTTGAAATGGGTTTACGGTATGGGGTATTGTGTGCTTTAAAATGGGTTCTGATAGCTGAAATGAATGAAACCTCATTGTTGATTATGCTGGACATTAAACTGATTAAACGTGTTTCAATTGTTATTGCAGGCATGTCTTTCGATTTAAAAGTTTTTCATGGGGGTCACTTTGAAAGAGAGCTTGTGATGCAATATGTTGGTGGTGATTCTGGATTACTCATTAATGTAGATATTGACAAGTGGTCATTCTTTGAAGCCTTTGCCATTTTAAAAGAAGACTTTAAATATGGTCAGCAGACAATAAGGCTTTGGTGGAAAAATGCTAATCATGAGTACAAGGAGATTACCATCGACAATCATGCATTGGAGATGGCTAATTATGCAATTGGTAACAGGTGTGTGGTAAAGATGTATGCGGAGTGTGCTGGTGGTAATGAAGGGTTTGTGGAGGATAATTTTGATAAGGTGAGTGAAGATTGTGAAGACAGTAGTGATGAATCAGTGAAGGATGTTCATTTAGATGACTCTGAGGAGGAAATGGCAATTGGATTGGAAGATGGATTTGATTTACCTGTTCCAGCAATTGGTAGACTACAAAGAAGGCGAAGGAAAAGGATGGCAACAAAAAAGGTTGCAAGTGATGATGCTAGTGTTAGTGCTACTGGTCATAGTGTTCATCGCAAAGCCAACACAGAACGTGTACGCGTTGAAGTAATTCATGTGTCTAATGATGATTTTGATGTTAATGGTGTACATGGGAATGGTAACCAGGAAGCAAACTTACCAAGTGGCTTGGTAAGTGATGCACATTTCAGGCCGTGTACAATACCGGGGTTAGACCTGTTGGGTTCTAACTTGGTTGTTGTGGAAGTTAATATTGCTGAAGATTTGAACTTTACTGGTGTGCAGAATGGTGGTGTGCAGGATGCTGATGGTATGCACAATGTCCACAACCGAAGGAATCAAGGTGTCAAATCAAAGAATGCAAAATTTGGTGGTTGTTTAGGTGGCAGTGTATTTGTGACACAAAATCTACCTGAAGAAGGTAGCATTGAAGATGGACATGTCAGTGAAATGTTAAACAGTGATGGTTCAGATGATGAGGTTCCTAGGAAAAAATATGAAAGATTCAACCAGGACTTGTTATGTAAGAATTTAAATGGAAGTTGGGATTGGAGTTTGGGTCTTTGAAGGAGTTCAAAGAAGCCATACTCGAGTACACTATGTTAAATGGCAGAGAGACTAGGTTTGATTTGAATGATAAGAGGCGAGCAAGGACAAGGTGTAAGCACTATAGTGAATATCTTGTATATGTCAGCAAGGTAGGGGAGAATCAGACATATAGACTTAACACCTTACATCCTAAACACAGCTGTGGAAGGGTTTTCAATAACAAAAGTGCTAAGTCTAAGTGGGTGGCAAAAGTATTAGTCAACAAAATGAAGGCAACAACTACTGACATGTCTCTCAAGGACATAGTAGGTGAAATCAGAGCTAACTATTCAACAGGAATCACAATGGGTAGGGCATGGAGGGCCAAACAAATTGCAAAAGAAATAATTGATGGTGACTCAATAAAACAATATGCACAACTTTGGTCATATGAAGCTGAACTAAAAGATAAATGTGAACATAATTCATGCTTGATCCAAGTGGAAAGGCCATCCCCTGCTATTTTGCCAAGGTTTGGTCCCTTAGCTTTTGACACAAAATCATATTAACTTACTAATTTACACATTTTATGTTCTGCAACAGGAATGACTTGACAAAAAGGTTCAAGGTGCACAGATATATGATAGACCCTCTCTATTAAAACATTCCCTCCTCCATCACCGGTGTTGTTCTCTGCCGTGCGCAGTCATCGGAGGCGATTTACGGCGGCGGCGTCACTTTTTTTTCCCGATACTTCTTCCTCCCCAGCAATGACAGCCACCACTTTCGACGATCATCGCTTCTGACATCTTCTCCTTCCCTTTCCTCCCTCTGACGCGTCCTCCGACATCCCCTTCTGACAAGGCTTCAACATCCCTTTCCTCCCTCCGAAGTCACTCGCACTGTCGCTCACACGCCGTTTGCATCACCGGAAGCCACCAATGGCTCGTTCTATCTCTTTCGCCTTCATTCTCCCTCTCGTGCACGTCACGGGTGCTGTCGGAGACCACGTTGATCTCGATCTCACACACTAGCATAGATCTACATCACTGGTCCCTCTAACACAACGCAGATCTCGATCTCACAGACTAATTGAACATGTGTTCATCTTTTAGAGACCAAATCCTTATGGCAGCGATGGGACAGAGGGAGAGGAGGCGCGCGGGGGAAGGGGTTCTTTTCCATTTCAAAGAGAGGATGACAAAATAGAATGGTGGAGGTCGTTGGCATATTCAGTTTTGTTGTTGCTTTTCAGACGCTGTTGTCAGCGAAGTGGGTGGATAGAGAAGGAGAAGGAGAAGAAGCAAAAAAAAAAAAATGACGCCGCTGTTGGAAATCGTCTCTGGCAGCGGCACCATCCGAGACTGCGGGAGAGGTAGCGACCAGTGAAAGTACAGAGAAGGAGAGAAAAGATTCCATGGAAGAGGGTGTATAATAAGATTGTACAACTTGATTAATCTAAAGGCTATTTTTAATGGTCCACCATAAATCATTTGGAGTAATGGTTCACCTTAGCCACAGTCTTTTTTTAAATGAGAAAACCTGCCTACAAATGTATTTAAGAAACCGTTTTTGAAATTACTAGCATTTTTGCATAATTACTCGTGTTCATTTTTACATTTTTTATTACTCGTGTTCATTTTTTCATATTTTTTCCCTCACTTCAACTTTTTTAAAAATTATTTTATAAAACAATTTTTAAAAACTAAAAATTAATTAAAAACACCTATAAACACTCGCTTTATTTCCTTTTTCTGTTTTGCCATTGTTAATGCCACGATGATATTTTTGTCTGTCTTTGTGAACCAGTGAGAAATGTGTTTCAGCTCTTTGAATTTGATCATTCTTGTTGACTATTGAGTCATTTACTAATCTACGCCTTTTTGATTCAGATCACTTATCTATATTGCACTTGATGAAAAAGATCAAACTTTATTGTAATCAATGCTTTTTAAAACTTTATCTTAATTAATTTTGTACATTTCCTTTACAGCTTTTAATATTTTCTTAAATAAATTTTAAATCATATTTTCACGTAATGCACAAGTATTTATCTGTTTTTTATTTGAATTTTAGTTCCTATATTAATTTATACTTTTCATTACAGATTGGTCCTGTAATCATTTTTATTTGTGTAGTTATTGATATAAACATATTAAAAATTTAAATAATTAAAATTTATAAAAATTGGTGAAAAATATATTACCAAATCCAAACAAGTAAAGATTAGAGATTATTAATGTATGTTTGGATTCACCTTAAACCCTCTAAAATCATATTGAAATATTAATTAATGTGATTTAATATAAATGTTTATATATTTAATCTTACATTCAAAAATTGATTTTAAGTAAAAATAACTTGTTCTGAAGATATTTTGGACTTTGCCACGTGTTACGGTAGTGGTAACTACTTAATTATGTCTTCCGTGATTTATCATTATGTAAGATATTTCATATCTACATATGCATATTTAAGTTTTATTATTCACTTCTTATACTTATTGACTTGATTGTTAAAGTGCCACTACAGATGTATGTAGATCTCATTGCTTATCGAAAGTTGTTGTTGCTATGTCTGAATCGTCCACTTTGGAGGTACAAATATTTTTCCAAACACAATTGTTTTTTACTACTTTTTCCAAACACAATTTTAAATAACTTTTGTATTAAATAAAAATTTATTATTATTAATTTATTTTTATAATAAATATATCCATCCATAAATCAGTATATTTTAAAATCAATTTACATGTGCTTCCCACATAAACATTAAAAAATTACAAATAACCCTGACTTAGACGGCTAGACGCATTGCAAGGGGCAACATTAAATTGTCAGAAGTCAAGCTTAGCAGGCACGACCAATAGCATAGCAAACCAACAAAGCTTTGTTAGTGGCGACAATGATTACAACCCCTTCTTCTCTTCTGTTCTCTTCTGTTCCGTTATTACTTTCTTCTTCGCCACAACTTCTTCCACTTTTCCTCGCGAGCTAGTTGCTACCATCATCACGAGGTTGGTTTGGTAAATAAACATATAGTATAGTCATTTCACGTTCTTATAAATACTATAGTATGGTATGATATTATATGATATGATTGCTAACTTTTCCCAGGCAGAAGAACAGAAACTAAACTTTGGAACCCAAATAATGTCTTCCGATTCTGTTCTTCCTCTCCCCGAAAATCCCATCATTGTGAGCATAGTTATACTACCATTTTCACTCTCACTTTCAATTGAATTTGTAATGAGTGTGTTATGTGTATTTGGCAGGTGGGGTTGGAGTGGATTTTCTGGCTGTAGTGCCATCTTTTCCTAAACCTGATGCCAAGATCAGAACCACTGAATTCAAGGTTTTTCCTTCTCTAGCTTCCACTCTCACATTCATCTCTTTCCTCTTTCTTCTTCTTCTTTACTATATTCTTTTATTATTATTGTTATTACTATTATTGATATGTTTACTACTATTATAGTATTATTTTTCTGACACCTCAGGTTTGTGATAATTTTGAGCACATTAAAAATTTAGAACACACACGAATCATCATTAATTAAAATCTATGACGTGGTTTTAGGTTCTGGGTCCACGAACTTTTTGACGTTGACTTTAACCTTAACTAAACCAAGTAACCAACTCTAACCACCCACTTTCGGTCCAGTGGGTCACCATTTTTTTCTTTTATCACTAAAATAAAGTAAATCAGTAAATAATTTGTCTTTGTTTATTTAAAATATAGATTTAAATATATTTTTTAGTATATAAAGGTATTCCTATTTTAGTCTATTAAATTAATTTTTTTTAATTCTTTAAATTCGTAAAATGTTTTTTTTTAATCCTTTCACCAAATGGCATTAACTTGAACCAAATAGAGAATATTAAATATATAATTTATGACAGCTTTTGATGATCAGAATTTAATTTTTAATTAAAATTTTAAAATATAATTTTTTGGGATTAAAAATCGTGACAAATTAAAAAAATAAAAAAAAATTGCAAGAATCAGATCCATGCGTAACCTCGTCCTTCACACGCATGCCCTGAAACAATTTTCGTGCATAATCCAACCTACCACACTTCGCATACATAGCAACCACACCATTGGAAAGAAACATCAATCTCAACTCCACTCTTTTTCATGAAACGGTGAAGTTCCATTTCAAATGCAAGGTCCATGGACTTTCCATACGCCTGCATCACGCTCACAGCCGTAACAGCATTGGGTGCAACCCGAGAAACATTCAACATCTCAAAAGTATCGAACTTGCAGAAAATTGAACTTGCGGTGAAGGGCATATTGAACTTGTGGAAAATTGAAATCAAAGGGGTTTATTTGCCAACAATATGGATTTGATTAGGAAAAATTGAACTATAGCACCTTCATAGTGATGAAGGGCATATTGAACTTGCAGAAAATTGAGGAAGGTAAAAGGTAGATCAAGGATAGATGAGGAAAGGTGCAACTAGATTCTCGTGGAATTGAAATCAAAGAGATTTTTTTTTCCAATAGTAGAAATAAGGAGAAAGAGAAAATAACTAAGAGATGGAGACTACGAGGAAGCCAGCAGCAATCCGGTCTCTGATTCAATCTAAGTCCAATTTTATTTTTATTTTTCAGTTTATATTATTTTATAATACTTTTAATGAAATGGCAAGATGTGATTGGATGTGCCTAACAGCTCACCTCAAGCGCAATGTCTGTGCAAGTGTTTCTCCAGTTTTTTTTTTTTTTTTTTTTTTAATTTTTGTTATAATTTGTGATGATTTTAAACAGCCAAAAGTTCATCATCAAAAAAAGAAAAAAAGCCAAAAGTTATATTTTAAAATTTAAACTATAAAATTAAATTTTGACAGTCAAAAACTATCACAAATTGCACATTTAATGTTCCCTATTTGACACACACACTATTGTTATCTGGGCAGAGGGATTAAAATGAACATTTATCAAGTTTGAAGGACTAAAAAAAATAAATTTTAATTTGGAAGATTAAAAAAAACATACCCCTAATTTAAGGGATTAAAAACATATTTAAACCTAAAATATATAATCTTGTGTACAACTTTAATCATAGTGGGGCTAATTTTAATTTAATCATAGTGCTGCTGTTAACTTTATATTATTATATTATTATGGATAAGCATTATCATTCTTAATTACGTGAGTAACACTATTTCTATATAATTTTTTCCCCTAATTTCCTCTTATAAACCGGGCAAATTCCCAGTGAACATCATTTTTTTTTTCAAAACATAAAAAATAATTATTTTTTATTTTTTAAAATTATTTTTCTAGAATAATCGTTTCCTAACAATGGTGAAGTTATGTGCTAATTAGGGTGATTAATGTTTGTTTGCGATTTTTGGTTTGGCAGGTCCAAGGTGGTGGAAATACTGGAAATACTATGACATGTGCTGCACGTTTGGGCTTAAAGCCAAGAATAATTTCTAAGGTTTCTTGTTTGTTTGGGGCACCAGTTCTATGATAATGTACTTAACCTCATGGTTGAAGCTAATTTCTTATGATTATGCAATTTGAAATCACTAGGTTTCAAATGATGCTCCGGGTAAAACTATGCTGGAGGAACTAGAAGCTGAAGGGGTGGATACCTCTTTTTTTGTGGTATGTATATATATGTGTCAATTTTTTTTTTTTTGTTAGTCTGAAGAGCTTAGAGTTTACAAGCACGTGGATATTCTTCCTCCTACAAATGCAAAAATGAAAAAAAAAAGTAAAAAAAAAAAAATTTAGTAAAAGCAAATGATATTTGTCTTTTAAACCTTGTACATATATTAAAAAACATGATGCTTTGTGCTTTATATATGTAGTTGTTGAATCATAATAAAATACTCCTATTTTTGGTTGCTTTACTTGCTACTTGGTCTATTACAGAAGTATTCATGAAAAGGTTTTAAATGCCATTTTATCTTTTTGTCATCTGCACTTGGTTGTGGCAAGCACAGCAGCGCTCACAAGTCCAATCTCTATTTTTTGATCTTCATTGATTCTTTTTCCATTTGTTTCCAGGTCTCGAAGGAAGGGACTTCACCATTTAGCTACATCATAGTTGACAACCAAACGTATGTGCCATTACTTAAACGGTTTTTACAAAAAAATTATGTATATCTTGGCTAAGTTCTATCCAATTTCTCACTTAATGGGCTTTGAAAAATGAAAGTATTGAGTATTCACAATGACATTTATGTAAGGACAAAACTTCAATGCAATTCTTTAACTACTATTGGTGTTGTTCTCTAATCAGAATTAAAGTTTAACTTCAATTTGCATAATACAGATTGAGTTTAATGGTGATGCACTGACAGTGTAAAATAATTTTACACTGTTATCCAATCATAAATCACCGTTGATATGACTTTTAAGATAATTTTATAAAAATCAACAAACTTATCATACATGGTGGGTTGTGATTGGATGACAGTGTAAAATTATTTTACACTGTCAGTACATAGTCTCTTTTCTCAAATAGATTTGCCTTAAAAGTTACATGCATTAGGTGAAACTAATTTTGATTAGAGAACAACACTAAGAACACCTAAAGAACTGCATTTAAGTTTTTTCCCTCATCTAAATTTGTTTAGATGTAGTAATAAAACTAGATAAAAGTTCTGAGGGTTAGTAGTAACTCCACATTCTTGTTTGTTTATATATGCAAGTTAATTTTATACATTACAGAGGACATTTGGAAGAACATGATGGAAATACTGTAGAATGAATGTTATCTATATGATCTATCTTCATAATTCATATGAAAGTTTCTTGCCTGATAAATTGCCATGCCTAACTTAAACGATTTAAATGACTCCCTGTACCTGAATTGTTAAGGTGAGAAAAATGATTAATCCTATAACTTTGAACATTCAGGAAAACAAGGACGTGTATATTCACTGCAGGATATCCTGAAATGGTCCCTCGATCTTCCACGAGCCAATTTGTTATCTGCACTCGATGGAGCAAGAGTGGTCTATTTTGATGCAAGGATGACTGACAGTGCTCTTGTCATTGGTCAAGAGGTAATTACATCTTAGTTGTTACCTGGTTTGAGTAATGAAAACTTCCATATAGAATTATTCTCATTAAATTTGTGTTCAGTCAAATTTCTGTGACTGCTATCAGTACTTATTCTTAAAGAGGTTGCTAACTCAAATGCCAGTAATGGTTGAAGGTAACAGATCATAAGCCTCATAATTAGGATAGAAAACTTCAAATTCCTTTTCTGAACAAAGTACTGTTAAAAAAGACCGAATTACCTATAAATGAATCATTACTTGATTCACAAATGTTGTCCTTAATGTGATTACATTTGATATTTCATATTTGAAAAGAAAGCCTTGTGATGAAACATAAGCTAATTTAATTATATTTTTCCCTTTCAGGCATTTCGCCAGAATATATCTATCTTAATTGATGCTGAAAGGCCTAGGAAAGGATTGGACGACCTCCTGAGTTTGGTTGATTATGTTGTATGTTCAGAAAAATTTCCACAGGCAAGCAACTCATACTATACCAAAGTAGAATACTAGAATATCATAAACACTTGGGACCTATGAGTCCTCTTTCAGCTAGCAGTTATGTTGTGTTATTCTTAGATTCCAACAATTCATCAGTAGATCATGAAATGTACTTCGCAAATTCAAAATTGTAGCTTTGTCTTGTAGCCAGAAGAATGACCTAGGTAAACTATTTACAACTTATATTAAAATGGAAATGTGTAATAATGAATTTGTTCTATCTAACTTGTGAAAGGACCTCCTTTTAGATAGAGTGGAGGTGGGGACTTGCTTGGGGACATATCATACTTGCATTGCATCATCAAGCATAAAGACAAGGGGATTCTGTCACATGCATGATGTATGCATCTCACTTAGTTGCTAACCCCTCGAGTGGATCTATGATTAGCAATGTGCCTTGACATCTTTCAGAACCCACGTCAGAACAAGTACATAAGTTTAGGAAGAATTCCTAAAATTCAAGTCAAGCTAAGATGTTTAACAAGGAGCAGATAAATGAAAACTGGTAAATCAGATCACATAAGACATAACTATGTAACTGGACAATGGTTGACCAGATGTATGACTTGATTAACAATGTGCCACTGTCACTAACCATTTTCTTCCAAGTCTAACATATGGGCAATTTTAAGAGCCCATTTACTTTGAGACATTGTTCTCTATTTCATTTTCTGTTCTCACTTTTAATTATAAAATTGTCACTTTGTTTTTAATTTGTTTCCTGATTTCAAAGATTTGTACAAGAAAATTTTTATTGTTTTCAGGAATTCTTTCCTAATTTCATTTTTTTTATCTTTAAATTGAATGTTTGAACATTATTTCTTATCTTGTATGGTTCTCTCTTCTATTCGGTTGAACTGTTTCTTTGTGATATCTCTTCAACATGAATTCTATTTATGATTTGTGACTAACAATTTGACAGGCCTGGACAGAGGCATCATCCATTCCAAGAGCACTAGTTTCAATTATTTTAAGATTGCCAAGACTTAAATTTGCGATTGTAACTTTGGGAAAAGATGGCTGCATAATGCTTGAGAAATGTGTGGATCATGGTAAAAATTCTCTTTTCCCTCTTGTTTGGGCCTTGTCAAGTTGAATTCACATGCAAAAATAGGCAGAAACTGTAGCATCTGGATAACTAATCTTTTTCTTTTTTGCATTTAATTTCCTAATATAACATAAGTTGCAATTTATTTTCTGTCAGAGGGTTCTCACATAGAAGAAATGGACGTTGAAAGCTGTTTGACATCATTAACACAGAGAAAGGATGATAGCACAGCCATGCCAACCTGCATATCCTCGGTAATAACCTGGTATTTATTGTTATAACTCTAGAGTGAGCTCTGATTGTGCAATGTCTTCTCTTATTTATTTTATTTTATTTTTGGTATGGGATAGATGTTCTGCCATATTAATATTTATTAACCACCATTGGACCCTTTTTGGGACATTGAATGAGCTGCTTCTAATAGTCTGCGGTCTGCCATATGAAACATTAATAGTACTAGTACATAATCATCACTTAGACAAGACTTACTGCCATTAATAGTAGCATATGAGGCTGTTTTATCAAATGGTACTATAATTTGTCAAACTGGTAGATCTGGCTTGTAATATATACATGTTTTAGGTAGAAATTGTCCGCAGACCAAAACGAGTCATATTTTACAGGCCCTGACATGGAAGAAGTTTAATTTAGGTTGGTACTCTTGGGGCAAGATAGCATTGGTTAACTGCACACCATGCAAAGAAAACTTTGAGGCTTTTGCCATGGACAGTATTATTTAATGTGATTGTGTACAACTTATCTTGATTGTGGAAACAGAATTGATCCTTTGGCAATCAAGACAAGTCTAGATCAGCACTACTTTACATCTTGATGACAGTTTCACTATTATCACGGGCAACCTAAAACTATGCCATGGGAAACATTTTTTTTCTAAAGGCAATTTGATTCAAATGTAATGTACCTAGAAATTTCTTGCATGAGAAATATTAGTAACACACTCTATTATTAGCTGAAATTTATTAGAAGTTACAAAATTTTGTGTCTCACTTCTTTTTTAATGAGTCTCACTCATAATTTTGTAGTTTTTAATAAATTTTAACCAATAGTAGAGAGTGTGTTGAAAGGAATGTATCAGAGAGTGCATTGCTAGCACCCTCTTCTTGCATTGTATTTTGCTTATATGTGTAGCCATTAGACTATTTTTCATAATTCTGATTTAGGGTAAATGCTGGTTAAACAATGTCTTGTTGCATTATATTCATGTGAATTTCCACTTGGGTTGATCATTTTGCTTAATCCTTCCAGCCCGTTACGAAATTAAGAGCCGAAGGGATAGGATCTGTGTGTGGGAGGTTATATTTTGGGACATCAGAAAAGATTCCACCATCAGAGCTTATCGATACAACTGGTGCTGGGGATGCATTTGTTGGAGCTGTCTTATATGGTACGTGCAGTATATTATCTTTGCACATGCAAGCTGGAATTTTTTGATTTTTCCATTGGAGAAATTCTACCCTATTTCACAGAGATGGACTTGCATTGTTCACTACAATTCCATTGAGTCCATCACTTCTAGTCTTACATACTACTTTTTTCTTTGATCATTTCACTAATGATCTGCCTTGTTAGTTTTGCTCGTTTGATGCTACAATTTCAAGATTTACATAGTAGTTATTTTATTTGCAGCGATCTGTGCCAACTTATCACCAGAGAAAATGTTGCCATTTGCTTCTTATGTGGTAAGGAAAAAACAACATGGCCTAATTTGGATTTATAATCAATTTTAGACATACAAAAGGTTGATACACAAATGCACAACATTAAAGAAACACTTCTAGCCTTATTGTTCTTTATACTTTTCCAGAGGCAATTTAATTGGAAATTGGAAGAGATAATCAAGATTATATGCCATGTATGGGTTTGTTAGATGCTACATATAAACATATTTGTTGTTTGCTTTTGATGCTAATTACAGGCAGCTGCCAATTGTAGAGCTCTTGGAGCTCGTGGTGGTCTTCCATACTGCACTAATCCATACCTTGCATCCTTTACTGAGTAGAGCCCTAAACTGTGTTGTATTTTTGAGTTTTGGAGAGTATTACAAAAGGCAAAGTCCTACATTGCCTAGGATAGCTTTGCCTCACTAGTTTATATATCCTTTTGTGTTTATAGCTTTCAAAGAGGCTAGTAAGAGGTGGAAGCCTTGTGCACATGAGTTTGGGCCTAATGGGCCTTTTGTAGTGCAAATCCGTTGATTTGCCCTCCTCCCTGTGCATGCGAGAATGGGCTTTGTACTATTTTTACACTGTGATTTAATAAAATTATTTATTATTTTCGGTTTAAGTTTATTTGAATTTAAAGCTTATCTGAAAATCATGTTTTTCATGTTACCGTTTTATTGAGTTGTGTGGTTACGGAAAATAAGGGATTTTATTTTGTGACCGTTTTATGTGTACGATCAGATCTGTTTATGACCGTTTTATATGTACGATCGTATCTGTTTATGACCATTTTAAATTTACGATCGTATCTGTTTTTTACCGTTTACAGATATTATCATATATTTTATTTTAACGTTCATTTATTAACATTTTAATTTTTTCATTTTAAATACCCATTCGTGCTACACGTTTGGGATGTGCTCTCACACACCCTCTTCGTCTTTTCTCTCTTTTGTTCCTGGGTTAAAATTCATACTTGCCAGTTCTGTTGTCTCAGTGCATTCTGAGAAGTTCCTGTTGTATCCTGGGGGACTTGCGCGGATATCCGCGGATAAGTCCTTTACGGCAGTGCTCTTGCACACCTCAGGAAGTTTGTTTTGTCTAGAGTGGCTACAATATTACAATCTAAAGGACTTATGGCTGATAAAAACAAATCCGTAGCCGCTGACACGTCCCAGCCTTCTTCTCCGGTCAACAATAATGTTGGTTCGATCCCTGCCAACTATGCAAAGCCATTGCCGGACGTCTCAAAGATTGAAGTGTTCGCTGGACAGAACTTCCGCCGGTGGCAGGAGCGTGTCTCCACTTTGTTGGACATGCATGGAGTAGTTTTTGCTCTCTCCACTCCGAAGCCAGAATCCACTGGAACTGCTAAACAGATTGATGACTGGACTCAGGCCAATAAGGTATGTCGTCACACTTTGCTCAGTGCCCTATCTAACGATTTGTTCGATGTCTATTGTTCCTACAAGGAGGCCAAAGAGATATGGGATTCTATTCTCCTGAAGTACACTGCCGAAGATGTTGTCAGACAGAGGTTCATTATTGGCAACTACTACCGCTGGGAAATGATCGAAGGCAAGGACATCAAGGTTCAGATAAATGAATACCACAAGCTGATTGAAGATCTCAAAGCAGAAAACATCAACCTTCCAGATGAGTTTGTATCTGATTTGTTGATTGAAAAATTGCCTGCATCTTGGACTGACTACAAGCAACAGTTGAAGCACAAGCACAAGCAAATGTCACTATCAGAGTTGATCACGCATATCATTATTGAAGATACCAACAGAAAGGAGTGTGCTGCAGCAAGGGCAAAAGCATTATCTGGCAAGGCAAACGTGGTTTAGGACAAACCAAATAAGAAAAGGTACGAGCAGAAACCTGATCACAAAAATAAATTTAAAAATAATATCTCACATTCTTCTAACCCAACCTTCAAGAAGAAGGGAAACTGTTTTGTTTGTGGAAAGCCATGACATTATGCACCTCAGTGCAGGTTTCGCATCATGAGAAACGACAACCCTCCTAAGCCTAGGGTCAACCTGGCTGAAGGGGATGATGTTATAGCTGCGGTTGTTTCTCAAGTGAATGTGGTGACCGATGTGAGTAAATGGGTGGTAGATTCTGGGGCTACCCGACATATCTGTGCAAACAGAAATGCGTTTACCTCCTACAATATTGTGGGGGATGAAGAAGAACATGTGTATCTTGGTGATTCTAGGACCACTCCGATTCTAGGAAAAGGAAAAGTTCTTCTGAAGCTCACATCTGGGAAGACTCTGGCTTTGACTGATGTGCTACATGTGCCCTCTATTAGAGTCATTTTAGTTTCTGTAGCACTTTTGGGAAAGGTTGGGGTGAAAGTGTCCTTTGAATCAGACAAAATTGTTATGACAAAGAACAATGTGTTTGTGGGTAAAGGGTATTGTGATCAGGGACTCTTTGTACTGAATGTTTATGAAGTTATGAATAAAACTGCATCTACTTCTGCTTATATGGTTGATTCTTATAATGATATGTGGCATGCTAGATTAGGACATGTGAATTCCTCGTATGTTATAAAATTGCAACAACTAGGCCTTATCAACATGCATGATAAACAAAGTAGAAAATGTGATATATGTGTTGAATCTAAATTAACAAAGAAAACATGCTCTGTTGTGCAACGTGAAACTGAACCTCTTAGCTTAATTCATTCTGATCTTGCTGATTTGAAACAAACTATGACTAGAGGAGGTAAAAGTTATTTTATAACCTTTATAGATGATTTCTCTAGATATACTAAAGTTTATCTGATTAGACATAAAGATGAAGCGTTTAACATGTTTTTGTCTTATAAAGCTGAAGTGGAAAATCAGTTAAATAGAAAAATTAAAAGAATAAGATCCGATAGGGGTGGTGAGTACACTTTGTTTAATGACTTTTGTGAAAAGGAAGGTATAATCCATTAGGTAACCCCACCATATTCACCTGAGTCAAATGGAGTAGCTGAGAGGAAAAATAGAACCCTTAAGGAGATGATGAATGCTCTGCTTATTAGTTCCTCTGCACCTGACAACCTTTGGGGAGAAGCCCTTTTGACGGCTTGTTTCTTGCAAAATAGGATTCCACATAAGAAAACAGGGAAAACACCTTATGAGTTATGGAAAGGATATACACCAAACCTGAAATATTTGAGAGTGTGGGGGTGCTTAGCTAAAGTGATGTTACTAGATCCTAAGAAAAGGAAAATAGGACCTAAGACTTCTTATTGCATGTTTATTGGTTATGCAGAACATAGTGCTGCCTATAGGTTTCTTGTCCTCAAGAGTAATGTGCTTGATTGCATTACCATAGTAGAGACTAAGAATGTTGAATTCTTTGAGGACTCTTTTCCCTTGAGGTTTACCTATGATTCTGAACAACCTGTAGAAATTTCTAGTGAAACTATGATTGAGGATTTGAGGAGGAGCAAGAGACAAAGGAAAGAGACATCGTTTGGAGATGATTTCTACACATATCTTGTTGAGGATGACCCATTGAGTTTTTCGGAAGCTGTTACTTCTTCTAATGCTAACCTTTGGAAACAAGCTATTAAGACTGAGACTGATTCTATTGTGAAAAATCATACTTGGACTCTAGTAGATTTACCACAAGGAGCAAAGCCTATTGGATGCAAGTGGATCTTTAAGAAAAAGTATAATCCTGATGGATCAATAGATAAGTATAAGGCTAGATTGGTAGCTAAAGGGTTCACTCAAAAGGAAAACATAGATTTCTTTGATACCTTTGCGCCTATTACCAGGATTTCCTCTATTAGAGTTTTGATAGCCTTAGCGGCAATTCATAAGTTAGTCATTCACCAAATGGATGTGAAGACAACTTTCTTGAATGGTGATCTAGAGGAAGAGATTTATATGACTCAACCTGAAGGGTGTGTGGTTGTGGTTTATGGTCATGAAAACAAAGTGTGCAAACTTTTGAAATCCCTATGCGGTTTAAAACAGGCACCAAAACAATGGCATGAAAAGTTTAATGAGACTTTACTTGATTATGGCTTTTCTGCCAGTGATGCTGATAGATGCGTGTATACAAAATTTGAGAATGGTGATTGTGTCATTATATGCCTGTATGTGGATGACATGCTGATTTTTGGTACATGCAATGATATAGTTTTGAGAACTAAATCTTTTTTGGCATCTAAATTTGATATGAAAGACATGGGTGAAGCAAGTGTAATTTTGGGAGTTAAAATCATAAGGAAGGGAGATAGTATATTACTATCCCAAAGACATTATGTTAAGAAACTTCTAAGGAAGTTTGGATATTATGACTCTAAGTCAGTGAGTACCCCTTATGATGCTAACTCTCAATTGAAGAAAAATAGAGGAGAACCAATTAATCAAACTCAATATGCCCAGATCATTGGGAGCTTACTGCATTTGGTGAATTTCTCTAGACCTGATATTGCATATGTAGTAGGTAGATTGAGTAGATACACTCATAGTCCTAATCAGGACCATTGAGATGCACTTGCGAGACTCATGAGATACTTGAGAGGTACCATGGACTATGGTATTGAATATAATGGGTTTCCTGCTGTACGGGAAGGGTACAGTGATGCTAACTGGATCTCTTATTCATATGAGACAAAATCCACTAGTGGTTATGTGTTTACACTTGGTGGTGGTGCGATTGCATGGAGATCAGCCAGACAAACTATTATAGCTAGATCAACAATGGAGTCAGAGTTTGTTGCTCTAGAAATGGCTGGTAGTGAGGCTGAGTGGTTGAAAAACTTCTTAGCTAATATTCCTTTGGGAATGAAACCAACCCCATCAGTGTCTATGCATTGTAACTCCCAATCAGCAATAGTTGTAGCTAAAAACAAAATTTTCAATGGGAAAAATAGACATATACAATTGAGACATAATGTAGTAAAGCAGCTGCTAAATGATGGAATAATTTCCATAGATTATGTGAAGTCAGAAGGAAATTTAGCAGATCCTCTGACAAAACCCCTGGGGAGGAACATGATATTAGAAACATCGAGGGGAATGGGACTTAAGCCAATTGAAAACAAACAAGTGATGGTAACCCAACCTTTGTGATTGGAGATCCCATGAAAAGGTTCATATGGGTAAGAACAAGTCACTTGTCAGTTCTGCTAGCACTAAAATTGATTTTAATCAATTTTTAATTTTTTGTCCCTTCCTATGGTGTGAGAAAGTGCTAGATACTGCATTATTGAGATGCTAAACTTTATAGTTAAGCTTTACGTGGTTGTGAGAAAGCTTAACAACTTATAAAGTTTTTAATGAATTTCATATCCCTTATGGGTGGTGTATGATTTGCAGCATACACTTGATGGAATCACCTATATGAGTGTCAAGTGGGGCCGCTTGTATGAGATCCTGGCAAAATCTCTAGAGCATTCATGAATACCGGGCACGCGCATGGCCTAGTAGCGCGACACAGCGATAACGACAACGATTGTGGGGGTGTATTGTGATTGGTAGACCGCTAATACACGTCAAGTGTTTTTGGTTCATATAGCTTGCTACACCAACTACACTGTGTGTTAAGTCTTATTAGTCTACGTCTGGTTCATATAGCTTGCTACACCAGGTCTGACGCATTACATCTCATGTAATAACCCAGGAATTCTTTTCTTCTTTCTTTTAAAAAAAAATTGTTTTATTTTGCCTTTTGTAATATGTGGGGGATTGTTGTATTTTTGAGTTTTGGAGAGTATTACAAAAGGCAAAGTCCCACATTGCCTATGATAGCTTTGCCTCACTAGTTTATATATCCTTTTGTGTTTATAGCTTCCAAAGAGGCTAGTAAGAGGTGGAAGCCTCACGCGCATGAGTTTGGGCCTAATGGGCCTTTCGTAGTGCAAATCCGTCGATTTGCCCCCCTGTGCGTGCGAGAATGGGCTTTGTACTATTTTTACACTGTCATTTAATAAAATTATTTATTATTTTCGGTTTAAGTTTATTTGAATTTAAAGCTTATCCGAAAATCATGTTTTTCATGTTACCGTTTTATAGAGTTGTATGGTTACGGAAAATAAGGGATTTTATTTTGTGACCGTTTTATGTGTACGATCAGATCTGTTTATGATCGTTTTATATGTACGATCGTATCTGTTTATGACTGTTTTAAATTTACGATCGTATCTGTTTTTTATTGTTTTTTTACCGTTTACAGATATTATCATATATTTTATTTTAACGTTCATTTATTAACATTTTAATTTTTTCGTTTTAAATACCCATTTGTGCTACACGTTTGGGACGTGCTCTCACACACCCTCTTCGTCTTTTCTCTTTTTTGTTCCTGGGTTAAAATTCACACTTGCCAGTTCTGTTGCCTCAGTGCATTCTGAGAAGTTCCTGTTGTATCCTGGGGGGCTTGCGCGGATATCCGCGGATAAGCCCTTTAGGGCAGTGCTCTTGCACGCCTCGGGAAGTCTGTTTTGTCTAGAGTGGCTACAATCTTACAAACTGTTCATCAAAATTTTCAGCATAGTATGCAAGAAACAAGGCTTCAGCATACAAATGTTAGTATTTTTTTTGTTTTTAGTAGCTAATTATAAATTGAATTGTATAATTTCAGTGTGATAGATTTGTAGGACGATATGTTATTTGTTGGGAAAAATTACGCAAATTTTCTTATAATCAGATTTTGTAAAAGGCGAAATAAATGTTGAATAACAACAAACACAGTTGAAAACATTGTTCAGCCAATTATGCCTAAGTGGGTTGCCATAGAACTTTTATTAAAAGAGAAAAATATACAAAATGTATAAAAAAAAAAACACTGACAACTCTCAACCAAATTACATCCAAAAAATTGAGATTTTCTCTCTAAGCCCTTTTTTCCCCCTCTCTCCTGCTTAGATCGATATTAAGCACCTAATGGGGTGCTCTAATTATACATATACTTAGAAGCTCATCTTCACACTTTTTTTTTCTTTTTGCTAACCAATTCTTAATTGGTTTCCCTATTTTTCTCAATAAAACAGCCTGATTCACTCAATTTTATTGGGTTGTACAACAATCTCATTTTCACCAATAATCTCTCACTTGAAGACTGATTTTACACCTTGATTAATGTAGTAGCCTTCTCTGGTTTGTTACTCTAACAGGTCACAACTTCAGTTTGTTGATGGTCACTACCTTTGTTAACATATCTGTTAGTTCTTACTTCCTGAGATCCTCTTTAGTATGAGCACCTCATCCTCAAGCAAAAACCTAATGAAGTGATAATGATTAGTGAAGATCAATGTGCTTTGTTCTAGAATGAAATGCGGAATTCTTTACCGAATGTATCGCACTCTGATTATTAATATACAAAAACACTCTTCACCTAGATGAATCCCAGATCCGTTAACAATCCTTGAAGCCATATCATTTTTAACTAGCTTATGTTACTGCTACATCCTCAACCTCCACAGTGGATAAAGCAACGATCTTTTTTATTGTTGACACCCAACTATCTGTTGTAGTTCTCCAACAATGAAAATGTAATAAATGGCACTTCTTCGATGATTGACTTCACTTCTAAAGTCTGCATTTACATAGCCTTGTAGTTTTAATTTTATTTTACCAAAGTATAAACACTTCTCTGTAATGCCTTGTAGATACTCAAAATTCACTTGACTGCTTCATAATGAGCTTTACCTAGATTTAACATAAATTTGCTAACAACTAGATTTGGCCTTGTATAGACTATCAGTGATTGGCTTGGCATATCCCATTTTGAATCTTTGCAAAATATGGTTGCGTTGGTTTACTCTATTTTAGATCATTGCAAAATCCCTTTTTTCTTATATCTAGTGATTTGCACCCCAAGGTTTGTTTTTTTTTTTTTTTTGAATCTAAGTCTTTCATTTCAAATTCTTTTGACATTTGTCACTTCAAACTTTTGATCTTGTGCATGTTTGAACCAACTACTAAAGTATCATCGACAAAGTAGCAAAATAATATAATTGAACTTATATGTCTTGAAGAGGAAACAACGATGGACATTACACGTTTGAAAACCTTCCTTGTGTAATATAAATTGGAAGTATCACTTCTTTTATAGTTATATAACATAAAAGGTATCTACAAGCTCATGTTGAGACTTTATATCTATTTATTAGCAAGTCAAGTATATAAAAAGAAAATATTAGATACCTAAGATATTCCTATAAGAATTTTTATCTAAATGAGTATTTTTGGTTATAATAAATTTAGAGAGAGGGGATGGTTACAATAAACTTGTGACCTATCTATCACATATGAGATTATGTCCTGCTCTACTCGATTAACTCTCTAAGATTAAAATGAGTTGTATGTTTTTATTGATTTTAAGATAAATAAATAATCATTTTTATCATTTAAGTCATTCAACAATTGTAAAATTTGATAAATTTTATTGTATTTTTTTTCCTTATTACCTAACATTACTCTATGTAATTTAAATGTATTATGTGTAAGTTCATGATCGGATTTGCAAGCTCACATTTTTCAATCCACCTGATACTTGAAAATTAAAAGCTTTCTTTAAAAAAAAAAATATATTAAAGTTTAAATAAGACTTTGAAAAAAGTTTTACCCATCTTAAGTTTAATGTCTTACAATTTGTTATGTTTTTATTTAAATATTCATAAATTAATATGGTTAAACTATTCGTTTGGTTTCTACAATTATCTCTATTTTAAGTTTTAGTCTTCATACGAGAAATTTATAAATTTTAATCTATACACATACATAAAAGTTGAGTTTTGATACGTGGTGTTAACATCATGGAACAATTTCTGACGGTGTAACATCGCTACAAAACCTTTATGGCTATGATAAATTGTTAACAAAAAAATGTAGAGATAAAATGCACAATTTTTGTAGGAGGACTAAAACTTAAAATGAAGATGACTATAAAGATTTTGACCCCCGTGCGATGCACGGGGTATACAGAGTGTATGAGATTTTTTATTTGGAATTTTTTTTCCAATATGATTATAGATCTAAATGTTTTATTTCTTTGTCTGTTTTGTCAAGGATTTAACTTTAAAATAGCAATTACAATTATATATATATATATATATATATATATATATATAAGGAGGGATCAAATTACACCGGTGTAACTTAAACAACTATTACACCATTCAATAACTTTCAACTGAATAATATTTATTTTCTTAAAACCCACCGTTGGATTGAAAGTTCCTTTCACATAGATCATGTATATAAAATTTCAAATTAATCCAAAATTATTTGCTACCTCATTCATATAGATTAAAAAATTCAAATTATGATATAATATATAATCTAATAAAAAATAAATCTATAAAAGATCTTAATTTTTCCTAAAATATAATTTGAAATTTAAATATTTTAATCTCAACCATTTATTATTTTTAACCTTGATATGATGGTTGTTATTAGTTGTTCTCATATTCTCACATAAGAAAGTATTCTCACAAGAGTCGTACTATATATATATATATAATATTGATAATGCCACTCCTGTTTGTTTAAACTTATTTTTAAAAAAATATTATTTTAATAAAATAAGTAATTTTCTGTTTTTTTGATATGTTTGTCTAAACGGTTTTTTCTTAAAAAAAAAAAAAAAGTTTTCTGTTGTTTTTAAGAAGCAAATTCTATCTTCTTAAAAAAAACCGTTTTTATGGGGTTGCTTTGATGCTATTGCTCTCCTAGTTTTATATAAAAAAAAAAGAAGCAAATTCTATCAACTTCTTAAAAAATAACTATTTTAAAAAAGCGTTTTTTTAATCACTTTTTTTAATGTGAAACAAACTAACCCTTTATCAGATGAATACATAGAATGAATAGTATATATAATATTTGATCCTTAATTTAAAAATATTCAAAATGCTCTCAGTCCTATAAAAAATTATGTTGTTTATTTTCATGTCTATTTTTTTAATTGAAATTCTTCAATTACTTTTCACTGTCAGATTCTTTAATTGAAAATCTATTTACTCAACTATTAAATACGCTAATTTAAATTTCAATACATTAGTTAACGTAAACCTTTAAGAGTTTAATGGTTTAATGGGGATGCACTGACAGTGTAAAATAATTTTATACTGTCGTCCAATCACAAATCACCGTTGATATAACTTTTAAGATAATTTTGAAAAGTTAACAAACTTACCATAAACAGTAATTTTTTATTGGATGACAATGTAAAAATATTTAAATAGTGCATAGTCTTTTTTTTTCTTAACCTTTAATGCATTAGTGCTTTTCATGTAAAATTAATTTAAAACCCTTCAATATCACTTTAAAAACTTAAGTAATCATTTTACTATTTCATTAGGATCTTTCATTTTTAAACAGTACAGTCTAAAATAACTCAAATATATATATATATATATATATATATATATATATATATATATATATTAGATTTTACTATAAATAAATACTGAAAACTATTTCATTTCATTGATTATTTAATTTTTTAGATAAGGTAAAGATTAAGGACAACGTAAAAAAAAAGGTTTAAATACCTTTTTAGTTCTTGCAATTTAGCATTTTTTTGTTTTTCGTCCTTGTAAAATTATTTTTTTGGTTTTAATCCTTGCAAATTATGTTTGTTTTGTTTTTCGTCCTTATAGCGGTTTAGATAGCATTTTTTTACTATTCAAAGCGCTATCTAAATCACTCTAAGGACGAAAAATAAAATAAACATAATTTACAAGGACTAAAACCAAAAAAATAATTTTGCAAGGACGAAAAACAAAAAACGTTAAATTGCAAGGACTAAAAACATATTTAAGCCAAAATATTAATATTTCCAACATATAAAGATTAAAATTGTCTTTATTGTGAATATATAAGTATTTTTCTAAAAATTTTTGAGAGATTAAATTGTTAAAATATAGAAGGACTATTAATTTTGCAACAATTTTTTGTTTTCTCTCTTCATGTGTTATCTAACTTTTAACCTACCATTTCTCTTTTCAATGTTCAACGTTCTTCATTTTTTTTAGACTCTTTTTTTGTTGCCGATTGATTTCCAAATTTTCTTTATTCTCTTATACTACTCCTTGGACGGTACTATCTATCGGTTCATTTCCAATAGGTGTTTGATGGATCTCGATAATCCATAATACTTCATCCCTCTTTTTAACTTTATGTCTCTACATCTGTTTTTGTTCTTTTTTTCATTTATATTTTTCATGTTCAACAAATGTAACTTTGGAACCTTGTATATTGAAAGTTAGTCGTCTAATTCCTATCCTCAACCCATGAATACAGATAATCCAACTTCATCATGTTAAAGGTATGCAATTTGCAATGTTACTGTTCTATATGTGATCATATTCATTTCACTACCAACGCATAACTACTATGTTTTCATATACATGCATGAAGTATATGTTTTCAAAAATATACATTTTGCCAATATGTTTTTATAAAAAAAAAAAGTTTATCCCTGTGAGTTTTATTTTATATATAATACAATTTCTATATTTTTATATTAATAAATTAAAAAATTTACATATAACATCAACGTATAAATTTAAACATTAACAAAAGAATCAGTACTTGCATAGCCATTGATACATTTCATTGGCATTCCTTTTATTTTGAGGAGACCATTGATGGTCTATGCATTTTGCAAAACCAAAAAATACCCTTGTAGCAACATTAGAATCACACAAAAGAAAAGAAAAAAAAATCCACAATGAGCACAATTTTTAAATATTAACCATTCATGAACACTGGTCAATATAGCCCCCAAGTGTTTGAATGGACATCATCCCAAATAGGAATGTCACCAATACAACACACATGCATCTAACATAATGTGTGGTGTGTCACTATATGGTCGTCCTGTTTGCACCAGCCATCAAACACCCTCACAAAGTCAAGTGAATGACCAAATAGTATGTGCAACACGTGGTAATGGAAAAAACTTCATTAAAACATGTAGCAATCATTATATTTCCAAAAATATGAGCACTTCTACGGTGGGCCAGTTGTCCAAGTGGTCCTTGGTAGACCAGTTTTTGAATTCATTATAATAATATTTAACTTTTTTTTATTTTATTTTTTTATGATAAAGCCAAATATAATTTTCCAAATATGAGATATCATTCATGTCCTTCATTAAAGAACAATAGCTGGTTGTCTTGTCTGAAAGTAAATGGCTACTTTCACAGGAGGAAAACCCAGTGGTGGTAATGTGGAGTAGCTGAGAAGGGGATTTTTGGTTGGTTGAATTTTTAATACCAGACACGGTTTTCTTAATCGTTTACAGTGGTGCGGGTTAGTTTTTCATAATTGTTTACAGTGGTGCATGTAACAGTTGTGTTGCTGTCAATTGTCAAAGTCTGTGGTGTTTCCATCGTAAATCAACCAAACTTATTTATATTGCTAACCTCAATAACACCGAAATCATCCAAAAACAAAAACCATTCGAAGAAGGGAAAACAACAACTTGAAAAATTATTCCGTCAACACATAATAAAAAATGACGACACTAACAATAACCATAAATAATTACCAACATAACAACCACACCTCCAACCAGCATCACCGGCTTCTACCTATTACGAAACTTTTCATACCATTCCGACGGCAATTGACCATAGTGAGTTCTTCAACAACACACTGCAATTGTCTTGCTCTTGCCATTGACACCAACAAACAATGTCAACCCCAATCTGCCAATCGCCCATGAATCCCTAATCCAAATATCCTAACAATCAAACTTTAACCAGAATGTTCCAAACACCGAAAAATCCTTAATCGAAATGTCCGATGAAATCCCAAATTGAAAATTCCTCTTTAATATTGAAATCCCTAATTTTTAATAAAGTGCAACATTGTAAATTACATCTAAAATCTATACCCAAGGGAAATTAAAAATATATGGATTTAAGAAATTTAACAAATTATTTGAACCGTACAATATTTAAATGAAAGATCTAACAGCAACAAAAAAACTGGTCCACCGAGAACCACTTGGACAACTGGTCCACGGTAGAAGAGGTCCAAAAATATATGCAAAGATCTAATTTCAAATTTGGCTCATCATGTCTGTGTTTCTACTTAGTACCTTAAGATAGGTTTTTGGCCTTTAGTTCATAAACAACATCAACACATCCCTTAATTCACCATTCATCTCAACAATGCATTAGAGCATTAACTTCTGCTTGACTAAGATAACAAAAGTAAGAATAACCACCCTCTGTACACTTTGTAGCTTATGGTTAAAACAACTAATTTGCCTTTGAGCCAACCAACCAATACAAATACCCCTACATGTCACACACTAAATTATAGGTCAAGACTATCCACACATTGACATATGCACCTCTTGTATTATGAATTTCGAAAAAGTTTGGAGAAATAAAAAAATATGAACTAAAAAAAATATTTCAAAAAACTAATATTAGATACACTTGTAACATTGTGTTAAATGACTTGAAACAAAAAAAAAAATCAACAATAGATATACATGAACAAATTTTGTAAAGGAATTATCTAAAAATTGGAAACAACATTAGGATCTCAAAAAGAATTAGCAGTACAATATTAACAAAAGAAACAAAACTGAAAATATTGATCTATTGTAAGAAGTGATATTAAAGTATTAGATAATTTAATTACCAATCCATAATATATAGCAGAAGGAATGGCTAGCCTCACGAATGTGAGAATGTTACGCAGTACCTAATTGCAAAAAGCATGTAAAAAAGGTGAAGTAAAAAAAGGGAAAAGTAAAAAAAAGAAAAGATTGAAACCAATTTTAATATCAAATCACAAAGGTAGGTTTTCTTCAAAAGAGAAATGGTAAAGAAAAAACCAAAATTCACTTGTTTTTAGAAAAAAAAAAAAAAAGTAAGTCCAACTTTATGATAAAAATAATTCCCTTACATAGAATTCCAAATGTACATGATATTTACTAAAACATAACATTTCTATGGCATTGTCAACTTCTGGTTGACGTATATCAACCTTGTTAGAAAGAAAAATACCTTCCATTCTTCAATTATATTTCAATAGCTTCTGTATCTTTATGAATTTGTTCATGTTCTTTCCTTGAAGAGGAAACAACAACTTCAATTCCTTCTCGAAATTTGCCAATTCTCACTTTGTGAATTTTAGTGCGACTGCAAGGTGTTTTTCCTCTTTGATTACATATAATAGCTTAGGTAGAATAGCTTTAATATGCAAGATTCAAATGATTGTTTACAATAGTAAGCAAGGTGATATGAAACAATTTTGAATAACCCAACTATTATAATCCAAAAACAAATGTTTTCTTGGACAACCCGAAATTCAGATAAGATATCATTTTGCTTCTACCAAACAAATCTACATAAGTCTTAAAATATAAGAAGGCACATGCAAGCATATAACAAATCAAGTAGTATAAAATAAAACATTTGATTAGACTAAAAATACCTAAGATATTATGACTTTGTGAGTTTGTGATCCTTTCAATCTTAATATAGATAAAACAAAGACTTAAATATGTTTTTAGTCCTTCAAATATGAGTCATTTTTCTTTTGGTCCTCCAAATTAAAAGTTACTTTTTTTAGTCCCTCAAAGTCGAAAAATGTTTTTTTTCCTCTCCATAGCAGGTACCAAACAGTGAATAACAGATTTGCAATTTGTGGCAGCTTTTAGCCGCCAAAACTTAATTTTATAATTTAAATTTTAAAGAATGAATTTTGGGGGTTTAAAACCCCCACAAATTGTGAAAAGAAAAAAAAAATCTTGACCAAAATGCATGGACAACCCCCCTGCTATCATTTCCCACCTGTAACCCTCCATGGAGCCTTCTCCCCCATCACTCCTTGCGAAGACAAGTTCTTCATCAAACTTCCTTGCTACAACTTCGTTTGGAGCAGTGATCGAAACCCCAAGTTCCAAAGCATCGTCACCCGCATCATGAACAACAACCTTGGAAGACCCATACCCCCTCTAAGGCACCAACACCAACTTTTCTTATCAACAAAATCAAATTAAAATGCAAATAATAAATAATAGGCTTAAATAACTTTTAGGTCCCTGATAAATTTTCAAATTTTGCTTTGAGTCCTTGATAACTTTTTTCGTTGTTTTGAGTCCCTGATATATTAAAAGTTTTGTTTTTGGTCTCTGTTGACGTGACACTGTCTCAATAGTTGATATATATTTGGAAGATCTGTTCAGATGGTGCCATGTCATCCCTTAACTGACGTTAGGGACTCCAACAAAAGTTTTGATATATCATGGACTCAAAACAATGAAAAAATTTATCAGGGACCCAAAGTAAAATTTGGAAATTTATCTAGAAACTAAAAGTTATTTAAGCCTAAATAATAATAAATAATTAATAATTCAGACTTAATTTTGTGCAGGTGAAGTCGTTTAAGGATAAGAGTGAAGTGGATGCGTGGCTTTTCAATAACCCTATGCATTGTCCAGGAGCACTTCATTTTTTGTTTTTATTTTTTTATTTTTTCAAGAGAGTTTCTATGGTACATTCAATAATTTTGGAGGTTTTGATACTGTTATTATTTTAACCAATCAAATTACATATTATCTTTCTTCTCATTAATTAAAAAATACTTTTGTTTTTTTTTTCAAATTAGTACTTGATTAATTACAATTTAAAAAAAAATTATGACTATTTTAAATTAGAAAATCTGATTAAACATAAATTTAGAAGTCTAAACCCTAATCTCTTTTACCGGTAAACCACGCTAAATGTGAACCCTAATCTTTTTCACTTTTTTCACCGGTAAATTTTTTTTTTTGAACAGTTTCTAATTTTTTTTGAAAGCCACGGTTGTAATTGTGTGGAAAGTGGAAACCCCAAACACCATCATGATTGTGACAATCTCTAATTGGTTCTGTTGCGAGTCCCACATCGGGTGGTTAACGAGCCTGGTGAGTGCTTATATAGCTGGGTAGGCCACCCCCTTATGAACCGGTTTTTAAGGGGACCTTTCGGATGCCTGGCCGCACTTTAATATGGTATAAGAGCTGGTTCTGCCCGGTGGTGTGGATAGTGCGCTAGCCCTCGCTTGTGGTGACGAGCCCAGGCTCGAGGGGGCGTGTTGCGAGTCCCACATCGGGTGGTTAACGAGCCTGGTGAGTGTTTATATAGCTGGGTAGGCCATCCCCTTATGAACCGGTTTTTAAGGGGACCTTTCGGATGCCTGGCTGAATTCTAATAGGTTCTGGTTATAAAAAACTATGGATGAATCCGTGAGAACTTCTACTTTCAGAGATGGAAAAGGCGATGAAACCATCCAAGTGATTCGTTTTGGTAGTTTTTCAATCACATATCACACAAACACAATATTGTTTTTCTTATATATTAGCAAAATTGGGCTGCGAAAGGAATGATGCTCTCAGGATATGTGGACTTCGGGGTAACTTCTCTATGCTTGCCTGATTTTTTATAAAATTTCTTTAGTTCGATAAAGGAATATACAAATATACCTGTGTTGTGGGAAATTCTTATGGCAATGATCCAAGTAAAAGGGCTTGACGTTTTGGGATTTTGGGAGAAAGAGAACAAAAATGATTTGGTATGTTTTGTTGAGGTTTGAGTTTGTGATGTTTTGATAGGTTTATTGAGGTTTGAAAGTTCATTTAAAAAATATATATTTTAATTAAATAGGGACTAAACTGAAATTTATAATAAAATTATTACTAAATATCAAAATAATGATATGATAATGTAACTTAATAATTATTGGTGAAAAAACTAACCGTATCAAAACCCCTAAAATTAGTGGGGGCATTAGGGATGGAAATTCTACCCAGACCTATAGGTACCGGCAAAAATTACCCACGATGGGTAGAGTAATTATCTACTTAATGGGTATGGGCTTGGGTACGGGTACGGGCAATTACCCACAAATTTTAACGGGTACGAGTGCGGGTATGGGTACCTTAGTACCCAACCCTACCCAGACCCATAATAATAATAATAATAATAATAATAATAATAATAATAATAATAATACCTAAGAGATAAATCATATTCCTTAATCCATCAAAAATAAAAAAAATATCACGTTCTTTATTTGCTAAGAGATATATCACGTATTTAATTCACAACAAAAAAGGATTATATTGCTCATAAAGATAGATCATGATATTTAATCTTTATTCACTTAAAGATAGATCGCGTTCCTTAATTTAAAAATAAAATCACCTTCCTTATTTGCTTTTTTTTTTTTTATCAATCTTTCCTATTTATTATATTAAGATCTTTGAATGAGATTTTAATTTAATTACTAATGTATTTTTAATCAATATTTTATTTATCAATTTTTATAATTATTTAAAGTGTGAGTAACGGGTACGGGTACGGGCAGTTAGGTACCTAACGGAGAAGGGCACGGGTATTAAAGTTACTACCCACGTGGGTATGGGTCCGGGTCTGGGGTTTTTTTTAAAGAGCGCGCATGGGGATGGGTATTATAGTACCCTACACAGACCCTACCTATTGCCATCCCTAGGGAGTATCATAGAAACTTTTTTTTTTCAAATCAGTTTTTATAAATTGTTTTTTAATGAAAAGTTTTGTAATATTGAGATTTCAATTAATGCTTGGTATAGAAGATCTATGGCAATTGTTAGTCATTTGCTTTTTACTATTTTTTGTTTTTATTTTTTATTTCCTTTTTACAATTTGTGGCAGTTTTAAACTCCAGAAATCATATTTTAAAATTTAAATTATAAAATCAAATTTTAGCATCTAAAAGCTGTTACAAATTGCAAATTTCTTATTCTGCATTTGGCACCTACCATGGAAAGAGACTAAAAAAAGTATTTCCCAATTTTGAGGGACTAATGTTGAGTCATAAGATGAATCAGGACCCTCAATATTTTGATTTTATGCAAAACAAATATTAAGTAAAAAGATTGCGTCTTATAAATGCCAATAGACGAAAACGTTGGATCTGCGTCTATAAGATACAGATGATACACAGATAGACGCTTAAGTCTGAAGAAGCATTTAAAGGCATAGTAAATGCTTTTTCATTTTGTAATCTGTTTTGTAGGGAATGTTCATAGAACATCCTCCTAGGATCTGTCGAAGTGCATAAAAGGGAAACAAAAAAAAGAGTCAAAGTATCAGAAGTTCCTCTGGCCTCAAAAGACGCGCTAAGCTAGCAATGAGTACTTGTCTGAGCAAGCGATGTGACCACTGCAACAGAAGGATATCGAGTATATCTCAAGAAAGATAAGCAGAATGTTTTATCAGCTTAGAATGACAAGTTGGTGACAAGTATTTAATATTGGCATTAAATGTCCCTCAACCACTTTCCTTTAGACGTTGGTCAGACACAAGAAAGAAGACCATTTAAAGACAACGGTTACTTCCTCAGCAAGTCTATATATAGAAGAAGATTTGAAGTGCTACAGACACACACACAAGCTGAATTCATATTTCAAGCATTCTTTCAAGCCTTCATTCTTTCTCTTGTAAATTCTATTTGTAAAAGCTCTCAAACCACTTGTGTATCCTGAGAGAAAAAGACTTCGTTCTTAACCTTGTATATCCGTCTGTAAGACGATAGTTAAAAAGTCTGTGCACCCCTTACAAAAACAAATCTTGTGATTTGTTTTAGAGCCAGAAGTGGCTTGGTAGTAAAGAATACTTGGGTTTTTAGCTTAGAGAGGCTAAGTGTGAAAAACTACTTGGGTGAGCTAGAAGTGGCAGTGAACAATACTTGTAACTTGTGAAAGTTAGTGGAACTTGGTAGTTTGCCAAGAACTGGACGTAGTCTCGGGGTGAGACAAACCAGTATAAATTCTTGTGTTGTCTTTCTTGATCTTTTATTTCTTATAACTGCTTGAATTGACTTTGTCTTGTGATTTAAACTCGTTTTCTTAAAAAGGCTTTCATCTGTGAGTTATGGTCTGTTAAAACGTTTTCTTCAAAAACAGTTTCTTTTGTTCACAGACGATATACCCTTCTTATAAAAAGTTTGCGATTTTTTTTTATAAATCACAATTCAACCCCCCTTCTTGTGATTTTTGCCTTTACAGTTTGGTATCAGAGCTTAACCTCTAAGGGTTGAGCACCTGACCGTGTCTAGAGAAAAGATCCAGATGGCGAGTCACGAGAATCAGTTCATTCCCGAGGGAGCCTCTCTAACAAGGCCTCCAGCCTTTCTTGGAGATAACTATCCCTACTGGAAAGACCGCATTGAGATGTACATCAAGTCCAATCAGTATCAACTATGGAACATCATCATGAATGGAGATATTCCTATCACAAGGCCCGAAGATCAATAGACTCAAGATGACTACAACATCCTTCAACTCAACAACAAGGCCAGATATACTCTGACCTGCGCGTTAACCATAAATGAGTACAAGAAGGTGCGTAGACTAAAGTCGGTCAAAGAAATTTGGGATTCTCTCTGCACCAACTATGAAGGAACAGAAGATGTTCAACTAAGGAAAGCTGCCACTCTGACCAGACACTATGAGAGTTTATCCTGAAAGAAGGAGAAAGTGTTGATGACATGTTTGGGAGACTTCAGGTTCTTATCTCAGACCTTGAATCCCTTGGGCACACATATACTAAAGCTCAGATCAATATGAAGATTCTTGATAGTATGCCCAAAGTGTGGGAACCCAAGACCACAACTATCCAAGAGGCAAGGAACACGAGACTTTGTCTTAGAATGAGTTGTTGGGAGTTCTACGAGTGCATGAAGTGCATTTGCAGAACAGAGACCAACTGCCTACAAACAACGTAAACAATTCTGCTACTCTTAAAGTTGGTGAAACTAGCACCAAAAATGAAGAAAAGAAAAGAACCCCCAAAACTCTGAAGGTTCAAAAGGTTCAAACAGATGAATCAGACAAAAGCTCTGCTGGATCTACAAACGATGAGGTTGTGCTCATGGAAAGAAAGTTCAAGCAAATGCTGAAGAAGAAAACAAGTTCAGAAAGTCCTCCAGGAAAAAGGATTCCGGATTCAAGAAGAAGGATAAGGAGGACAATCAGGAGATCATCTGCTTCGAGTGCAGAAAGCCTGGACACATGAAGTCTGAATGTCCAAGGCTAAACAAAAAGAAGTCCTATGGTGGCAAGAAAAAGAAGAAGAGTCTGATGGCCACATAGGACGACTCAGATAGTGAGTAAAGCAGCAGTTCAGACGATGAGCAAACAAATATCTGTCTGATGGCAGAGACAGAAGAAAAGGTTGAGGTAAAAACTTGTTCTGAATCTGAAAGCTCATCTGGTTCTTCATCAGACGATGAAGAAAAGATGCCTTATGACGTTTTACTTCAGAATTGTCATATGATCTCTCAGCAATGTAAAAAATTTAAACAAAAACTCAAAAAAACTATTTGTGAAATAGAATTGCTGAAGAAATCAAATGCAGAACGGGAAGAAAAAGCCAAGACTCTTGAAGAGAGCCTAAGTCAAACTAGTACCTTAAGTAAAACAGACGATTCATCCATAGTTGAAAAACTAAGGGAGGAAGTAGCCTGTTTAACTAAGGATTTTGGGAAGTTTCTGGAGAGTTCTAACACTCTCACTACGCTTTTAAAATATCATAAACATTCCCATGATAAATCTGGTTTAGGCTTAGAAAAAGATGCATCTACTTCTACTCAGTCTGATCCAGACAAATGTGACTTCTGTGGAAAGTCTGGATACTCCAAGTTCAAATGCATACACAAGAAGAAGCAAATGTCTAAAGGCACTAATGCTGCTGGACCCAAGAAGATTTGGGTACCAAAGTCTCAGATTATGCCTATTTCAGATATCCTTGGTAGGAAAAGGCAAGGGTTCGAGCTGGTACTTGGACAGTGGCTGCTCATGACACATGACGGGAGAAAAGTCCATGTTCCTAGACCTAAAGCTAGTTGAAGGCAGAGTAGTTGCCTTTGGAGGCATCGGAAAAGGACGCATCACAGGCGTAGGTAAAGTTGGTATGTCCTCCCTAACCTCCATAGACAATGTCCTATGAAGGTCTGAGGTATAACCTACTAAGCATAAGTCAATTGTGTGACAATGGTTATATAGTCTGTTTCAACAAGGACAGAGGTATAGTCAAAACAGATGATGGAAAGTCTGTCTTTTCTGTCAGACGACACAATAATCTGTATGAAATTGATCTTATAGATCTTAGCAAACAGAAGGTAACGTGTCTGCTATCCAGAGAAGATGAAAGATGGATTTGGCATAAAAAGCTTGGGCATGTGAATCTGAAACACATTTCAAAAATTTCGAAAAAGGGTTTAATAAGAGGATTGTCTGAGATTTCGTGGAAAACTCATCTTCTCTGTGAAGCAAATCAAAAGGGGAAACATATTAAAACTTCTTTCAAATCTAAAAATGTTGTTTCCACCTCTAGACCATTGCAACTCTTGCATATGGATTTATTTGTCCTACTAGAACGTTGAGTCTGGGCAGAAAGAAATATGGCTTCGTTATTGTAAATGACTATTCAAGATATCCATGGGTATATTTTCTAGGCCATAAACATAAGTCTTTGAAGGTCTTTGAAATATTCTGTAAACGAGTTCAAAATGAAAAAGGCTTTTGCATCTCTAGCATCAGAAGTGATCATGGAACTAAGTTTGAAAATGCTGAGTTCAAATCTTTCTGCAAAAAGAATGGGATTTTCCACAACTTCTCTTCACCGAGAACACCTCAGCAAAATGGGGTAGTTGAAAGGAAAAACCGAACTCTGCAGGAGATGGCTAAGACCATGCTCTGTGAGAACTCTCTACCTAAACACTTATGGGCAGAAACACTGCTTCTTATGTTCAAAATAGAGTATTAATCAGACCTATGATTGAAAAGATTCCTTATGAACTATGGAGAGGAAGAAGACCCAACATTGCTTACTTTCATCCTTTCGGATGTGAGTGTTACATATTAAACACTAACGATCAATTGGGAAAATTTGATTCTAAGGTGGACAAGGGTGTCTTTCTAGGATATTCTGATACATCTAAGGCTTCTAGAGTTTTCAATACTAGAACCTTAGTTGTAGAAGAATCTATCCATGTTAAGTTCAATGGTGGACTAATGTCTGATATGAGACTATCAAATCTTGAGGATGATTTTCAGATATGCAGATAGGTCCGTCTGTAGCACCAAAGTCAAATGAAGTTCAACCTCTTCAGGAAATTCTTCCTCAGATTGAAGGAGCGTCTGGCTCTCAACCACAGACAAGGGACTGGAAATTCGTAACCTATCATCCATAAGATCAGATAATAAAATATCAGAAAGAAGGCGTAAAGACCAGATCATCCTTCAGAGATCAAGCATCTTATGCTTTCATCTCAGAAATAGAGCCAAAAATGATAGATGAAGACCTGACAGACGATGACTGGATCTTAGCCATGGAAGAAGAATTGAACCAGTTTACCAAAAATGATGTCTGGAACCTAGTTCCCAAGCCAAAGAATAAAAGCATCTTGGAACAAGATGGGTCTTCAGAAACAAACTAGATGAGCAAGGAAAAGTGGTAAGAAACAAAGCTAGGTTAGTAGCTCAAGGCTAGAATCAGCAGGAAAGTATAGACTTCACTGAAACCTTTGCTCCTGTAGCTAGATTAGAAGCTATAAAAATCATGCTTGCATTTGCTGCTCACAAAAACATTAAGCTTTTTCAAATGGATGTTAAAAGTGCATTTTTAAATGGTTTTATTGAAGAGGAAGTTTATGTTAAACAACCTCTTGGTTTCAAAGATTCCACTCTGACAGATCATGTTTTTAAACTCAAAAAGGCTCTGTATGGTCAGAAGCAAGCACTCGTGCTTGGTATGATAGATTGAGCTCTTTTCTCTTAGAAAATGGCTTTATGAGAGGCAAAGTAGACACTACTCTTTTCAGAAGAGAAGTCGGCAAAGATTTTATTATAGTTCAAATTTATGTTGATGATATCTTTGGAGCTACTAATGAATCTTTGTGCAAGGATTTTTCTGATCTGATGAAAAGCGAGTTTGAAATGAGTATGATGGGAGAACTTAAGTTCTTCTTAGGACTTCAGATCAAACAAGATAGTAAGGGAATCTATATTCATCAGCAGAAGTATACCAGGGAGCTTCTTAAGAAGTTCAAAATGGAAGATGCTAAACCTATGAAAACACCTCTGCATGCTTCCAGTCCTTTGAGCAAAGACGAATAAGGTAAACCAGTAGATTAAACGATCTACAGAGGTATGATTGGTTCACTTCTTTATCTTACAGAAAATAGACTTGATATTATGCATAACGTCTATCGGTGCGCTAGATTTCAGTCAGATCCTAGAGAGTCTCATCTCAAAGTTGTTAAAAGGAACTTACGTTATCTAACGGGAACCACTAACCTTAGTCTGTTCTATAAGAAAAATCAAGATTTCAGGTTAGTAGGATATTGCGACGCAGACTATGCAGGAGACAAAGTTGAACGAAAAAGTAGAAGTGGAGGATGCCACTTTATAGGACCCTGTCTCATTTCATGGGCAAGCAAAAAGCAGAACTCGATTGCTTTATCAATTGTAGAAGCTAAATATGTGTCTGCTGCAAGTTGCTGCTCACAGCTGCTATGGGTAAAATATCAATTAGAATATTACTTTAGTTTTGAAAACAATATACCTATATATTGTAACAATACTAGTGCAACCAATCTATCAAAAAATCCCATTCAACATTCTAAGGCAAAGCATATTGAAATCAGATATCATTTCATTCATGATTATGTTCAAAAAGGTGTTTTCGATATTAAGTTTGTAGATACAGATAACCAATGGGCTGATATCTTTACAAAACTTTCTAAAGAATGTTTCGTCTGTATTAGGGATCATCTGCATATGCACATGCTTTTATATTAATGTTTGTATTCATCAGACGATACCCTTTGTCTTGTCTATTTTCATTGATCTATTGGAACTAATGTGTTCAAGCGAAGTGACCACTGCAACTGAAGGATATCGAGTATATCTCAAGAAAGATAAGCAGAATGTTTTATCAGCTTAGAATGACAAGTTCGTGACAAGTATTTAATGTTGGCATTAAATACCCCTCAACCACTTTCCTTCAGACGCTGGTCAGACACAAGAAAGAAGACCATTTAAAGACAACGGTTACTTCCTCAAAAGGTCTATATATAGAAGAAGATTTGAAGTGCTAAAGACACAACACACAAACTAAATTCATATTTCAAGCATTCTTTCAAGCCTTCATTCTTTCTCTTGTAAATTCTATTTGTAAAAGCTCTCAAACCACTTGTGTATCCTAAGAGAAAAAGACTTCTTTCTTAACCTTGTATATCCGTATGTAAGACAATAGTTAAAAAGTCTGTGCACCCCTTACAAAAACAAATCTTGTGATTTGTTTTAGAGCCAGAAGTGGCTTGGTAGTAAAGAATACTTGGGTTTTTAGCTTGGAGAGGCTAAGTGTGAAAAACTACTTGGGTGAGCCAGAAGTGACAGTGAACAATACTTGTAACTTGTGAAAGTTAGTGGAACTTGGTGGTTTGCCAAGAACTGGATGTAGTCTCGGGGTGAGACAAACCAGTATAAATTCTTATGTTGTCTTTCTTGATCTTTTATTTCTTATAACTGCTTGAACTGACTTTGTCTTGTGATTTAAACTCGTTTTCTTAAAAAGACTTTCATCTGTGAGTTATCGTATGTTAAAACGTGTTCTTCAAAAATAGTTTCTTTTGTTCACAGACGATATACCCTTCTTATAAAAAGTTTGCGAATTTTTTTTTATAAATCACAATTCAACCCCCTTCTTGTGATTTTTGCCTTTACAACTAAAAAAAGCAACTTTTAATTTGGAGGACTAAAACAGACATACCCTCATATTTGAGGGACTAAAAACATATTTAAGCCTAAAACAATATTAGACTAATTTAGAAAAGAAATATAAATTTAAGACTTCAATGATGTAATTGGAGAATGGAAATAGGCATAATATCTGTTAGTGTGAGAGGAGAACAAACAAAAGTGAAAAGAACATTGAGTACAAATTTAAATTGTTCTTGTTCTTCCAAAAAAGCTGAAATCAGAAAAGAATAGTGAAAATGGAATTTTATAGTCGATATGATCTTTTTAGAGAAATAACATTATATAAGAAATCTGATAAGGAAACTACAAAACAACTTGATGAAAGAAGATTTAAAAAAAGTCAATATATAATTAATAGAAGGAAAAAAAAATTGAGAACTTCATGTTTATTTGGGAGATTTTCATACTACAGTTGTAGACGCAAAAAGGAAAAAGCAATATCTACTAGAGTGGATGCTATTTCACTTATTCTACTACCAAAATCGTGTCTCTTTAGCTCTCACCAACAATTTCATTCAAACAGGTAAATCTCACATGTCTAAAAAAAATATTAATATGATAGATAACCTACTGAAAGATGTCCACAAAACCCCATAATAATGTCCAGCTTCTACATTTTAAGTTTTAACTATTTCAAAATCAACCTTTTCTCCTATTTCTAAAAGACTGACTAACAATTATATTTATATTTGGAACTGATTTAATTTTAGAGTAGATTGGAATTCAAAGAAACTACAAATTGTATGAGTGATGTAGAGAGATCGATAGAGACAGACAAAAAGATCGATAGCAAACTTTTTTTAGAAGCTCTTTTTTTAAGATTTACACATAAAAATAAATTCCTTAAAAATTTAAAAACTTTTATGTAGATATTATTTGACCCAGCTTCCCTTTTTAAAGAGAAAAAAAAGTTTAAAATAAGCTAGCCAAATAGTGCCTTATATATGGAGACAATGGTTGAATTAACTATGGAAATTATCTGTAACATCCCTAATTTACGGACCTTAGAAATAAATAATAAAGAGATATTTTTATGGAATAGTCTATATATTTAATGGTTAAAGGATACCCTTAGGCATTATTAATAATAGTTACCTTATAATAAGATACAATAGAAATAAGATAATAGGACCTTGATGGAGAGTCAAGACCCAAGATGGGCCAAGGCCCACTAAGCCCACACACACGCCACATACTTTATATAGAGAAGGAGAAGGGAAAGTTAGAGAGAGAAAGCGAAAGAAAGAAAGAAAGTTAGAGAGAAGGAGGAGAAGAAGGAAGAAGAGGAAGAGAAGAGAAGTGGAGCAGAGATCCGAGACCCAGTGCCCCGGAGCTCAGATCCGAGACCCATAGTGTGAGTGATTCATCCCCTTGTCTTATCCATCCCTCCATGGTTCTTTTTCTCTTGTTTATCTCTTTTTCCCCTCTTTGATCCCTAAGTGAGATTTTGGGTTTTTGGTGATATTGTTTGATTAAGGGGTTTTTCGGGTAAATCAATCGGTTAGAAATGTAATAGAAGTGTTTAGGGTTTGATTCTATGCTTGGGAGAGTCTTTGCATAGGGTTAGGATGAGTGGGTAAGCCATTAATGGCCATGGAGCTCGCAGGTCGCAACACCTGTTTTCGCTCATGCTCAGCATGAAATTTTGGGGATGCTGGGCATGAGAGATTCAGTATGTGTTTTTAGGTCCAGGGGTTCTCATGCTCAGCATGAAAGTTGGGGATGCCGGGCATGAGAGAGTCAGTAGCGATTTTTAGTTCCAAGAGAGCTCATGCTCAGCATGAAAGTTGGGGATGCCGGACATGGGAGAGTCAGTAGCGATTTTTATTTCCAGGAGAGGTCATGCTCAGCATGAAAGTTGGGAATGTCGGGCATGAGAGACTTAGTAGCGATTTTTAGTTCCAGGAGAGCTCATGCTCAACATGAAAGTTGGGAATGCCGGGCATGAGAGAGTCAGTAGTGATTTTTAGTTTTAGGAGAGCTCATGCTCAGCATGAGAGCTTGCGCGGCCGGGCATGGGGCTCTGGCTTAGCACGAAAGTTTGTGCGGCCAGACTAGAATTTGGTTAATTGATATTCTTTTGAATCTTTTCCCTTTCTATTTATATGATTTTAAAATGTTTGTATAAATGTAGTATGTTTAATTATAAGATGATTATGTTATTTTTAAGGTATTTAGATTATTGTGTGGGATTGTATTTGTGTGGTTATGCCTTATTCTTAGGATTGATTGTATGTACGATAAACCCTCTTTAATAAAAGATACATAAAATATTAAAGACTATACCTATGCCTCTTAGTAAAAAGGTGGGGAGTTTCCCCTAAGTTTCAGAAAAAGGTTTTTAAGCAAAGTTTATAGTGTCATTAAAGGTTTTTAGTAAAAGATATCCCCTCAGTGACATAGGGTGGAACCTTCCCCAGTACCAGTCAAAGGGCTAACGTTCTGTTTGTTACGCACGATGGAATTAATATAGAACGGACGGAATTAACATAGCTTTGTTTGTTACAATTGATTTTAAGAAGAAATAAGTTTAAAATATGTGGATCTCATTTTTTTATTTCCATCTGCACACTATGCGGAAAAGGTAAATGTACTTTTGTCGTGAATGAATAATGACTTTTATATCCTTTTTTTTGTCATGTTACTTTTGTGTTTTTATTTTATCAAGGCTATAAGAGTAATTTTGATACATTATTAAATTCTCTCCTTTTATTTCTTTCGTACCAAACAACTTTACAATATTATTTCTACTTTATTTCTCACATATTTCTCTTTAATCAAACAACCCAATATTCTATTTTATTTTTCTCTTTTTTCAAATTATCTCTCTTTTATTTCAATCTATCTTATTTCTCTCCTCACAATCAAACACACCCTAAGGATCCTATATGTCACCAAGGAGTGATGAGTTTTAGAAAGGTTATGAAAAGAATTCTTTATGAAAAGGTTTAATGAAAGAGTTTTCAAAGGAAAGTTATGATCCCAATAAAGGGAATAAGTCATGTTAAAGGGATAAGAGGCCCCCTTAGTGGTGAGCGAAGGGACCGTCACCCAGACACCCATGGGGGAAAACCAACCTTCTTCATAGGGAGAAGGGGTTCTTCATAGAGAAGAACAAGTTAGAGAGGAGACTCCTCCTTATAACGGAGTTGTAGTCAACCCACTTGGATTGGTGGGGATTAATTAAAGGTTGTGAGCAAGAGGGACGCCTCTTGATGGCTAGAGCTCAGCCAATAAAGGTAATGACGGAACTCAAGATATAACTTAAATAAAAGAATAATACCAACCACACAGTTGTAGAAACAATCTATGATATGTTGATGTGCTTGATGTATGTATGTTCTATGTTAGAACATGAGAGGAGTCATGAGCCTAGTTGTTAGGTGAGTGATGTAAGATATATCTATACATTAGATGAGGATGTATGTAGCTGGATACTACCCTTAGAGGTAGGAGAGGGGTTATACACATAGAAAGTTAATGTAAGCCACCGAGAGAGGTATGCAAGATGTTATGCCTCACAGAGAAAGGCGATGTAAGCCCAAGTTGGGCAAGTCAGAGGAAGGAAAGATTATGCACGTTCCCATCCAGTGTTATAGTAAAGTGAGACCCTAGTAAGTGGTCAAGAAGAAAAGAATGATGTTCAGGTGCCTTAGTGCACTAGTTGCCTTAGATTTGGCATAGGAGACCAACTCTAAGTGCCAAAGCAACTAGGCATGGCAAAAAAACCCATACCCGCGGGTACCCGACCGAACCCGTCCCGACTTTGATGGGGAATACCCGCTCTAATCGGGCACGGGTACGGGTACGGGTAATACCCGACTTTTCTAACCGGGTACGGGGACGGGGATGGGTATGTATCTATACCCGTACCCGTCCCCATCCCCGAAATAATAACTACTACTATTATTTTAGCCTATTCATTTTATGTATATTATGAAAATGGCACCGTCCTTTTTAACCTTATTTTTTTATTCTTGGCTTGCCTTAACCGAATAATTGTACAGTTTTCTTAAAACGGAAAAAGAAAAATAGTTTTATTTGTTCTGTGACTGTTCCTAAATTGGTTTTCATACATATTCTGATACTTGTGGATGGGTACGGGGATGGGTCGGGTATACCCGACCCCGAACGGGGATGGGGATGGGTAAAAAAAATTATCCCTGTCGGGGATCGGGGACGGGAACGGGGACGTGTGTGGGGAGCGGGGACGGGGACGGGGAACCACATACCCGTACCCGCCCCGCCCCGTTGCCATGCCTAAAAGTAACATGCATGATGAGGTAATAGTTGTGAGTGTGAGCATCTATAATATAAAAGAAAAGAGAAGCCAGGAGAGTTAAGAAAATGATCTTTAGAATAGAGAGTCAGCCTAGAGTCCTTGGAACACTCACTGAGACATTATGTCTCATCCCGTTTAGTTTCCATGTTTTTACAGGTTAGCAGGTGGACACCTTGTGGGAAGAGCTTGGAGCACGGAGCTGTCTTCCTGAAGGAAGATGTTATTAGTATAGCATTGTATAATTCCCAATGAATGGGAATTTAGTTTATGTTTTATGTATCTTGCTTATGTCTTGTACGACACATAAGTGCCAAGAGCTTTGTACTAGATTTATTTCATGTAATATAAGTTTAAGTTTTAATTTCCGCATAGTTAACTCTGATATTCTTATATACTAATTTCTATTAATTTAACAATATAAGGAGAAAAAGGTAATATCCTCTAGGGTGTTACATTATCTATTTGAAATCATCAGTTATAAGAAAACATTATAATTGAAATAATCAATTATAAGGAAACAAAATATTAGATTGGTTGACAAGATAATTATAAATTAATGCCTTTTTTTATCAAATAATATATATATATATATATATGGAATAGGATCCGTTTACACCAGATGTAAGTTTAAAATACTTACACCAAATCTACACCGTTAATATAAGTTAATCCTACGGTTTATAATATCTCAATAAATATGGTAACTTTATCATATTTTATGACAATCAATTAGTTAGGTTTAATCGATCAATTAGATCATTTAATTGATTTGATTTTCTGTATTAATTATTTATGAAAATTGTTGAACAATTAGTATTTTTTTTTACTAATTTTTCATGTAATAAAGTATATTTTATTTGTCTCTATTTATTATTTATATAGCAACAATATTTTTTAATGATTTGTTAAGAAGCAATACACGTTGCTATTGTATTAAGAATCAATACAATTATTTCTGACTCATTAAGAATCAATACACTTATTAAAAAAAATTAATATATAATATAATTACAAATTACAATTTAAACTTATTTATAAATTTTATTAACTTGGATTTTTATTTTATGCATTTTATTCTAAAAGCATTATGTTAGTATCTATTTATTTTAATTTTTTATTCTTAACTAATAATATATTTCAATAAATATACACTTTCTAAAACATTTCATTTCCATGTTTTATTTTCATATAATTGATTTTAAAAAGGAATTAATTATTAATAAATCATCAGAATGTATTTAACTATATATATATATATATATATATATATATATATATATATGAAAAATAAAACATACATGATAAAAATATCATTAATTTTTATTTTAACATAACGTATTTTGTTACGTTCAAAATGTTAATTCTCTTTAAATTTGTAAAAATAATAACAACGTGTATTGATTCTTAATGAATCATAAAAACATATTTTTTATTTGTTATGTATATATCATAAACTAGTGTTTTAGCCCGTGCGTTGCACTGACTTATTAAAATTTTCACTACCTTATTTATATAGTCAATAGAAAGAAATTTGAATAAAAAAATAGAATTATATAGCACATTGAAAGAAATTTTAAAAAAGAGATAATTATAAAAGAAATTAGAAACTATAAACTTAAAAAAAAAAAAAGGGAAGATGTAACAATGTAACTTTAATTTTTTTAATATTAACTTTGAAAATTGAAAAGTAAATTGAATTAAGGATTTAGAATTATTGACTAAAGATAGAAATATTCGAAATTAAAAAATAGAGTTAGAAAATCCGATAAAAGAAATATTAAAAAAAATAGATTAGAGAGTATAAAATTTGAAAAAAAAAATTATATAGTACATCGAAAGAAATTTTGAAAAAGAGATAATTATAAAAATAAATTAGAAACTATAATTTTTTAAAAGAAAAAAAAGGGAAGATATAATGATGTAACTTTAATTTTTTAATATTAAATTTGAAAATTGAAAAGTAAATTGAATCAAGAATTTGCAATTATTGATGAAAGAGAGAAATCTTCGAAATTAAAAAATAGAATTAGAAAATCAGATAAAAGAAATATTAAAAAAAACCCAAAAGATTAGAAAGTATAAAATTTGAAGAAAAAAAGAATTATATAGCGAAATTTGTAAAAAGAGAATAAAAAAAATTAGAAACTATAATTTTTTAAAAGAAAAAAAAAGATAAGGGGAAATGTAACTTTAATTTTTTTAAATTAACTTTGAAAATTGAAAAATAAATTGAATTAAGGATTTGAAATTATTTATGAATGAGATAAATCTTCGGAGTTAAAACATAGAGTTAAAAAAACTGATAAAAAATATTTTAAAAAAGTAAATAATGATTACAAATAATTAATCTAAGTTTTAGAAAATTTCTTAATACACCATATATCGTGATTTGTGATTAAATGATAGTATAAAACTATTTTATATAGCTAATACATAGTCTATTTTCTCATAAATTAATATATATATATATATATATATATATTATATGCACTTTAATTATTATTGATTCTTTAATTTAAATTTAAATTGGTGATTATGACAATTGATTTTTCTAGTTTTTAATTTCCTTTAATTACTTTTAATTTAAATTAATTTGTGTTAGTTGATTTCATTTACTTACTCTATCTCCTCTAAGTTTCTTATCATGATTTCATTTTATGTTTTTAATTATTTTTATTTAATCTGTTAATAAATTTTAATTTTAATTGATAAATGATCAATTTCCTTTACTTAACACATTCTCCTTCCATTTATATTATTATCATTTGTTCTTTCAATTCTTTGATCATTTAGTTATTACTGATCCAACAATTTAAATTTAGAATTATTTAAATTGATAATAATTATGAATGATAATTAATTTCTCCTAATTTTAATTTCTTTTAATTATTTATTTTTAATTTTTATTACTTTTAATTTCTCCTAATTAATTCCTAACTTTAATCTTTTAATCAATTTCAATTGATTGATTGATTTTATTTACTGAAATCTTTTCCCATTTATTTTATGACGTTTTATCCTTGAAATCCTTTGATTCATTAATTTAAATTTAAATCTATGATAATGATAATAAAATTGGTTCCAACTAATCTTAATTTCTGTTAATTACTTTTTCTTATTTACTTTTAATTTTAATTAATTTTAATTGGTAGATTTTTTATTTATCACAATTTCCTCTCAATTTCTTACTGTAGTTTTTTAATTACTAACTTTAATCCTTTAATTAATTTTAATTTTAGTTGATTTCTTTTACTTATCAAAATCTTCTCTCATTTATTTGTTGATTCTTTATCTTTTAAATCCTTTGTTTCTTTAATTAGATTTGTCAGTTAATTTAAATTTAAATCAATTTAAATTGATGATAATGATAATGACAATTAATTTCTCTTGCTTTTAAGTTCTTTCAATTATTTAATTTTCATTTAAGTTTAATTTTTAAATATTTTTTGCCATTTTTAAAATTTCAAATTGTTTTAATAAATAATGTTTTAATTTTCTTTTATCTTAATTACTATATTTATATAGTTTTATGAATTAAAAATAGATAAAAAAATTTCTCTAAAAATTTATATGTGTTGATAATAATTAATTTAATTATTCCAAATTTGAAATTAGAATATACATATATACGTCTCATAATTACCTTAATTACTATATTTATACAGTTTTATGAATTTAAATAGATAAAAATATCTTTATATTAATAAAAGTAAAGAAGTCTTGGAGGGAATTCTTATACAGTTTGAGCGGGAAATTTTTAGAGAAAATTTTTATCTATTTTTTAATTCATAAATTTATATAAATATAGTGAGTAAGGTAATTATTATAGGTATATATATATATATATTCTGATTTAAAATTCTAAATAATTAAATTAATTATTATCAACACATAAAGTTTTAGAGAAATTTTTTATCTATTTTTAATTCATAAAATTATATAAATATAGATGTATATACATTCTAATTTTAAATTTTGAATAATTAAATTAATTATCTTTATATTAATAAAATAAAGAAGTTTTGGAAGGAATTCTTATACATTTGAGTGAGAAATTTGTAGAGAAATTTTTTATCTATTTTTTAATTCATAAATTTACATAGATAAATATAGTAACTAAGGTAATTATGATAAGTATATATATTCTGATTTGAAATTATGAATAATTAAATTAATAATTGTCAACACATAAATATTTAGAGAAAATTTTTATCTATTTTTAATTCATAAAACTATATAAATATAGTAATTAAGGTAATGATGAGAGGTATATATATTCTAATTTGAAATTTTGAATAATTAAATTAATTATTATCAACACATAAATTTTTTGAGAAAATTTTTATCTATTTTTAATTCATAAAACTATATAAATATAGTAATTAAGATAATTATGATAAGTATATATGTTCTGATTTAAAATTCTTAATAATCTTAATAATAATAAAAGTAAATAAGTCTAAGCAGAAAAATCTTATGCAATTGAGCGGGAAATTTTTAGAGAAATTTCCATATATTTTTTAATTCAATAAACTATGTAAATATGGAAATTAAGTTAATTAGAAGAAGCATATATTATAATTTGAAATAACTAAATTATTAATTATAATAGACACATATATGTTTTAATTAAGGCAATGAAGATTATTCTAAATTAAAATAATTATATAATTTTAAATTAATTAGAATACTTATGGCTATATATATTCTTCTGCCTTTCATTATTTTTTCTTCAATCATTCATTGCACGCCACAATTTTTTGACCCATTTTTTTTACTGTTTTGCATACATTATCTATTGATGGAAATAAAGAAGAAATTATAGGTAAATCAATATTTTTACATCAATATTTTTACTTATTCTAAAAATTGTTCTTAATCAGTTGTTAACATTTTTACATTGTACTATTGTTTGAAGGTTCAGTCTTATTATCTACTATCGTATAAACAAAATGTTCATCAAGAAAAAAAATACTAAGTTACATATGAAGGAATGAATTGGTATGACACATTTTATAAATTAGTAAATAACATGTTTTACCCACAGTTTTTCTCCATTTTCTTCTTCAAGGTTGTACCTTTGTTAACTACAAAAAATGAAGTCAGAAAAATAAAATAAAACAATTGTATGTAAGGTATGGTCATAGAAAAGAAACACAAAAGAGTAGTACTATTATTAAAGAAGAGAGTAAACAATGATTAAAGGAGTAAATAATGAAGAAGGAAAAGAAAAATATTGATTTACCTATAATTTCTTCTTTATTCTCATCAATGGTGAATCTATGCAAAATAGTAAAAATATTTAAAATAAGTAAAAATATTGATGTAAAAAATAATTAAGAACACTTTTATTTAACTATGTGAATAAGTTCATAGTATGTAATTGATTAAAAATTAGGAAATATTGACATAACTAATAATATATATATCAGTTCATAGTATGTAATTGATTAATAATTAGGAAATATTGACATTAATAATTCTTGAGTTTACTTAAATTGTCTACTCAATTAATCCATCTTCCAAATTATAAATGTTAAATATAAAATATGACATAAAAAAATTCAATATGACAATAAATGAATAATAAAGTGAATCTTCTTATCAATCAAAATCACAATCAATTATAACTGAAATAATTTTAAAATAATTAAATACATGATAAGAAAATAATTATTATAGAAAGAAAATTAAAACAATATTATTAAAAAAATTGTAAATTTTAAATGACAAAAATTATTTAAAAAATTAATTAAAATGAAAAGTAAATAATTGTAACAAATTAAATGCAAGAGAAATCAATTGTCATTATCATTATCATCAATTTAAATTGATTTAAATTTAAATTAACGGACAAATGTAATTAAAGAAACAAAGAATTTAAAAGATAAAGAATCAACAAATAATTGAGAGAAGATTTAGATAAGTAAGAAATTAATCAACTAAAATTAATATTAATTAAAGGATTAAAGTTAATAATTAAAAACTACAGTAAGAAACTGAGAGAAAATTGTGATAAATAAAAAAATCTTCCAATTAAAATTAAAAGTAAATAAGTAAAAGTAATTAATAGAAATTAAGATTAGTTGGAACCAATTTTTATTATCGTTATCATCGATTTAAATTTAAATTAATGGATCAAAGGATTTCAAGGATAAAACATTATAAAATAACTGAGAAAAGATTGCATTAAATAAAATAAATCAATCAATTAAAATTAATTAAAAGATTAAAGTAAATAATTAAAAAATTATGGTAAGGAATTGAGAAAAAATGGTAGTACGTCAAAACAAATCAACCAATAAAAATTAATTAAAAATAAAAATAAATAATTAAAAGAAATTAAAATTAGAAGAAATTAATTATCATTCATAATTATTATCAATTTAAATAATTTTAAATAATTAAAGGATCAAAGAATTTAAAGAATAAATGATAATAAAATATATAAAAGGAGAATGCGTTAAGTAAATGAGATCGATCATTAAACAATTAAAATGAAAATTTATTAAAGGATTAAATAAAATAATTAAAAATATTAAAAGAAATCATGGTAACAAACTTAGAGGAGATAGAGTAAGCAAAAGAAATCAACTAATACAAATTAATTTAAATTAAAATTAAATAATTGAAAATGATTAAAAAAATTAAAAACTAGAAAAATCAATTTAAATTTAAATTAAAGAATCAATAATAATTAAAGTGTATTAGGAAATAGACTATGCAATAATTATATAAAACAGTTTTATACTATCATTCAGTCACAAATCATGATATATGGTGTATAAAGAAATTTTCAAAAACTTAGATTAATTATTTGTAATAATTATTTTAAATTTTATGTTTTATAACTTTTAAATAATTGAGAAAAAAAACTCTTAAATAATATATGCAATAAACATAGATTAAAATAACAGCTTTATAATTTTAAAATATAATAACAACCCCGTGTATTGTACGGGTCACCATACTAGTTCTCTAACAATTTATGTGTTGATAATAATTATTTTAATTATTCATAATTTCAAATCAGAACATATATACTTATCATAACTAGTTTTTTGACCCGTGCGATGCACGGGTAAACAGAGGATTTGAGTGTTTTTATTTGAATTTTATTTTTGTATTTAAATGTAAAAATGGACATAAACGTCTATCAAAGAATATGATAATTTTTACTTGATTTTTTTTGCCATGATTAAATGTCCAAATTTATATGCCTGAAAGCAAAACCTCTTGAAGTAAACCTCACATATGTCATAAAGTTGCCATCTTTTTCATGAGCATATCTGAAATTTTGGGTCGATAGAAGGAGTGTATTTGAATATACTTGTCTTATAGTTACTCTTACAACTACTACTTTTATAAAAAAAAAATGTTACTTTTTAGGCTTGTGAATATTTTCATCCATGGATATAATGGAATACTCTCTTAACTTCCAGAAATCTACGATTGTAAAAAAGAATGATTACTATAACGACTCATCCTCGTTACAGATTTGTTATACTAAAACATTTTGTTAAATATTATCACATGAAACTACATAGAATTTTTTTTCACATTTAACACATATATATGTACTACTTTCCTTCATATAATGTACATCATCACATCATAAAAGTATTAGATGTGGCTTTACAAAACATAAATATATATAGGTACATACAATACCAAAATAGTTCTCTTATAGAGGACATTCACCACAACCTAGTATTTATACATATGTCTTAAGCTGGTCCCCACACTATGTACATATATACGTGAACATGTCCAACAAGAGGGATCTCATCCCATCTTCAAGATCTACATCCGCTTCAGTCATGAGCGGCTTGAGAACCTGTAAGATTACCACTATCTGCTCCCGTGCCAACCACACAATCATTGCAGTAATACAACACAAATACAAACACAAAATGCAAGGGTAAGCTTATTTATAAAAAGAAGGATAAGATTTACTTAAAGAAAAACTAGAATCAATCCATAATAACAAATCAATCACATTGTTCAATAACACATACATCAATCTCATATACAATTTCATTATGTGTGTCATGCTGACTTGACACCATGGAGATTTCTACAACTTTTAGGCAATCCCCATATGCCCCATCCCCTACCATGATCTCACTCTCTGACCATTTAGGGAGTCCCTTGAGCTATCCTGTGGAGGAAGTGTGATTTTATCGAATATAGACAAGTGTGGGTATTGGTTTACCTCTGTAAGGTTTGCAAAACCTTCCATTTGTAGGAATTCGCCCACTTGTCTATTCTATAAGCCCACTGTTAGCCACCACGAAAACCTCCAGCACTAGGTTGAGAGCCTACCTAGCACCCTCAACTTATGTGTCTACCCATATGCAATGTCATATAACAAGCCAAACAATTTTGATTGCCACAAGTTCCCTCTATGTTATAAATTCACCGTTTTTCTCAAATTATACTTATGAATCCATCCAGCAGTTCATTAAGCTCAAGTAAGCTATTCTCACATCCTGAATCCTTACTTACAACACAACACTAACTTTAACAAAAGGTGAATTTCTGACATAATTCTAGAACCAAAGTGGTGACCTACCCAACATCCTCATTCAAAACATGATTACAAATATTAAATACTCAAGATTCACATCCTTGGAATTTAAAATGAAATAGAATAGGTCAATCGATATTACCTATCAACTTCCTTACAAAATTCACACCTCAATAAACAAACATCACAATTCCAATAATTCTATCATATTAACCAAATTGACCACATAAGGTCGATTTCTCTTTGGCAGTACTGAATGTGAGTTCTCACTGATTGTAGTAAATGACCTCGGAATTAAAATTTTTTATATGAAATTAAAGATCTTGAGTCCTATTTTTCAAAATGGTATCCTAATTGTAAAATCAACATCTAGAAATTTTTTATAAAATTTTCTAAGTCAGCAGCCCTGGATTTTGAGTACTCACTGAACATAGCTCAAAGAAATGTAAATTTCTCCCACTTTACAAATTCTTTTTGAGCTGAAATTTTTATAGTAGAAAGGTAACATCTTTATATTTCTAAAAAGGTAACCCTTTCCCCGCAATTATTTCCCTACTATTCCCAGTAAATTTATTTCTAACAGCCTAAGTTTCAGACTCAAAACAGAGCTCAAAACCCTTGCCCTATTTCTTTTTAAAATGTTAATTTAGAAATTGGACATGATAATTTTTGTAATTTATATGGTTAAAATATTGTTTTATATATTTTTTAATGGTGCAAAAAAAAAAAAGAAATATTAAGCACACAAGTGGGAATTTGAGAAAAATCGAGTCATGTTCCAGGGGAACTCGAAAACAGAACAACCATTTTGGGAGTCATGGATGAACCCATAGATGAGTTTTTCTCTCTAATATGTCAAAATGAAAGTTTCTCCATTTCGTGTCTATTTTTATTCAAAACAAATTTCGTGAAAAACCAACGGTTAGATCTTCCAAAAATAACAAAATCGTGGGGGCTGTACAGAGCTGGACGAACCAAACAGCCATTGCCACTTTGTTTTGTAGTTTGATTTTCACATGCAAAGCTTATCAAATAATTTCAAGAAAATTTGGACATGGTCTCCTTTGTGGTTGGAGTGTTGTGAACTACTTCCCAAGAGGTTTAGTGACCCTTTTAATGTATATGGGATGGATTGCTGTTGCGGTTAAGGATTGTGGATTGTTGAGATGTATTTGGATCTATAAGTCAGGCCATTGGAGATGGCGGGTACGGAGGTGCCGTATCTAAGACTGTAAGAGACTCCAAATATGTTTTGCCGCTGGAATACGGTGGGATGCACACAGTTGGTGCACAGAAATATTTCGAATGTTGTATGTGCACAGTTGGTGCCCAGACATATGGATAGACACGTAAGTTGAGGGTGCTAGGTAGGCTCTTAACCTAGTGTCAGAGGTTTTCATGGTGGCTAACAGTGTGCCTATAGAATAGCCAAGTGGGCGAATTCCTATAGATGTAAGGTTTTGAAAACCTTACAGAGGTAAGTCAATACCCACACTTGTCTATATTTGATTAAATCCACACTTCCTCCACAGGGTTAGCTCAAGGGACTCCCTGAATAGTCAAAAGGTGAGACTATGGTAGGGGATGGGGCCTATGAGGACCGCTCATATGATGTTGAAACTCCATGGAGTAGAGTCAGTCTTGATTATTGAGGTTGTCTAGTGGTTTATGTCATACATCACCTTGTGATGATGGATGTTGTTTGTATTATGTTGAGATTGTGACTTTTGTTGATTGGATAAAATCCATGAGATTTGATGATTCATGGTAGAAATTGGGAATAAAGCTATGTTGTTGTTGATTATGTTGAGGTTTGTGGTAGTTGATGTCAAATGTGACTTATGATGTTTATGGCTCATGATGATGAGCGATGATGGTTTATGTTGTTAATGTTAGTTGAGGATTCATGTTATAACTATGTTGTATGAACTATTTGAGATGGTTGAGCCATGATAGTGTTTATTGATGAACTGAGCTTTGAGTTTATGAACTAAGTTTTTGTATAATGTTTTTAGTCATTATGTATAATTTTGTTTGGTAAGCTTATCCTTGAGCTGCTTGCACTTGTGGTTTGTGCCTGTGATGATCTTGTACTTCATGTTCGGGGGAGCAGATGGCTTTCCAAGTTGATTCTTCCTCTTGGAGGTTTAGTAGATGGTGTGAGTATGGGATTGAAGATGCAATCTCTTCCTTCTTTCCTTTGTTAGTCTTTTGTAAAGAATGGACCAGCATAGAGCTTTTATGTGGTTACCTTGTAAGAGAAGTATGTATATGTGGTTTATGTTTTAAGTTTTGAATTGTATCTTTGTTGGATTTGAACTTGAGAAAAGTTTATACGGTATTTTCATAAATAAACTAATGAAAGTTTTTTTTTTTTTTTAAATTGAATAAAATGAAATCCCTTGTTGATAGTTATCTAACGAAGGCGGGTTGTTATAGATTTGCTCTAGTATGAATATATAATAGTTTAAAAAATATATTTTTTATACATTCAAATTAAAAAAAAATGAAAGATATTTTGATATAAAAAAATTTTAAACATCATTCATATAAAAGTTGTATGCATTAAATTTAAATATAAATATCTAAGAGTCTCTTAACATCAAAAAATCAGTGATTATAAAAAAAAATTAATCATTTCAATGGATTTGCCCTAGTATGGTTACCTGTGTGATAGATGGATACAAATATGGATTAGCGTAACATAAATAGATTATATAATAGTTTAAAAAATATGTTTTTTTTTATACTTTCAAATTGAAAGAAATGAAGGATGTTTTGATATAAAAAGAAATATAAACGTCATTCATATAAAAGTCTTATAAATTAAATTTAAATATAAATATCTAAGAGTCTCTTAACAACAAAAAATGAATGTTTATAAAAAACAATCATCCCAATAGATTTGTCCTAGTATGGATACTCGTGCGACAAATGGATATAAATATGATTTAGCGCAACATAAATAGAATATATAATTTATTATACTTTCAAATTAAAAAAATGAAGGATATTTTGATATAAAAAAATATAAACATAATTCATATAAAAGTTGTATACATCAAAAACCCCTAATGGATTTGCCCTAGTTTGGTTACCCATGTGACGGATGGGTATAAATATGTATTAGCGCAACATAAATAAAATATATAATTATTTATAAATATAATTTTTTATACTTCAAATTAAAAAAATGAAGGCTGTTTTGGTATAAAAAGAAATTTAAACATCATTCTATAAAAGTTGTATACATTAAAATGAAATATAAATATCTAAGTGTCTCTTGACATAAAAAAACTAATGATTAAAAAAAATACTCAAATGGATTTTCCCTAATCATGGTTACCCGTGCGATGGATGAATATAAATATGGATTAGAGCAACATAAATATAATATATAATAGTTTAAAAAATATAATTTTTATACTTTCAAATTAAAAAAAAATGAAGGATATTTTGATATAAAAGAAATTTAAACATCATTCATATAAAATTTGTATACAATAAATTTAAATATAAATATCTAAGAATCTCTTAACATCAAAAAACCAATGATTATAAAAAAAAATATCCCAATGGTGGGATTTGTCCTAGTGTGGTTACCCGTGCGACAGATAGATATAAATATGGATTAGTGCAACACAAATAGAATATATAATTGTTTAAAATATATAATTTTTAATACTTTCATATTAAAACAATGAAGGATGTTTTGATATAAAAAGAAATATAAACATCATTCATATAAAAGTTGTATACAATAAATTTAAATATAAATATCTCAAAGTCTCTTGACAACAAAAAACCAATGATTATAAAAAAAAATCACCTTAATGGATTTTCCCTAGTATGGTTATCCGTGTGACGGATGGGTATAAATATGGATTAGTGCAACATAAATATAATATATAATTGTTTATAAATATAAGTTTTCATACTTTTAAATTAAAAAAATGAAGAATGTTTTGGTATAAAAGGAAATTTAAACATCATTCATATAAAAGTTGTATACATTAAAATTTAATATAAATATCTAAGAGTCTCTTAACATAAAAAAAAAAAAACATAATTAAAAATATCACTCAAATGGATTTGCCTAGTATGGAATAGTTTAAAAAATATAATTTTTATACTTTCAAATTAAAAAAAATGAAGGATATTTTGAGATAAAAGAAATTTAAACATCATTCATATAAAAGTTGTATACATTAAATTTAAATATAAATATTTAAGAGTATCTTAACATATCAAAGTAATTTTTACTTGAATTCAATAGGAACTGCATTTTTGGCTTTGCGATTATCACAATTCAACAGGAACTAAATAATTGGGAAAAGATTAAAATCTGATTTAGGAAATATTTAGAAATTGATTTAAAGATGGAGAATAGAATTAAGAAAAAGATAGAGATAAAGCAATATTAATCAATTTGTCACATGATATTCATTTATTAAGAAAAAGAAAAAACAAGAAGTAAGAAAAAATAAGAATCATCAATTTGTCACATGTAATGTAGAAATTGATTTAAAGATAGATAATAGAATCAAGAAAAAGATAGAGATAAAGCAATAGATAATTTATTATTGGTGAAAAAATAAGAAGTAAATTTTTTTACTTGAATTCATTTTCACTTATTAATAAAAATTTATATTCATCCATTTGTCACATGATATTCATTTATTAGTAAAAAAAATGATTTTGTATAATAAATGATGTTTGTTTTAGAAAAATGATTGGATATAGAGATAATGCTTGGTTTAGGATCTAGAAATTGAATAAGGTTGCTTTTCAAAATGATAAAATTATACGATTGTCATTTTCCTATCATAGAATTCATGGATTAAGTAAGATCTAATGCATATATATGTGTAAAATCGCATGAAAAAAGTATAACACACAATTCAAACCCCTTAATGAAAGAAGTAGAACACAATTTAATTGAATAATTGTAAAAAAGAAAAAAAGAAAGAAAAAAAAAAAGTAGAACACACAATTCAGTCCCTTAATGAAAGGAGAACACACAATTATAAAAAGAATAGAAGCATCCTTTCAACTCCACTCACTACTCCCCCAAAAGTGTGCCTCTTCAAGCGTGAAACTGCATGTCTCTTCAAATTGTGGAACTAATTAGATCCAGCCCATAAACCAAGCCTGAATAATGAGAAAATGCAAAAGAAACAATGAAAGAGGATTCGAAGAATAAAGTAAATACAAAATCAATATATATCAAATTAAAAAAAAAAAAGGAAAAAAAACGATTTCCAAAGATCATAATATTTGAGAGAATATATCATAATTCTTTTTTGTAAAATTCAAATATTATTTGATAATAATAATAATAATAATAATAATAATAATAAAATTAATAATAATAATAATAATAAACTCAGCAATATTAGCATTATAATAGGCCCAATTCAGAATATATCAAAATGTCTAACAAGTCTACAAACCATTAACAAGCCACGACATAATAGGCCCAATTCAGAATATATCAAAACGTGAACGCTGCTACAAAACATTAACGAGCCACGACATAATACAACAAAAAACAGTTGTTTTCAGTCTTGTCATTCAAGAAGCCGTGATGTTTAATCATAAGGACACAAAGATTCATTCCCGGATCAACCACAATACACCCTGAAGGATCTACATATTTTTATCCATGTTTGGAGTTCGGTCTGAATTTGAACCTACAAAAGCAACAACGAATAATGAATTTAGTATAATTCCAGAATAAGGATTTTAATAAACATTTTCATGTTTCCAAATACTCACTACTTCCGGTGTTATTTTTCATAACATGTTGCTGTAGGTCGTTCCATGGGGTGTTAAGATTCCCGTTAGGAAATGCACCCAAATTATGGGGCTGCATTGACAAAGGTAATATGAAAACAATAAGGACTTCACATAAAATTACAATTACATAAGCTAAGGTAATATATTCATAACAAACAGGTGTCAGTAACCAAATTTAAGGACATTGAATTCTGGACGGGATAAATGGGGACCTGAGTAAACTCATTATAAATTGGATGCATTCCATATCCATGAGGGAAACTCAAAGGCATCACATGTGCAGCACCGGAATTGAATAAAGGATATTGTTGGGCCGGTACCATATGCACCATTTGATGATTTTGGTCATTAAGGCCAGTACTCTGTCTAGTAACATTCAAAACCTGCAAAATTAAAAAAACTCTCATTTAAAGAAAAAATTATAACCAAAAAATCTAGACTACATAATAAATCATTTTCAAATCAAATCCAACATACAGATTTGTCCATGTTAACGCCAACATTTGAGTTAAAGTCGTTCATCTGTTTGACCAATCCAGAACTGCCTACCCGTAGGTTGTGGTTCTTCTGCAACACTCCCTGATAATAGTCAACTATCAAAAATAGGAGAATATGTAGTTTTTACAAAATTTAATCATTGTTTAAAAGTTCCACATAAACTAACCAATTTTACTTTATTCCTGGCAATTGTACAATTGATTTTCTTCTTACGTTTATCGTAGACAGATTTGCCAAGTTTTTTACTTTGCTTCTAATAAAAACGGAAAAGTAAATGCAACATCAAGTAATTCAGCAAAACACAATTTAATATATATACAATTAATAAAATTTCGATAAATTAACAAAAGAACTAATCTGTAACTTCACTCACGTGTTGAACCTTTTGTGTGCTGTCTTCGTCTTCCAAAGAATGACTACCATTTGTTTCATCTGCTGCCATTACTTGTTCACTCTGCAAATGTCACATAGAAACAATTTTAAATTTATTTAATCCAATTAAAGAGCTGAAAAAAAAAATACAAACTCGTACATGGAAACCACTTACACTTTGGTGTTGCCTTGCAGAAGGTTTTGAGTCTGTAGTGCAGTCTTCATCAATGTCACTAAAGTCATCCATGTTACTAAAAATTAGTGGACATGTGGTCACAAAATGTCTAGTTTTGTTGCAATTTGAGCATTTCCTATTCTTCTTCAATTTTTTCTTCTTCGGGGCACCTTTACTCTTTGCAACATTTACATCACATGTTGCAGTACCTCCCATATCTGTCTGCCCATCTAACTTCTCATCCAACCTCAAAATTTCATTACACATGACATTAAAAGTGTCACGTTTTTTGGCAGCACGGCGACACAATCTATTAAAAGATGCACATAATACCCCAAAACGAATTGTAGTACTGATTTCATCATCATTTTCACTGGGGTCATAGGACTTAATGAATGAGCCTTTAGCATCCTTTAACCACCTTTAGCAAATCATACTTGCTGGAAAAGCATTAATGTGGTCAAACCTCATGGAACAGATTATGTGACTACATGGTATACCTTCACATTCATACAACATGCAATCACACAAAAACTTTGAATCATTTTTTTGAAACACAACTTCACGATGTTTTCCACGCGCACAAAATCTTTCAACCTTGAACAAAACAGTCTCAACATTTTCTGATCGGTTAGTGACATTCATAGAAACAGCAGAAGAAATCTGATCTCTAATTAGTTTCAAAACACCACAGGTAAATATCTTGGCAGCATGTTCTTCAAGCAACTGCAGACAAGTCACGGGAACAGGAGTTGTATAAAATGAGTTAAAATCAGCTATGTGTTCATTATACCTGAAATCTCGTAAGCAGTGCTCAAAGTTAGATAACAACTCCACAACTGTATTCTTCCTCTTCACATAAGTCTTTATTCAAGAATTCACCCCCTCACACAATGAAGTAGTCTTAAGGCCTGCAAAAAATATGTGTCGAAGATATGCATTTGCCCACAACCGCCTCTTATTATAAACTTGGGAAACCCAATTGTTATCTTTAAGTTGGTGTTTAGCAACCACTGACTTCCAAAAATCTTCAAATTTATTAGGGGTGAAATTAGCATATAGGGCCTTCTTGAAATCCTTCAAAAAATTGGGATCTTTGATATTCTCATTGGCATTTTTATGCAAGTGCCAGGCACACAATCGATGACATGCGTTTGAGAAAACATGTTTGATTGCCTCTCTAATCGCACCATCGCCATCAGTAATTACCGCTTTAGGATGCTTGTTGCACATTGCAGCCATAAAGGATTCCAAAACCCACTTATATGAATCAATAGAAACTAAAGCACAACCAAAGATTACAGTTTGACTATGATGGTTCTTTCCAGAAAATATTACCATGGGCTTGTTGTACTTGTTCTTCTTATACGTGCTGTCAAAAGCAAGTACATCTCCAAAACACTGATAATCTGTTCTACAAGTCCCATCAGCCCATAACAAGTGATTAAGCTTACCATCTTCAAAAAGTACATATATGGAAAAAAAAACATTGGATCACTATCTGCCTTGCCTTGCAAATAACTTAATGCTGCCAAAACATCACCATCTTTTATTTTAGCTCTCCTTTGTCGCTCAATATGATTGAACAAATCCTTTTTGTTGAAATGAAGTCCTAAATGACCACCCATTTGATCCATCATAAAACCCATTATATGACAAGTCCTCACACCTTGTGCATGCAAAGAATCAACTTGTGCTTTATTAGCTTCAGACAACCCACGAAAAGTTCTTATCAAAGACACAAAGCTAGCATCACACAATTCATGATTATGATCTTCAAAAGAAATCACAATCCATTTACCAATACTATTATCTAGCCTTACATGCAGCTTGGCATTGCAATTTGTTCGTGTAAAAGGTCTATGGTCCCTTTTGCGGTTATCCATCATTAGGTACTTTTTATCCCTTAAGCCTGCTTTGTTGCACACAAATTGACGGATTACAATATTTCCTTTACAATCACAAGCAACAACATCTTTTCTTACCCCAAATGGCATCTTCCATAAGTATAATAAAATCTATATGCACTATGTTCACTAGTAAACACATACTTTTTTTATGTTAATTGATGTCAAATCAATATAACTCTTGTACATTGACAAAACTGGATTAGCATGTTCCTCATCATCCTCATCAACCTCACTATCATCTTTTTCAGAATTGTTTGACTCTTCCAAGAAATCATCACCTTCATCATAATCAAAATCATCCATCAAACAATCCTCAACCTTAACCATCTGCAATTAATAATTTCATTTCACAATTTATAACACAACAATCATATGGGACAACCACCACAACAATACATACAAATTTTAGATACAAAAATACTGCTCACTTATATTTAATTCTAATTTTATTCATTGCATTCATCTTTCATGTTCGTTACCAGTTTATGTCAATAAGTTATCATTGCTAGCAAAGACTTACAAAAAATGACGAGCAATAAATTGAAACAACGTTCTAACAAACTAAATAAAAAAAAGTCGGATCCATAATTAAACAACTGCATATGACAACAAATATCACATCACACAAATAACACCAGAAATAGGCTTAATCAGAACAGACACTCGTACCTGTCTGGCTCAAACAAACGAAGCGCAATGACACACGTATAATACAACACACGGACGATCCACCCCTGCTTCGTCACTTGAATGCAGATTGTGAAAAACGCTGATTGAAGATTTCCACGGAAGAACAAACGCCGTGGCGAAAGTTACGGATTCTATCCACAGAACTACGAGTCAACCGTGATAAGTTAAAAGGGACAAACAACGGCCATAACTTGCTGAAAGATACACGACATTGCCATTTCAGTGTACTTCAGATGCTTCCTAGCAAAATGAGAGGTGGCACACTCTGGGGAGACACCTCATTGGAGGTCAACGACGAAGGGGATTGGCAAAGTATGTAAAATGATGGTCCAACGGTGGTCCAACAACGCTCCAACGATGCTACTGGTGCTGGAAGCTAAACGGAGGTGAAGGGGGAACAAAGTGCAAGGACATTAGGGATTTACAAATTTAGGGGCTAGGAGGTGTTCGTACAATCATTAAGTTTTAAAAAGTTAAACATTAGTAAAAAATTAATTAATAAAATCTGCTAACTAAATCACAATTATAAAAGCTCACGCTTAATTAGAGTTTCTAAAGAAATAATATTTTATATGTTCAGGTAATTGCAAATAAGTCCCTAAAGAATTCAACAAATAACGAAATTCAACATGACTAACTGACCTGGATACATAGGACAGGTGGACTCAGGTTATTGGTCCACGTACACATATGCAGTGCTACAACTTGATTGCAATATGCATGGAAGGATACGCCAAGTTTTTGTTTGACTATTCCCTCCATTCTTAAGATTTTTACATAGATTAAAAATAATTTACATAAATTTATATTTAAATATTTTCATTTATTATTTTATAACTTTTTACAAATGATCATTTTATGCAGCTCTTTGAAGAGATGACGAACTTTTTCAATGCAAATTCTACTAAAAAAATTAGTAATTAATGCTCACTATTATAAGTATTTTATAAAAATTAAAGTTATTAATATTATATTAAGAAATATTCTTAATTACTCCACTATATCTAAAGATATAATATAATATAATTGGAGAAAAATGCACAATTATGTATTAGAATTCTAAAACAACAAAATTTTGAAACAAAACAAGATGATAAATCAACCATTCAACTGTAGCACCATTCAACTGTCACCCATTTCTAAACATTTCCATTGAAGATTGCCATGTGAACTAAAGGTCTTGGAAAAGTCACCTTGAACTTGAACTTTCCTCATGAATCATCTGGCTTCAGCAATCGTGTTAACATGTGGCTTTTGAAACACAAGCATATAGCCAGTCATTGCCCCAATCAAATAATAGTTATCTTATCCAAAAGGGTCTTTATTTAAAAGCCAGTTATCAAAATCAACAAGTGAACTAACCAACAAGTCATTGGTCTCAGCGAAATTAGGTTCGGTCCACTTAAGCAACGTCTCAGTTTCAAGCCTTATGGATAGAAAAAATCAACAAGTGAACTCAGGCTAGTTAACACAACTCAGGCTAATCGGTTGTGCTTATCATGCTCATATCTATGATAAAATGATATATTTGTGTTTCTTGGTACTTTATTCAGTCCAGGACATTCGCAACGTAACACTTGTCTCCAAATTCCGTATTACCGAATCAAGCATCTTGATCCGTTGCAATGTGAATGTGTACTATCCCCTCACTTAACTCCATACCTCAAACCCAGCCTCTCAACCAACAATAACCAAATTCCAGTGTGTAGAATTAGGTTTCTAGGCCCATTAACACTCCTATAATGTCCCCAGCCACCAACATAACAATGCCAAATGGCACAAACTTGGGTTTGAGTTATGGAGTTGAGTGAGGGGATACTACACATTCATATTGCAGTGGATCTAGATGCTTGATTCGGTAATACATAATTTGGAGACAAGTTAATAACACTAGGAATTTGTACGCTGGGGATGTCCTGGTCTGAGTGAAGCACCAAAATTAGTTGAAATTGGTAATGGGGAACTCTGGCCCAGCTTGAAATTTTTTCTGTGAATTTACACAACTCAGTTTAGTCATTTGCGTGACAATGATTTGAAGACATGGTGCTAGGGAGTCACATACATATAACAGTGGCACTGCATATCATCAAAACCATAAATGAGAATGATAGAGGGATGATACTATTGAATAGACAATAAGGTGTTTTGGATGGAGTTAAGAGTTGAGTTTTATGGCCACGTGCTTTGTATGGGATCAAAATATTTGGTTTTGCATTGTTGATTTTGAATGTTTGGATTTTCTGTCGAATGTTCTTAACTTTTTAGAGTTGATTTTGTGCAAGATTGCTTTCAGTGAGAGATATTTGCACATCTTTATTTAATTTTGGATGCATACTATCCTTCTCTTTCTTAATCTAGTTATAATTTGCTCCTTATATGTATGTTCTGGCTTTGTCCAAAAGTTGTGTTATTATTAAAGGCATGACTGAATTGGACGAGAAAATGGACAACATTAATAATCAGCTTACTGCCATGCCGCGTGAGAAGTAAAATGCATTTAGTCTGGTAAAACACAATTTTACAAAGGAATCTCAATTACTAATTAACGAGATTTTATATTATGGAGCTGTCAACAGCTTTGTACCAGCACGGGAATGTACACTCTTTTTAAGGATTCACAATGCAAGGCCAAATTCGTATTTCACTTCTCAAAACATATTCAGATACTCAATGTGTGTACTGTGAGAGTAGGCAAGTGTGGATCTAATTTATTCTTTTGGGATGTGGCTTGTCTAATAACTCTGCATGTTGTTTTGGGGTGTTTCTTCCTGTATCCCATGGATCTCGAGCCTCACCTTTCTTCCATTCCGAAAGATAATCTGATATGTAAAACTACATTCCAGATCATTCTTTCCGAAATAGAAGAGCGTTATTCCCTTTCCATTTCAGAAAGGGTAATCTGAAATGTAAAACTATGTTCCAGATTATCCTTTCCGAAATGAAAAGAAGGTGGTGCTTGATATTTATGGAATGTAGAAAGAAACACCTGTTGTTTTGGCATTGATCCATTTCACTGGGAAAGTGGTAGCTGAAGAAGCCCAAAAGGATGAAAGATAAAGGCTTAAATAAGTCAAGAGGTGTTGAACTTGCTTTAAATAAGAATGAAGAAGATGAACACATGATGGAAGAAGAATGCCAAGGAAAAGATGGATGAAAAGAAGGCATCCAAGCATTGTCCGCGGTCTGCAGGGAACGGTACTATAAATTTGTTGATGGAAATCGCATGTCAAAGGAGTTCTTTTGTTTTATATTTATTGTCCTTATAATGCTTAATAAGGCTTGTGTATAAAGAGGTAGGGAGGGATCAATTGTGAATGTAGAACGTTTAGTATCTACAGAACAATGGTAGCATTGGTAGGCATGCTGTTAGCGTGGGGCAGTACATGTTGTGGCTGTAGTGAATGAGCTTTTGTTGTTCACATTAGCACAACTTTTGCTAGACATGTTCTGCATTAATAGGAGTTATTGACTTATTAAAAAGAAAGGGAGTTCCATGATCAAATTAGTCTCTTTTTTGAGAGAAATCAAATTAGTCTCTTAAGAACAATAGAAATGGTCAAAAACTAACTTTCCTAAGTCTTGTAATCAAATTAAGCTAGTTCCATTTTAATTGGTTTCGTTGGTTAAAAATGATTCATGGTTGCCTACCATTTTTCACTTAAGCGAGGGGAAATATTCTCCAAATATGACTTAAGCATGGGCCACCAGGAAAAATAAGAATCCTTCCACCAAACCAAATATATACAGATAGACAGATAGATATGCATTATAGATATGGATAACTTAACCGATTAACAATAGAATATGGAATATGGTGAGAAGTTTTGCAAATAGCTCCACCAACTAAAGGCTGATATTTAATTGGAGCCAAATTCCAGAAGAAAATAATGTTACTGTCTATAATTTGTTACATGAATTTGTATTAATTTCTACTAAACTTGGCAGCCAATAGTTTGGATATATATAACACAATAATCTCTGCCAAACAGGAAGGATTAAAGATTGCCTAACTTTCATGGTGTGTATGCGTATTGCATCATTGACGCAACATCTGTTGTAGCTGCAGCACTTGATTTCTTTGATCTGGAGGTAGGAGATTTATCTGCTCCGGTGTGAGGCTCATGACCTGTTGAAGCAGTGCCTTCTCCATATCTGGTGTCAACTGCATGTATGCAAGAAAAGAATATCAATAGACTGGAGATATATTTGTACAAACTAAATGGTAATTCAAAATAATTACCCCAGGAGGCCGAAGAGGCTGATTAGCAGCACCCATCTGACCAGGAACTACATATGGTGGTCCAGGAGGACCAGAAAGATGTGCTAGGTTATCTGAGGAACCAGGCATCAAAGAAGACCCTCTGTCTACTTGCATGGCATTTCCAGCTTGATTGCCAAAATCAGGCCCTAAAGGCATATTCCCAACCTAACAAGCAAGCATCACTTAGCACGTGAATAACCAATTACTACAAAAAAGCACAAATATTAGGCACACGTTATCATGATGGATACTGCTCTTCAAGTCCTGCTATTTAGCTTTACTTTCTTCTAGTCAAATCACCAAAATCAACTTGCGTTTAGGTGAAATGCCAGATGGTTGTCAATTAACCAAGCTGCTTAAATACCCCAATTGCGAAATTTAAGTGGAGCAATGATAAATTTGTTACAGTATATTTTGTCAGTTATGTACAGAGAAGATTCACATAAGTGGCAGGAAAAATAAATGATATCTGAAAAATTCATGTTTCAAGTGTGGGAAAATTGAAAAACTGCTAACTCCAAATGTAAAAATAGTTTTTTTTTTTTTTTTTTTTTTTTTTTTAAATTATGAGAAAACTATGATTGAAACAAACTTTTTTCCTGTTCTACCATTACTATTAGTAATCGGCTTTCCATAATTCGATCGTGTCAAATATATTCTTTTTAAGGGTATATTTAGAAGTTGAATTTCAGAGAGAAGAAAGGGATGTCAATTTTTTTATTTTTAAATTAAAAGAGTTTATTCTAATCTATTGTTTTAGAAAATTAAGTTTATTCTAATCTATTGTTTTATTTCTTTTATTTTAAAATATTATTAAATTAAAGAATATTTATTAGAAATAAAAAATTTCCCCTCCCATTTCCCTTCAACAATCCAACTCCTAAATATACCCTAAAACAAATCTTTTTTTTTTGTTGTAAAAGCTACTTTATAAGCCAGCATCGCCAGCAACAGTGCCATTACTACTAGCAGATAGCTTAATGACTAATAACTCGGGGAAATGCCTATTTTTAAAACAAATTACTTGGCTTTAATGCAGACAAGTTAGGATTAACTAGCCAATGAAACAAGGAATCATAAATTCATAATGATAACAAGAAGGCCTTGTAAAAACCAATAATGCAGGTGCCATAGAGCCAAATTGCTCCCTCAGAATTCATGGTACCAACACACGAAGTGTTAACCATCAGTTATAGCTCAACATACCTGATAAGGTTGCTGAGATGATTTTTGACTTGGAAGTGGTGTCTGCCCCTGTGGGAATGTGGATCCAACACTAGCAGGAGGTTTTGTACCTGGCTGAAAATTTCATCAATAACACAATATTCAACTTACATGAAACATGCCATTAGATTATGAATTGTAAACTGAAAAATTCATCTTACATGAAACATGGACTGAGAAGGATTGTGAGAAGCACCAGCATGTTGAAAACCTAAGTTTGCACCCATTTGTGGGGAATATTGGAGATGGAAGTTTGGCCCTGCAGGTGGTCTAATCTGTGGTGGCAGTGGTGGTTGCAGAGGCATATGTGGAAATCCAGGTGTCTGCAATGGTTGCTGTAACTGACTGGAAGCAGTTGGCATTTGAGTTGGACGAAGAGGTTGTGACGATGAATGAAGAGATGGCGGAGGTATGTTTGGAAGTTGTGATGATTGTGGAAGAGATGCTAGAGCCACTTGGGGAGCCAGATGTCCTTTAGGCTGTTGTGGCGTTGGCAAAGAATGTGCAGCCATGGGCTGAGATTGATGACTCATTGCAGGAACAGCAGATGAAACTGGCACTGAAGGTTGGTTCTGGTGTTTCCTCAGAGGAACATGGGCTTGAGATACACCTGCTTGATCCTGTGCACCACGCAATAATGGAGCAGGCTGAATATTTGGTTGTTGTGTAGGTTGTACTGACTGCTGATTGTTCTGCGAAACCATTGGCTGAACTTTTGGAACCTAGAAGCAAACAATTTTTATCATCCAAATTTCTACCAAGGGATGGTAGTAAAGAAGACGTCAAAAGAAAGTAAAACGCATACCACTTGAGGTGGTTGCACCATTCCAAGCATAATTTGTGCCTGATTAAACAAAACAAAATGACAAAAGAGTCAAAGAACGTAAACGGTTGCTGAACAGTAAAACCAAATCAAAACACGCACACTACTGTATTCATTAAAGAATTATGGACTGCACCAAAATAAGTTTATTCGCATACACTTGTAGATATTAATGCTTTAGTAAGACTACTACTAGAATAGTGCTAAGACAAACAAATACAAATCTGATTGTTCTGAATGTAATTCAAAAGAAGTCCAAGAAATAGATACACTCATACACATACATGAAACATCAGCGACCCCCAACAAGAATCTTGAAGCATTCAAAGAAACAAATAAATCTCCATCACCTCAAACTCAAAACACTGTAACTATATTGTAAACGGTATCAACAATTCAAACACTAGTAGTTTGCCATGGTGCCCACTAACCACAAGTGAAGAGTGGCAACTGTTTCCTTAAACAAGACAAATAACTCACTACGAAAATTAAACGGTTTAGGGTTTTATCTTATGACAAAGCATTAGGAAAAATAGCTCCTTTATCAGAAAATAACGACATGGCTGCAACTAACAAGTATCAAATATGCGCATGTGGTGGTAAATGCAATTAACTGAAATTTAGAAGTTGCATGAACGAAATTGGAAGCATTCAGTGAAGCGACAAAAAGAGAGAAGAGAAATTGAAAACCCTAAGAACCTGGAAAAGCGCTTTGGTTAGCATAGGGTTTTGGATTAGGATCTGCCTGGCCTGTTGCTGGTTCTGTTCGATAAGACTCTGAGGGACAACAAACGAAGTGGTTAGCGTCTTGTTCTTCATGAAGCGTGAAAAATGAGAAGAAATTATGTACCTTCATCTGAGACATGATATCGTAGAGCTGGTTCTTTGACATCCCGGCAAAGTTCACCGATAAGCCCTCGCCGCCGACCTGTTTTCCAGCCATTGCTCCGCCCACAATGCCACAAACCACCGGGCCGAAGGAGAATTGAATGGGAGATAGTTTGCTGGTTATTAATTAATTAATTAATGACTATAAAATTCAATTTTACTCACATAGGCTTTCGATTATAATCGGTTTTCTTTTTTATCAGTAGAAATGACAGGTACCGAGAAATTTACAATATTCACACATTTTATTTAATCAATTGTTCATATTAAATTCTTTTTCGATTACTCTTACTCTTGAGACTCATTTTTCACAAAATTTCCAACTTTGTCTCTGAAATTTTACTTATTGTCAAATTGATGTATGAAATTTATAATTTAATGTCAAATTAGTCCTTAAATATTATACTTGAATGATAAAATGGTTCCACGAAACTTAATAACAAGATATAATTGTCACACTTTTTATACATTCAAGGACTAAATTATAACTTTTTTTTTCTTTCAGGAACTAAATTGCCCAATTTACACATTCAATGACCAAAATAATCCTTTTATCCCAATTTATTAATTAATTAAAAAAAAAAGTTTGCTGCTTTGTTTGTGGGCTTTCCTTCTTATGTTAGAAGCTTTCCTTCTGGTCCAAACACAACTGGGCTTCACTTATGAATACGGGCCTTAATGGATCAAAGAGTCCATCTAATGGGAGATTCAAAGGCGATTCTCAACCTTTGTTGTTGCGACTTACTCTGTGTTCTCTTGTAGTATGATTTTGTTTTTACTAACCACGTCAAACTAATAAAAAAAATTGTATGTTTCAGATGCATTCCCCAAAGTTGAAGTATACTACTGATATGGTCTTGCCCCATGTGAAATTCAACATTACAATTTCCATGTCTTTCAACAACAAAATGTGATCACATTACATTTCAAGATTCAACGAGAGCTTACTTCATAGTATAATGACAACGCTTGATCTTCTGCAAATATGTTTGATAGCTAAGGGTGTATGTAACACATTCATATTCATAAAAGCTTACTTGCATATAAACCACTTAACAAAAAAGGGTATCATATCAAGATGAACCGAAAGCATGTCAGTCTCACAAAAATCCTCAATGAAGAAGAGCAGTCTCACTGGAAATAACCTCTACATACAGAAGAAGAGCAGGCCAATGAAGGATATTACTTTTGTCCAACATAAGTTTCCTTAAACCAGTAAGTTCCTGCGTAGTTTTTGTTTAAACAAGGACATGAACCTCCATATAACCAATACAGATATCAACAAGCTTTTAAGAAACGGTATGCAATTGTAATTTTGACCGCAACATCAAGGTTTCTGCAATTACAGTGTTTTCAATACTAAAAAAATGATTAACTATATAATTCAATAATTGAATTGACTAAATTTATTTTCTACATGAAGTTATTGAACAATGCAAAAAGTCAAAATCTTGTACCAATATTAAATTTTGTCCGTCCTACATATTGATCAAACTATGCACTATATTTTGTCAACCATTTATGACTACTATTAGCAAGAAGTAAAAGGCATTGACTATCCGAGTACTGCAGGGCACATGTCACATCTTTCTATAAATCAAGTCCACAAGAATATTTCCATTCAAATGGCATTATTCTTACCCTTGAAAATGTCATTATACACAAAAGTTACATAAATAGAAACATCAGTTATGGTCTACACATTTGAAAATGAAAAGGTATATCTGAGATAGAACACCACTTCTCAATTATTGTCAGTCTCACTCACTTTGATCTTGTGTTCACATCCATTACTCTCATATAGGTATATATGCTAGGCAAATACCCAAAGACTTGTCCTCACTACATTCAACCAAATTAAGCAAAACTAGCCTAGTCTAGCCTATGCTGTTTATACATCAACAATGGGGATTAGTGATTAGGGAACATCTAACATGTTCAACTCTAAACACGAGTTGATGAGCCTCAAAATGAAAGGTGTCAAATATTACTCAGAGCTGAACACTTCCGTTGTAGCACCATTCAACTGTCAACCAATTTTGAACACTTCCATTGAAGATTGCAATGTAAACTATAGGTATTGGCAAAGTCACCTTGAACTCATTTACCATAAACCCATGCCCATATCAACTAGGTAAAAATCTAGAGATGGTATATTCAGATCAGATGGCAAAACCCCATTTGTTAACCCCGAAAAAGGGTCTTTATCCAAAAATCGGTTATCAAAATCAACCATTGAACTGGGTAATTGAGAGCATTCCATCAGAGGTTCATTGCTTCCAGTAAACTGAGCATCGGACTCCTTGACATTGTGTGGTTGCACAACAGATCCTGAGCTTTGTAGAATGCTTTGACCAGTATTATCTATCCAACTTGAGTCAAATGCTGAAAATTTTCCAGCAGTTTCCATCAGTGACTCTTCATGTGGTTGGCAAGTATCTTGACCTGCAATTCCACATTGTGCAATATTTCCACTGGCATTTCCATTTTGACTTCTGATTTGAGGCTCATTTCCATGCTGATTGCTATTCAGGCGTGCTGCATAACTTGAAGGAGCACCACCACCAACTGGGATACAAGTTTGATGGAAACCCTGACTATTATTTGATTGGGGCAATGGCTGACTATATGCTTGTGTTTCAGAAGCCACATTATGCTGATCAACACAACTCAGGCTGGCTGGTGGAGAGCTCGGCTGTGAGTAAAATGATATATTTGTTGGGCGACAAACATCATAAGGCCCATTGCAATTTCTGGAATTTGGGAATCCTGTTGCAATACGATAATTGTGATGTTGTTGTGTCATGTTAATAGGATTGCCGAAGCCAGGTGATCCATGAGGAGAATTATTTGCCATCAGGGTGTTCCCAACATTGCCTACACCCTTGGACATCATATGAGGACGTAGGACCTGAGGTCTTAAATTGATTGAACCATTTCCTCACTCCCTTTGGATGGTGTGACTACGTACACCCAGTGCTGGCCTTGGTGTAGAGTGAGGCTGGTATCTATTTCTCGCCAAATTGGGTCTTGATTCCCAACACATACCATGGTTTGCACCATTTTGCATTATTATGTTGGTGGTTGGGGACATTATAGGGGTGTTAATTGGCCTAGAGACCTGATTTTGCACACTAAAATTTGGTGAAGAGGCAGAGAGGAAACGCGTTGTTGGTAAATGAGAAGCCTGGGTTTGGGGTATGGAGTTAAGTGAGGGGATGGTACACATTGCATCGGATATAGATGCTTGATTTGGTAATACATAATTTGGAGACAAGTTATTAACACAAGGATGAAGAAATTCATTATGCTGGGGATGTCAGGGTCTGAGTGAAGAACCAAAATTAGTTGAAGCTGGTAATGGGGAAGTCTGGCCCAGCTTGAAATTTTTTCGCTGAATTTTCCACAGCTTAGTTTTATCATTTTCGTGACAATGATCTGAACTCAAAATGCCAGTGCCCCACTTGAGACATGGTGCTAGGGAGTCACATACATAACAATGGCACTGCATATCACCAAAACCATAAATGAGAGTGATAGTGGGATAATATAGAATAGCAAATAATAGATAAGAAACTGTGATAATTAAACCAGCAAAACCAATAATTCTAAATTTTAACAAAGTCCAAGGTTATGATCTTTAGTTTTTTACCTGGCTACAGTGCTTCTCCTGGGCGGTGGAAGAGAATGGAAATTTTGCACAAAGATGTCGCGCATGAGGATAGTCTCGGCATGCAATCTGCAAACCAAAATTAAAATGAGCCAGCACATTTGAAATGCTATAGCTACTTCTTCTTCCATGAGCAAAGAAAAGCATGAAAGTAGTAGATTTAATTAACACAACCATGCATGTAACTCAAGGAAAAATTCAGGGAGGTAATCAAATAACATAAACAGATAGAAAATAGTAAGCTGCGTTCGAACCAAATGCCTAAACACTCAACTAAAGAATAAATCTCAGTTGGAACTTAGAATTACCCTAAATTGTACTTAAAAATTTTGGAACTTTGCTAAAAGTTTACATGTAGATAAATCACTAGCAACCATCAAGTTGAGACACGGTATTATGATGGAGAATCCTCTAAAACTATGCTTTGCAGGTACTCTGCATAGAGATAGCAACATTTAACAACTGTACCTTAGGGTCTCAAACTTTGGGACAAAAATGGCAACTTTGGTCTTCCATCATCTACCTAACTAAACAACTGTAATTCTTGGAAACCTATTAAGGCAAGGTGTCCTACTAGGGTATCCTAGCATGGAAAGTTACTTGTTTGAAAGAATTGGGCTTGTTTCGTTCATTGTAGCCAAACTTCAAACTTTGGGACGAAAATGGTAACTTTGGGATGAAATTGGCAACTTTGGTCTTCCACCATCTACCTAACTAAAGAAGTGTGATTCTTGGAATATTTTTAAAGTAAGGTGTCTTCCTAAGGTATACTAGCATGGAAAGGTACTTGTTTGAAAGAATTGGACTAGTTTTGTTCATTGTGGCCAAACTTCAAATTTTGGGACGAAAATGGCAAGTTTGGTCTTCCATCATCTACCTAACTAAAGAACTGTGATTCTTGGAAACCTTTCAAGGCAAGGTGTCCTACTAGGGTATCCTAGCATGAAAAGGTACTTGTTTGAAAGAATTGGACTTGTTTCGTTCATTGTGGCCAAACTTCAAACTTTGGGACGAAAATCATAACTTCGGGACGAAAGTTGCAACTTTGATCTTCCACCATCTACTTAACTAAAGAAGTGTGATTCTTGGAAACCTTTTCAGGCTAGGTCTCTTCCTAAGGTATCTTAGCATGGAAAGGTACTTGTTTGAAAGAATTGGGCTCGTTTCGTTCATTGTGCCCAAACTTCAAACATTGGGACAAAAATGGCAATCTCGGGACGAAAGTGGCAACTTTGATCTTCCACCATCTACCTAACTAAAGAAGTATGATTCTTGGAAACCTTTTAAGGCGAGGTGTCTTCCAAGGGTATCGTAGCATAGAAAGATACTTGTTTGAAAGAATTGGACTTGTTTCGTTCATTGTGTCCAAACTTCAAACTTTGGGAGGAAAATGACAAGTTTGGTCTTCCATCATTAACCTAACTAAAGAACTGTGATTCCTGGAAACCTTTTAAGGCGAGGTGTCCTACTAGGGTATCCTAGCATGGAAAATTACTTGTTTGAAAGAATTGGGCTAGTTTTGTTCATTGTGGCCAAACTTCAAACTTTGGGACGAAAATGACAACTTTGGTCTTCCACCATCTACCTAACTAAAGAAGTGTGATTCTTGGAAACCTTTTAAGGTGAGGTGTCTTCCTAGCATATCCTAGCATGGAAAGGTACTTGTTTGAAAGAATTGAACTTGTTCTGTTCAATGTAGCCAAACTTCAAACATTGGGACCAAAACGACAAGTTTGGTATTCCATTATCTACCTAACTAATGAACTGTGATTCTTGGAAACCTTTTAAGGCGAGGTATCCTACTAGGGTTTCCTAGCATGGAAAGGTACTTGTTTGAAAGAATTGAACTTGTTTCGTTCATTGTGGCTAAACTTCAAACTTTGGGATGAAAATGGCAACATCGGGACGAAAGTGGCAACTTTGATCTTCCACCATCTACCTAACTAAAGAAATGTGATTCTTGGAAACCTTTTAAGGCGAGGTGTATTCCTAAGGTATCCTAGCATGGAAAGGTACTTGTTTGAAAGAATTGAGTTTGTTTCGTTCATTGTGCCCAAACTTCAAACTTTTGGATGAAAATGGCAACTTCGGGATGAAAGTGGCAACTTTGATCTTCCACCGTCTACCTAACTAAAGAAGTATGATTCTTGGAAACCTTTTAAGGCGAGGTGTCTTCCTAGGGTACCCTAGCATGGAAAGATACTTGTTTGAAAGAATTGGATTTGTTTGGTTCATTGTGTCCAAACTTCAAACTTTGAGACTAAAATGGCAACTTTGGTCTTCCACCATCTACCTAACTAAAGAAGTGTGATTCTTGGAAACCTTTTAAGGGGTGGTGTCTTCCTATGGTATACTAGCATGGAAAGTTACTTGTTTGCAATAATTGGGCTTGTTTCATTCATTGTACTCAGACTTCAAACTTTGGGACGAAAATGGCAACTTCGAGATGAAAGTGGCAAATTTGATCTTTCACCATTTACCTAACTAAAAAAGTGTGATTCTTGAAAACCTTTTAAGGCGAGGTGTCTTCCTAGGGTATCCTAGTATGGAAAGGTACTTGTTTCAAAGAATTGGATTTATTTCTTTCATTGTGCCCAAACTTCAAACTTTAGGAGGAAAACGGCAAGTTTGGACATCCATCGTCTACCTAACTAAAGAATTGTTATTCTTGGAAACCTTTTAGGCAAGGTGTCCTACTAGGGTATCCTAGCATGTAAATTTACTTGTTTGAAAGAATTAGGCTTGTTTCGTTCATTGTGGCCAAACTTCATACTTTGGGATGAAAATGACAACTTTGGCACGAAATGGCCACTTTGGTCTCCCACCATCTACCTAACTAAATAAGTATGATTCTTGGAATCCTTTTAAGGTGAGGTGTCTTCCTAGGGTTTCCTAGCATGGAAAGGTATTTGTTTTAAAGAATTGGGCTTGTTTCATTCGTTGTGGCCAAACTTCAAACTTTGGGATGAAAGTGGCAAGTTTAGTCTTCCATCATCTACCTAACTAAAGAACTGTGATTCATGGAAACCTTTTAAATCGAGGTGTCCTACTAGGGTATCCTAGCATGGAAAGGTACTTGTTTGAAAGAATTGGGCTTGTTTCGTTCATTGTGGCCAAACTTCAAACTTTGGGATGAAAATGGCAACTTTGGGACGAAAGTGGCAACTTTGATCTTCCACCATCTAGCTAACTAAAGAAGTGTGATTCATGGAAAGCTTTTAAGGCGAGGTGTCTTCCTAGGGTATCCTAGCATGGAAAGGTACTTGTTTGGAAGAATTGGGCTTGTTTCATTCATTATGCCCAAACTTTAAACTTTGGGATGAAAATGGCAACTTTGATCTTCCACCATCTACCTAACTAAAGAACTGTGATTCTTGGAAACCTTTTAAGGTGAGGTGTATTCCTAGGGTATCCTAGCATGGAAAGGTACTTGTTTGAAGGAAGTGGACTTGTTTCGTTCATTGTGGCCAAACTTTAAACTTTGCGACGAAAATGGCAAGTTTGGTCTTCCATCATCTACCTAGCTAAAGAAGTGTGATTCTTGGAAACCTTTTAAGGCAAGGTGTCCTACTAAGGTATCCCGGCATGCAAAGTTACTTGTTTGAAAGAATTAGGCTGGTTTCGTTCATTGGGCCAAACTACAAACTTTGGGATGAAAATGGCAACTTCGGGATGAAAGTGGCAACTTTGATCTTCCACCATCTAGCTAACTAAATAAGTGTGATTCTTGGAAGCTTTTTAAGGCAAGGAGTCTTCCTAAGGTATCCTACCATGGAAAAGTACTTGTTTGAAACAATTGTACTTGTTTCGTTTATTGTGGCCAAACTTCAAATTTTTGGACGTAAATGGCAAGTTTGGTCTTCCATCATCTACCTAATTAAAGAACTGTGATTCTTGGAAACCTTTTAAGGCAAGGTGTCCTACTAGGGTATCCTAGCATGGAAAGTTACTGGTTTGAAAGAATTGAGCTTGTTTCGTTCATTGTGACCAAACTTCAAACTTTGGGACAAAAATGGCAACTTCGGGACGAAAGTGACATCTTTGATATTTCGCCATCTATCTAACTAAAGAAGTGTAATTGATGGAAACCTTTTAAGGTGAGGTGTCTTCTTAGGGTATCCTAGCATGGAAAGGTACTTGTTTGAAAGAATTAGGCTTGTTTCGTTCATTGTGCCCAAACTGTAAACTTTGGGACGAAAATGACAACTTTGGTCTTGCGCCATCTACCTAACTAAAGAAAAGCGATTCTGGGAAACCTTTTAAGGTGAGGTATCTTCCTAGGGTATCCTAGCATGGAAAGGTGCTTGTTTAAATGAATTGGGATTATTTCGTTCATTGTGACCAAACTTCAAACTTTGGGACGAAAATGGCAAGTTTGGTATTCCATCATCTACGTACCGAAAGACCTGTGATTCATTGAAACCTTCTAAGACGACGTGTCCTAGTAGGGTATCCTAGCATGAAAAGGTACTTGTTTGAAAGAATTGGGCTTGTTTCATTTATTGTGACCAAACTTCAAACTTTAGGACGAAAATGGCAAGTGTGGTCATCCATCATCTACCTAAATAAAGAACTGTGATTCTTGGAAATCATTTAAGGCGAGGTGTCCTACTAGGGTATCCTAGCATGGAAATTTACTTGTTTGAAAGAATTGAGCTTGTTTCGTTCATTGTGGCCAAACTTCAAACTTTGGGACAAAAATGGCAACTTCGGGACGAAAGTCACATCTTTTATATTGTGCCATCTATCTAACTAAAGAAGTGTGATTCATGGAAACCTTTTAAGGCGAGGTGTCTTCTTAGGGTATCCTAGCATGGAAAGGTACTTATTTGAAAGAATTGGGCTTGTTTTGTTCATTGTGGCCAAACTTCAAACTTTGGAACGAAAATGGTAACTTTGGAACGAAAGTGGCAACTTTGATCTTCCACCATCTACCTAACTAAAGAAGTGTGATTCTTGGAAACCTTTTAAGGTGAGGTGTCTTCCTAGGGTATCCTAGCATGGAAAGGTACTTGTTTGAAAGAATTGGACTTGTTTCGTTCATTGTGGCTAAACTTCTAACTTTGGGACGAAAATGGAAACTTCGGGATGAAAGTTGCAACTTTGATCTTCCACCATCTACCTAACTAAAGAAGTGTGATTCTTTCAAAACTTTTAAGGCGAAGTGTCTTCCTAGGGTATCCTAGCATGGAAAGGTACTTGTTTGAAAGAATTGAACGTGTTTCGTTCATGGTGGCCAAACTTCAAACTTTGGGACGAAAACGACAAGTTTGGTCTTTCATCATCTACCTAACTAATGAACTCTGATTATTGGAAACCTTTTAAGGCAAGGTGTCCTACCAGGGTATACTAGCAGGGAATGTTACTTGTTTGAAAGAATTTGGCTTGTTTCGTTCATTGTGGCCAAACTTCAAACTTTGGAACGAAAATGACAAGTTTGGTCTCCCACCATCTACCTAACTAAAGAACTGTGATTCATGAAAACCTTTTAAGGCAAGGTGTCCTACTAGGGTATCCTTGCATGAAAATTTACTTGTTTTAAAGAATTGGGTTTGTTTCGCTCATTGTGGCCAAACTTCAAACTATGGGACGAAAATGACAACTTTGGGATGAAAGTGGCAAGTTTGGTCTTCCACCATCTACCTAACTAAAGAAGTGTGATTCTTGGAAACTTTTATAGGCAAGGTGCACTATTAGGGTATCCTAGCATGGAAAGGTACTTGTTTGAAAGAATTGAGCTTGTTACCTTCATTGTGGCCAAACTTCAACATTGGAACGAAAATGACAACTTTGGGACGAAAGTAGCAACTTTAGTCTTCCACCATCTACCTAACTAAAGAAGTATGATTCTTGGAATCCTTTTAAGGTGAGGTGTCTTCCTAGGGTATACTAGCATGGAAAGCTACTTGTTTGAAAGAATTGGGCTTGCTTCGTTCAGTGTGGCCAAACTTCAAACTTTGGGACGAAAGTGGCAAGTTTGGTCTTCCATCATCTACCTAACTAAAGAACTGTGATTCATGGAAACCTTTTTAGGCGAAGTGCACTGCTAGGGTATCCTTGCATGGAAAGGTACTTGTTTCAAAGAATTGGGCTTGTTTCGTTCATTGTAACCAAACTTCAAACTTTGGGACGAAAGTGACAACTTTGGCCTTCCACCATCTACCTAACTAAAGAACTATGATTCTTGGAATCCTTTTAAGGTGAGGTTTCTTCCAAGGGTATACTAGCATGGAATGTTACTTGTTTGAAAGAATTGAGCTTGTTTCATTCATTGTGGCCAAACTTCAAACTTTGGAACGAAAATGGCAAGTTTGGTCTCCCATCATCTACCTAATTAAAGAACTGTGATTCAAGGAAATCTTTTAAGGCAAGGTGTCCTATTAGGGCACCCTAGCATGGAAAGTTACTTGTTTGAAAGAAATAGGCTTTTCGTTCATTGTGGCCAAACTTCAAACTTTGGACGAAATTGGCCACTTTGGGATGAAAGTGAAAACTTTGGTCTTCCACCATCTACCTAACTAAAGAAGTGTGATTCTTGGAAACCTTTTACGATGAGGTGTCTTCCTAGGGTATACTAGCATTGAAAGGTACTTGTTTAAAATATTGGGCTTGTTTCGTTTATTGTGGCCAAACTTCAAACTTTGGGACGAAAATGGCAAGTTTTTTATTCCATCATCTACCTAACTAAAGAACTGTGATTCTTAAAAACCTTATAAGGCAAGGTGTCCTACTAGGGTATCCTAGCATGTAAAGTTACTAGTTTGAAAGAATTAGGCTTTTCCTTCATTGTGGCCAAACTTCAAACTTTGGGATGAAAATGGCAACTTTGGTTTTCCACCATCTACCTAACTAAAGAAGCGTGATTCTTGGAATCCTTTTATGGCAAGGTGTCTTCCTAATGTATCCTAGCATTGAAAGGTACATGTTTGAAAGAATTGGGCTTGTTTCGTTCATTGTGGCCAAACTTCAAACATTATGATGAAAATAGCAACTTTGGGACGAAAGTGGCAAGTTTGGTCGTCCACCATCTACCTAACTAAAGAAGTGTGATTCTTGGAATCCTTTTAAGGCAAGGTGTCTTCCTAGGGTATCCTTGCATAGAAAGGTACCTGTTTGAAAGAATTGGGCTTGTTTCGTTCATTGTAGCCAAACTTCAAACTTTCGGATAAAAGTGATAACTTTTGTCTTACATCATCTACCTAACTAAACAGTTGTGATTCTTGGAAACGTTTTACGAAAAGGTGTCCTACTAGGGTACCCTAACTTGTAAAGTTACTAGTTTGAAAGCAATAGGCTTTTCGTTCATTGTGGCCAAACTTCAAACTTTGGAATGAAAATGACAACTTTGGGACGAAAGTGGCAACTTTGGTCTTCCACCATCTACCTCACTAAAGAAGTGTTATTCTTGGAATCCTTTTAAGGCGAGGTGTCTTCCTAGGGTATCCTGGCATGGAAGGGTACTTGTTTGAAAGAATTGGGCTTCTTTCGTTCATTATTGCCAAACTTCAAACTTTAGGATGAAAGTGGCAAGTTTGGTCTTCCTTCATCTACCCAACTAAAGAATTGTGATTCTTGGAATCTTTTTAGGCGAGGTGCACTACTAGGATATCCTAGCATGGAAAGGTTCTTTTTTATAAGAATTGGGCTTTTTTTGTTCATTGTGGCCAAATTTCAAGATTGGGACGACAATGACAACTTTGGTCATCCACCATCTACCTAACTAAAGAAGTATGATTCATGGAATCCTTTTAAGGTGAGGTGTCTTCCTAGGGTATACTAGCATGGAAAGGTACTTGTTTGAAAGAATTAGGCTTGTTTCGTTCATTGTGGCCAAACTTCAAACTTTGGGACGAAAGTAGCACATTTGGTCTTTCATCATCTACCTAACTAAAGAACTGTGATTCTTGGAAACCTTTTTAGGCGAGGTGCACTACTAGGGTATCCTTGCATAGAAAGGTACTTGTTTGAAAGAATTGGGATTGTTTGTTCATTGTAGCCAAACTTCAAGCTTTGAAACAAAAGTGGCAAGTTTGGTCTTCCATCATCTACTTAACTAAAGAATTGTGATTCTTGGAAACCTTTTAAGGGAAGGTGTCCTACTAGGTTATCCTAGCATGGAAAGTTACTAGTTTGAAAGAATTAGGCTTTTCGTTCATTGTGGTAAAACTTCAAACATTGGGACGAAAATGGCAACTTTGGGACGAAAGTGGCAACTTTGGTTTTTCACCATCTACCTAACTAAAGAAGTGTGATTCTTGGAATCCTTTTAAGGCGAGGTGTCTTCCAATGGTATCCTAGCATGAAAAGGTACTTGTTTGAAAGAAGTGGGTTTGTTTCGTTCATTGTGGCCAAACTTCAAACTTTGGGACAAAAGTGGCAAGTTTAGTCTTCCATCATTTACCTAACTAAAGAACTGTAATTCTTGGAAACCCTTTTACGCGAGGTGCACTAGTAGGGTATCCTTGCATGGAAAGGTACTTGTTTGAAAGAATGTGGCTTGTTTCGTTCATTGTGGCAGAACTTCAAACTTTGGGACGAAAGTGACAACTTTGGTCTTCCACCATCTACTTAACTAAAGAAGTATGATTCTTGGAATCCTTTTAAGGTGAGGTGTCTTCCGAGGGTATACTAGCATGGAAAGGTACTTGTTTGAAAGAAATGGGCTTGTTTCGTTCATTGGGGCCAAACTTCAAACTTTGGGACGAAAGTGGCAAGTTTGGTCTTCCATCATCTACCTAACTAAAGAACTGTGATTCTTGGAAACCCTTTTAGGCGAGGTGCACTACTAGGGTATCCTAGCATAGAAAGGTACTTGTTTGAAAGAATTGGGTTGGTTTAATTCATTGTGTCCAAACTTCAAACTTTAGGACAAAAATGGCATCTTTGGAATGAAAGTGGCCTCTTTGGTCTTCCCCCATGTACCTAACTAAAGAATTATGATTTTTGGAATCCTTTTAAGGTGAGGTGTCTTCCTAGGGTATCATAGCATGAAAAGGTAATTGTTTGAAAGAATTGGGCTTGTTTCGTTCATTGTGGCCAAACTTCAAACTTTAGGACGAAAGTGGCAAGTTTAGTCTTCCATCATCTACCTAACAAAACAATTGTGATTCTTGGAAACGTTTTAAGGCAAGGTGTGCTACTAGGGTATCCTTGCATGGAAAGTAACCAGTTTGAAAGCATTAGGCTTTTCGTTTATTGTGGCCAAACTTCAAATATTGGGACGAAAATGTCAACTTTGGGATGAAAGTGGCGACTTTGGTCTTCCACCATCTACCTAACTAAATAAGTTTGACTCTTGGAAATCTTTTAAGGCTAGGTGTCTTCCTAGGGTATCCTAGCATGGAAAGGTACTTGTTTGAAAGAATTAGGCTTGTTTTGTTCATTGTGGCCAAACTTCAAACTTTGGGACGAAAATGACAACTTTGGCATAAAAGTGGCAACTCTAGTCTTCAACCATCTACGTAACTAAAGAAGTATGATTCTTGGAAACCTTTTAAGGCTAGGTATCTTCCTAGGGTAGACTAGCATGGAAAGAAACTTGTTTGAAAGAGTTGGACTTGTTTCGTTCATTGTGGCCAAACTTCAAACTTTGGGACGAAAATAGCAAGTTTGGTCTTTCGTCATCTACCTAACTAAACACTTGTGATTCTTGGAAACATTTTAAGGCAAGGTGTCCTACTAGGGTATCCAAGCATTGAAAGTTACTTGTTTGAAAGCATTAGGCTTTTCGTTCATTGTGGCCAAACTTCAAACTTTGGGAATAAAATGGTAACTTTGGGACGAAAGTGGCATCTTTGGTCTTCCATCATCTACCTAACTAAAGAACTGTGATTCTTAGAAACCTTTTTAGGCGAGGTACACTACTAGGGTATCCTAGCATGGAAATGTTCTTCTTCGAAAGAATTGGGCTTATTTCATTCATTGTGGCCAAACTTCAAACTTTGGGACAAAAGTGGCAAGTTTGGTCTTCCATCATCTACCTAACTAAAGAACTGTGATTCTTGGAAACCTTTTTAGGCGAGGTGCACTACTAGGGTATCCTTGCAAAGAAAGGTACTTGTTTGAACAAATTGGGCTTGTTTCGTTCATTGTGGCCAAACTTCAAACTTTGGGACAAAAATGACAACTTTGGGACGACAGTGGCAAATTTGGTCTTCCACCATCTACCTAACTAATGAAGTAAGATTCTTCATATCCTTTTAAGGAGAGATGTCTTCCTAGGGTATACTAGCATGGAAAGGTACTTGTTTGAAAGAACTAGGCTTGTTTCGTTCATTGCGGCCAAACTTCAAACTTTGGGACGAAAATGGCAATTGTGGTCTTCCATCATCTACCTAACTAAAGAACTGTGATTCTCGAAAACCTTTTAAGGCAAGGTGTCCAACTAGGGTATCCTAGCATGGAAAGTTACTTGCTTGAAAGAATTAGGCTTTTCGTTCATTGTGGCCAAACTTCAAACTTTAGGACGAAAATGGCAAGTTTGGTCTTCCAACATCTACCTAACTAAAAAAGTGTGATTCTTGGAATCCTTTTAAGGCGAGGTGTCTTCCAAGGGTATCCTAGCATGGAAAGGTACTTGTTTGAAAGAATTGGACTTGTTTCGTTCATTGTGGTCAAACTTCAAACTTTAGGACGAAAATGGCAACTTTATGATGAAAGTGACAACTCTAGTCTTCAACCATCTACCTAACTAAACAAGTATGATTCTTGGAAACCTTTTAAGGCTAGGTTTCTTCCTAGGGTATACTAGCATAGAAAGGTACTTGTTTGAAAGAGTTGGGCTTGTTTCGTTCATTGTGGCCAAACATCAAACTTTGGGACGAAAATGGCAAGTTTGGTCTTCCATCATCTACCTAACTAAAGAACTATGATTCTCGAAAATCTTTTAAGGCGAGGTGTCCGACTAGGGTATCCTAGCAAGGAAAGTTACTTGTTTGAAAGAATTAGGCTTTTCGTTCATTGTGGCCAAACTTCAAACTTTAGGACGAAAATGGAAAGTTTGGTCTTCCAACATCTACCTAACTAAAGAAGTGTGATTCTTGAATCCTTTTAAGGTGAGGTGTCTTCCAAGGGTATCCTAGCATGGAAAGGTACTTGTTTGAAAGAATTGATCTTGTTTCGTTCATTATGGCCAAACTTCAAACTTTGGGACGAAAGTGGCAAGTTTTGTCTTCCATCATCTACCTAACTAAAGAACTGTGATTCTTGGAAGCCTTTTTAGGTTAGGTTCACGACTAGGGTATCCTAGCATGGAAAGGTACTTGTTTGAAAGAATTTGACTTGTTTTGTTCATTGTGGCCAAACTTCAAACTTTGGGACGAAAGTGGCAAGTTTGGTCTTCCATCATCTACCTAACTAAAGAAGTGTGATTCTTTGAAACCTTTTTAGGCGAGGTGTCTTCCTAGGGTATCCTAGCATGGAAAGGTACTTGTTTGAAAGAATTGGGCTTGTTTCATTCATTGTGGGCAAACTTCAAGCTTTGGAACGAAAGTGGCAAGTTTGGTCTTCCATCATGTACCTAACTAAAGAACTATGATTCTTGGAAACCTTTTTAGGCAATGTGTCCTACTAGAGTATCCTCGCATGGAAAGTTACTAGTTTGAAAGAATTAGGCTTTTCGTTCATTGTGCCCAAACTTCAAACTTTGGAACGAAAATGGAAACTTTGATTTCCACTATCTACCTAACTAAAGAAGTATGATTCTTGGAATCCGTTTAAGGCGAGGTGTCTTCCTAGGGTATCCTAGCATGGAAATGTACTTGTTTGAAAGAATTGGGCTTGTTTCGTTCTTTGTGACCAAACTTCAAACTTTGGGACAAAATTGGCAAGTTTGGTCTTCCATCATCTACCTAACTAAAGAACTGTGATTCTTGGAAACCTTTTTAGGTGAGGTACATTACTAGGGTATCCTAGCATGGAAAGGTACTTGTTTGAAAGAATCTGGCTTGTTTCGTTCATTGTGGCCAAACTTCAACATTGAGACGAAAATGACAACTTTGGGATGAAAGTAGCAACTTTGGTTTTTCACCATCTACCTAACTAAAGAAGTATGATTCTTGAAATACTTTTAAGGCGAGGTGTCTTTCTAGGGTATACTAGCATGGAAAGGTACTTGTTTGAAAGAATTGGGCTTGTTTCGTTCATTGTGGCCAAATTTTAAACTGAGACAAAATTGGCAAGTTTGGTCTTCCAACATCTACCTAACTAAAGAACCGTGATTCTTGGAAACCTTTTTAGGCGAGGTACACTACTAGGGTATCATAGTATGGAAAGGTACTTGTTTGAAAGAATTGGTCTTGTTCCGTTCATTGTGGCCAAACTTCAAACTTTGGGACGAAAGTGGCAAGTTTGGTCTTCCATCATCTACCTAACTAAAGAACTGTGATTCTTGGAAATCTTTTTAGGCGAGGTTCACTACTAGGGTATCTTATCATGGAAAGGTACTTGTTTGAAAGAATTGGGCTTGTTTCATTCATTGTGGCCAAACTTCAAACTTTTGGACGAAAGTGGCAAGTTTGGTCTTCCATCATCTACCTAACTAAAGAACTGTGATTCTTGGAAACCTTTTTAGGTGAGGTAAAGTACTAGGGTATCCTAGCATGGAAAGGTACTTGTTTGAAAGAATTGGGCTTGTTTCGTTCATTGTGACCAAACTTCAACATTGGGATGAAAATGACAACTTTGGGACGAAAATAGCAACTTTGGTCTTCCACCATCTACCTAACTAAAGAAGTATGATTCTTGGAATCCTTTTAAGGCAAGGTGTCTTCCTAGGGTATACTAGCATGGAAAGGTACTTGTTTGAAAGAATTAGACTTGTTTTGTTCATTGTGGCGATACTTCAAACTTTGGGACGAAAGCGGTCACTATGGTCTTCCATCATCTACCTAACTAAAGAACTGTGATTCTTGGAAACCTTTTTAGGCGAGGTGCACTACTTGGGTATCCTTGCAAATAAAGGTACTTGTTTGAAAGAATTGGGCTTGTTTCGTTCATTGTGGCCAAACTTCAAACTTTGGGACAAAAATGACAACTTTGGGACGAAAGTGGCAACTTTGGTCTTCCACCATCTACCTAACTAAAGAAGTATGATTCTTGAAATCCTTTTAAGGCGAGATGTCTTCCTAGGGTATACTAGCATGGAAAGGTTCTTGTTTGAAAGAATTGGGCTTGTTTGGTTCATTGTAGCCAAACTTCAAACTTTGGGACGAAAGTGGCAAGTTTGGTCTTCAATCATATACCTAACTAAAGAACTATGATTCTTGGAAACCTTTTTAGGCAATGTGTCCTAATAGGGTATCCTCGCATGGAATGTTACTAGTTTGAAAGAATTAGGCTTTTCGTTTATTGTGCCCAAGCTTCAAACTTTGGGACAAAAATGATAACTTTGATCTTCCACTATCTACCTAACTAAAGAAGTATGATTCTTGGAATCCGTTTAAGGCGAGGTGTCTTCCTAGGGTATCCTAGCATGGAAAGGTACTTGTTTGAAATAATTGAGCTTGTTTCGTTCTTTGTGGCCAAACTTCAAACTTTGGGACAAAATTGGCAAGTTTGGTCTTCCATCATCTACCTAACTAAAGAACTGTGATTCTTGTAAACCTTTTTAGGCGAGGTACACTACTAGGGTATCCTAGAATGGAAGGGTACTTGTTTGAAAGAATTGGGCTTGTTTCGTTCATTGTGGTCAAACTTCAACATTGGGACGAAAATGACAACTTTGGGACGAAAGTAGCAACTTTGGTCTTCCACCATCTACCTAACTAAAGAAGTATGATTCTTGGAATCCTTTTAAGGCGAGGTGTCTTCCTAGGGTATACTAGCATGGAAAGGTACTTGTTTGAAAGAATTGAGCTTGTTTCGTTCATTGTGGCCAAATTTCAAACTTTGGGACAAAATTGGCAAGTGTGGTCTTCCATCATCTACCTAACTAAAGAACTGTGATTCTTGTAAACCTTTTTAGGCGAGGTACACTACTAGGGTATCCTAGCATGGAAAGGTACTTGTTTGAAAGAATTGGTCTTGTTCTGTTCATTGTGGCCAAACTTCAAACTTTCGGACGAAAGTGGCAAGTCTGGTCTTCCATCATCTATCTAACTAAAGAACTATGATTCTTGGAAACCTTTTTAGGCGAGGTTCACTACTAGGGTATCTTTTCATAGAAAGGTACTTGTTTGAAAGAATTGGACTTGTTTCGTTCATTATGGCCAAACTTCAAACTTTTGGATGAAAGTGGCAAGTTTGGTCTTCCATCATCTACCTAACTAAAGAATTATGATTCTTGGAAACCTTTTTAGGCGAGGTAAAGTACTAGGGTATCATAGCATGGAAAGGTAGTTGTTTGAAAGAATTAGGCTTGTTTCGTTCATTGTGGCCAAACTTCAACATTGGGATGAAAATGACAACTTTGGGATAAAAATAGTAACTTTGGTCTTCCACCATCTACCTAACTAAAGAAGTATGATTCTTGGAATCCTTTTAAGGCGAGGTGTCTTCCTAGGGTATACTAGCATGGAAAGGTACTTGTTTGAAAGAATTAGACTTGTTTCATTCATTGTGGCGATACTTCAAACTTTGGGACGAAAGTGGTCAGTATGGTCTTCCATCATCTACCTAACTAAAGAACTGTGATTCTTGGAAACCTTTTTAGGCAAGGTGCACTACTAGGGTATCCTTGCAAAGAAAGGTACTTGTTTGAAAGAATTGGGTTTGTTTCATTCATTGTGGCCAAACTTCAAACTTTGGGACGAAAATGACAACTTTGGTCTTCCACCATCTACCTAACTAAAGAAATATGATTCTTGAAATCCTTTTAAGGCGAAATGTCTTCCTAGGGTATACTAGCATGGAAAGGTACTTGTTTGAAAGAGTTGGGCTTGTTTCGTTCATTGTGGCCAAACTTCAAACTTTGGGATGAATATGACAACTTTGAGACGAAAGTGACAACTTTGGTCTTCCACCATCTACCTAACTAAAGAACTGTGATTCTTATAACACCCTAATTTGCTATTAAGGATCTCTTTATTATTTCTAAAATTTGCGTAAATGATTTTAATTCTTTATTGTAAAGTAACCTTCAAAATACGAGAAAATTTATTCCCTTTTTAACTTTCAAAACTTATTAATTTTAACTCTAAAAGAAGAATTATCCTTGTTAACTTATCATTAATTTAAAAACGCCCTTTTTGTGAAATGAAATTCTTAATAAACTAAGGTCGAATTGTCAAAACATCATAACCACGGTAAACCATTAAAACATGATAGAACTTCTTTTAAACATTCTCAATTTCATCATTATGTAATTCTATTACACAAAATTGAATACACTTTTACATCCTTAAGAACGAATACATCTTTTTCAAATGAGTCACATGAAGGAAAATGGTACATCATAATACTAAATCCTAGTCTACCCTCATATATACAAGAAAAGGACCAAGACTCAGAGTGACTCAATGAAAATTAAAACCTAAAATACCCATGAGGCATCCTCAGAGGGATCCTCTTCTTCCTTGAACATATCCATTTGCTTCATTGGCACTTGGCATAGTATTCCCACTCCGTCTTCATCATTCGCCTAGGGTCAATGAACTTTCTCTGAAAAATAAAAAATGGGAGTGAATTCTCTACCTCCTTGGTCGCCACAAACAAACGGACTTTTAGTCCTAAACAACCTATACGACCACTGCATGTGATACTCTAGCGATGACACTCACGATAATTCTATCACGAATATCTATCTCACAACATCTATTCCTATGGGCCCCACTACCATTAAACCTCCCAGGTTTTAATGGTCTTACGCAACTTCGTGGATGACGATTGGGAGCACTCGACTCATGTCCGGTACATAGTGACACGTCGATCTCACCAATCATGGATATAGTTTCGTCTTCGTCAAGAATGCCAAGCCGGTTATGTGAGTCCCCCGTACTAACCCTTAGTCGGGTTATCACAACCTGACACCATTTTCCCAAGCCTCCTTTGAGATAATGAACTATCCCCGGCGTACCCGCCATAGTCATCCACTTCTCAAAACGTTTCCTCACACGTTCTCCACGCCGCGAGATGTATTCCACAGGGCGAAACGGTTCCAATGGTATTGACAAAAGGATGTTTTGGGGGACCCTCCCCACCGAGCATGGAGTCAAGCCCCATCTCCAATCAAAGACCCCGTCTTTCTACATCCATCCCGTCTTTATCACCAATGTCCACTTTACATCATCCACTTCCCTGAAGTGCACGTCGTCCTATGCAAGGTGAATAACACGAACGTCCGTCGTCCTTCTTCATACCACATGAGGGGAAGGATCCCATCCCTCCTAGCCTCTCAACGTCATGAACAACATGACCTTTCAAATTGGACATATCCACTTGCACACACTTGGGTGTCTCGAGCACTCCAACTCATATATCCTACTCATGCATAAGCAAAACCAACATGCATTGCCGAGGGACAACACCCCTCGGACTCAGATCACAACAAGTAATATATCCACAGAAAATATCTAACAATTTATATCAACGTCGGAGGTCACATCCTCTCGGTCTTAACAATAATAGAGCACGCATATTTATGACGTACTAATACATATATAATTGGAATTCATCACACTTTGCAAATTTTTGGGTCAAACCCAAAGTCAACACAAAATCTAAAATTTTCAAGTATCATAACTTTTTATTTTGGGTTTCAAATACTCACAAATTAAGTCACAACCTCTATGTACATGTTAACTATCATATTCCACAACAAAATACTTATTTTAGGCTTTTAAAGCTTAGATTTTAAATGGTTAAACACCCAACCCGAAATGGGTTAAAAAAACTCTATAGAAAGGGTTTAAAACTTCAAAATTTAATTCTTATTGATGTAGAAATCGGATTTTGACGAACCAAATATGTATCCCTAGTTTTTAGGATGTAAGGAACCCATTTTTATGGTCCAAAAGAGTAAATTCCAACTCTAAAAATTATTAATTTCAAAACAGTAGCAAAATCCAATGAAAACGGTACGAAACTTAAAAATAAATTTTCCGTTGCTATAGAAATCGGTTTTCGACGAATTTTATATGCAACCCTAGGTTTTAAAGCATGAGAAAGCTAATTTTGAGGTCCATTACAGCCAATTCCAGCTCCATAATTACCAGTTTTCGAAACAGATGCAAAATAGTGTAAAAAGGGGCTTTAAACTCAAAAATAAATTTCTCGTTGCTATAGAAATCGGTTTTCAATGAATTTTATATGCAACCCTAGGTTTTAAAGCATGAGAAAGCTCATTTTGAGGTCCATTACAGCTCCATAATTACAGGTTTTCGAAACAGAGGAAACAGTGCCCAAAAATCCACAATTTCACCAAACAAAAATTTTCTAAAGATTTACAATCCATTTCCAAACATTCCACATATACACTTCTATATTTTAGGGCATAGAAAGATCATTTTTAGTGCCACAAACAGTCAAGAACAGCCACACCATTTGTCTCACAAAACAAAACAGAAAATTTAAATAAATGGCTCAAAACTTAAAAAATTCATAATAAATAGCTCAAGTGCTAAAAAATAACATACTTTATATGTAACCCTAGGTTTTTGGACCTAAGGAACTCATTTTTTAGGTCAAAAATATCAAAAAGTACATCCATTTTTCCAAACCACAAAACAGTAGCGAAAAATCACACTTTCCATACATGACACAAGTTCAAACTCACATATATTTGTAATCAAACTTGACCCATCATAAATAGGATCCAATACACACAATTTAGGCTCAAAGAGAATAGAAAATCCCTCCCATACCTCGATTTCCTAAGCTCAAGGTTCTGAAACAAAATTTCCAACCACTCAAAGCTAGAGCTTGGTGAGCTCTACAACATATCCAAAATGCAAAGAAAAAGGAAAAGGATTAGCCCACGAAAACTAGAGAGAGGAAGAGGAAAAATGTAGAGAGAAGGAGGAGCTCACCCAAGAGAGATTTTTGAACTCTCTCTCCCTTCTCTCTCCTCCAAAGTTGGCTGCTGCACTTGTGGGGGGAGGAGTCTCTCTTAGCTTATATAGGGGACCCCAAAACCCTAAGGGTAGGTCCCACAATTTTAAAAAAAAAATTCTAAACCTCATTGTGTTTAGGTGTTTAGCTGCTCTAGGTTTTGATTTTTTTTTTTTAGCTCTAAAATGTTCTTAAAATATATCATTTAATTTTCCAAAGATAATGTATTTGGAATCACTCAATTTGGACTTAAAATGAATTTTCTATGTCCAAAATACTAAATAAATTGCTAAAATTAATAATTAATTCATTTTAATTATTTTTGCTGAACTTAGATCATTTTCATGCTTAATTATAATTATTATAATTTTATCTAAGTCCAAAATAATTTTTCAAGCTCGAAAACACATAATTACGAAAATGCCATTAATGAGAATATTCCTTCATTTGACCAGCTTTGACCAAATTTGACTTTTGGTCAAATCAATGTTAAAACTTGATTTTATTAATTATTTTTACTTCATTAATGAAGATTTAATATCTCACATTCATTTATTTGCTAACTAGTTCTTTTTATGTTTTAATTAAACAAATAGTACTCTATTTTAATTAAATAAATTACACTCTATTTTATTTAATTACCTTAATTAAATTTTCTACATCATCAATTACTTTAGAACAATTAATTTTACTAATTAAAGTTATTCTAGACCCATTAGTAAGTTAATTATGCTTTTAAAAGTCTCATTTTAAATTCTAGACACAAGTTCCACTTAATTACAACAATGTCATTAATGAGTTGACCAAATCTCTTCCCATTGACTTTGACTAAAGTGAGTCTATCTTTGACTTTTCAAATTTTGAATTTCCCTCCACTAATCATGTAATGTCTCTACTTAATCCTTATTAAGTAATGCTTATTTTAATTATTTCTATTATTTTTCTTATTTACTTAATTAATCACTAATTAAGAGGTTAATTTCTTATTTAATCCTAAGCTTCAAAATTTGGGGTGTTACAAACATCTTGTAGCATATGTTCATACACAAGATGGACTTGCATAATCGCTTAGTAAACATCTAAAGTTGATTACAAGACCATTATTCATAAGATCAAAACTTCCAATATCTTATCGGGGACATGCAATCTTGCATGTTGTAGTATTGATTCACATCATGCCAACAAGTTATAATTAGCTCTCCCCATTGAAATGTATTTTTAGTGAGCAACCTAATATTTCCCATTTGAAAATTTGTGGATGTGATGTATATTCCAATTGTTACACCACAATACACTAAGATGAGTCCTAAAAGAAGGTTGGAAATATATGTTGGGTATGAATCTCCATATGTAATAAAATATGTTGAATCATCAACAATAGATGACTTGATATGTCGATTGTTATTTTGAATTAGTTTTCCCAACATGAGAGGGAGATAGTAAGCAGTTGGAAAAAGGAGATTAGTTGAATGAATTATCATCTTGATCATCGAACAAAATAATGTGAACTAGAAGTTCAAAAGATAATTCATTTACAAAGTTTAGCCAAAAGAGTGACTTAATCATATGTACCAATTGCTAATGCTCCAATAAAATTTGATGTCTCAGTTGGACAATATAATATTGCAAAACGAGTCTCCAACATGCTTGAAGCGTGGTAGACCCGTTGGTTCCAAAGATAAAAACCCTCAATTAAGAAAAGGAGCTGAAAAGTTAAATGGCCAAATTGAGGTTATGAAAACTTTAAAAGATTTTTTTCTGACATAATAGTTCCAGAAGAACTCAGGTACCTGAAATTACTGAAAATAAAAAGATCTCAAATTATGTCATGAATGGAATATAATGGAACCAAAATGAAGTCAACGTTGACGAAGTGTTTACATATAATATAGCGCTAAATGTAATAAATGATATTGAGGATCAAGAACCAAAGTTCATTAGTGATTGTCGACAAATAAATTATTGGCCAAAATGGAAAGATGCTATTGAAGCATAATTAAACTCGCTTGCTAAGCGAATCATTTTTGGATCAGTAGTCCGTACACATGAAGATGTAAAACCAGTTGGATACAAATGGGTTTTTATGCAAAAGCAAAATAAAAATGGTAAAATTGTGAGATACAAAGCACAACTAGTTGCTTAAGGATTTTCACAAAGATCCAATATTGATTTTAAAGAGACATATTCACCTGTAGTGGATGTAAGTATTTTTTTTTTTATATTTAATGGTTGCTCATGAAGGACTTAATTTACATATAATGGATGTTATTACAGCCAATTTGTATGGCTCTTTGGAAAATGATATTTATATGAAACTCCCCGAAGGATTTAATTTGCCCAGCAGCGCAAGTTTTAGAGAAGATTACTCAATCAAATTGAATAAGTCTCTTTATAGATTAAAGCAATCAGGACGCATGTGGTACAATCGTCTTAGTGAGTATTTGCTAAAGGAAGGATATAAAAAATGATCCCATTTGTCCAGGTATTTTCATGAAAAAATATGAAAATGGATTTGCCATAATTGTTGTTTATGTAGATGACATAAATATCATTGAAACTCTTGAAGAGCTTCCAAAAGTCATAGATTGCTTAAAGAAAGAGTTTGAAATGAAGGACTTTGGAATGACAAAATTCTGCATGGGATTACAAATAGAATATTTAAAAGGCTGAATTTTCATGCATCAAGAAGCTTATATAATGAAGGTGCTTAAAAGGTTCTATATGGACAAATCACATCCATTGTGTACTCCAATGGTTGTAAGATCTTTAGATGTGAACAATGATCCTTTCTGACCAAAAGAAAAAGATGAAGAACTACTTGGTCCTGAAGTACCATATCTTAGTGCTATAGGAGCATTAATGTATCCTGCTAATTGTACATGACTCGATATATCATTTGTAGTTAATTTATTAGCAAGATATAGTTCTTCACCTACACAAAGACATTCGAATGGAGTGAAGCGCATACTTCATTATCTTAGAGGCACCATGGACATGGGCTCGTTTTATTCAAATGTTTCAAAGTCATATCTAATTGGTTATGCAGATGCAGGTTATTTATCAAATCCTCATAATGGTAGATCACAGACATAATATTTGTTTACATGTGGTGGTATAGCCATTTCATGGCAGTCTGTGAAACAAACCATAGCAGCAACATCATCTAATCATGCAGAAATTTTAGCATTACATGAGGCAAGTCGTAAATGTGTTTGGATGAGATCTGTAATTCAACATGTGCAAGAAACTTGCGGTTTATCCTTAAGAAAAATGGCATCGACGATCATATGTGAAGACAATGATGCATGTATCGCTCAGTTGAAAGAATGATACATTAAAGGAGATAGAACAAAGCATATTCTACCAAAATTCTATTTTACTCATGATCTCCAAAAGAATGGTGACATAAATATTCAACAAGTTCGTTCGTGTGAGAATCTAGTGGATCTCTTTACAAAGTCATTGCCAAGGAAGACTTTTGAGCAACTAGCCCACAAGATTGGACTTCGTCGTCTTAAAGATGATTGTCTGCATTAGGGAGAGAAATAAATACGTTCTGCACTCCTTTTCCCTTCGCCATGGTTTTGTCCCATTGGGTTTTCCTAGCAAGGTTTTTAATGAGGCAGGTGATAACGTATTGAAGGATGATGTACTCTTTTTCCTTCACTAGGTTTTTATCCCACAGGGTTTTTCCTAGTAAGATTTTAATTAGGCACATTCTTTATTGATGGACATCCAAAGGGGAGTGTTATGAATAATCTATCTGTGGTTGTCCATATCTTTTTATATTATCTTTTATGATCTTTCATTGTTTCTATTTATCTTTTGTAACTTTCCAGTTATCTCTTGTATCTATAAATAGGTTACTCCTCTTGGAAAAAATACACACAATTATCATTCTTTCTAGACTCTGGTCTCCTCTTCTTCTCTACTTTTCTCTCTACTTTTCTACTCCGAGTTATATTTTATTTAACAAAATTGATTATTTGACTACATTTCTTAAATTGCATATTTAGTTTCTCTTTAGATAATGTATTTTTCTTTCAATATTTGTCATTTATAGAAAAGAAAAAAAAACTTGCAGCTTGATAAGCATAAGGCGAGTGACAAATCACGACTCTTTATATCTACTGAGCTAACGTTAATTAAAGTTCACATATACAAAATTAGGGGTGTTAAAAAAACTGATCCCAACTAAATTGTTAAGAACAGAACTGAATTAAACAATAAAAACTGAATTGTTTTTATAAAAAAAACTTTAATTGAATTGTTTTTATAAAGAACTGAATGAGCTGAAGTGTTTGACAACCAAACTGAATCATAAAAACTGAAGTATTTTTATAAAAGGATAACAAATTCTCCTACTTTCAATATTATTCAGTTCGGTTTGAAAATAGTTCAATTCAAATTTAAAAAAACCAGTTTGTCGAACCAAAAAACTAATTAAGTTTGATTTGGGTGAACTGTTTTTCATTTCAGTTCAGTTTTCACGTAATTCGGTTCAAATTTTTTTAACATCCCTATACAAAATTATATAGGTGAGAAAAAGTGCAATCAATCTCATAATTAAAATTGTACACAAATAATTTGACATGTTTGTGTATAAATATGCATGAGTAGCATTTCTTTTAAAAATAAATAAAACTCCTTTAAAAAAAAACTAATTATTATTTTTTGCTCTAGTTTTAGCTAGTGTGAACTCTATAAAAAAAAAAAAAGTCATTTATAATATTAAGCAATATAGAGAAGTCTACTTTAGTGTATTTGAAATAGATGTGATGAATTTTCCTTGTTATTGAAGGAGAGAAAGAAAAAGTAAAAATAAATAAAATAAAATAAAATAAAATGAAAGAGAGAATGAGAGATTTGAAGGGAATCAATAGAAGAAAAAAAAAAGAGAAAAACTTTTTTCTATGAGTGTGTTTGGTAAGGCTTTTGATGAGTTTATAAGCTCATTTGATCAGCTTATAAGCTATTTTGACCAAAATAAGGTTATTTGGTACACGAGCTTAGTTTAGTAGCTTATAGCTTATTTTCATAAACTACTTGAAGTAACTTATGGAAAATAAGCTACTAAAATAAGTTACTAGCTTTTTTTCTTCTCAATTTTATCCTCACTAATTTATTTGAAATTCTTTTTTACCCTTTTATTCAATTTAAAACCCCTTTTACCTACTTTAACATTCTTACAAACACTAGATGACATATTTATTTTCTTAGTTATTATGAAACTTGGGATTCTACTTTTTTTTTATTATTTTGTTTAATGTTAAACTATTTATTTTAATGAATTAATACATTATTTATTTTTTATTTTTATTTAAAATATTTGGTCACTAAACAAAAGTTGATAAAAAATAAAACTTATAAAGAAAAAAAACTATTTTTTGTTTAAAAATAATATTATTAATTAAAAAACATTAAAAATGATTTTAAACAATATAAGTTTATTTAATTTAATTCTACCTTTTTAAAAAAGGAAAATTTTGATTTAAAACAATATTGGTTTATTAAAAAATTGTTTTTAAATAATGAGTAAAATCGTCAAATATTTACTATTTTTTTTATAATACAAAATTGTCCTACTTTTTAAGATGATAAGTTATTAAAAATAAACTCAAATATTAGAAACATTAAATATATCCTTTTACGTCATTTGATATTTATCAGCTAGCTTATCAGTTAATTTTACTAAACACTTTCAATTAACTTAGCTAGCTTATAAGCTTCTAACTTTTCAGCTCCTAGCTTATAGCTTATAAGTTTTCAGCTAGCTTATAAGCTAGTTTTACCAAACATAGCCTATGTATGGTCACCAATTAACTAAAGAGGTTGGCGATAAAAGTCGTCTTCAATTATTTCATACCATCTCATAGAAAAAACAAAGCATAGAGAGTTTTAAGAGAAGGGGGAAAAAACTTGGTCCTTATTTGAATAATCTGATTTTGATCTAAATCTCCTAAAATCCTTATTTGAAATTCAAATTTAAAATTTAAAATAAAAATAAAAATACATATACAATTGTCAACACTTATATTTTTTGAACAACTAGTCCTATGATCACCAAATAATAACCTTAATTTCTCAGGCACCCTCACTTGGCACTTATGCATAGGTTTGAGATTATTAATAATGCACACTGCAAACCAATATTTCTATAGCCTATGCAATTTTGTGTCTCAAATCTCAGTTTAGCCTAAGATATCTTTTCTAAGTTAACCTCAAGTTAGGCTTTATTAGTTGATTTCCATCATAACAATAGCATTAAAGCAAAGTAAGATTGATTCATAAAACACGAAATTAAAATACAATTGAGTAATTCACATAGTGCTGAACTGAAATTCAGTCATTACAAAAAGAACATAAATGAAAACAAGAACTTAACACAAGATGGAGCAAGAGAAGAATTCATGCATGGAAGCACTTCATTGAAGATCCACATTCATACCTATAGCAAAACTCCATGGAAAAGCTCCTAAGAACTCAAGACTTAAATTCTCTCTCTCACTAAGAACATACAAAAAGGGAAGAAGTATTGAGTGAAATCCTGTTAGACTTCAAGGAAGTGTGAGTGAAGTTTGCCCTTATATTTTTCCTTTTTTGTAAGATGACTAATAATTCTATATTAGAATCGTATTGATCCCTTCTTGATGGTTGTCTTTTAGTAATATTAGGGGGTGTTTGTTTCACGGTATCTCGTTGGATTCCTGGAAATATGAATATGAGAATATATATTTTCATGTTTGTTAGAAGGTAATCAAAAAATATTTCTAGTCATAATTTATTCCCAAGAATCCATATTACACATGTTTCTCCATCTTCTTATCAATTATATTATATAAAAGAAGATTTTGCCATGTAGGTTGATGCCACGTGACAACATCATATTGATTTTTTTCTCGCCGAAATAAAGATGATTTTATTTTTATTATAATTTTAAATTTTAAATTGTTTAATTCATATTAATTGATAACACTATTAACTTCATATGCATATTCAAATTTGAACGTGATCAATATTTTAAGATATTTATAATTTGAAATTTTAACTTGTTTAATTCATATTAATTAATAACACTAATTTAAATTCAAAATTATAACTAATTAAAATATAAAAAAATATGCAATTAAGTTTTTTTTATCTCATAATTTTATAATGCAAATATATAATTGATAATTTAAACAATATATATATATATATATATATATATATATATATATATATATATATATATATATATATACATGTATGATAATAAATTTTGAACATTATCAATATTTTAAGATATTTATGATTTAAAATTTGAAATTGTTTAATTCATATTAATTGATAACACTAATTTAAATTCATATTCATATTCAAATTTGAACATCATCCATATTTTAAGATATTTATGATTTGAAATTTTAAATTGTTTAATTCATATTAATTGATAACACTAATTTAATGATTTATCATAAATAATAATAATAATAATAATAATAATAATAATAAATTATCAATTATCGATTCATTCAATTCAATTTTATCTTATATTATATAAAAGAAGGTTTTGTCAAGTAGGCAAATGTCCCGTGGCAATACCATATTCATTCTTTTCCCTCCATAATGGCATTAAATAATTCTATTTTATTTTTAATTCATAAAAATATATTTATGGTAATTAACATGATTATTTATTTATAAAATACTTAATTACGGTAATCAATCATGACTAGAATATTATAATTATTTAATAATATAATTATTTTTAATTCATAAAAATACATCAACTATATATTATTTTATTTTTTAATTCATAAAATATATATTGATGATAATTAAGGTGATTATTTAATTGTGAAATGCTTAATTATGGTAATGAATCATGATTAAAACATTCTAATTATTTAATAATATAATTATTTACACTTATTCAAATTAATTAATAACACTAATATATATTTTGATCCAAATTTATAGCAAATCTAAATTTAAATTTAGAAATTTTGCGAGATTTATTTTAGGCAAATATATCTTAAGAATTTTTCTACCTGAAACACAAATGATCAATTATCAATCAATCGATCATTTATTATTATTATTATTATTATTATTATTATTATTATTATTATTATTACTACTATTACCAATTTTGTATATAATGAGTATATATTCTTATTACATTAATTAATTGATACATGAAATCTTAAATGAATTTTGATTCTACTATTTGATTATAAATTTTATGGATAGTTTTTATAATTTAACTTTTTTTATTTATTATCATGATTTTAAAATAACTTATTGTAAATAGTAATTCATACTAATTGATTTTTATGTTTTAATAATTAAAAATAATCATTATATTATTCATTTTAGTTTATAATAATATTTTATTCTATTATTGATTATATTAGTATTTAATAATAAACATTTTATTCTTTTAACACATCTAATAAAATATGAAATCTTTTAAATTTTCACAATTTTTATTTTTTTCCAAGTTTTATAAATATTCTATTCATGATTATATTAATATTTAAAAATAGATATTTTAGTATGTTAACATTTATTCATAAACTTAAATTAATATTATTTTAAATTATAATTTATTATTTTATTATTGAATTGTTGAATTAGGTGTATAATGGATATGATAGAATTTATTATTTTTTTACGATTATGTAATATAAATATATGCTTATGATTTTGTGTTAGTAAATAAATAAATAAATAATTATTTTTTATTAGTATTGAATTCTTGAATTATAAAAATAATAATATATAAAAATACATAATACATAAATATGGTAAATAATAATAATAATAAGAATAATAATAATAATAATAATAATAATAATAATAATAATAATATCTAAGAGATAGATCATGTTCCTTAATCCATCAAAAATAAAAAATAAAAAAATTACGTTCTTTATCTGCTAAGAGATAGATCATGTTCTTTAATTATCAAAAATAATAATATTGTTTTTTATAGAGATAAATCATGATTATCTTTATTTACTTGGAGATAGATCATGTTTCTTAATTAAAACATAAATAAATAAATAAATAAATAAACTACCTTCCCTATTTGCTTCTTTTCTCTTCTTTTTTTCTTTTCTATTTATTATGTTTTATAAAAATCTTTGAATGAGATTTTAATTTAATTACTATTTTATTTTTAATCAATATTTTATTAATCAAGTTTTCATAATTAATTAAAGTGCAGGTAACGGATACAGACATTTACATACCTAAAGGGGAAAGACACGGGTATTAAAGTTACTATCCAGCGGATGTGGGTCTGGATATGGGATTTTTTTTTAAAGTATGGTATGGGGACGAATACTATAGTACCCTAGTCAGACCCTATTCATTGTCATCCCTAACTATGACATTTATAGAGATAATAATTTTTTAAAAACAAACATTTATATATATTAAAATGATATAAGACATATATAAATATAGAATTATTTTAATATATATCAATATTCATAATTATTTTATATATTTTTTATATATTAAATACATATTTGCTAACATATATTTATATAAAATTTAAAAATAATTAAGAAATACACAAAAATACAATAATATAAAAAATGTAAATTATATATTTAACACCCGTGCAGGGCACGGGTTATTAAGATAGTTCTCATGTAAAAGAGTGGTTTTAAAATAATTTCTCATTTCCCTCTTATTCTACCTCATTTATTTATTTAATATTTTTTTTAAATTAAAATAAATTTAAAAACATTCCCAGTAATAGTATTTCGAGGAATATTATTCCCAGGAATATAATCAAATCCGTAAAATAAACGCCCCCTTAGCTTTTGTATGAGTGAAGTAATTGAAAATCTGTGTAATGATTATATTTACCTAATAAGCCAAAAGCATTATGTTAGCACTTAGCTTGTTGCCACTTGAACACCACAGTAGAGTCATGTTAATTGTACATAAAAAGAACTCACATATATCACCATTCCTTTTGTTGATTTGAATGACCTGAAGCTGCATCAACATATTTTTTAAAGTTTGTTTTTATGCTACTTTGTAGGATTTTGTTACTTGCTCTTCATGTAGCAGATTTTTAGGGATTTATTTCATAAATTATGCTTATCAAGTAGCAATTAGTTTTCTGCATATTTCAGTTTTTCCTCTGTATAAATTCAGATGCATATCATTCAATAAATGAGCCTTCTGCAGTTCACAAAATAGCATCTTATATATATATTTTTTTCAATAACCAACACCTTTTCTTTCCTACTACTCTCTCCCTCTCTCTTTTCCTTCGTCAAATGCAATGGTGCACATTGACATGTGATGTGAACTTAAGTGTACAAAAACCATGGGCAATTAAGTTAGTACATATGTGATTAAGAAACATAGATGATAGAGTTAATGTTTGGAACAGAGAATACCCATGCTAGTTAAGGTGTTTGTGCAATATATGAACATAATATAGAGTTTTTCGTTTACCATTCTCCTCACTTTGGTTGGTTAACTGTACTAGAAAAATTGTAGATTAAAAAGAAGTGGCTGAATATTTATAAACCACATGCCAAGTATCCTCTTGGAGTCATGTCTTCTTAAGACTATTTTGAATGTACAATTTAATTTCGATAGTAATATTCCATTTCAGTTGAAAAATGCAGTTAGATGTTTGGGATAGTACAAGTGATCAAGGGATAGTAAATCATATCACAGGAGGAAATTTTGTAGAGTTCCAATAGTTTTCATTTACAATTTTGTAGTTGCATTTCTTATTTTATGTTCCGCATAAAAAAGAAACTATCGAAAGGAGCCATGATCATCTGCAAAACTCATTTCATTCACGTTAGGATATCATACATGTACCTCATTGTCATGACAATACTTGAGAAAAATGCACATTTTTCTACTTCAATCGAGATTTTTACGCATCCTTTTTTTTTTTTTGGCAAGAAGAAAGAGCTACTAAGGTGTCCATAGAACCTCTAATCCCAACTATGTTGGCACCAGAGGCCCTACTCATCACCTGTAGCAGGCTCAAAATTTATTAATATAAAGGAAATAGAAAGTACAAGAAGAAACATGGGGAAAACTGTTGGCATATTCTGTTTCCCTGTAATTAGCTAATATTTAGGAGATATTTGCTGCAGTTTTTTATTGGTGTAAATCCCTGATCCATAGGCTGTATTATTTTCTTTCCATATATAGGCTTAGTCCAGTTGTATAGATTTAATGTTTTTTATTCCTTTGAAGTGTATATAATGAGTAAGAGTTCTGCTGTAAGATAAGGAAAAAGGAATAGAAAGGAATTCTTTTTTCAGTGTGATGCAATTATATTGTTCTGAGTCAACAAGGTATCAAAGCAATCTGAGGACCTGATTGAAACCTTGGCAACAAAGATGACCCAGGTTTTGACCCAAAACCAGACCCAAATGTCGATGGCCACGAATGAACCTTCTGCTGCACCAATTGGTATCAAACTTAATGGTACCAATTATCCTTTATGGTCTCAAGTGGTTGAGATATATATCTCAGGAAAGGATAAGTTGGGGTACATAAATGGAGATATTCCCCAACCTGAAACGACAGATCCCACCTTTAGAAGATGGAGAACAGAAAATCTTGTAGTCAAAGGATGGCTAATCAACTGTATGGATCCAAATCTGGTTAGCAATTTTATACGATTTTCAACAGCAAAACAGGTATGGGATTCAATTGTTGTAACCTACTTTGATGGTTCTGACACTTCTCAAGTATATGCCTTGAAGAGACAGGTAAATAGCACAAAACAAGTCGGAGGATCTATTAAGTCATACTACAATAGTCTTCAAGGCTTGTGGAGAGAAATCGATTTTAGACGCCCAAACCCAATGGACTGTGCTGCTGATATACAAAAATATAATACTCTCTTACAAAAAGATAGAGTGTACACCTTCCTTGATGGGCTAGATGACAGGCTCGACAAAATAAGGAGTGATGTTCTTCAGATAAAGCCATTCCCAACTGTTAAACAAGCTTATGCACATGTACGCAGAGAGGAAATTCGACAAACAGTGATGCTTGCAGGCTCGGACCCTACAATATCTGCAGTTATGACAACCAAAGGAAATAAGGGCTTGCAACACTCAAATACTCTACAAATGATCAAGGGCAAAACCACAACTTCAAATGGAGGAAAACTAAATACAAAGACTAAAGGCCAGACAATCGGTGGGGGTGGATTCTCTCATTGTGGAAACAAAAAGCACACTCGTGATACATGCTTCAAGTTGCATGGCTATCCAGAATGGTGGAATGAATTGAAGGCAAAGAAACAGAAAGATGCTGCAAGTGGCTCAGGACGAGTGGCTCTTGCTAGTGCAGAACCACAATTATCTCTAATTTCACAGGTTGATCACAGGTTGAGTATGAAACTGAGTCAGCAAACACTCCAAACAAACAAGGTAACAACAGTTGTGCTCTGCTCACTTCATACCATGACAGGTGCAATGATTGGATAGTGGATTCAGGGGCAACAGACCATATGACTTTTTGCAAAAATGATCTCACAACAAATGCTACACTGAGACAGACTAGCATTATCAATGCTAATGGGGTTACATATCCAGTGATTGGGGCTGGAACTGTAGCATTATCACCCTCTATCTCCTTACCTAATACTTTATTGGTTCCATCCCTCTCAAATAAACTTATATCAATAGGACAAGCTACTGAAGATTTGAATTGTGTGGCTTTAATGTATCCAAAATTTTGCCTTTTTCAAGACATCCTCACCAAGGAGATCATTGGGCATGGTACTAAGAGAAGGGGTCTCTACTACATGGAAGACTTCAACTCAAGCAGAGTTCATAATGTGCGACACTTAGGTGGAACCAAGGAAAAATCAATTTGGCTATGGCACTGTCGTCTAGGAAGCCCTTCATTTGGTTATATGAAACATTTGCTTCCAAAATTATTTTCAGGCTTGGACCAATCAGTTTTGAACTGTGATACATGTATCTTAGCTAAAAGTCATTGTGTATCATTTTCAGTTAATTCAAATAAATATGACATTCCTTTTGCTTTGGTTCATACTGATGTATGGGGCCCATCTCCCATTAATAGTGCAACGAGTAGTCATTGGTTTGTGACTTTCATCGATGATTGCACCCGTATGACTTGGTTATATTTTTTAAAGCATAAGAATGAAGTTTTTGAAGTGTTTTGTGCATTTCATGCTATGATTAGAAATCAATTCTCAGCAAATGTTAAAGTTCTTAGATAGGACAATGGAGGAGAGTATGTAAATAAACAATTTCAGGCTTACTTCCAAGTCCATGGCCTCTTACATGAAACCTCTTGTCCTTACACCCCGCAACAAAATGGAGTGGCTGAACGCAAGAACCGACACATTTTAGAGACTGCTAGAGCCTTACTAATTGAAACCAGTGTACCTAGCAGACATTGGGAGGATGCAGTTGGTACTGCAGTTCATTTGCTAGATAGAATGCCATCAAAGGTATTGAGATTTGAAACCCCTTTACAGGCTCTGGCAAATCACTTTACCTTGCCTTCTAGTTCACTCATTTCTCCTCGGGTGTTTGGATGTGTTGTGTTTGTCCACTTACATAAACACCAACGAACCAAACTTGACCCGTGTGCTGTGAAGTGTATGTTTTTGGGATATGCCACAAACACAAAAGGGTATCGTTGTTATGACCCAACCACTAAACGCTATTACACCACAATGGATGCAACATTCGTTGAATCTGAACATTTCTACTCTTCCTCACCCATCACTTCTCATCTTCAGGGGGAGATAGGGAGTAAAGACCTAAAATGTTGGGATTGTCAAGTAACTGAGGATGCTGGACATGGTGCACTAGTGAATGATGCTAGTATTAATGTAAAGGATGGTGGTGTGGAGAATGTTGACCATGAAGCATTGGCGGATGTAACTGAGGATAATGCTATAATTGTTGATAATGTAGTTGATGATGGAAATTGTGTGAGCAATGCCCCTCTGAGTAATGCCTCTCTCTCTTGTGCATGCAACAATGACACTCTTGAGGATGTCCATGAGGTAAGCTCTCCTGAACTGGTTTATAACAATAATAATCTGCATACTACTGCCAGTTATCAATTACCTTTCAGGCATAATAGGGGTAAACCCCCAGACCGTTATTCACCAGACATTGGAGGGAAGGGTTCGAGGTATCCAATTGCTAATTATGTTAGCACTGAGGGACTATCTGAACCACTAAAAGCCTTTGCACACAAGTTGTCTTCTTGTCATGTTCCATTAGGAGTGCAGGAGGCATTATCAGATCCAAACTGGTCACAAGCAATTCAAGAAGAGATGGAAGCATTACTAAAAAACAACACATGGAACCTAGTCCCATTGCCTAATGGGAAGAAGACTGTAGGTTGCAAGTGGGTGTTTTCTGTGAAATACAAAGCTGATGGGTCTATAGAGAGGTATAAGGCGAGATTGGTGGCGAAGGGATATACACAAACTTATGGCATAAACTATCAGGAGACTTTTTCACCTGTGGCAAAGTTAACTACAGTTAGAGTCTTGTTATCTCTTGCTGCAAACTTAGATTGGCCACTACACCAATTTGATGTGAAGAATGCTTTTCTTCACGAAGACCTTGAGGAAGAAGTTTATATGGACATTCCACCAGGCTATGTTGTGCCATCCGGAGATAAGACTGTATACAGGTTGCAACGTGCTTTATATGGATTAAAACAATCACCACGTGCTTGGTTTGGACGATTCAACTTGGCTATGAGAAAATATGGATTCCGACAGAGCAATTCTGATCACACATTTTTCTTGAAACATAAAAAGGGAAAGGTTACTGCTCTAATAACCTATGTTGATGATATGATCATTACAGGCGATGATATTGAGGAAATCTCCAAAATTCAAAGATAACTTGGCACTGAATTCAAAATGAAGAACCTAAGAGGACTGAAGTACTTTCTTGGAATAGAGGTAGCCAGGTCAAATGAAGGTATATTCATTTCCCAAAGGAAGTATGTATTGGATTTATTATCTGAAGTTGGAATGCTTGATTGCAAGCCAATTGATACACCAACTATCCAAAATAAAAAATTTGGGGAAAATGGTGATTCAGTACCGACAAATAAAGAACAGTACCAGAGGTTAGTATGAAATTTAATCTATTTGTCACACACTAGTCCTAATATAGCATATGTTGTCAACGTTGTAAGTCAATATATGCAGAATCCAAGTGAAGCCCATATGGATGCAGTGATCAGAATACTCCGCTATCTAAAATACGCTCCTGGTAGAGGACTGATGTTCTATAAGAATAATCATCTAAATGTGGAAGGGTATACAGATGCAAATTGGGCAGGTGCTTTGCCTGACAGAAAGTCCACATCAGGGTACTTCACTTTTGTTGGTGATAATCTAGTTACATGGAGAAGTAAAAAACAAAAGGTTGTGGCTCTATCTAGTGCTGAAGGGGAGTTTTGAGGTATGTCTAAGGGTCTTTGTGAACTGTTGTGGTTAAAAAGACTTTTAACTGAGATTAGCTTCGAACCCAAAACAGAAATGAAATTATACTGTGATAACAAGGCAGCAATTGAAATTTCACAAAATCCTGTCTAGCATGATCATACTAAGCATATTGAAGTGGATAGACATTTTATCAAACAGAATCTTAAGGAAAAAATCATCAAATTTCCTTTTGTTAGATCTGAAGACCAACTTGCAGATATGTTGACAAAAGTTGTCTCAAGTAAAGTCTTTCACAAGTCACTAGACAAGTTGGGTATTAGAAATATCTACTCCCCAACTTGAGGGGGAGTGTTGGCATATTCTGTTTCCCTGTAATTAGCTAATATTTAGGAGATATTTGCTGCAGTTTTTTATTGGTGTAAATCCCTGATCCATAGGCTGTATTATTTTCTTTCCATATATAGGCTTAGTCCAGCTGTATAGGTTTAATGTTTTTTATTCCTTTGAAGTGTATATAATGAGTAAGAGTTCTGCTGTAAGATAAGGAAAAAGGAACAGAAAGGAATTCTTTTTTCAGTGTAATGCAATTATATTGTTCTGAGTCAACAAAAACATCCAAACCCATGAATAAGAAACAGCAAAAGCTATAGCTAAGACTAGAAACATCAAAACTGGGCAAAAAGCCTAGAACCACATTACAAATGAAACTAACAAAATCTATAATTTGGAAGACTAAGTTTATCTCTCCATAAATTATCTCGAATAAAGCTTGGAGATGAATCCCACCAAGTGAAGCCATGAACTTGAAGTGCATAATTTGCCAAACTATCAGCGCAACCATTGCCCTCTCTATAGATATGGGATACACGGAAGGACATTAAGCGAGAAAGAGCAAGGCAATTCCTCCAACGGGCTCTAAATTTCCAAGGCACCATATCCACATAATCAAAGGCTTGAACTACTGCTAAGGAGTCACACTCAAGCCATAATTTCAACCAACCATTTTCAAAAGCTATTTTGATTGCAGTCATAGCTGCAGGTAATTCTGCATGAAAAGCAATGAAAGTGGGAAGAAAGAGCGCAAAGCAGCCCATAAGATCACCAACATGATTTCTAAAAATGCCACCAACATGATTTTTACGCATCCTAATTTTTATACTAACACATATTTTTATCTCTTTTTTCTTTCTTCACTGCATCACTCATCAAATCTCGTTTTTTTCTTTCTTCTCTTATCTTTTCCTTCAATACCCCATGAGGTGCAAAATCTGTTCTTTTCCATTTTACATTAAGAGATCATAAAATAGGTCAGATGAACCTAATTAAGTCTGTTAAAGCCAGATCAACCTCATGATCAAACGCATGAGGAGTATTTCACTTTTATTTTTAGGTCAATTTCAATAGTTGCAATGGCCATAGATTGATGACTCTAATAACATAGCTAATTACTTATTTCAATAAAATAAGAAGCGGGGTAGTCGAAGATTATGAGATCATGAGCAACTGCACACAGAATGTAGTTCATAGAGAATAGAGATCAAGGAGAGAGAATATACAGATATTTTTTTGTGACATGAAAAATCCTTAGGCTAGTAACTGCGATAGCATGACAAGTATCAAAATTACAATTAAGTTGGATTCATTCTAATTCCTCGATCTCATCCAAAGCATAGTTGTTTGTTGATACATTGGCATAGTTGACTTTGTTGAATCGAACCACAACAGGGTAGCGAGTCTTGGGGTCCTGCACAACAAACACAAACCAATAAAACAGGAATTGGGTTTGCATAATGCATGGGATGGTAAAAAATTGAGTTTAGGGGCATTAACCTGATCAACAGCAACCACTGAACCAGTGCCTTTGTACCAGTACGATTCCTTCCTAAGAACCTTCACCTGTTGATTGCAAAGAAAAATTAGAAACTAACCCTGTTGCTACACATCTAGTTCAATACAAATTTCAACTTCCAAACTATTTACTAACACAAAGTCTCAAATGAATAAAACGGACAAGTGTCATCACTGTCCTTTGTTCTTACACATTAAATAACATACTTTCTAACATACTTTTTTTTTTTTTATCATATTCTTCGTTATTAAAATTTATTGAAAATCATAAAATTATACATGTCTCACTTCTTATTCAATAATAATAAGAAGAATCACTTATGATTTTGTAATTTCTATTAAATTTTAACTAACAATTACTAGAAAGAGAATTAGTAGCACTCAATCCTCTATTCTGAATTCTCCCTCTATATTTGTAACAAAGAAACTACTTTGATACACTTATTACAGCTAGCCGTAGATGCAATATAGAAGCTCAGATTTGAACTAGAAAACAAAGACTCGTTTATAGTTTGAGAAAATAATTTTGTTTTTAGCTTGAGAAAATCCAATTTTTACTGTTTATTATATAAATCTTTGGTGACAAGAAAGAAAATGAAAACAAGAAGACGTGTATATAGCTATTTTGCACAAAATGAGCAACTACAACTACAAAAAAGTTGAGTTGTGGGGGTAGCTCACCTTAGCACCTCTCTTGGGGCCAATTGGTGGTGGCTTTGGTTTTGCTTGAGCTTCTTCAGCTGGGGGTGTGGCGGTGGCGGGTGCCGCCGCTGCAGGCTCATCTGAAGCCCTTACAACAAACCTAGAACTGTTGTTCTTTGTGGGAAACATGACCATCCTTGAAGGTGATGAGTTTGTGGTGGCAGCTGCAACATTAAGTGACAACACAAAACCAGAAGCTGCTGATGCCATGTTGCTGCTATGATGATTAATTTCCTCTGTGTGTGCTGTGTTGTGTTGTGTGTCTTAGGTTCTCTCTCTTTTTGCTGATCTTAAGCGTGGAAAAAGGACAAGAGCAGCAGAAGCACTGAGAGGCTTTGAATGAAGATGTTTAGTTTGGGGAAATATCTGATCCCCAGAAGTGTGCATCAATCGTGGCCACCACTAGGGTGCTGCCATTTGTGCACCATATCCCATTCCATTGGATAATGTTATTACAACTCATCCATTTCTAAATTCCCGTGTGAACTGGTTTGGCTACTCACTCGGCAAGGCAACCAAACTTGAAAATGTGCCAAGAATATGCCCTTTTTAACATACTTTTTCAAATACATTTTTTCTAATGGATTAAAATTTATTAAAAATTATAAAATTAAGAAAAAGAACGTTAAATATGATATAAGATCCACAAAATTTTATTATTTTCAATAAATTTAAATCAATAAAAATTCATCATCACTTGAATCAACCATTTATTAGTATTATTTAAAAAATTTTCACATAGATTAAAAAAATTAACTAGTATTATGAGATAATAGTATTTATTAAGGGTCAATTTTTTTATAATATTTTTTTTAGTAATCATATTATTAGTGCAAAATATTTATTAGCAATGACTAATCTTGCAGGAAACCTTAACTGTAGTATTTTTATCTAAATACCTTCCAACTACATTTTTTTAATCTACAAGACTTAAACTCAAAACGTTGTTGTTTAAGTAATACGAGTCTAGTTTCTATCAACGAGTATTCAATAGTGGATCTTAGAGCTTAGCCATGGCCACAACATGCTCTCAATACCTGCAGTTATCCAATGGGACACACCACTTGACCTCTACATTGTCATGAAGACTTTCGATCTCCAGGATTTATCTACAGCTCGTGCATACAAAAAAATAGTTAACCCCTTAAATAGATTTCAATATCTCAAGAAATTAGTCCTTATCAATGAATTTTTTAAATAGGTCCTTAAACTTTTTTTTTAATTGAATTTCTGAACTTGTAATTATTTTATTTTTCAATTGGGTCTAATTGAAAAATAAAAAATTCAAAAACTTGATTAAAATTTTGGTAAAAGTTAAGAGATGTACAGAATAATTAAACCTAAATTAAAATTAAAATTAAATCCAACCAAACTTTATACCCCGGTGCAGAATTTGTATCATAAACAAAAGGAAAGGAAAAAATATATCTACAAGTAGAAGTGAGGAAATAATTTTGTTCAAATTTTACACGGGTGAGGAACTGTCACGTGCCGTTTGGCGCCAAATCCAGTGTCCCCATTCTGTTTCTTCCTTCCCCACTGTGAATAGCGTTTGTGTTGCAGAGCTAGCGATTGTGCAATGAAGAAAAGGAAAAATTCCCAAACTGACCCCAACCTTCCGTTTACCAATACCCTAACGCGACCACCACCATTCCACGCACCTCCAAATTCCCAAACCAAAGGTTTGTTTCTTTCTTCTCTCTTTTCACATTTTCAGATTTGTCGTTTCTCATTCGTTATTAACTGTCACACTTTACGATTACAATCAATACCTAACGATTTGTTCTTTTTGAACGATGTGTTTTTTGCTCCACATTCTCATGGTTCTGTGTTGTAGAAAAGGTTACCACATGCAAGTTTTGCTATCTCATCTTTGCTTGCACATTGTCATAATAATAGTTAGAATTAAATAAGTTGGAATTTTTTTATTTTTTTTTTTAGCGTTTGACCTAGGATTTGGAATTCAGGTGCAGAAGCAGATCCAAAAACTTCTGAGTTTGCTTTCTTTAAGAAATTGAAGAAGGATGCAAGCGAGGGATTTCGTTCACGTCCACTGCAAAAGGATTCTCGCAAGCCTGAATCCAGGGACTATTGCAGAGGTTGGTTAAAGTTCAAAGTAAAAGAAATTTGTGTATGTTACTGTTTTAGGTAACTTTTGCTACAATTAATTTTTCATTCTTAACTTAACTACTTAGAATGAAATTCTTAGGAATAGAATCAATGGTGTAGAAAATTTTAATTTTGTCAACTAATCAGAAATAATCCTTAATATGACTTTTAAGGTGATATTGTAAAATTCAACAAAATTATCATTCATGGCAGTTTGTGATTGAATAACATTGTGAAAAAAGTTTACATTGGCAATGCATATACTATTTATGCATAGAATTTCCAGAAAAGAATATAAGACAAATTTGGAAATTTTTTAACTTTCTTAGAAATAATTACAGTGAATTATCATGAAAATGTTTAGTAATTTTACACTTAATTATTATGAAAAAGTTTTATTTTATCTATAAAGGTGGATAAGTTTTATTTCTACTAATTTATAAATTAGGATTATTAGAATTTTTTTATTCTCAATAAGTATTTTTATTCTTTTTTATAAAACATGAAAAGTTTTTATTCTCCTATCACTTTTCTTACCATGTTAAATTATTCCTTATATTAAATCCACCTTAATTTAATTAGGTTGGGGGATTTCTTATTTCTATATAAGGAATTGAATCAATTTTCCTTTCCCTTATACTCTGAAAATTGAATATTTCCCCCCAGGTTTGAAGACAAAGACATTGTACATGTGCCATCTTTTGTTACAACAGAATAGTCATCGCATTTATTTAAGATTTAAATATATTTTTGGTTCTTATAAATATACTAAATTTCAGTTTTAATCTCTCTAAAATTTGGATTTAGGTTTGTGTCCCTTTATTTTTTTGAAATTAGTACTTTTGATCCCTGTCATTGTCATTGATCTGTGTTAAATAATGATGCTTCACTAAACAATCAGTTGGGAATTCATTTTACATGCTTGTACTTAATAGATCTACAATAACAACAGTGACCAAAAGTGTTCACTTTTAAAATACAAGGCACATAAACTAGAACCAAAATCCCTATAATTTATAGGGATTAAAACATATTTAAATCTTTTATTTTATGTATATGCAGAGAAGACTGGTGATGTCAGGATTGGTGGTAAGGGTGAGAACTCTTCAAGGATCATGGAGCATGTATCAACTGTAAGGACAGACTCATTTTTCTCACCTTCTGTTGGAGCTTGGAATAAATCAGGTGCGTATTAGAAGAAAATTCCACAATATTGCCACAGCAATACACTGATACTTACGATCACGATGTTCACAATCACAATAAATAGGAAAGATGATACTTGTGATTTGTGAAAAGTGCTCCTCCTTGAAACCTTTGCTTCTTTCTGCTCATAATATCAATCTCTGCTCCTCTTCCCTCGTGTTCGCTTGTTAAGTTAATATCATGTGGCACTTTTACTTTTCTAATTGCCACATGTTTAAGTAATGAATTAAAATACAAAGCTTACATTATCAGTCTATCAGGTGAATCAGGAGGATTTTAGCCATTATGTACTCCAAAAAAGTTGAAATGTTGGGAACTATTTTTTCTCCCACTATAATTTCAGTTTTTAATTTCCTGCTAAACAACAATCTAGTATCCAAAGATGTTTTTCTCGGTGGTAAATGCAGGCTTATACTCTATCAGCAACACGCCAAAAGACTCTCGAGATTATAGTGACAACTTCAAACCCCAGCAAATATTTTCACATGAAGGTTTGATTTTCTTCATTTGGATTGCTTGGGTGCAAGGGATTTGCAATTGCAAGGGAAAATAATGTATAGGACAGTTTGAACATTTATGGTTTATATTACTGGTCATCCAATGGAGGTAAGTCAAGCCTTTACTGGGTGCCACTGATTTGTTAATTAACCTTCAGAGGGTCAAACTTATTACTGCAAGAAAAATGTATGATGTAACTGAAGACAATTTACTTCTCATATTTGAGAATGTGTTGACACAAATTGTGTTAAACAATTACTTTGTGTCAAATCTTCAGGGAACCAGCATGCGCATGGAGAAGTTTTCGCTAGAAAGAGACAAAAATTACAACAGTGTGTTGCAAATGCCTTATTCACAGACACAGAGAAGCTCTGTTCAAAAGGGTTAGACACAGTTTTGATATTAATATTAATTGCCCTTGCCCTTTATCATGAATATAATAGAAATTTTTCAGGCACGATATTATTTCCATGCTCCTTAGTCGGCTTTTCCCTATGAGCAATGAGGAAAACGTATGTTGTTTTAGCCCTTTCTTATGCTATAAACCCTTCCAGTGACTTGCATTCCTTAACGAAAGTCATTTTCTGTGCCAGATATATGAGGATACTCATCCAGGAAAAGTGGTGAATGCTACAAGATATGATTTACCAGATTGTCCAGAGTCACATGATCAATTTGAGGAGCACTATCAGATACCTAAAAGGGAACTTCTTGAGCTAGAATCAAGCCCATACTTCAGCGATGATGTGTTGTCTCCTAAGTTTCTCATATTAGATGAGAGAATTAATCTGCACACAGAGATTCCAACCTATCATTCTCACAATTTTCCACCTCTTTACAGTATAACAGAATCTCAGTGCAAACTAAGTGCAACTCCGAGTTTCAGTGCCACAGCCAAGAGTGATGTAACTCTTGAATCTCTGTTGAACAAAGCAGCAAATGCTACCACGTATGGTTTACATGATTCTCAGGAGTTAGATGTTCAATTAACAGAACACCATCAGATACCTAAGAGGAAACTTCTTGAATTTGAATCAAGTTCATCCTTCAGTGATCATTTGTTGTCTCCTGTGTTTCTCCGATCAGTTGAGATGATTGACCCACATGCTGACTTTCCAACTTATCCACTCAAGTTTCAACCTCTGCTCAGTATAGCAGAAGCTAAAAGCAATTTTGGTGGAACTCCAAGTTTCATTGACAAGGGTGATGTAACTCGAGGATTTCTGAGTAATAATCAAAAGCATGGAATCTTTACATTGAATCATTTCAAAGAGCTGGGAAAACTTGAGAGAGAACCTATTCCTCTTCTTATGGAAAATGATTTTGACTATACTACAGATGAGACAAATTTACCTATTACTTGCAAGTATACAAAGCCAAATATAGCCCCTGAATTACCAATTTTAGGCTACGGTGAAGAGCAGATATTAAATAATACATTAGATGAATACCACTTTAGTCCTTCATCCTTGCTACTGGACAAGCCACAGGACTTCAATTCAATATTGGATTCTGGTTTCTTAAGATATCAAGAATTCAAGTTTGGAAAATACGTCTATGAAGACATGGACACAAATTTGAACCATGCAGCATTGTCCTTGTCACATAATAAGCACTACTTTAATGTGTCTGAAAATTGCAAGAATGACACTTCATGTGATCAACACAGCGTGTTCCTTTCACCATACCAGCATTGGGCTGGAAGGACAGTTTCCAGTGCCTACCATCATCATCCAAATCCGGAAACCTGGCTTCCATCTTCACTAGATGAATGTCAGAGGTGCTTATCCCTAACTAGTTCCCATTTAAATCACCGAAGTTCAAGTTCAAGAACTTTACAATTACCACAAAGGGATAGTATGTCTTCTCTTTTTCACATCAATGATAATTACAAACCAGAAATGGATGGTGACAATCACGATGAAATGCTTTACCGTTTTAGGGAAGGCTTGATTGAAATATATAACTCATCATATCTTCATATGTCCATGCAAAGAAACAATGGATACCCATTTCCTTTGGATGGCAGCGACTACGTCAATGAACAAGAGCAAACGCAGAAGTTGCTCCTTTAGAGTCTAACAGTCTAAAATGTTTGATCAAACATCAGTACGTTACCCTGCAGATATTTCTGGTTAATTTCGGACTGATATACAAAAAGGCATGTCCTTCAACTGTTACCTTTTGGTGGAAATTAATATTGTTACTATGCTGAGATCTTTGGTAATTCAGAGCATTAGCAGGACTCTGTCTATACTTTAAATTGCACAAGTATCTAAAGCGACTGTATAATTTTGACATATCAAACAAGAACTTTCCCGTGATTCACCAGAAAAAGTTAGTACGATTTTTTAATTTTTTTTTTGGCATTTATCATGTAAGAGTAATGCTAAACATCATGAATTGAATTTCACGAATGCGTATGTTAAAAATATTGAAAGGGTGTAACTAATTTGTGTAGCTCACATTTATAACCGATTTACCTGCCTCTATCATTTACCGAAGGGGTTACTCTCGTAACCATTTTTACAAATCCTTACGTTAAGCAAACCACAAACTTGAATTCAAAATTATCCTTAACTTGTTTCTCTTGGATTCTTTGGAGTGGTCTTCATGCTACTCCAGATTTCAATTTGGTTACGCTCTTCTGCACTACTTTATGGTGTTGGTGGTGTTTACATCAACGTCCCTGAACCGCGCACCCCACGGCACCGTGTTGGGGTATGTATGGGGCACATGAAAAAAAGCAGATCCTATCGTTGTTTGCTTTTCTAATTTTCCATAAAGTCCACATTATAAGTGAGATTTAGATTTAGTTTTGTTTTGTTTGCTATTCTATTTAAAGGGTCATTTTCAGTTGCATGTGCAACTTGTACGTCACTCATAAATAGAAAACGATGTCTGACCCATTCGGTATTTTTTTTACCCAAGATTAAAGGCTACCCTATTATACAATTTTTTGTTTTCACTCGCCTATAAATCCTAAAGTTTTGTGTACCCTCCGTCGCATTAAAAGTGAGATCAAACAAATAATTATTATGAAATCAACCTAACAGAATGTAGAAAATTTTGGGGTCTCAACCGATATGGCTTTTTCCCCCGTTTTATTGTTGTATGCCTTTCCTGTTATTTTTACTCCTTTAAAGCAATGTCCTTTAAGAGGATCTTCTTTCCATATGATACTATCTATTTGGTAATCACTCAATTTTAAATATAGCAAGATAACATTTCAAAGATTTCCTGTTATTGAGTCAAGTAACTGACCTTTAAAGTTTATCCAAAAATGAAACATTATTTCAAGCGTTTTTTTATTCTATATATCAAGTAATGACACATTCAATATTTATGTTATCTTTTCTTACCAACTTTATTGGGCCAAGATTTGGAAGAATGAATTATTTTTATTACATTGGGATTTCATAGGTATTTGCCTATATAAAGTGTAACAACTTGCCTGTTTTGTTAGACTGATTATTTTGGCATCAAACATGCACAATTGATCATGTGATTCAAATTCCATTGGAAGCAAGTTGAGAATTTATTTGTACTAAATGAGATAATTAAATCAGTAGTAGTTTGATGAGAGCGTTTCACAAAGAGAGTGGATGGAGGACATAGTACAGAACTAAGCAAAGGCAGAGACAAAGAAAGAAGAGGTAGGACACCAAGCCCACATCTCTTCACCTTGCCCAGCCTTTTGTTTTTTGGATATACACTTATCTCTCTCTCCCTTTTCCTGGTGATCTTGGTGGAGGTTTCTCTAAATTGTCTTTAGTTTTTGTTTCTTTCCAAGTTGTGTGGAATAGTTGCACTTAAGATTTCTGCAATTGAAGTGTTTCTCTGCTATTATATTATTCTTCCCATACATCACCAAATGTTGTGCCTATTTATCTTGCAGCTTCATCATCATTTTCAACAAATCAATATGATGGTGGTGATGGGATAGGGGATAAGCCAGAAAAGCAAATGGAGCACCCATCAAGATGCAGATGCTCATAGACAAAGAAATGTCCAAACAAAAAGACTCCAAGCACAACCTACCAAATGTAGTAGCAAAACTAATGGGGCTTGAAACCCTTCAAAGGGGAGAGCCTAATTTTTCTATGGAGAGAAGCCACGGAAGAGATTATTCTCAACATGTGTATGGTCCTATAGGCTTACCATTCAGACATTGGCAGCAGGAAGATAGGTTTATGGATAGGGAAATGCTTCATGAAGCTCATCCAAGCACAGAACAGGTTTCTTACAAAGATATGTATGAAATATGGCAGCAAACTCAGAGAGCAAGCCATGTAAGGGGCAATATACCTGATACTGATAGAGGAAGGTGGAGTGAAGATGTTGATGGGAAAAGAATGGCTCTCATTCGTCAGAAGTTCATGGAAGCAAAACGTCTGTCAACCGATGAGAGACTGCGCCAATCCAAACAATTTAAAGATGCCTTGGAAGTTTTAAGCTCCAATAGTGATCTCTTAATCAGGTTATTGGATTCTCAAAATGTTTGTGATATATACTCAACTTCACCTATTGAGACAAAGCGCATTACTCTTATTAAACCTTTGAAGATGGTTGACAATGACAAATCTGCCAGAAAGGAGAAAAAGAACAATAGAGTGATTAAGAAACCAGCAAGTGTTGATCAAGCAGCTGTATGGGAGAACAAGAATCCTGGAAACTCTCCAGATAGTCAGAAAGTTGATGAATCTCCGGTCCGAACCACTCGAATAGTGTTACTAAAGCCTAGCCCTGGGAGGACACCTGAGCAAAAGGCTGTGGTTTCTCCAACAACATCATCACCACTGAATCTGAAAAGTGGAAATTTCCATCAGGGACCTCAATATGATGATGTACTAGAATCCATTAGAGTGGCACAAGAGATCACACAGCAAATGCATAAAGGCCTGAGGAGCTATCAAAAGGATAAAACTCCATATTCTTCAGTGTTTTCCAATGGCTATTCGGATGACGAGAGTTCATTCAACAAATCATATCATGAGTATGCATCTGCGAATTTCAGCGATTTGGAAGCTATGTCAATGTCACCATTGCCAAGGCTTTCATGGGATTACAATTACATCAATGGCTGTGGCAGCCCTTATTCTACCATGTCCTTGGGCCGTGTGCCGTGCTCTCCTGAGTCATCAGTGTGCAGAGAGGCAAAGAAAAGACTTTCTGAAAGATGGACTATGATGACATCAGATAATAAGGGTCATCAAGAACAAAGGCAAGCAAGGAGAAGCTCTACCTTGGGTGAGATGCTTTCTCTTACCCACAAAAAGAAATCTGTAACATCTGAGGTTGAGAGTATTAATGAAGACCAAGAACCTGGCAAATCTGTTTCTTGCAGTCATTCTTTCAATGCAGAAATAAGGATTGAGGGTTCTCCTAAAAATCTCCCCAGGTCAAATTCTGTGCCTGCATCTTCTACTGTCTATGAAATTGGGAGCACAGTTGAAGTAAATGATCAGAATACTGGCAAAGCAAAAGGCTCCAAGGTGCAGAAAAAGTCAAAGAGTGTGAGATCATCATTTAAAGGGAAAGTTGCCAGTTTCTTGTTCTCAAGGAGTAAGAAATCAATCAAGAAAAAACCAAGTTCATCTCAATCTAAAGATGAATCCCAATCTACTCCTACTGTCACTGAAACATCAGTTCTTCAAGCAAATTCAGCTGGAGTCCTTGAGGATGATGTGTCTCAAAGCATCAATGTGGATGGTTTTGAAGAGTGTTCTCTTGCAGCTCTATGTGAATCACCAGGGAAAAATTCAACAGATTCAGTCTCTAATGGACAAGAAGAAGACATGATTACACTAGAGGTAATGGTTACTATTATTCTGCAAATTTCATCGTTTTTTTTTTTTTTTTATTTCATAATGAATTCTTTGGCAGATGAAAATTTAGGATATGTTTGGAATTTTTAAAGGGAATAGAGAGGAATGAAAAGAAAAGTCTACAGAAAGAAAACATACAGAAAGCATATAGGAAACTACAGCATTAGTATTCATAGCTTTTTGTGAACTTCGCATGTTGGTGGATATTAAAGCTAATTGTTGTTTTAACCTTTATTTATTTTTATTTCATAATGAATTCTTTGGCAGATGAAAATTTAGGATATGTTTGGAATTTTTAAAGGGAATAGAGAGGAATGAAAAGAAAAGTCTACAGAAAGGAAACATACAGAAAGCATATAGGAAACTACAGCATTAGTATTCATAGCTTTTTGTGAACTTCGCATGTTGGTGGATATTAAAGCTAATTGTTGTTTTAACCTTTATTTATTATGGTCTTGTGGGATAACACCAAAAAAGCAGTCCTTAATTATAAGAATATTGAGTATTCCCTTATGATCTATATTTGAAATTAGGAATTAAAAAAAGCAAGTATTTATTGTGAAGATGAGAGCGCAAAAAAAAATCATGGACAGTGTAATTTTACAGCTCCCAATAAAAACTTTTCTCCTTTTAGTTTCTCAACCAGTGGTTAGCATTTGCCTGAAAATTATTATATCAAATGTTCTCATGCTGCACAGATATTTTAAGCACTAGGTTGCGTTTTGCAAGATAAGGGAATTGGATGAGTATGGTGGCAAGTTTTGTGCACGGAAACTAATTTTCCTCTTAAATTGTTGGGATTCATATGCGTTGGAATGATGAAATAAATGAAATAGCAAAACCCGAAATTGTTGTGATTAAAATGCTTGGGTACTTGATGATAATCAATTGAAGTGACTTTTATTAGTCATCCTAGACCACAACCTCTTCGATTTCCTCTCATCAAGATGAAATTATTTAATGATAAATTGAATACATATATCCTAGTACTACACTATATATAAATAAATGAAATCCTTGGTTTGTTTGTTTTCACAGCCTGGATTGACTGTGCCAAGGCCCATGGTGCCAGAGATTAATTCAAGCGAAAACCCGGATCAGCCAAGTCCAATCTCAGTGTTACAACCTCCATTTGAAGATTATAATAATAATGTATCACATGAGTCCTTGGACTATATGAAGCGTGTTGACCAGGGTAATAATGCTTAGGCCTTTCCTCTTTCTTCATCAGTTTAAGTTCTTTTTTTTTTTTTTTACAATGGTGGCACTGAAGTTCAAAATTATAACTTCAGGCATACTACCTCAACTCCCTCCACTAAGCTGACCCTAGTAGTATATATAAACATATAGACCTTATTTTAAATCTTAATAACTATTGTTTTATTATTAGCTGAGTGCCATTTGTTCTGCATGTATAGGATCACAGGTGCCACTGAAGTCCAATTTAATTGACAAATCACCACCTATAGAATCAATTGCTAGGACCCTATCATGGGATGATTCTAGTGCAGAAGTGGCAAGCCCCTACCCATTAAAACCCTTAATGGTTTCTTCCTTGGACTCCAAGGTAGAGGATCAAGAGTGGCTTCTCTTGGTCCACAAACTACTATCAGCAGCTGGACTTGATGATCAACAGCAATTCGACTCGTCTTACACTAGATGGCATTCCCTTGAGAGCCCATTGGACCCATCATTGAGGGACACATTATATGCCAATCTAAATGAGAAGGATCAGCCTCAGCCAATGCATGAGGGCAGAAGAAGGAAGATGAGATCAAACCATAAACTTGTGTTTGACTATGTCAATGCTGCACTATTGGAACTTGTTGGTTATGGGTCAGAAAAGTGCTTAAAGAGCAGTGGGAGCCACTGCAGAGTCCTAGTCCAAGAGGGTGCATCAGCATCTCCCTTATTGGTGGACCACATTGTGGCCCAAATGAAGGAATTAATAGCAAGTGGGATGAGGTGTGAGTGGGAGGATGGTGGGGACAGCACCAGCCTGGTGGTAGAAAATGTTGTCAGAAAAGAGGTTGTGCAGATAGGGTGGGTTGAGCTTATGGATTTGGAGATTGATATTTTGGGGAAGGAGATTGAAGGGGACTTGATTCAAGAGCTTGTGGAGAATGCAGTGGTTGATTTTACAGGCAGGGCCTAAGTCCCTCCCTCTCTTGAGCCTTTTCTGCTTTTGATTTTTAAATTCAATAAATATTATTGTAAGTTTGTTATTATTGTTGCATTTGATCATCCACACTGCCCTACTTACCTAATTTATTAAATTCCATGCTACCAATAAATTTGTAGTTATTTGACATTGATGACTTTGAATTTTATATGCATAATTAGCTAAACAAGGAATATAAAGAATTACACTAGCAACAAGGAACATAAATATATAACATTGTCACAACTCACAAGTCACTATCTGTCTGTGTTGGTACTAGTTTAGCCATAACTTTGACAATGTAACAGTACCATCGGTAGAGTTGGTATAATGCATGCATGATGCATCCACCGGAATCACAATTTTGAGTTCGTGATGAATCGTGGATTAATTGGAATCACAAAGTCACAGCACACGATGACTTCTCTGTAGTATCATCATGTTCACGATTCTTATATAAAACTATAAAATAAATCATAGATCAGAGCATATTATATTTCCTTTCTCTAAATCAATTCATGCAATCCTTCTTGGGATTGGAGATAACAAGAAGTTTAACTAGTTTTATTCAGAATGTTGTATGTTGACTCGTTTTTTCTCCAGCCAGATATGAGATTCTCTTGCCACACATGGAGTGTCGATTAAGTTTGTGGTCCAAGAAATAAACGCTTCAGATGCTAGCACAAATTTCTTTTATGGATAAGTAATATATAAGGGCAAAAAAAGTACTATTACTATTTTTTTTTTATGTAATAAAATAAGTGCAAACTCAGCCATAATTCCATAAAAACCCTTGAAAATATTCACATGATATAATTAAGGCTTAAATAACTTTTAGGTAACTGATAAATTTCCAAATTTTGCTCTGGGTCCCAAATTTTGCTCTGGGTCCTTGATAAAAAAAATTTGTTGTTTTGAGTTCCTGATATATCAAAACTTTTGTTTTGAGTCCCTATCGTCAGTTAAGTGATAACGTGGCACCATCCGAACAAATCTTTCCAATATATATTAACCGTTGAGATGGTGTCACGTCATTAGTTAACTGACGGTAAGGACCCAAAACAAAATTTTTAATATATCAGGATTCAAAACAAAGAAAAAATTTATCAGGCACTCAAAGTAAAATTTGAAAATTTATCAGGCACATAAAAGTTATTTAAGCCTATAATTAATTATAGTTTTATAATGTAAATCATAGAAGAACGGAATCAATGTAAGTTTTTTGGTAAGTGTTCTTTGAGTTTTTAGACTTAATTTTCTTTTCTTGAATTGAGAAATCATCATCTTCCTCTAAATTTTTCATTTACCAAAAAGAGGAGGTCAACTCTGTCTATACATCTACGTAAATCGTGGAAAGATTCTTACACACATGACCTGAGCCATGAGGGGTACTACTCTTTGCAATCTGAAGGTGCTGAAGCCTGAAAGTAGAACAAGGGGACAAAGAGAGACACTTTTTTTCAAGTGGATAAAAGGGTGAGAATATTCCCCAATGGCCATTCGATGTGAAATTTCTAACTAAACTAGAAGACAAATTACGGTATCTACATCTACAACTTATAAATTGAGGCACGACTCAAAAGTCCCGTGACAGCACCGTGGACCACGTTCCACGAGACAAGCTTCCAAAATTATTAAGATCAGCTACTCCAGTTTGGGAGAGAACAATTCCTTATTACTTGTCATTTTTCTATCAAAAACAGAAACGAAAGAGAAAGAGTGTAGTGATAAGTACTGTGTAGAGAAGAAGTTTATGCTTTTGTTTATTCTTCCTTTAAAAAAAATAAAATATGCAGTTCTCTGTAAGAACATATTCAACAAAGGCTTGTCATGGTCGATTCAGCCAAAATACTAACATACGACCTCACCTAAGCCAATAATCAACATTCAACATAGTCCTGCAGTAGTCAGAAACGGTCACATAGATAATTTCCAATGCATCCAATTGTGAAATATAATATTGGCCACACCACACTTCCTTGTATCCATAAATAAACAAAACTCCAAACTCTTCAATGTGAAGCAAAATTAATACAATCAAGTGCTAATAATAGCAGCACAACTTTTTACTATCCAGAACATGTAACTACCACTTGTCATGTGAGTTCAAAACTGCTCGAGTTCACCTGATGAGTCATATTAAGTTCTCAAAGAAATTCACTTTCCTCACTGCAATATTTAACACACCAATTATGCTTTTTTCAAATTTTATACAAATATTTTATATTTGTTTTTGAGAAAAACAAAAAAATTGAATGCCAGCACATGCGAGATGTGTGTTTCACGTGTTCCGTATCCTACGTATGTAGCTGGATGCGTAGCCATTGAGCAATGTCAGTAACTATTTTTCTGTTATGGAGACTGCACGATCAGTACAGCATTGAGGAAGGTGCTTACATCGGGTCCTTTGTATTGTAGCTTTTGTTTTTGTTTTCAATTTTCTCTTTTGCTATTATTGAGTATAAGACTCTTAAAACTTCAATCAATAACTAGTTTAGTTTACAATACATATACCACCACTATATTGCTTACATCATAAATTTTCCTGAGAACAAATGAAAGTAAATAAAGCATTAAAACCAAAGATATACATTTGTACTCAGATGTCAACACAACATTGAATTGCTTGATGGCTAGTGGCACTCATTGCCTGAAATTCATGGTTGGTAGCTGCTCTTATCACCATGGTTCAATCCGTACTGCAAACATGAAATAGTGATTCCTACATTACTAATGTTAAAGGAAAGCACTTGAGGAGAAAGTCTCAAAAACAAGTTGGAAAACCATAATAAACCTATCGAATTTTATCCTTAGACCCAAATGCCTAAATGAAGAAATCTTTGATCTTGAGCCCTATATAATTAATACATAGGCCTCAAATTTCTAAAGTCAAACCAAAATAACAATGAAAAAGTAGTGATCTGTGCAAAGCATATACATATCCTTTCTGTTCTAACAAATTAATTAAGAATAGTTTAAAGCAATGACAATAGACAATACTGAAAACGTGATTTTTCTAGGCAGGTGTGCATGTTTTGTGCATACTGCATGACAAAATCACAAATAGTTTTTCCTATCATTGAAAGATGTAAATTCCATTAAAGGTTATCAAAGAAATTACGCTTAAGACTTCAAGACCAGCATACCTTCTCTCTCATCCGTGAGCTCCAAAATTCTGAGTGATTTCCTCTATTATCACCTTTGTTAGACCCAGATGGTTGGCCAGATTGAGGATTCAGTAGGGGCTCCCAACTTCTACCCCTAACATCATATCCATCCTCATAATCAAAATCTGCTCTCCTAGTAGAAACTGTGGCTCGCAAAATTAATGCCAGTAGTAGAGATAATGCCTGAGGTTGACAACAAGAAAAATGAGCAAAAAGGAAATCCAGAAAATGCTTTACATTCATGCAGCATGGTTGTTATATGGTTTGTTAGGTTTTCAATTGATACTATTTTCATGATGATACAAGCAGAATGCTGGAAATGTAAAACCAATGGTTATAGCAATCTCATGTTGTCTTTATAACATGTAACAACATCAGAATCAAAAAAAAAAAAAAAAAAAAAACACGTAATAACACAAACATGAAATATGCTAGGCACAGTGTTGGGGTAGAATTTTGTCCTGTTTTCCTGTTTCAACCTTAATAAAGTAAAAAGAGCGGCATATTTTATACCAGGCTCTGCTTCCCATACTTTCAATACTCCTATCTGTCAACAGAGCATTAAAATCTAAAATCAAAAGCAAAAGCTATTATCTCAAGTCCAATTAATGTGTGTACAGATTGCAAACAACATCCTCCCAAATGAAGGAAGGGACAACAAGAGGTAAACATAAACAAATTTTCTAGGGAGAAGATTTAGCACACATTAATAGCCCAGTGACCAATGATGCCTTTAGCATGTAAGAAGCATCACTAAGATTTTCATTGGATGCTTTACTCTGTTTTTTTTTTAATAACTGGTATCTGTTATTTAGGATAAAAAGATCATAACCAAAACCAAAAAAGAATATTTGTTTTATTTATAAATTGCAGTTGCTTAGTTAAAAATATAAACAATTAAAATAAAATAATAATACACTAATATTGTTTATTACTCCCTCTGTCTCATATTATTTTTTCATTTTGAGTTTTTTAATGTCTCAAATTATTTGTCACTTTAAAAAAGCTTAGAAAACATTAATTATTTTTTATTAGTATCTTACCTCACCTAAATGCTCAAGTAGATTGACAACTAGATTCAAACTAATTTAATATGGGTATTTTTTGTCAAAAAAAAGGTTTTTTTTTATCATAGTAATTTGTGCAATTAATAATTTTTTAAAAAAAAGTGTTTATTAACTTTAAAAAACAAATAATATGAGATAAAGGGAGTACTTCATTGTAAATGTTCTGTTGTGAATGGTACTTATAGTTTTAGAAAATTAAATGATACATCAGAACATGTACCTAAACTAATAATGTTACTTAGAAAGAACACATATAAACTCCATCACCATCTTTCTCTCTCTCTCATACTCACACACATCAATAATACCAATGATTCTTTTAATAACCAAAGCAATAGTTTCGAGAACATAATACTAACATATAATCTGGCAAAATGGCAATAATGCTATTAATTGGTTCATATTAGTAATGACAAACAATTTAATCCCAAGTTCTAAAACCAGATTCAACACAGCTTCTCTTTTCTATTAGTATTAATTTTTGCTACATATATTTACTGAAACCAAATTACCCAGCGGCTACCATGATGGCATTCTATAGTGGTCTACAAAGTTAATAATACCTCTGACTCCATGACTCTAGTGAACAGAGTGAATGATAACCTTAAGTCAGAGCTGATTCAACAAGCACGTCCAAATTCCTTATACAATTGAAGTTAATGAACTAAACATGTGGATGGTGGCACATCCAATTCTCCTGCATTAACTAACTATTAAGATGTCTGAACAAAAGAATATAGACATCTACATGCAACAAGTTATAAAGGATTCCAAAATTTTATAAGTACTGATGAAGAAATACCAACTTCAGAAGATGATAGATAATACATGTTGCACATCAATGATCAACATCAACATGTCTGAACTCTGAAAAATGGACTAATGGACTATAATTCATTACCAATGAGAGGTGAAGAAAAAAGGGCCAGATACTAACACTAAAACAGCAACAGTAATGAACATACCTGAACCACAAGGACAGCAATGCCAACCCATTTACAGATATCTATATTATCTTCAATGAAAGCTCGAAGCAGTTCAAGTTGACCGGTTGGATCGATTGGAATATCCTGTAAAGACAACAATTAACATACTATAGGCATCAAAAAGTGGACACGAAATATGAACTGTGCAACAATGTTTATAAACAACGTAGGGGAACAAGAAAGTAAGAACCTTTTCCCAATCACTATCAAGTGCAATGAATCCCACCAGAGAAGCTTCCATAAGAAGCAGCACCGCCATGAATATAGTGTACTAACATTTTTTAGAAGGTTAAGGAGTGAAAAGCAAAAATGATTTTTAAAAAATTAAAATCAAAAGTAAAGTAAAAAGCTACTACTTCAAAGCATTCAACACAAGTTTACTCTACTCTCATAATAAAAGATCAATAGAGTAATAAAAAAATAAAAAATAAATAAAAGATCGACTTTCAGCCAAAAAGGTTTTAAAAAACAGTCTGTGACCACAATTTCAACTACAAGGTCGAGATTTTTGGGGTGTCTATGCCCATAATGTGACTACATCAGCTGTATTTGTCTACTGTTTTTCACAATATCAAAGAATGTGACGAAACCGTGGTTGTCTGAAATTTAAAACCTTTAGGTTTTAGCTGCCAAAGTAATACTATATGAAAATAAACATTCCAACTTTGAGTGGGATACAAAACACAAGCAGAAACCATTCATCATTTCAGCTGCAATGCAACCCAAGAAAGAAATGCATAACACCAATATTCCCAATACCATGAAATCGTAGATGAACCTGTCTCATCAAGAGAAATAAAATTTAAAAACAAAAAAAAAAGGTTAGCAATAGCAAGGAATAAAAATGAATAACCATCAAATTCTAAACCTAAGCATTTCAGTTCACCAAAGCTATTGCAATTTGCAATCTCATCATAATTAAATAAATTTTTTTTTTTAAAAAGTACTAAAACAGTAAAATAGTAAAAAAAAAAAAAAACGTAAAGATTAATTTTCTTTATGAGAACTATTAAGTATTAATTCCCGGCGTGAAAGTAGTTGATAGCATTTATTTAATACACTTGACAGTACCCAAATCAGAACGACTTCATTAATTACCATACTACTACGATACTACCATTGAGAATGAAATAGAAGAGAAATGAATAGTGAGTGAAATGAAATAGTAGTACCATGGAGCAGGTAGGTTGATGGAATTGAGTTTGAGATAGAAGTCGAAGGCGGGAGGAAGAGGAAGAGGTGGAGGAGGGACAGTATTGTCCCATTCATTGAGCATCCATAGAGAATAGAGCAAAATGGAAAGCCCAACGAAGCATTGAAGGAAATTCAGGAATTTCAGAACGAAACCAACCGAAACGTGGCACAAATTCACCCGCATCTTTGCCTGTGCTGATTTCAGTGAGTGAGTGAGTTTTGATTTGATTATTTGGATTTCAAACGACCAGACCAGAGCAGATTATCAGATCTCGTCCACCACTCTTTGTTTGCCTTCCTTCCACAATTTGTATTTTATCTCATTTTTGGATTTTCCGTCGGGTACTCTGACTCTGTAATCTGTATACATTCAAAAATAAAAAATATATTTTAAAAAAATAGCTTGTAGTATCAACAATGATGCATTCTTCTAAAAAATCAACAATAATATACGGATACCTTAATAGTATAATAAACATTTATTTGACTTTCTTTTATTAGCTCCATTAAATAATGATTGATGTTTAAGATTAATATGCATGAATTAAGAAACATTTATTGTATGACTAAATAGTTTAATGGTTAAATCTTTTGAACGTGTAAATTAGTGATATTTAGTCTATAAAAGAACAATAAACAATAATTTTGATTTAGTCCCTAAAAGTATAAAAAATGCGATAATTATGTCTTATTGTTAAATTTTTGTGGAATTATTTTATCATTAAGTTGTAGTAATGTTCAAAAATCAAATTGACATTAAGTTTAAAATTTAGGGACCAATTTGTCATCAAGTTATATAGCAGCAAGTAATTGTTTCACTTATTACACATTAGAGATTAAATCAAAATTTTTGTTCTTTCAACGACTAAATTATCACCGATTTACATATTTAGATACTAAAATGGTCATTTACCTTAGTTTAATCTCTAACTTTTGCCCAATAATATCCTAGGTTACCATCATGCTGATAGTTTAAATAGAACTGGGCTTGGATTCCTTAAAAAAAAAATTGAGTTCGAGCTTTGTGGATGAAAAACGTAATTGGAAGGAAAGACTCACTAAAGATGGTCAGTCAAGTTTTTCGACGAATATTGATCATTAACAAAACTAATTAATATTTCACATCGTCACGATGATCCAAAAAATAGAATATCCTAGGTTTAAAAAAAATAGTTTACACATTCACTGTGTAAAGAAACACAAATTGCTATATATGATAAAGTTGTCGAAATTTACAATAATTAGATGAACTAATTAATAAGGATATATTGTGGTTTTTCACATCATTGGAATTTATTTTTTAACCTAGAAAAGTTGAATTTACTCTTTCCTCGTGAAAATAATTTTATGAGAAACAAAACACAAAAATATTCCACTGTTATTTTAAAATTATATATCAACATGAGAAATTAACATTTTTAAGTATAATTTTTTGCAAAATTTAAAATTTTTCCTTGCTAAGCGTCTCGTAAAAGTCCCTTCTCATACCTTAAATGATATACCATTGGAGCGTGTAAGGAAAGTTACGGGTTTTTATTTCAAAAAGATGAATAACATATTCTCTAACAACCTAGTCTTTTTAATTCATGTTTTTTATTATTAGTTAAAATTGATTGAAAATTATAAAATTAGAAGAAGAAAAAAAAGACTCATTAAATAATAAGTAAGATGTATAAAAATTATAGTTATCAATAAATTCTAACTAATGATAAAAAGCATATTTCATACAGTGTGTTAAAAATTGAGTTGTTATCTTTTATTTCCCAAATATATGCTTCCCAGCCTCTCTTATCCAATCCTTCATCAATCATCACCAGAAGAAAAAGATCTTTAACAATCCATATATTAATGTCATAGATCCCCTTTTAATGGGGCTGAATTTATATCTTCTTTTTTTTTCTTTTCAAAAGCTTATTTACAAAGCGCAATAAAAATCGAAGCTACTTTGAGTACATGTGTCTCAGAGTCTGGGACATTTTTTCAGAAGGGAATTGATTGGCCGCAAAGATCGTTGGGATATGATTGGGATGAGAAGTTCGCCTGAATTAATGTGAACTGCGAAGAATTGTGGTTTCCTTTCCCTCCATTTGTTTCTTTTGGTTAATGAATGATTCAACTCCTTTCAAGCTTGAAATTAATTATCAAGAGTCAAATAAAGGAATATACTTTTTTTTTTAGGAATATACTTAAATAATACTTTTTCCGTTCCAAAACGAATGTCGCATTTGAAAAAAAAAAATTGTCCCAAAATGAGTGTCGCATTTAGTTTTTCAATGTAATATTAATTACTTTTTTTCACTAATACCCCTAATTAATATCACTTTAGCTTTTCAATGCAATATTAATAATAAGGTTAGTTTTGTAAAATTACTTATCTTTTTTCTCTATTTAATAATTTTTCTTGGTCTGTGTAAAAAAACTTAGGACGACATTCATTTTGGAACGGAGGGAGTAAAATTAATGATTAAATTTTAAATAATTAAATAATTTACTATATATATGTATAATTTTAACTATTGATTTTTTAATCAATTATTATAACTTTATATTTTATTTTCTAAAGTGAAGTTATTATTATAGAAGAATTTAATTAAAAAAATAAGTGTTAAAAAATTTTATTAGTAAAATTATTTGACTGTATTCAATTTTATTAAGATCTAACATAATTTTCTAATATCGAAAGTTAAAAAAAAGGTAATAAAATTTTTAAAAAAAGTTAACAAATTTACATATAGTCAAGAAGAAAAAATTCAAATTCTTCTTTTCTCGCACTATAAAACTAACTTAAATGTTGTAAAGTACACAATAAAAAAAAAGTTGAATAAAAAAACATATTTTATTTGAATTGCAAAAATTAGTACCCATGTTCAGAGATTTAGGCTTCACATTTTTTCAAATATAAAAACTTTTGTACCTTCACATTAAATATTTAGTAGTGATTTAGGCTTGTCATTACTGTTTCACAAATGTGGCTATCAGAAACTGTATGATTCGTACCAAAATGCAATTCCGTTCATCCCTAAGAAAAAGAACGCATTATCATGCTTGGAATCTCAAAATAAAAGTGCATCTCAAATAATTGTCTAATATTTATTCCTAACGAAAAGTATTCATTCATCACATTACCTACATGAGTGCCGTGAATGAAAGAAAACTATTCATTTACACTATGTGAGTGTCACAATTTTCTTTTAAAGAGTGACCACCAAGCAGAAATATTATTGAGAAGAGGGACCCAAAACCTGTGAAGTTAGTAGTGTAATGTACGTACTATGTTCTAAAAAAAATTGTAATGGGTATTGTGAAGAGACATGTTGGCTCATTTAGATGAAAGTGTTCTCCAAGTGAAAAATAGGAATATATTTGTTTTTACGTTAGTACAAATTTCAATGTACCAAAACAAAAGACTGAAAAAGTAGCAATAATTTTTAAGTGTAAATTAAACACGTTTTGTATTTCATAAGAGGCGTGCATTTACGGCATAGCATCATTCATTGATTAATAGGGAACACGAAATCACAGATTAAGAAATTAGATTTGAATTGGTAACATAGTTAGCATTAAGCTTGGGATTAAGGATGTAAACAAATTGAATCATCAGTGTGCTAAATCTTGTTTGTTTTACTAAATTAAAAAAAAAATAAAGATTGATAGATTGCATACAAGTGTCAAAAGAACAAGTTTTATAAGCTTCATATCAATACTTTATCTAGATGTAGAGAGACGAGATTTTATAGAGTTTATTTACGTTTATAAAGACAGGTTATGATTTTTATAAGTTTTCTTTAACTAATTTCAATGAGTTTATTGGAAAATCTTATACCTTTATCTTTATCCAGGTCTTGATATTATTAATAGGATATAATTAACTAGTTAAGAAAAAGAAAATATTTTCTTTCATTTTACTTTTTTCATATCTCTATCAAACAAATTTTTTCATCACTTTATTTTTACTTATATTTTTCTTTCTTTTTTATTCTCTTTTTCAACTCAAATAAAAATAATACTCCCTCCGGACTGAAATATAAGCAACAAAAATTGCATGTGTGTTGGACTAAAATATAAGCAAATTTTAACTAACTCTCTCATATTTAATGATACAATCACCAAAATACTCTTTATTTAATTAGAGTTTTATTTCCAACAACCTTATCTTTTTTTGTCCTATGCAATTAAATGCAAGGGGTATTTTAGGAAGTGTGTTAATTTTTTTATTGAGACTATCAAAATTAAATGATGCTAAATAATTTTCTTAAAAAGTGAATCAGATTTTTTTTTCTTATATTTCAGTCCGGAGAGAGTACTACTGTACTACTCCCTCCGTTCCAGATTATATGACGTTTTAGAGAAAAAAAATTTGTTCCAAAATAGATGATGTTTTACAAAACCAATGTTGCATTAAATATCTTTTTCCAAAACTATCCTTAATTAATACTTAGTGGGAGTAGTGTAGTATGAGTAATTAATTAGAGAGATAAAGGGTATATTAGAAAATTACCTAATATTTTCTAGAAAATTTAACACATTAATTATATTTCTTAATATCTGTGTCAAAACCTTAAACGTCATATAAATTGGAACGGAGGGAGTATTAGTCAATGTCCGACATACTTGATAAATTCAAGCATGTTTAGTTATTGATTTCCCGTTTCCGCCATTAACTGGCACTGCCAGGGTAGATGTCCGTGAGAAAATGATGTCGGATCCTTTTATTCAAATATCAAATTTAGAAAGTTTAAGCTGTGTTAAAACAAAAAAACCTATAAATGTTGGCTTATTTTTAATTAAATAAACAAAGTAGATTAAGCATTTAATATATCAAGTTTAAATATTTTAGAAATAACTTAATCCATTCATACTTTTGAGTGTAGATCATGCAACGTTACGTGGTAAATTATTAGCTTCCGAAATTTGTAATTCACGGTATATACTACTTTGTTGACAAAGTTGGGAAATTTCCTGTGTGGAAAAAACGTCACCATAGCTTTGTCTAGTAAGGGAAAATACTGAGATTTTGTTTTTCTTTGAAACAAAAAAGTGAAAAACTGTGATGATGGATCTACCTTCGCGGCTTAGCCTCAGTCATTTGTTCTTTTTTGTCGAAGCCTTAACCATTTATGTAATTCACATGCATGCTCAACTATCCATATAGTGCTTTTTTCTACCGACCCAATAAATAAAAACAGTTACATAATAATAGTCGTTGGGATTGTGCTGGTGCCGGTGATCAACAATTGCACTTTTGTCATTAATATTAGAAAGTGACCCAAGTTCCTGCATGCACACCTAGTAGCATTGTAGTAGTATCACTTACGTTAAAATTTAATGCCTAGAAAATCTGTTGTCCTTAATTAATTAACGTAATAAAAAAAAAGGTACTCTGTGTTGCCCTTCGAATCAGCATATTGCAAAAATACAGTGACAACTGAACAAGATGTTGACACGTTTACGAGTGGGTAGATATTTTGAAGCTAATCATGCTACTTAACATAATACGTGAAAAACAAATTTAAAGTATGCAGATGGTTTCAGCAGAAAATATCTGTTTATGGAGGCTACCCATGCTTTTAAGAACACTTTAAGTAGGTAATTCCAATGATCAGTATTCAGTTACGTGAGACTGGTTTGATTTAGCATTAAGTTAAGGGAATTCTGTTCGCTCTAGCTTTTTCCAATAAATAGATACAGATTTATATTAAATGATAAAATTAATTTTAAATTACTACTATTATATAACCGAGATGTATACAGTATAATTAAATTAATTTTAGTTACAGATTTTACAATAAAAGGTATGTTATGATAAAAACATTTGATTTTAAGTGCTTACCAAATGTGTGATTGTCAAAAAAAAAAAAAGCGCTTACCAAATGATTACATAGTTTCCCTTTTTTTAACCACTAGGTCGATACAGTGGTGAAGGATTTGAATAGTATGTATGAAATTATAGGTTATAATTTTAATGTCATTATTGTAAAAAAAAAAAAAAAAGTCTACATTTTTTTAAGCTATATAGAATTAGAGAAAATAGTCTATACATTGAGCTAACAAATTAAGTATAGTTAGTAAATAACTGGGGTTTTTAGGTACGTTGTCAAGGGATTCAATTTTTAACCATATGTATAGAGAAATTTTTGTTAGGAGAAGCAATACTTTAGTTTAGTGATATCTATGTCTTAAAGGATTTAGTCTTTGTTAAGTTGGTTACCTTTTACAATAAACATCTTAAAAGTTATATAATGATTTTTGATTTTTTTTTATCTGTAAAAATCGAAGACTTTATACACAACGATTTTTTATAAACATCTTAAAAGTTATATAATGATTTTTGATTGATTCACATTGAAAACTTTATACACTAACAATGCACAAAAAACTCATATAATTAATTTTAAAATATTGAAAATAATTGAAATCTATGTTTAAATCTCAATTGTAAATTTTATATTAATAGATATACTTAATGTGAAGAATTGGTTCCTAATATAAAAAAAAATTAAAAAAAAAAACTCATATGGAGTAATAAATATAAATAGATATATATGATGAGGTAAATTGTTTAAAAAAAAAAGTTGTCATGGATTTAATTTCTGACCAAAAAAGATTCTATTAGAAGAGACAGTATCTACTCCAATGATCTTTATATTTCAAAAGAATTAATATTCGAGTGTTGGTAAAGCGATATCTTTGCTTACTGCTGTAAACCAAAAGATAAAATTAAAGCATTATAATTTTGTTTTAAAAGTTATATATTCATAATAAAAAAATAAAATGTGTATTAAAATTCTAAACATTTTGTTGAAATTTTCGTTCTTTTTTAAAAAATAATAAATATAATAATGAAAAATTTACTGCCCAACTTCGAGTGCTAAATTGCTAATGACTGTGAATCGCACCCTTTGAATTATTAAATTTTACATATCACGTCATCCAGCTTAGGCCCAGCTATATTGAAGACCGACAAGGGATGCAAAAGTCTTCCTACTGCTAAAATAGATTTTCAACGGACAATTGATTATCGCAAAAGGTATTCAATAACTCTTCTAAATCATTCTAAAATTGCTAAACTGATTAAAAAAGAGTGAAAATAATGTATGCCGATACTGTAAATGATTTTTACATTTTTCATTCAATCATAAATCTGGTGCTTGACACTTTCACACTTACATTAGTCCTTGTATATAGTAGGAAACCGTCTCAAATAGGAGTTGGTGTTAGGTTATTTTACTGGGCGTCATTGTCTCTGGGCTAGTGTATTGACTGTTTCCTATCTATATCAATTATAAGGTCAAAGTGAGTTCATAATATTGGCTCAGAACAAAAATATTTACAACAATTAGACTAATGAAAGAAATTGTTTTTTATGAAATAATTAATTCTGATTTGAATTCTTACTATAAATGTGGACCATTCAAGCGAGACAAATCCCAAGGACGACTCTAACAATGTCACTTAAGCACTTACATTTTATAGACTCAGTGCTTGTGGGACTATGGGCCGTCCGATCGGAATAGGTCCCTAGAGACATGTCCAACTCACCTCTAAGGTCCGAGTCATCTCTAATGGTCGACCAACTCATCTCAAGGCCCAACCGACTCACCTCTAAGGTTATGACCAAGCCTGACGACAAACCAGGTAGTACATCGTGTCTCTAGCATGTCAGAGAGGCACAACAACACACCCATACCACATACGGAGCCGACAGATCATATGTACACAGACGTGTACCCTTGAGGGTCAATGTTATGAGAACACGTGTAAAAAGTTGTCGAGGGACGCTTCATATAAATAGAGGTGAGCTCCATGCTTCACCTCAGATTTATTGTTAAGACAGAGCTGGGGGAGCAGAGCAAAGCCACTGAGGCTTGGACAAAACTCTTGTTTCAATAGCAGCTACCTTGTAGGTATGTATCTTCTTCTTCTTCTTTTTATTTATTTATTGTTCCTGTCTGAGGATGTTGGGGTGATCTTCTACTCCTTACTCCAAAGTCTTCTGTAGATGTCTGAATCCTCCTATACGAATGATAGGGGGTACCTGCAAAAGGCACTCCAACGCTCAAGTCAGGTTTCGGCTCAGAGCATTTAATGTGAGTAATAAATGAAGGTCAAAAGTCCTTTACCTTGAGGGGTGTACCCCCTTTTATACTTATCTTGTTGGGCCTGGACCCTTATGGGCCCTGACCATTCTTTAATGACTGATCCATATTGATTAAGATGGTTTAATTATCTCCTAATCTCTAGTTTATCTTGATAATAGTCATTTAAAGGAATCTGTATCGTCCGAGTACTGTGCTTAGTATTCGGCTTGGGTGGCGTCGAATACCCCTCATAATGGTATTCGACGGTAAAAGTAGTTGTTCGTTTAGAGACAAGTGTTCAGCCAGATTTAGGCTGAATACCTGTATTCGGCTTCTCTGTGGTGGAAGGTATTCGGCAACTCATATAGCCGAATATCCCACCGGTATACATGCCTCCCAGCCTCGAGTATTTAGTGATAACAAATAGGCTTTGATTCAAAACGCGCGTCTCATTGTGCCGTTTCAAATCCTGCCATTATAACTGAAAAATCCGTTTAGGTGATGGGGATTGATGAGTTGCATTTTTATGAACCGTTAGATCGTGGTTAATCTAACGGTTGGCAACGCTTGAACCCTTTGGACCGTTATGGGCTTGGGCCCTACAAATAGGATGAGGGATGTCGTCTTTGCATCCCTTATTTACAATTGAGCAACCACTTCATTTTTCGCTCTCTGCCGAATACTTCTTTCTTGCTTCTTCCTTTTTCGTCTTAGTCAAGGTACGAGAGTTCAACTTTTTCTCTTTCATTTATCGTTGCCATGAGTTCGTCTGGTCATAAACTTTCTGGGGGAACCAAGGTGGTTGACCTTCGGTCATTTGTCTCGGCTAGTGGGGAGTCTTCGGCTTCTTCGTCTTTATTTTCGTCTTGTCCATCGTCGTCCCCCTCTTCGCCTCCTGCCGGAGAAGGGGTGGGTGATAACATAGTGTCCCATTCGGCTGGGAATGATGATTCCAGCCAAAGGCCGAGGCGTAAGCCTCGGGTTACACAAGGGAAAAGGGTGTTCCCGCCGATTACCCTTGAGGAGTACGAATGGGTACACGGGGAGGTTGGGTCCTATTGGTCTCAGTATGATGATAAGCGTAGTGTTTCCAACCTTGTAAATTATGTCGATATTTCTTCCATTGTTGAGGATGAGTTGTGTCCTATAGCTTTATAGTGTTGTCGGCATGAAACAAATGCCGAATTTGTTTTTATGGGAAAGGGTCCATCTCCGAGGGATTTCTTTTATATGTATGATTGCGCGTTCTGCGACCTACATGTAAAAGTTTCTTTTGATGATTTTACTATGGGGTGCTTCGGGTTTTGAACGTGGCACCCTCTCAGTTGCATTCGAACTGGTGGGCCGCGATCTAAGCCTTCTATGCCCTTTGTATTTTTAATTTTGTAGAGCCTTCGGTGAGTGTATTTTTGTATTATTTTTGTACTCGGCCTAAGAGTGGTTTGTGGGTATCCCTAATAAGGAAATCGAAAAGGCCCTTATTCCAATCTTTTACCACCTCTTAAAAAATTTCAAAATCGGCTTCTTTAAAGTGGTAGTGAAGCCGAATATAAGGGATAACCATTTCTATGATAGGGATGGGAAGCCCTTATTTCCTTTTTATTGGGAGAGAAACCCTCGGCGTTATGATAAATTTATGAAATCTATGATGATCGAAAGGGAACGCGAGGACCTCCTCTTTCTTGAGTCCCTCCCCCAAAAGCTTCCGGCTAGGCAGCTCGTGGCCTTGTTTAATTCTTCAACTGTTATAGCCGATATGTGTGGTAAGGCCTCGGTTCTTTCTATTCTGTTATTTGATACTTAGTTCTTATGGCTAACGAAGTGTTTTGTGGGGTGTAGGTATTATGGTCGATATGGGTGGTGATGTTCTTTCCTTCCGAAATGCTAGGAAGAACAGGGCTCAGGCTGCGGGGAACACCTCGGGTGCTGCTTCTGTTCCTCCTGTTGTGAAACAACCAATGCCGAGGCCTTGTCCGGTGGATACCTTACCCCTTCCGGCGGAAGAGAAGAAAAGCAAGGACAAGGATCACAAGAGAAGGCACCGAAGCCGTGAGGCCTTGGAGGAGGAGAAATCGAAGAAGTTGAAACAGCAGACATTGGACTTTTCGGCTTCGAGGTCTCTGGCTTCTATCCATGCATTGACTGCCGAGGGCTTCTTCTCGAGGGATTTTCGGCCGAAGAAAATGGTTAGCTCTAGCGACATTTTCGAGGCCGAAAAGGATCCTGAACAAGGCTGATGCCGCCTCCAACTGGTCGGCTTACTGTGAATTTCAAGCAAGGGCTTCGGCCATTGCTTATCATGTGTTCACAACTCCGTTGAAGGAGACCGAGAAGCTGAAGAAGAGTTTGAAGGAATCCCAAGCTTCTAACCAACAAGCTTTGGAGGCCAACATAGCTCTAGCAGACGACAACGGTTGTTTGAAGGACGAGGTGAAGCACCTTTCGGTCAACCTTAACGACTTGAACACCAAGATCCTAATGGCCGAAAAGGATGCAAAACTTCAAGCTGAAGAGATTGAGGGTTTGAAGGTGCTACTAGCTCAGGCTAAAGAGGAGAGGGACGCCGAACGCTCTGCCAAGGAGCAAATAATTGGTTCGGCGCAGGATAAAATTATTGTCGAACATGAAGCCGGGTTCCTTCATGCCGTTCGGCAAATGCTATTTTTCTATGACGTCTGAAACCCCACCATTTTTGACATGGACAAGGATGTCTTCCAAGGCCGCCTGCTTCCTATTGATGATATCCCTGAGGATGCGGTTCTTGAGAATCCTCTGCACCAGTCAGTTCCGAATGATGATGGTGATGCTGGTACGAACGAGGAGAACAGGGAGGATGCTGCCGATGCCGTGGTCCAAGAGGATCCGGCCGAATGAAACATTGTTACTTCGACCGTTATAGCCTGTTTTTTGTTTTTCAAGAGATTTTTTGTAACCTTTTTTTTGTGATTAATGAAATAGTATTTACCTCTCGGCCTTCGTTTCATGCATTTATACTTAGAATGTTTTTCAAAACTTATTTGCAATCGATAACTTTGTAAGAATGGATTTCTTCCTTTATTAACTATGGAGATCAACGCTTGAGTTTTTTATAAAGTTAATCCAATTGGTGCATCCTTAGCCGAGTAGGAGTACTTGGGAGGGAAACCATTTGTGAGAAAATCCGAATGGTACATCCTTAGCCGAGTAGGAGTACTCGGGAGGGAAACCACTTGTGAGAAAATCCGAATGGTACATCCTTAGCTGAGTAGGAGTACTCGGGAGGGAAACCATTTGTGAGAAAATTTGAATGCTACATCCTTAGCCGAGTAGGAGTACTCGGGAGGGAAACCAGTTGTGAGAAAATCTGAATGGTACATCCTTAGCCGAGTAGGAGTACTTGGGAGGGAAACCATTTGTGAGAAAATTCGAATGGTACATCCTTAGCCGAGTAGGAGTATTCGGGAGGGAAACCAGTTGTGAGAAAATTCGAATGGTATATCCTTAGCCGAGTAGGAGTACTCGGGAGGGAAACCACTTGTGAGAAAATCCGAATGGTGCTGAAAAATAGTCATATAGTAGGTAGGCAAGATAAGCTTCATTGATTTATTTAAAAAGGTGAGCCTCGTTAAAACCTCCTCGGGAAAAACCCTTTCACATTTTTTAGGGATGTTGAAGGTTTGCCGGATTCTGAATGAGCCATCCCAATTGGTGGCCAGCTTCCCTTCTCAGGTATCTCTTCGTGTCTCACCTTGCATTCTTAGGACTAAGTCTCCTTCTTTAAAATCCCTTGGCTTCAGCTTCGAGTTGAACCTTCTGGTCATTCTCTGCCTGCATGCTTCGACAATGAGGCATGCTTGGTTGCGTAACTCCTCAACCAGATCGAGTTCCCGTCTTAAAGAGTCTTCATTTTCGGCTGCTTCAAAGTGTTGCTTCCGGAGTGAGGGTTCCCCTACTTCTACTGGAATCATGGCTTCGGTTCCATACACCATTCTGAATGGTGTTTCTTTGATCGTTGTTTATGGGGTGCACCAGTAAGCCCACAAGATTTCGGGTATCTCTTCTGCCCATGCGCCTTTAGTCGCACCCAGTCTCTTCTTCAATTCTCCCAAGATGACTTTGTTGGCGGATTTAGCTTATCCGTTCGTTTGTGGGTGCTCGACTGAGGTCACCCTATGTTTTATTCCCAGGCCTTCCAAGAAGGTATTCAATTTCTTGTCCGTAAACTGCAAGCCATTATCGGTGATGATTACCCAAGGAATGCCGAAATGTGTGATTATGTTTTTCTATAAGAACTTCTGTACATTTTGGGCCGTGATGGTTGCTAGCAGTTCGGCTTCTATCCATTTTGTGAAGTAATCGATGGCTACTATCAGGAACTTGCACTGTCCCTTAGCTATAGGAAAAGGTCCCAAGATGTCGGTTCCCCATATAGCGAAAGGCCAGGGTGACGAAATAGCGTGTAGTTTGTCGGCCGACTGGTGCATGAGGTTACCATGTTTTTGGCACTGGTCGCACTTTTTTACATATTCAGTACAATCAGTCTTGAGGGTCGGCCAATAATACCCTGCTCTGAGTACACGGGTTGACATTGTTCGGCCACCCAAATGCTTTCTGCATATTCCCTCGTGCAGTTCTCTTATTACATATTCGGCCTGGTCCTTGTCAAGTCATTTGAGTAATGGTGTGGAAAACCCTCTTCTATACAACTCCCCATCGACCAAGACGTATCTTGCTGCCGCGGTTCGCAACATCTTGGCTTTTCCTTTGTCATCCGGAAGGGTGCCTTTCGACAGATATTGCTGGATGTCGGCTATCCAATTATCTTTAGATGCCGAGATCTGCAGGCACTCCTCGGCAGTCACACTTGGTTCTGGTAATATCTCTTAAATGAACGTCCTTAGCCGTCTGGGCTTCTGAGTACTAGCCAATTTGGCAAGTTGATCAGCTCGGTCGTTGTGTTCTCGAGCCACATGCTTTACTCGGACCTCGTCGAACTCTTGTTTCAGTTGCATGAAGGTGTGGTAATACTTCAGCAACTGTGGGTCTTTGACCTGGAAAGCACCATTAATCTGTTCGACTGTAATTTGGGAATCGCTCCAACATTCTACTTTCCGAGCTCCCATTTCCTTTGCTAGTCTGAGTCCGGCCAATAAGGCCTCGTATTCGGCTTGATTATTGGACGCTTTAAATCTGAATCTCACAGACTACTCGAGTCGTATCTTGTTTGGTCCTTCTATCATAATGTTTGCTTCGCTTCCTTTTCGATTGGACGATCCGTCGACATGCACTACCCACCACTCGTCATCAAAGTTCTCGGTCGGGTGTAGTTCATTGATAAAGTCTGCCAAAAATTGTGCTTTTATAGGGCCTATCGGCTCGTATTTGATGTCAAATTCTGATAGTTCTACAGACCACGCCATCATCCTTCCGGCCAGCTCGGGCTTTTTTAGCACTTTTGCAATGGGACAATCGGTTCTGACAATCACCTGGTGGCCTTGGAAGTACTGCCTTAGGCATCTTGCGGCATTGACTAGTGCTAGAGCCGCTTTCTCTATTGTTTGATACCTGGTCTCGGACTCTTGTAGCACTCGACTGATAAAATATATGGGAGCCTGACCTTGTTCATGTTCTTGTGCCATCACCGCGCTAATGGCTTCTTGGGATACTGAGTTGTATAGTATCAGATTTTTCTGGAGATCCGGTTTCTTGAGTATGGGTGGTGCCGAAAGAGTTTTCTTTAGTTCTTAAAAGGCCTTTTCACATTGTGGGTTCCATGAAAAGTTCTTGTTCACCTTCAACAATTGCATGATGGGTCTCGCCTTTTCGGCTATCCTAGGTAGAAATCGCGATAGGGAGGCGATTCTTCCAGCGAGCCTCTAGACCTCCTTTGGTGTTTTCGGGCTTCTCATTGAAATGACAGCCTGACACTTGTTAGGGTTTGCTTCCATGCCTCGGCATGTTAACATAAAACCCATAAACCTCCCCCCTTGTCCACCAAAAACACATTTTTCAGGATTTAAACGCATATTGTGCTTTCTAATTTCGGCAAAGATTTCTTCCAGGTCATTTATATGCATCTCGACCTTTGCAGATTTGACCACCATTTCATCAACGTATACTTCCAGGTTTCGTCCAAGCTGTCTTTAGAAAATCTTATCCATCAGCCTTTGGTATGTAGCTCCGGCGTTCTTCAATCCGAAGGGCATGACTTTGTAGCAGTAGTTAGCTGATTCGGTTATGAAGGCTGTTTTGTCTTCGTCTTGCGGGTACATTTGGATCTGATTGTATCCTGAATATGCGTCCAAGAAACTGAGGCAGGAGTGTGCGGCTGCCCTGTCAACTAATCAATCAATGTTTGGTAGTGGATATGCATCCTTTGGACAGGCTTTGTTCAGATCCGTATAGTCTGTGCACATTCTCCATTTGTCGTTCGCCCTTTTTACCATAACCACATTGGCTAACCTAGTGATATATTTGACTTCTCGGATGAAGTGGGCCGTTATCAACTTAGCTACCTCTTCTTCTACAGCTTTTCGTCTTTCTTCACCCATTTTTCTTTTCTTCTGAGCGACAGGCCTTGCTTCTCGGCATATTGCTAGTTTGTAGCAGTGAAATTTCGAGTCGATACCCGGCATGTCCGAGGCTCTCCAGGCAAATAGGTCGGCATTTTTCTTCACAACATTTTGGATCTAAATCTTGTCTTTTTCTGGCAAGTTGCTGCCGTGGTATGTGATCTGGGTCGCTATTTTTCCAATCTGAAACGTACCGATCTCCTCGTTTGGTTCGACCCGCTTGCCTTCATCATCTCGGGGATCCAAGTCTAGGGTTGGGGCTGAAGGTTCGGCTGTCGAGATCAAATGTACTGCCCTATACTGTTCTTCTTTCAGTTGGGTAACTTTGAGACTGGCCAGATAACACTCCTTGGCTGCCTTTTGATCAGCATGAATCGTGATGACTATGCCTTGGCACGAAGGAAATTTCATGGCAAGGTGTGGAGTGGAGACCATAGCTCCGAGAGCGTTCAGAGATGGACATCCGAGCAGTATATTGTACGAGGAGTTAGCATGCACTACTATATATTTAACTCTTATAGTTTTGCATTCCTTCTCCCCGTAACCGAAAGTTGTGTCCAGCTCGATACACCCCCTGGTGTTAACCCTCTCTCCTGCGAATTCGACTAGGGGTTCGTCATAAGTCATAAGTTTCCCTTCCTGTATATCCAGCTGCTTGAAGGTACTTCAATACAAGATGTCGGTTGAACTCCCTTGATCTACCAGAGTTTTTCGGACTGTGCAGTATGCTATGTATATACTGATGACCATCGGGTCATCCTGTACGGGATCGGACCCTTGAAAGTCCGCGTCGGTGAATGTGATGGGCGGCATTTTTAGTTTGCTTATGGCTGATGTCATGTTGACGGATCGGACCAATCGGAGATGGTTTTTCCTGGCCGATGAGGTGTTTCCTCCTCCTGCGAATCCTCCCGCAATTGTATTTATGAGCTTTCGGGGTTTGGATGGTTTTGTTTTGTGCCGCTCCCGGGACCTGCTTCTTGGTCTTTCGGTTCTTTGGTCATGTTCTCGGTTGTAACTGAAGTCCCTCCTGTAAGTTTTGTCATCGCCTTTGTACTTCGAGAACTGTAGCCTTTCGGCTCTAGGATCGTGGAGGAAATTTTTGAGATGTCCCATCTTAATGAGTTCCTCGATCTTGTCTTTGAGTGTTGCGCACTCTTCCGTCGAGTGACCTCTATTACTATGGTATCGGCACTGCTTGCTGTAGTCGGCTTTTGGGGGGTGTTGGCTCTCTTTGGCACTGCCAATATTTCTGTTGCCAGAGCCTGTTCGAGTATCTGGGAGCGGCTAGTGTTGAGGGGGTGTAGGCCGTGTAACGGGAGCCACGATACTCTCGTTCCTTGTGAAACTTGTCCTTACTCTTTCCCAGATTGTCTTTTTCATGCTCATTCCTCCCTGTGCTGGCTTCCGCGCGGACTTGGTTCCGGTACTCTGACAACTCATCCATTTGCATGTACTTTGCTGCTCTTCGGCAGAGGTCGTCCATGTCCAGCGCCGGTTTTTTACAAAGACTATTGACGAAAGCCCCCGGCTTAAGGGCCGTCATGAGATGATGCATGGCTACTGCTGGATCAAGGTTTCAGATGTTTAGGGCAACTTGGCCGAACCTTTCCATGAACATTCTAAGGGATTCCTTCTTCTCTTGCCGAATGTTCACCTGTGCGACGGAAGTCAAGAGATGAGGTCTGGTCGTTGCGAATTGGTTGCCAAATCTAGTCGCAAGCGTCTCAAAACTGTCGATGGAACCGGGTGGGAGCCGTGTGAACCAATTCAGAGCTTGTCCCTTCAGGGACGTGGGGAACACTCTACATAGGATGGCGTCTTCGGAGGTGTAGAGGCTAACTTGGGTGACATATACGTCTATGTGTTCATCCGGGTCAGTGCTACCATTGTACCGATCTAGGCTGAGGCTCTTCCAGTTTGGGGGAAGAGGGGTTTCCATGATTCTGGAAACGAAAGGATGCCTGCAGTGGTGTGACTGAGTGTTTGTGGTAAAGGTCGAAGGCCGATTGGTTACTCTATGGATAGTAAGGTTAACCGCAAACTCAACCTCTTGTTGCTTGTCTGGTGTCTGATCCTCGGGTCTCCACGATCGGTTCAAAATTTTCAGCTCAGCGTTTTCCTGTCGAAGGGCCGATATCTCTTGTGCGTGTTGTCTTCTCATCATCGATATATCGACTCTTAGTTGTCTTAACTCCGACGACAGATTCGTTTGATCTTCCACATACTCCATGTTTTCACCGACGAGGTGTTGTCCTTGTACATGCTGTTGTCTAGCTGTTATCGATGGTTCAGGTATATCCATGTGTGCATGACTTCGGGTAGTAACCATTTCTTGAGGGGCTATGGGGTAAGTTTTATCGGGCCCCACAATGGGCACCAAAATGTTCCTGTCTGAGGATGTTGGGTGATCTTCTACTCCTTACTCCAAAGTCTTCTATAGATGTCTGAATCCTCCTATACGAATGATGGGGGGTACCTACAAAAGGCATTCAAACGATCAAGTCAGGTTTCGGCTCAGGGCATTTAATGTGAGCAATAAATGAGGGTCAAAAATCCTTTACCTTGAGGGGTGTACCCCCTTTTATACTTATCTTGTTAGGCCTGGACCCTTATGGGCCCTAACCATTCTTTAATGACTGGTCCATATTGATTAAGATGGTTTAATTATCTCCTAATCTCCGGTTTATCTTGATAATAGTCACTTAAAGGAATTTGTATCGTCCGAGTACTGTGCTTAGTATTCGGCTTGGGTGGCGCCGAATACCCCTCATAATGATATTCGGCGGTAAAAGTAATTGTTCGTTTAGAGACAAGTGTTCGGCTAGATTTAGGCTGAACACCTATATTCGTCTTCTCTGTGGTGGAAGGTATTCGACTACTCATATAGCCGAATATTCCACCGGTATATTTATTTTTTTAAGTTGTAGGTATGTATCTTATTCCTTATGCTATATATTAAAATTTCAAATACTAAGGAAGGACAGCAAAAGGAAGATACTATAAGAATATCAAAATTGAAAAACGGACACTGCTTAGTGCATTAAATGTAGGCTGTTAGCACTTGGTTGACTAAGTCTCCCATGGAGTACTGTACAATAAGTGTGTTCCTCAATTTGTCAATGCAATAACTTCAAATCTTTATGGGCATATTAGCCGTAAGTTCGTAACCCATATGAGTAACAAATAGCAACGCGGCAATCACTTTTTTTCTCTTCTTCTCACCTTCTATTTCCACAATACCAAACACACTCTTAATGTCTATTTAATGGAAAAGAAATTAGAAGGAGGGAGTAGATGGAACTTAATAAATTATAGATCCGGTCAATCCGCATGCTGCTATTCTTTTCCTAGCATTTAATCATGCATTTATCACCATCAGCATTAATACAAACAAAAAACCACATTGGTTTGCTTTTAGTGTGAGCTAGCTAGCACCAGGTCTTGAGGAAGTAGAAAATTTTCCCTTCGGTACAGAATTGAGATTTCTGTCATCATAAATCGTAGCCATGTTATTTTTCTCCAAAACGCGTGTTCCTGTTGGCCAACTGATAAACAAACAAGTTCATTAATTAGTCTCTTTAATATTTCACAACTTTATTCACTGTAAACTTGGGTGGGTCGGAGTGTAAAATAATGCATACGTTTCAATCTGTGTATAATAATCCCAAATTTAGCCAAATATATCAGTTTTCTCGGGTAAAAAGTCTAGCTCACCTATGATATTTGTCTTAGATGAAAAAATATCGATTTTATCTGGTGGGGTCAAGACAAAAGTAAAAGTAGAAAGAGGCATGGCATCATAGCCTTATATTATATAAGACCATGCATCCCAGTCCTCAATGCACATTCAAACACAATCTATTTCCAAACAAGCACAACATTGATCACTATAACATAATAACTAATTGAGCTAGCTCGTGACGATGATGTCAAGAAGGAGAGTGGTCCTCATCAGCCTCTCCCTGGTGGTGGTGACAGTTCTGATGAGCGCAAAGAGAGCAGAATGTGCTCGCACTTTCTTTGTGTTCGGGGACTCTCTGGTTGACAGTGGCAACAACAATTACTTGCCAACCACCGCACGTGCCGACTCTCCTCCTTACGGCATCGACTATCCCACCCACCGCCCCACCGGTCGCTTCTCCAATGGCTACAACCTCCCTGACCTTATCAGTCAGTATATATACACATTCACCATGCATCATCATATTATGTTCATTTTCTTTTTAATATGCATGTATGATACCATTAAGACATTGCTCACATATTATTATATATGGGGTGTGAAATTAATGTGAATATTTTTCCATCCAGGCCAGCATATTGGGTCGGAACCCACGTTACCTTACTTGAGCCCTCAACTCACCGGACAAAAGCTATTAGTTGGGGCCAATTTCGCTTCCGCAGGGATTGGAATCCTTAACGACACCGGCATCCAATTTGTAAATTTACCTTTCCTTTCTCTCTCAATGCACTTAAATTAACCATAATTATGGAGAAACAAGAAAGGTTAATAATACATTTTTTCTAACACATACTTTATTATTATTCGTTAAAATTTATACAATTAAAAAAGAGATTTATTAAATAAGAAATGAGACTCACCAAAATTTATAACTACTTGTAAATTTTCATCGAATGTGTTACTAATATTTCTAATAACATCTTTATCGCTTGTTGCTAATTTCAAGATACTGTTACTTAGGTTTTTTTTTTAACTATTGAAGGAGATTTATGTGTCATGTTGGGTTGTTTAAAATTAAGCTTTGTTACTTTTATAAGTAACGGTTGTTATGATTAAAAAAATATTTTTTGCCTCAATTAAAATAATTGAACTAAAATTTTAATTGAAACAAAAGTAACTATAAATAAAAAAAAGTATAAAAGTGTGGGTAATTGCTTAAAATTGTACCATTGAAGTAAAATGTGTATTGCTTAAATATTATGTAACATTTAATAGAAGATAAGGAATTCAAAATGGATTACTACTTAAATTGCATCCACTATATATGCTCCAATGGAAAAATTATTACACAGTGTAAACTAGATGTATTTATGATCTCAATCTTTATGTGATATACAATTAAATTTTGAATTCAATAGTGATACACTGATAGTATAAAACAGTTTTACACTGTTATTCAATCATAAATCATCGTTTGTATAACTTTTAATGTAGTTATTGTAAAAGTTAATAAACTTATCATACATGATAATTTATTATTGAATGACAATGTAAAACTATTTCACTGTCAGTGCATAACCTTTTTTCTCTTAAATTTTTTAAGAGAATAAAACTTGATTACATGCCAAAAAAATGATTTGTGGACATTTCATTATTATTTGATACCTCTTATTTTTTTTCTCTTTTTGTCACATCATTAATCATGTCAATCATTTATCTTTCATTTTTCCTTATCTTTCTTAACTCAAAAAATGTCAAAGGATTAATTTTTTTAGAACAATGATATTTGGATATCCAATTATTATTTTTAACACTCCATTAACATCTATTTTTTTTCTATCATATCATATCACTAATATTTTATTTTATTTTATTTTTTTATCAGCGTCGTATCATCAATGTACCTATATTTTTCAATCCTTTTCTTCTCTATTTAGGTGTCATCTAGGATATGGGATGTTTATATATAATTTTCCTTTTTCTTTATGACAACCAACTAACCATGACCGAAATATTACAGATTTTAATTAATTGAAATCTTTCACATCACATTCTCAATTATAAATGCACATTTTATTAATTTTATGTAATCAATTCCACCAAATGCGACCACAACCGTTATTTAAAAGCATTGGATCCTACTTGGTTCAGGTGGGGATCTTAAGAATGTTCCAGCAGTATGGTCTGTTCGAACAGTACCAGCAACGATTAAGTGCAGAAGTGGGAGCAGCGCAGGCAAGGCGAATCGTGAATGGAGCACTGGTGCTGATGACACTGGGTGGTAACGACTTCGTTAACAACTATTTTCTCACTCCTATCTCTGCCAGGTCTCGCCAATTCACTGTCCCCCAGTTCTGCCGCTACCTCATCTCCGAGTATCGAAAAATTCTTATGGTAATTCATTTTTTTTTTCTTTTCTTCACCTTCCTACTTTTTTGTTACTCTATAGGGGTACTATTAATTAATCTAAACTTATTCATGTGATATTTATTAAAAAAAAAAAAAACTTATGTGATGTGGTTACGCTAGTGTGTATCTTTTGTGTATAGGTGATAGGTAAATGTACCAAAAAGAAAACCAAAAGAAGGAAATAGTATAAAATGAGGACAACTAGAAAATAAAGAAAATTCTTTTTTGAGAACCATAAAAAATTTCTCTCAAGTTGCCGTGAAATAGGGATAGAAGCTCTTTCACTTTTCCTTTTTTTTTTTTCCTTTAGTTTTTAAAAAAATTAAATTTAAAAAAATAGAAGAAATAAATAATTTTATATTTACAAATAATAGATTATATTTTTAATTTTTTGAGTTAGATTTGATTTTTAATTTTATTCATTTATTTCCACCCTCACTTTCATTAAAACCCGTTTGAAATTATTTAACGTGATTCTAATGCCTCTAGTTTTCTTCTAAACAAGCTATAAGTCTATAACATATGTGTGGTTTCCTCGTTATGTTAATTTGTTTTTTCCTTTCTCTTTCAAAAACTAACAGAAAATTGTCTCCATTAGCATTAACTCATTGATTAAGACACATACTTCCATTTTCAATGGAAAGTTCAATGCCTTTCTTTTTCCTTTTTTGTTGGGTCAATGATGCATCCATTTTTACTTTCCATCACTTCTCCCCTTACTTGTATAGTTGTATTGGTCCCTTTTGGCGACCCCCATGGTCCAAGTGGAGCCTGGCATTTTGAAAAGAAAAGAAAAAATTGTGATTAGGCTCTACAGTAAGGTGTGACTTCACTTGAGATTCCAAAAATGAAATGGACACACGCATGTCATTTTAGTTACTAACGCCAAGTTTGATAAACTTTCATTTATTTACCTTTTGATTTTGGGACTTAAATATTTACTCGTATTTGGGCACTCCTTATTTATATAAAAACTATAAGAAAAGCACATACAAGGAAGATGTATGTGTAAAAAAATAAAATACAGGAGATAGTTTTCTGAAAAGAGTTTAAAGTGAAAGAGCTAGATTATTGGCTTAATGCAAATTTTGAAACCTAACCAGAGGTTACTATAATGTTATTCATGATAGAGATATAGAACCAACAATAAGTTTTCATTTAACAACTGAAGTTTTTGGAAGTAGTCCTCGATAATTTTCAATACACAGGAAAAATATGATTTATGCAAAATGCAAGGTTTTTTTTTAAAAAAAAAAATCTTCATTTTGGGCCATCCAAATGCAAAATTCTTCCTCCCCAAATTTGTGCCGTAACTCACAAATCATAATTGATGGGTCTACTTCCTTTTTGTTACTTTTTTTTTGTCACAATTTACTTTGTTTTTTTTGTTAGATGTCACAATTTACTTCCTTTCATGTGCTTCATTCATAGTCATATTGATATGGGCTTATTTAATTTAATTGGTGCATAAATGATAATGCAGAGGTTGTATGAGTTGGGAGCTAGAAGGGTTCTTGTGACCGGAACTGGTCCATTGGGCTGTGTTCCTGCTCAGCTTGCTACGAGGAGTAGTAATGGAGAGTGTGTGCCTGAGTTACAACAAGCTGCACAAATTTTCAACCCACTTTTGGTCCAAATGATCAGAGAAATCAACTCCCAAGTGGGCTCTGACGTTTTTGTTGCTGTCAATGCCTTCCAAATGAACATGAACTTCATCACCGACCCTCAAAGATTTGGTCTCTCAACTCAACATTTACTTAATTTCACTTTTTTATTCAAATTTTACTGAGCAAATAGTCACTTTAGTTTTCTAACTTTTTCACCCACTTTTAATTAGCCCTTGCACTTAAATTTTTTTTGGCAAAACTTAGATGCATTTCCTTTAGTATTTTTGGTGTTTTTCTATATTGAAAATTAGAGTTTATTTCAGTGATCTAAATAATAATGTTTTTTACATTAAAGGTCAACTTAGATTATTAACCTAAAACTCCAATTTTGGAGTTTATTTCAGTGATCTAAATAATAATGTTTTTTACATTAAAGGTCAACTTAGATTATTAACCTAAAACTCCAATTTTGGTTAAAGGATAACACCAAAAATACTTATAGAATTGTATTTAAATTTTGTCTTTAAAAAAATCATCCAATTTAATTAACTTTGGGCTAATTTGAAGTGGGTGAAAAAGGTAGAAGATTAAGATCACTTTATACTTGAATTTTACTTAGGGTTTCATTTGATTTTTTAAGAGCTTTTTCTATATATATAGTCCAATGTTTCTAATTCTAATTACATGTAACCCACCAATGATCATCTTTAATTGTTGGTGGGAGCAGGTTTTGTTACATCAAAGATAGCATGTTGTGGTCAAGGTCGTTTCAATGGGGTGGGACTATGCACCTCACTATCAAACCTATGTCCAAACCGTGATACTTATGCATTTTGGGACCCTTATCACCCATCTCAACGTGCTTTGGGGTTTATCGTTCGAGATATCTTCAGCGGAACCTCTGACATTATGACCCCTATGAACCTTAGCACCATTATGGCCATTGACTCCAACATCTATTAGGAGGCCTTAATTTACCTATATCATTTCATTGAGTGTGAGTGAGGGAGCAAAAGCTTTATTACCATTGTAACTGTATGTGCCTAAATGTGTGTTTTACTATTAATTACCCCTGTTAACTTCTCGGTGTTACTTCATGGCATATAGTATATGTAATGTATGTGCAAGTGAAACATCATTACCAGTTAGTGTGTGATAGTGTAGTTACCATGGAATGGGTGAGGGTTTCAGTGTAATTTAGTTTTAAAATCTAGAAGTAATTTGCCAATAATTTATGCTTTGGTTGCAAATTTGAAGTCTCATCTTTTTGCTTTTGCTATCCACACACACACACTTCTTTGTAATTGATTTCGCAAAAACATTGATTTTTAGCCATTTGATGCATAAAAGTACCGCTTAAGGGCAAGCATATCCTATGCAGTAGTAACGGTGGATCTAAAGTCCGGATATCATACCCTAGAGACTAGTGGTGGTTCCCAAATAACAAATTTAACATAAGCCAATGAATCGAAATTGAGTTTTGGTTGAGAATTAATTACAAAATAGCAGAAAAGTATGAGCAAGTAGAATTGATGAAAGAGTTGGCAGATAAAAAGATCTAAGATTGTGATTTTGAATGCACATTTAAGTTTCCCCTAATTTCTATTTCAATTGAACCCTAAATTATTCTTTAATTGCTAATTGTTTCTCTTAATTTAATTAATAGATATTGGTCATAAACTATTAATCATTTTTCTCCCGATTAACTACCTGGTTATTCATGTAGGGTTGAAATTAGGAAAAAGTAGAAAGCGCAAAGAGGATGATTAATAATTATATAAATTATATATTATCTCCCTATTATTAAAAGGGAACCATGGCCTCCCAACCCATAACTTAAGTTTGTTCCCAATTAAAGGTGTTTGTGAGACGAGTTAGGATAAATTTATGTTTGTTCTTATTCAATTTGAAATTTTGATAGAGTTATTAAACTCAAACCTAACTGATCAAGACTCAAATTGTTGACATAATATATGGATATCAACATTTGTGTATAGTTAGTTTTTTTAGAAAAATATTGTGTATAATTAAACAATAGAGCAAATTACACTCATATATCTTGAGTTTTTCTCAAATTACACACAACACCATTTTTTTTCTATTCTTACACTAACTCCTTAATATTTGAAAACATTACACTGATACATCTTATATATTACACTAACTCTCTTGTATATTACACTGACACCTCTTTATAAGGAAGGTTGTTGTAAACATTAAAAAATGATGAGTTTTATGTGTAATTCATAATAATCTTAGGGGGTATTAATGGTTGGAGCTTGAACTCCTTGAGAATGTGGTTAGGGGTTCAAACCCTGACTAGTGCGAATGAAAAAATTATTGTTGGAAGTAGACAATCCACCTATGAGTGCCAGCAAATTCTTTGAAGGAGTTTAAAAATCTCAATAATCGATTGTGATACTCCTTTGCAATCGTATGGGTAGCAAAAAAAATATCAACAAGTTTCATTATCAATTCATAGATATTTTAAAAAGGTATACATTTTAAAAGAATATAAAACACTAAATTGAGTTAGAACAACTCAAAATATAATATGAATTTATATTAAAAAAGCATCAAGTCTAATTTTAAATCTCAAACCCATCAAAATTAATTTGAAAACGGGGTCAAGTTAATAAGATGCAACTAAAAGTCATGAGCACCTATAACGTTGAAATTGAAGACATGAGAATAAGAAAACTATTATTTTCTTGGAAATGTTTTATGTCCAAGAATAAATTTATTTATTCTTCTAATAAACATAAGAATATAAATTATATATGGGTTAAATTATAATTTTGGTTCCTCTTGAATTTTTTATTTGTGATTTTAGTTTTCATTTTTTTTTCTACAATTTTAATTTTCATATTTTAGAAAATTCGTAATTTTAGTCTAATTCTCAATTTTGTATATATTTATTTCTTTTATTTTGCATTTTAACTAATTAAATTATTTTTTGATGAAACCTTAAATAAATATATTAGATCTAAATTTTAATTGGACCAAAATAAAATAAATCAAAACGCTGAACCCATTTTTTGCACGGTCAATGAAAGAAGCAATCCAATATTTTAATTTTAATAAAATAAAACTTCAGAATGCAAAAGAGGAGAGAAAAAATGTAGGATAAAAAACTGAACTGACATAAAATATCATGATGGCATGTGTCCAACTTTTGGATAATTTTCTGTAAAAAAAAAACTTCTGGATAATTTCTTTATATAATTATAAATTATAGATAAAACGTACGTAAAATTGAAAATTAAATTAAAATTATAAATTTTTTAAAATTTGGAAACTAAAATCACAGACAAAGAATTAAACGAACTAATATTACAATTTTTTGATCATTAACTAATATTACAATTTAACCATAGATAAGTGAAACAAAAGCTAGTTTTTTCTTCTTCTTTACCTTAATATAAAAATAGTCAACCAAAAAAAAAAAAGAAAAAGAAAAACTTAAAAGCAACCCAAGAGAACAGAACACTCAAGAGTGGTATGGATCGTAAATTAGAAGAAGGCAAATGGTTAATTTTGCAAGCACCGCAACCCCATAAACATAGTTTTCAAATCATTTTCATTTCATCTCCGCGTCATCATCATCCATCGCCTCCCTTCGAGTCCCCACCGGCCCACCCTTTCTCTTTCTCTCTCCTACCGCAACCTCTCCCCTCAATTTGACGCCTCCGCTAACTAAATTCACCATCTCTCTCTCTCACTACACTCCCCTTTCACTCCACTGAACCCCCTCTCACTCCTTTTAAATCCCGCATTCGCATTTCCATTCGCATTCGCATTTGCATTTCGCAGCTTCTCGGCGCCGTTATGCGGCGGTGAATCCGGTGACAGTGCGCCAGATCTGCACCCGGCCGCGCCAGATCCGATGGAGGAAGCGCTCGAGCTCGCACGCGCCAAGGACGCGAAGGAGCGCATGGCCGGCGTGGAGCGCCTCCACGAGGTGCTGGAAGCTTCTAGAAGGAGCCTCAGCTCCGGCGAGGTCACCTCGCTCGTCGATTGCTGCTTGGATCTCTTGAAGGACAGCAGCTTCAAGGTCTCGCAGGGCGCGCTCCAGGCGCTCGACTCCGCCGCCGTGCGCGCCGGCGACCTCTTCAAGCTCCACCTCAACGCGCTCGTCCCCGCCGTCGTCGAGCGCCTCGGCGACGCCAAACAGCCCGTCCGCGACGCCGCGAGACGGCTCCTGCTCACTCTCATGGAGGTACCTCTTCGATTCCTCGAATTATTGCTCGAATTACTATTATTTATCGTATCTGTATCTTTGCAGTTTAGTGAATTGTGATTTGTGAGTGTGAAACTTGGAAAGAAAGAGAGGTAGGTGAAGTGAGGTGAGGTAGGTTTTTGCGAAGTAGAGAATCTCGGAATCTGGTATATGGAAAGTGAAAAGTGAGTGCTATGAGTGAAGAGAGATGAGAGTGAATAATAATAATTGATAAAGGTAGTTGTCGGTTGGAAAAGTGTGATCGGGAATAAGACTTTGAGTGTATGAACGGGAAGCTCGGTGTTATTTAAATCTTAGCAATTGTGCATGAACGTTTCACTCTTCTTCGTTTCTGGCAAATGAAATATCTGATAGTGGTGATCGATGATTGCTTGGATGTGAGGTTAGTAGTGGTTTATTGACTCTTACTTGACTTCCTAGCTCCTAGTTCTAAATGATATTACTAGATCTTTAATCAGGAACTAGAAATGTGAACTTAATTGTAGCCTGTAGGATCTCACCATAGCGTTTTGTTGTAGTGTCACTGCAATCCAATGCCATAGTGTCATAGTAGGTTGGATGAATGAAAGTTCAGTTATTTTGTTAATGAGCCAAGCCACATGCAAGCCTGTGGTGCTGGCAGTCATATGGTAGTGAATTTCAATGATATGATTGTAGTTATTCTTTGTGATAATGGATATAGGCTATGCTTGCTTGGGTAGATAGGTTAAGTGTTTATTCAATAAGCTTATCACATGAGTTTATATCATAAGCTTACTGATATAAACTAAAAAGAGTTTAATTTGATATGCTTTAACATGGATCTTATTGAGATAAGCTAAAAAGAACTTATATGAATTTTATACATGAGCCATAATAAGCTCTTTCAAACATCGCCTTATTCATATATGATGAAATTTATGGTCACACTATTAATCTAACACTTATAACTGTTAACAATAATCATGCACCAACTCATAAACTGCAATAGACAAAGCATACTTTTTAAAATAACCTTTGAATGAGGATAGGTCTATAACAATTAATAAGTTAAGCTGGAAGCTATTAAAATAGTTGATTGCTATCTTTTGTACATTGTGCTTGGTTCATTTCAAAATGTTGATGTTGGCATTTGCTTATGATATATTGCCAAATAAATGGAGTTTTGCATGGCTAATCCATGTAAATTCCAAGTTTGAATATATTTATCTATATGACCTTATTGTACCTTGAATGTTTATTTTGGAAATTGTAATACAATTCTGTGTGTTTACCCTAGCAGTAAAATGCTTCAGTACACTCACAATGATTCTATGTGGATTTTTGGTATTTATTTATATCCATCTAAATGTGAAGAAAATTCACTGTCCCCCTGGGCTGATTTTGTCGCAGATTTAAATTCTGGGAAATTTCCTTTCATTTTGAGATATTATTATTATTATTATTTACAGGTTTCATCTCCTACAATAATTGTTGAAAGAGCAGGGTCCTCTGCTTGGACATGCAAAAGCTGGAGAGTCAGAGAGGAATTTGCACGAACAGTCACGTCTGCAATTGGTCTATTTTCATCTACTGAGCTTCCCCTTCAACGTGCTATTCTTCCTCCTGTATGTTTATTGAATTTTACAAACAAGCAGTGCATGTCATTTTATTGTTCAAAATTTCTTGAATGTGATACTAACTCCTTTTAAAAATTGATCAATGTCAGATTTTGCAGTTGCTGAATGATCTGAATCCTGCTGTTAGGGAAGCAGCTATTTTGTGTATTGAGGTAAATATGCCTTTTGTCATTTTATATCCTTTGAACTGGCTTACGTTGTTAAGTTCATAGTTATCCACATTTGGGGATTTATGCCATTTCAGTAGTTATTTAAATTAGTAAATATCTTAGCTAAAAAAAGATGTCACAATTGCTAAAGTTGTGTATAACCGGATTAGTTTTTTTTTTCCAATGTTTAATTGAATACTTTAGTAATTGATATTGGTATCGTCATGCATTAGACAAAGGCCGATTGAATAATAATATATGCATACTTGAGGATAGTGGTTTGGAGATTTAAAATTAAGATGGATCTCACTACATTCCTTTAATATTCTCTCTCTCTCTCTTTTACAGGAAATGTATACACAAGCTGGGTCCCAATTTCGTGATGAACTTCAGCGCCACAATCTTCCTTCATCTTTGGTAAGCATGAAACAAAAGAATCAATTTCCTGGTTTTATTATTGTTTAATATTTTACACATGCACATCACGTTTTACATCTGTAATTGAGATATTGGAGATCCTTTAACATTTTCGTAACAACTACAGTGAGCGTTTATTATTCTTTTTTCATTGGATTACAATGATTTCAGGTGAAAGCTATTAATGCCAGGCTAGAGGGAATTCAACCCAAAGTTCACTCTTCAGATGCTATTTCTGGTGGTTATATTGCTGGGGAAATTAAGCCTGTGGGTGTTAATCCCAAGAAAAGTAGTCCAAAGGCTAAAAGTTCATCAAGGGAGACCTCTCTTTTTGGAGGTTAGAATATTTGCAATTTTGGACTGCAAAATGTTTCTATTTTAATTTAGTACCAATGTAATTTTCGTAGTAAGGCTCATACTTTATCCATAGATTTTTCATCTCTCTTGCACTGTTATTGCCTACCTGCCTTATAACTTGCTCTTTAATTGTTCTTTATAAATGTGGTGATTATTGTCTTGTTTGTTGATCAGTTATCAGAATTTTTGGGATATTTTAGCTAGCATGTCTTTCTGGGGTATTCCACAAGTTTAGGCTGAATGATCATTGGGATTCTACCTTTGATTACATGATGATTCTCGGATCTGACTGATTTTAATAATCAAATGACATATATTTTCTTCTTCACTTGTTCAATGAAAGATTTACATGAGATTCAAATGCAAAATTAAAAATTCATTGAATTTGGCAGTGGAAGTAAAAATGATCCAGGGAAGATAAATTTATATGATTCAAAGAAATAAGTAACATCCAAAGTCATATGTTTGAAAAATTTTCAACAATATATTTTGTTATCATTCTTTGTCTAATCAGTCAAGTATGCTATCTACACTTATGATTTCTTTGTTGGCCATATTTTTTGTATTCTGCTGTGCTTTATTAAATGTGTTGAAATTATAATGTTTTAGGTATTGAGGGAGGGAATTGGGAGAATAGAGACTTTGAATAATATTCTCTTGAATATGATCAAAACATAAAGCACTAACTCTTATTTGTACTAGATACAAGATTACAATCTTAACTAAATAAGGAAACAAATCATGAGATAATAAGGAAATATGAAAACTAATGCCAAGAGATAGTCTGTATACACTAAATTATTCTAAGATATAATCAACATACTGTTGGATGTTTTTCATATATTCTAACATAATGCATATTTGTTTCTTATTAAATATTAAATTTGAGCAGGAGAAGGTGATGTCACAGAGAAAGTCATGGACCCCATCAAGGTGTATTCAGAGAAGGAGTTAATCAGAGAAATTGATAAGATTGCTTCTACCCTTGTACCAGAAAAGGACTGGTCAATTCGTATTGCTGCCATGCAAAGAATTGAAGGTCTTGTTTTGGGAGGTTGGTGCTTTCCATCTTCTTTTCAGGAGTATGTGTATGTACAGAATTTTATATAGTCAGAGTCCAATCATAAAAACTTTCTCCTATTTTGTATTTAGAAGGGCAAGAACATTTTTATTGTAGGTATATCTTTAACATAAGGTTATTGTGAAGGGTATTTATGGTGATCTTACATGAATTTGGTATTAGATTTTACTTGTAGCTATGGATTCAATGAGTTTGTGTTAACTGAACAATTGCATCAAATAATAATGTCTTCGTAAACTGTTGGAAAGCTACCTTAATTGTGGTCACTTTTAGCCTGCCTTAATTGTGGCCTTTCAGAGTTAGTTGTCAAAGTCTTGAAAATGGCTACCTATGGAGGGGCTGGCCAGAAATATTGAGTGAAGGATCTTAGTGTGCAGTCACCAGGATGTCGTCTCTCAGCAGGTTGAGACCTCACAATGACTAGAGTTATGATTTAAATAGAGGTCAGCCCTTTAAATGGATTTCAGTATTTTGGGGATTAATCCTTAGCTGCTAAGGGATACCCCGGGTTCACCCAAAATAGAGCTTATAAAGCTTGGGTAATCTTCACCTTACAACCTGGTTTTATGGGATTGAGTTTGACCCTAAGCCCAAATTCTAAGATAAACAATAGAGGAAATATTGTGGTTGGGGCCTTGGGGGCCATAAAGTATAGCTCTATCAATATCATAGAGGTGTGGTTTTTGAGATTCTATTTGTACTTTAAATTAGTAAGAGGTTAGAGCTTAAAAAGTAGGGGGCTTAAAAAGTAGCTGCACGTTAAATTAGTAAGAGGTTAGAGCTAGCATTGTTAAAGTTCAATTATTTATTAGAAGTCTCTGCTTTGCTTTATTTTTTAAAATATTATTTACTATTACTTGAGGAAAAGTGGCTTTACCTTTTTTTTATTCTTTATTGTAATTTTCACTGAGAGCTCAATGATACCGTGTGATCAATGGGATTAGGCTATTGTTGTTGTATTGTAATTTTCACTGAGATGTTAAAATGCAATACAACTTTATCTGTTTTTGTCTGTCGCATGAATGATCAATATCTATTGAATATTCTGCTTATCAGGTGCTGTTGATTATCCATGTTTCTTTGGACTCCTGAAGCAGCTTGTTGGACCTTTAAGTGCACAATTGTCAGATCGAAGGTCTAGCATTGTGAAGCAGGTGCCCTGACATTTTCTTTGGTTATCTATGTATCATAAAGTGAAATGCCACTTTTATTTTTATAAAAGATATTAAGATCCCATATTGGCTAGGTACATGGGCAAAGTATCCCTTATGATGGCTTGGGATAACTCTCCATCCCCCTTTCTCTGAGTTTGGGTTGAGTTAGGCATAGTATGTTTGCAATTCTCATATGGTGTCAGATTTTATGACCAAGTGGTCAAAAACATGATCCTTGCACTGATAAAAGGAAATTGAAATTAAGCACAGGGTAGTTGGGCTTGTGCACTATCCATACTTTAAGCCCAAAATAGTGGTTTGAATTTCTTTTTTGTTTTCCACTCCTTATTTGAATGGGTTTTAGTGTAGTTTATATTATAATGTTTTATTGGAAGTAAGCATGATTATTGATTATCAATATCTTATTATATTTTACTACTAATACATGGTTGCTTTCTGTTTGGTATTTGTTTTGTTCTAGGCTTGCCATCTATTATGCTTTTTGTCGAAGGACCTCTTGGGTGATTTTGAAGCATGTGCTGAATTGTTCATACCAGTAAGTTCAACTTTTTATCTATGATAATCATGTTTTGGATGTTTCTAAAATCTTAATACTTGATCTGATAATCAGGTCCTTTTGAAGCTGGTTGTGATTACTGTGCTTGTAATTGCGGAATCTGCAGATAACTGCATAAAAACGGTAATTTGATATACTCAATACTTGTTAATTTTCTGCATTGTATTATAACTTTTTGTATCCTGTTGTGACCTTTGTCCTCTACTTTCCAGATGTTGCGCAACTGCAAAGTTGCTCGTGTGCTTCCTCGGTTAGCTGATTGTGCCAAAAATGATCGTAGTGCAATTTGTCGTGCAAGGTATGAATTATCTACTCTTGGGGATAGATGTGTGAGAGTTTTGGTTTTTAATTAATACCATTTGTATTGTAGGTGTTGTGATTATGCTCTTTTGATACTAGAACATTGGCCTGATGCAGCAGAAGTACAACGATCGGCTGATTTATATGAGGATATGATAAGGTGTTGTGTTTCAGACGCAATGAGTGAGGTAACTATTATAGTTTTAGGTTATTTGATGTTTTTTTTTATCAATATACACTGTACATCATATTTCTACTTGGACTAGCTTTTCATTATTTTGCTCTTTTACCCACGCTAAGAATTTGCATTGCAATTGCAGTAGTGGAAAGCGAAAGTGGTTCTCTGTGGTTGCTTTTATTTTGGCAAAAGCTCAGTTCTCATAAAATGTATAATGTGATGAAATGCAATATTTTAGCTGAAATTGTAAAAACGAATAAGCAAATATATTTATTGGTTGGCTTTGTGTCTGATTGTATGTTTGGGGGGGGGGGGGGGGCATAATTAAAATTCTGAAACTTTGCACAATAAAATTCATGCAGAAGCAAACCTTCTATTATGATTAGATGTCTGTCTAATTCTTGCTAAAAGTTATTTATTTCTTGCAAATGCAATGTTTAATGATCAATTGACCAACATATCTGTACAAAGACGTATCCATAAGAGGGAGTTGTATTGTAAAAAACCCATCACTCTTCTGTTATCATGTTCCTTATGGACTCAGAAATCAGAATCAGTGACTTAAGTCATCTGGCTTGCATACATCTATTTATCATTTGATATGCAAATTCTATTAATCTTTAACCTTTGAAGGAAAGGGGTCCAAAATGATATGATTATTTCATTACTCTGTTTTAGTGTGTAATCATGTTTGATAAGATGTTCTAAAAATTCTCATGAAGTATGCAGTTTAGGTTCTATTATAAACTAAGATCTTTCACTTTTTTTGGCAAACCTTATTCTTTTCATTTGTCAAAATTTATATTGGTTTAAACTTTTAAACAGACGCTTGTCGGCACATTTGTTGACTTGACATTTTTCATGTGGCCGCATTGTTTGTGCCAAGTTGTATGTACATAAAAATAATTACAGTATAAAGTATTAAATTTGATAGGTGCGGTCGACTGCAAGGATGTGTTACAGAATGTTTGCAAAGACTTGGCCAGAACGTTCCCGTCGCCTGTTTTCGTCGTTTGACCCCGCTATTCAAAGGGTATATGTTTATTTGAAGGTGTTATTTGTCCTTTATTTATTTTTTTTGCTTAATTTGTTTTTTAAAGTAAACATAACTCGCAGTTAATAAATGAAGAGGATGGAGGAATGCATAGGCGACATGCATCACCTTCCGTTCGTGATAGAGGTGCACTGATGTCAATAACTAGTCAAGCTTCAGCACACTCTAATCTAACTGGTTATGGAACTTCTGCTATTGTTGCAATGGACCGAAGTTCAAGTTTATCATCGGGGACTTCTATCGCCTCTGGTGTTCTTTCACAAGCCAAGTCACTTGGTAAAGGTACTGAACGTAGTTTGGAAAGTGTGCTGCATGCAAGCAAACAGAAGGTCACTGCTATTGAAAGCATGCTTAGGGGTTTGGATTTGTCTGATAAGCATGGTTCATCTGCTCTCCGGTCATCGAGTTTGGATCTAGGTACTAAATAAGTTTACTTGTTAAATATATTATATATATTTTTTCTACCTCATTGTTCTGGACTTGTTGCCATTCAACGATTGATGATGTTAGTGATATGGTTTTTAAACTTTGTGAGCGGCTAAATTTATCTCTTATTGCCCCTAGTGCAGGAGTTGACCCTCCCTCATCTCGTGATCCACCATTCCCTGCTGCTGTCACAGCATCTAATCATCTGACTAGCTCTTTAACAACAGAATCAACTGCATCTGGTGCCAATAAAGCTAGTAACCGAAATGGTGGTTTGGGTTTGACTGACATAATCACCCAAATTCAAGCTTCCAAAGATTCTGGCAGGTTATCGTATAATACTAATGTTAGTATTGAGCCTTTATCAGCGTTTGCATCATACTCAAGTAAAAGGGCTACTGAAAAATTCCAAGAAAGAGGTTCTATTGATGAAAACAGTGACATGAGGGAGACCAGACGATATATGAGGGAGACTGAAAAATTTCAAGATAGGCAGTATATGGATACCCATTTTAGAGATGGCAACTTTAGGGATTCACAGAATAGTTATGTGCCTAATTTCCAGAGGCCACTATTGAGAAAGAATGTAGCTGGACGTGTGTCTGCTGGCAGCAGGAGGAGTTTGGATGATAACCAATTATCTCTTGGAGAGATGTCAAATTATGCAGATGGCCCAGCATCTCTTCATGAAGCTCTGAGTGAAGGACTTAGCTCAGGTTCTGACTGGTCTGCTAGGGTTGCTGCCTTTAATTATCTTCACTCTTTGTTGCAGCAAGGTCAAAAGGGAATTCAAGAAGTAGTCCAGAATTTTGAAAAGGTAATGAAGTTGTTTTTTCAGCACTTGGATGATCCCCATCATAAAGTTGCACAGGCTGCTCTCTCCACACTTGCAGATATCATTCTGGCATGTCGAAAGCCCTTTGAAGGTTACATGGAACGAATGTTACCCCATGTGTTTTCTCGGTTAATTGACCCCAAAGAGCTAGTTAGACAAGCATGCTCAACGAATTTGGAAGTTGTTAGCAAAACATACAGCATAGATTCTCTCCTACCTGCATTGCTACGATCACTAGATGAACAAAGGTCTCCAAAGGCAAAATTGGCTGTTATTGAGTTTGCAATAAGTTCCTTTAACAAGCATGCAATGAATCCAGAAGGTGCTGCTAATATTGGCATCCTAAAATTATGGCTTGCCAAGTTAGTCCCATTGGTTCATGATAAAAATACAAAACTTAAAGAAGCAGCTATTACATGCATTATATCGGTGTACTCTCACTTTGATTCATCTGCAGTTTTGAATTTTATTCTTAGTTTGTCAGTTGATGAACAAAATTCTTTGAGACGAGCCCTTAAACAGTGCACCCCTCGCATTGAAGTAGACTTAATGAATTATCTGCAAAACAAGAAAGAGCGGCGTTCTAAGTCTTCCTATGATCCATCTGATGTTGTGGGAGCATCCTCTGAAGAGGGATATGCTGGTTTGTCAAGGAAAGCTCATTACATTGGAAGGTATTCTGCTGGTTCACTAGATAGTGATGGTGGCAGGAAGTGGAGTTCCCAAGATTCTGCCCTGATTAAAGCCAGTATTGGCCAAGCAGCTTCTGATGAAACTGAAGAACATACTGATTCTAATAGCGGTGTTTTTGGTTTAAAAACTAAAGATCTTGCTTACACAGCCAATTCAATGGGTCAAAACTTTGGCTTACAAACTAGCCACAGACATGTGGACAGTAGCATGAATTTTGAAGGTCTATCATCTGATCTGGATGTTAATGGTCTGATGTCATCAGAACATTTAAATATTACTGAAGACTTTGGACATGACAAAGAACATCCTTCTGAATTGAACCATAACCATCAGTCAGCTGAAGATGTGAAAGTAAACTACATGACAGACATTGGACCCAGTATTCCCCAGATTCTTCATATGGTGAGTTATGCAACTAGTAGATGATGAATTGGTACTGTAATTTATTTATTTTTTAAATTCCATTAGAAAGAGAAATGTAGTTATTTACAGGGGAGGATAAAGTATCATCTAAGAACAGCAAAATACACCAGAAAAGTATAGAAAGCAAAAATATTCATCAGCCTAAGTCAACAAAATCTGTTTGCAAAACAGCAAAAGACACCCCAAAACCTAGCATTATGCCAAGTTAATGATGTTATACACTGGCTAAGAGTGCACAATACCCTATATTTTTTGCAAGAAAACAATCATTTTGGTAACTTGTTAGAAAGTTGTCTAAGGTGGTGGAGCAAACCCAAAACTCTCAAAAAATAGGCAAGAGCTTGTTCCAAGCCGTCAAACCATGTCACGATGTAAGAACAAGTGGTAGCCAGTTGGGGGTGGAACCACTTGTATGGGTGTGGCACAACCAAATTATTTCCTTGATTACTATGTAGCCCCCTCAAATAAATGAAATTTGCTGCCTCTTTGAAAGGTTTGTGCATATGAATATGTATTTAGCACCCTCGTTTAAATTTTCTGGTTCAGCCTATTTAGTGAGACAGCTCTATTTGGAGAATTTGCCTGTAAATAATCATTCTTTAAATTTATTTTAAGAGTTACATCTTAGATTTCCTTTGACTAAGATGTAGCATTTGTTTTGTGTAGATATGCAGTGGGGGTGATGGAAGCCCTATTTCAAGCAAGCGGACTGCACTTCAACAGCTAGTTGAAGTGTCTATAGCCAATGAACATTCTGTTTGGACTCTGGTATTTTTAATTTGACAAGTATCTGTCTCTTTCATGTCCCCAAGTTGTTTGATTGTCTATCGTACTTGAAATGAAAGATATAGTTTGCTGAACTTCATAAACATACAAATGCAGTTTCTTATTGTCATACCATTTTATTTATTTTGTAACAAAAAAAATACCATTTTATTTATTTGGTAGTTAATATTAGTATTATCTCTCTAATACTATTTATCTTCCTATTCTAAAATATTTTTTCAGACATTTTCTCCACACAAAAAAATTCTAGTTGTATAATAGTGAATTTTTCTGATTCTTTGATAGCTATTGGCTGTGAGATCAATAGATAGAGAAGTTCTGCTTCTTAAAAAAAATCCCTAATTTGTTATATTAGTCATTAAACAACATTGAACAATATATTTGGATTTGCTTCCTTATATTTATAGTTAAATGGTTTAATTGCAGTACTTCAATCAGATTCTGACAGTTGTGCTTGAGGTGCTGGACGATTCAGATTCCTCAATCAGAGAGCTTGCTCTGTCTCTGATAGTTGAAATGCTTAAAAACCAGGTTCTTACTCCTCTTGTAGGCTTTTTTGGGACATAATAAGAGATTGTTTTATCGTTGTGTTTATTGTTTCCAGAAAGATGCCATGGAAAATTCAGTCGAGATAGTAGTTGAAAAGCTGCTTAATGTTACAAAGGATATTGTTCCCAAGGTAACCAACTTTATCCTGTTCTTGTTTTTCTTTTTATATAGTTGCTTTCTTTTCCCAGGCACTGCAATTTTCACCTCTTCTTCAGGTCTCAAATGAAGCAGAGCACTGCCTCACCATTGTTTTATCTCAGAATGATCCATTCAGATGTTTAAGTGTAAGCATTTCTTGGTTTCTCTACTTTTTGGCCATCCTTTTAAAATGTTTAGTTGGAGAAGGGAGCATGGATTTGTATTAAACTTAAAAGTTCTAGCTGATGTTCAGAATTTAAAATGTTTCAGGTTATTGTCCCTCTACTGGTTACTGAGGATGAGAAAACTCTTGTCACTTGCATAAATTGCTTGACAAAGGTATTGTCTTGAAGAATGAATTGTCAGTTTTGCTTTAAGTGGTGGTTTCTGATAAAACCTCATTTTTAATGAACTCCACTATCTAAATACATATTTCTTAGAAGGCCTTGTTCTGTTCTGTTCTGGAAGTGCCCTGTGAAGCAATGGTGCTTCAAAATAGGAAAATTAACCCCCTTCGTAGTTCGTACTCATCCAATATCATTATGCTTCTGTTGCTTATAAAAACATGTCCTGTGAGTATCCTGCTGATTTGTTTACTTAAAATTATGGAAATACAGCTTGGGTACCTCTTGTTTACATTTCATTGAATTTTGAACTTTGGTCAACACAGTCCTGAATACGCAATTCGCTGATTCATTCCTTCTTGAATGGCAATTGTTATGTCATACTCTATATTGACTATATCTTAGCCTGATGTTTTCATTATCAGGAAAAGCATAAAATGATATTATCAGTTAGTGATAGTAAGTAGAAACCACATAAATATCTCATATCACTAGTATATTCTGAATTGAATTTATATCATATATTACCTACCTGTACTACTTAGGAAGTTACCATTTTTGTGCATGAATTAAATTTGCTTCATGAACATAATCGTGTTTAACTTCATATTACCCTTCTTCAGCTTGTGGGGAGGCTCTCTCAGGAGGAACTGATGACTCAGTTACCCTCTTTCCTGCCTGCTTTGTTTGAAGCTTTCGGAAACCAGAGTGCTGATGTTCGCAAGGTACTTAGGTCTTTTGACTGCATCCATGAATTAATGGTCTTCTCATATAAGCTGTTTTCTTTGTTGTTTTAGGTTTGAATATTGAACATTAATTTTTAGTTGTTTTCAAGATGATTAATTATTAATGTACACAAGGGGTGATTAATATGGTTTTAGCTCTTCTCAAGTGAAGGGGTACATTTTAGCGGATAAAGTGCAGTTATATTGTATCCATTGATTAGAAAATCAACAGTTGAGAATATGATAAAATATATGCAAATGTATAATAAACTATGAAATTTTAAAAATCTCAATGATTATTTTTCTAATCAATGGCTATAGTTGTACTCTATTCTCTAAAGTACACTTCTTCTACTTTAGAGGATTGGTATCATTTCTATTGCTATGAATTGTTGGCTTGCTTTTGCTGTCATTTTTCTCCATTTTCATAACGGGACTCTTTTCATTTTTCTCATTTTATGTTAATGGTGGATGGTACAGACCGTTGTTTTCTGTCTAGTGGATATTTATATCATGCTTGGGAAAGCATTTTTGCCATATTTGGAAGGGCTTAACAGCACACAGTTGAAGTTGGTCACCATTTATGCAAATCGCATCTCACAGGCAAGGACAGGAAAATCAATTGATACCACTCACGATTAGCGGTTCATTCAGATGAAAATTCGTTGGTTTTGAATGCTTTTTTATTCATTGTGTATTTTGTATATTGTGTGCATGAAATTTTTTAGATGGGTTTTCATTGTGTTTCTTTCCTCACCTTTGTCCTATATTTTTTGTCTTCCTTTTTTTCCCCTGCCAATGAATGTTAGATTTGGTGAGTGCTGGTGGTGGAATACAGTGCGATTGTAATTTACATTGAAGAAACATTATTTGATTATATTAAATGGTTTTCCAGAAGAACACATTGTCATTGGTTCAGTTACTTAAGTTTTAGCTTTATGTAATGTAATTTTTGGGAAGCAGATTTCCAACCTGTAATTTTTGTCGCTTCTTGTCTGGGCCCGACTGATTGTTATTTATTTGTCACGTTGACGCCACACTACAGTTTATTTATTTTATTAAAAAACTGTTTAATACCAGTAATGCAGTGCATTACTTGTTGAGAAAATTTAGCACCATCAGGCATGGTTGTTTCACGGTGGATGCACTTACAGCAATTGAAGAACTAGTGTTGAATTGCATGTAATTTGAACTATATCATGGTTGTTTCACGCATTTTTAGTTCCATGGTTCACACAAATTTTGGAGTTGATATCTAAACTGAATAAATAAATATTAGAGTAAATTACACGGATCCTCTCTGAGTTTTACTTATATTGTACCGACACTCTTGTTTTTTTGAATCATACAAAAAAATTTCTATTTGTTGGTTCTAAATTACACGGATCCTCCTGAATTTTATTTATATTACACGGACTCCCTGAGTTTTACTTATATTACACTGACACCCTTGCTTTTTTGAACTACAGGGGGTCAAGAGTAATGTTTAAAAAGGCAGAGAGTATCGGTGTAATATATATAAAATTTAGGGGAGTCCGTGTAATTTACTCTAAATATTACCTCTATCCTTAAATATAAGATTTTTTTTAACTAATTCACACCTTTTAAAGAAAGTTAGTTAATTTAGTTAGTAGCATTAAATTTATTAACAATTTGTATTGATTTATCAAAATTATCTTTAAAACTATTGAGATTCATCATATCACTCTTTTTAATTTAATTACTTTCTATCTAATTAATTAATATGTGCTAGTTATCTTTTCTAATTCTTGTAAGAGAGAATGAATTTATCTTATGAATTTATAGCATTTATTGTAAAGTAATTAAGGGTGTTTGGTCAAAAAATAATAATTTTAGAGACAACTTAAAAAAATTCTTATAAAAAGGAATAAACAAATTATTAAAAAACATTATATTTAGAGACGAAAGTAGTAAATCAATTGAAGTATTGAACCATGGAAATGTAGGCTGTGTTTGGTAGAGAGGAGAGAAATAAAGTAGATGAAAAAAAAAAAAGTATAAATATGTGAGAAATAAAATGATAAGTAAAGTTTGGTCGAAGAGAAATAGAAAAGAGATGAGAAATAGTAAAAATAAGTGAAAAATAGATAAGAAATAGTATGGTGAGTCCTACTTAATTTAAGATTAATTCTTTTATGAATTAGCTGTAACAAATACTCTGTTATTTTCATTTGCTATATTTTATTTCCGTCTTTCAAACCAGACAGACGGGTAAGGATGGATTTCAGAAATGAATTCACGAAGTCCTATATTATGACAAATCTTTACCTCATGAAATCAGACGGGTACGGTCTTCAGCTTTATCTTGCACTTCAGGTTAGTTGGAATTATAATGTCGGTCCTGGATTTGCGAAAATTTGTTCAAGTACAATCTGTTGTAGGTCAGTAGGTCGTGTAAAATTTGGTTCAAGCTTGAAAGTCGAATCAATGTGCAATGCTATAAAACATAAATATTGCAATTTGATTGCTTTAAAAGCAGTGCAGATTCGATATCGTAAACTCTTGCAGTTCTTGTGAGCATTTCTTTGTATTTTTTTTTTTGGTGAATCTTGTGAGCATTTCTTTGTATTGTGATTATACAACTTTCTTTTTGCATTTTTTGTGTGTGTCAGCATTTAACATGCTGTACTTTTCACCAGAAACAAATGTGAAAGTTTGATTTTGTATAAATTCTAATTATAAAACCACATAAGAATGGATATAGATGTCCCTTTTCAACATACGGTACATTGTAGCGTGATATGTATGTTAGTTGATAAATATATTGAAATGTTGCATGTCAACATGTCAGATTCGCAAGTTTGAGATTATAGCCGATCAAAATTTCTTTTCGAACGAGTCTAGTAATGAAGGGATCCATCGAATTTCTAATGCTGATTGCAACATGCCCACTTAAAAATTATGAATACAAACAAGATTAATGAAACTGTTTTAAACTTAATTAATTAATATGAAATGACTAAAATACCACAAAGATCGTTTTTAATTTACTGAAACGAATAGATACACATTCAAAGTGCTGAACTGTTGTGGACCAAAACAAAAAATGTAGCAAGCTATTCTTCCAGAAAATAAGGCAAAAGGATGCTGGACCTATCACCTATGTAACCCAATATTTGTGCTTTAGTAGTAGGTACCTAGTGTATCTCTTACTGATCTTTTCCTAATTGCATATCTTTTCCAAAGAGTGAAAATGTTTGCTATACACATTGACAATCCTTACAAGCCCACGAGTCCATGTCTAAGTATTGTTGGCAGAGTCGTCGGCAATTCTCCGTTGAGGTTAACAACAATAGCTCCTTCAAAAGTGTTTCACAAGGAAATTACGACGGTGCAATTGGGTGGGAACAAATTATTGCAGAATATCATTATCAAACAGTGACATAAACAGGATTTGTCTCCCTTGAAGTGCCAAATATAATTTAGAGGATAAAAAATGCAGCAATAACCATCCATGAAAAACATTCATGGTTAAAATTAAAATAAAATAAGTTATAAAATCATTAAGATCATTAACTTAAAAAAAAAAAATTAAGATCTTTAACTATTCATTTTTTTAATCAACTATGTTTTACCTTTTAATGGAAAAAGTTACATTTTCTCCTATCTACATGTCAAATGCTATAATAGAACTGTACAAATTTATTACAGTACAGATATATAATGGGTCTCGGATATTCGGCTCTACTACTTTTAAATTTTGATATTCATATATCAAAATTCAGAACATCTGCCTAAACTATGCATAAAATTATAAGAATACGTGAGTGGTTATAAATTTCTTAGTATTTGTTTTTATCCTTAAGGATAAAAAAAAACTATGCATGAAATGTCAAAGGCTTAAATACAATTTTGATTTCCCTATAAAATAGAGATATTTGGTTCCCTTATTTTAAAAAATTCGCAATTTTGATTCAATCCTTAAGTTTGCCTACATTTATTTCTTAAATTTTAATTAATTAAATTATTTCTTGATGATACTTTAAATGAATGTGTTAGGTGTAGGGTTCAATTGAACCAAAATAAAAGAAATTAAATGTAGGTAAAATTGCATATTGAACAAAAAATGTAGATTTTTTTAAAATAGATGATTAAATGTCTCTATTTTAAAATCGAATGACCAAAATTGCGGATTGAGCAAAATAGGAAACCAAAATTGCATTTAAGTCAAATATTTAGCATTAGTGTAGTTTTGAATTTTTTTTTCATATATGATTATTTTAAACAGAATCCCAAGTTTCATTCAATTTGATGAGCTGTGAACATGAAACATGTTTTCAACTATATGGAGAAACATCAAAGGGACAAGATCTTCAAAATATTATTTGTAGGATCAGAACTTAGTCGAATTTTATGTAATAAGCCATTCGATCCTAAATGTAAAACATTATATATGAAAATAAATTACTCTAACTTTTATTGACAATTGCTTACCATAAACTTTCATTTTTTTTTTCATAAATTATATTGTGTCGTTAATTTTGAAATTACAAGAAAGCTTGAAAGACCACAAACTATAAATGCAAACTGTAATGGGGGAAAATTAAGTGCTATGCATTTACACTAATGATCACACTTTAAACAAAAAAATATTCCTCAAAATCTGAGGAAGTTTGGTCACATTATTATTCTTGTTAGAACATCATAAATGGTTGCTTAAATAAATTATTTATTTTAATTTTGTAGGTCTTATAATATCACATAAAATTAAGTATTTTTGCATAAAAATTCAGTTTAATGCTAAAGTTATTAAAGTGGGTACTAAACTTAATTTTGTGGATCCTACAATCTATTAATTTCTCTCCTTCATAGCATAAAAAAGCATTTTTTTTTATTTTTAACAAATTTTTAAGCAAAGCTGCTTATATAAACAACAATGCTTATATAAATAATGTTAGGTCATGTGTTCTAATGATAAAATTTTGTTAAACAACGTTGCATAACTGAAAACAACCCTTATAAGCAATAATATTAGAGATTATCTTAGTGAATAGTTTAAGTCTGTCTACTTGCATACATTTTAGAATAACTTACACACAAGATATAGTTTTTCTGATCAATTAGAGTATTCGCTAACCGAAAGTCAAACATTAATTTATTGAGATATTGAAATTAATTTAAGGGGTTGATCTCTTCACACGTGGACTTAGAATTAAATTCTTCTTAAATACTACATATTTAAAAGACAATTTTATCAGTGAATCATGTTATACGTAATCCATGTTGGTACACATGAGATTTAGTTTAGTAGTTTTTTTTTTATCAGTCAATGTTAATTTGTTAGTTTTTATTAGAATGTTAGTGGAAAAAATTGAACCCACAATCTCTCTCCCTCCTCCCTTTGACCTTTAAACTTCCTTTCCAACCACCACGTCACCCTATAACTCCATTAGTTTATAATGGTTCATTAACCAAGTATTTGAGATAGTTAAATTATTTAGATTTGAACATAATAAACGTGGATTTTAAAATCGTCCAGACAAAAACTAGTCTTAATTTAAAAAATAAAAACAGTTCAGACAATACCCAATTAACAGAATTATGAAGATGCACGTACATGTAACATGTTAGTGCAAATTTTTCCATAAAAAAAAAGAAGAAAGAAAGAAATGGTGAGTTTCAACCTTTTCTTATCAAGAATTTAATTATCTTCAATAATGAGGGTAAGAAGAAGAATAAAAAGTAGGAAGCAATAAGCCAAAAGGATTGGGTGGCTTAGGTGAGGCACTCAGAGTATTTAAAGAAAGCATTGCAATTTGGATAGTGAGAGAGAAAGAGAACGGAACAAGATAGAATGGGGTCTCATATCACTAAATCAGCATGGAACTGAAGCCCCAATTGTCGGTGTACTCGCAACATGGCACGCTCTTACCTTTGCCACGCTTGCATGCCTTACCATTAAATATTTATAATAATATACAAATATGAGCATATTTTGTAGATTGTCCATTCTGTTTTTTGGTAGAAATTTATATAAATAAAAAAAAAAAGATTGATAGCTCATCTTTGCATGCACAAAGTTAATAAATTATTGGATTAAAGTTGTCAATATTTTTACATCTAAAAGAGCTTAATCCTCTTTAAACTGAAGATATAGGGGATCCATATATTTTCTGACTATATGACTTGCAATAGGTTGTGATGACCCAAGTTAAAAAGCATAATAAAAAACAAGAAAGATAAAAAGGAATAGAATAATGTTACATTCTCTTATAATTTCTCGTACATTTTTTAAATACTTATAAGGAAGTATGAAATAAAAAAATAAATACATCTAAAGTTTTCAAAACTTAAAAATTATTTAATACTTTTTTTTTTTTAATTTAGCAAGTAGGAAGATTAGTAAAAATATTTTATAAAAAATTTAGAATTATTCAAACAAATAAAATTAATGTCAGTCACTATAGCTGAGAGAACTGCCTACTGCCTCTGAATTGATTCGAATTATTTGGATTTCACTCAGTGAACGACAATCTCCCTTGATTGATAATTGTGCTTAGCACTAATTAATAACAATGCACTGTTTGGTAATTGTTTTGGTTTGCATAATAAATAGAGTTTTCATGCACAAAACTGAAAATTTCCCTTCATTATCCCTCCCTTTGGTTGTAAGAAAAGAAAGAACGAGAATGAAATAGAGTGACACAAAGAAAAATATATATGAATTAAAATAATTTGATAAAAAAAAAAAGTGTCGAATCCACTATAAAATTAAAAAAATTTCACCAAACACACATATATATTAAATTTCCACGTAATTCGCTTCTTTTTTCTCTTTTTCTCTCTTTAATTTTCATACTATCCAAACATGGGGTACATGATGCCTGGCGTTGAAAGAGTCAAATGCTGAGATTGGTTTGGCATGTCCACCTACAGGTTAAAGATGAAAGCTCCTGGCTAATGTTGGGTAATGTCGGAAAGGCACTCATCATTGCATAATTATAATAATTTGCACCAGAAATGTCCAATAGTGACTACATTTCTTTTCCAATCTTTTCAAGCTTCATAACCTGTCCACAAATAATAATAGGAATGATAATATACACAACTCACACATTTATATTTTATATTTTTTATTGTATGATTACCATCTAATTTATTTTTTTCTTCTTTCAACTTATATGATTATCACACTTAAAAGATGTGTAAATAAATATCTTATTCGAGTCAAGTAGGACTACTATGAATGACAAAGTTCTTTCTTTAAATATATAATATAGCTACATATCTTCAAACTCGAGATCATTGGTTAAGGTGGAATGATTACATGTCAATTGATCCACGTGCTTGGTGATTAATTTCCATATTTTAACTTAAAAAACTACTGTATTTTGTAAAGTTTAAAGACTAAATTGATCAAAATTAAAATTAAAGGACTAAAATCAAGTTTCATGTTGAAAGTACAATAACTAAAAATATATTTTATCCTTATAATTACTTTTCAAACTCCGACATGCAATAATTGAAATTAGCATGATAATATGGTGACATTTTTATTTCTTCGAAAGTGAGAAGAAAATGTTTAATTTGATTAAATGTGCTGGTGAGTGTTAGATAGTCTAATAAAATAAAAGTTTATTTAGAAATTTTTATATTTATTTATTTATTTTATTGATATTTGAATACCACACTTATCATAAAAAGCTTTCAAATTTAAAAGTTAGACAACATTAGAAAAAATAATTGTTTTAAAAAAATGTTTAATATGTGCATTACATGGCTACACATGCCAATTAATAAATATTTAATTTAATTACATTTTTTTCTTCGAGGAATTATAATTGTGCAATTTTAGTCTTTTAATTTTAACTCACAAATTGTGTTCTTTGTGCATTACATGGCTACACATGCCAATTAATAAATATATTCGCCTGATTTATTTTTTTGAAAAAATAAACATGGTATAATAAATCTAATACACTAATTCCTTGAGGCAGCTTCATCTCCCAAACAAATTTAAGTGTTCAATTAATAAATTGTTAACTTATTGATTAATTAATACATCCTTAAAGTAGTAAAATTTCATAGTTCTAACATTATTAGTTTATAGAAGTTTTACTATATTATGATTTATTACTTTTGAATATTGTTTATGATTTGTGCATATGCTTGCTTTGCATAATATGCTTGTTGATTATTAATGTATACGTATATGACCATTATGTACCTTGTGAGATACATTAGTATTTCTAGGTGTTGTTACAGTAATAAATGGTATTTTATTTATGCTTGATCATGTAAGTTTTCTTGCTTTGTTAGCAAGGTAGCTGTTTGTGTTTGGAGAAGCATGTTGGTTGCTCGTACTCAAATCAACATGCCATTGATTCTTACTTAGATGGAGTATGATAATTTTCTTGCTTGTTATGAGAATGACAATAATTTCTCATACTCTTATGGAGTGTAAGTATTTGAAGAAAAATCATTGGAGAACTAACACGGGAAATAGCATAATTGGATCACAGGTTTGGTGTTATAAAAAGGGTGTAATTGCCATCATGATTCAACATTAATATACATTAACAGCTGTATAGACTTGGTCATGTTTAAGGTGTTATTCTATGGATTTTCTTTTTTAAGGGATAATTATACTATTTCTCTTTATGTTAGGAATTATTACACCTTGTTTCGGTAGCCACAAAGTCTCATATCGCTTAAGAGTCGAGACTAAAGGTAGTTTATAAACACCCTTCTTCCTCTCAAACCCACCGAGACACATTTTACAAGGATAAAATCGTGATGGTCTACTGAGCACCTAAGCAGGGACGGATCCAGAAACCTATTAAAAGGGGGGCTAGATTTTTTTTTCTTCCTTTATAATTGTTTAAAATTTTTAACTTTTAATAAATAATAATTTTTAAAAAATATATTTATTATTTTTTACATGTAAAACTGAAATTAATTTTTATTTTAAATGATAATAACCTTAACCATTACCACAATAACAACAAACACATAACTAGTTTTATATAATTTTACACTAGTTATCATCTTTACTATTGCAATAATAATAACACAACTAGTTTTATATAATTTTATACTGGTTAACCTTAATTAGTATTATAATAATAACATACACAATTAATTTTACATAATTTTATACTATCTAATTTAAAAAAAAAAATATATATATATATATATACATGAAAAATCTTGAGTTATATATGTATATACATGGAAAATCTTTGGGAGTTATATATGTATATACATGGAAAATCTTTGGGCGAGGGGGGGGGGGGGGGGGGGGGAGTCAGAGTCGGAACACACCCCAAATATTTGATACTTTTTATTTTCAAAAAATTGCATTGTTACCCCTTATTTTTATGTACGAACCATACACATAATAATATCTTTAAATAAATAAGATTTGTGTATAACTATCCCTTTTCTGAACTGTGGCCATGTTTTAAACTAAAATATTTTAATTAAAATTTTCAGTTAGTATAATGCTCAAATAGGAAAAAGTAAGAATATTTCTTATCGTGAACTGTTACTAGTTGATATTATTTATGCCATTTATACAAACTAGTTAATAAATAGTCTTAGTCAATCTATATGAGTGTCAGAATGAATTAAGGTGATCCACTTAATTATTTAGGTTCATAGTACCTTAATGGGCCAATATGTCAAGTACTCAAGTGGGAAGTGACTTTTGTTGACTCATTTCTTAACATCTCATATTGATGGGATAAATATCACTATAATTACTAGTAGATAGGTCTTTCCAGCCTTAACCCCGGGTACTTTACTCATTAAGAACCACATCCAAATTAAAACTGATGCAAATTCATTACTGTTAATTATACGCAGTCTTGAAAACTATACCATTGCTTGCGCCATCACATCGACATCCTCCTAGCTCTCTAACCCACGTCATCACCTTTGCTATTTAGCTTTCGTCACAATTCTCCTATTCTATGCAGTATGCGCACACATCTTTGGACCACCCTTTTTTTTTTCTTACTCTTTGAGTGTTGTCATTTTTTTCTCTTCTTTTGATTTAAAAAATAATTATTTTTTTTTAGAAATCACAAGTATTTTTTTTACTAAAAACAATAAAATTGAGAAACAACCATCAATTATGATTCTTAAAGAATCAGATTTCGTAAACAAGACTGAGAAAGAATTAATAAAAAAAAATATCATATTTAGGTAATCATATTTACTTTGAAAGATATGTTCTTCAAGTACTTGAACTCTTGGATAACATTTAGACAAATAGAAGTGGGATGATGGACAATGTCACAAAATGTTTGCTAAGGTGGATGGATATAAGTACACATATTTTCAGACAAATTGATGGGTCGGATAGGATTGCTATGAATAACAACACGCTCTTTCTGCGTATTTAATGCACATACATACTCAAAATTTAAACTCGGGATCATTAATTAAGCTAAAACAATCTTTGATAATTAATCTATGCGCTCAATGGTAAAAGAAACCTGATTAATAGTGCTTAGAGTTACAATTTTTTTCTTTTAAAGTATGTGATTACAATTTTAAAAATAATATTCCTTAAAAATATCATAATCAAGAACTTTTGTCTAAGTTAAAATGAATTTTTTGGTTAATATTTAATAGAATAAATCACACTAACCTTTCTTAAAGTTTCATCAATTTTTTTCCAATACCCCTTCCTTTTTTTTTTTTTTATCTCCATACTAACCCCTTTAATAGTTTGAAAAACATTACATTGACACTCTCTATACATTACATAAATCTCCCTTAATTATTTAAAAAACATTATAGAGTAAATTACACGGACTCCCCCTGAGTTTTACATATATTACACCGACATCCCCTGTCTTTTTAAACCATACAAAAAAACCTCTATTTGTTGGTTCTAAATTATACGGACCCCCCCTTAATTTTATTTATATTACACGGATCCCCCCTGAGTTTTACTTATATTACACCGACACCCCTACTTTTTTGAACTACAGGGGGTCAAAAGTAATGTTTAAAAAGACAGGGAATGTCGGTGTAATATATGTAAAACTCAGGGAGAATCCGTGTAATTTACTCAACATTATATTGTATACCCTTGTAAGGGGATTGCTGTAAACATTGTAAAGGCAAGGAGTCATGTGCAATCTCAAGAAACCATAGGCAAAGTTAGTGTAATTTACTCAATTTAATATTTTGAAAATGTCTCAAAATTAAAATAAAAATAAATAAAAGTAAAAGTTAATAAATAGTTTAGAAAATCACTTTAATTCTCATATTCTGACAAAAAATGACACATGAGTTCCTAAAATCAATTATACTTGACCATATTTTTAAGATTTACACTAAATACGTAATAAATATTTTCTCAATATTTAAAATAGATACACCTTTAGGGGTTTAGTTTAGGAGAAACTTAGCTCACCTACCTTTATTTTTTTTAAAAAAAAAGTAATTTAATTAATCTTTAAGTGTATATTGAGAAAAGATATCCAAAACTATGGATGTTTTTAGTATGAATGAAAAAAATAGGTGAGAAATAGAATGAATAAAAATAGGGAAGAGAAAAATAGAGTGAATAAAAATAAGTGAGGAATAGAATGAAAATATGAGTATTTAGATTAAGAAAATTAGGAGTATTTTAAATGTATTGTTAATATTAAATATTATATTTTTCATAAAATGATCTTACTTTTACATCTTTAATCAGGAGTATTTTAAAAACACTTATTTACATAGTTTCCTTAAAATAATAATCATGATTACGACTATAATTAACAAAATTTGTATTCTTTTTGTTAAACATATGATAACAATAAGAAAAAATCTTTTACTAAAAAAAAAGAAGAAAAATCTATTTTTTTTAATATAATGTTTGTTATTGATTAAAATTTGTTGAGAACTATAAAATTATGCGTGTCTCATTTTTTTTGTTTAATGAATTTTATTTATAATTTTATGATTTTAATAAATTTTATCTAATAATAAAATATATTTAAATGAATGTATTAAAACTTAAGGGGGCGTTTGGTAGGGGAGAAGTTTTTTCATGCCCGGGAATGATGATTCCTGGGAATCATGAATCCTGGGAATCATGATTCCTGGGAATGAATAAATTTGTTTGGTTGGTCATAAATATTCTTGGAAATATTTATATAAGTTACCTATGAATCAAAGAGTTATGTGGTATTTTTACCAATTACTTTAATTATTTACTGCATTAAATAGAGTAACGTGATATTTTTACTGCCGTAAAAAAACTTTAACTCGGAAAAGTTAGATTCCCACCTCCCTCCATGGGAAAGTTTTTGTGGGAAACCTAGCTAAAAACATTCCCAGGAAACATTCTTTCCCAGGAATGTTATTTTTTAAAATTGATACCAAACATGGGAAACTAAGTTTCCCAATCTAAGATTCCCAAGAAACCTAAAACTTCTCCCCTACCAAACGCCCCCTAAAAGTATATTATTATTAACCTACTTTTCATCCGGGAATGTTTGGTAACCAAAAGAAAAATCCGGGAACGGTTTACCGTTAATTGTCCTTTTCCTACCGTAAGGCCTAAGCAAATCCCATTTTCTATGTTGTGCAATTAATTACTCTCTCCGTTCCTAAATTCTTGATGTTTAAGGTTAATGTACACAGCTTAAGAAATATTTAATATTACTCACAAATAATACAATTAGTCTAAAATATCCTCATTTAATATATATGATAAAAGAATGTGTGAAAATCAAGGTCATGTTAAATAGGGGTATATATGTAAGAAAATAATTAATGAGCCTTGAAATGTGTAAAACATCAAGAGTTTAGAAACAAAAACAAAAAGCTAAAACATCAAGAGTTTAGGAACGGAATGAGTGGTCTCTTAAGCGGGTGACACAACAATGATTATGCTAAACAATAGCTCATATATAAAAAGAGGAATATCGTAATAAAGTCATTTCCATCCATAGTATGACAGGTTTAAACCCAAGTTTGATATAACTTATTTTTAGAAAAATAATCATTTCTTTTTTCAAAAACTTTAATATAAATAGAAACAAGTGACCAATAATCATTGGTTCGAGTAAAATTAAACTCGGATTTTATAAGCAATGTCTCGAGTTTGAGCCTTGTGATAAAAAAAAGTGTTTGAGATGGGAGACTCCATTAAAGGTTGTCACACAGGTTAGAGACGGATCCAGAAACCTATTAAAGGAGGGTTGGATTTTTTTTCCATATTTTATAATTGTTTAAATTTCTAATTTTTAATAAATAATAATTTAAAAAAATATATTTACTATTTTTACACATAAAATTGAAATTAATTTTTATTTTAAATAAAAATAACCTTAATCGTTACCATAATAACAACAAACACATAACTAGTTTTACATAATTTTACACCAGTTATCATCTTATCTATTACAATAATAACAACAAACACAACTAATTTTACATAATTTTACATTAGTTAATCTTAATTAGTATTATAATAACAACATATATAATTAATTTTACACAAAAAATATGTATGTATATACACAAAAAATTCCGAGGGAGGGGGGGCTAGGGCCCCTGCCCGCCTCTCCTTGTATCCGTACTTGAGATAGGTTCCTAGCGAAGATTAATCATCACTCAAATAAAGCTAGTGAATATTTTGCACTAATAATATAATAACCCAAAAAATAAATTAAAGTAAGTGAAGATATGTAAATCATAATATTTATGTACATGTGTCAAAAAAAAAAAATATTGTGCACATACGTAAAAGCAAATTGGGGAAACTTGTTTTCACCCCTTAGCAAAAATAAAAGTTTATATGATAAAAAAAAATGTAAGCACATCTTGATTAGGGAAATTTAAAATAAAAAAAAAAGAGTAGTAAATAACTCACAAAGTGGCACTGACTAACACTTTTGAAGTTTCAAGTGGCAGAGGGGTGCTATGGTGGTGAAAGTGTGTCGACGGGTTGTTTGTTACATTGGTGGATTACATACAGGGAAGGTGGTGTTGTATATTTGTTTGATATTTCAAAAGATTTATTTTTTTATTTAATTAAATATAAAAAATCCTTTTAAATTAATTTAGTAATTATTTTAAAAATTAAATATTTTATTTGACTTAGTCTATTTGACTTGCTCTAAGATAGTCTTAGAAATTTTATTTTTTTCATTATAAATATCTATGTTTCAGATGGTTTTAGAAATCTCTCACTCACATCTTTTTTTTTTCTCTCCTTTTTCACTTTATAAGTTCTTGGTTATTTTCATTAAAAAGTTTGCTATTTCTGTTGTCCTAAATATTGTTGGGATGAACCTATTATATCTTGAGAGACTTACATATAACATGGATAAATCCTTAAGGACGGTGACAATGTCATGTCTTAGACTAATTTTATTTGTGATTAGATGAATTTCTACGTTAGAAATGAATCGTGATTTCGTGATTGATCAGCTTGAGATGGATCATGGTTTGTGTTTGATTGTGAATATGGACAACAAGGATAACAGATGGTTCTAACACAAATAAATTTAATATATGATTATACCAGTATTATAAATGATCACTTTATTGTTGGTTAAGGCAATAATAATTTTAAAAATAGTGTTGACCTAGTAAACACAAATATATAATTATAATAATAAAAAAAATATCATACTATCAATCACACCAAGTTAACATCGACCAAATTGATGCTGATAACATTGATGTCATGACCAATGCTAACTTGTGGACAGTAATACACCAGATTCTTGTAATATGATGTGAAAGTACTGTTATTATGATGTTAATGTAGATTTTTCTATTGTTGTAAGCATGTAGCTTAGGCTATATAAAACTTAAAATGTAAATCGGTCTATTTTCACTCCTAATAATACATTTTAAAGTCATCACAATATACTATTGTGAGAGTAACTACTCTAATATTAATACCGTCATGATTAAGATGTCTCTAATTGTGTTGCCTTATTTAAGAATTGAATTTTGACCATTTTATTAAGAGTGTTGCTATAGCTTACTATTGCATCCAATAATAACTGTGGCTTGCATGCATTTGAATGAACGAAGATATTATTTTTTGTTAATGTATATGTTTTCACAATGATAATGATGTTTTGTTGTGGCTTGCATGCACTTGAATAAACGAAGAGATTATTTTGATGAATATGTATGTTTTAAATTGATTGATGATGTTGTACTTGCAACACTTGTGAAACGATAAAACAAAAAGGAGATGTAAATATGATGATTATGATAGTTTTTTAGTAATAAATAATGACGATAAATTCATATTCAAAATATTTTAAGTCATAATTCAGCTGTTGAAGCGAACTTTAACTCCATTAAAATATTGATGCACTTTTAATGGTAAAAATTAGATTAATAGTTAATTAAAAAATTAATAATAGATATTATGATAATTAAAAATGCATGTACTTACATAATAAATTATAAAAATGTTAAAATTTTTATATTTATTATTTAAAGTATATACACACTTTCACAAAGTCAAATCTAACAAGACAATTATAATCTCAATTTTAATGTGAAAGTGAAACTATAAATTAATAACTGAAAAATTAAACGAAGTTATTTTGTATTTTTATTATGAATTTTTGGTCTTAGACCTTAAATTTTTAATTAATTACACTTTAACTATTTTTTTTTATCCATGAGAATCAAACTCATGTATCAAAGTTTACAATAGCTTATTCATACTGCTGAATTAACTAAGTAAAAACCCTTGATACACTTTAACTAATCTAAGTCAAGTTAAATGAATTTATTTAAAGAATAAAAGTATCTTTAAGTCTATTTTTTTCTTCATAAGATTTAAAACTGAAATATTACTTGAGGTAAAAAGATCAAATAATAGATGGAAAAATGAAAATTATAATGATAATGTAATTAAATTTTATTATATGTTTTATATATTATGTACGTTTTATTTATTCATTTTTGGCTCTGACAAGTATGGACAAAAAAAGCGTTTCATGGAGATCGTTCTATAAATTTTTAAAATTGGTTAACGCATCATAAAGGGCAAGTTTCCCATTAATGTTTGCCACTAATCTGAAACCGGTTGAAAATATTCCACTATATGTACCTGAATAAAATAGGTTTTTCACTTATGTCAGTCACTAATCTCGATATTACCTCAATAAGTGAAAAAGCAAACCCGGGACTTAGACAACTTTCAAACATATATACTAAATGACATTACGAGGAAACCATTGCTGATTGAGAAATATGTAAACTAGTGGGGTGAACATTAAAAAAACAAGGCTTAACTAAGTTTTTAGTCTCTAAATTTTTTTAAAATTTGATTTTTAGTTTTTAAACTTTAGTTTGACTGGTCAAGGTCCCTAAACTTTAGTTTGACCGATCAAGGTTCCTAAACTTTTTAAAAATTCAATTTTTAGTCCCTAAATTTTCTAAAATTTTTATTTTTAGTCCCTGAAATCTCATTAATTCAGGGACTAAAAACTCAATTTTTAAAAAGTTTAGGGATTAAAAACCAAATTTTTAAAAAGTTTAGGGACTTTGACCTGTCAAAATTTTGTTCAGGAACTAAAAACCGAATTTTTAAAAAGTTTAAGAACCTTGATAAGTCAAACTAAAGTTTAGGGACTAAAAACTTAATTAACCCAAAAAATAAAGAGTGTAATATATGAATAAGTATGGGCCACATTAGGGATAGCAAAAAAATCCGCATCCACGGATACCCGCGGATAAAATCAGCAACGGATAAAAGATGGATATCTAAATGGATATCCGTGGGTAAAATAAATGGGTTTTTCATTACCCGTTCGTTAAACGGGCGGACACACGTATGATACTATCCGCTCCGCAGGTACCCGCGAATTAGAGAATTTCTTTTTTTTTTTGTATATTTATTTAGACTTAAAGAAATTAAAGCACTTTAACTTATTTTTTTTTATTGGACTTATGTTTTAGATAAACTAATTTTATTTGGACTTATGTTTTAAAGAGATTAATTTTATTTGAATTTATGCTTTGAAGTTATGTAATGGACATATGTTTTAAAGAGACTAATTTTATTTGGTTTTTTAGAATTTTTTATATTCTTCTCTTGATGTAAAGACACTTCTTATGCTCATTCTTATGATGTAATAAAAAAAATTTCTTGCCAATCAAAAGAAAAAAAAAAATTTTAATTTTTTATTTCGAATATCCATGGATATCCATGGATATCCACGGGTTTACAAAAAATCCGTGGATAATTCTCTATGCGGGTACCCGCGGGTTCGCGGGCGGGTACGGACAGATTTTCTAGCATGCAAACCCGGTAGCTGGTAGCTACTACCCGCGTCCACCCGCACCTATTGCCATCCTTAGGCCACATATAACAAGTCGTGTCCCCACAAGACGCACTCCAGAATCAATTATCAATTCTCATATCCAAGAGATTGTATTAAATTAGTAAGTTCAACTCAAAAGTATGTTTAAACAATGCTTATGATTATCAAGGGTTTATATTTAATTATTACTATGGATTATTTGTCAGATGTTGTGGTTCATTTGTTAATTAGTCGAAGGTTTTAAGGGTCAGTGGGTCACTTTATCTCACTCAAGAATCTAATACATTTAAGTAGTAATCTAACATTTAAACTATTTAATAAAAAACACTTCATTGATGTACTTGGGCAGGAAGAACTATAAGATAACAAGATATATTAACAACTTTATTTTAGATTTGATTAATTATTTCATCTCTATAGTAGTTGTCAGTTTTTATTTATTTATTATTCTTTAGTTCTTATACTTATATTTAAAAATTCTATGTTTTAATTTGTATATGAGCATTTTTTTATATTATGTCTTTATTTTGTGACTATTTTATATTGCTAAAAAACTATAAACAAAATCCAAAACATAAAAATATTATTGTTCATGTTTGAATCTTGGGGCCCAAAGTCTGAGGCTGAAGAAACCTCAGCAAAATCTTAAAATTGTGTAAATCTACTATAACCAAAAAAAGTCACCCTTATTTATTGAATGTAACTAAGCTAAAGGTATGAAGTTCAATCATCTTATATTGGAAAATGTCATTAGAATCAAGTTCAGTGACTCAATTATCTTATTATAAACAACCTATTCATTATATTCAGTCGACTTATTCAGCCGGACGATTTAAATTACTTATCTAAAATTAAAATATAAAAATTAGAACAAAAAGTTGAAACAAATATAAATGAAATTAATTAAACCTTTATTTTACAAGGAATCTAACTCTTAAAAAGGTCAACATAAATAAGTAGGCTAAGAACTAAAATGACTAATTATGGACAGTTTATTTATTTATTTCTTTAGCAGGATCATTGACTGGTTTTTTAATGGAAAAAAAAAGAAAAAGAAAAGTGAATTAATGCAAACCGTCAAAAATCGCTTTCGTCCTTTAGCTTCTTCCCATTATTCGGAGAGACGCCTTATCTTTCTTCATCCTTCTCATAACACAAAGGCAAACAACAAGAACCCCAGCTCCAGCTACCTCCAACCCAACACACAGCAAACTCTTCCCTATAATCTTAAACATTATTTTTTATAACTTAAATAAAAAAAAAAAAAAGAGAAGACATTCTTCTTCCTAATAATATACCAATTCATTTCAAAGAGTGATTCTCCACAAAAATTAAGTTCTAAAGAAAGAAATCTTCACTTAATATGCTCGACTGCTGCAATAGTAAGTCATCCTCTTTTGCTTCTTCAGTTTCTATTAACAAATCCTTCTTCATATTCGTGATGAATTTTTTTTTTATTTTCTTAGAAATTTAATTACTCTTTTTTTTTATTATTATTATTGAACTTATGAACAGAGGCAAAATGAATCACTGTGTTCCAGATTTCGAAATCCAAATGGACGACGACGAAGAGTACCCAATTCCCGTCTCAAAGAAACCCTCCACGTAACTCTCTTCACTATTATTTTCAATTTCCTATTATTTCTCTTCTTCTTCTTTTTTTTTTTTTTTTTTTTTTTCTGAGTATTAAGTAACTGAAAGCGACGACAATTAAAACAGGCAAAACGACGAGATCATGGAACTGTTATGGCAAAACGGCCAGGTCGTGATGCACAGCCAGAACCAACGACCGTTCAGAAAACCGCCGCCGCCGCCGCCGGACACCGGCTGCGGCGACGGCGACGGCGACGGCGTCATTCCGGCGAGGGAGATTCGATCCTCCGAACCAGAAAACTACAATAACCAACACTTGTTCATGCAAGAGGACGAAATGGCTTCGTGGCTGCACTATCCAATACACGAAGATCCTCCTCCCTTCGATCACAACGATTTCTGCGCCGACATCCTCTACCCGCCGCAAAACGCCACCGCGAGCCAGAACCACAACAGCTCCTCCGTGCAAACCTCCGTTCGCACGACGGAGCTCCGGCATCCGGCACCTCGGCCTCCGATTCCGCCGAGGAGGCGGCCGGAGCAGGCGCCGAACAGAATGCAGAATTTCGCGCACTTCGCGAAGTACGGCAATGCGTCGTCGAGTTCGAAGGTCGCGCCGGCGCAGCCGACGGTGGTGGATTCGTGCGACACGCCGGTCGCGACGGCGGAGCAGGCGGAAATCGGCCGCGCGAGCGCCGCCGCCGGTATAACCGCAGCGTCGGATGGCGGAAGAGAGACGGCGACGTGCGACGTGACGGTGACGTCATCGCCTGGCGGTTCGAACGGGAGCGCCGAACCGGATCAGAGAGAACCGGTGGTGGACCGGAAGAGGAAGGGAAGAGAACCGGAGGAATCGGAGTTTCAGAGCGAGGTGAGTGAGTCGACTCAGTTTATCTTTTTTTTTTTTAATTTGTTTTTGTTCACGCTGTCTCACACGTTCCATATGCGTTGGGGTTGGCTATCGTGCGCCGGGGAAGTGACGTGGGTTTACGTGAGCACACTCCCTTGCATTCAATTCAACGTCTATCTAATGCTCAATCATCTAACTTTCGGTGTGTGGACATGTCTTTGGTGTCGTTTATCTACCGAAACCCTTAAACGCGACGCGGTTGCATACTGTGGTGCCACGTGTATAGTAGAAGATTCAAGACATGGTGGATTTGATGGACGGGAGTGACTCATGTGCACATGTTTGCAATTTTACTGTATAGCCTTATAGGTTTGATATTTTGAGAACTGACCCAAAAGAAATTACCACTAGTTAGTTTAACTTAGGAATGATGCCACTAAGTTATGGATGTCAAAATACAAAGGAATTAAGCTGCCATGATGCTGACTGAACGTGAGTTTGGTCAAAATCTCTCTGCTTGCATAACAGTTACGCGGGAAAGTTAGGTAAAAAAAAACACTGGACATGTGAAAAACGTGTTGTTATATATTGATTGATCTAGTGAGGATGTGAGGCTTTTTCCACACTCTAAAAGGAAAACCTATATAACCCCCTCCGAAAAACTGTTTAATAGGCTCGTGCTTTAGTTATTATCTATTGTCTGTTCGAGTTTGTGATAGGCTAATATAAATTTAAGTAGTCTCCAAACGTAATAGAGATGCAGTTATTAGCTACGTTTATGTACGTATCAGGTGTTAATTAAACATGAACCTTTTTATTGATGGTGGTAAGATGATTACTAGTTCCCCATTCATGACTTACATGTTCACAGTCTTTTGGAAAACTACAAATCTTTTTTATTTTCAATTGATCTTATTAAGCAAGAACCACTGAATCAGTTCATCTCTCAAGAGGAGGCTCATAATTATTATTTTGCCAAAGTATATTCCATGGTAAAGTGCCTATATAATGACTTGGACTTAGTTATGAAGTTTGATGGGGCAGAGAAATAGGAAAAATAAAAATCATGGGTTTAAGTTGTGGTACTTATTAATTTACCAAAAACAAGGGGAACGGTACTTTGTACTCAAGATTATAAGTTGGTGGCTTCCCATGGAAATAGACTACTTTTGGAACAGATGAGACATTGAGACGGATCAATAGTTTAATAGATAATGGCATATTTGTTGTCTCTTTTCTATATTTTGCAATCTGTATACATTTATGTTTCATGCTACTTCTGTATTCTTATCTCCATTGGTCTCACTGCAAAAGGATGTTGATTTTGAATCTCCGGAAGCTAAAAAGCAAGTTCGTGGTTCTACATCTACGAAGAGATCTCGTGCTGCAGAAGTCCATAATCTCTCAGAGAGGGTCTGTATTTACACAACTTTGATGAGTCCATAAATTTTATGCTGTTTTTCTCATTTTCAGAAAGTTTCATATTGTATTTGCCTGCAGAGGCGTCGAGATAGAATTAATGAAAAGATGAAAGCTTTGCAAGAACTTATACCTCGGTGCAACAAGGTCAGGTCAACAGAATTATTAAATTTCAGTACCTTTTTTTATTATTTATTATGCTTGAGAGTATTCTGGATTTTACTTCCTTCCTCATAGCTCCTTCTAATTTTGATTCCTTTTCTGAATTTGATAGTCTGACAAAGCTTCAATGCTGGATGAAGCAATTGAGTACTTGAAGTCGCTGCAATTACAAGTGCAGGTAAACCTTTTACATAAACAAATTGTTTTGCTAACAAAGCAATTGAGTACATTAAACGAGAAATCTACTTGAATATGGTTAATTTATCTGCATCCATAATTTATAAAATGTCTTCGAGCTGCAAAAAGGTTTAAGGAGGAAAGGCGAGAAAAATAAGGATCGCAAAACAAAGCAATAAGCTGTTACATTCTTATTGAAAAGTTCTCTTTAGAGGAAACTCCACATGCTTTAAGTGAAAGAGGCAGGGTGACAGAGCCAAAGAGGTTGTACTTGGCATAATGTTATTTAGATGAAAGATTTTAGTATTATTTATTAAAGTGTACGCATGTTCTACAATTGTGACTCTCTATTTATCACCCATATTATGTCTATTGGTCATATACTATCATGTGTATTTACTATTTACATTCCATGGTAATATACTATCATTTGTAACAAGAACAGAAAACAATTTATTTATGTAGATGATGTCCATGGGATGTGGCATGGTACCTATGATGTTTCCTGGAATCCAGCAGTATATGCCACCAATGGGAATGGGGATTGGCATGGGTATGGGCATGGAAATGGGAATGGGAATGAACAGACCAGTAATGCCATTTCCCAATATGTTAGCTAGTTCAAGTTTGCCAGCAGCAACTGCAGTTGCTCATTTGGGACCAAGGTTCCCTATGCCTCCTTTCCATATGCCCCATGTTCCGGCACCTGATTCATCCAGAATGCAAGGAGCAAATCATCCAGATAATAATATGCTTAACTCACTTGGTACACTTGATCCAGATCAATCACGTATCCCAAACTTCACTGATCCTTATCAGCAATACCTTGGTCTCCAACAGGCGCAGTTACAATTAATGCAGGTAAATTTGTCCTTAATGTTATGTCTGATTTCTTTTTGGGAAGCACCTGAGACATATTTCTGTCACCATTACATATTTCGGTGCATCATCCTAATACCCTTGAGATGATATGCACCGGAAAAACTCTTGGTTTCCAAGGCACATCACAGTGACTTTATTTGTATTTCTTAGCACCCCAACTGGAAGGTTGAAAAAAGAAAAACTCGAGTTTTGGAATGATACTTAGTATATCTCTTTCTTTTTATTTGGGTAAAGTCTTTTTTTTCCCCTAACTTGGTTCAAAGATGCAAACATTTATGAAATCCATTTGCATATGTGGGATCAGGCAATGAACCAATCAAATGTCAGCAAGCCTAGTACCGGTAGGGGTCAAGAGAATCCAGAAAAGCATCAGTCAGGTAAAGTGCCATTTTAGTCTTCTAATTTTAATTTGTTCTTACTGTGTTTATGTACTATGAGTAATGTTATATTCTCCTACTTCATTCTCCTAAAAATCCTTCTACTATCTTTTATGGTAAGTATTGAATGAAAAGTAAAAATATTTAATGCCTTGAAAGTATAAAACACATTTAAAACTTACCATAAAAAGGTAGTAAGAGGATGAAGTAGGAAGATTTAGAATTATTCATGAACTATACATGCTATTTTTCGGATCCAATTGAACTATTTGCCTTTTGATCAATGTGGTAGTGCGATTTTAAGTATATATGAGAAAACATTTTTTCGGACTTAATATTTTATAGGTTTAATACATTAGTAGTCCCTGAACTATTTGAAAAATTTTAAATAGGTTTTTAAATTTTTAAAAAAATGCTGATGTATTAAACCTATTTTGTACAAGTCTTAATAAAATTTGTTAATAAATTTCACTCTCTTCCATTAAAGAATATTTAAATTTCACTCTCTTCCCTTCTTATTTTAAAACGTACACTCCCTCACCTTAGAGACAAATATGAGAGATACACTTTAATCCTTTTCAATATATATATAAAAAAAATCCTTAAACGCGATGAATAATTATAAATGTAACTCTCAACAATATTTTTGTCTTTTACAACTTTCAGTGTTATTATTAATTTTAATATTTTAGAAGGTATAATGAAATTTTAAATACTTATATTATTGACTGAAATTTCGTCTATAATCTTTCTTTCATCTTCCAAGGTTACAAAATTGATAGTAGATGTTCAAAACTAGTTATTAATCATGTTAAGAATCACTGCAACAGAAAACAAATTCTAAAAAAAAAATCATTTACATTAGAATGGAATCATTAAAATAGACCCAAATGCAACACATTTATTTTTTAAGGGAGAAGAGTGGATATTTTAAAATAAAAGATAAGGGGAATTTAATATAAATATGAATGTAATTTACTTTATTTGTTAGCTAATTCTATTTAATCTTGCTTATGAACCAGTAATGGCTAAGGTTTATCAATTTCTTTTCTTGATATTCAGACGAAACATGATTGGTTGATATGTACAATCTAGCGCTGACAATTCAAGTGGTGCGGCCCAGTATTGGATCGCTGGTACCAGTAACTCTCACATCAGGGGATTGTAAGTCTTTTTTGTGATAGTGCACAAAACAAGGATAACTATCATTGACAATGGACTTGTGCCACATTGCAGGTTAGCTTTTTCCGGACAAAAGCTGCTAAGCCTAAGCGGTATAATATGCGCGAACTAACCTTTTTAGCAGTTCTCAGTAACAAACAAACAAACAAGCTAATCTGTAAAACGGCTAACATATAAATTATTTTCACCCTCACAGTATTTCTGTCCCCTTCCTTTTGCCCTGCACTTTTTACCCCCACTTAAAAGTTCATACTGTTTTAGAGATTATTTGCTATGGCAAGTGTATTAGTTCTTTATACAGTCTACAATAACGTAGAAGATCCTTTCTGTTTAGTCTTGGACTGGATTCAGATTCATGTTCTGCTTCCTGTTTACAGTTGTACTATCAATTTTTTACTGCTAGACATTACAGCAGTATATGGATGGTGATTATTTATAAAGAAAAAATAAAAGTGAAACAGTCCCTCATTTGCATGACTCTTGGCACTATTCTTCCCGGAGAAGCACGTATATTAACCAAACAAGAATACAACACAATAATGAATACTTGGATTAGTACCAAAAAGAAATTGATACTTAGATAATGAACACAATAAATTCTAAGTTATATTATGCGCTGTGACTAATATATAACATAAAATTAAAATAAAAACATTACTCTATTATAAATTAAATTTGATTATAAATATAATAAAATAACATTTGTTTAATTATTTTAATGTTATATTTGTATTGGTACAAAAATTTCAAAAATAATTAAAATTTAAAAGTATCTAAGAGGTATATGAAGCATTAATTATGATAAATGTTCACTTCATTTTGGAGTATATGGGATAGAAGGAAAAGAAAGATTAAAAAAATGATAAATTTGAAAAGTGATATTATGAAAACGAAAAGGAAAGAAAATAAAATAGAAAAGAAAATGGAAGAAAAAATAAGTATATATTGAACATTTTTCTTGAGGCATACACAATGGATAACCATAAAACATTCATTTTAAAGTACCAGGTTTCGTGGATATATCTTACATCTTGACTTGAGTCAATTAGGTGTGTTTGGTAAGAAAGAAAAATATGTGAGAAATAAGATGAAAAAAATATAAAAGAGAAATAAAGTGAATGAAAATTAGTAAGAAATAAAGTAGATGAGGAGCATTTAGTTTAAGAGAAATATGAAAAAGAATAAGGAAAAGAAAAATAGAAAAAAGAAGGAAAAAATGTTTTTAGTATCTGTACTTTGTAAAATTCTTGATTTTAGTCCATGTACTTCCCATTGAATATTTTGGTCCTTGAACTTTTAAAAAATCAGTGTTTTTAGTCCCTCAGGACAGACGTCATGTGGGAAACGGTATTAACAATGACTATTCAAAGAACTAAAAACACTTATTTTTAAAAGTTTGGGATCAAAATGTTTGTTGGTAAAGTATAGGGAGTAAAACACAAAGTTTTACAAAGTATAGAGATTAAAAACATATTTTTTCTTAAAAAAAAAATGCAAGATAATCAATTTTTTTTCAACCATCGATCGTTGAAACTTTAGAATCAATAATTATCTTGTTCCACGATTGATTGTTTTTGCCATTTTTGAACTAAGACAATTGATTCTAAACTCGGACAATCAGATTGTTTTCAGTAAAGAGTGCATTTATGGCTCATTTCCATTTAATTTTGTGAAAAAAATAAAAAGATGTACTATGATACACACCCTTTTTCTTTTTCTTCTCTTATTTCCACACAATCAAATACACATCATTTTTCATCTCTTTATTTCCACTCCATTTCTTGGAACCGTTAAAGTAAAACGAAATTAAGTGTACATTTACTATTTAGAATAGTGTTGCACACCACGTGGAAGATATCATTATGTGGAAACTACAATGAGTAGTTTATGATTGAACGCACGATTTTCTTCCGGTGAATGTGGTTCAAAATTTAATTATATATAATATTATATTACTTCATGCAACAAAAGGATGGCATAAATCAAATGTTAAGTTCATTATAATTTGGGTTAATTATGTTTTTAGTTCCTCAACTTTTTTAGATTTTTATTTTTAGTTCCTGAACAAAATTTTGACCGATCTTAATATCTGAATTTTTGTCCCTTTAATATTTTTAGTCCCTACTGTCAAATGTTACCGTTAAGTGATGACGTTACATTAGTTTTATTATTATTTTATTACGTTTTGTGATAGTTAATTTTCTGACGACTAAAAATCGCAAAAAAAAAAAATGCTTGATGAAGTGTTTTGTAAGTATTAAATAATTTCTGGCGGCTAAGCCGCCAGAAATTGCTTCTCCCTTTTCATCATCGCAGCAGCTAGTGAGAACCATTTCCAACTCTCAAGTAAAACCCATCCTAATAAAAATCAATCCAGCATCACAAAAAAACCCATCCCTCTTTTCGTTGAATCAATTAGCACCCAAAAAAAATACCCATCCTAATAAACAATCCAGCATCACAAAAAAACCCCATCCCCTTTTCGTTGAATCAATCCAGCACTAAAAAGAAAAACCCATCCTAATAAGAACAAAATTTTAACACTTTGTCATTGCGATTGTGGTGGGATTGCTTTTCTCACGTTGAGACTGCTATTCCGAATCGTGTTGAGATTGCTTATCTCCCGAAAGTCGCATCACTTTGCCATTGCGATTGTGGTTCAACAGCGCAATATCGCTACATAGCATTGAGGACCCATAATAAGAACAAAATCCAGTACCCACAATAAGCTAACAGGAAAAACTCATTTCTAACACTACTTGTCGTATCTTCAGGTTGCCATGGTAGGCGTTGCTGTTGGAAGCGCCACTTGGGGCGCAGTGGGTGCTTGCAGTCGAGGAGGCGGAACGGTGCAGATCCAGTCGGTGGGTCCAATAGATCTCAAAGGAAATGGCTTTTATGGCTGCCACTGGATCTTGATGCTACAACAACGGTGGGTGCCTCTAGGTAGTGCAAATCAAGGTGGGGTGAGGGCTGCCATGGGGTTATATCAAGAGAGCATGATTGGGGTGAGGCGCTTTTGTGTCTTGTGCGTGTTAGAATGTCAGGGTAAGAACCAGTTGGGAGAGAATGGGTCTATTGAAGACCGATCAATTTTTAGTTCAGGGACTAAAAGTGAAAACTTGAAAAAGTTTAAGGATTAAAAACATAATCCTTATAATTTCTCATACATAGTCCACGGTTATAGTAGTATGTCTGAAATAGGATTGGGTTGCGATGCATCTTCACAAGAGATTGATAAATCAACCTTAAGTTTATAGTCCAATCATTCCACTATTGATTACCGAAATTAACTAAAGCTTTATAATTTAAAATTGCAATTAAATTTGATTGATGAGTTGTAAATTGTAATAATTGTAATAATTGCATTTAGTACTACTTTATCTTTTTCTCTATGTCCAATAATTGATTAACCAAGTTGGTTCACGTATCATATGTCATTATCAATACAAACACCATTACACCATGACTTCTCATCCAGTCAAATGAAAATGTAACGCGACAATTCAAGAGAGCCAAAGGCAACACTTAACAGATTTGAGGTTTACTTGCAAAATCTAAGTATGAAAATCAATCTTTCTACCAGTACAAATGAAAATGTAACGCGACAATTCAATGAAGATACAAAATTTATCATACATCAAAAGTTGAATCACAGGGCAAAGCTGTACAAATGAAAAAGAAATATTAACCAAAACCTGCCAAATTTGGAGGCTTATCTGCTGTTCCTTTCATATTCGACAAATTCTTCTTTCAGCAACCATTGCTTGCAGTTAGGGGTTGATGGTTGATAAAATCTGGAAACCAATAGAACAAAGGAAAAGCAAGGCTTAAGGTACTTGACAACTTGAATTTATCCAACAATCCAACGTGATTCAACGTATAGCATTACCTTTTCGGTGAACAAGCGAAATGCCTCCTCTGCCATAGCTTTATCAAGTTCCTAACAGAGAAACATAGAATTTTATTGAAATTTCTCTATAACTTTTGCAGTTTTGCTCGGTGAGTATTAAAGCTATTAATAATAAATATCAGTGTATGATTGCTAGCGAGCCGCTAAAAAACCAACACATACAAGAGAGGTAAAAAAATTTAGAAAAGATCGAGAGAGGGAAAAAAGAAAGCTCTTACATTTTCTGCATTTGAGGAACAATCAATACGGCAAATTAGTTCTTGAAGGGCTGTATCATTCAAAGCATCACGAATCTCACTGGAAGAGGCTGCAGCAAAAATACAATCATTCTAAAAAAAAATTAACCAATATCATGGTTCCACCAATGGAATTTCTGTACTGTGATCCTGCATGTAGGGCATTCTTATATACATACAAAGGATACCTATGGCCTCCAGTTGGAATTTTTGCAACGCCTCACTTGATTCATCAACAACTAATGGCTTTTCTACAATTGATTCTGAAATAGCAGCTGATGAATGAACAATAGAGAAACTTTAAAATTAGATCCCTAAAGTGCTTACATGGACACTAGTTGCCAAAAATCACAAGTTTATTTCATACTTAAACATTGTTGATTGCTTTAGTTTGACATAAAAGTACAAGATGTGTAAAAACTGCATATATGTACAAGGTGAGTACATGCCAGTTAAGTTTCAGACAAATGTAAAACTGAAATTTCTGCATAATACTTCTGCAGATAAAAGGTAAGGTTATCGTGGAATCAGCCTCTTGCTAATACAAAGATAAGGCTGCCTAGCATGGACCCTTATGGTGGGTTTTAAACCCTTCCCTAAACCCCATGCTTGTCATGAGCGTTACAGCACAAGGATGCCCTTCAGTTCAGAATACACAATCGATGAGGCAGATAGGAGATAAGGGAAAAGAGATTCCTCATCTTAAATGATGTAATGAAATGACACGAGCCTATCATTATAAAACTACAAATTCCAATATCCGCCATGGGCGGGGGTGACGAGGAAAATCAGTGATTATGTAGACTACCTCACCAAAGTAGTTATGGAGGTGAATAAAACTCTTACTTGTTTTGGCCTCTGAAGGTTGTGGCTTGACACACGGCAATTCTGCAACATTGAAGCATGTATGTCTGATCAATTCAAGAATCGAGTAGGAAATTCCAACAAAGGTCAATGGTCATAGCATCATGGCTACATGGTGAAAGTTTCAATTGCCCCATGAACAAGCTAAATATGAAATACCTCCCAATTTTGTGATTGGTAAAAGTCGATGGTGAACAACCATGCAAACCTCATTGCTCAAGCAGCACAAGACGATAAAATAAAATAGTTTCCATTCCTTTGACTTGGAAACCTTTACCAGCATTACATCAAACACAAAACATGCAAATGAACAACATAAATTAAATGGCACCGACAAGCATCATTCATACCTTTGTGTTTCTTGAAACAGAGCAGAGAACAACTGAAAGCAGAAGGAACAACACAACAATTTTCAAAAATAAAAATAAGAACAACATAAAGGAAAAAAGTAAGGTAAGGTTTGGGATACTTATTGCTTACTAAGGTAAGTAACATGAAGGACACTTGTATTTGGACTGAGCTTCGTTGCAGACTTGACACTGTCGAGGACCCATCGTGAAGTCAAAAGGGTCTCTGAAACAAAAGCACTTATGCTTTAATCCTTTACATAAAACTGAAAAGCGTAGAATAGAATCGACTATTTGAGTGGAAAAAAACAAAGATGTTATGTTATCACGCATCAGTCATCACTATCAATCAGCGGGTGTAGTGTATATAAATAATTACAGGAAATTGAGGAGGCAGCGCCGCAGCTTCGTTGCTCTGTTAGACGGAAGCGCTTCAACCAAAAGAAACTGCAAAACCCACAGCTAGCTTCGGTTTGGGTTTAGCAACTCTTTTCGTTTTAACCCTATCTCAGTCTCAGCAACTCCTTGCTTAAACAGTACATTGCCATACGACCAATTCACTGCGACATTGAAAATATATTCCTGAATACATCTTTTTAAGGGTATAATTTGTTTATTATTGTCTACTCTGAATTATAATTAAAGATAATAATATATTTTATACATTAATTGTTTTTTATAATTTATTAAATAAATTTGTATAATTTTCATGTTAATAATTTTTTTTTCATACAATAAATATTCAGTGTATTTGTTTGCGCTTAAAAAAATATTTTTTTTGAAAGTGATTTATTTTTAAGAGGGACAATAATTGTAATTTCAAGTTTTTTTATAAGAATATATTTTTTATAAGTGATTCATTTTTAAAAAATTATATTATTTTTATTTTTAAAATAACAATAATAATAATATTTAATTTAATATTAAATAAAAATTAAATTTACATAATGGCCTTACTTTAGAGGACTAAGGGCGCAATATAACAGTAGAATATATAAAATATGTCAAATGCTAGATACTGGTTAAGGAACTAAAAGGAGAAATTTTTTTATTGGGAGACGAAAAATTACATTGTTTATGATTTTTTTTGCACTCTTCTATGAATTTCACACAGTCTAGCTAAATTGATTGAATATGATGTCTGAATTGTTATAAGTCTTCAGTTCCTACTTATGAGAAAAAGAAAACTAATTTAAATAGTTTGATTTGTCCTGTTGCGTTCACAAGTAGAAACGATTTATTTAGTGGGAGAAAAAAAAGTTTGATTTGAATGATTAGGTTGATTGCATAGTTTTAAAATCCGGACCGACCCGGCCGGTCGGACCGGGAACCGGTGGTTAGACCGGGTCGAGTCGGTCATCGGACCGGTCATGCTTTTGACCCGGTCAAACCCGGGGTTAAACGGTGACCCGGTCACCCGACCCGGTCACGCTTTTTTTTTTTTTTTTAATTTTTTAATTTTTTTTTAAATTTTTAATTTTTAATTTTTTTTAAATTTTTAAATTTTTAATTTTTTTTTAAATTTCTTGAAACGACGTTATTTGGATAAAAAATCAAAAGAAAGAAAGGTTTTGTGGCTATGACCGTTTGCCAAAACATTGCTTGTTGTGTCGTGTTTGTGAGTCTGTGAATTTTCTTCTTCAAATTTCAAAGTGCACACACATAAACCCTAATGTCATCATTTCAACCACATCGATCCACACCACATGATTCTATTTAATCCAACTTGAATGTTATTTTTAATTAATTCTGTTTTATTATTTATGAGTAGTGATTCTTAGGTAATTGATACTGTGATTCTATCACTGTGAATTTTGTTTGAAGAAGTGATGGTACAGTTGATAGTGTGATTCTATTATTTTAAATTCTGTTTAAACTTTAAAAAAGTTTAATAAGTAATTTATAATGTGATTTTATTACTGTGAATATCAATAGATTTGAACTTGAAAAATGAGCTTGTGAGATTATATTAATTTGTTATGTGATTTTTTTTTTTACTTTTTTAAGACAGGTATAAAATTTTCAAATTTTTTAATACAGACCGGGTCATGCGGGTCAATTAGTGACCCACCAGTTCGACCACTGACCCAGTGATCCAGTACCTTGACCGGGTCGGTTTTTAAAACTATGGTTGATTGGTCCGTCAATCCGATCCTCTGAACACCGGTAAGCGGTCTAAGCTGTGCAGTAGCTTCTTCTCCCGCTTCTTTACCCAGAAGATCACCAAGTGAAGCAAGTGAAACAAAACAACCACTACAACTATGGTTCCCCAAACTATAGCCAAAGGAATGCTCATCCTATCAACTTCAATGTGATCGGGAGTCAGCAAGCGCTGTGCGGAAACGTACGTGTGCCCCATGGACGTGAGTGCCGAGAACAAAGCAACGATCAAGATCCACATCATGGGCTTGTTGTCAAGCCGAAGCCCGCTAATGAGCAGCACCACCACACAGAGAGACGAAAAGAAAGAGACAGTGTTGAAGGTCATGAACTGTTGAAACTTGTGTTGCCAACCATAAGCTAAAACCGCAGTGCCTGCTTTGCAAATGCCATAAGTGGTGCAGTTGAGTCCACCAGATAATGTGTCTTCTTGCCAAACCCCACCTGGTGGGCTTATTGCTGACTGAAAAGTCATGGTGGCTATTACGGTGGCCACTACCATCAGACTTCCCCGTTTCTCTTCTATCCAGTTACTTCGGTATTGCAGGTACCTAAACCATAGTGTCTCCCAGAATTTCCTTCTCTTGGATTCATGTGATAGTGGTCCTGCTTGAATAGCTATTGTGCTTGGTGATGATGATGATCCTTGTAGTTGTGCAGTGCCAGTTTGAACTCCAGCTTCAAGTAAAATGTTTTCAATTTTTAGGCTTATAAAATCTCTTGGATAGTGTGCTTCAACACCTCCAATGCGGTTAAACCTGCCTCGTTTAAAACATTGGCTGCTGTTCTCATTTCGGGGAGTGTAAGTAGGTATTTTATGGTCTGCAAAATTATAGAACAACGAATTACTTGAAGCTCATGCATGTATTCATGTGAGAAGTCTACAATAATAGGAAGTTGGTAAACACAAATGAGACATTTTGAAGAGCATATTTGATATTATGAAATTAGTTTAAGCTTCTTTTTTTTTTTTTAACTTATTTTAATAAGCTTCTGGGTCTAATTCATGAATGAACTCTTGTCTAATAGGAATTTATTGTATATGTGTTTACTTAAACTATTTATTTAAACACTGAACGCCTTAGATACTAAATGGTACCTTGATTTGTTTGAGCCTCACTGCTAAATGCAGAACTGTGTTACCCTCTCTGTCTTTGGCAAGCAGGAACTGTTGGGTCATTGTTGCTGATTGCACAAGGAATTTCAAGGCCTCCAAATGATTATACCTAACACACAAGTGCATAACGGAACCATCATCAATGATATGATGAATAGAGTCTGGCCTGGCTCTGGTCAACTCCTGAATAGCTCCTATGCGTCCTCTCATTGAAGCCAAGTGGAGAGGAAGCATATCATCTTTGTCCATAGCTAAGCAAACATCTGGGTTTGTCAGCAAAAGAGCTTTCACAACCTCAGTGTGCCCTTCAGCACAAGCCAGATGAAGAGGGGAACGTCCTTCAGAGTCAACTTCACTAGCTAAACTGGGTTTTCTTTGAAGAAGAATTTCACAGAATTCCAAATGTCCAAGCAAAGAGGCTATGTGTAATGGGGTTTCACTGAAGGGAGAGAGTGAAACTCTGTTCAGAATAAGAGGGTTCCTTTGGATCAGTGTGTTTAAGGTACTCACACAGCCATTTAGTGATGCTTCATAGAGTGTTGTTATTGGCTCATCCTCTAGAGTTGGATTTGCCTTCACCTCCATTGTTGGAACTGCTAATCAAATCAATTTTATTTTTTTGTCGGAAATCCAAAGAACTTGTTGATAAATATATAAGGTAAGATGTAGCACGTAGAACCAACTCAACAATCAAGGACACAATCAATTCTTCCATTGACTGGGTTGGGGACTTTTTCTTAAACCTTTTAGGGTTCGCTTAATAGTGAAAAATTAGAGTAATAAATACGAAGTCATAAGTTAGACTCTGAACCGCTATTGTGGAAAAAAGAAAAAGAAGTGAAACATAAGAAAAAGTCCCCAACCCAGTCAAGTCAATGGAAGGATTGAACACATAAAACATGCATGTTGCAGAAGATACAACATACTGATCAATGTATTTCATTAGCAAATCAATTAATGTTGATACTTGAATATTTGTTGATCTTCCACGAATGTTTATTATCCAATCAAATTGAGCTTAGAAGAACCGGGAGAACCAAACAAAATTTGACTGATAAGGAAAAGGAAGCAACGTTGTGTTTTACTTAGCATTATGGAATTAGATGGTAAAAAACGGCAAGCATGACTTTTGGGGAGATGTGTGTGTGACAACTGACAAGGTCGTGTTTTACTTGGAGATCGATGGTCAAAAACGGGATGTATGGGTTGGGGAGATGTGTATATGAATTTGTCTTATGTTTCTTTTAAAAAAAAATATGTTAACTAGACACATGTCCAAAAAAATTGAAGTTATAATTTGTCAAAGTATTTCTTAATGTACACCTTCCTTATCTTTCTCTCTTACACGTCATTATAAATAAATTTATGAATCTAATAACAAGTTCAAATGCAACGTGTTAAATCCCCAGTGTTTTTCAAGATTTTGAGTATCTAAGTCAATTACACAGTGGTTTGGATAACACATAACACACGTAGTTACATAGTATTTCGTAAATATTTGATTTGGTTAGATACTATAATTATAATTATTGTAATTGAAGTTTTGTGATTAATGAGTTTTAAATAGTTATCTTTTACTATACACATTTGAATTTGAATTTGAAAATTCATTTTGAGTGAGTTTTTAATAAAGGTAACTATTACACGTTTTCTTACATTTATTAAAGTACAATTTGAAATTTCTTTTTTAGTGATAAAGGTAACTATTATAGGTTTTCTAATTACCTTGTGAATTCAAATATTTTCAATCGATATATTACCTAGGCTGTTTTTCCTAACGAACCCTGAATATATATATATATATGTATATATATATATATATATATATATATATATATGTATATATATATATAAATTAGAATACATAATTTGGAGAATCTCTCACTCTCTGAATTAGACATTCTTAATATTTTGAGTAAATGACCAATTTGATACCTGAATTTGTATCTCGGTGTCATTTTAGTCCCTGAAAATAAGAAAAACTAAAATAAGTCCCTGAATTCTTTTAGAGTTTCATTTAAGTCCCTGAAATTAATTCATATTTCTAATTTTGTTCCTTAAACTTGTGTTATTATTATCACTAAAGTCCTCAGATTAGGGACCAAAATGAGAAGAAAAAAAAAGGTTAATTTCATAAACATAAATTAAACCTAACAAAATTTAGGAACTTATTTGAGTTATCCTTAGTTTCAGGGACTAAAATAACAACGAGATACAAATTCAAGGACTAAATTGACCATTTACTCCAATATTTTCTCTCTTATTTCCTTTTGATGTGCATATGGGTGGGAAAACATCAAGAAGTCAAATAGGAGTCTATTGGTCTAACCAACATCAAGCTCAGACTAGGTTTTTTTAAGAATTAAAGTAGGTCAAGACTCTTATAGAAACTTATTGATTAAAATCACCACTAGAATATATATATATATATATATATATATATATATATATGTGTGTGTGTGTGTGTGTGTGTGTGTGTGTGTGTGAGAGAGAGAGAGAGAGAGAGAGAGGACTTATTTTATATGAGAGTGAGAGGAATAAATATTGGCCATTAAATTTTATTTTGAATGGTCAACATTAAAACACACTAAGTTATATAAATTTTTTAAAGTCACATAATTTTTTTAAGTAGTCACATAACATTAAATCTTAACCCATCATATATGGTTATAAGGTCCAAATTTAATCATTTCACTCTCATATAAGATGTCTTCCTCTCATAAGATATATGTCCTCATATATATATATATATATATATATATATATATATATATATATATATATATATATATATATATATATATATATATAGTGTATAAGCCCGTGCCGTGCACGGCAAAAAAAAACAGTAATGAGCAATAATGTACAAAATATGATAGCATGAAATATTTTGTTATAAAACTTTAAAATAGTAGCGTTATAATAACAAAAAATGATAGTACTATTAGGCAATGAATATGTTCTGCTCTGAATAAGCACCTAAAACATAATTATAATTTATATCCGACAAAAGAAAAGACAAATGGAAACAAAATAAGCAAATGGTCTATCCCTTCAAAAACTATCCCTTCATAAAAAGCGGGAGCAAAAGGTCTATCTCAAGTCTGTAGTACAACGACAAAAGATTTTATTAAAGGTATCCACAATTTTCTTAATTTTCTTTCCAACATTACACTTTCACAGCACATCACAAGTCATAGGACCTTTCACTTCACACCACACCTCCACAATATTTTTAACTCTAGAAAATGTGACATTTATTTAGAACAATTGTACTAATCACAAGGGGAAAAAATCACTACATCTCATATAAATTTAAAAGTTAATATTACCAGCCAATTCACAAAGCCAACATGTCCTACTATTACTGCCAATTAACCGTGGAACTTCATTAATTCCGAGAACAAAATCTGACTAATCATAGAAAAAGTAAGTTCATATACATCAATATATAGAAAGATAATTCTTAGAAATGTAAAAGTGTACTTACTCTTATTGTTCTTTCTGGAGTCTTGTAAATAATATCAATGCTAGAATTATAAAATTTGGTAATGTGACTTTTGATAAACTGTTATTATATAATTATTCAGTAGGTTATACATAAAGGATTGATGCAAGTATAATTAATTGTAAATAGAAATTGGAATATAACTTAAACAATGAAGATAAATCATTATAGGATATTCATTATTCAAATAAAATATTATAGAAAATTGATCTTAAGTGGATAATCCAATGTTGGAATATCGAAATTTAAATAATAGCGAATAAAATAGAAAAAAAATTAATATATATCAATTGTAAATTACAAAAGGAAAAATAGAAAAAATAATATTTATACAAATTTTACTTGGACATTTCCTTTCTCACAAATTATAATCCAAAATAATTGAACTTATAAACAAAAGGCAATTTATGATATAGATTAATAACTTTAATATGATTTACATTAAGTAATATTAAGCAAAATGGAGAACCTAATATAGGGAGAAAAAAATAGAAGCAAAGTTAACAGGAAGAAAAACAATTTATATATAGAAGATGACCACTTAATATCTCAATCTCAATAAAAATAAAAATAAGAAGCAAGACATTAATTATAAGAACCATAGAGGCAACAACGACCAATGTAATATAACAATAATGCATCAATATTAGAAGCTAAAAGATAGACTTTATAGATTTTGAAACACTTCCCTATATACAACATTTGTAGTTGAGGAACAAGTTTTACCCTCGTCATCCCAAATAAGAATTCTCAATCCTTTTCTTGATTTTACTCTAGACACTGCAACATATAATTAACCGTGAGTGAAAACATGTCTTGGTAAATATAATCCAATCACTGAAAGAGATTGTCCTTGACTTTTATTTATAGTCATTGCAAAACACACAGAAAACGGAAATTGCCTTCTCTGAAACCTGAAAGGAAATCCTGGATTTGATGGTATCAAATTCATTCTTGAAATGAAAATGAACCATGGTATTCATAAGTAATAAGTAATGATAATAATTATTTAAAAAATTAAATTTTTATGAATAATAAAATTAGGAATATTTAAAAATTTATAATTAATTTTTTTAACAAAATTTATAATTAAAATTAACTATATTTAAAAATATTAAAAAATAATTTATCTAATATATATACTCCCATTTCCTTAAAAAAAGAAAAAAAATAATTTTAATTCATTGCCACTATCATTTGAAGAGAAATTATATTTTGGATCCACCAACCAACTATCTACTTACTGTGAGTTCACTAATAGCCCACCAAAAAAAAAGGTGAGTTCACTAATTATTATCTCTTATTTTTCACTAATTATCCTATTCTTCTAATAGTATTTTTTGCTATCCCTATTCGAAAGGCAAAATTATACCCGAACACTGCACCGAATTTATTTTTAAGCACTCAATATATCTATATTATGCCAGAACACTATACCATAGAAGAGTTTAATTGTATTTATCTAAGGAATGGTAATTAATGTTTAAAATAAATAATTATTTTAATGAAATAATAAAAGTAGAATGGTTACAATTATAAATAGTATGTTTTAAAAAATAGTTAGAATTCTAACTTTTTTCAAAAGTAACTCAATTTAACTTCTTAAAATATTTAAAACTTTAATATGATTTTGATTAACGTAAAAAAAACTATTTTAAAAAAAACCTTAAAAACAATCAGTTTAATCATATTTATTCGTCGATCTAAAATAAAAAATAATCATGGCTCCTAATTAATATACACAACGGGAAGCACGAAGAGCTTCTTAACCTTTTAGCTCGTCGCTCAATTTCAGATGTTCCTTGAATGTAGAAGCAGCCAAAGAAAGCCTTTAAAATCTAATAATATATAGTCCCAGAAACAAATTCAATAAAGAATTTCAATTATATAATTAATGTAATTACATTGAGAAAGATATTATCATGAATTATTTTCTAATTAAGAATTAATTCTTTGTGCTGGGAGAAATATTCATCATTACAGGGAGAAATATATATCATGAGAAAGATATTCGTCATTACAGGGACAAATATTTCAGTTAGATATCGTGAGGAACAATAGATAAACAATGATGGGTCACGTTTAAATAGGAGAAAAATATTTTGTGAGAAATTTCGCGTGGAAAAAATATATGATGATAATTTACCTCTTTATAGTGTACTGTAATTTTCATAGAATTCATTAAGTTGTTTTACTATTTTTAGATGATATATTATTGTAAAAAACTTATTTCTGACATGATATTTGGGGTAGGAATTAAATTCAGAGAAAAAGATATGTTGTAATTTACTTGTGGAAGATGGTCTCTGTAAACTTTCACTAATTAATGATGAATTTTGCTATTTTCGAAATTTCCTATACTTTGTTTTCAGTATGCAGTCAGATTTGGAAAAATAATTTAAAAATCATATTTTTGGAGTGAATTTTGAGGAACTAAATTTATGTGTGACTATTTGCATGATGAATAATGTCTCTGCAAATTCCTTTACTATTATGAATTGAAATGATATGTTAAATAATTCTTGGAGTGTAGAATTTGGTCTAAGTAGAATATTAGAGTTTGGTTAAATTAATTATTTTAAGTATGTTATTTAATTGTTTTGGACTATGAATGAGTGGTTTTATCCCAAAAGAAAGACCTATGCACTTTATTATTATATATTTGATTATTTGTGAATGTAATTTTTTTCTTGCCTTATTCATTGTATTTACTTGACTTAAATTGGAGACCGGGAGAAATGTGATCCTCGAACAATCTGTGTGCTGAAAATTGAATGTGCATGTCGTGTTATGTGTATTGAATGATATGTGATTGTGGGAAGGGGACAAATGGACTCCTTGTAAGAGTGCATTTGTAGGCTAGAAAATGGAGTTCTAGCACTTAACTTTGATTTATGGTGAAAACAATAAATGAACCTTTTAAAGAAAAAAAAAGAGTGTGAATAATTATAATTATTTGGACTTAGTAAATTTTAGGAACCTTGACATTTGGGCATTAAATCTTAAACTTGGACTTAGAAAATAAATTAGGACCTTTGCTTGGAGTTGCGTACTAAAGAATAAAATTTAGCATAATACTTGAGAGAGGGTAAGGATTTACATAAAATTGTTTAGAATCACGAATGGGTTCATGATGAGATTAGTAGTGCTTAGTGCATCTATTCTTGTATGTTTGTTTGTTTGCAATGTTAATGGGAGGGGAAGGAGGAACCTTTTCCACTCCCAACGTGGTGAGGTCGTTTAGTACGACGTAATCGTCAAATGTGATTCTCCGTGATGGTTAGCTGTGGAAGAAAACTTAGAGAGGTTGTGAGGGGAGCTCCTACTGTGACTTGTTTCGTTGTGAAGGATAAGATCACTATGTGACACGTGATGAGTTCATGATAGTAAATTGATCGTCGTCTGGTACCTTTAACAAATGAGTCCACACAAACCTGTAAGAACAATCCCAGTGGGGAGAGTCATTGAGGAGTCAGTCCTCAGAGATTGAATGACCACAGAGTAGTACCTGGAAAATGATCGCAGGCATGATCGACCTTGGGGGTAAGGGCCGAGTTGTGACTTTAGTTCACGTAACCGACTTGGCAACCTCAACTAAATGCGAGCCATTAACATGTTGGTGAGAGCCTCATTATCGTACCGTTACGAGGGTGTACTCCCAATAGTCATCCAACTTAAATGTGTAAGACCACTGAGTTCTAAGAGTTCCCGTGGCAACGGGCCCAAGATTGATGAATTAAGAATTAGTCAACATATGCGATTAGGGTCAAGACTGAGATCGTGAGAGAACCATATTGTGTGGTTTGTTATGTGTATGTGACCGTGAGGTCATTTGTTTGTGGCTTGGCGGTGGGAGAGTCACTCCATACACCTTTATTTTCCAGAATTAGATGGACAAGTACCGCGAGTCCGTAGTGCGGATGTGGAGTGAACCTGTCAACGGAATCTGGTCTCATGATGCCTACAATCAGACAGACACCTTTGATGGATGGGTCAGATTCTCTTTTGCTGAGGCGGGACATGGACCTCCTACACACCCTGTACATTTTGCTCTACCAATGTTGTGACGCAGGAGAGAGCCCCTAGGTATCACCGCGACACCGACACACCACCTTCTTCTCCGTCTTCTAGAGGAGCTCTTCTGTAGATTTATCTATGTATGAGGCTGAGTTTGAAGAGCTCATGACTCTCATCTCTTCTCCTACCAATGTTCTGAGGTTGGGCGACGCTTTAGAGGATGATGACGCTGAGGAGGATCCTGAGGAGGACCCTTCTGAGAACTCTTCTACGGAGTCTTAGGTTTGGGATGTACAATTGCGAGTATCTTGTTATGGGTAGACTAGGTTTCAAATTTTGTTATTCTGCTTCCTATGTATTATTTTGTTACTATTTAACTTTAGGGTTGTATATGGTACGTATCCGTCTTCCGTCGACGCCATTTTACTTTATCTGTTTCGGACACTCTATGAGATTGGTATTATGAGATTATGTTCTATTTTATACATGGTGGATTTACCCTTTTTATTATTCGTTATATGTTAGATCATTTATCAGTTTCTAAATGTAATCGAGATTTCAAATCAATACATTGATTAAAGATGGATTTAAGAAGCGACATTTTAAATTATTTCCTTATCCGTTTAAAACACACACACACACACACACACACACACACACACACACACACACACACACACACACATATATATATATATATATATATATATATATATATATAGGACATATCTTATGAGAGGAAGACATCTTATATGAGAGTGAGAGGGTTAAATCTGGACCATATAACCATACATGGAGGGTTAAGATTTAATGTCATGTGACTAGTTAAAAAAGTCATGTGACTTTTTAAAAAACTCACATGACCTAGTATGTTTTAATCTTGACCATTCAAACAAGATCTAATGGTCAATATTTATTTCTCTCACTTTTATATAAGATAAGCCCTTTCACTAGATATGTTTCCTTTATATATATATATGGTTACTAAAATAGTTATTTATAATGAATAAATATCTTTTCTTACTAAAAGCATTCAGAGAGAAAGAGCAAGAGAGAAAGAGAAAACTGAAACTAAAATTGTTATTGTGTGAAAGAGAAAATGAATTCAACACATTCTGATGAACAGATACATTGAGTTATTTATACAGAGGTTACTAACACTAACTAACTCTCAACTGACTAAACAGTTAGTTAAGTAAACAATTAAGCTATGTCTACACCTATACAAAGGAAAAACCCCTATCCGAGTAATTCTACTCTAATATCCCCCCACAAGCTCAGGAGGGGTGGGCAGAAAACTTGTCTACCACTCTGAGCTTGGACCGAAAAGTAGCAAAATTAGAGGGAGTGAGAGCCTTGGTGAGAATATATGCACACTGGTCAACAGCTGGAACATGAACAACTTGAAGTTGTTTGCCAAGAACCTTTTCACGAACAAAGTATAAATCAAGCTCCATATGTTTTGTTCGAGAATGTAACACAGGATTATGAGCTAGTGCAACAGTGCTCATATTATCACAGAAAATGACCGGTGAGGTATGTGAGATGCGAAGTTCAGATAAAAGTGATTGAATCCAAGTAACCTCTGCTGTAGCTAGAGCCAAACTACGGTATTCTGCCTCAGTACTTGAACGTGCCACCACGATTTGCTTTTTAGACCACCATGAAACCAAATTAGGACCAAGAAAAATGGCTGCACCAGATGTAGATCGCCTGTCATCTAGATCAGATGCCCAATCAGCATCGCAATAGGCATAAATCGAGAAAGGAGGACCAGTAGAAGCAAGCTGAAGATGTAACCTGAAATCAAGTGTACCCTTGAGATATCGAAGAATTCGTTTGACAGCAATCCAGTGTTGTTCAGACAGTTTAGACATAAATTGGCATACTTTGTTAACAGAAAAGCTAATTTCTGGTCTAGTAATAGTAGCATATTGCAGAGCACCCACCACAGATCCATAGAGAGTAGGGTCAGAAAAATCTTCAGAACCAGATTTGGATAATTTACAACCACCAACCATTGGAGAAGAGATAGGTTTGGCCTCATCCATTTTAGTTTTGGATAAAAGATCTCGAATGTACTTGGACTGAGTTAGTGTGAGTGACCCATCTGTTTGAGTTCTGACTTCAATACCCAGAAAGTAATCAAGGTCACCAAGGTCTTTCAGAGAGAAAACAGAGTTTAGTTTGGAAACAAGTGTCTGAATAAATTCTGAGTTATTACCAGTGACAATGATGTCATCAACGTAGACCAAAATATAGACAAAGAAAGTAGCACCAGTATAAACAAATAGAGAAGGATCACACTTGCTTGTAGTGAACTTAAACTGAAGCAGAGTAGTTTTGAGTTTATCATACCAGGCCCTAGGAGCCTGTTTCAAGCCGTAGATGGGTTTGTTCAGCTTGCAAACAAGTTGTTTGTTGGAATGCTCAAACCCAGGAGGTTGAGTCATATAGACTTCTTCTTCTAAAGCCCCATTCAGGAATGCGTTATTGACATCAAGTTGTTGAAGTGGCCAGTTGTGAGTAAGAGCAAGTGAGAGAATAATACGAACGGTAACAGGTTTGATGACAGGAAGGAATGTCTCATTGTAGTCATATCCAAGTTTCTGATGAAATCCTTTTGCGATAAGCCTGGCTTTATGTTTATTGACTGACCCATCAGGATTCTCTTTAACTCTGAAGACCCATTTGTAGCCAATGGCAGACCTGGATGGAGGCAAATCCACAAGAGTCCAAGTTCCATTTCGGAGTAAGGCATCATATTCAGCTTTCATTGCTGCAAACCAGGTAGGACTGGAAAGAGCTGATTTAACTGTTTTGGGTTCACAATGAGCAATAAGAAGGGTGGGACGGATCTTTGGTTTAATAATACCTGATTTTGCACGGGTACACATAGGATGATTGTTGTTAGGTCGGACAAGTAAGGGTGGCAATGGGTCAGCATTAGTAGGAGAGGCAGATGGAGATGAGGATGTAGAAGAGGAGATAGAGGAAGTGATTGGATCTGGAATAGCAAGGTGTTGAGCTAGGTTACTATTTGAAGGAGAAGAAGAAACTGGAGTGTGGTCAGTGTGTTGCAAAACAGTTGGTGAATTAGGGGATAAATGAAAACCAGTAGAAGGTAAAACAGTGAGAGGATTGGTAACGCAAGTTGCTTCAGCGGTAGTTAGAGATGAGTTAGGAAAAAGTTCAGGAAAGGGAAATTTGGACTCATTAAAAACAACATCCTTAGAGATGTAGATTCGACCATCTACAGCAAGGCACTTATAGCCTTTATGAGAAAGAGAATATCCCAAAAACACACATTCCTGAGACCTGAACTGTAATTTATGTTGATTATATGGTCGAAGTAGAGGAAAACAAGCGCAACCAAAAATCCTCAAGAAGCTGTAATCTGGTAATTTTTTAAACAATTTCTGATAAGGTACTTCATTATTAATAGCTGAGGAAGGAAGCCGATTTATGAGATAGACACTGGAGATGAATGCATGTTCCCAATACTGCAGTGGCATGAGAGCTTGAGAAAGTAAAGTAAGTCCAAGTTCAACAATATGACGGTGTTTGCGCTCAACAACACCATTCTGGTGGTAAGTGTGCGGGTAGATTAATCTATGAATAATTCCAAGTTCAGTAAGATACTTGGTAAATGGTCTGAACTCACCACCCCAGTATGACTGAACAGCTTTGATTGGCAAATTAAACTGAGTAGCAACCATTGCCTTAAACTGTTTGAACACACTCAAAGAATCTGACTTATTTTTCAGCAAGTACAACCAAGTGAATCTAGTGTAAGCATCAACAAAAGTCACGTAGTACTTGAAACCATAACTAGATGAAAACGGTGCAGGGCCCCATAGATCAGTAAAAATAAGCTTAAAAGGTTTAGAATAAACAGTAACAGAAGGGGAAGAGGGAAGGCGATGTGATTTGCCAAGACAACAATGAACACAGAAATCAGAAACAAGTTTATTAATAGTAGGAAGATTACAGAGTTTGAGTACAGTTTTCACGGTATCAATACTGGAATGACCAAGTCTAGAGTGCCAAGTGGCAAATGGAAGAGAATTACAAGAAGCAATATTAACAATAGGACTTTTATTCACATTATTTACAGGGACAGAATTTGAAACAAAATAAGACTTATCCATCTGAGGAGCAGTAGGAAGAAAATCAGGAAATTGATAGAGACCATCACGTCCCACCAATCCTTTGAGAAGAACTTCATTAGTAGCATGTGATTTAACCAAGCAAAAGGAGGAATGAAACTCAAAGAAGACAGAATTATCTCTACAGAATTGACTGACACTGATTAAATTTTTGGTAATTGAAGGAACAAATAGTAAATTATTAAGGAAAAGAGGAATTTTAGGATTAAAAGGAGAGTGAAAAGAAGAGACACCTGAAGAGTTAATATTGAGGCCCTGACCATTTCCAATAGTGATTTGTTCAGGTCCTTCAAATGGTGTAGCCTGCTGAATATTTTGAGATACATTCGTTACATGATGAGAAGCTCCTGAATCTGGATACCAGCTATTTGAGAACGAAGGTATAGCACTTGCAAGATGTGCTTGAGGAATGATGTTAGGTGTTGGAGCTGGTGGACAAAAACCTTGAGTGTATGACGGTGGAGCCAAGTATGCTTGAGGAAAACCAAAGTGTGAAGAAGACGGCATGAATCGTGAAGGATGAGAGAGTGGAAACGTAGATGAGTTCCAATACCACTGAGAAGATGTGGCAGGGGTTGGAGAGACCAATGGAGCAGTAGGAACGTAATTCTCCTCAAACCTATGATAGCAAAATGAAGCATCATGACCAAATTTATGACAGACCTGACACTGGACGTTAGAATAACGGCCTCGACCAGCACGGCCAAAACTCCGACCACCGCGACCTCCGTGGCCAAAATTCCGGCCACCACGACCAGCTGCAAAGCGATTAACACCATTGTATTCTTGTTGATTGGAATCACCAGTTAAGTGAGCTTGCGGAGGCGGGTCCAAATTAGGGTTTGAAGACACATTCGAAGTTGATGTAGAATGCAAATTAGGGCCAAAATTAGGGTTCGGGTTAGTGGAAGTACCTTCAGTAAGATTAATTGACACAAGAGCTTTCTTGTGGAACTTCTCACGTCTCGCTTCATGAGCCAAGAGCAGAGTTTCAACTTCATCAATTGTCAGTGGCTCAAACTTGCTACTGATCAATGAAACAATCGATTCATATTCCTCTGGAAGACCTTCAAGAATTACATCTAATTGTTCCTTTTGTGAAACAGAATCACCAATCGAAGTAAGCGAATCCACCAGTGTTTGGATTCGTAGAAGATAATCAGAAACCGTGCGATTATCAAGAGAGATATTGTGAAGCTCTGTTCGAAGCTGGCGAGCTTTCGCACGAGTGAGAGAGTGAAAGTGCGAATGAATTTTGCCCCATAGATGCCACGAGGTTTTGCAACCGATGACTCTTGGAAGCACCTCGCCTGAAATGGTAGATTGAAGCCACGAGAGGAGAAGCTGATCTTGTTGTTCCCAAACAAGATACTCCGGGGAAACAATACCAGCGTCGCGATCTGCAACAGATATGAACTTCTGCGGAATCGTTGGATTCAGAAGAAAATGATGAAGACGATGACCTTTGATAACGGGTTCGACTTGTTGACACCATAATAGGTAATTCGTACTATTCAATTTTTCAGAAATCGTATGCGAAAACATAGTCGCAGCAGAAGAAGAAGAAGCAAAAGTCACCATAACTGGTGGTGGAGGAGGAGGAGGAGGAGGATTTTCGTTTGCGGAAGCCATGAATCAAGGCCTAGGGTTCGAACTAAGCTCTGATACCATAAAAAGATTCAGAGAGAAAGAGCAAGAGAGAAAGAGAAAACTGAAACTAAAACTGTTATTGTGTGAAAGAGAAAATGAATTCAACACATTCTGATGAACAGATACATTGAGTTATTTATACAGAGGTTACTAACACTAACTAACTCTCAACTGACTAAACAGTTAGTTAAGTAAACAATTAAGCTATGTCTACACCTATACAAAGGAAAAGCCCCTATCCGAGTAATTCTACTCTAATACTTACAATAAGCGTTTTATAGAAATATAAATGCACTCTAAAAAAGGGTGTTACATCAATACACTTGTTGAACTAACAGATACAAAGCTAAAAACTCAACTATAAAGATACATAATTGTGCCTGTGATTTTTGAGAAGCAAATTGATGAAGCTTTAAGGGTAGGAAAAGGAAGAATTTAAGAAATGGGTGAGGAAGAAATAGATGATTCTCCCTTGATTCAAGGGTTTTCTAACCGCAACGTGCCATTTAGGAGAACTGGTAAGTTGTAACTGCTGCTAGCCTGCTACTACTCTATATTTTTCACATTTCTCCATTATTAATTTATATTAAAAAATATACAAAAAGAAAACTTTTTTAAATCTGATTTTAATGTTCACGACCCCAGTGCCATTAGTCTTCAAACAATCATTGCATCTCAGAATGCCTAAGCACTTGAGCAGTGTTCACTTTCTCAAAAAAATCTTCAAACAATCATTTATAATATATAAGCTATCTTGTATATGTAAAGGAATTATTATACTTTTCTTCTTCTTCCTTGGAAGTTCTTCCATTACTCTTCTCTATTCACTTTCATGCACAAGCTCTGCAACCAGATAGTATTGAATTTGAATAGCAGTCTGGGTTAGATACAAACAGTAGTGAGATATTTGTTGGACTGATTGGTGCATGTGTGAATGGCAGTTGGTAGCACCTTTGTCTTTTCTAATGAGTCTGGTGTTTGTTAAAAATTTAAGTAATAAGTATTGAATAAAAAACTTAATCATATTAACTATTAAGAACCTAACAGTTTTAGATTTTTAATGTTCAAATTTTCACTTAAATTTCAAGTCTACCTTGTCATTGGTTAGAGTATGGTTAGGCCAAGTCCAAGTTTATAAAATCAACTTATCATTTTGTGCCAAGTCCAAATTAAGTTAAAATTCATTTTTAGCTAATTCATCACACAAATACCTCTAATTTCCAGCAAGAAATGGAATATTTTGAAAAATGATTTTTCTGAAAGTTCTTTTTCAGCATTAAAACTCCATGGTTTCTTCCCTGAATATATATATATAACTCTGCAGTTAAAACAGCAGCAGAAGTTGCACGATTAAGTGCTCAAAGAACATCCTATGATTAATTATACATCTTGCCCATAATTTCTGTAGTAATTCTGAACTTCCTATAATTAATTATACATCTTGCCCATTAATTCTGAAGCAATTTTGAAAATCATCAACATTCAATCAACAACAAACAGAACCCATTTAGGAAAAAAAAAAACAGTACATCATTCAACCTTTCAAAACGATTGGAACTAACAATTGTTGTAGTATTCTTAACACTCTCTGATAAGCATAATTTTAAAAAGACTATATTGGGTATCGAGGGGTAAGCGAAGGATACCTCAAAATTTTCAATCTTGCTACTTAGGGGATGAACAGTACATCATCCAACCTTTTAGAATTACTTGTATAGTGGATGCAATCATCTTCGTAATACAGGCTGCAGCAACACTCCCTTCAACATGGAACCAAGGTTTGGAACCCTCCTTTGATCAATCTAAGGAGCTAAGGTACGTTTGGTTCCTCAAAACACCACATGAAGAAGAAGAAGAAGAAGAAAAGAAGGTCTGTCAGAAAGAAGAAAAAAAAGTTGAAAGCGAGAAATCAGAGAGAAGATAAAACTACACGAAGAAGAAGAAAGAAATGAAGGTCCGTCTGAAAAAAATGTGAAAGGGACAAATGAGAAAGAAGATCCTTGAGATGGTGAAAAGGAGAAAGAAGGTTTGTCGGAAAAGGAATGTTTAACATTTTCAATAAAACAAAAGAATGGCTACACTGTCTGTCTCAGTAAATAAAATCTCAGTTTTACCCTTGAAACAAAAGTGAAGAGAAAAACAACGAATGAGAAGTTGACAGGTGTCATATAAGAAAACCTGAAAGCAATGAATAAGGGAGTGACAGGTGACCTTATAGAACGCCTGAAATATTATAATATATATATATATATATATATATATATATAATATAAGAGGAGGATTCACTTACTTCAATAGTAAGTATAAGAGAGTTATTCTCCATCCTCATCATTCATTTGTTTGAAATCTAATGATTGTAATGAGTAACTAATTTTAATCATTAGATTTCAAGAAAATAAATGGTAATTACTCTTGGAGTAAGTGGATCTCTTCTCATAATATAATAATATATATATATATATATATGAAAAGGGATCTATTTATTCTAAGAGTAAGTTAAAAAAGATTTAAATATATTTTTAATATTTGCAATTTAGTATTTTTATATTTTTCATCTTGCAATTTTTTTTTTTAATCCTTATAAATTATGTTTTTTTTTTGTTTTTAAAATGGTTTAGATAACATTTTTTTATTATTCAAAGCGTTATCTAAACCACTTTAATAATAAAAAATAAAATAAACATAATTTATAAAGACTAAAAAAAATTATAAAGATAAAAAATAAAAAAATTTAAATTATAAAGATTAAAAAGATATTTAAACCTTTAAAAAAATACTATCAATCTGAACCCTTCATTTTGTATTAAATTAATGGCTCAGATTAAACAACTAAATCTCTCACGTGACCTTTTCTTTTCATCCCTTACCACTTACTTACCAGTGACCTTTGTCTTCCCTGTTGCTAGCGGACATTCTATCTTCTCACCCGTACCGATTCTCCAGTACTGGGAAGCTCTTCGAGCTTTGCAACGATGGTAGGTACACAGAAAACTTCTCACTTCATCTTTTTGGTCACTGACAGAGAGCCACAAAGGTCACCATACGACCAAAATTCTTGTGCTTCTCTCTGTTGTTCCCGTCAAGTGTAATACTCCCTATTTCACTGTGCGAATAGATGGGATATAGCGGCGTGACAGTCGGAGAATGGTAGTAGCGCCAGCCGCGAGGCAATAGCCAAATCGGGACTTCGACAATCCTTTCAAGATTTAATTCGTGACTTTAAAAAAAAAAAAAAAAAAAAGTTGATGTCTTAATGTATATGAGCTCTGATTAAAATAACAATTTGTTTAATTTTTTTTGTTTTTGGTACGAATTGCATATCTTGTGTAATAATTCTGATGAATAATTAATTTTGTTCAATTGCATACGAACTATTTGTTATAAAACCTGAATGTTCATTCATGGTTATGGCTATTGCTACTTGTCTAATATGAAATTAAAAACAGCTACCGATCTACCATCATGTTTGACTATTTTTAGTTATCAGTATCTCATCTACTGCCTATCTTTTCCTCAATTCAAACCATATTCTTCTTGCCTGTCTCTGAAATTGAGAAACAAGAATATAGAAGTTGACATAATATCTATTCTGGAAAGATATACAGGTTTAGTAAAATCATTGAGTAGTTAGAAAAAAATTCTGTATAAGGTATGCTGCAATTTCAAGTTTAATTGAATAGGAAGAAGAACAAAGTTCATCTTGACTTTTGTCAAGTCAGAGTAATGTTTCATTCATTTAAAATTTTATTTCAAAACTAAGATTGACTTGAATTTGTTTCTTGCAAATTGATATTGCAATTGAACATTTGGCTAAGTATGCATATTTTAGATTGAATTCTTTGGCTTTATGGCTTGGTTTTCCTTCTCTGACACTGATTGCATATTTTTGAACTTTGAAGTTTTTAATCTCTTGTCTAAATTAGAAGAAGTTTATTTTTAATTATTGTATCCTTCTGTGAACCGGAACCCATAATTACATTGTTCCTAACAATTTTAATTTGATGTTCTTGTGATTTTTGTTTACTCCTTGTGGCAAGGTATGGTTAGACCAAAAACATATTGTTGTTTACGTTCTGCATATTGGAGTTTGATTTGGCAATGAAAAGCAATGATTTGAAAAGAGCTCCAGAGTCTTCTTACCATGAATTATAGCAGGGATCTTATTAACATTGCAGATGCTACAACACAGATAGCTCGTACCAAAGGGCTATAATGAACATTTGAGTTTTATAGCAAACAGTTTATGTGCAAATGAACAAAGCTAATTATTCATTAGAATTCTAACACAGGTACCAAAAACAAAACAAAAAACAATCAAATTGTCATTCCAAGCATAGCTCATATACATTAAGACATCAAATTAAAAAAATCCGTAATGATCAGAGCATGAAGCCATGAACATGAATGACTATGGAGGGATGGTGGCGTGGTGGACTGGGCAGTGGAGTTTTAGACTTAGCGGCAACGAAGGTGCAACAGACTTGGCAACAACGATGGCAGGGAAAGCAGCTAGTCCTAGTCTGTTAGCCGGAAAGAAATAGCACGAGATAGAGAAATGGGAAGCCGGAGAAATTAGTTGTTCAATCTAAGCCGTTAATTTAATACAAAATAAAGGGTCCAGATTAAGAGTAACTTTTTAAACTTATTTTTGAAATAAATGGATCTCCTTCATATATATATTCATTAACATACAGTCACTTATTTTTCAATTACAATATATTAACAAGTTATAATTAGACATTATCTTAAAATTTATTGTCTGCTAACATATTTCAACTAAAAAATAAGTATGTATACATTAGCAAATGCTTGTAGAATTTGTTACCGTCCACACATTTGTTTCTTAATTGGAGTATATTAACAAGTTTCAAGTAGAAATTATTTTAAAGCACATCGACCATATGTTTGTTAACGTCCTCCAACTAAATAAGTTAGTGTATATTAACAAATTCTAGATATGTCTGACAGGCGAAGGCAAAAAATAGCATGGTATGAACATGTTAAGTCAACGAATCCCCAACCAAATATTTTTGTATTTTCCCCCAAAAAGTCATACATGCCATTTTTGACCATCCATATCCGTAATGCTCCAAGAAAAACACGATGTTGCTATCAGCCAAATTTTTGTTTGGTTCTCTTGTTATTATCTTTTTCCTCTAAGCTATTTGATTTAGTGATAAAAAGATCCAAGTATCAATATCAATTGATTTGATTAGTAGCAGTTCCAACAATGGAGGTGAAGGCAACTCCAACTCTAGAGGATGAGCCAATAACAACACTCTATGAAGCATCACTAAATGGCTGTGTAAGCACCTTAAACACCCTGATCCAAAGGAACCCACTTATTCTGAATAGAATTTCACTCTCACCCTTCAGTGAAACCCCATTACACATAGCCTCTTTGCTTGGACATTTGGAATTCTGTGAGGCACTTCTTAAAAGAAAACCAAGTTTAGCTAGTGAAGCTGACTCTGAAGGACGTTTCCCTCTTCATCTGGCTTGTGCTGAAGGGCACACTGAGGTTGTGAAAGCTCTTTTGCTGACAAACCCTGATGTTTGCTTGGCTGTGGACAAAGATGACATGCTTCCTCTCCACTTGGCTGTAATGAGAGGACGCATGGGAGTTATTAAGGAGTTGACCAGAGCCAGACCAGACTCAATTCAACAGATCACTATTGATGATGGTTCTGTTCTGCACTTGTGTGTTAGGTATAATCATTTGGAGGCCTTGAAATTCCTTGTGCAATCAGCAACAAGGAACCAACAGTTCCTGCTTGCCAAAGACAAAGAGGGTAACACAGTTCTGCATTTAGCAGTGAGGCTCAAACAAGTTAAGGTACTATTTAGTATTCAAGGTGTGTCTAGATAAATATTTTAATTAAACAACTATTAAATAAATAATTCTTATCATATAAGAGTTCACTCATGAGAGTTTAAACTACTTTCATAACTTCAAATAAGATCTTCCAAGTCTATCATTAGTCTTTAATAACTTTCCAAGATTGTAGACTTCTCGCTTTAAGTAATTCAAGTGAAACATGATTTGAGACTATAAGAGCATCTTTAATGGGAATTTGCTTATGGGATTCTTAAACGTAAGAACTTCTTCTTATTCAGTTTTGTCATCGAAGTAATTAACGTGACAGTTCTTATATAAGAACAATTGCTTATATGAATAATGGTCCTCAACCGTTCTTAATTGTGAGACAATTATGGGATTCATTTTTAGTTCTTAAGGATTGCACCATTTGAGAGAAAATTTGTTAAAATTCTTAAACCCTATCTGGCATTTTAAGGCCTACAAAAAGTGAGTTAAGCAATTCTACATTGTACTATTGGAGATGCTCTAAATGCAATATTTCTACCCCACACAGAATAAATTCTACCTCAAAATAATGGTGATACCATAAAAAAGTAAAAACAGTTATTTGTTGTTTCAGCTTCACCATGAAAAGTTAATTGTTTTTTTCTCGCCACGAAGTTGTTACAAACATACTACTAATTGTTTGAATAGTGTCATTGCGTCGTTGGAAATAATAAACAATAGTAATTCGTTTTTCTATAATTTTGCAGACCATAAAATACCTACTTATGCTACCTGAAATGAGAACAGAAGTTAGTGCTTTAAACGAGGCAGGTTTAACAGCTTTGGAGGTGTTGGAGCGCTGTCCAAGAGATTTTATAAGCCTAAAAATTGAAGACATGTTAATTAAAGCTGAAGCTCAAACCGGCACTTCACAACAAGGGTCATCATCACCAAGCATTCCTAGTCAAGCAGAACCACCATCACATCAATCCAAGAGAACCAAAATCTGGGAGACATTATGGTTAAAGTACTTGCAATACCAAAGTAATTGGATAGAAGAGAAAAGAGGGACATTGATGGTGGTGGCCACTGTGATTGCCACCATGACTTTTCAGTCAGCAATAAGTCCACCAGGTGGGGTTTGGCAAGAAGACACAATAACTGGTGGACTCAACTGCACTACTTATGGCATTTGCAAAGCAGGCACTGCAGTTTTAGCATATGATTGGCCACATGGGTTTCTAAAGTTCATGACCTTCAACACCACCTCTTTCTTTTCCTCTCTTTGTGTGGTGCTGCTTCTAATTAGCGGGTTTCGCCTTGAGAATAAGCTCATGATGTGGATCTTGACCATGGCTATGACCTCGGCACTCACATTCATGGGGCTCACATACTTTTGGGCACAGAGCTTGGTCACCCCTGATCACATTGTTGATAAAGTTAATAGGATGGGAATTCCTTTGTCTATAGTTTGGGTGATCATGCTTCTAGTGGCTGTTTTGTTTCATGTGCTTAACTTGTTCTTCTGGCTAAAGAGGTTGGTAAAGAAGTGGAAGATGTTGCATAGCTCAAAGCGATTGCTCGCAAGAGTTGGTCCACTGAGTGAGAATTACAATTACCCCTTTGAAGTGTGCAATATAAAATAATAATTCTTGTATAGCCAGTTTTATTAGTTAGAGAAATAGGATTGTGACAACAACTAATAGATAAAATAATTGTGATTGGATATAATCATCACATGGAAGCTAAAATTTACTAAACTGGCTATATGCTGTATATCCATGGATTTAAATAAATCCTAAACTTTTGATCGATTATTTGTGTTAAAATAATTCGACTGCAGTGAGCAGTTTGTATGTGATGAAGCATGATTATTATTAACATGAATGAAAGTCTAGCAGAAAGGGCTTCCTTTATAATTGGAAGAAGATTATGGAAAAGTCTCTCGGATATTTGAAATTGAAAGAAAACAAGATACGATTTAAATTGTAAGTTAAATTTGATTAGTTCATATTTTAAAATAATTACATCTACTAATACTTTGCTATCTTTTTCACCATCTGCACTGATTCGATAATATGTTGGTTCTTGTATCATCTGTCACTGCCAGTCTGCCACCTCAAATACCTTGACTTTTCTTCTAGTTAAAATTAAGTGTGAATTTTTGTTGTAGATCGAAATATAAAAACTTGGACATTTGAGGATTATACCTGAAAAACCCAAGTGTTTGTAATTGCTAGATTCAAGACGCTTGAAACACCTAAGTTTTACTGAATTACCAAATATTACAATTTAGATGATTTTTTTTAGAAAATCAGACATGCCTATTAATATGCAAAATTTAAAGCATGTGATAATATCAAAAATATCAAACGTTCAAGTGTTTTAATAAACAAATGTCTCACAAAAACATAGTGTGTGATATGTTAAAACATCTTAGAAAACTATAAAAACACAAGAATTGGTTCTGGACCATTCGGCTGAGCATAACAAGAGTCCACACCTTCTAGGCTCCTTGTTTAAGGGGGTGTGGACTGTCCAGTCAAGTAGTTGTGGATCGTCCGGTTGGGTAGGCTAATTGAGCGTAACAAGCACCTACACCTTTTAGGCTTAACGCTTGAGGGGCTGTGGACCATCCGACTAAGTAGGCCAACCGAGCATAACAAGCGCTCATGCCTTTCAAGCTCAGCGCTTGAGGAGTTGTGAACCGTTCGACCAAGTAAACTGACTGAGCATAACAAGAGCTCACACCTTTTAGGCTCCTTGCTTGAGGAGTTGTGGACCATCTAGTCGGGTAGGCCAACTGAACATAACAAGCGCACATACCTTTCAAGCTCAGCGGGTGTTGTGGACTATTTAGCCGGGTAGGCCGACCGAGCATAACAAGTGCCCATGCCTTTCAAGTTCAGCGCTTGAGGAGTTGTGGACTGTCCAGCCAAGTAGGCCGACCGAGTATCATAAGTGGGTCGTCATAATAGAACAATTGGGCCTAACGACATTTCCCAACTTAGGATGATTTGGCCTCAGACCTTGGGCCCAATCACATCCTATAAATAGGGTGACCCTCCTTTATCACCTCAGGTTCATACACACTCTAGGTTTCGCTAAGGACTCTAAAGCTTCCAGCTTTAGGGCCTCCGAGATCCGGCCATGAAACAGGTTCAGAGAGCGATAATTACCCTGTTGGATAGCCATATGGGGAACTGCATAACCCCAAGCTATTGCTCGGGGAACAATGCTTTTTAGTTATTGGTTTGATTCAAACGCTCCGCTTGGTCTCTGGGTAAAGAAAGGGAAGAAAACTGTATAACCACAAGAATTGGTTCAGAGAGCGAGAATTGCCCTGTTGGATAGTTGTTCTTACGGAGTCTAAACATGTATGTGTCTCCCATCGACAATATAAAAACTGTATACCCAGTGCATTTCGCTAAAGAAATAAGATTGTGATGACTAATACTGCTAAAAAACTTAATGCCAATAATAATGGTTTGGTGACCTTAGTCTGCAGTTACTGATCATGTGAACTTCTGATCTTCAAGCCGACGACTGTTTCTAAGTTGGTTTCTCAAGGCTCTAAGTTTTTTATTTTTCTTTTTCCTTGCTCCTAAAATCACTATTGTTAATAGTTAATCTCAACTTTTTTCTCACTACGTGAGTATCTACTCACTTAAAAGAGAAATCAACTACCAAATACAAAAGTAGGACAAATACTTTGAAGTTTTAACAAGACGAGTCTATCTCCCAACCATCACCTTAATCGCAGTGAAGCAGGACCTCATTCAACGAGAAACAACTAGAACAGTATCTGGATTCTGAGCAGGTTACTACTAGCAATGCCACGTTATGAATATTGAGGAGTAGACGTTAATGGTGGTAGCTAATGGTAGTTTAATTCGATACCGTAACTATCTTATAATCATCAATAAGCCCCTGGTGGAGTTAGGTAAAGAAATATAGGAATTAATATCTAAATTCCAATGCTAATAAATGCACTACAGTTTTTCATAAGCAACCCCCTAGGTCTATAGCCTATACCCTAAAGTCAAAAGAATTAATCCATCACGAGTCTGTTTTATAACTAGGAACGCAAAACAAACTGAACTCTCAGAAGCTATAAATTTCTGAAAACTATGATCAGATTGTCCCTCCAAAAGTTTAAACACCAGGTTCTTATCATCAACTGTGCTAAATAATTCAACTGCAGTAAGTAATTTCTCTATAAGCATGCATATCTTTTAACACGAATAAAGGCCAAGGGTAATGAGTTGCTTTATAATAGAATATGGAAAATTTTCCAAAATCAATGAAATACAAATGACATTTGTTCGCATAATATAAATGAATTGACATTTGTTCGCATAACTAGAACATTAAAAAGACAAGAAGGCCGGGGATAATAAAGGATAGTATTTCACATATACAGCCCTTCAGGCACCCCTTCTTTCTTCTTAAACATCACTTTATCCTTGGCCTTCTTAAAGTCGGCATGAGTCACCTGAACAAAAAAGTAATAGCAAGAAGATATCATAAATTGGGGAGAAAAAAACTTCAAATTATATACAATACAAACCAAAGACAGTATAAACAAATGTAGACAAACAATAGACAACTTTGATAGGTAAAGATTTACTTCAATTATGTACAAATTTGACCCCAATCCAAGTGTATGCTCATGACCTAACAATAATACTTATGACTTAACAATGAATGACCACCCACTGGAATAAAACCAGGCATCTTTTCGTTGACACTGATTAATCTACCAGTTGGGCAAATCCTCAGTGGGAAAGTATGATCTTTCATATAAAAAAGTAGGTTCCATGCTTTAAAGAGGCAACAAGGAATACTTCCACAATATAATTATAAACTAAAACAATTTGCTACCCTAATCTAATTAATGTACCTTACTTATCTTGCACTTGCATATTTCTTCTGTTCAAATATTATGAATAAACTGATATTTCATTCACTAAAACACTATACTTGTAAGAAAAATAGTAGGAAACTCCAATATCTACTTTTAGTTGTTTGCAATGCAAGGAGAGGTGGAAAAAGGTATGCAAGGAACTCCAATAATTCTTATCTTGTTTCAAAAAAGAAGAGGTGGAAAAATCTTTATGCCTTCTACAAATAGGCACACTCAACTTTCATTTCATCCCAATTAATCCTTAAACTCCTACTATTATTAATTTATAATAGACCCTTCCATTCACCATTAGCAGGAGTTTAAGAACTAATTCAGGGGTGAAGTGAACTGCGAAAGCTCAAGATGTCTATTTGCAAGGCATAAATTTTAGGGTGAATGTATACTCTTTTCCCTAATAAAATAAAACTAAAAGGTTTAGTTTTGTTTATTGTTAGTAACTTAACCCCAAGTTAATAGAAGGGTCTATTATAACAATAGTAGAAGATTGATGACAAATTAGAACAAAAAGAAAGTTCAAGGAGTCTATTTTTGCAAAAAATACAAAGTTTAGGATAGTCACATGTTCTTTTCTCTTTTTTTTTTCTCTTATTATTTCTAGTTTTGCTTTCTTTTCATACCGCGGCATTAAGGATGTCATGCATATTCCATACATTTCTTAATATAACAAATTACTGTTTAATACACCCGCAACAAATTTATACACACAAAATCAACTCTCTACTGGAACAGCATTCTTCTCAATCCTGTACTTTCTGCCTACATTCATAGAGATTTTCGATTCCTCCAAAAGATTTCTAGCATTGCAACCCCCGTCCACTTTTTCTCTGCCACTCATCCTTTAATGGTGTATGTTTTCAAATGTTAGAATGTTTACCTTTGGAGAAATCCACCAATGCTATAGTTTTACTTGGCTTAATATATTTTGGCTTTTATCTATATGAGCTTGTCAAAAACTAGCAACTTCCATACAACAATGGAGTAGTATTATTATATTATATAAACAATTGAGCCACAAAGAGATTTCTTACTTTCATTCGGCGTTCTCGTAGAGCAAGTAAACCAGCTTCAGTACATATTGCCTTTATATCAGCTCCAGAGAACTCATCTTTAGTCATAACAAATTCTTCCAAGTTGACATCATCAGCTAATGTCATCCTCGACGTGTGTATCTTAATTCCAAAGTATGAGAACATTTAGGCATGTGATTGAACAGAGTATACATATTAAGATATCACATAGAATCAGCAGAAACAACATCATATGTTGGGTTAGTTTATTTTGGGAAAATAATTGTTTTTTTAAACAGCTTCCTAAGAGCACATTTTAGAAAGGGATCATTTCCCATAATTGGTCATTTGTTTAAGCTTAAACAAAGTAATTCTGCAATATAGCTTTTTTTCTATCATTTTTTTCAGAATCTATGTGTTTGGATATTAGCTTATTTTGAAGAAATGATAAAACTACTGAGTTTTTATTAAAAAAGAAAAGTGATTGTTTCTCTTAATTTGTGTCCTGAAACAAGTTATATTTTTAGCTCATGAAAAAAGGAATAAAACAGCATTTCTTTAATTCTTTTTTTTTCTTCAAAAATTACACAATTATTATAAACTTTTAAACACAATGAAATTAAAAAAACAAAATGAAAATACAGAAAGAACACAAATGGACCAGGCCATTAAGGCATTAAGCTTTCCCAAACACATGGTAGGTGTATTGCTTTCACAAAATTAATCATGCCTACCTGGAATATGCGTCTCCTTGTTTTGATATCAGGAAGAGGAAATTCTATCTTCCTGTCAATTCGACCAGGTCGTAGCAAAGCTGGATCAAGACTTTCAATTCTGTTGGTTGCCAGAATCACTTTTACATCTCCTCTTGAATCAAAACCATCTAACTGGTTCAGCAACTCTAGCATGGTCCTTTGAATTTCACGTTCTCCACCAGAGTGAGCATCATACCTGTAAAAACATATTTACTAGTAAGCTCATGAATGTAGGAAAAGAATCCTAAAAGCTCATAGTGATACAAGACATCACTCTTCCACCCCCACCCTACCTTCATGACTACTAAAGTTGGGGGTTCAAATTACCTTTTTGTACCAACTGCATCAATTTCATCGATGAAAACAATAGAAGGAGAAAAATCATCAGCAACTCTGAAAAGTTCTCTCACAAGTTTTGGGCCATCTCCCAAGTACTTTTGTATCAATTCACTACCAACAACACGTAAGAATGTTGCCGATGTTGAGTTTGCCACGGCCTGAATACACAAAAGGCATTGTCACTGATGGTGCATATGTGCTTATAACATTACAAGACACAAGTCAGTAACGCTTATAACAGCACAAGTCAAATGTTATTTCCAGTAAAGATCAAATAATATATACACTCTAGGATAATTGAAAAAAAGTAACCTGCCAGTTGCTTCTTTCCATACAAATAGTTCTGTTTATTCCTAATACAATCTATAAATTTCTAATACAGTATTACAATTATTGTCTACCACCCAGAAAGATTAAACAACTTTGAGATGAGATAGCGCATACTCCTTTCATATCTATAATATTCAGTACACTCAATTGCATGGCAGTGACAAAACCACCCACACAAAAGCACATGGAATGGAAGTATTTAAAAGCTAACACACACACATGCGTGAACACAAGATAAAAACACCTTGTAACGTGACTCTTCAATATCAATATAATATTAGTCATTAGTCATATTTAACAGTGTCAGGTGTGCATGCAGCCATGCAGGTATTTAAAACCCAACACAGAAACTTCCATTTTAACATCCAATAACCATTTCCTTATGCCGTCCAGTAACTGCATGCTGCAAAGCCTGATAGGAATCTTGGGCTGAATGTAAGGGGTTTAGTGGAAGACAAGTTGTTAGGCATAGGTCCAACTAAGCCACCCATATGAAAGGTATATTCTAGGAGGGTGGCTGGGCGCATGTGAGGGATACACAATCTGCTATTCTGCTGAGCTGACCAAGTTAGTTAGGCTAGCTATCATTAAAGGGGAGTGAAGGGGAGTGAGAAAGGCAGGTGGAGAGTATTAGGTGTTAGTGGCAGTGAGTAGTCTCTTAGAGGAGCTTGGCTCTGGTAGGAGAATAGTAATTCTCTGGTTTTCTGAATTCCAATAATATAATCAACATCAGTAATTATGTGTTTGCATTCTGTTTTTCCTTTTGGTTTCCATCAAAGCCACAGAGAAATAGCTAGCAAATAACAAGAGAATTCCTTAAAGTACCATTATAAACAAGGCAGACACAGACAATGATTTCCACACAGTACAGACAAGATAATCACACAAATCTCTTTCTATCCATATACATTAGAGAAAAGCATTCAAAACTACATAGCATTGACTTATCATGGAGCATTCTCAGCACTTCTGCTTAACGTGGCATTTGGTACTGGGAATCTTTTATTCCCAACTAAATCAGTTTCCTGGGAATGAGAATCCTGGAAAAATTTATAAAATATGTTTGATTATTATTCAACTTTTCTGAGAATAATATGTTTATGGTCAATTACTATGAGAAAGTTTATTAACTTTATAGTCAATTATCACAGGAAAGTTTTATTCTCACTTATTCACAAATTAACATTCCCAATAATCTTTTTTGTCTAGCAAATATTTTTATTCTCTTCTACCAAACATGGGAAACTTTTATTCCCATGTCACTTTCCCAAGAGTGTTGAAAACATTCCTTAAATCAAAACACTGCCTAAAGATAAAGGTAGTGAAGAGGAGATGCTAAAACGTTATTAAAACAGCCCTAGAAGAAGCCAAGATAAATGCAAACCTTCGCAAGCAAGGTCTTCCCAGTTCCAGGTTCTCCATATAATATGACCCCCTTAGGAGGCTTGATACCAATGTCTTCATATAGTTCAGGATGCGTCAGGGGTAGCTCAACTGCTTCTTTAATTTCCTGTATCTGGGCATCTAAACCACCAATGTCAGCATAAGATTCCAGTGGAGCCTTCTCGACCTTCATGACAGAGACCATTGGATCAACTTCATCTTGAAGAAGCCCAACAACAGAAAGAACCTGATAAAAAACCATACATAATCATTACATCACCATCATCTAACCACATGAAACACACCAAGATATATGACCAGTTCAATTAAGCAAACAACAATTACATCAACTTCGAGGTCATGTTATGGTTCTAAAGAACATTTCAACCACAACTTCCCCCACTCTCTTATTAGGTTCAGATGCTCCCAAATCACACACATTAAGCTCTTTACTTCTTCAAAAAGATAGGAATGCTTCTTTACTTATGAATTGTGTCAATTATCAGACAATTTACCATGACTCCATTCCCAAACTACATTAAACAAGAACATATAATATCTACTCCAACGTGCTGTCAACGGCCACAATCACAAACACACGCACAAAAACTTAAAACAAACTAAAGATACATATTCTATGACCCCCTTCAAAAGGTTTAAAATCCATTGATATATCCTACATACAAGGTTTTAAAAAAAGGTCCACGATCACAATTTCGGCCACAACGTCTAAGTTTTGGGGATCTCCACGACCACAATTGTGGCCACATTAGCTGCTTTTGTCCACAATTTCCCACAATACCATTAACCGCAACAAAACCTTGCCTAGATATAAAACTTCATACTATAAATCATTTTCTGTCTGGAGATTACTATAAGCTTCACGCACTCAGTCGAACTAGTAATTATCATCGATCTCAAAGTCAAACCCTAGGTAAGCACGCATTTCCAATAATTTGACACATTTCATTTCAATAATCACCACCAAAAAAGAGTTAAGTAAAACCTTATTATGCATCAAAATAGCACAACCAGGCTCCAACTGATCCTTATCGACGAAAGACAAGATTCCGACGTAGTACTCAGGCCCGACGGAGGAGGAGACAATAGCGTGATTCTCGTCGATGAGCTCCTCGAGGTTTCCGACGCTCATGGGAGAACCTCGGAGATCGTCGACCTTGGATCTGTCCTCCTCGGCCTTCTCCTCCTGAGGCTTGAGCCGCTCCTGATTCGCCACGAACTCTTCTTCCATCAACAGGTAGTCCTTGATTCGCTCCAGCTTCAGCAGCCTCAGCTTGCACTTCGTCACCGGAGTCACCGTCGGCAACCGCGCCGCCGCCTCCGGGCCCTTCTGCTTCCGCTGTTTCCGCCCGACGCGTGCCGGCGGCGCAGCCGGCTCGAACTTCTTCTCCTTCTTGTCGCCGCCATCCGGCTTCCGGTCGCCCTGCCGGTTCATGCCGCCCGGAGTTCCCTGACCCATGGATTCCCAAATACGAAAGGTGAAGAAGACCTAACCGCAACGAGGGTTCAAAACCAGTGCTCCGTGTTAGGATCAAAGAGGGATGATATTTCTGTGATGTAATGTACTAGACTACTGGTGTTTAGTCTTATCACTTATACGTCAAATTATTAATTCATAAAATTCAGTTTTTTAAATTATAAAATTGTGTTTCTATTCATAGTTTTTTAAAATTCCAATCGATAATCCAAGTTTGAAAATTGGTATATTAACAATTGGTTCTTTAAATTTTGTAACGCACAACAATAAAATGTATACGGATTAAAAAGTAAAGTTTCTGCTTCTATTCATAGACAATGATTAATAAGTATGCAATTTTTAACCTAAACAAAATAAACCATTTTAGACCTACAAAATGAAAAAAAAAATCATATAATTTACTTTATTCACTAGTGAAGAAAATGTTACATTATTTTACAAAACTAATAATAGGAGTATTAACTTTTTTTTTATCTGTAATAATAAAAGATAAATAGTCAAAGTTTACAACAACTCACGCTTCCTGCTCAATCAATAGGAGTATTTAACTTAACCAAATAAAATTAAAAGTAAGCATCATTATACTAAATCAATCCTATGAAATTTACATTTGAAATTAGATATTAATGAATGTTAAGTTCTTGATATCATGCAATCAAACAAAAAAAATTCTTGATATATATCAAAAGTATTATAATTATGAATCTAAATATGATCTTCTTATAAACACATATATATTGTTACAATGATTTTCTCCCTTCGTTTTTATATATATGACTCTTTTAATTAATTCATATATTTTAAGAAAATTGATTAATTTAGTTAAGGACATTAAATTTTTCAATAATTTATACTGTTGTTCCAAAATTATTTTTAATTTTTTTGAAATTAATTATCTTTCTATTTCTACTTAATTGTTTCTCACTTAATTAATTAATGTTTGGAGAAAGAATAATGATTATTCTATGTAATTTGTATCTAGTCATCTTTTCCGATCCTAATAAGAGAGAAAAAGAATTTATCTCATTATTTTTCAGCATTTATTATTTTTTGGCTAAAAAGTTTGTTAATTAATTAAGGATATTTTAGGGGGAGAAATATTTAATATAAGACAATTAAAAAAGAGTCAAACAATTTTCTGAAAAAGTATCTTATATATAGAAACTAAGGAAGTAATTCAATAATGTCAATTATATGAGCCATTATTATGTCATTATCTAAATATGTTTTTAATGTTTTTAAATGTATCATATTTAGTTTTAATCTTTATAAATACTTTTGCTCAATTTGGATCTCTATTCTCTATTTTTAGGTCAACATCAAAACATTAAATTATTGCATAATAAAATTGTTTTTGTTGTGTATCTCAACATAACGAAAACTAATCTTCATCATATAAATGACACGCGGAAATGAAATAAAAATGGAAAGTTGTCGAAGAAGTAATAGGATTGTGATAAGAGTATATATGGAGGTGGGGGTGAGGAAGGGAAGAGTCCGAAGTAAGGGGTGAGAGAATAAAGTGGTAAAATATTAAAAAAAAAAAAAAAAAAAAAAAAAGAGAGAGAGAGATGAAATCTGAGAATAGAGAAAACGAGGGTGAGAATAACATGTCCCATGAGCAAGGGCCCTTGCGTATTATGGGCCTAATTGAACTCTCCCTCTCAAGTCCAAAATCTCAACAAGTGACAAAAAGGCAAAAGTACAGGCTGAGAACAGAAAAAAAATGGTGCTGGCCAAGAGAATAGATTACTATTTTTTTAAATCCAGTTACTCTCAAATAATGTTATTCAGAGAGTTTAAGTATTCACTTTTAAGTAAAATTGTTTTTAGGAGTTTTTTTTTTTTCTCTTCGCAAGTTACACAACTTTTTTATATTAAGTGTTTCATTTTTATTTATTTATATATTTTTTATTCTTTTCTAATCCAATACTTTTACATTTATATAGTTAATCCCATTTTATTTTAAATATTAAAACACACACCATATATATTCTATACTAGAGACAATCATGTTTAAGACCTCTGATTAAGCTATAACAGTCCTGTGCCAATTAATCGATGCACTCGGTGGTGGTAGATATATTTATTTAAATAGGCTAGAGTTTAATATTATTATAATTTTAACTAATTTAAAATTTTACGTAGCAAGTTAAATTAGTGGACCTATAACTGATATCTTTTTATTCAAATAATTTAGTTTTGCAACCTATTTCTTAATTTTAAGATTTTACCTCTTCATTTTATTTGTGTCTAATTAAATAAAACATTCTAATTTATAATAAATATTCTCTCATAATAAATTATTATATTTTTTAAAAAATATTATGCACAGAAAACTTACTAATTTAGGAAAATAAATTATGTTGATGAGTCATGTTATATTTTTCTATATTTAAAACATGTTGTGGGGATGTAGGTGCAAAATAAGGCTGTTGAAGGGTGGTTCAAAAACTACTAGTTAAATGATAGTAAATCAATACACTTTGGAGAATGATTGCTTTCTATAATGTGCTAAATGCTTGATTTCTTATTCCACGTTGGATCATGATTTGATTTGGCTTCGGGAATATGATGTGCTCTTGGAAAGCATCAAGGTTTGCACCAACGTTGGTGCCCTTTTTTACACACAATATTATCAATATGCATCTTTGGATGATTAATATATTGTCATCTTAAATAACAATTTGACAAAGTTAGGTCGATTCAATGAGGTTTGCAGATACAGAGCAGAAGTGTCATACGTTAGCAGCATTCATGGTACCATAATGAAACAGGTGAGTTCGCTTACCAACTTGAAATACAGAAATGGTAATACGGTTGTATTATTTAAAACTGTGCTTACCTTTTTTTGTATCTGTTACTTACAGTGGGATAGTTAGAAGAAGAACGAGGAAAGAGAGAACAGAACCTTTTTAAATTTAAATTGTTCATATATATTGAAATAAGAGCAGTGCATAGAGAAAATAGCAAAGGGTGCTTGCAGGTTTTGTATGAATAATCTTGAAAAGCTTGAAATAAATTTTAGAATAAATGACCAATTTACTTCTGAATTTGTATTAAAACAATCATTTTTTAAGTATATATATACGTATCAACGTATGAACTCTAAAGTGTGCTCTATATTCCCGAACCCACGTCGTTTCTTATCAAAATTAAAGACAATATTTAGTGTCAACATGTATGCACATGTAGCTGAACGCTTTAAGCTAACATCGCATTAACATGCATATTTTGCTAATTCAATATATATATATGTATAGTTTAGTCTCTTTCTGAAGGCAGAGATTCCTTGACTACGTTTAGAGTACAATTAGCGAGACAAATTTAACAGTAGCTAAATATGGGATGTAGTAGAGAGTAGGTGATGATGGTTAATGGGTTATTTAATTTACTATTTAGTTGACCGGCCCCTCTAGTTCTTATTCAATTGTTTCATTCAAATGGAATACATGTGACTCCTACTAGCATCTTTGCCAGTTGCCAGTGCTGATATATTTGGCAAGGGTAACATGGAGCCTATTGCCATCCTCGGATTGGTGACATGGGCCCCCAAATTCTTCATTCAATCCTTTTACCTAACATATTAATTAACAGTGACCATACTTAGCCTCATATTAACTTCATTAAGCAGCTGCTAGGAACTACTGAACAAGATAGTTAACAGAATTAAGTTTGTGAAATTTTTAGGAGCTTGCTAAGGAGGTTAAAGAATCAGTAAAAAAAAAATTTTTTTTTGGGTGAACCGGGTATCTCTCGGCCAACAACTAAGGACTAATTCCTCAAGATACTAGGATCCATTTAAAAGGTTGATATCTCCTAACAAATGTTTTTCATACGCACCGATCAGGGATCAAACTCCTGACCACATACTTAAGGGACAAGGTTATCTACTAATCATGACACATTATATTGGTAACAACGAAGTTGCATTTGGAAATTAGGGTGGGAAGAGTTAGTTGGTAACGCTTTTCTATAAAAAGAATTAGTTTTATTAATCAGTGTTCTAGGAACACTTATTAGTACTATCATTCAATTTTAAACTTTGAATCTCTATATTTACTATTTAACAGCAACAGCTTCATCAAAGGCATTAACAATGGTCATTAACTCTCCTCCTGCCACCCCATAAAGCTAGACTAGAAACTACATAGAGAAAGGAAACTGATGGTGTCCCTTCTTCAATTTCAAATACTACTGATGTTATGAATTAGCTTTATGCTGGTGATGACAACAGAGTAAAACTAAGTTGCTGCTGCAATTTAAAACAATTAAAGCATGACAATGCGCCTTGGTAGCGACTTTTACTATCGTTCATTACTTCTTTCTTTATATATTTTCAATTTGTCTAAAAGACAATCAGCTGAACAAATAGTACAAATTAACTTCTAACCTATTAAACCTGTATACATATAGTAAATTGTGTTTTGTTTTCCTCTTTAAATTGAAGTAGTTGGTAGTAGATCATATTAAGCATGATCAAATACCTGTATACAAAGCAGGGACTGTTGCTATTTTGTGCCCTCATGCAAGAAAGGATATTGGATAGAATATATATATATCAAGCATGAGTCATATAATTATACATGAATAATTAAGATTTAAAGTTATACAATCACTTAAAAAAATTCAAATTATTTATGTGTTTTAACCTTGGGCATTCATAATATAAGATCTAATATATGGATCATGTAACTTTAAAAAAAAAACTCACGTTACTTATTTGTTTTAACCTTATCATTCATAATATAAGATGCAATAGTTAATATTTATTTTTCTCATTTTTACATAAAAAAAAATATTCTCTCGACATGAGAATTACGTGAAGTCATAGCAACCAACAATGATTTTATTTACGCCAGGCCAGTATAATTGAACATCAAAGTCTCTTCCTCATACCCTCATACTAATTTATTGGAAATAAAGTTTTGGTAATAAAGAGGCTGGTATGATCATTCGGCAAAATAATAAGTTGAGGATTAATTTTCCTCTTCTTTTCCTTAAATTTTGTAATTATTATATGAACTTCATTTTAACTATATTCAGAATGATGTCCTAACGATCGATTTTGTTAATTTGGATGTTTCAGATAAGAGAAATTACGTGTAAATGGCTCTTAAACACACACACACAAAAATAAATAAATAAATAAATAAAGACTCACAAGCGTTTGATCTTTGAATTTTTTTAGACATACTATCCCGAACACTCCTCTTTTCTTTTGTAGCATTGCCCTCACTTGACCAGAATTTCATAGGAAATCGTCACAAATTGTTTGTTATTAACTAGTTTTGTCGTTAGAGAAAGCTTGACGTTATCCAAGCTGCTAGCTATTCTTTCGTTATTTCCTTCCTTTTATTTTTTCGTTGATAGAATAATCTGACAAAGAATCACACACACACATACTAAGTATACGTTTGACGAAGATAAAGCTGGAATGAGTTATAGAGAGAAGCATGCACATACATATGTTTTAATTCGAAGCTAAAGTGAAGATACACATCCCATAGAACTAAAATTAAGAACCATACATGATACATGTACGAAAAACACACACTCGTTACAAACCATGAAACCACACTAGTACTACTACTACTATTCTTTCCAGGCGACAAAGCCTAGATTTCTTAGAAGATAACACCTCACGCCACAGATATTTTCTTAACGAAACACTAAAAGAAAGACTATAATAGGCTATAATAGCGACCGAAAGAAACACGAAGGTGTGTGGTCTCAAGTCTCAACTCTCAAGGGAGAGGAAGATTGGGCCCTTCACCATTACCAGGACCTCCGAGTCCTCCAAGCCCACCAGGCCCACCGAATCCTCCAAATCCACCGATCCCAGAAGGCCCACCCATATTACCATCAAACCCAGAACCCATTCCTCCAAAGGGAAGCCCATTGTTGCCAACTCCTGAAAACCCATACCCGAGGAAGTTCTTCTGGTCCTCCAAACCAGCGTCATTGGGCATGTTTCTGGCACTTGCAACAACGGCCAGAGCAAGAACCACCAAGATGCACCACCTAGCCATTTCTCTCTTTCTCTGTTCTCTACACAATACTTGTTTCTCTCACTCTCTTACACACTCTACAGTACACACTGTGCTTAGTTGCTTTTCCACTTGGTAGTAGTCGTGGTAAAACAGTGCTTGGGGTCCTCCTTTTTATAGGGAAAAACTAATAAGAACGATATGGGGCAGTTGAGTGTGTAGTAAATGAAACTTTAATGCCATTGCAAAGCCTTGCTGTCTGTCACCAAGCACGTTATACCAATTACTATTACTATAACGTATTACCAATATTATTATTATTATTATTATTATAACTTTAATTTAGAAGTTGAAATTTTAATTGTGACATTTGAAAATTCTTTTAAGTCAGAGAATCTCAATTCTAAAATCTCATAAGTTAGCGCAGTGATGTAAAGTCACACTGCGTTCATATATGAAGAAACGATCTATTTAACGGGAGAATCCGTGTTCGATTCCTCCGTGTGCAGAATTCTCTTAAGCTAGCGGGAGTCACGTATCGCAAGCGAAATTAGGATTAGTCTCTGACACAGGACCAAAAAAAAAAGAATCCCAATTCTAATTATTATTTTTTTAAGTAGTTTCTAAATTTACCCTTACAATACATAGCTGCGCTTTTATTTTCTTCTAATTATTGACTTTTGTCACCACTATATTATCATTTTTACCGTCATTGGTATCATTATTGTTGTTAACATCACTGTTATTATTATTATTGTTATCAACAATTATTGTTACCATTATAGTTATCGCTACTATTATTGCTATTACTATCACAATTGTCACTAATATTACTCTTTTGTCTTTTTATATCATTTAACATTTATCAGTTAGCTTATTAGTTAATTTTACTATACACTTTTTAATTAAATCCGCTAGTTTATAAACTTTCAGCTTTTCAATTAACTTATAAGATAGTTTTACCAAACATAACCTATAACTGCCACTCCCTTATTCCATTCTCGTCACTACCTCCATATCAATCATGCCCATTACTTGTGGATTTTTTTTCTCAAATTTGACGTATTATTTCTTATGACCATCTCTAATTAAAGGTTTTAAAGTAAAATTAGAATTTAATTTAGAACTATAATTTTAGACTTTAATTTTTTGCACAACTTAAATATTAAAAGTATAATTTTAAATGAATTTTAATTTTAGCAAAATTAAAAATTCTAAACTATAATTTTAAATTCATACTCGACTGGACCTTTAGAGCTTTTGATAAATCAATGGGTAGCATAGCATGATAGCACCAAGGCTGTTGCTATATCCACTCCCCCTTCTTCTTTTTTTTCCGAAACTACCCCCACTAAAACACACTCCCCTCATCTCCTTCTTCCTCCCATATATTTCTAGAAAAAGAAAACACACTCCTGGCTTGGCCTTTTTAGTTCCTAAAAATGCTTTACATATTCAAACGTCCATACAAGGTTTATGAATACAGTGAAAACTAAAATGCTTTACAAAATGCATGTGCAACAGTGAAACAAAATGCCTACGTCATGACATGCCTTGTAAATCGAAGGCATTTTAGTGAAACAAAATACCATTACAATGAAACAAAATGCATGTGCAATAGTGAGAGGAGATCCAATAGAACATGAATGCATTATGAATATATTTTGTTGTTCTGAAAGACATGCCTTTGTCATGAGAGGAGATCCAATCGTTTTTGTTCACTGTTGCTATAACGTTGTAGTTTTTCCTAATTGTATGATTAAGTGTTTGATTAATAATGAAAGAGCAAACTAAATTTAAATTATGTTAATTGATATAATAATTAACCTAAGTTTTATGTTTTGTTTTGTGCCATAGTGTTATTGTTAGATTTTCATGAGATGTTGGACTTAGAGTGTGTGTTGTGAGATTTTTGGGGCTTTTACGTGAGTTTCGTGAATTGTATGAAAGAAAAAAATAAGAGAAGGGGTGTCCTTATAGGAAGGGTGGGGACAAATAGCAAAATTTCAAATAAATATCAAATCTTAAACATGCACCTCTTCACGTTTCTTCCAATTTCTTCATTCTTCTTCCTTCCTCTCTAAGTCTCTCTTCCTCTTGAGTTGGTGGAATTCCTACATCATCTTGAAGCTTGATTTCTTGCTCTCTAGAGCTTCCTTAGTTGATTTCTAGTTGGTAAGTTCAATTCTTAATCTCTTAGTTTCTTTCTCATCTCCTCTCAAGAGCATGAGAAATGGGTTTCATGTAAAATCTTGGTTGATGGGTTAAAATTTGATTGAAGCTCATTTTGGGATTAATTTAGGTTTCCTCTAGTTGATTTCATAGCCAAAATTGAGTAGAGATCATTCTTGAATCACCAAGTCTCCTCCCTAGCTTCTTCCTCAAGGTTCTGAGTCAAAAAGTTTAGGTAAGGGAAGCTTTAATATGATTGAATGCTTATTTGTATATTCTATGCATCGAGTGTGGAATGATGTATATATGTTATGTTTGATATAAAATTCGAATTGGAATGAATTTGGTAGCCATTGAGAAGTTTTAAGCATGTTTTCGAGGTCCTACAACCCTATTTCGCTTAAGAACAGAGTGGTTCTCGCTTAAGCGAAACAGGGGACAGAGAACATTTTTGGTCAGAAAGCTATCCTAACTTAAACGCCAAAAATCCTAGCTTAAGCGAGGAAAATCCTAACTTAAGCGAGGAACCCTGGAAGTGAGTAATTAATTTATGAAATTCTAGCTTAAGCGAGAGTAAGGTGGCGCTTAAGCGAGAATTCATTTTCTACACTATAAAATGGCTTTCAAATTTATTTTAAATTGAATTATTGCTATGGTATGGGTGTGATGAGGATGTCCACAAAAGTTCTAGAACTATGTTAGGAAATTCACATTTTGTTAAAATTTGGTGTTGTGTTGTGAGTAAGGATTCAAGGTGTGAGAATGTAACCCCCCATCTAATAAAACATTTAATTTAACTATTTAATTTATGTTATATTATATATATAAAAGTTCTAATATATTCTATTAAAATCCAAAATATTTTCATATTTACATCGTTAAAATTTAAAGAAACACTGCTAAAAAATAATTCTAAGTACTACAAGTATTGTCTACCCAAAATAATTTCCCATCCTACAGCTCTGGTCATATCTGCATCTGTTTCTTCTAACTATTTCTTCATTCACCTGCAATTGCACTTCCCTAGAATCTAGGGACAAAATTTACCGGATCAGACATTTAATTTCTCATACAATTAAGACAATATCAACCATGTTCATTTCATATAACAATTAATAAATCACATAAATAAATCAAATGCAGTATGATTTATGCAAATGCAGTTTTGACTCAAAATCATTTTGACCATGCTCCATGGATACTTCCCCTTTGAGTGTTTAGTAAGAAACTTGCCTACCATTACGCACTGCAATTCAGCTATCAGCCCCTACTAAACGCAAATAAGCTAAACAGAATTAGGAGATCAGGATACCCAGGAAGGCCGCCATGACTGCAACTAAGTCCAGTTTCCAGCCACATGTGGAATTGCCAATATCCTTCACCCCACAGACTATATAGTCATGTCTAACTTACTCTGTTCACCCCAAAGATTCAATTCTCATGACTTCCGCAGTCCCGGTTAGTCAACATTTATTCTTTCTTTTCTTTCTTCTTTTCTTTCTTTTCTTTTCTTTTCTTTCTCTTCATTTCTTTTCTTTCTTTTCATGGCTGCCGCAGTCCCGGTTAGCCAACATCAATCATTTTTTTCACTTGAATCTTTGTAAAACCCCCAAAAGACTCATGCATGCTTATGCTATGTGATAATGATCATAAGTGTAAATTAACATTAAACAATCACATAAAGAGATATAAAATACAATAATTAATCTTATAACATTAATATTTTACTAAAATACTAATTAGGTCTCATTATGTAAAATTACTAAACTACCCTTAATCTTTTCTAAAATTCCAATTATGCCTTAAAATGTGAAATTACCAAATTACCCTTCTATTTTCTATTATTTTCGATTTTACCCTTGATCTTTTATTAAAATCCCAAGATTATCCCTAGACTTTCTAGAATATGGGTAATTACTATTTTACCCTTATACTTTTATATTATTTTCGAAAATACCCTTGATCTTCCTATAAAATTTCCAATGTATCCCTACATGTGAAATGACTATTTTGCCCTTGGTTATTTGAAATTTTCCACATAGTACCCCTTGTTTCTAGCCATGGCCGAATGGCCCTCATTCAATTCCAACAACATTTCAACAAATTCAACCCAACAATTTCAATCAATAACAAATCAAACCAAGTCTCAATCAAGCTCAAATACATCAACCAACGTTCAATCCATCACACATATCATAAAATCAACCAAACATTTGTTTCAATCATTTATTTTAAGCTTCAAACATCAAAACATATAAAAGCCCTAAATCAATTTCCTATTTTCATGGTTCTTGATCAAATCTTGAAATTAAACCTAAGAACATGTTTCTCCTACTTCTAAGTTATCTAAATTGAAATTAAATGCCAAGATCCTTACCTAGAATCCTTAGTTTGATAGAGAAACATTTGAATCCCTTTTCTCCCTTTCTCCTTTGTCTTCTTAAAATTTTTGGGTTTTTCTCCCAAATATTTCTCTTTGGCTGAAGGTATATTGAAATTTGGGAGGTTTTGGTTGGTTTAATTTTTTATTTTGGAAGAAAGGATGAAGGTTTCATGGAGGGGCTGCAGCTGCCCAACTCACGGTTTGGAGAGTTTTAGGAGAGCTAGCTTTTGTAACTTTTTCTTTTGCTTTTGTTTCTTAAGTTTTTAAATAAAATTTTCTCCATCCAATTTAATCATTCATTCACGTCCAGCTGCTGCCTTGGTCCAAGGGCAGCCAATTTGGCCAGCTTTCGGCCCACTTGGACGGCCACAAATAGTTCCCTAGGTGATTTGCTAATTGCTTGTTTAATTGGTCAAAGATTGTAGAAAAGTGTGGAGGCTTCTAAAAGGTTTTAGGGCTTTTTAATTATCTTACAAACTAATTAGAATTTTAAGAAACTAATACCACCATTGAATTCCTCACTATCAAAAACCTTGGGGTAGTGTCTTAATTATTTCTTAATCAAAGTCTAATTAGCTTAATTTAATCACATTAGAAACATTGAGTTGTCAAATTTTGATTGGCTAATACTTTTATTTTTATTTTTCTTAGTTAAACAAATTTAATAATTATTCTAAGTATGTTATAATTAATATATAATTCCCTAGATGTTATATAAATTTTATCTTAATTTTCTACCTCAGAATTTTATCGTAATAATTTCTCAGAGTTCTAACTCTCAGAAAATTCTAATAATTTGAAATTAGCATTTTAATTTCTCAACTGTATATATTTTAAATATATATTTAATTACCTTTTTATTAGATTACAGTCTAGTCCAAAATATTACATCGAAAAATTTATCCTAGATAGCTATCTGACACAACTGTCCAGTCAACAAGCAATTTAAGCAAAAACAAAAATATCAAAAGACTTAGGAAATTTTTCTGAATAGAACTGTATAAATTTTATTATGAAAATATGTACAGAAAGTTTCTATAAAATACAGTACATAATTTCTCATAATATTTATAGAAAAATATTTACAAACAGTAAAATAAAAATGAGGATGTTACAGAGAATACCTTACTTTAGATTATTTGGTGTTGTGTTGTGAGTAAGGATTCAAGGTGTGAGAATGCCTTACTTGAGCTTATTAAACTGCTAGATGGGTTCATAAGCATGATTTGAGAAAAATGGTGAATTTATAACATAGAGGAAACTTGTGGCAATCAAAGTTGTTTGGCTTGTTACATGACATTGCATATGGGTAGGCACGTAAGTTGAGGGTCTAGGTAGACTCTCAACCTAGTGCCGGAGGTTTTCGTGGTGGCCAACGGTGGGCCTATAGAATAACCAAGTGGGCGAATTCCTATAGATGTAAGGTTTTGCAAGCCTTACAGAGGTAAGCCAATACCCACACTTGTCTATATTCGATTAAATCCACACTTCCTCCACAGGGTAGCTCAAGGGACTCCCTGAATGGTCAAAGGTGAGACCATGGTAGGGGATAGGGCCTATGAGGACCGCCCAAAAGTTGTAGAAATCTCCATGGAGTCGAGTCAGCACGACATTTCATAATGAAATGACATATGAGATTGATGTGTGTGTTATTGTATAAGGTTATCTGATTTACTATTGATTGATTCTGGTTTCCCTTTAAGTAAATCTTATACCTTTGTATATCTATGATCTTTTTATAAATAAGCTTACCCTTGCCTTTTGTGTTTGTATTTGTGTTGTATTACTGCAATGATCGTATGGTTGGCACCAGAGCATATATAGATGATGTTGCAGGTTCTCAGACCGCTCGTGACTGAAGCAGATGTATATGTGGAAGATGGGATGAGATCCCTCCTTTTGTATATGTTCTCATATATATGTATATAGTATGGGGACCGGCTTAGGACATATGTATAAATAATTAGATTGTGGTGAATGTCCTCTACAAGAGGATTATTTTTGGTATTGTATGCACATATATATTTAAGTTCTGTAAAACTTTACCTAATACTTTTATGATATGATGATGTACATATATACATGTGTGTTAAATGTGAAAAAATTTCTAAGTAGTTTCATATGATAATATTTATCCAAGTATTTTAGTACAACAAATCTGTAACGAAGATGGGTTGTTACAATTGCACATACAAGAGGTTGTTGAATACAATAATGGTAGGGTGTAAAGCATTTTAGTTCCTAAAAATGCTTTACAAAATACATACAGTAATGGTAGGATGGAAGCCGCGAACATGGAGGATGATCGGGGGTAGCGTGTGTTTTTTTTTTTCCTGAAAGAGAATTAAATCGAAGAGAGAAAGAGATGGGAGGAGTGTAATTAGCATGGTAGTTTGGAAAAAAAAATTTGAAAAATAGGAGTGTATTAGCATAAGGGGGAGTGAGTATAGCAACAGCCTAGCATCAAAACAGCTGGGAGCCTTGATATTGGGCCCAAACAAAGTAGCTGAAGAAATGAGAGATGCTATTCCCACCGTAACTTTTTTAAACATAAGTGAGAAAGACAAAAATACCCCTCCATCCCTTCCTTGCACCCTTTCCCCATGGTTGAACCGCACTAGAACCATTTGTTGTCATTGATTCACGCATAAGACCTAGGATCTCTTCGATGGATTTTGGTTTAACTCAATCAACCCAAGTTTGAAAATTTTGGCAAAGATGGAAAATATTTTTGTCACATCCATGACATGTTTAAGCTCAATACACTCGTATTCAACACAACCGTCCTCTAAACATATAGGTTGACGGCAATGAATGTCAAACAATATTTTGGTACCTCCGATCGCATCCACAATTATTTTTCTTACAACGGCAAACAATGTGTCCTCACTTACCCTAAAAAATCTAGGACCAACAGTACATTGAAAATAACCCCTTCTTCTTCATTAATTGTTATCATATCACCATTGTAATAGACAACAAGAAGAAATCCCTTCAAACCCTCCTTCTTCGTAACAAAACTAAGAATCTCAAGGTAATGAGGTGCTGCAAAGCAACTTTGTCTTATACTAGTTCAAACATTGTTCAGGTGTAACTCAATTATTCAAACATTGTTCTCGTGTTATTTCATTTCTATGGTGACGAAATTTGGAGAAATTCATTTTAGTCATTAATTTAGGTGCAAAGAAAAAAAACTGATAGGAGTTTAATTTTTATATACAAGTCGAATAATTAGAAATTATTTCATGTATCATTTTTAAAGTAATTTATTATTGAATGATAATATAAAAAAAAAATCGCACTATCAGTGTTTTCAAATGAAATGCAAAATGTAAATCATGATTTTTTTTTTTACTTAGTAAATCATGATTTCTAACACGTGCTTTTGTTATTTTTACTTTAATAATTTGTAAAACTAACGATCAAAGAAGTCACAAGGAGATATCTTTTATGTACACGCCACGATTTCTCTATAAATATTACCGTGAGACTAATCCTTCAAATACCGTTTTTTAATTAATTATATTATCTTTTTTTACTAATTCAAACTTTGATACTTTTTTTTCTATATTAGAAAACTAGTAGAACAGAGAAACATCCAAATATTAAGGGGCAAAGCGTTAATGATATTTCTTTTTTTTTCCGATATAGCGTTAATGATATTTTGGAACTGTTAGTTAGAAAATTATCACACTTGCCCGAACGACAAACAGTTTTGTCTAATTTTTATTACTCAATTAACCCTTAAACGTTAATAGAACTTCCTAAAAAAATTGCCCGTCAAACATAAAAAATGATACGAGTATCAAAGATATTTAAACACACTATAGCAAATATATATATATATAAATCTACACCTATAAACAAAATGAAAGTTCGTAACTACTTTTGCAAACCGAGGTTGACAACTTTGATCCCTGTAACGATAAGATACACTTGAGTCAAACCGAGGGTGCAAATAATTTGACCAATAATCTTCTAAGAAAGCAATTATTGATAAAGGCTAGGTAAACCCTGCTTATCAAGAGTATTGAGAGTAAATTTGTCCACGCCTCTTGTCAATGATTAGGTTCACGCACTTTCAATTGAAACACCAAACAATGAAGAAAATAAACTCCTCAATAATTTGCAATTTGGATGCAGAAGAGCACACACGCTTATATATTTATCCACCAACCCCTACCCTATTTTTTAAGCAATTCTAGTATATCTTAGATTCTCTGTTGTTTTATTAAGTTAAATTGTTTTCAAAATAAATGAATAATAGTATATTATTCTTAATTTAATATAAAATATAGGCTTAAATATTTTATTTCTATAAAATAAATAAATTTTAATTTTAATCCTTATAAAAAAAATCTAATTTTCATCCCTCAGAAAGTTAAAATCATTGTTTCTGGTTCTTATTTTTATGTAGCACTCCTTAACTATTTATGTGTTTTTTAATGAAAGTTTAAGTGATCATCCCAAATAACACTTACTAGTATTTGTGGTACCAAATCAACATGTAATCAATATCAATATATATAAAATTTACGAATACAAAAATAGCTTCAGAAAACTCGTGACGAAACAAGGTTGTTTCTCAAGCATTGGATGACACGTGTCATCATTTAATGCTTCAAAATTGTTTGGTTCGGTTACGAACTAAATTCAAATTCAAATACATTTAAGTCTTATTAATTACAAACCAATATTTCAGGAAATTTTTTATCAATTATTAAGTATGAATTTCTAAAATATAATAATAATGGTATCATGATATCATAGCCTATCATCATATACTAATTTAATATGACACCTTTTTTACGCATTAGAAAAAAATTAATTAGACTTTTAATTATGGAAATAATTTTTGTTACCATTTTAAACATAAATCAGATATTTAATTCTAAAATAATTTAAATTCAGAAATTAACAATTCAACTTTAATAATTTAAAATTAATAATGCATCCAACTATTTTCTTAGTAACATATTAAAAAAGGAAATTTAAAGTATATTATCCCATTGATAATAATATATTGTGATTCAAATCCGTATCATGTAAATTTGATTAAAAAATTATAAGATTTTTATTCTAAAAAATAATTATTAATTTGTAATTCTTAATTTCCCTTCAGCAAATCTAATTCGTAGCAATTAGTACCATGATTATTTTTGATAATATAATCAATACCCAAATACAACATACACAATTCTAATTCTTTAAATTCCTTTTTTCTACTTCTTTATAAATTCATAAATTGAAAGTTGCATTGTTGTTAATTCTCTCTTCCCTATAGTATACATATAGAGTTTTTTTTTTTCCTCTCAACTTCCATTCTACAATTTCTTTCTCAAAGAAATAGAAGCATCGCGAAAAATCATAAGGTATAGACGTTCCTCATTTTTTTTTTCTTCTAAAAAATGGTACAAATTTATTTGTTGTCTTTCTTCCACCTTTTTTCCATTAAAAATGACATATTTCTTTGCATAACTTTTTTTTTCTTCCATTGAAAATTGGTACTAATGTACTTTGTCTTTTACTCTTTTTGTTCAATCACAATTTGAATATCCAAAACATGTTGTTTGAGAAGGAACACCAATATTTATTCTACATTTTAACGATATTTATGTTCTATATTTTGATGATTTCTAATTTCTAATTTTCTTTCATTTTTCAGACACTATATTAAAGAAGGTTAGTATTTCTAATTCTCCCTTTGATTGTCTATTTATTTACTTTCCATTTTGTGCATATATCATGTTATTGTATTGTAGTTGAAAAAAACATTTTTATCTCCTATTATTACAAATTTCAGGTAAGTTATTACAAGATGCAGTTAGACAGTCTCAATGAAGAACAACATGAAATGAAAGAAAAGGATATAACAAAGTCAAATGTATATGAATTTTATGCATGTATCCAAAACAAGGAATATATGTTTTCTATAAATTCCTCTGTTGTATCTATTGTAGAGAATATAGTCTATAAAAAGTATCTATTATAAAAATTATAATTTTTGTACCTTTCTCTAATTTATTAATTTTTTTAAATTTCAATATGAATATATTATTTGATTTTGAGGGTCTTTTCATTCAATTTCATTGAAGATTTTTTTATCCAAACGGTTTTTTTTCCTACTTAACTCATTCAATTTGATAATATATTAAAATTAATTCATGTGTTTATTTCTATCTCTTCCATGTAAATTAAATTTAGACTCCAAAATATTTTATTCTTTTTAATAATTTCCTTAACTTATTGTTATAATAATTAAATAAAAAAATTTATATTTACATTTCCAATTTAAAATTATTTTTTAAAAGAAATTTAAAATTATTAATAATTTGATTTAAATATTAGTTATATTGTAATAATTTTTAAATAAAATATATTATTTAATCTGTTTAGAACTTAAAAAAATAAAACACAATTTAATGATGAATGATAACAAACATACAAAGACCTAATATTATGTGTTATTAGTTTCATCTTGTACCCAAAAGAATTAATATAAAATATAATATATTTTAAAGAATTAAGTAAATGAAATATAAATCATCTATTAAAGATTAATAATAATTTTAACAATTGTGATAATTATTCATATCAATTGAGCCATAAAATCATATCAGAATGGTTAAGATTTTTTCCTTCTTTGACATAAACTAAATGATTAAGATTAAAAAATTAATATTATGTATTGATCATTATTGTTAAATTTTAGATTTAATGGTAAAGTTTTACACATCTAAAACTCAAACAAAAAATGTTTGCTCATTTGATACATCATTCTTTATTATTAAATAAAATCTTTGAAAAATATGAAGTTTAATTTTTTTTTGTCAGTGTTTTTTTTTTTTTTGTAAATTAGAAATTTTGAATTTTAAATAGTCAAGTAATTAAATGCTAATCAATGACATTATTTTGGAAATTAATGTCTCATTGATCCACAATATTTTTTTTTAGTAAATATACTAAATTAAAAATTAAAATAAAATTTGGCATGGGACAATTCTTTGTAGACCTACTAATTGTGTTTTCATGCAAATTTTTAATTTAAAAATTGGCATGAAAATAAATCATTATTTATTTTTTATTTATTATATTCTCATCTAACTAATTAGTTAAAGAATTTATTTAATTATGGTGATGAACTTCCCACACATCGCATAATGATATCGTCATTATTGCTTTTATGAATTATAAATATTTTTATGAATAAAAATGAAAAAAAGATTACTAATTTTATAGGGTTGACGAGAATTTGTGTCAATGTGTGTGACTTTTAATTTAATTATATATATATATATATATATATATATATATATGTATCTTATAAAAATAAAGTAGGTAATTATTTATTTCTATTATTTAATGTATAAAAAACTGTTAGTTTTTCAATAGCTTATAATTCAATTATAGTTAAATATTAATTTGTTATTTTTTTGAATTATATATTACACATAAGTTGTCTTTCAAAATAATGAAAAATATCTCTCTCACGCATAACTTATCCATGCACAAGATAATAAAAATTATTTTAAATAAACGTAATTAGTTTTTCTTTAAATTGTATAGTTAAAGTAATTTTTGTAATTATCAATTATAGTCCAACTTTACTAGACTTTAGTCATGATGAGTATATGTCTCTCTCTCTCTCTCTCTCTCTCTCTCTCTATATATATATATATATATATATATATATATATATATATATAAACAATTTAATATAAAAAATATACATTAGATATTTACATAATAAAGAGTAATTTTATTTAGTACGAGAAAATATTTGTAGTCACAAGGATGAGATATTTGTTAAAATATCTTATCTACTATTATAATAATATAAAGAGTAATGGTATTTAGTATGTGAAAATCTTTACAAAATTGAGTATGAATAGTAGAAACTCATGATCAAACATGATGGATCTACATAAAGATGATTTTATGTAATTACAAGTCCTACTTTTTCATTTTTAACCAATCAAGTTGATCTGCACAATTTTGTTGTCAAAAGAAATACACTGACCGAGTTGATTCGTAAACTTTCACAAATTTACTTTTCATACAAAACAAAATTTTTCTAACATAAATATATATAAATACATATAATACAATGCAAATATAAATATATTTATAAAGATAAATTTTTCTTAAAAAAACAAGTTTATATAAATGAAATAAAATTATTTGATGTATTTAATATTCACAATTATTTCCTTTTTTAGAAATATTCACAATTATTTCACACACATATATTTATAAAGCTAAAAAATACATTAAAATTAGAACAATATAAAATTCATTTATTTTCACATTTATAATTAAATTAACACCCGTGCATGGCACGGGTTATTACACTAGTACTTATAAAAAAAATCTAGATCCTTAAAATAAATTTTATTTATCTACCTTAAAATGAACGTTAAAAGACAAAAAATAGTGGTATTTAAGATTTTGGAAAGATGAAAATCAAAGGAAAAATGTTTTACATAGACCAAAAGCAAAATTCACTTATTTTATATGGACAAAAATAGTTTTTGAAATTTTAGAGATGAAAAATAAAGAATTTTTTTTACAAAAACCAAAATCAAAACTCGCTTATTTTATAGGGCTAAAACCATATTTATGCCTAAGATATATTAAAAAATTAAAAAATATATTCTTATATGTTCATTTTGAAGATAATTCATATATTGAAAAAAAAATCTTTAAAGAACCCTTATATTACTTAATCCTCATTTTTAAATGTGATAACAATCCTGATTTTTTTTTTTTGTAATTTGTGACTTTACTGATGTTTAGTAGAGTTTAATTTTAATGTATTATTAATGTAATTTTTTTATACTACCAATTAATTAAAAATCATCTTATATATGACTTTTAAAATAATTATATTATAACAGTTAACCATCTTACCATATGTATGACAATTTACGATTAGATGGCAATATAAGAATCTGTATACTATCAGTATATTTTAATAAAATTTTATTTTTTATTTTAATTTTTAATCATTAATTATTTTAAAAAATTCTTTTATATTTAAACTTCTTTTCTTCCTCAAAATTACAAATTTAATTACTTTTAATTTTTATATTCAAATTTCTTTTTCATCTCAAATCTCATCTTACACATTTAAATCAAGTTTTTCAATTTTTGAAATATTCCTTTTTCCCATATTTAATTTATTTATATTATTTATTTAAATTTCTCTTACAATTGTAAACGTTTTTTCTTGTAATTTAAATTTTTATATATGTAGATTAGAAAAACTGCATATTATGTGGAATATTTGTTTGTTGGTTTTCACTTATTTATAAAGAGAAATTGACTTTCCTAAAATGAAAGGATATGAGACGCGAAAAAATAAAAATACATCTACCGGTAATTTAATGGTTTAATTACTCTGCAAATTCCTATATTTTTACCAAATTTTCAATTAGGTCCCTGAACTTTTATATATATTTTTTCCATTGGGTCCCTCGTCTAATTGTTGTTATGAAAAATCAACCGCAGACACTTAATTAGAGGTGCAGACAATGAAATGATGCTTCTGGAATGTGTTGAAAACACAATTGAGTCAATTGTGAGAGTTTTCTGCAAAGTTTCAACATTCTGCAAAGCCAAATAATTATGAAAGAATACCTGGGTTAAATTTACGTAGAGGTTGAAACTTTGTAGAAATATCTCAGAATTAACTCAGTTGTGCTTACAACATATTCTAGAAGCTTCAGTTCACTGTCTGCGGTTGATTTTTCATAACAACAATTAGATGAGGGACCTAATTGAAAAAAAATAAAAGTTCAAGAACCCAATTAAAAGAAAAAAAAAAGTTTAGAGACCTAATTGAAAATTTGGTAAAAGTATAGGGACATGTAGATTAACCTAATTTAAATTGATTGAACAGTGAAGGATACAGCCACCAAAAATCCAACTAGCTAGTTACAACACCAAATAAGCTGGTCCCTAAGCACAACCAATCATATCTATTCATCTTCAGTACCTACAAAGCTGGTCCCTAAGCATCACCTGCCACAGAGTAAATGCATCACATTTGTGCTCAAACTCAAAGCATACTATTTATTAAGCAGTTGTCAGAGTAAATTATTTTGATGGATATATAATATATTTACATGTAAGTGTTTTTAATGTTTTAATATTTTCTTCTAAAACATTCCTTTATTTTTTTTTCCCCTTTGAATCCTTTAGTAGAAATCTTTTAGCCACTATTTTAGCAATGAAACCCCTCTTATTATTTAATAGAAATCGAATATTATTGTATCCAGTATTAAATATAAAATTGTATAAAAGAAAATTATTATATATTTATCGTAATTTTGATTGTTTTAATTCGTGTTTTCATTTTCGCTAATTCAAGCACATAATTTTAGACTTCAACATATATGTGTACACAATAATTAGAATTATTTTGCTATTTTTTAACCTAAAAACAATTATTAAGGAATTATTAATAATTTTTCATTGAGAAACACAACAAAATCTATTTCTAATATTAAATATTCCACTTTTTAATATTTTTTTAAATTTCTTAACTATGATACAACAAAATCGTAATTAGAAATATGAAAAAGAAAAACTTAAACTTAAATCTCTTTTCAAATACGAAGACTCCTAAACCAATTGTGGCGAGTGTCTGACGCTATTTCTTCAACCTGACCACAGTGATTTAGAATAATAACTACCACGATACCCGTGCCTCCGCACGGATGACTTAGCTGCTTTCGCACGTTTATAGATAAGTAAATAATATAATATATATTTAATTTATTAAGGTCATTATTGTTAAATGAATCAATGTTTATATGGTGAGTATATTGTTTACAAAAGTCTAAACTATATTTTTTGTGGTCAGTAAGAACATAACAATAAGATGAAAACTCTTGGGTAGGAGCAAATACAATGCTAATTTGTTTATTAAAAAACATGATATAATGCAAAATAGGAGTAGCCATAGATGGAGTTCAAATTTAGTATATTACAAGCAAGAACAAAAAGACAGATAAGATAAATGTTTGTATATAATAATACAATATTATATGATAAATTGATCTAATAAAGGCATGTGAATGGATCAAAATATTTTTTTAATTTAGAAAACAAAATTAAAACCAAAAAAAAAAAATTATTAAAAGACTAAAAAGTATTTTAATCTTATCCAAATATGTAATTAATCAAAACCAACAAAAAGTATAAGTGATGACTGTGAATAGGCATGGCAACTAGGGGTGCTCATGATTTAGTTATTCCAATAATTATAACTATAACTACTAAATAACTAAATTGTAAATAGTTATTATAACTATAATTATAACTAGTTTTATATAACTAGTTATGATTTGGCATAACTAGTTATTATTTTTAAAAACTAGTTATATAACTGGTTATGAATATATAACCGGTTATATAACCAGTTATATAGCCACATAAGTATTGGGATTTGGATTAGCAAAATTGTAATAATCTGATGTAATTGCTGATGAGACCGTCATTGCAACCCACCTTGGTCAGGTGAAAATTTATTGAAGGGATGGATGTGCCTCTGTGATATAACTGCTTATGCATTGTTTTTATTTTAGCTTAATTACCAATTTGGTCCCCAAATTATTTTATTTGTGTCCCCATATTTTTAAAAACGTCAATTTGGTTCCCAAATTCTTAAAAGTGCATCAATTTGGTCATTGTCGTCAAATTGAGATTGACACCGTTAATATAAGAATTCTAGTGGTTTTCATTTGCAGATAGTGGCGATTTTTAACCGCCACTATATTTATTATTACTTTTTAAATTAAAAATATAAAAACATAAACCGTCGTCGGTCGCCATCACAACTCCGGTGACCTTTCCAACCTATGACCACCGAATCTAGTGCGTCTTGGGCCAATCTACCAATATCCAGTCATCGCACCTCAATCGGAGGTCTAACGCGCCAACACGGGCCAACTTTGTGATGCGCATATCCAGCCAAACGTCGTTGGTTTCCGGCGCGTGTCGCCTCCTTTTCCAAGCACGATTCAAACTTCGGTTGCAGCTCCTCTGCTAGCACTCTCAGTTGCACGGGGCTCCTTCACGAGAACCACCCGTCGCTAGGGATGGCAATGGGTAAGGTCCTATGATACCCGTCTCCATACACGCGTTTAAAAAAATACCTGTACCCGGCCCAATACCTGCACGGGTAGAAACTTTAATCCCCATCTCCGTACCCGCTGGGTACCTATATACCCATACCTGCATCCGCTACCCGCACTTTACTTATGTATGAAGTTAATAAATCAATAAAAAAATATACTTAAATGTAATTTTGGTCCCTCCTATTTTGCACAATTCGTAATTTTAGTCATCATATTTTAAAATAGAGACATTTGGTCTTCCTATTTTGCACAATCAGCAATTTTGGTCCATCTATAGAGACATTTAGTCTCCCAATTTTGTAAAATCCGTAATTTTAGTCCTTTCATCAAATTGAAAGCATTGACAGTTAAGAGATAAACGTTGACCTTGACATGACCCAAAGATGGTGATGTGACACGAGATTATTTATTTATTTTTAATTATTTTAAATATTGATTAATAATTATTTGTTTATCTACGTCACTAAAGCACATGTCACGTCGATTTTAATGGTTGGGGTAGTCATGAGTCCTAAAATAGAAATCACAAGTCTTAATCATTTATTTTAAACTAGTTCTACATTGTTGAAGTACATGACACGTCATAGTCAAATAAATGATATTACCTTTTTTTAAAATATATTTTTCATCAATTATTCTACTCAATATTTAAAATAATTAAAAACTAAATAAATAATCTCGTGTCACGTCACTATATTTGGACCACGTTAAGGTTAACGTTAATATCTTAATAGTCAACTCTTTCAATTTGATGGAAGGACCAAAATTACCTATTTTACAAAATTGGGAGACTAAACGTCTCTATTTTAAAATAGGGGGACCAAAATTGCAGATTGTGCAAAATAGAACCAAAATTGCATTTAAGTTATAAAAATATTAATTAAAAAAATTATTACAAATAAATTGAAAATTCACACTTAAATAATTCAAACTTAACATTAAAAGCATCCACACATAATATTAAAAATATAAAATAAAATTATGGTAAGTTATAACATAAATCTTTTACTATTAGTGTTAGTTTATGAAAAATATAAAATTATTTTTTTACAAAAAAGTATATATATAACATAATTATTTATTTAAGTTATTTTAATTATATATATGGTAGGTGCGGGGCAGGGCGAGTACTATAGTACCTGTACCCATACCCGCACCTGCAAAAAAATACTGGTAAATATTCGGTCCCGGCCCCAGTCCTAATAAGCGGGTATTTACCCGACCTGCTTGAGAATATTTTTACGGGTACCCGTAGGGTCCGAGTACACTTTGTCATCCTTACCCGTCGCGCGGGGCTCCTCTGCGAGCACGCCCATTCGTGCAAAGCTCCTCTGCGAGCACGCCCCAGTCGCGCGGGAATCCTCTGTGAGCACCCCCGTCGTGCATGGCTCCTCCGCGAGCACACCCAATGAATAATATATTTTCTGATGTAAAAAGTCAAATTGACATGCTGAATGTTCTTGTAAAAAAAAAAAAAAAAAAACAAAGCAACAATCGTGGTGCGTTACAATAAAACAATTGCAATTGAAACTCAAACTGGTTGAAGAAAAATATTACTTTATTAATGCAATTTATTTTAACAAAAGATAGAAAAAAATTAGCTTTTATATAAAAATGTTTTAATTTGCACCACTTATGAAAAAAATTAAGTTGTTTTATATGCGTAAAAAAAAGGGGGGAAGTTTTAAAACAATGGGAATTTTATCATAATTTATACTCCAATTTTAAGAAATTAACATTTTTTTAAGAGAAGAAATTAACATTTTTATGTACATTTACTTAATATATCTTGGATAAATAGTGTGCGTTATGCTTTTCTTAAGAATGAAGTAGTTACGGGGCTGCGACTACGGTGGGAAAGTAAGGCAAGTTTTCCACCGTATGTAAGTAAGCATAACCATTGGATCTAGCTATTTTTTTGATATATCGTAGGCACGCATGTATTGAAACAATCTTTATTCTTTTTCTTAAATAAAAAAAACTATTCTTTTTCATTTTTTTCTTATTTTCCCTTTTCTCTATTATCTTCTTCTATCATCCTCTTTTCGTTTTCTTCATGACCATCATCGCCGATCATCATCCGTCGTCACCGGAGAGGATTTCAGGCAGCGGCGTTTTTTTTCTCCTTTCCTTTTTTTAATCTCCTATTCTTTTCTTCCGTTCTCATTCTCTTTGACCACTGCTAGTAGATCCGAAGTCAGATCTAAAGCGGGAACCAAGCCCACCGCAACAACAACCACTCTCCTAGCAACCACCACCAATCTTCCTCTGTTGCCGCTGCTACTCCGACAGTTCAGCACATACAAGTGGCAAATCGAGAATAACACACCACGCATCAACAACAATTAGAAAAAGAACAAGAAATCGAAGAGATTACAAAACAAATTAAAAAATCAGATCCAAAATCTCGTCATTGTCGCCGCGCTCGGGAACCTCTTCGTCGACCTCCTCGCTGCAACCAGATCTGAAAAAAAATAACTAAAACCCTCACATACACTGCCACAACGAGATCTGAAAAAAAAAAAACAGAGCCATTGTTGGGGAAGGCGAGGTGAGCGGTGTGGTTGTCCAAAAACAAAGAGAGAGTCGTGCATCTGTCGAGAAAGAATGGCACAGGAAGAGGTTTTTTTTTTTTAATATAATCCAGTGTAACCATTCCTATGGTAATATCACACGTATCTCAAAAAATAACTAGATCCAATGGTTACGCTTACTTACACACGGTGGGAAACTTGCCTAACTTTCCCACCGTAGTCGCAGCCGTAGTTACGGTTGGCAATTTGATTTAATACGCGTAGGAGACGCTGAGTCAAAACTCAAGCCTTTCTATGGCTCCAGGCACATCAGCAATAACACCCTGACTTAAATTGAGAATAAATTAACATTATTTAATAGATTTTATAAGAAAGTGATCAAAATAACCAGTTATAACTGGTTATCAACTATAACTATAACTATTTTTAACTAGTTAAATAAACCAAATAACTACAATTTAATTTAATCAATAAAACAATTATACTTTTATAACTAGTTTTAGCTAACTAGATATTTTATAACTCGTTAGTTACAATTATCATTAACTAATTAATTTGAGCACCCCTAATGGTAACGGGACAAGGCGGAGACGGGTATGTCGTTTCCCGTCCCCATCCCTACACTCGTCACCGTCCCTAATCTTTGTCAGGGATAAAATTTTGTACCCACTCTCGACCCCGTTCCGGGTTGGGTATATTTGCCCCGTTCCCTTAAAATGACTACTACTTTAAAACAATAGATTTGTAGATATTTTTTTTGTCTAATATTAAATTTAAAACTAATTTTAGATTTCATTAAATTGAATAAGCCATAAAAACACAATGACTAATAACATAAACTCAACCCATTACAATAGAAAAATGTCAAGTCTCATAAAAAGATTAAATATTTTTTGAGAAAACATAATTAACTGTTTAAACTTTTCGAAAATGCAAAAAGAGTGGGAGTATTCAAACAGGAAAAATATATTTGATTATAGTTGCACAATTATTTCATATTTTATTTAAAATATTTATAAAATGGTATGAAAAATTGATGTTTAAAAATTTAAAAAGTATTTAACTTATGTTAAATTTAAATATTTTTGCAATTTTCAAATGTGAAATAATAAAAACATTCAATTATTTTACAATTATACTCTAAAAGAAAGATATTAATTTTATAATATTTATAGTTTATAAACTATAATTAAAATTAATTTAATTATGATATTATTCGATAAGTAATTATTTAAAACTATTTTTTATCAAATATATATTAAATTAATTAATTATAATATCTTTTTTATATATTTATGAAAACAATTTAACACTATTATATAAATATTAATCAATAAAATTTTTGTATATAAAATTATTAAACATAGAGTCAAAATATTATTTTGTAATAATTATATTAACTAATTAAATTTAAATTATTTTTTAGTATAAAAATTTGAACCTCATAATATGAATATTATTTCAGAAAAATATTTATTTATGAAATTATTTTATACAATTTATAAGTAAAAATGATTTTATAGGATTTTGAAGTACATAAAAGTATTGTTGAGTCTTTGGTATGCAATTGTGTTAAATATTCAGAGAATTTTTTTTTTGTCATCCACAATTATCTTGAGTAAGATTACCTTTTGTAAATGATATTTGTGGTCTCTACCAAAAAAAAATATTTTAATTTATAATATTATTTAGTCTTTGGCATATACTTGTGTGAAATACTCGAAGAGCGGGTTTTGTCGTCCATAATAATCTTGAGCAGAATTGGCTCTCGTGAATGATATTTGTGATTTCTATCGTAAAATTTAAACTAATTTAAATTATGATATTATTGATAAAGTAGTTTAAAATTATTTTATAATAAAAATATATAATATAACAATGATCTTGAGTAGGATTATCTCTCGTAAATGATATTTGTGGTCTCTACAAAAAAAAATAAAAAATATTTTAATTTATAATATTATTGAGTTCTTGGCATGTACTTGTGTGAAATACTCGAAGAGAGAGTTTTGTTGTTCATCGTAGTCTTGGGCATAATTGTCTCCCGTGAATGATATTTGTGATTTCTACCATAAAATTAAAACTAATTTAAATTATTATATTATTGATAAAGTAATTTAAAATTATTTTATAATAAAAAAATATTTAATAAATTAATTCTAAACATAGAATCAAATTTATAGAAAACATTAATTAGATTTAAATTAATTTTTAGTATAAAATCTCAACCTTATAATATAAATATTAATCAACAAAATTTTTATTTATCAAATTATTTAAATTTATTTTATACGATTTTTAAGTAAAAATAATTTTATAGAGATTTAAAGTAAAAACAAATTTAATTAATTAAATTATAATTAATCTTAATATATAATATGTAATTATATAAATTTATTATTCAATTAATATAATGATAACATATTTTTATATAACATGGAGCATATTATTATATTAAATATTTTAAAATAAATTAAACATAATTTCAACAAAATCATAATATTTTAATTTTTATAATTATATATGCTAATATAAATTATTGAATATATTTTTTTATAAATAAAGGACATAAAACAATAATATAATATAAATAAATGAGTAGTTATTATAAAAAAAATCGTGAAAGTATAAAATAATAAAAAGAAAAGAAATGAAAAAAAAATGAAATAGAGGGAAAAAGTGAAAAGGAGTTGGATAGGAGTTGTGTTTTTTTAGAAAATAGAAGAGAAAAATCTAAAAAAGTAAATGAAAAAAAAATAGAGAGGAAATAAGTGAAAATTTAGTGGTAAATTTTTTCCTAAATTGTGACGTGTTATATAAAAAATCAAGTTTTCATGTTTGTATAATATAATAGTGTATAATAAATATAAATAACTTTTTCTTTTTTATATTTTGTTAACTTTATAGTATTTTAAAATTTAATATAAACTATCTTCTAAATATGAACATGATTCTTATCAATGATAAACAATAAAATAATTTGGTTAATTCAAATAGTTTAAACTTATATTTTTTAACTAAATATGAAGATAAATTATAAACAAAAATGATAATATGATTTTATTATTTAAAACAATGATATTTAACAGTAAAAAGAGTAAAATATTCAAAGATATTGTTGAATCAATAAAAATATATATTAATAAATCATTGATTCACATTATTTAAAAATAAAAAATAAAAAAATAATATTACACAAAAAAGAAATATTTAATATAGTACATAAATAATATACAATATTATAACTATATGATAAATATAAATATGAAAGAGGAAAAAAGATAAAAAGAAAAAATAAAAGTAAGAGAGAGAAAAGTTAGAAAAAAAGAAAATATTTGGAAGAAATTTTTTTCACCTAATATTGATACGTGTCCAACCAAAATCTTCTTTTATTAAGAGTAAATAGATAAAATAGAATAGAATAGATATAGAATAGAACAATATTGTTATATATGAATATTTATAAATATACACTATTTGCAAAGATGATGTTGAATCAATAAAAATATATTTAATAAATCATTAATTTATATTATTTTGAATATAAAAATCATTTTAATAATAATAATAATAATAAAGAGTTTTGGCTAATAGAATGATAAATATTTTCTATAGGTATTTATATGAAAGAGGAAAAAAGATAAAAAAAAATAAAAAAAAAAGTAAAAAAGAGAAATTTGGAAGGAAAAAAAGTTATCTAAAATTTGATCTGTGACCAAATAGGATATTATTTTATTAAGAATAATAGATAGATTGCTATTAGATGTACCTATGTTCTTTCTTTAAAAAAAAATAAAAAAATTAGATGTACCTATGTACGATAACACCTTCCCTAGTTACCACTTACTCCATCGATACTACTGACTTCTGAGGTGTTGCGTATGTACGTAAGCTAAACACGTGGTGGTAGGTTACTTTAAATTGATAGCCTTATTCAATTAGTAGAGATAGGAGCCAAATATATGTCAAAAAAAAGATGGGAGCCAAATATAATAGCCATTAAGGTATTGGAGAATGGTATTAATTTCACTTTTGTTACACGTACTTTGTCAAGTTTACAAATTTCGTCTTCTAATTTTTCTTATTTAATTTTTTATAATTAATTTTATAAATGTGGATCAACTATTAACTTTATAATGAAGTGATAACAAAAGTAATGAGTTGGTACATTGATGTGACTTTTTTTGTTTTATCTTGATTAAAATTATGATGTAATAGTTTTAAAAGTAATGTGTCTAATTTACACTTTTGATCCTCTATATATTAACATTTTTTTAAATTTAGTTTCCTTTTTTTTAATCTACAGGTATAGGTTAATTAATAATTGTCTGTCAAATAAGTAGTAGAGATAGTAATATGATATTATAATGTGTCTTATTTACTTTATGTGACATTATGTGAGGTAAATGTCTTAGAAAAAGTTGAAAATAAAATAAAATTTTACTAAAGAAACAGAATTTTAAATAAAATTTGATAACTAGATTGTGTACCTGTGCATGCCACACATGTGAACTTTTGGGGTGTTAATTTGGAATAATTTTTTGGATGAATTAAAATCGTATGGATATTATTATATTGGTTAGAAGATATTTACTGATAAGAATATATTGTGGCAAAACAATATGAATTTATATGTATAAAATTATTTTTTATTACAAAATTAATTATATTATGATTTATATATTTAAAAATATTTATTTATTATAAGTTTAAATTAGATAAAATAAATGTTTATTCAATTCATTGTACATGTTAATATACTAGTATTTCACCCCGCGGTGCTAGGGATATTTTTGTCTTTATTTTAAAATATAGAAAAAAATAACATAAAATAAAATAAAATATTTTAAAACATATTTAAATTATTATATATTTTAATAATATAATATAAATTTATTTTAATTTTAAATAATATTTTAGATTTAAATCAACCAAACTTTATTAAGAAAATTCTCCTTTTAAAATTATTTTTATTTTTTTCAAATTAATTCAGAATATTTAATATTATATCTACAAATTAAAAAAATCTATAAAAAGTAATAAAAATGAAAATAAAAAAATAGTTAAATAAAATTATGTAAAATTATCAATGAACAATGTGAAAAATATGTGGTAATTTTGTAACATATTATCCATTTTTTATGTTATATATATATATATATATTATTTTTTTCTTTCTATCTATTAAATAGATTCATTTTTAAATTCATCTTTTTTTTCCTTGTTCATTAGTCTCTCATTTATATTTACATTTTAACTATACTTTATTTTTTTCTATACATCGTGATTTTATTATTGTTTAATAATAAAGATATTTATCTATTGTGTTTTTTTATTTAGTTAAATTTAAAAATACCTATATAATGTAAAATATAACTAGCTAACAAGTTTATCTAAACCATATGAAGGTTTTTTTTTGTCTTTATTTATATAGTTGATATTCTTAGCCTCTTATCTCTTTAAATCTATCATATTTTATTTCTACCACCAAATTGAGTTTTAATAGTTTTTAAAATTAATTATCAATAGTTAAAAATGATTTAATATCACAATTTTAATTTTTTCATTGTAAATTTAAAATATTATTTATATATTTAAATATATTTATTTTTTTATATTTTTTAATTGTATAAAAATAAACATTTATTATATGCAATGTACATACTAAATCACTGGTTTATCAACATATCGTTGGTCTAGGTGAAACTCAGCTTAGATCCCTTAAGCAAAATTTAAAGTCCAAACTTGTAAATGGAAAGAAAGACTCCTTTAAGAATGGTTAGTCAAGTTTATCAATAGAGATTAACTATTGACAAAATCGATAAATACTTTGTACCAATAACTCAGTAAAAAAAAACTAAATTACTTGTTCATATAGTTATAATTCAAATACATAATTTTGTATCTATTTCTATATCACATTTTTTTTTGTGCATTGCCCAGGAGTATCCCCTATCGAACATGAGGACTAATCTCTTTCGGGGGTATGATAGACACCAAATAGGTGAGCATCTCCTCCCAGCTTGAGTTTTCTGCATTCTCAAGAGCCGGGATTCGAACCTCAGCCACTTGGTTAAGTGACGTGAGTCCCTCGCCACTCGCGCCAATCCAAGTTGGTACTATATCACATTCATTATTTGGTTCTATATCACATATTCATTTATACTAAAGCAATTATTTGATATTTTTTCTCATCCATTATTAATTATTTTTTTATACAACGAAAGTAACGAGGTTTAAATTTAAGATATTATATAAATTTTTCAAAAAATTGACTATATTTAACTAATCCTAGTAAATCTAAATTTTAATTGATTATTAAGTCTTCTTTAGGTTTTTGACTTTTATTTTTTTTATTTTAAAGTGTAAGTATTGAAGTAAGAGAGGAAATAACTCTTTGGTAGAAAATTAAACATTTCACATATCTTTTTTTTTTAGTGCAATAGGTAAAATAAAATTTAAATCTAAAATCCCATGCAAACTAATCAAATTATCCCATCAATAGGCGTGAGTTTATTTAATTTGTATTCCCACTTGACTACTTGAGGTAAACATTTCATATAACGTCACCTTCAATTTTCAAAAATTTAAACCCGTGAAAATATTAAAAAAACTTTTAATTTATTTACACCGTGGGTACTACTCCTCTAGGCAAAAAAAATAAAAGGTGATAACTGATAAGTGATAAGTTATTGTACGAACTGCACTAACCATGCCGAAGAAATATGAAATTGAAAAGAGCAGCATGTGAGACACAAAAGATATTTGTGGGGCTTGTTTTGCGGTGAACCCCAAAAAATCTTCAACTACTTTATACCGTTACCATAAATCAAATTAACAAAATAAAATATAAAAATAACCAAAAATATCTTCTTTAGAAAAAGCTCGTGTACTCATGTCAATGATTTTTTTGTAGAAAAAAAAGTACATATTTTGATAAATAAGAAAAAACTTGTAATTCTTCATAAACAAGTATGCCATACTTGTAACTAATATCTACTTATTTAAGCGATAAATAATTTATTTTCCCTTAAACAAAATTTGAGATTTAAATTTTATGTATTCAAAATAAGTATTAAAAGAAGTTTGTTCCTTCAAATTATTCAACTTTGATATAATTTGCTAAAAGCAAAGATTTAATTTTTGAAAAATGCCGTATACGTAAAGGGTCAAGTCAATAAACTCAATAAGGTAGGTAGTGTATTTTAGACATTTCTTACCTTATCACATAACGCGATAATACGCATGCCAGGTAGAGACGGGTAGACATCTAACATTGCATTCACGGACATCTACGTGTATTTTTGCATACGCGGTGCGATAATGCAAAATTGATTTTTTTTTTTTTTCATGGTTGCACTGAAACAATCCTTGGTTGCTTTTACTTTTTCAATTATCCATTATGATTTTGGCTGCTTGAATTGATTATACAAGATATCCAAACACGTACTAACACTACTTACTCAGAATTAAAAAAACAAACACTACTTACCATGTTTGGTTTAACATCAGCACAACGTAGATCCACTTCTGCGTTAACTTTTCGACGTCAAAATACTGAGAAACAAACGTATTAGACTTGCAACCGTTTGTTTTACTTTAAAAATTAAAAAAATATTCATTTTTTTATGAACGCAGATTATCCTCAACATATGTTTGTTTTCTTTTAAGTAATGTCTAGCAGTAGATTTTGAAAAGAAAAGGAAAATAGGGATGAAAATCATATTTTGAATAGATTTTTTTACTTTGAAAATTAAAAAATATTCGATTTTTCTCTTTTGAAATAATATTTACATTGACAATGTAAAATAATTTTACACTGTCATCTAATTATAAACCACCATTTATCATAAGTTTGTTGACTTTTATAAAATTATATTAAAGATCATACAAACCGTGATTTGTGATTGGATGACAGTGTAAAACTGGTGCATCACTATTAAACTCATTTCCAAATGTATATATAATTATCAAATTAATGAAAGTCCTATTTAGATAAAATTTCTTAATAAATACTTATAAAAGAAAAAATAAGATGATAAAATAAATTAAAATTTTCTCATAAGTTAAATTTGACTTATAAAAATTGAAATCATTTTTTGAAGAAACTAAATAAAAGAGTTTTTATAAATTAACTTTATGTATAACTTTTTCTGTAAATACTTATTGAGAAGTATCTAAACAGGACCTAATTGCCTTTCAACTTCATTTTTATAAGGCTTAATTATTAAATTAGTTCCCAAATTATTTAAAATGCATCAATTTAGTCCTCAAATTTTAAACGTTTCAATTTGGTCCTTAAATTATTAAAATTGCATCAATTTGGTCTTTAAAACTCTCCAATTTAGTCAACGAAAAGAACTTAATTGATGCAATTTTAACAATTCAAGGACCAAATTGGAGCATTTTAAAATTTGGGGACTAAATTGATGCATTTTTAATAACTTGGGGGACCAATTTGGTAATTAAGTCTTTCTATAAACATTCACGACGTATTTTCTGTCTATATATACTACCAGAGCTCAATTTCAATCTCATATTCCCATTCTCTTTTGGCACTCAAACATCTATACTATTATATAAAAGGGATACCACTTTCAATAACCATCTCTTGGTCTTCACTTTTTTAAGACAATTTTACCCATATTAATATTACATATTATGTAGCAATCAATCTTATGTGTCTATTTTTTTTTTTTTTTGGTTTTAGAATCCTTCTCACTTATAAGGAACTTGTATATTACAGTAATATATATATATATATATATATATATATATATATATATATATATATATATATATATGAGGAGGGATCCACTTACTCCAAAAGTAAGTATAAGAGATTTACTTTTCATCCTCACCATTCATTTTTTTGAAAACTTATGGTTGTAATGAGTAACTAATCTTAACCATTTTCAAGAAAATGAAAGATGAGGATGAAGAGTAAGTCTCTTGTCTTGGAATAAGTGGATCCCTCCTCTGTTTATATAAATAAATAGATAAATATATATATATATATATAAATTAAAGAATATATTGATAATGTTAGGTGTAGGATTGTCTGACGTTTTGATTTGGATGAAAATAAATATATAATGAAAAATTGATCATGTTTATTGAGTGGATAGATAAGTGATGAGAGGGGTAGTTTTTTTTTTTTTTTTTTTCTTATACTTGATGAGAAGGGAAACCTCCCTGGAACTTTCAATTCATAGTATATGGAAGTTTCAAAAGTTTCTTAAGAGGATTTTAAAATTTTTCAAATATTTAATAAAAGAAAATTTTATTGCTTAATATATTATTTTAATTTCTCCTTCTCTTTTATGTTCTGTTGACTCTTCTTTTCTCTTCTTTCTAACACTCTAGCATACCCCACATGATGGTCTATATCAACTTTGAAACGTGATAATAATAATAATAATAATAATAATATCTCATTTCTTTTCTTTTATTTTCCCCATTAAAGAAAATACAGATGACACGCGACCTTAGCTTTAGCTAATAATGATAACTTGTCCTTGTAAAAGCTCAAAGGCCGTATTGGCCAATGGCCAATGCTTATCTGGTTTGGGGAGTACCTCGTACGGATAAACTACAAGACACACCCCTCTCATCGTTTATAATATTAATTATCGAATATATTATATTATTATATCGAATTATCGATGGCATAAGCGCCTATAAACTCTTATAGGTGATAACTGATACGTTGATATCTGTTCTGATGCACCACGTGTCCACTACACAACTTAAATTGATTTTAATATGCAAGCTTTTGTCGAGTAATAATGCCCCATTTTCATATTCTTCTTAAGTGGGTGAGTAGAATATGTTTTCCAAGATCTAGTTGCATCCCCCTTTTCTCAATAATTACATTAAAGAAATGGCCTTATATCATTATCATGCTTTGTTTCTTCCCTCGTCTTGCAATTTTCATCTCATCAACAATGCCAGATAGTGGAAAGTGTAGCTCCTAATGAGACGGCACTTGTTCTCTCTCCCATCCTTGCTTCATTAAACTATCACTATTAAGGATGTATTATTGTAGGAATATTTTTAAATATAAGCAATATACGAAAATAAAAATTTAAAATACATTGATATTAAAAAATATATATATATATAATTAATTTTAAAATTAAAATATAATAAATACTTGACTGCGGCAGACCCAAAGGAGTTTTGCATATTGAGAGAATCGAATACGGTTCTTCTGCTAAATAGATCGTTCTGTTAGAATTTTCTTATGAATTTATGTGGGCTACAATTAATTATAATATTTTGTTTTGCCAAAAACGGACTAATATTATGATCCATTTGATGATACTTAAGTCCACTAATAATGTGATTGATTTTTACGGGCTTTGTACACCTAATTTTGATCAGTGTGAGAAACAGTGTGGGCCGAACCACTAGGCCCATAATGGGAGGTGCCTGGAATCAATAAATAGAGAGGCTAAGTCCCCTTTGCCGTCACGTCATTCAACTGCTCACTAGGGTTTGCCCCATTGAGAACTCTAGAACGTGGAGCGTGTGATTAGGCAAAGGAAGACTTGGCTTTCGGATTTCTGAAGGTTGCGCAACGCACAGACAATTCTCATCACTCTTAATCATGTCTTCAACAAGTGAGTAAATTTCTATCTATTTATCGGTGTTCTAAATTCATATAAATTGTGCCGTTCTTGGTAAAATATTTATCTTACATTTGGTATCAGAGCCTACTTTATATGATTTAGGACCTGATTATATTGTGCCCTTTTATTTAATAATTTCGTGGTAACCAATTTATGCTGATTGTTGTTACGTATTCATGATAATTGTCTTCAACAATGTGCGAATTATTTTGACAGTGTTTCTTTTGAACCTATTGCACGTTGCGATGACCATTATGCTAATGCTACATCAAATTTATCGATTTTAATTATTATATTGTTAAGTATCCTGGTTTTCTTTCTGCGCACGTATTCAGCGAGTTTCAATTTTAATTTGAATGGGTATATTGATACTGGATGTCATGAATAACGGTCTGTGACTGTTGTTGGCTATAGTATACTACTAGTGTATGTAAGTTTGATAAAAATGTAGTTCTTTTGAAGCGTGGTTGAATTTGCTGCTTCTGTTTTTTCTCCCTTTCTGTTTCGACGATAACAACAGCGTTTTGTAGATATGATTCACGTGATTTTGCCTTTCAGAAGTGCTCTGCCCTATGTTTTCTATCATTGCTTTGTTTTTAAGATAATAAGATAATACTTTTGTTTATTTGGCATTATCTTATTTTTTTTAAGATAATAAGATAATAATATTAGCCTGATATTTTGATCAAATATTTTTTTTTAAGATAATAAGATAATACTTTTGTTTATTTGGCATTATCTTTTTTTTTTTAAAGATAATAAGATAAGATTAGATAGATCAAATATTTGAAAGGAAAAGATAAGATAAATCTTTCCCAAACATCTTTTATCATTCAATTGCAATATTTCTTTAAACATATAATTGTATATTGATCTTATGTTTTAAGTTTAATTTTGATTATTTACTTTCCGCTGCTATGAATATTATTAATATTTATCTATTTAGATTTTATTTAATATTAGAATGCTTTATCACTGTTTAAGTATAAAACATATTGGGAATGCTCTTGATAATTGATTTTTGACCAGTAAGGATGCTCTTTTAATGCATTTGCCTATTGACTGGATCATGGTTTTGGACAAGAGAATATTGATTCCTGTACGAGAATTTTCATGGGTTAGTATGAGTCGTTACCTCCAAAGTGGAACCACTTGTATTGGTTCATGGAATTTTTTTTGTATTTTGAGGAATGCTTTTGATCTTTGCATGCGATTGCCTGCCCAAAGGGGGTTGTTGTATGTTTGGATTGAGAGTGGAGAATGGATGGAGTTATTGGGGAATGCACCAAGTTGAGAGATTTGTCTGCCCAAAGGGGATAATTTTCTGAACTTTGTGTGTGCTCATGGATTAACCCATCTGAGGTTTTGACCTAGGTTGTAACCTTGGTTTGTGCATTCTGCCCAAAGGGGAATGTGTTATTATACTGGCCTCACCTTGATAGCTTGTTTCATTTTCAGCTATATCTTGTCTTGTATGTCCTAATGCATTCTTGTTTTGACTTAACAGTGAACTTTTCTATGAACAACTGTTCTGCTTCCATTGAGATCTTGAATGGATCAAATTATGGCAAATGGAAGCAAGATTTGGAATTCTCTTTGGGAATTTCTGATCTTGATTTAGCTTTACGTGAGGAGAAGCCTGTGATTAATGCGGAGAGCACACCTGAACAGAAGGAACTTTTGGCTAAGTGGGAGAGGTCTGATAGGTTGAGTCTGATTGCTATCAAGAGGACCGTTTCTGAACATCTTCTGAGTGGTCTGCCAGAGAAAGGGACGGCTAAGGAGCTCCTTGACGCTCTGGGGGAGAGGTACCGGGTATCTGACAACGCTGAGTCTGGATGTCTAATGAAGTAGTTAACGGACATGAGATATGATAATGTTGGGGGCGTAAGGGAATTCATTATGAAGATGGTTCACATCAAAACCAAGCTGAAATCTCACGAAATTGTCCTTAATGAAAGGTTCATTGTCGAACATGCCTTAAATTGCCTACCCGCTGATTTCACACAAATTAAAACTGCCCACAATACCCTTGGTCAGAAATGGACTGTGAATGACCTTATTACCAAGTGTGTCGCTGAGGAAGAGAAACTCAAGAAAGAAAAGAGTGACATAACCCTGTTATCTGTCCATGGCAAACCCACTTCTGGCAAGGGACACTGGAAAAATACAAAGAGTGCATCTAATGCTTTTCATAGATATCGAGGTTCAGGAAAACCAGGTAAGGGTCAGCACCTTTAAGAAGGGTATTTGGTGCTTCTGGTGTAAGGAGAAGGGGCACAAGAAAACTGATTGTGGAAAGTTCAAGGCTTGGCTAGAGAACAAGCAGAAATCAGGAGGTAATAACTTAGTTTTTGTTTGTCTTGAGTCTAATCTAGTTGATGTTCCTATAGATTCTTGGTGGCTTGATAGTGGTTCCACAACCCATATTGCTGTGTCTTTACAGGGGTTCAAAAATCTGAGGGAGCCCAGTCTGAGGGAAAACAAGCTAAGGGTAGGAAATGATCTCGAAGTCTTTGTGGAGAAAGTGGGAGACGTCAGCCTAGTTTTAGCTTCTGGTTTTGAATTGGTTTTGAAGGATACCTTTTATGTACCTTCTTTTAGGAGAAATTTGATTTCTGTTTCTTGTTTAGACAAACTTGGTTTCAGTTTTACTTTTGGTGATAGGAAGATAAATCTGATGTTGAACTCCCAAATTATTGGTTATGGATCTTTAGTTGATGGTTTATATAAATTGTCTTTGGACTGTGATAATATTTCTTCATCCCTGGTCGTTGAGAATTCTGTTGCTAAAAGGTCTAAAATTGAGGAAAAATCCTTCACATTGTGGCACAAGCGCTTAGGTCATATTTCTAGGGAAAGGGTTGAGAGATTGTCAAAGGCGCATATTCTACCTTCCTTGGATTTTGATGACTTGGGTACTTGTGTGGATTGTATAAGGGGAAAGTTCACTAAAACCAAAAAGAAAGGTGCAACTAGAAGTTTAGATCTCTTAGAGATCATTCATACAGACATTAGTGGGCCCCTAACTCCTACAATTTGTGGTAACAAGTTTTTCATTACATTCATTGATGATTTTTCCTGATATGGCTATCTTTACTTGATTAAAGAAAAGTCTGAAGCACTTGAAAAGTTCAAAATTTTTAAAATCGAAGTGGAAAAGCAATTGGGAAAAATAATCAAGATTGTAAGGTCTGACCGTGGTGGAGAGTTTTATGGTAAATATGGTAGCACAGGACAGCATATGGGACCGTTTGCCTTATACTTGCAAGATTGTGGAATTGTTCCACAATACACCATGCCTGGGACTCCTGAACAAAATGGTGTAGCCGAAAGGCGCAATAGGACACTCAAAGATATGATGAGAAGCATGATGAGTAGATGTAACTTGCAGGAATTTCTGTGGGGTGAAGCCTTGAAAACATCCCTTTACATCCTAAACAGAGTTCCTAGTAAATATGTTCCTAAAACACCTTTTGAACTTTGGACAGGAAGAAAACCTAGCCTGAACCATCTTCGAGTTTGGGGTTGCCCAGCTGAGGTCAAAATTTATAATCCCTTGTAGAAAAAGACGGACCCCAAGACGAGTCGTTACTTTTTCATTGGATATCCAGATCGCGCTAAAGGATACAGGTTCTTCTGTCCTGGTAAGGGGAGCAAAATTGTAGAGTCCATGAATGCTAAGTTTTTGGAGCTTGATGTGGCAAATTCTATTGTTCCATCTGATGATATTGATGCTGAGTCGCCTGAGACTGTTTCTTTACCACTACCTGTTCCAGTTGTTAGTGTTTCGAGTGTTGTTCCGATTGAGACTGGGGATCTGATCGTCCCAACTGAGACTAGCGTCCCGATTGTTCCAGTTGAGACTGTAGTTGAGACAGAGGATATAGTTGGCTCCCAGGCCAATGACGTGTTCGATCCTCCTACCGTGGATGAAATTCCACAACCAGTTGAGCAGGTTCCACAGGTTCCTTTGAGGAGGTCAACTAGAGAGAAGAGACCTGCTATTAGTGATGACTTTCAAGTCTATCTTAGTGAGGATGCGTATGACATTGGAGATATTGTTGATCCAAAGAGCTATCAGGAAGCCGTTTCTTGCCCTCAGTCATATATGTGGAAGCATGCAATGAATGAAGAGATGCAGTCTATGTCAGTTAATGGAGTATGGGAGCTTGTTGAGTTGCCTGAGAATTGTGAAGCAATAGGTTGTAAATGGGTCTTTAAGACAAAGAAGAACTCAAAGGGTAACATTGAGAGATTTAAGGCCAGACTAGTGGCAAAGGGTTTTACGCAGAAAGAGGGCATTGACTTTAATGAGACCTTTTCGCCTGTATCTACAAAGGATTCTTTTAGAATCATCATGGCCCTTGTAGCTCACTTTGATTTGGAGTTGCACCAAATGGATGTGAAGACAGCTTTTCTGAATGGTGATTTGAGTGAGACAGTATACATGCAGCAACCTGAAGGTTTTCATATTGGTGGTAATAAGGACTTGGTTTGTAAACTGAATAAGTCAATTTATGGCTTGAAACAAGCTTCTAGACAGTGGTACCTAAAATTTGATGAAGTGGTGACTTCTATGGGATTTGAGGAGAATAAAGTTGATCAATGCATATACCTCAAGGTCAGTGGGAGCAAATTCATCTTCCTTGTATTATATGTGGATGATATATTGTTGGCTTCTAATGACCTTGGCATGCTGCATGAGACAAAGCAAATGCTAGCAAGATCTTTTGACATGAAAGATCTTGGTGAGGCCTCTTTTGTGTTGGGGATTGAGATTCACAGAGATAGATCACGTCATACACTCGGGTTATCTCAAAAGGCTTACATCAATAGAGTCTTAGAGAGATTCGATATGCAGAATTGTAAACCTGGAGATGTTCCAGTTGTGAAAGGTGACAAATTCAACAAGGATCAATGTCCTAAGAATGAGATTGAGCGAGTAGAGATGAGCGAGAGACCTTTTGCGAGTGCCCTGGGCAGCCTCATGTATGCTCAGGTATGTACTAGGCCTGACATCGCTTTCATAGTTGGCGTTCTTACTAGATACCAGTCGAACCCTGGGAGTGATCACTGGATAGCTGCTAAGAAGGTGATGAGGTACCTTCAGAAGACTAAGGAGTATATGCTTGTGTATAGGAGAGTTGACAACTTGGAGGTCGTAAGGTACACAGATTCAGATCTTGGCGGGTGCCCCGATGACAGTAAATCGACTTCTGGATACATCTTTATGATGGCCGGGGGTGCGATATCCTGGAAGAGTAAGAAGCAGACTCTTGTTGCCTCTTCCACTATGCAAGCAGAGTTCATTGCTTGTTTTGCTGCCGCTACTCATGCTGTTTGGTTAAGAAACCTTATGACAGGACTTCGTATTGTGGACTCCATTGCTAAGCCACTGAGGATTTTCTGTGATAACAGTGCTGCGGTGTTTTATACAAAGAATAATAAGACCTCTAGTGGATCTAAGCACTTGGAGTTGAAGTACCTGACTATCAGAGATCTTGTGAATGATGGTTCCATAGTTGTAGAGCATGTGGACACATATTCCATGCTGGCTGATCCCTTGACCAAGGGACTTAGTGATAAACCCCTCACATGGATCCAAAATTTCAACATCAATTTTCAGAAAATTGGAAACACAAAATTGAATCAAAAATTAAAAATGGAAAAGATTAGGGATGAAGAACAACGCCACAATTCAAGGTGAATTGATAAGTTGAAAGGAGGATTCGCCACTTGAATTTAGCAACTCAAGATAAGAATCATAAAAGTGCATTCAAGAACCTAGAGAGAGTTCTCACACACAAAGTGTCAATTTCTTACAAAATGAGTCTTAGCCTTCTCCAAGTCAAAGCTAGGCTATTTATACCATGGGCCTAAAATAAAACACTAAAAAGGAAATAGGCCCAATAAGTCATAGTTTAGAACAGCCCATAAAACTAAAACAAAGTCCAACTAAAAATGACACATAATATCCTATTCTATTATTTGGCTCAAATTAAGCCACTTCAAGTCCAAGCCATCCACTCCATGTTCCCCAAGTGTGTTGAGCTTTCTCTTGAGTTCCTCTTCAAGCTTCTTGGACCTTGATCTAGTCAAAGGGCCCATCACTTCAAGCTCTTCCATAGGTGGTCCTCCATGATAAACCCCTCACATGGATCCAAAATTTCAGCATCAATTTTCAGAAAATTGGAAACACAAAATTGAATCAAAAATTAAAAATGGAAAAGATTAGGGATGAAGAACAATGCCACAATTCAAGGTGAATTGATAAGTTGAAAGGAGGATTCGCCACTTGAATTTAGCAACTCAAGATAAGAATCATAAAAGTGCATTCAAGAACCTAGAGAGAGTTCTCACACACAAAGTGTCAATTTCTTACAAAATGAGTCTTAGCCTTCTCCAAGTCAAAGCTAGGCTATTTATACCATGGGCCTAAAATAAAACACTAAAAAGGAAATAGGCCCAATAAGTCATAGTTTAGAACAACCCATAAAACTAAAACAAAGTCCAACTAAAAATGACACATAATATCCTATTCTATTATTTGGCTCAAATTAAGCCACTTCAAGTCCAAGCCATCCACTCCATGTTCCCCAAGTGTGTTGAGCTTTCTCTTGAGTTCCTCTTCAAGCTTCTTGGACCTTGATCTAGTCAAAGGGCCCATCACTTCAAGCTCTTCCATAGGTGGTCCTCCATCACTTAGGCCTGTTGTTTTCAAACGACATGTTGAAAACATGGGCATTGTGAGTTCTTTTGATATGCTTGGGTAGTGGGAGTTTTAGATTTATGTTATTTCCTTTTTCTTTTTTATAATGTTCGATCCTTATTTTGAATTTTGGGAATTGTGTATTGATGACATTTTACATTTGATTTGATGAATAAATGATTAGATGAATTTCATTATGATATCTTTTGTATGTGTATATCAAATGTAATAATATTAAAGCTCGGTGTTGTTGGGGTCACTATGCCGGTGATCGACACCAAGGTTGGAGCTGAGGCATAATAATATTAAAGCTCGGTGTTGTTGGGATCACTGTGCCGGTGATCGACACCAGGATTGGAGCTCAGGCATGATGGTTTCCAAGTAAACCATGTAATTTCTCTGGCTTTCAAGCACTTGAGAGAAATTGAGGACTGACGAAGAAAATGGCGGTATGGCTTTTAATCACATTAGCACGTCATTTTCTTGCTACACTCCACATTGATGACTAGTCGACAAAGTCGGTAATTTTTGTAACCATGGAAGGTGTTGCGTCAATAAGGGATGCAATTACCGCCATGATTCGGTGTTACATGGCTTTTGTTGGATGGAGTCTTAATTAGGTGTTATATCTTGGGATCATATGTTTTGTGGCCACAGTATGTTATTAGCCCGAGAGTCGTTTTCGAAAATGTTTTAAAATCAAAGATACATAATTAATTTTGCCCAAGTGGGAGAATGTTAGAATTTTCCTATGAATTTATGTGGGCTACAATTAATTGTAATATTTTGTTTTGCCAAAAACGAGCTAATATTATGATCCATTTGATGATACTTAAGCCCACTAATAATGTGATTGATTTTTACGGGCTTTGTACACCTAATTTTGATCAGTGTGGGAAATAGTGTGGGCCGAACCACTAGGCCCATAATGGGAGGTGCCTGGGGTCAATAAATAGAGAGGCTAAGTCCCCTTTGCCGTCACGTCATTCAACTGCTCACTAGGGTTTGTCCCATTGAGAACTCTAGAACGCGGAGCGTGTGATTAGGCAAAGAAAGACTTGGCTTTCGGATTTCTGAAGGTTGCACAATGCACAGATAATTCTCATCACTTTTAATCATGTCTTCAACAAGTGAGTAAATTTTTATCTATTTATCGGTGTTCTAAATTCATATAAATTGTGTTGTTCTTGGTAAAATATTTATCTTACTCGTTCCCCCACATGTGTACGCAGTGAGGTCTTATATCGCTGCGTTAATCGTATGAATTTAAGATGTGTTAATATATAATAATGTGTTATTTTATGAAAATAAACTAAAAAATTAAATTACTTTTAAAAATGAACTCTCAAAGACATAGATGGTTACTGACTTGTTTTTTTTTAATAATAAATAAAACTTCAATTGGATGATAAGTTATAGCATTTTAAGGAAAGGACATTATTCGAGTAACTTACAATAATATGAAAATATCATCACTTATCAATGAATGTCCACTCCACGTGCAAAAATCAAATAAAGACTTTCTGCCGACATCAAATTGAGCCAATTGCATAAACAATTAATGAATTCTTTTTCTTTTTAAACTAGAAGAAAGTTTAGACAAGGAAAAGGTTCGGTTCTACGCAATGGAATTTACGACGACGAGGTTATATATCATTAGTTAGGATAATTAAAAAGGTTAATGTTGTTTATCCAATAACTTATATAATAATGTTTTTTTATGTTTATTTTTTATCACATTATTTATTATATTTTATATTTCTTTCTTCTCTCTTAATTGTAAAGTTGATGTACAAATAACATTTTTCTCTTTTTTACATCTCTACTAACGAGTTGGAAGCTCAAATAATTTGATAACGAAATTAAATTTGGACGGGTGTAAAATGATACTTTGATGTGATAAAATTATTTGCTAATTGAATTATTTACTCTTGTGTAAAAAAAAGTTAAATTATTATTACTACTATTATTATTATTATTGCTGCTGTTGTTATTTGAAATAGGATAACTTTCGTACATGCTTTTTTTTTTTTCATATAATTACACGTCTTTTGTGACACATATTTTTGAGTTTTCATTCTAAATCAAATTAATATTTTTTAATTAGTTATTTTAGTCTAAGGATTTTTTTGCTTTTTTAATCAATACTATTTTTTTTTTCAATTAACATTAGTCAGAATTAGGATGTTACAAATTACCGTTAAAATATTTTTCTAATAAATTAATCAAAATTGTTAGATTAAAAAAAAAAAACTAAAAGCTTCAACTAAATTGACATTCTCTTAAACATTTTTATTTATTTTTATATTTTACTTGTATTTATAAATACTTGTAAAAAATATATGAGATACTTGTTAGTATCAAAATAATTGTGTGAATCCATTCTTATATAAGTGTTGGGAAATCAAGGGGATAAAATATCATGGAGATCTTCATCAATGTGTTACGAGTATACCACACAAGTGAACTTGATACCACCTTTAACCTAAAACCTTAAGACATTAGGCGGGTGCGTATTTGTCGTATGCTTCGAAGCCTTGGCGTGGCGTGAATGTTTTGGTTGGACATTTCGAATTATATGATGTAGTGTAGGCTGATGTTTACGCTGATATTTATGTGTTGAATCTTCTTATATGCATCTCATGATTATATATGTTAAGATTCATTAACATTTGATTTCATAATCATGTGTCCTGTAAACCACTGTAGGCGTTATACTTCCTGTATGTTGGGGGGGGGGGGGAGGATTCTGTACTACTACAGGTGTATTGAATCTGTACTTGTATGTATTAACAATAGCACTTCTTGTGCAATTAATAAATCTTGTTGCTGATAAAAAAAATGTTGCTCAACTTGTCCATTTCTATTTAATGTGAAACTTCACCTTCATACTTAAATTTCAATAATTTCCCCCCTCAAGTGTGAGTCTCTTCCACATGGTAGTTCTCCCTCTGACCCTTAGAGCTTAATCATGGTTGTCACTATGCTCTCCGCTATTAGGCCCTTAAAACTTAGCCATTGCCGCCAACATGCTCTAGATACTTGCATTGCCGCTCCACCGTTTCACGGCCACCTAGCCTTTTTGTTACCAGGAAGACTTTCAATCTCCATATATAGACCCACTGGCAAGAAAACTTTCAATACAAAGGGATACCCCATGTTTCCAACAATAATAATTTTAAATCCTTGTTTTTGTGAGTAAGATAATCTCTATATATTTCTTCTCACATAATCACATATCTTTCTCATTTTATATTATGACACATGTTTTTTGAACTTTCACATTAAACCAAATCCATTTTTTTTTCTTTTTCTATTGAGTTAGCTATTTAATCAAAAGAACTTGTGATTTTCTTCAATTTTTAATTAATATTAATTTTTTAATTAACTTTAGGGGTATAATAAGATATTTATTAAATAATAATTTCAATAATATTCTTCTAATTAAATTAATTTTTATATTTTTTAAAACTAAAGGCTTCAAAAAGTTTGTTTATTTATATTTATATTTATATTTAGGGGTATAACGAGATATAATTTATTTATATTTGTAATTACTGGTTTATAATTATATGTGAATTAAATTAAATTAAATTATTTTTTATTTTATATTTTTAGTATTACTTGTATTTATAATAATCATACAATATATGAGATACTTATTAGTGTAAAATGTTCTTTGTGTGTTTGATAATGAAAAACCAACATAATCCAATTTATTATTTTGTAACAAAAAATCTACTTTTTATATTATACTATATATTCAGGTATCTGACTGGTTAAAAAAAAAGTATCTGTAGTAACAAATAAAATTTTAAATTTATTTAAAATTTAGTATGCATAATGGTTAAAATAAAATCAATAATTCACAGTTAAATTTATATTTCACAAAAAAAGTTAATCTTAGAATAAGTAAATCCTCACCTACACTCACACACATTAACACTTTTGTAATATTTAAAAATAAATAAATCTAGAAGGCTAATTTAATGTACTTGTGTATCCGTGTGGCGAAGGACCCAAAAGGGTGTAAAATGCTTTTGTTGGTGACATGGTAAAGAAGATGAATTAAGGCAGAAAACTTACTACTTTGGAAACAAGAACAACGTAAGCACATGGTTTCTCTTGTCGAGAGGGATAATGTATTGTGTTGACACATATTTAATGGGCCATGGAAGCATTGATACAAGGCAAGCTTTGTTGGAGAATAAGTTAATTATAGTTATATAGTCGGACTCGGCATTATGGCATGACGAATTTGCTATAACTTAGTTTAGTTGGAGGGGAGAAAAAAGTGAAAAAAAGTGACAATTATAGAATTTTATAAGATGATAATTGTACCTAAACTTCTGTTGCCCTTTATACAAATTGGGAAAATGCAGATCTTATATCTGAAATGAACCCAGAAATATAAAGGAACCAACATGCAACACAGGGCCAACACTAATAAAGTAATTCCACTTTCCATCGTGATGCAACAGATAGCCACATATCCCACCAATAAAAGAAGAATGTCACTAACTGGTGGACAGAGCTTTCTTTTTGATTTTTTTTTTGTCATGCTAATTAAACTATAATAACTTTGTTTTCCTTGCAATAAAAGTACGGGGAAAATATAACGCCGTTTAGGTGAATTAAAGTACCTCGTACATACATCATATATAGGTGTCGTTGAATTTGTATTTATAAATATGCACTAAGTATAAAATTGCATTTCTAATAATTCTTTTGTTGCTCCTGAAAAAAATAATAATTCTTTTGTTGTAGTTTGATAATGCTTGAATCAATTTAAGTATATCTTGATTTTTTTTTTTTGTCATTTAGCTGGATCTTATAAATTTCTCGATAAACACTTGTAAAAAAAAGAGAGGATAATATAGATTAAATTAAATTTCTTTTATAAGTTAAAATTAATTTATACATAATTTAAATAAAAGACTTTTTATAAATTAACTTTTGCATAGGTTAATTTTAACTTATAAATATATATTTTTTATTTTTTTCTTCGATAAACAGTATTCATTTAAAAATTTATCCAAACAATATTTTAGTGAAAGACATATTTCAATTTTAGTCACTCACAATAAGAATAAACCATATCCAACATATTTATCGAGTAAAAGTAGGGTTGGCAAAACGGACCAGCCCGGCCCGTTTTGGCCCGGCCCGCCTGTGGCTCGCCGAAAACGGGCCGGGCCGGGCTGGCCCGCCTAGCTGCGGCGGGTTGCTGGTCCTGGCCCGTCCCGCCTTAGAGCGGGCTGACGGGCTGGCCCGCCAGTTTTTTTATTTTTTAATTATTGTAAATAAGATATAAATAAAATGATCTTGTATCACTTGTATCATAAGAGGACAATAGAGAGTATTTTTGTTACTGTGAAGTGTGAACACAATTAAAAATAATTGCAATATTGTTTCATTTTCTTCAATAAATCACAAACTAATAGTCTTTTAACACCACAAGTTTAATATCATCATGAATAACATCTTAAAAAGGCTTACCACAAACTAATAGTCTTTTAAAAATATATCACAAAATATTAATAGTCCCTAATAACTTATATTATTTTTTATATATTAATTAAAAAAAAAAAAAAAAGGCTGGCGGGCCGGTCCGCCCCGCCCCGCCTGTGGCCCGGTGGGTTGGCGGGCCAGGCGGGGCGGGCCAAAGCGGGTCGGCGGGCTGCAAACCCCACCCCGTCCCGCCAAAGTGACAGCGGGCTGGCGGGCCGGCCCGCTTTGCCATCCCTAAGTAAAAGGAAACAAGTTTTACCCTTCCAAAAATATTTCGAGGCCAAATAGTGGATACACTGCCAAGCTTGCATTTTCCATTAACCCAACTAAGAATATCGTCATTGGAAATAAAAGGGTTTTTTTTTTCTTCTATTCATGTAAAAAAGTCGATTTGGGTTACTCAAATAAATAATATGGCAAATGGGTTAGTTGAGTATTTGTTTTAGTTTTTTGTTCTATTCACGTAAATAAGTCCAATATTGGATCGGGGCTCCTTCGAAAGAAACAAACCCGCTCCCGGTTCTATATGAAAACCATATTTCATTGAAGTTGTAGCATTGTCTGCATTGACAATAGCTTTCCAATGGTGAACTTGAATTGGTAGCGGTGCAACTTTACACATGACTATTCTTTAAATATTTAAGAACATAATTTTCAAAATCATAATTAAATTGGCTAGTTCGACCAATTATGTCAAGAATTGACTAGGTTATTGGTTCCAACGATTAAAGAAACAAGTAAAGAAAAAAAATTGGTTAAGAATTGGTGCCGGTATTTTTTAAGCACAGTTAAATTTTGTCTTTTTATTTTTTTAAATATATTTTGAAACTTTTTTTTAAATGAACAAAGACTTATACATAAAACTTATGTGTAGATTGATATTATTTAATTATTTATTATAAAATTTTGTTTTATAAAATATATAATATGATTTTTATATTAATTTTATTTTTTTATCAAACTTATCTTTTATAATTTTATTCTATAATATCAATTTAATTACAATTGAATAAATAAACTATGAAGATTACCACCTTAATTGACATGAGGTTGTTTCAGCTTAATTAGAACTCTCGAGTTCGATTCCTGAGTATGCAGCTGCGTTAAATACTCAGAGGGAGAGCTTTGCCGTCCACAGTGGTCCTACCCGACTCGAATATGATTGTTTTGCTTTCAGTGAAGGATACATGTGGTATAGACAAAAAAAAAAACTATGAAGATTAATATATTCATCAATTTATTAATTGATGTAATTTTTTAAAAATAACATTATTTATGAGAAAAAATCCGACCCAAAACATATCACTATCACACATTATATCACAAATTGATTTTGGAAGGATTTTGAAGTAATCTTTCACATGAGACCCAATAAGATGGCTTAACCATTCAACAATAGTCTAATGTAATTTGTGTCGTGTTTGATGCTTCAAAATGATGTCACGAGTTAATGGACTAGAACCATGGAGTCTAACTGATCTAGGGCTGCATAGATGAGACCTCAACTTTACCTTGCTATTAGCGATGGAGTCACTTGCATAAACTTTGGTGTTCAGGTTAGTGAAGTGTTAGTCAAGGTTTTTAGGGTGAGGTGAGTTTTACTCGGGGTGGAGGTTTCCCTTGTATTTAAAAAGGTTGGAGCTTATAGGTACTTGGTTTTGATGGACACCTACTCACAGGGTACGGACCACCAATAGACCATTAAATAGTTGTTACATTCCTTCACAATCTACAGTTGGGGAATACTTAGAGGTTCCTTTGTTGTACAACCATTAGAAGGATGTGATAGTAGAATAAAGGTGACCTTTAAAGTTGTGATGAGACATCTTTCAAGAAATGAATTATTAAGAGCTATTTTTGTTAGTGGTTAAGATGTTCCCTAACCAAGTTCGAGATAAGTGCTTGGTTCCTCTTCTCAATTTTAGGATTAGTCTTACCTTTAGGAGATGGAGTTTTATGGGGTCAATTGCTTGTTAAGCCTTTGGTGACTCACCCTAGATCAGTTACCCCTAGCTTCATGGTTGAGGTGCTTGAGATGATTTTGTTGGGTGGAGGATTAGGGGTCACATGCACACGTTTTTGTTTACACCTTTTCGACTTTTTGAAGCTTTGTAACTTATGGTTGTTGCATGGGCATATTACATTAACTTATGCATTGTGTAACATACTTATTAAACACTTTGATATGATTGCCATTTTTATGGTGGATTTTCCCTTTTATTATAGTAGCGATTTCCCTTTTTATGTATCTATACTATTTTAGGTATCAATAAGGGAAATTCATCATTCTTAGGCACATACTTTTTCCTTCTCGTACATCCTTGTCTTCCTCTATCTTTTATGCTAATTATCCTCCATGGTTTCGATTGCTTTTATTTGCAGTTTCTTCTTATTCCTTGTTGCTTACAAGGTACTTGTTTTTTCCTTTTTTCTTTCCAAGTTCTTATAGTTTTTATTTTTAGGTATGAAAATAAGTGATTCAATATATTAAATATCAATATAATGTCTTATAAATGTAAGTTTTCAATATTTATATTTGAACTATTTGAGATGGACCTAGCCTATGTATCCAAGATGGACCATTGACTTGGATCAAGCTCTAGTAGGTGTTGTGTTGATCGAGGTGTGCTCTAAATGAACCTAGGTTTGAGATTTTATGAGTTTAATTGTGTTTTGTAGAGGCATTCATAAATTGATCCAATTAAATAAAAAATAATAATCCAATAAATTAAAAATCTTTTTTTTCTTCTCATCATCATTATATATATCATCCTAGACATCCTCTCCAAATCAGTTCCCCAATGGCATCATTCAAATGAATACATTCATTAGTGGTATGGTTGTAATCATCACGAAAGACACAATACTTCTTCATGTTTTTGTTAGCCTTTTCTTTTTGGTAGAGGCAATCGCGAGACTTGGATGAAATCAGTTGAGTAAACTTCACCATAAATCCTTGTTTGGTTTATTGCTAATCAGGTATAATTTGTTGAATTTGCTTTTCCACCCCCTCCTTACTCCATTTTAAGGGCCACTAACCATTTTTAAATTATGATGTCGGTCTTTACCTTGACCTTCAACATAGTTGTGGTTTTTTTCTTGTTTTTTCCCCTTTGTTGATTGAGGAATCAAGATGTCAGCATCAATGTTGGCTTATTGATGATGTTACTCTTGTTCAACATATTTTGCTACACAAATTCTAAATTCCACCATTCTCATCGGTTTTCGTTTAGCAAAAAATAGGGAAAAGACATACTTTTTCTTATAAATTTTACCACTATATTGATATGAATATCTTTGGACAAATTGGGTACAATGGTGGCTTTCTTATAAAATATACCATAAAAGCTTTTTAATGTTTGCTGCAACTGTTGAAAAATTTTAGTTAGCGTGTGATAATCTCTAGGGACTTATCACTTTTTGATGAACCATCTAATGAAAGTGGTTACAAGGTCATCCCAATTATGAACCAATTATGGAGGGAGAAATCTGAACTAGCTGAGAGTTTCACCTTATGACATCCTAAGGAAAGTTTGGCATAATGTATTGTCTGGCCACCTATAAACATCTCATTTAGAAAAACATCCAAGTGCTTACTAAGATCTTTATCTTTGTGAATGAATTGAGGCTTAAGATCTTTTGAGTTTGATTGTGTTCCGGCAAGGCTGAGACGTGGAAATTGGTGGAAACCTGAAAAGACATTGATGCTCAAGTCAGAAGGAATTCTATCAAAGTGACAACATATATTAAATGTTTACTAATTTATGTTGGTAGTATTTATAGGGATCTAAAGTGGATTAGATTCCAAGGCAAAAGACCAAAGGCCTCTTGTGGATAATAATACTTTGCTTTGGTGTTGTGACAAAGAGAAACTTTACTCTTGGATGACATGTGATTCAATATTCACGACTGTATGTTAAGGTCCATATTCTTACCCTTTATTTGGTGAAGGAAAAATAATGGAGAGGAAAGAAATAAGTAGGAAATAGAAAGGTAAATGTGTTTGGTAAAGGGAAACGAAAGATGATAGAAATAAAAAAAGTGTGGGGCTCCTTGGTTATTTCGATTCTATTTATCACTTATTTTCATTCACCTATTTTTTCTTAAAACAAATATCTTTATTTCCACCTTATTTCTCATTTGTTTTCGTTCACCTTTTCTATTCCCATCCACTTTATTTATCACCTATTTCTTTTTTTCCTATCAAGTAGGCCCTTAAGAAATAGGGTGGATGAAAAGAAATATGTGAGAAATAAACAAAGATAAATAGGTGAATGAATAAAGTGAAAAAAACTAGTAGGCATCACACCTTTTTATTTCTCTTTACTCTCACTTTTCCTCTACCAAACACATTCACTTTTTTATTTCTCACCTATTTCTTTCCTCTCCATTCTATATATCCTTCGCCAAACAAAAAGTTAGTGTTGATCCAAGATTAGGCCTAAGCCCAATCGGTAATAATATTAATAATTTTATTCTATTAGAGAAAAAAAAATTGCATAAATAATATGTGCACCAACATTGTAAATTTTTTTTAAACTGTTGAAATTTTTTAGTTAGGTTTCTAAATAATTTTTTTAATTGGGTCCCTGACCTTGTATATATATATTTTTAATTAGGTATTTGTCGTTATTTTTTTTTAATAGAGTAAGATAGAAAGATCCAATTAAAAAAATAAAAATAAGTTTTGAAACCTAATTAAAAAAAATTAAATGATTTAGAGATACGTAGATTAATTTAATTTGTTTAACGAGATTTTTTTTAAGGTGAGAATAGATATTTATAGTTTTATACCTTCGAATTCAGTTAAATGAATTTTCATGAAGAGAAAACATTTTATTTTATTTTTTTGCTTAAATATCTTTTAGGTCCCTGATAAATTAGCGTTTTTTGTTTTGGGTCCTTATTAAATTTTTCAGTTGTTTTGAGTCTCCGATATATTAAAAGTTTTCTTTTGAATCCCTGTCGTCAGTTAAGTGATGACATGTTCGTTAAAAATCTCATAAAACAATTTTTGGCAGTTCCAAAATCGCCACTATTAATTTCAAAATTTAAATTACATTTTCTGGCGATTTTTAAACTGCTAGAATTAATTAAAAAAAATAGAAAATGATCTGATTCTTAAATATTAACCTTGGTAATTATGTTGCATTGTTAGTGAGAAGAAAATGTTGCAAGTACCTAAGTCCATCTTCAACAATAACGTACCTCCAATCCACAATGCTAAAAATCCTCACACTCACTTCGTTCATCCTCACCCCAACCCCACCCTTCCCTTCACACAACCTCACCTTCAAATCTGCCACCATCGCACTTGCCATCGCACCGGAGCAACATCCCGACGCTGGTAGTTCCTACGAGAACCACCCCTCGCTGTCGGCAACAAACCCTACTTTCCCCTTGCGCTCCATCATCGTGAAAACCCCTCTCCACCCTTTCAACACCGCATTCCATGCCACCCTAATCATCGCCTTCACACCCTCCCTCAAGCACATTCGTGACACCTTCAGAACAACGCCGCTGTGGCCTTCAAGTGTCTCATCGTGGTCCACCACAGTAGCTTCATCCTCCATATATGTGATTTCCAGATATGAGATTTTTAGATATGCGATTTCCAGATGGTGGTGTGGTGGGTTTGTGACAACGCGATAGTGTAGGTGCGGTGGAGCTGTTGCATCGTGGTGGAGATGTTGCGATGTGGTGGAGCTATTGCGGCGTGGCGGAGCTATTGCGGGGCGATGGAGCTGTTGCAGTGCGGTTCTAGGTTTTGGGTTGTTTGAGCATTTGAATCTGGACAAAGGTTCCACCTTTGGTTTTTTTTTTTCCTGAAGTCTCTTTTTGTAATTTAATCTAAAGAGATTTTGTTGATGTTGGCATTCAAAATTGGAGTTATGTTGTTGTGGGCTGAAAATTGTTCATACGTGGTTGTTGTTGTATTCTTGAATTGAATATGAATTTTTATTGTATAATTTGAATTGAATTGAATTGAATCGAATTGAATATGTGGTTGTTGTTGTGATTGCAAGAATTGAGTTTATTTTGTACACTTAAAAAGTAATTTTTGACGATTTTTAGCCGCTAAAAAATGAAAACTTATTAAATAATTAAAAACTTAACGGATACGTCATCATTTAACTGACGATAGAAATTTAAAAAAAAACTTTTAATATATTAAAGACTCAAAATAACAAAAAAAAAATTAATAAAGATTCAAAGCAAAAATCGCTAATTTACCATGTACCTAAAAATATTTAAGCCTTATTTTTTATTTGCGATGAGTAGAATGCGAAGGTAATACTACTATATTTATTTATGGGGTTTAAGTAAAACCAAAAGATGGGAGATAGGATAGGAATATATGAACTAGAACAGAAGAAGACAAGTTAAAATTGGGGTGTAAATTAGGATTTAGGAAAAGCAAGACACACAGAAAAGTGCACCGTCACCGTAAACAAACGGTGGTCCAGGAGGGAGGTTGTATCCAGTGGAGGCTTCAACCTACGAACTTGTCCTTATAATGACACGCTCACCTACGCTTATTCTTTCTCTCTCCACTCCCATTTCACACCCCACACCTCCTTTCTCTCTCTAACAGCACCCCAAAAAAATTAAAAATTAGGGTTTTCATTTTGGGGAAATAGAAATAGGGGAAAAAAATATTCTGGAGAGTGTGTAGAAAATATGGTTGTCGATGATATGACGCTGTGCATCATCGTCGGCTATGGAGGTTCCTTTTCTTCTCGTTTCTCCGATGCTTATCCCAAAAGGTAACAATCCTTGTAGATCTCCCTCTCCCTCTCCCTCTCTCTTTCAAAAACTGTTTTTTTTTTCTCTCTTTTGGATTTGATGGTTTTGATTCAGTGCTTTTCCCCTGATTTTGGAGGGATTTTGGAGTTACCTGGATTAGGGTTAAATTTAATTCCCCTCTAGCGTTTTCGAAATCTCTTCCTCTCTTGCAGAGATTGAAGAGATAGTTATTTATTAATTTATAAAGGAAAATAGAAGATTTGTTATTATTATTATTATTATTGTTATTATTATTTTAAATAGGTTGGATTTGTTGATTTTATTTTTTTCTCTTGTTTTCAACTTAATTGATAAATCTAGGGGTTTGATGGAGGGGAGATATAGTGGGGATTGATATGATGAAGGTGTTTATAAGGTTGTTTTGTTGAATTGTTGTTTTTGGGATGGCAATATTGTACGAACCAGCAATAAAACTCATCGACGAGATGAGGTAGCATGGGTGATTCTTGTCTTACTTCTTTGTCAATGGAGAACAATCACCACCCCTCCACGCTCTTGTCAATGGACTCAAGTGCATCTTCTCACGAGGAACTGGATTTGGAGATGAACCGCCAAATCATACTCTCTCGCCCGCCGGACATTAATCTGCCCCTCTCCGCCGAGCGCAGCCCGCCGCCACAGCCGTGGAATTCTGAGCCCTGTGATATTCTGGCTGTTGGTCTTGGTACCCAAGGCTATGAGACTGAGAGTTTTCTCAATCTGCCCAAAGCTGGTAGGAAGTGCGCGAAGCGTGTTGATAGCATATGGGGTGCTTGGTTTTTCTTCAGTTTTTACTTTAAGCCTGCTTTGAATGACAAGTCCAAGGCCAAGATTGTCAGGGACAGCAACGGTGTTTCGGGGTTCGATAAGTCTGATCTCAAGCTGGATGTTTTCATGGTCCAACACGACATGGAAAACATGTACATGTGGGTTTTCAAGGAGAGGCCGGAGAACGCGTTGGGCAAGATGCAGCTCAGGAGTTACATGAACGGGCATTCTCGCCAAGGGGAGCGCCCGTTTCCCTTCAGTGTTGACAAGGGTTTTGCTCGTTCCCACAGGATGCAGCGAAAGCATTACAGAGGACTGTCAAACCCTCAGTGTGTACATGGCATTGAGGTTGTTTCCGCGCCCAATCTGATGACCCTGGATGAGGATGATCGAAAAAGGTGGATCGAACTCACCGGCCGGGATTTGAATTTCACAATCCCAACTGAAGCGAGCGATTTCAGTTCATGGAGGAATCTTCCCAACACGGACTTTGAGCTTGAGAGACCACCTCCCCCAATCAAGAGTGGTTCTAATGCACACCCGAAGAAGCTGCTTAATGGATCTGGACTTAATGGATCTGTGCTTCATCTATCTAACCACAGTAATGGTGATGGGTTGGACCTCTCTCCTGTCAGCAGCAAAAAGAGGAAGGACTTTTTCCCTCATGGAAATGAAGAAGAATGTTACTTGGGTGTTAATCCTCCATCCGATCCATCTGATCGTATTCCGGATATAGAAATGCACCCAACTGAGCCAAACTGGTTGAACGACTTCAGCGGGGTGATAAAGAGTGTTTATGGACCTGTTACAGCTGCAAAAACTATTTATGAGGATGAAAAAGGTTACTTGATTATTATCAGTCTGCCCTTTGTAGATCTTCCAAGTGTGAAAGTTTCTTGGAGGAACACTCTGACTCACGGTATCATAAAGCTTTCTTGTATGAGCACATCTCGAAAGCCTCTCATCAAGAGACATGATAGGACATTCAAGCTTACAGATCCATCCTCAGAGCACTGCCCTCCTGGAGAGTTTGTTCGAGAAATCCCTCTTCCAACTCGAATTCCAGAAGATGCCAACATAGAAGCATACTACGATGGGTCAGGATCTGTGCTTGAGATCCTGGTGCCAAAACATCGTGTGGGACCAGAAGAGCATGAAGTCCGTGTTTGCCTCCGCCCTCATCTGGGAGGGAACGATCTTAAGTTAACTTGAGATATAGGCACTTAAAAAAAAATTGTTGGGGATTCCAGTATGGTGCGCATGTCATTGTTTTTCTAACTTTGTTCCATACAGTTGTATTTGCAATAGAATTGTGTCTTATGTTTGTCTCTAGCAATTTTAGCTCACTGACTGCCTTGGTTCTTTTTGTTCCGGTGCATCTGTATGCTTTTGATTGTAAGCACTAAGCAGTATTGAACAGCTAGTTCTCATAATTTATAAGACCTTTACTTGGATTCTGATTTATTATCCTCTCGTATTTGTTCTTGAGAATACATCCTGCAGTTACAATATAACAGGACTCGATGGTAGAGTTAACTTTCACTAGCAGTAAAATGATGAACGTGAATAACAAATTAAACTACTCCTGTTCAGCTGCATGACTTTATGTTATACAAGATTAATGGGTGGGGATTCTTACGGAAAGTCAGAAACCATTGTCCGATAATATCCACACCTTTTATAACAGAAATTTCAATTCAATGTACCGTACCTTTTAGACTATGTTGGAATATATTGGTAAAAAGAACAAAGTCAACACCCACTATCAGATTAGCAATCCTGAAGAGCCTGTTACCTGTGGAATAGATTATTTTTTTTTTTTTTTTAATTGTTTTCTAAAAATTCCAAAATGATATGTTGACTTAATAACACAAGATATTTTGGCCATCCCATTACATGATTCAGGAATCATTCCTACTAAGATGGAATGGACTAGGCCCATTTCAAGTGAGCCCTATCACGTTGTGCCTCTGCAGAGAAAAAGACGCAAAGGTGAAGGAAGGAGTTGGGGTGGGTGATATTTTGAGTAACAGAAGTAGGAGCAAGCAATTGTTGACTAAACAGATTGGTCTCTTTGTGTGGTGAGTGTTTAGACTGCAAGGATGAGATATAGATGGAGTGGAGTTGGGAAGTGTTTCGTTCATGTTTGTTGGCCAAGATGACATCTAATTGAAATGATGATTTTCCCCCTCTCCTTTTTGGTCAGTGGATGTCCTTTTCTATGAACTTTTATTTTATTTTTTCCCCTTTATTTGGTCTTTGAATACTTTTCTCATTTACGCGTTAGGAAGGCTATCATCCTCTGATGAACTGATAGATAATCAGTGGTCCAGTTAACCTTTATTTTTGGAAAGGGGGGTGACGGTGGTGGTAAATTTCATATTAATAGTCCTTTTACTAATTACTTTATATAGTTAATTACTTTGTGACGAATTTCTAACTAGTGCTTTTTCAGTGTTACTTTATATAGTTAATTACTCATTTTATTAAACTCAATTAAGATGGAAATAGCCAAAAACTTTATCTCTCAATCATCTTAAACTATTCTCATTTTATTTTTATCTGTATATTTATCTTCTTAACCATAATTTTTTGTGTAATACACATACTAAAATATTAATTTTATTAAAATCTAAGACAGATGGATCTTAAATAGTACAAGATAATTTTTTTAATACTTTAGTAGGCCCTAAACTTTTTGGAAAGTTTTAATTAAATCCCTAAATTAAAAAAAATTATAATTGGGTCTTGATCTTCTATAATCTTTTAATTGGATTCCTATTGTTAGTAAACTTACTACAACTTGATATTTTTCTGACAAATTATAAACCACTTAAAGGTCTAACTTAGTTGATTGAGTGTGTATGAATTATTATAAATATCTGATACCTATGTTCAATTTTTATGGATAAAAAAAAATATTATAAATTAACTCAAAGAATTCAATCACGAAAACTTTACAAGATCAATAACTCAATTATATATATATTTTTTATTTAAGAGACCTAATTAAAAATTTCAAAAAGGTTCAGGCTATTTTTTACAGATTTTCATTTACCTTTCTATTTTTGATTGTTTCTTGGCGTCCCCTTTTTTTTTTTTCTTCAATTTTTCGTTGTGAACCACATTGTCCCCATGAAGGGACACCAAGGGACCAGCAAACCCGTTCAGCTACCCACTTAACCCCGCTTGGTAGGGCTTTCTGTATTAAGAAGAATTGAGGTCGAAAGAAATAATAATGCACTAAATGTCAAATCGTATTTAACTATTTATAAATCAAATCTACCGAAGTGGCGGCCGGAAGCGGAAAAAATTAAGATAGGGTTATCACTAAAACAAAATTAGATATATTAAAAAGACTAAAACAAAATAAATTAAAAGTAAAAATTTTTACCGTCAAAAAAAAAATTAAAAGTAAAATTTTTGTTTTATTAAGGATTAATGTAAAGAAAAAAATTATTAAGGATTCAAAATAAAATTTACTAATTTATTGGGAACTTAAAATATATTTAAGCCATAAAAAATTATGTGGGGCCCACACATTTTTTTTTCTCTCGTCATTGGTTCTTCGCTTTCCAAACGGGATGAATAAGTAATCTTGTCAATACTTTTCTCGTCAATAGTCCTTTCTTCTATACTTCATTGCAAACAAACAGACCCTAAGTATTTGTAAAGTTTGGAGGCCTATCTTAACCCTTAAAAATCTTGAGATTCAATTTACCTAAACTTTTTAGCACAAAAAACAAATAAAATTTTTAAAAATTCAAAAATAAATTTTAAATATAATTAGTTAATGCATGAATTTGTGCATAACATTAATTTCCCTTTTGAAATTAGTGGCACAATTTTGGTGATTGTTACTGTCACAAATTTGTTGCTAAAGTGACCATTTGTGGTGGTTTAACAACTGCTAGAAAATTTGAGGCGATTTTACCTAATAGAGTTACGATATATTTAACAGTAGAGATTAAAATGAAATTAAAAATGCATGCGTAGGACTAAAACAAATAGTTTTTAAGTATAAGGATCAAAAGAGTAATTAAACCTACTTAATATTATCTTAATATACTCAATTTCTTTAAAATAATTATTGCTGTAAAATTACTTTATAGTCTAATAGCATTAAGCTTTATAAAAAAGAAAAACAAATGTGTTTACTTTTTTTTTGTCATGGGTAAGAGAATATGGGTGTCTCCCAATCCATTGGATCAGAGATTAATCCTGCTCATGGTGCGTGACTGTTTCTAGCCCAAGAAAATTTTGTACACAGAGAGAGCATATGTGTTTACTGATAAGCATTTATAGGAGAAAAAAATAAGAATATAAAATAAAATAAGTTTTTTCATAAGTATTTAAAAGGAAAAAAATAGGAAGTTAAAAGGAAATAAGTTTTTTTAATAAACTAAAATTACTTATACATAATTTAAAATTAATATTTTTGAAGAAACTTCTTTCATTTAGCTTCTTCCAAAAGTTAATTTTAACTTATACATAACTTAATTTTAACTTACGAGAGAAATTTATTTTATTTTATATTTTTTTTCTATGCAACAATTTATCTAAATTGAAGTCAAGTTTCTTTACTTCACATCCATGCTTACCCTATATCTTATTATTATTTAAAACTAGCGGAAACATAACCTGTGTGTTCGCCTTTCTATTGCAATATATTGTAATTTATTGCACTTAAATTTATATATAAATAGTAGAGGCAAAAAAAGTAAAAAAATTGTGTATAGATGGAAATGTATTTAGAAAAAATAATTTATTAAATTATAATTCATATACACGTCAATGCATAATGAGAAAAATTATTACAATATTAAATTTAACGTGATAGAAATGCGATACCGGAATAAAAATTCGGATACATAGGTGCAATTCTTTTTTTATTTTTTGACAGGAGGTGCAATTCTTTTATCATGACGTATCTCCATTTTAATTGTGCAGTTTCGTTTCTTCTCTGGAAGTGGTAAATATAATAATTAAGAACAATGCATTTGAAATTTGAATTAAGAACATACGTACGAATGTGTATGCTTACTGTTTACAAAGATAAATTGTTTCATCATTAATGGAAAGAGATAACTTCCTGCAAAATCTGTAGGTCTAGTACCATTGCCTAGCACATGTGAGACAAATCAATACATGATTTTTTTTCTCTCTATCAAACCCAAAAATATCAAAGATTACCACTTTGGCAACTAATCTAATAATAAAATTCTATAATTTAGCTTATTTTTGCAATAGCTTCCCATATGAGGGTCCCATGCTCCTTCAAAATCTTCCATGGTTCCACCAATTTCCAATTTCTCTATCAAAGTGTCCACTTTCCTAAGTGACAAATAAACAAAGGCAAAGTTAATTCAATAGTTAACTGATATATTTGCATGCCATGATACAATAAAACTGAGAGATATCATCCTATTCTTGAGTAATATTCACAGTTATCTTCCTTTCTTTCTCCTGTTACAAGCTTGTTGAATCCTATATGTTGAAGAAGAACTAACCTTATCAGAATTTGCAGCACCTTTTGCAAATTATAACAGGGACATGTAGGAATGGAGAAAATAAGTTAAATACTTGGTGCATTTTTTCTAAAAGCAAATACAGAAACTAAGTGATATGAAAATTGTTACTTTTATTTCTAGTGAATCCTTTTTTCTCTTAACTGCTAAAAAATAGTAAAATGCAAAATAAAAAATGTGGTGTGTAAAAAGCAAAATAAAATAAAAGCTAACTAAGCTTTTGTTGTAGATTATAAGAGCGACATTTGTAAATGCAAAAAATAAATCAAATTGCAGAAAATATAAGTTCTTTTCATAGATCGAGGGGGTAGAATTTTGAAAGCAAGGACAGAAAGGAACCAACAACAACAGCAAATACACGTGTAAACAACTTGCATTTTACCCTTAAAACTTAACCCAATCTGCTTCTATGCATATAGAGGTGAACTTGAAAGAAGTTACAGTAACACGAATTAGAAGTTAATAAGACGAGGAGAGAAAGAATGAATGAGTCGGTTATATTATGAATTGAAAAGGGAAAACGTGTACCCGTTACTCTGACTGCAGAAGGGAGAAACGTGAAGCACGACTTGGAAGAGAGTGGGCAGTTACCTTTTATCAATTTAATGTACCTTGTTTCTAAAAATTAATAATAAAAAAAGAGTAAAAAAACACGATAAAAAGATACAACAGAGATGGGCCAGATGGCTATATATACCAGTTGTGTGTTGTTGTGATATGAAATTGAACCTCTCAAGGTGACACAAGTTTCCAAGAGTGAGGAGGACGAAGTAGAAATGTCCAATAAGAAGGGTAGCTTAACACACAGAATTCATACGTGGGAAAAAAAATGGATGTGTGGCTGTGCCGTGTGCAGCATCACTGCACCAGCTATGCAGCGTGAGCGAGCCATGAATAATTGGTATGCACAGTCCGTGACCAGTTAATGGTCGCAGTGGCCAATGTTCAGTTTAGTTTTTGGATTGGCTTGATATTGGCCTCCTTAGCAATAGGGTGTGATGTGTACATATTAGTGATTCTCACTTCAAGGTGGTTGACCTTTGTCCAAAATTTGTAAATGACACATATACTTTGATTAATATCTCTAAACTTAAAAATATTATATTTTAGACACAACACTACTTTCATACCAATATAGAAATTTAAAATATTACACTAATTTTATTATTTTTAACTAATTTTAAAAACAAAATCAAATGTTTACTTGTTGGACTAGCCCGCCCTAAACAACCATTAGCCTGTTTTTTGGCAAGCCAAAATGAGCTAGTAGGTTGAAAACCCAAGCCCCGCTCGCCTAAAAAAGTGGGTTAAATGGGTCAGGTTGTTAGACCAAGTTCGTTTTGCCATCCTTAGCTGAGTTGTTTTCCTTCTTCTCTTTTTCATTCCTCTTTGAGTTGACCCAAAATGGGTTTTCTTTTCAATGTCTAAGTTAATTTTTGTTTTTGGTATATGGGTAATGGTTTGGATGTTAATGGGGAACAACACCTTTTTTTAGCTCTAGGAAACCCCATCCACTCTTTGAAGAACCCTAGCTTGAAGCTACTCTAAGGTAAAGGAAGTTTAGCCCATTGTATGTATGTATGTTTAAACCATTATGTTGTGTTTGAATGGTTGAATATTAATGGGTATTCTGAAAAATGTTGTCTTGAAGGGTTCATGATCTTCCATAAAGTTGGGAATTAGGTCAGCCTTCAATGCATCTTGACCATTCTCTAGAAGATAAGACATGGTTGTCTCATGATTAATTCGGAAAAACAAAGAAAGGGTATGACATTTGACAATCTTTTCCCCATTGCCATGACTATAATAAATTTGTCATGCCTGCTCTGAAAGATTATAAGGTGGTATCATAATTTTGGTCTTAGGTTATTAAACCTAACAAATAAAGTTATTTCTCTAACCTTGGATTTTTTATTGTCTCTTATGAAACCTTTCCTTAACATACGTTGGCTTATCTCTCTATAACCAGCCCACCTTATTTAGAATTATAGTTTGAGCCTTTTGGTACGACAAAAATTTGCTAGTTTTCGACAACAAGATTAATACAAACCAAGCAATTTGGGGTTTAGTTACTAGTCAATCATAGCTTATTACTAATAAGAACATCAAACTTCTCCTTATCAACATTGAAGCTAGCAAAAGAAAAGCTAACATTTCATGGCAACCCCTTCCCAACTAGGGGTGTTCATGGGTACGAGTCACCTGTGAACTCGAATTGATCCAAATCGATCCAAACAGTTTGGGTTGGGTATTTTGTGTGTTTAGGTCGAATCCGACCTAATCCATTCAAACCTGTTGACGTTTGGGTTGGGTCAAGGGTTTTGATTTATGAATCCGTTGACCCATTCAACTAACCCATGAACCTGTTGTTTAATATTAAATTATTATTATTATTTATATATATAATATATATTTTTAAATTAAAAAATCAATTATTATTATTATTATTATTATTATTATTATTATTATTATTATTATTATTATTATTATTATTATTATTATTCATAAGAGTGGCTAGTGGAGACAACACATTACACTTACTGACTTACACAAGTTCATTTTCACTCACGGTCACAAGTGACAAATTTGTTTTATACTTTTTATTTTATATTATAATGAAAAATTTGGGTAAAGGATGTATGTCTCCATCCTATTGTACGGTATTGGTTTTGTGCTAAGTATAGGTACATTTTAATAAAATTTCAGCTTATAAAAAAATTAGATTTTAAAAAATAATAAAAAATTTAAAAGTTCTGACCCATTGACCAACCCAAACAACCCGTTTGTGAACGGGTTGGTTTGGGTTGGGTTTTACAAAAAATAAAAATTCAAAAAAATGACTCAACCCAACCTGTTCAAATTTGATTGGGTTAGGTCGTGGTTTGGCCAAACCTGACCCGCAAACACCCCTACTCACAACTCCTTTAAAATTAACATTGATGGTTCCTTTATGAGGACAAAGGGTCAAGCTCTTTACTAGGGTCAAAACTCAAATGGTCAATTCTTATAAGGTTTATGTTTTAATGTTAGTTCTTATAGTGTTAACTGGGCGAAACTTTGGGCATTGTATCTTGGGGTTAGAATGGTTCAAGATTTATCCTTACCTCTTGTGATCTTCAAACTAGACTCATTGCTTGTGGTTAATGTTGTTATAAAGGGTTATACCTCCTTTGTGCACCTTCAACCACTCCTCACCAAAGTCCGTAGATTCTTTCACCTTTCAGATTGGTGAACACCCATTCTTCACACCTGTAAGGAGGCTAATCATTAAGTAGACTTTTTTCAGCTAATATGTTCATAATGGTTCCTTTGAATGTATAACAGTGGATAGGGATCCTCCCTTACTCAGTCTTGAAATACAGAGAAATACACTAGAAGGGGGGGTTGAATAGTGTGTTTATAATTTCTTCGAAAACCTTTAACAAATATGAAGATAGTATATCTTAAGTTTTACAAGAACTTAGTAAAACAGAAGATTATGCTATCGTCCAGCGGTTCAAATGCAACAGGCCAATGAAACGGCTTTTTCTCGTTTTTCGTTAGAACACACGTAAGAAATTATCGTAGATAAAATGTGTAGAGAAACACTTTCGTAGTATGTTGAAGAGATAGTTTAAGAGATATGCAAGTAAGCTAGAAAGAGAGAATAGAACACTTAGTTTTATACTGGTTCACTCAACTGAGCTACGTCCAGTTCTCCTTCAAAAACTTTTGAAGGGTTCTACTAATCAAGATCTGATTACTCTCAAGTATTCTAACCTTGCCACTTCTGGCTACAAGTATTCTTTAGGCCACTCCTGGCACACCTTTAATCTCCCCCTGAGATTAAAACAAACCCAAGTATTCTTTAACACTAAGCCACTCCTGGCTTTCCAAACAGAAATGTTTGAGTATAGAAAGAAAGAGTAACTCTCACAGAGAGGATATTACAATAAACACTAATACACAGAATCGCTTAGCAAAGCTAAGTAGAAAGCTCTTTTTGCTTAAGTGTTGATTGTCCAGTCGTTTTGACAGAGTTTCGGCTCTTTTTCAATGTTTTCATCACTCTTTGATGCAGAAGCTGGTTCCTCTATTTATAGGAAGCTTGGTGTAAAGTATCCGTTGTGGGATCTGTTCCTTTGCCAAAAGTGGTTCTCTCCAAAGCACGTGACCGTTGTCACGTTTTGACTTGGGGTGGAGAGATAGAGGAGACAGCCGTACATGTAGCGCCTCTGCTACTTGTACTTTTTCTGCAGTCAGAAGCTTCTATGTTCCTGTTCAATACTATTCGAAAGTTCAAATAGATTTTCATGTTATAATGAGAGAGAATAATCGTTGCATAGCAGAGAATCTTCATCGAAAATGTATTGTTATATTATATTAATTTTAAGATAGAAAACATAGTGTGTAGCTTATACAGACATTGGACGCTCGCTTTTACAAGAGCATTGGACGCTCGCTTTTACAAAAGCATTGGACGCTTGCTTTTACAAAACATATCTGGACACTTTCCTTATTGAAACATAAAGTCGAGGTTTGAGAGATACAATACCATTGCGGCATTGGACGACGTAGATCCTATAACACTCAAACAAGACCATTAGATACTTCAAATTTATTCTTTAATTGTTATAATCAAAACCGAAATCCGAGGGGTTGGACATCGTCCAAGGTCTTAGAACCTAACAAGTCTTTGTATTCACGATTATGCTTTAGGACATTTATTTTCCTCGTTTTTGTTTCTATTTTCCTAATATTGAATTTTTTTTTGCTAGTTGCAAAGAAGGTGAGTGAAATGAACCTCTCAATAAGAAAAGAGAAAGAGTACAATTTAGTCAAAAAGAAGGTATTGAAAAGTATAATTTATTAAAAGACTTAAATATATTTTTAGTCCCTTTAATATGCTATTCTTTTTGGTCCTTGTAAAATTCTTGTTTTTGTCTTTATTATTTTGTTTTAGTCATTGTAATATATTATTCATTTTTTTCCTTTTTGTCCTTGTAATATGTACATCATTTGCTTTTAGCCTCTATCAAATATTTTTTAAAAGGACTAATTCAAAATAAACAAAATATTATAAGAACTAAAATATAAAAAATAGATATATTACAAAGGCTAAAACAAAAATCATTTTGAAAAAAGAATTTTATAAGAATGAAAACCAAAAAAAAATGTATATTACATGAACAAAATCATATTTAAGGTTTTTTTTTTAAAATCGTTTTGTCCATTCAAAAATAGTCTTTTTTTGTTGAAAAAAAAAAAAGAAATAGTCTCATTCGAGCATTAGTGATGGCCAAAGGAAGGCAGGCTGGCTGGTCCAACAGGCCTGGTTCACTATCAATACAGGCTTTAGTTTAACCTACGGAACCTGTTTCTCGCTGTAGTGAGACGGTTCATCACGCTTATACTTCTTCCACACTTCGTTTCTCTCTGTTTCCTTTTCATACTGACCGCCTCACCAGTACATAGTTTTTCTTTCTTTGTTAAAAACAAAAAAAAAATAAAAAGAAAAGTCTAGAGTACAATTCAATGGTATGGATGACACGATGGAGAAGAGCACCATCTTAGCCATTGCTGGTTCCTCGTCTTCTCCATTTTTCGATGCTTATTCTCAGAGGTACTCCTTGAAGATCTCCTTCAATTTTCTTTTCAGGTGTCTCTATTATTATTAATCATAGTATATTTCAATAAATTTGGAATAATATTTGTGTGAAAGATGTGTAATTTCAATTTTGGAATTGAAGCCGTAATATAGGAGAGGATTTTCATTATTAGTAGTGTTATTGTTATCTTGTATGGTTTAATTTTTCCTTGGTGGGTAGGATTCTGTTATCTTATTCATAAATTAGGTTTTTTTTTTAAGAAAAAAATATGGAGGGTTTGATACTGTTGTGGAGATTGATATGAATGATGACGGTGTTTATAAGGTTGTTTTGTTCAATTGTTTTTGGGATGGCAACATTGAACCGACCAGAAGCAAAACTCATCAAGCTGGTGAGGTAGTTCAATCCAATGGGTGGTTCACTTCTCACATGTTGTCTCTCAATGGAGAATCGTCACCCATCCACACTCTTGTCCATGGATTCAAGTGCTCCTTCTTCTCATCAGGAACTGGATTTGGATATGAATGGCAAAATCACACTCTCCTGTCCACCACCTGATATCAATCTACCCCTCTCCGCGGAGCACAGTCCCCCTCCACAGCCATGGAATCCTGATCCTTTTGATACTGTGTTGGATGTTGGTCTTAGTGGTACTCAAGGATTTGAGACTGAGAGTTTTCTCCAACTCCCCAAAGTTGGGAGGAAATGCGCCAAGCGGCTTGATAGCAAATGGGGTGCTTGGTTTTTCTTCAGATTTTACTTTAAGCCAGCATTGGTTGAGAAGTCTAAGGCTAAGGTTGTTATGGACAATAATGGTGTTTCGGGGTTTGATAAATCTGATATCAAGCTTGATGTATTCATGGTTCAACACGACATGGAAAACATGTACATGTGGGTTTTCAAGGAGAAGCCGGAGAATGCTTTGGGTAAGATGCAGTTGAGGAGTTACATGAACGGGCATTCCCGCCAAGGGGAGCGCCCATTTCCATTTAGTGCTGACCGTGGTTTTGTTCGATCCCAAGGATGCAACGAAAGCATTACAGAGGACTTTCAAATCCTCAATGTGTGCATGGCATTGAGGTTGTTCTATCGCCCAATCTTATGAGTCTTGATAAGGATGAGTAGCAAAAGTGGATTGAACTCACTGGTCGAGATTTGAACTTCACAATCCCACCTGAAGCAAGTGGCTTCAGTTCATGGAGGAATCTTCCCAACACAGAATATGAGCTTGAGAGACCACTCCCCCTGATCAAGAGCACTCCAAATCCACACCCAAAGAAGCTGCTTAATGGATCTGTGTTGAATTTATCAACTCCTTTGTCTAACCTCGGTAATGGTGATGGGACTGTCCTGTCTTCTATTAGCAGCAAGAAAAGGAAGGACTTTTTCCTTTATGGGAAAGATGAAGAACGTTGCTTGACTATTAATCCTCCATCTGATCGGATTCCAGATTTGGTAATGCACCCAAGTGAATCACACTGGTTGAATGACTTCAGAGGGGTGATGAAGAATGTTTGTGGACCTGTTACAGCTGCAAAAACTGTCTATGAGGATGAACAAGGTTTTTTGATCATTATCAGTCTGCCATTCGTGGATCTTCCTAGTGTGAAAGTTTCATGGAGGAACACTGTTACTCATGGTATCATAAAGGTTTCTTGTGTGAGCATATCTTGCAAGCCATTTATCAAGAGAAACGATAGGACATTCAAGCTTATAGAGCCGTTGTCAGAGCACTGCCCTCCTGTTGAGTTTGTTCGTGAAATCCCGCTTCCAACTCGAATTCCTGAAGATGCCAATATAGAAGCGTACTATGACGAGCCAGGATCTGTGCTTGAGATAATGGTGCCAAAACTTCTTCCAGGAGCAGAAGAGCATGAAGTTCGAGTTTGCCTTCGCCCTAATGTGGGGAATGATCTCATGTTGACTTGAGTTAGGCACTTACTGAAAAATATATGGGTATGATTGCCAGCATGGTCCGTTAATCATTGTTTTAGTGACTTTGTACCATACTGTGTATTCTATAATACAAGTGTATTGCCTTATCATTTTTTTCAACTAATTGCTCTGGTTTTTGGGTCCCTGATTGTAATTTGTCCTCTATCTTCTAGCATCCATTCTTCAATCATAACCATTTATATGCAATTATTAAATCCTACCTTGTGTACTAGTATGTTTTGGGGAGGTCTTTTCCTTCTGAATATTCGGCTCCTTTGTTATCTTGTCCTCTGATATCGGATTCATTTTTATGTCACAACTAGCTGCCACCAATTTTCAATTGACCCTCTTCCTTGGGACTTGGATTCCATTCAATAATAACTGTTCATTGAAATGTTTTCCCCCTCAGGATTCAGTTTCTTTTTTCACTTTTTTGATATGAAAAGTCTGATAGGTTTCTTTAATTTTACCACTGTGTATTTGAGACAGACTATAATTTCATGTCTAGTTGAAAATTATCCATTTCAATATTCCTTTCTAAAGATTGCGATGTACTTTTGAACCTTTTTCAGTGAGGGATTAATTTCAGCTGGGTCAAAATTTGGTTTTTAGCCACAAGTTCCTTACACTGCAACTAGCCAACTACCCACACCGTATTCAATTTGTCAATTAGAAAACTCGATTCACTTTTACTCTATTCCGAGGCAACAACTTGTTCGTTTCAACTTATGGTTATGATGGGATAAAATTTTCCATAATCACTTACAGGAGAACAAAAAATGAAATTGAGTTTCATCTATAAAGAAGTTAAATAAAAAAGTTTTTATAGAAGTTGAATACATAATTTGATTTTAACTAAAAAGTATTCTCTTTTATTTTCTTATTTTTTTCTTATAAGTGTTAATGAAGTCTATTCTAATATGCCTTATGCCTAATATTACAATATTTCTTTATTAGCTAGTTACTAAAATATTTACAAATTTCTCCCGTGAGAACATACAACAATGATTTTTGTTTTTCTTGATTTATTTTTATAGTAAAATTAAAATGCATCACTTTTTAACCAACCAAACTTCAAACAAAATTCATGTTTTATCACATTCTGACATGTTTGCCATACACTACCTACCTTAATGACAAACAAAAAAAAAACTAAAAAAAAAGTTCCTCTATTTTTATCTAAAACAAAAAGAACAAACTACATGGTTCTAAACCATAATGGCAAACTATTATTTTGTCAAAAATAGTAAATCAGACTATTGTTAAAGGACACTGACTACGGTGGAGAGCACATCATATCTTCCACCGTGAAATGAAAACTAATTTTCTACCCCTAGATAGGCGGCTGCTACGGTGAACTAGGGGTTAAGTGATTCAGGGGTGCACAAGCAAAAAAATATGCTACAGTACTTTAAATATTTAATTATATAAAAAATATTTAATACAAAATGACAATTAAGCCCCAATTCAAAATTTATGAAACATTTTTTAAAACTCTTTTCCGTCGTCATTGAGATCCGCCGCACCTCTCTCCATCTCTTGCAACGTTCCCGTCCTCAACTTCTCCGGCGACAAGGTCGGCGAGTTGTTCCTTGACCTCCGCTTCGCCCCTCCCGACATTGCCTGTGCCGTCGTCCATCACACCATCGTCACAAACCTCCAGAACAAGCGTTACGACACCGCCTCCACCCTCGCGCGCGCGCAAGGTTTGCGACAGCGGTCGGAAGCTCTTCCCTTAGAAGAAGACCGGCCGCCCTCGTCATGGTTCCAATCGCACCCCGCTCCACTCTAGCAGAGGCGTTGTTTTCGGCCCTAAGCCCCGCGACTAAAGCATCAAGATCAACCACAAGGAGAAGTGCCTCGCCATCTCCATCGCCATGAATGCCTTCGTGGTGGACGACTTCGAAGCGGATTAATTATTTCTTAATCGTCGTGGTTTTTTTTTTTTTTTAATTTTTCTTCCCCTTTTTTAATTATTTCTTTTAATTGTTTGGTTATTTGTAATTTGTAATGGATTGTTGAGGGATTTGTAATGGATTGTTGGTTTTTTTAATGGATTATTTCTTTTAGAAGTGGTTGGTTTCTTGGTAAATTTGATTTTGAATTCACAATATTGTTGGTGTTGTTCCTATCCCTCAATTGGTTATGTTGTTATATCATACTCACAAAATCTGAAAAGGGATATACGGTTCTTCAAAAATCCCCATGCTTGTGCCACGATTTTGGTTGATACTTTGCTATCTCCACACCTACAACTAAAATAACACTTGTTCGTCACATCTATCGTTGTTGCAAGGGTCAAGTCTTTGTGTATGTGTCGAAGCAGGGGTCACGGTGATAACCGCCTATCGAAGCCACCGGACTCATCTTCTGAGTAGAGGGTTAAATTTGTCTATTCATTATTAAGATTATTTAATAAATATTTTTATTATAATATTATCCTTAAGTGATCTATACCGTTCATTTTTTTTATATTATATCTGATGGTGAAAACCATCTTACTCACCCATGAACCACTTTTAACAAAGTTAAAATTTGTTGCTTCACCGGTGAACCACATTATACAAGGGTTCATCGTAGAAGCCGCCCCCTTAGATATTAGTTTTTAAATGGATGACTAGGATTTTTCTTCTTTCTTTTTTTTCCCCTTTTCTCTCCTGCTTTCCCAATTTGTCCCTGAAATCTAAATGTCCTACCTCCTCTCTCATTGCCCAAATCTCCCTCCAATACCCCCCTCTCCCCTCTCCATCGCATTGCTTTTGTTAGCCAAATCTTCGCCAAGCTCGACTCCCATGTCAACATCTTTTTCTTCGTCATCACCCTATTCAATTTCCTCATTCATGGGAAAGGAGAGAAAATGGGACAATGGAGGTTGTTGCAGTGGGAGTGTGGTAGTAAAGGAGGTGCAATGGGGAGAAGGGAAGGGAAGAAAGAGAAAATGAAGCTCACCTTTGAAAATTGCTTCTAGCAGCGGCACATACGAAGCTTAGGTCAAATTGAAAGAAAAATAGGATAATTCAAGTTTTTAAATGGATGACTAGGATTTTTTCTTCTTTTTTTTTTTTTTTCCCTTTCCCCTCCTACTTTCCCAATTTGTCCCTGAAATCTAAATGTCCTACCTCCTCTCTCATTACCCAAATCTCCCTCCAATACCCCCCTCTCGCCTCTCCATCACATTGCTTTTGTTAGCCAAATCTTCGCCAAGCTCGACTCCTATGTCAACATCTTTTTTTTCGTCATCACCCTATTCAATTTCCTCATTCATGGGAAAGGAGAGAAAATGGGACAATGGTGGTTGTTGCAATGGGAGTGTGGTATTAAAGGAGGTGCAATGGGGAAAAGGGAAGGGAAGAAAGAGAAAATGAAGCTCGCCTTTGAAAATTGCTTCTAGCGGCGGCACATACGAAGCTCAGGTCAAATTGAAAGAAAAATAGGATAATTCAAGTTATAAATATTTTACATAAATTGTCTTGCAAAAGTTAAAATAAGCTAAAGACTTGTGGACATATTATTTACATAAATTTTCTCAAATAAACTCTAATGGAACCTAATATCTTTTAAAACGTGACCCCATTTTAATTTCGATGCGGAAGATAAAAACCGGTGAGGATACCAAAAATAGATGTTATTATGAAATCAAATTGATGCTTGGGCGTTATGCCTTCCTCACTGTAATCTCGAAAGGAAATAATCCTAGTTCCCAACTAAAGATGTATTTCAAAACATGAGCTTTGATGGGGTTAAAAAGAGCGTCAGCATGCAATCCATAATGAATTTACCGCATACTTTTATTAGAGGCCATTCGAATTGCATGTTTGAATTAAAGATTGCAAACTTAAGTTTGGATGAAACTTAAGTTTGCAAAAGTATCCCAAGTCTTATTTCTTCCAAACTTAGTTTCAAGGCAAAAATTCAAACATACTTTTGAAGGAAACATAACCCCAAACTGATTTTACCATCAAGCATACTTATGAAACCCTCCTACCAGAAATTCAAACACACCCGAAATTAGCTCCAGATATCTGTGTAAGGAACCAGCCATAGAAACAAAAAAACAAACGGCCAAGTAAACAACGAAATCATACATACTAAAAAACCAGCAGATAACATAAAGCTTTTGTATGTGTCCACTAAAACACAATGAAAACTGACATGATACTGAAAATATAAGAACGACGTACTACCAAATATTGTCTTTCTTAACAAACTAAATAATCCAATCAAAGGCGCATTAAATCATACTTCTAAATATAAATAGTAAATCAAGCAAAAAACAACTAAATTTAGTCAACTTCCTCAATCTTTGGACCAGCACCAGCACCACTTCCACCAGCAGGAACATCATCGTCCATTACACCTCCCACCAGCAGGAAAAATCGTTAGTGAGGATTCAAAGAGAGTTTTTGTGGGGGTGTGAGGTGGGCAAAAAGAAAATTTGTTGGGTGAAGTGGGAAAATATTTGCTGTCCAAAAAATAGGGGTGGTCTTGGTATAAAAAATCTAAGTGTGTTCAATTCTTCTCTTCTTACTAAATCAGGATTTGCTGTGCTATAAAATTATTGAGTCAAAATATGGTGGGTGGAGAGGTCTAGATGTTAATGGGAACAACTTTGAGCCCGTTTGGTGGAAAGACTTAAAGAAAATTGGTGGTGCTGGCTGTCTCGAGAAATGGTTTAAAAATATGAGGGAATGAAAGATTGGAAATGGACTATTAACTATTTTTTGGATGGATAATTGGCTGGGTGAGGGCGAGCTTGCTTCTAGGCTCCCAAGATTATTTAATATTTCTATTCAACAAGGAGCTAGCATCGGTGACATGGGAACCTGGGTGACTGATAGATGGCATTGGGACTTTAAGTGGAGGAGAGGTCTCTTTGAGTGGGAAAAAGACCAACTTAGGGTGCTGGAAAGTATTTTAGAAAGGCAATCTTTGAGGAGGGATGAAACGGATTCCTGGAGGTGGATTCCGGATAAATCCTGCAAGTTCTCGATCAGCTTCACTTACGATGCGTTACAACAGAGGCTTTGGGGAAGTGTGGAGGATGATTTTTTGTTTGAAGTGTGGAAGTTGAAGATCCCACCAAAGGCTCAACATATGCTGTGGAGATTATTTCTTAATAGGCTTCCTTCTATTGATAGTTTGAAAAAAAGGGAGATTCTGCTTTTAAATGATCTATGTTGTGTTTTCTGTGGAGTGCCTGATGAAAATGTGTATCATATCTACTTTAATTGTTCCGAAATTCATCAGTTGTGGAATAGATGCTTCTCTTGGTTTAATTATTACAACGTATCTGCTGGAACTGTCAGAGAAATTTTTGATCAATATCCATCCTGTTTTGTTTCCAAAACTGAAATCAACAGGTGGAGGATTGAGTGGAGCTCCTTTGTTTGGTCTGTCTGGAAAATGAGAAATGATTGCCACTTCAACGATTGTCTCTTTGATAAAGAAAATTTATGGCAGCAATTCATGTACACGGCATGGGCTTGGCTTGCAGGTTTAAATAATAACTTTCACAGTTCCTTTGTACAATGGAATGTAAACCCGGGGGCCTGCTTAAGTAATTTAATCAAGTAATTGGGGAGAAGGATCGTTCCTTTGCAGGTTGATGGGGAGAAGGTTATTCAGGTGCAGGTTGGTGAACTACATAGCTTTGAGGTGGTAGCTAATGTACTCAGCTTTTTTGGTTGGCTCGTGTCTTTAATGTATTCAAATAGGTGCTGCTATTACATAAGTAATCTTGGCAGTGGTAGATATAATAGTTATGGTAGGCTTATAGAATCCTAACCGGTTATGTTGTATTTATGGGAATTGAATGCCATTAATACTCTATAACCATATCATCTGATGCTGTTTCCAGGTGTAAGGATTTCATGTAGGTATCATTGGTACCATTTACTTTATTGATATATCTCTTTTATTGGCTGATCAGAAAAAAAAAACACCTCCCACGTCTGGACCATCACCACCCTGGTACATCTTAGCAATGATAGGGTTGCAGATGCTTTCCAATTCCTTCATTTTGTTCTCAAACTCATCTGCCTCTCTAAGCTGGTTGCTGTCTAGCCACTGGATGGCCTGCTCAATGGCATCCTCAATCTTTTTCTTGTCAGCTGGGTTGAGTTTTCCTCCAATCTTCTCATCCTTCACGGTGTTCCTCATGTTGTATGCGTAGTTCTCCAATGCATTCTTGGCCTCTACCTTCTTCTTGTGCTCTTCATCTTTAGATTTGTACTTCTCGGCCTCTTGAACCATCTTCTCGATCTCTTCCTTTGACAACCTACCTTTATCGTTGGTAATGGTGATCTTGTTCTTTTGTCCAGTAGTTTTGTCTTTGACAGAGACATTTAAGATACCATTGGCATCAATGTCAAAGCACACTGTGATTTGAGGAACACCCTTGGGTGCAGGAGGAATGCTTGAGAGTTTAAATTTGCCCAACAAGTTGTTATCTCTAGTCCTTGTTCTCTCACCTTCATAAACCTAGATCAACACACCAGGTTGGTTGTTAGAATAGGTTGAGAAAACCTGTTCTTTCTTTGTTGGGATTGTAGTGTTCCTGGGGATCAAGACTGTCATCACCCCATCAGCAGTTTCCAACCCAAGAGAGAGTGGGGTGACATCAAGCAGGAGAAGATCCTGAACCTTCTCATTACCCTCACCACTCAAGATAGCAGCTTGAACAACTGCACCATATGCCACAACCTCATCAGGATTGATGCTCTTGCAGAGTTCCTTTCCATTAAAGAAATCCTGGAGAAGTTGTTGAACCTTGGGAATTCTAGTGGAACCACCAACAAGTACAACATCATGGACAGACCTCTTGTCCATCTTAGCATCTCTTAAACACTTCTCAACTGGTTCCATGCACTTGCGGAAGAGATCCATGTTGAACTCCTCAAATCTAGCACAAGTAATGGTAGAGTAGAAATCAATTCCCTCATACAAAGAATCAATTTCAATGGTGGTTTGGGCAGTGGAAGATAGAGTTCTCTTCACCTTCTCACAAGCAGTCCTCAACCTCCTCAGTGCTCTGGGGTTGCCACTGATATCCTTCTTGTTCTTTCTCTTAAATTCCTAAACAAAGTGGTTGACCATCCTGTTATCAAAATCCTCACCTCCAAGATGGGTGTCCCCAGCTGTGTCTTTCACCTCAAAGATACCCTCTTCAATAGTAAGTAAAGAGACATCAAATGTACCACCCCCAAGATGAAAAATCAAGACATTCTTCTCGCCGACACTAGTAGCCTTCTTGTCAAGACCATAAGCAATGGCCACAGGAGTTGGCTCATTGATAATTCGCATAACATTAAGACCAGCAATAACACCAGCATCCTTGGTAGCTTGACGCTAAGAATCGTTAAAGTAAGCAGGGACAGTAACAACAACATTCTTGATTGTCGAGCCAAGATAAGCTTCAGCAATCTCGCGCATCTTCATTAGCACCATAGAAGAGATTTCCTCTACAGCAAACTGCTTATCTTCATCCTTGTAACTGACCTGAATCATTGGCTTCTCAGTAGGCCCAACCATAACCTTAAAAGGCCACAATTTAATATCACTCTGAACAGAGGCATCACTAAATCTACGACCAATCAATCTCTTGGCATCTGCAAGAGGTACAAAGCAAGTTATAAATATGCAATCTTGTAATTCACATGAACAAAAACAAACCAATATCTATCTTGAGAGAAAAGACACTGAACAAATACTAAAACAAGCTGATCTGCAAGTCCAAGACAAATCAATTTTAAGTGTAAAAAAAACTTAGTCAAAACAGTCAACATATAGTCAAAACACTAACTGATTTCATAAGCATATGCTTTCACTTTACGACTAGTTTGTTACATAAAAATAAATTTCTCAAAGAGGATGATATAAGGTTTAAAATTCCATAGTAAGAAAAGATACCCTCAGACACCTCAATAAGCTTTTATTATTCAACACTAGTAAGAAAAAAGTCACAATATCCATCAAAATCATATCAAACACTCCACCGATGAAATATACAAATGGCACATACAGCAGCAAACTAAAACCAAACAAATAGAACAGAAAAAATATAGAAATAAAAAAGGAACAACTGAAAAAACAGCGATCTATTTCAAGTCAAACACGTTAAAAAAGAAAAAGCATAACACCAATAACAACATGAGAACAAAAGCATGTCATGAAAAAAGAGCATGTACGATAAATATAACCAAAAACGGTGTTGATGGGATTCATGGCGACTTGGTTCTTGGCGGCATCACCAATGAGACGCTCGGTGTTGGTGAATCCGACGTAAGACGGCGTCGTTCTGTTACCTTGGTCGTTGGCGATGATCTCAACGCGATCATGTTGCCAGACACCGTCGCACGAGTACGTGGTTCCGAGATCGATTCCGATGGCTGGACCCTCTCCTTTACCGGCCATGCTTCGTTTCGTTTGTTTGTTGTGTCGGCGAGTGAAGGAAGAGAGATCTGAGAGGTTTGAAACCGCGGCTGGGTTTCAAGATTGAGTACGAAGAGGACGAGGAAAGAATAAGAATGGACCTTATATAGGAATGCTTTGCGCTTACTAGGGCTTGTGATTGCTTTTTCCAGAATGTTCTAATACCCTATGAGTCGTTGGATGTTGTGGTTAACGTGTTTGGACAATTAGAATTGAATTTTTCCTGGCGGGCTTGACTTGGTCACTTTTTTTCCCCGACACTTCCTTCACTCTTTCAAATAACGTATAAGATTTTTTTTTGAAGCAAACGTATAAGATATATTATGATAAGTAAAGTTAGAATAAAAATTAAGAAGATAAAAGTTAATAAGATAAGATAATATACAAGATATTTATGATAAAATATAAAAATATTAAAAAATAATATGATAAGATATACCCCTTTTTTGTTAAAAAAAGTGAATATATAAGATAAGATATGAAAATATGATAAATAAGATATAAAAGTTAAATAAAAATATGATAGGATAAAAATATTATAAATTTTTATATTATCTAATATTTAATGTGTATTAGATAATCTATTAGATAATCCATATGGTTGAGATAAATAAGATAATATCAAATATGATATAAATATATAAATATATATATATATATATATATATATATATATATATATACATATATATATATATATATATGAGGAATCAAATTATACCGGTGTAACCTGAACAACTATTACACCATTCAATAACTTTCAATTGGATGATGTTTTCTTAAAACCCACCGTTGGATTGAAAGTTCCTGTCATATAGATCATATATACAAAATTTCATATTAATCCAAAATCATTTGGTACCTCATTCATATAGATTAAAATCGACGTAATATAAACATTTCAAAATATACTAAAATGTGGATCATTTGATTACCTTCTTGTTGTTGTTCAATTTTGACAAAATTTGACAAGGCAATCTTAGTAATATGTAGATATAATTCAACAATTGGATTGATAATAATCACATTCTATATCAAGTTATTGAATGGTGTAATAGTTGTTCAAGTTACATCGGTATAATTTGATCCTTCCTCATATATATATATATATATATATATATATATATATTACTTTTTATTAGAATTAAATAATATTGAGCAAATTACAGCAACACTCCCTGAACTTTTATCAAATTACACATAACTTCACTCTTTTTTATTTTCCTACACTAATCCCCCTTTAAGTTTGAAAACATTACACTAACACCCCCTGAAATGTTTGAAAACATTACATTTACACCCCCTCAAACCTTACACTAACACCCCCTATAAGGGAGGCGAAAGTAATGGTTAAAAAAGCTACGGGTAATTGTGTAAATACACAAAATCTCAGGAGATGTTACTGTAATTTGCTCAATAATATTTTATAAAACTATTTATATTTAAGGTAAGTGTACATAGATTTATGAGCATGTAAGAAGTATAAAATATTAATATATTTAATATAAAATATTAACATAATTAGTCTAAAATATCCTTATTTAATATAAGATACAAATATAGTTTGTTGAAATGTTTTTTTAAATATATTGTAAGTGTAATATTCCTCATGGAGATCAAACCTAATTATCTTAAATAAAGGTATATCTAAAAAAATAATGAGATCGACTTAAAATATGTAAAACATAAATGGTTTTGGAATAAATAAATAAATAAAAAGTTAAAACAATAATCTACACAACCCAAAACTTCCATCTTTTTTTTTTCTAACTAAGAGTACATGAGCTCTCTAAGATGACACATTAGGATTAAGTTTGTGCAAGACCCCACCCGTCTCTCCAACCCTGTCTCGATGTTAGTTTTGACATGTCTTCCATCTGTTTGCTTATAAGACGCAATCTTTAAAACTTAGGCTTAATTGTAATTTTTACCCCAAACTTTTTAATTTTTGGTAAATTTTACCCCCAATAAATTTATTTGGCGCATTTTACCCCCAACTTTTTAAAAAAGTTACAAATTTTACCCTCCACAGTTTTGATGATGTGGCATGTTAAAATAGTTGTACTTTTACCCCCCAACTTTTTACTTTTTGGCAAATTTTACCCCTAACTTTTTCATTTTTTGTAATTTTTACCCATAACTTTTTACTTTTTAGTGAACTTTACCTCCATTTTTTATGCTTATGTCAGCATGCCACATCATCAAAACTGTGGAGGGTAAAATTTGTAACTCTTTTAAAAAGTTGGGGGTAAAATATGCCAAATTAATTTGTTGGGGACAAAATCGGCCAAAAATTAAAAAGTTGGGGATAAAAATTGTAATTAAGCCTAAAACTTAATATTTATTTGCATTAATCAAAACATTTGAGGGACCTGATTCGTATTATGCCTTAATACCCTTAACTATGATGAATAAATTGCTTTCCAAGTAATTTCTTCAATAGTTTCTTTAATTTTACTTGTTTTACATGCGACGTCTTATAAGGGGCTATAAATATTGGACTAGTTCTTAATATTAAATCAATAGAAATTCCATTTTCTCTTTTAGGTAGTAAACCAATTATATTCTCAAGAAAAACCCTAGGAAATAATTGAACAATTGTTATATCCTTTAAATTGTCTTTTCTTTCATTTCCATAGAAGATGATAACACATGACATCAACTTCTTCTTTTAAAGAAGCAATTAATTAGTTGGTTTGAAGAATTAATTGGTTGGTAATTGAAAAACAAAGATCCTCAAAATTTGGGAAGATTAAAGATTTTTTTGCACAATTAAGTAAGACATGATTGGAAGAAAGTCAATCTATGTTTGAAAATATATACAATTTAGACAAAGGTGAACAAATTAGATCTATAAGGATTTTTTTATTTTCAATTAGAATAGGACATTCTAAATAAACTTCATTTGTAACAACAAATTTATAAGTGCAGGTACAATTAAATCAACATGAAAAGAGGAAATTGACAATTCAAAATGTATCATGTGGTTATAGGAAAAAAATGAGTGAGTAGCGTCTGAATCATATAGTACACTTACATATTTCCTTTTATGAAACACATACCTTGAATCAAATCATTGATTTGAGTGGCTTCAATTCTTGACACTGTATAAACTCTACATATAGTAGTAAGCTTTTACTTTGATTGATTGATGACAAAATCTAGCTTTGACTATTTACATTTTACCTGTACATGCCCATGTATTTTCTACAATTGAAACAATTTGGTCTCTTAAAAGAAAATTATAAAACACAATTTAACCCATTTCCTGTATGTTGTCTCTGTTTTTATAGTTGATATCATAACTCAACCTCTAAGGTTGAACACTTAACCGTGTTAGAGGAAAAGATCCTTCAAGCACCTTTGTAAAATACACCAACCAATTAATTGTCAAAAAAAATCCATCACATGCCTCAAGCTTTATTTGGAGAATATTTGTCTTATTAGAGTGATAAGACGGAGATATTCACCAAATCCAATAACTATAGCCTCTAAGGCTGCATCTAGGGTGGGAAAGTTGAATAGGTCTCCCACCCTGAGAAAGATTTTTCAAATCGTTAGATTTTTTTAATTTTAATCTAATGGTTGAAATATTTTTCTTTTTTATTTTTTTTCTTCTCTTTTTCTTCTCATCTTTCCCAATTTACCCTTTTTTTTCTTTTCCTCTTCTCTCTCCCCTTCTTCTTCCCTTCACCTTCTCTCCATCTCAGATCACCGTGCGCCACGCCACCGTTATGACCAATTTCTGGCGATTCTTTTTATCTCTTTTCCTCTACTTTTGTTCTTCCCTTCTCTCCAACCACCATCGCTGTTTCACTTCAATGTTATAAATCACCCACAATTCCTCACTCCACCTTCCGCCACCCAAATTAAAAATCATCACTCACAAACAAATTTTTTTTTTTAATAAAATAAATATTGGTACACTTGCATACATAGAATCACAGCATATGAGGGTTTTGATTCTTGAAACCCAAATAAAAAAATCGCTACACCACAAATAATTGAATATATATTTTTTTTACTTTTATTTGGTAATAGTAACCGCATTTTGAAATCCAGATCTGAAAAAATTCATGAATTTCATAACCGCATTTGCTAACAGTAACTGCATTCGAAACCCAGATCTGAAAAATCGCCCTTCGTGAATTTCTTCATTGCTGTGCTCGCACTCTAGGAAATCTTGATGCGGCACCACTTTCAACGCGACACCACCATCAATGCCACACCACCGACAATGCGGCGTCACCGTCGTTGTAGAGATCCTTGACGGTAGAGAAGTAGCAGAGGATGAACAAAAAAATGAGAGGGCGAGCTCGTTTCATTCATTAATGAGGTTGCAGGCAATCTCAGGTTCAGCCGCTATAGGGTGGCGACAAAGTAGTCCGCCGCCGGGGAGGAAGGCGGAGAGGAAGAGGTGGGTCTTTGAGGGTGAAGGGAGATCTACGAAGAATAGGGATTTGTTTAAGGGATAAATCGGGAAAAAGGATAAAAAAGAAGAAAAATGAAAAAGAAAAAGAAAAGGAAAGAAATTTTAACCATTGATTTAAATTTAAAAGAGATCCAATGGTCAAAAAAACTTTCTCAGGATGGGAGACCTATTCAACTTTCCCACCCTAGATGTAGCCAACCTCTAATGGTTATAAGGATTGAATACCATGGACCTCCAAAAGGTGTTTAGGGAGTTTTCCTTATCAAGTTAAAATGGAGTCAAAAAGATTTTAATAGAATGTAATTGGATGCAAGGCAAGGCTTCTATCTAATTACTTGTGCCTTATCCAAATCTTAAAGAGAATTCATTGGATGATGCAAAAGAAAGTAAAGTTCCCACCTAGCTTCAAGAAGGGTTAGAAGCAAAATATCAAAACTTGAAAAGAAATCAAGAAAAATATCTACTTTGAATGTAAGAAGTCATTATATATAAAGATTAGGTGTCTATTAGAATAAGCGTATCCTTAAGCACTTATATTAGACTAAAATTAGAAGAAAAAACACATTGAACTTATCCTATAAATTAAAATAAACTTATGTATGTAACTTTTGTAAAAACTCTTTCATTTAACTTATCCAAAAATTGAGATACATAAACTAATTTTTATTAATGGGAGAATGTTAATTTATTTTATCTTCTTATTTTATTTTTCTCACAAGTGCTTTAGAAAAATTTATCTAAATAAAACCTAGATGTCCTAGCATAAAAAACGAGATTCTTCATGAAGAAGAAAAAATATCTCATGATTGTATTAAAAAAAATCTCATGACAACACAAGAAGACTATTTTTTTTGTGTGCATATGATTGCAAAGGAGTATCCCAGTCGGAGGTTAATCACCAAGATTTCCATACGTGCAAGTCAGGATTCAAATCCTTTGAATCCTGACTTGTACATATGAAAATCTCGGTGACCTTGTTGGCAAGTTAATCACTAAGATTTACATATGTACAAGTCAGGATTTAAATTTTTTTTACACAATTATTTAAATATTTAACTCCTAATAAACAATTATTTAATAAAAAATAAGTTTAAGAAAAATATTTATTATTAATTTATGTGTAAAACTAAAGATATGATCCAGTACTAGAAGAAAATTAAACAAATATCAACTAAAAAACCTATTTTTCTTATACATTTTTCTTTATTAATATTTTTTTAAATTTTAATTTTTTTCCTCATATATACATAAAGGGTCCTGGGGGATGGGGGGCCAAGGCCCCTGCTTGCCCCCTTGGATCCGTCCCTGATTGTTGATATAACATAAGAAGACTATAATAATAGCTTATAGAGTTAAACACTATTCAGGAAACTAATTTAATTAAACATATTTTAAAAAAAAAAACTTTTAAAAAATTGAAATCTAACACCACTAACAAAACTAGAGTTCAACGACTATTTTTCAAACATATTTTTTTTAATTTCTAAAAATACGACCTTTTTTAAATTTTATTTCTATAAAAATCATATTTATTTTTAATCTCATGATTTTTTATTGCTCACCCAAAATTAAAAAAAACATGATCTAGACTCCAGAGACTAGACCATGTCATCATTCTTGTCTTGTCAAATAAATGTTTATTTATGAAAACAAAAATAAAAAAATTTGAAAACTATAAATACATGGGTGAATTGTCATTTTAGTCCCGAAAGTGTAATTTAGTATCATTTAGGTCCCCCAAAGTATAAAAATTTCAAAAGCATCCCCAAAAGTGTAAAACGTTTCTCACTTTAGTCCCCCGTCAATATAGATCCGTTAAAGATGACTGATGTGCTTAAGTGGCACGTTATGTCTGTACATGGAAATACCTTGGACACCTTTGATGCCATGTGTGTGTTGGCTAGCTAGACCAAAGTAACAATTTTTTTTTATACTTTTTATGTTTTGAAACTTATGCTAACGTTAACAACTTCTCCCATTTCTCAGTCATTTTGTTTTCTGGTTTAATGCTCTGTCTTGCTGCTCCATCTCATTATGTTCTTATCATGTTCAACCTTCTAACTAATAATGCTATATTCCTTAAGAAAACCAAGTGCAGAATGACATTTCAACCCCTTCACAACTTGTACCTGTTATACCACCCACTGCATGTTTGATAATTTGCTCCTGCCAGCATACATTGTTCCCATTATCAGAGGTCATTCAATGTCTAATTAAACCTGTTATACCTTTGATGCCATGTGTGTGTTGGCTAGCTAGACCAAAGTGACAATTTTTTTTTATACTTTTTATGTTTTGAAACTGATGCTAACGTTAACAACTTCTCCCATTTCTCAGTCATTTTGTTTTCTGGTTTAATGCTCTGTCTTGCTGCTCCATCTCATTATGTTCTTATCATGTTCAACCTTCTAACTAATAATGCTATATTCCTTAAGAAAACCAAGTGCAGGATGACATTTCAACCCCTTCACAACTTGTACCTGTTATACCACCCACCGCATGTTTGATAATTTGCTCCTGCCAGCATACATTGTTCCCATTATCGGAGGTCATTCAATGTCTAATTAAACCCAGATGAAAGGTGCATTTTTAATCACAAATATAAAAATAGATTCAATAACACTCATCATACGTGTTGAAATTACAACCATCTCTGTAATTCCAAAAACTAACGCCAATTACAAGTTTTTACGGCTAATCCAGGCACCACCAATTGCGCAAAAACATGACTATTTTGACAATCACGAAAAGTATATTAGCACCAATCACCACATGATTTTCCCATGCCTTGAACGTAACATGTACATGATGCACAAACATGTATAATTCCTTACTTCACAACATATAGACCCCAATGAGAGCTACCAAATGCATGTTTGCCTAGTAAGATTAACATCCACCTTTGTCTGACACTTTTGAACTTCAAACCTGTTGCCATCATCATCACCTGACCAAACTGCTGTCCACTTATGGCTTTCAGTTCTTTCCTTCTCCAACCTTGATTGTTGCATGGGAGTCAATGGTCCTACTCGAGTAGCCATTTTGAGCTTACATGTACTCATCCTACGCATAACATAACACCTAATATCCTCAGCTAAACCCAGAATTGGCTTGCCCCTATACTTGAGAATTTTTGCATTGAATGTTTCACAGTTGTTGTTGCAAATGCTGTCCACTTTAGAATTCTTGCTAAAATATGCTTTGCTCCATGACTCATACGGTAATCTTTCCAAATAAGCCCAGGCTTTCTCATTTTTTTCTCTTAAGTGCTTCCTTGTGTAAATTAAATTCAGAAACAGTTGTTGATCTTGCACATTGCCAAAAGAAGTCCCTTAGCTCCTTATCTTTCCAATACTTTGAAGTTTCTCCATAAATGAATTACACAGTATCTATGCTCTACACTAGGCATAACCTCCCTCATGGCATGAATAAGACCCTGTACATACAAAAGATAAAATATCAATTTGATCCTTGAAGTTAAATACTGATATTGTCAATTTGGTCCACAAATTATAGAGAGTGTACATTAAAATATTGTAATTACCTTATGCATGTCTGACATGAAGCACCAACCATGTTGCTTGTAATCTCCCAAGTCTTTATGAAGCAATGTAAGAAACCATTTCCAATTTTCTATGTCTTCAACATCAACAATTGCATATGCAATTACAAAAATGCCATTATTTGCATCTTGGTTAACTGCAGCGAGCAGTTGGCCACCATAGTATCCCTTCAAAAAACATCCATCTAGACCAATAAATGGTCGACATCCACCTTTGAACCCTTTTTTACATGCATCAAGACAAAAATACATTCTACGAAACTGTGGTTGGGCTTCCGGAATTGGGATACAATCAATATTCATTGTTGACCCTGGATTGGCTCTTATCAACTCATTACGATAATCCCAAATGCGAGCATATTGTTCCTTCAAATTACCTTCAACCATCTCTCGAGCATCTTTCAAAGCTCTAAAAATCTTAGTGTCATTTGTGTGCACGCCAAAATCAGATTTCAAATATTGAAATGCCTCCGTATGATTTAAAGTAGGATGCATTCTAATTTTGTCAGCCAACTTGCAAGCAACCCATTTCCTAGAAGCTTGACTATTCTTGAAGGTCCTACCACAAATATGTTCTTCCACAAAGTTTTTAATTTGGAAGCTTCCATGATCTTCATTCCATGAACAGTTCTTTTCCTTGCATCTAGCTCTTGCTTTTTGGTTTTCATTCTTTATCCATTTAATTTGCCTTCCATAGAATATAGTGTAGTCCCTAAATGCATTCTTGAAAATCTGTAAGTTGGCAAACTCCATCCCTATCTCGAAATGCACATTACCAAACTTTATACCTTCATTATATTGAGGATAAACAACACTTTTACTACTACCTCCTTTATCATCAGTGCTATTGGTAGAATGAAGATATTCTGAATGGTAACTATAGTCACTTGACTGTTCATCATCATCTGCTAGAGGTGTATAAAGAGTGACCTCATTAGACATCCTGCAAAATAACTTGGATTAAAACTGACATCCTACAACTTCCCATAAGAGATTAACCCTTTTTGAAATAAATTTCAGAAAAATATACAATGAACTGTCATCATTGTAAACAAAAACAGAGACATACAAAAAATGCATTTCAAAAAACAAACACAACCCATTAAAACTCACAACAAAATCACAAACAAAAAAAGAAAATAAAAATAATTTCCAATCCAGAAAATCCATAACAAAAATACACAAACCAAAAATATCTAAAACAGAGACCACGCACCAAGAACAGGGACACCTTCATGTATGGAATAACAACGAAAAGCAGAAGAAAAAAAATGGTTTACAATCAAGTTTTAGAAATTACTTGAAGTTCTTCGAGCACTATGTCCGACTTTCTTGTTCGAACACGGATTGCAAAGGCTTCTTGAAGCCTGAGTGTGGAGGACTTGCTGGTTCTCCAACTTCGTCACTAGAGCACGGGAAGTGGAACCGACAGAGGAAATGAAACAAAGGTAAAAGTGAATAAGGGTTTTAACATGTGTCTCTTTGGGTATGTAAAAAGGTTGGGTAAGAATGTGCAGTCACTTTACTCCATCTAACCCATCCCAACGTTGCATCGTAGGTGTAAAAGATAACATGCCACTGAAGCACACACGTTATGTTTAACGTATCTGAATTGGAGGAGTAAAGTGACAAACATTTTATACATTTGGGGACGTTTTTGAAATTTTTACACTTTTAGGGACTAAAATGACACTAAATTACACTTTCAGTGTCAAAGTCACTATTTACCCTAAATATATTTGCCCATTAGAAATTTGAAAGCACCACTCTATAGAAGCTGCAACCACTCGAGTTTTGCGCGGGAATTACAGAAACAGAGATAACACAGCCCCAGTGGGTGTGTAAGCAACGCAGATATCACATCACACACCGTTAATGGCTGATTCCACTCCGACTGCAACTCCTCCAAACGACGCCGAATCATGCTCTTTCCAACGAACGGTAACTCGCTACGCTTCCTTCATTCTCACCTCTTCCTTCCTTTTTCCCCCTTCTCTAATTTTCAATTCTGACGCTGTTTTTTCGTTTCCGAAGGTCACCTTATACGATTGGTGGTTGATTAAAGCCAAAAACGACTTCCAAGGAAATCGTTTAGCCGTCGCGGGCGTCTCGTCGAGAAAGTAAGCCTGTGACTCCTCCCTTCCTTCGCGTTAGGGTTTTCACACCTCTGTCGTTTCGCCTTAAAACGCGAGTGTTTTAGTGTAATGTCTATGTCGTATTTGAATTGCTTCGAGCAGGGTCGTATTGGATGCAATTATGATGATTATGAAATTGTGTGATTAGTGTAACGATTTGGTTTTGTGATTCAGGGATGAGGCATTGCGCGTGTTTGTTTCTGCTGCTGTTATCAAAAGGTATGACGTGTTTTCTCTCGAGACTGCGGATGGGAAATGCGTTATAATCAGTGGCTTCATCAACGAGCAGCGCACTCTCGAAAATGGTTTTGCCTCCGAGGTTTGTATCATTCACTGTTTAAATTAACTTCTCTGCAAACACTAATAAGAAGGTAAAATTAATTAAATTTCTCTCATAAGCTAAAATCAACTTATGTGTAAGTTAAATTTAGTGTGTTGGAGAATACCTTCATATTTTTTTCCCCTCTTTTAAGTGTTTATGGAAAAATTTATCCAAACAGGACGACCTTGGTGTTTTTCCACTTTTCCCTTTCTATTTGATAAGCCTTATTTTAAAATTTTGTCATATGGTGTGTATTGTGGTCATGTAAGTGTCAATGTTTATAGTCGTGGGTATTGCAAGATGTTGTTTATGGTGGTAATTGTTCCTCGTTTTATGATGTATAGTTTGTATGTTATCCAAATTTGATTTTTTTATTTGCTCCTTTTTTTTTATTTGTTTTTTTCTTTGTTGCTAGGTTTTCAACCGTTTTTTATTTGGCTTTCCTCCAGACTGGGAAAACTATGCTCTAGATTGCTTCAGAGAAGAATCTACCACTGGCACTGATTTGGGTAGTCCTGTTCCTGTATCAGCTGGTTGTCCAGAAATTTTATCTGATCGTAAATATTCAAACGATGTTTGTAAATGATTTGCATTTATGTTTAGTCATTTTTTGTACTTGGTTGATGTTTTATCATTTCCTAATTTCTACATAGATATTTTAATTGCTATTGCAGGTGTGGAAAAATCTATTCCTACTTCTTTGGTATCACCAGAGGAGACCCCGGGAGATCACGAGAAGTCATTCCCTGAGAATGAATGCAACGTGTCAAAGGAGATGGGTGGGGTTAATGTTGCTTGCAATAGTGGTGGGAAAAAACATAGTTCCAGGTTGCATGATATTAAAGTATGCCAGCAGAAGAAGCAGCCTGCTTCTGAAGGTCTTCTGAAGCATCCAGATAATAAGAACTCTACTTCAGTGGCCTTGGAGAATTGTGATGTAGAGGGACGGAAAAGTCCAGCAACACCCATTCAGTCACAATTGTGGAGTGAATATTCAAATGATGCTTGTAAATGTTTTGCATTTATTTTTATTCATGTCTTGCATTTGTTTGATGTTTTATCATTTCCTATCTATCCAGTTTCTATATAGATATTTTAATTGCTATTGCAGGTGTGGAAAATTCCATTCCTACTTCTTTGGCATCACCAGAGGAGGTCCCGGGAGATCACGAGAAGTCATTCCCTGAAAATGAATGCAACGTGTCAAAGGAGATGGGTGGGGTTAATGTTGCTTGCAGTAGTGGTGGGAAAAAACATAGTTCCAGGTTACATGATAGTAAAGTATGCCAGCAGAAGAAGCGGCCTGCTTCTGGAGGTCCTCTGAAGCATCCAAATAATGAAAACTCTACTTCAGTGGCCTTGGAGAATTGTGATATAGAGGGACTGAAAAGTCCGGCAACACCCATTCAGTCACAATCATCGAGACAACTAAGCACGTCACCTGAGCAGCTAGTTAAAAAATCTGCATCCAGAATTTCTAGAAAATTGTCACCAAAGACTGAAGGCTGTTATAAGAAAAAGAGAGTGACAGTTGAAACAAAAGTGGTCAGGCCTAAGGGAAAACTGAATAAATCTGCATCTGCTATGAAAAATCCGCGAGAAAAGGATCTAAGCCACTTGACCAAGGGAAGCCAACAGAAAAAATCCACAGTTACTCCAGAGTCGTCGAGTTTCAGAAAATCCAGATCCGGTAATTTTTTCATTATTGTCTATGCATAAACTACTCCATCTTATTAGGCTTACAAGTAATAAATGTGCTTTATGTGATTTTCATGCACTCTCCTGTTATCCAACTCTCTCACCCAATGCTAATGTTAGCCTTTTTTGATGTAATTTGAAACGTCATTTACTTCAGACTATAATCATTGTGCTTGGGTTATGTTGCAGGTAGGTTGCTTCTACCTCCCTTAGAGTTTTGGCGCAATCAAATACCAATTTATAACGCGGTAGGTGATATCCTTGTGTGATGTGCACCTTTTTTCTTGTCTGCCATTGGCAGACAACCTGCACACCAAATCATATCTCGTGTACACACTGAGCATGTCTCCAAATGCAATATCTTAACTGTTTCTTTTTTAATGTTATCATCCAGGACCATGAGATTACAGAAATTCAGGATGGTGCATCTTTGATATCACCTTGTAGAGGTTTTTCACCATCACTAAGCAGGTACGTCTTTCATTGTTAATAAGCATTTCCAATTAAAATAAATTATAACTTTCCGTGTGTAGATAACATTTCCTTAGATTAAAATAAATTATAACATTTTCCATGTGTAGAACCCCTAATAAAATAACCAAGATGTATGTGAGGAGAGGGAAAAGGTGCGATGCACCTGATCAGAATTAGGAGAGCGAATAGTCTAACTAACTGCCTAGTTGGGCAGTAGGGGTGTGGGTTGTGCATGAGTTGTATGGGGGAAAGAGAGGGTATAAGTGGGGGGAGGGTTGAGAGGTGAGGTAGGCTGGAATTAGTAAAGGCTTGGGAGAGAATTGGGCACTCTAGAATTTGCCCTGATTATCATTGCTTTTCCATTTTTCTGCATCGCACTTCTTGTATTTCTCGTATCCAGTCTTGGTATCATCTTGATACAGGCCAAGATTTCCACTATTAATACAACAATCAGTCTCTGATTTTACTTCATTTTTTCTGGTACCTATCAATGTCTGCAATGAGGTTGCAAGAGTATGCAGTCGGAGCCTCCCTAGCATGAGAGCTGTGATACCATTTGGAATTAGGATTCAACTTGATAATTTCATTGATCAATTAGATAGAAGATATACAGAAGTTCCAGCACTAGTTTAGGAAACAAAATATCTCCTTATTCTAAGCTAAAATCCCTTGATTTGTTGGGATTTTCTAAATTCCAGCTAATTTAGAGATTACAGATATTAAGAGATACATTCCTAAAATAAATACGTTGGTGACTAGTATATCAAGGAGGGGGGTTTCTTCCTCATTCTCCTTTTTATTTAGGTAACGGCAAAACAATTTTTTCTAATTTTCTTGGTCTTCTTGTTTCTGACCATAAAAAATCAATTTGATATCATGTTGAAGAGTATCATTACATGCCTCAGATCTTTCAGGCTTCTGATCCAATGTAAGCCCACAGGTGCTGCTGCACACGTAGTATAAAGGACCTTAACACTGCCAGATTAGGAAACCATCAACAACAATTCTTCATATTTTTATCAGTGTGGCACCAGTCACCAATAAAAATCCATCTGCTGATCTTTGAACAGCAGATAAATCTTAATGCCTACCTTCACTCTCCTTCCTCTCCTCTACTAATGTCTTTTGTTTGGGTATTCATGTGTCCCTCTGAGTAAATCAATTGTAACTTGTAATTGGGCTGACTTATCTTCCTTCATAATATAGGTAGGTTAACATGGTTATATTTTACCTCAATAAAATTAAACGTTTTATCTTGTCTCATGGTGCTAGGGTGAGTTCTGGACTTTAGCTTTGAGAATAACAATTCATTTGGCATTTTTGATTTGAAATAGTTGTCTCGTTAAACAGGTTTAGCAATCAGAAACGTGGAGTGTGATGCGGGAAAGGGAGTTAAATGCCGGATTCATGATATGGATCTTTTCTGTGAATAGTCCCTCTTCTTTGGTTGTGGCTTTTAGAATATTTTGAGTGATAGTGTTTACTAATTAGATCAGATGACTTTTATTTGACCGCACCAAAATAACTGAAGACAACATAGGACTTTTTAACTTCTCAACATTGATTTTGATAGCCAAAATCTTTGTGTTATCCGGTTTAGACAATACATTTAACCCAGAAAATATGGAAATGTTTAGACATTGAAAAATGGTGCTCCTAGTCCTTGTACACATTTCGTCCGCCCAAATTGCTCATGAACTCAAATGCTTGCAGTTGAATAAAACCTTGGTTTTTGCTATTTTTTCACCCCGGGACTGGTTAAGATGAGCCTGCATTACAAGTTCGTAGGTTGAAGAAAAAAAGTAAAAAAGGAAAACAGTTCTTTGTACTTTAGGAGATTAAAAAAATGGGAAGATTTTTTTTTGAATGAGAAAAGGGAAAACTATTAAATCAATAGTATTTTTTTTCCCGTAAAAACGTTAAGAAAAAAAAAAAGCTGTAAAATGACGAGAAGTCCGTTGAATATGTTATTTATTATTATTTTAATCCTTGCGGAGTAATCTTAACCAATAAAAATAATTTAAAAAAATTATTCTATTTATTAATTTTTTTTTTTTGTTAGTGTTTTATGTTATACTTATTTTGACATAGAGGGACTAAGGTTTTTATATCTTATACCATTGACTTAATATATTTCATGGACTCAAATGAAATTCTAATAAAATTAAGGGACTTATTTGAGATTTTCTTAGTTTTAAGGACTAAAATGACAATGAGATATAAATTCAAAGATTAAATTGGTCATTTACTCTATTATTATCACTAAAGTCCCGAACTAGGGACCAAAATGAGAAAAATGGTTAATTTCATGGACTTAAATGAAACCATAAAAAATTGAGTTTTCCTTAATTTCAAGTAAAATAACAGCAAGATACAAATTCAGGAATTAAATTAGTCACTTACTCTATTTTAATTTATCCCACTAAGGCTATGTTCGGCAAACCATTTTAGTTAGTTTCTAGCTTTTTTAACTAGCTGGAAAGCTTATTTGACTGTTCGACAAACAAGTTTTTTTTAGTAGTTTCTAGCGTTTTTTGGAACGTTATTTCAATTAGCATTTTTTAAAACGCTAGCTTCTAGTTTTTTATATTTTATTTATTTTTTACCCTTAAAATATTTATTAAATTTCCTTATTACCCTTTTTAAATAAACCATGCTTTTATTATTTATTTATTTTTCCACTCATTCACACCTTTGAAGTATCATCGCTCTTGCTCATCACTCTCTTTTTTTCTCTCTGGCATTCTTGCTCAATCTCCTTTTTTCCTCTAGGTAATACTATTTTTAATTTTTTATCAATTAATAAAATTATAATGTCTACTTAAGTGTATTTTTTTATCTTATTTTAAACTTGGATTAAAAATATTTTAAGATAAAGTATAAGATTAATAGCATAATACATAATATGAGAAAAAATGTAATAATTGAAACTAAAAATGTAATTAAAATAATTTATCTATAAATGAAAAATTACAAGAGTTAAAAATTAATTAAAAAATTAAAATTATAACACCTCAATATATTTTTATCCATAAAATAAAGTTGAAATTTATATAAAAACATCATAAATATTTCTATTTCTGTTCATTTTACATTTTTTAGCTACTTGAACAGCTAGTTTTATCAAATACTTATAATGTAATAAGCTGGCTTAAACACTTTTAGCCACCAATTATCAACTTTCAGCTACCAGTTAATTTTTCAACTTTTAGCTAATTTTTTAGCTTTCGACTAACTTTCAATCATTCTAGTCTCTTTGTGTGGTGAGTGTTTGGACAGCGAGGGATAAGATCAGACAAACACAGTGGAGATGGGAATGAAGTGTTTCATTCACATTTGTTGGTCACAAAACGGCGTTTACTTGACATGAGAGCATGTTTGGTTAAATGTTGGTGAGGCCAAACTTAAGTTTGCCAATAGATCAGGACCCTTCTTTTTGCTTTTATTTTGCTTTGGTCGGTTGGATATGTCTCGGAATTCTTGCAACAGTAATTTGGACTGAAAACCACCAACCTTCTTTGTCTTTGGACATCGTTTTCTATGAACCACCTTTGGTTTTCTTTGATTTGGTCATTGAATAGCTTCTCAATCTACGCGTGACAAAATTTATCTTCTTCTAGTGATTGATGAACAGCACTATCCAGTCCAGTACAGTTTTTTTTTTAAATAAAAAATGCTTTTATTACTAGTCATTTTATGGTTAGTTTGTCATTTTATATTAATATTATCACTGGATCAGAATATCCTTAAATTTTAAAAATGATATTTTTATTCATAAAAAAATCATAATAAGACTTTTGTATAGCATATCAATATTTTAAAAAAACTAAAAAAGTACTTAATTAAACCTCACTTACTAGAACAATTATTATTAACTTTTCAATTATGAATAAACAAAATATTTTTAAGCTTAAATTAATGATAATGATAAGAGTGTTAGATTTTTTTATAATCACTAAGAGATAGAACTTAATTTTTAAAAATATAAAATACATAATTAAATAAAATAAACATTGAAATATAATTATAGTATTAAATATAGATATTTATTGTAAACAAAAATGAATGAGGCTTTCTCAGAAAGTCAAGGGAGGCTTCCCATGAGAAGTCAAATATATATTTAAAAAAAAACGTGGAGTTGATGACCTTAAAAGAGGGCAATCTATGAGCTGCACCACAAGGATCTCCCCCTGCTTTCCAGAGGCACAGTGGATTAAAACTGGTTATTCAGTTATTAAACAGAAATAAACTTCATATTCTAAAACCATATTTAAAATGGTTTGGATATAAAAATCAAACTAATAAAATGAATTAAAAATAGATTGGATCGATAGGTGTGATTTTAGACTAGTTTGTAGTTAATTAATGTATAATTTTCACAGATTAACTGTCCTCCACTAAGGCATAAACAATAGTCAAATCGTTTTTGCCACTCCACTTAGAGACCAAAACACTACTAGCACTTCCAGCTTGTATATATATAACGCCAACCACTGTGAATTCAAAGTGCAATCATAACTTAGAATCATTGGTGCATGGTTGCATGCTCTCACAAGTTCTGTTAATGAAAATATCTATTTGTCGGAAAGGTATATGACAAGAGTTTGGGAAAAAAGAGAGAGCAATATGCACAAGAAGGTGCTTTATGATAACATGCATCCACGACACGACACGACACGACACGACCTTATTCGACTGAAAAAGGAAGCATAAAGAAGATTAGAGGTTTCACCTACAAGGAAATTCGTATGATTCACGATGAAATCACCTAAACATGCCTAAGGAAGACGGTGATTGCCATACAAAAGATGCTAGCAAAGATCCTATATGGTTTTGGTGGTAAATCAATTATCAATTAGAATAATAATACATGTTATTTTCCATTATTACCCAGTTATAATAAGTTTATTGATTTTGTTTTTTTAATTTGTAGTGAATAAGTTTACTGATTTTTATATTAAAAGTACTGATTATTACATCATCAATAATTATATAAAATGTAATTTTTATTAATACAATCGTTAAATTATAATTATATGTTACCTTAATTTTTTGCGTCAAATTTTATGGAAAAAAGAATAACAATAGGAAGATAATTAAATTATTTAGATTTGTATATATTAAATCATATTTGAATGTAGTATCAAATAATTTTAGATTTATATAAAATTTTGTAAATATGATTTATGTAAAAGGAGTTTTCAATCTAACAATAGGTTGAGATATATTTATCCAATTAAAAGTTATTAACTAGAAATGATAAAAGAAAAATCTAGAGACAAAATTATCTAATTTTAAATTTAAATTTTAGGTACACAGTTATCTTAAATACTTGAAAGGAGAATTTTAATGTTCACAGTAATCTTATTTGGCTCAAACAGTCACGATCAGAGCTAATAAGGGGTGATTGGGGGTTGCCATGATCACTCCCAGAATTTTTAACTTCCTCTAAAATTCTCATGTAAAAACGTTTTATGGCACCTCTAAGAGAAAAAAAAAAAAAAATGAAGGATGATTTAGTCTTGGTTTTCCTTGAACCCAAATCTTGCCTTTGCCATTGCAGACAGTATTGTCTTTAATAAAGAATAATTGTAATATGTAAAAAAAAAAAAAAAATCTTGAACACACTGAAAATGAATAAAAAAGAATGAAATAAAAAATAGAAAAGTAAAATATAATTATGGAAGAAAGTTGACAAACAAAACTTGCAATAGCAAGTCACATGGTAACTAACTGGTTGGTAAGTGCTTACCAGTTACCAGACCAGTGGAGCGCTTGTTAAACGTTGGTACTTAAAATCCACCCCACAAGATATTTTCCTCACTTTTCATTCAGATTTTGTATTTAAACCAAAGTCACTCTCCTACGTCTTGTTATATGCTTTTCAAAAGACAAAAGCTCTGCTTTCCAGTTTCCACAATTAAACGGCAACGATGCCATTGTGCATAAACACCATCAAAACATCCTCCAACAAAGACAACCCATTAGACTTCGCACTCTTGGCTAATAGTCCAAAATCCAAATCACTTTAATCATCGTCGTGAGCTGTTTCCTCTCTTTCCTCCTCAAACCTCTGCGTCAACCTAAAGTCATTGCTGAGATTGTCGTAAGTTCAATAATTTGGATAAATAGTCACTCTCGTCCTTTGAAGTGTAATGTAGTAACAATTTTGTTCTTAAAAGAATTTAATCTAATCCCTAAATTATACATTTTGACATTTAAGTATTAAGCTAAATTTGATATATTTTTTTTTTTTACAAATATGCCACTTTTTACTTTAGTTATACTTTTTTATCTTTAATTCTTACAAATATTTTATTTTATTTTATATTTTTAGTCTTTGAAAATATGTCACTTTTTCATTTTAGTTTCTAAAAATATATCATTTTTTGACTTCGGGTCCTCACATCATCATTTACTCATTGGACATCGACGTCATCATCACCATTATTTACATTAGCACTTTAACGAAATTTACTGTTAAAATTTAAAAATAACAAAATTTTATAGGAACTATATTAAAAAAAAAAAAAACTTCTATTTTATAAAAATCAAAAGATTATTTAAACCTTAAATAAATATCTCTGATCTGGATTCTCCCGCGTGAATAAACCAAGCGACAGGATCCAGGTAGAACCGCAATCTTTAAGGCTAAAAGCAGTAAGGAAGCAATAGGATCCACAAAGGGATTAAATTGAAAAGTGTATCTAGCAATAAGGTGGACTTATCTTTCCATGTAGAAGAACCCTGCCTCTATACAAGTCTTATCGAATCGTCTAGCAACCTCAAGTACACTATCGTGTAGGGATGATAATGGGTAGGGTCTGGATAGGGTCCTATAGTACCTGTCCCCATACCTGCGTTTAAAAGAAATACCCGTACGCGGCCCCATACCCACGTGGCTAGCAACTTTAATCCTCATTCTCGTACCCGCTAGGTACCTATATACCCATACCCGCATCCGCTACCCGCGCACTTTACTTATGTATAAAGTTAATAAATCAATAAAAATAGGCTTAAATGTAATTTTGATCCCCCTATTTTGCACAATCCGCAATTTTAGTCATCCTATTTTAAAATAGAGACATTTAGTCCTCATATTTTGCACAATCAGCAATCTTGGTCCCTCTATAGAGACATTTAGTCTCTCAATTTTGTAAAATCCGTAATTTTGATCCTTTCATCAAATTGAAAGCATTGACAGTTAAGATATTAATGTTGACCTTGACGTTGCCCAAATATAGTGATGTGACACGAGATTATTTATTTATTTTTTAATTATTTTAAATAATGAGTAATAATTATTTGTTTATCTATGTCACTAAAACACATGTCACGTCGATTTTAATGATTGGGGTAATCGTGAGTCCTAAAATAGAAATCTCAAGTCTTAATCATTTATCTTAAATTAGTTCTACATTGTTGAAATACATGGCACATCGTAGTCAAATAAATGATATTACTTTTTTATAAAATATATTTTTCATCAATTATTCTACTCAGTATTTAAAATAATTAAAAACTAAATAAATAATTTCATGTCACGTCATTATATTTGGACCACGTTAAGGTTAACGTTAATCTCTTAACAGTCAACGCTTTCAATTTGATTGAAGAACCAAAATTACATATTTTAGAAAATTGGGAGACTAAACGTCTCTATTTTAAAATAGGGGGACAAAAATTGCGGATTATGCAAAATAGATGAACCAAAATTGCATCTAAGCTATAAAAATATTAATTAAAAAATTATTACAAATAAATTAAAAATTCACGCTTAAATAATTCAAACATAACATTAAAAGCATTCACACATAATATTAAAAATATAAAATATAAAATTATTGTAAGTTATAACATAAATTTTTTACTATTAGTGTTAGTTTATGAAAAATATAAAATTATTTTTTTACAAAAAAGTATATATATAACAGAATTATTTATTTAAGTTATTTTAATTATATATATATGATAGGTGCGGTGCGGGGCGGATACTATAGTACCCGTACCCGTACCCGCACCCGCAAAAAATTGCAGGTAAATACCCGGCCCCGACCCCGGCCCAACCCCAATAAGCGGGTATTTATCCGACGCGCTTGCAGATATTTTTGCGGATACCCGTAGGGTCCGGGTACAGGTCATCCCTACTATCGTGCATGAGTGTGGATGCTATGCACAGATAGAATTAGAAACAAAAAAACTTAGAGTGTTTGATAGAGTGGAATGAAATGGAATGAAAATGAATTGAATTGAAAGTTTTGAATTAGAGTATAAAAGTGTAAGTTTCACCTCGTTTTACTGTTCATTTCATTCATTTTCAGTTTCCTTTCACTACAAACGGGAACTTTAAGTATACCATAGTAGTTGTTGGGAAGAGTTTCAATGGAACGCCAAGTTATTTGTTTAACTGTTTCATCACCTACATATCAAGAAACTAAACATGACTAAAGAAAATTGAAAGATCCACGTTCAACAAAGATTAAACCTGTAACACCCAAAATTTATTTTAAATTGTTGATATTTTATTAAATAAATATACTTACGTGTTTATCACTTAGGTAGAAAATAGGGGTAATTTTTTTTTTAAAACATGTATCTCATGAAAATTAAATTAATATAATCAAAACTATTGTATCATAGCCAACACCTTATGTATGACAACATTATACATCAAATAAAGGTACTAGTGCATAGCCATAGAATATATATACAACTTTCCACTATAACAAAGGTCTCAAAAAGGCATGCTTACTTTTTTTTTTAAATCAGCAAAACAGTATATTATTAATTAGGCGGTACCAGCAGTACCAAAGTTACAAAAGAAAAGCACCCTCTGTCAAACTGCTATGGTTATATTATATTTATACCAGAATGAGGTATAAATATTAGATAACTGTGAGCAAACAGATGTCATGCCGAATTTCCTACACTCACAAAACATCCTTTTGGGAAACCCTGTCAGAACAGTAATATCCCAGCACTTACATTTTGATCCCCATAAGCATTAAACCCACCATGAATACTGCAGAGGTAGGTAGACATAAAATTCTTATTATCCATGCACACACCACCTACGTCCCTAATATAACAAGCATCGAACCAGAACCAACTAGGTGCAGAGGCCGTGGAATAGCTCCAGCGTCTAACAACCTGAAGACATGCTGAAACATTAGAAGACCATTGCACATAGGAATAATTAAAACCCGGATGCTTAGAATGTAACCACGACCAAGCAGTGAACTTAATATCCTCCACCAGTGATCTAAACTCCACTACAGCCTGATTAAAAACGCAATTGTTCCTCAGTTTCCACACACAGAAAATAACGGCACTCCAAATAAATTGCCATATGTCTCCTTCAAGCTTAGACCTTCCCATAGCCCAATTCTGTCTAAAATGGCTATCTAAGGATAATGGTAGGACAGTTGCAAAAGTTGGAGATAGCCAAGAGTAACAGAAAAGCCAAACCTTATAGACCACTTCGCAAGATATAAAAAGGTGTTGCACTGACTCAAGATGATTGTGACATAGAGGACAGAACAACTCACTGTTATCTACAATGACATTTCTTCTCAATAGATTGTCCTTAGTTGGCAATCTATTTTTTAGTGATCTCCAGATGAGCATAGCAGCTTTATTGGGCAATTTGATGTTCCACAAAGAGGAGAAACAGTCACTAGATACTTGGACGACACAGTCTTCAAAGAGAGTTTTGTAAGCAGAGTTAGTAGTATATATACCTGAGGATCCCCTATTCCACCACCAAGAATCTTTTAGAGAGAGTTGAACCTGTACATTATTTAAAAGGACATGCAATTGTTGTATTAATTCATTCTCCCATTCAAAAGTAGTTCTTCTCCAAACAAAATCCCAACACCATGTGCCATCCCTCCAAACGCCCATATCTCCAATAGTGTTTTCCTTTTGGTCTGAAATGAGAAACAACCTAGGAAATACAGCAGCCAAGCTTTGACCCTCCTGCCACTCATCAACCCAAAATCTAAATTTATCACCCACTCCAACTTTCCATATGATTCCCTTATCAAACCATTTTTCACAATTTTTGCTACCACACTCCTTTTTTAAATCCCTCCACCACAATGATTCCTTTCCACTCTCACCCTCCTTCAAAAGCCCTTGCCTACTCTCATATTTTGCTTTTATCACATCACACCACAAACCATTTGAGTTATGAAACAAATTCCACCTCCATTTACCTAACAAAGCCATATTGAAAAGTTTTAAATTTTTTACTCCAAGGCCCCCCATTTTCTTACTTTTGCACAACTCTTCCCAACTCACCCAAGCAATTTTTTTACTTTCACCATTACTCCCCCATAAAAAACTCCTTTGAATTCCCTCAAGTTTGGTACACACCGCCTTTGGCAAATAAAATAAAGAGAGATAGAAAAGTGGTAAAGAGGACAAAACGGAGTTTAACAAACAAACTCTACCCACAAAGGGCATAAGCTTATTTTTCCACCTAGCCAACCTCTTGTTGAATTTTTGGATGATGGGTTCCCACACTACTATCTTCCTATGGTTTGCTCCAATAGGTAAACCGAGGTAGACAAATGGCAAAGACAAGACTTTACAATTTAGCATGTAGGCATATCTTTCTACCACACCTCTATCCGCCCCAATGGCCCCAAAACTACTTTTGAAAAAATTAACTTTCAAACCGGAGACCAATTCAAACATCCTAAGAATGAATTTGATTGTAAAGACATTCCTCACATTAACATCACCAACAAAAATTGTATCATCGGCATATTGTAGCATGTTGACAACACAATCTTTGTCGCCAACCAAATATCCCTTGAACAAATCTTTTTCATTTGCTTCTCTCATCAAACCACTCAACCCCTCCGCCACTATTAGAAAGAGAAAAGGAGCCAAGGGGTCTCCTTGGCGAAGTCCCTTTTGGCATTTGAACTCATTGGAAGGACTACCATTGACCAAAATTGACGACCAAGAGGACTCGAGGCAACCTTTGATCCACTTCACCCAATTAGCATGAAACCCCATCCTATTTAGCATGTAGAATAGAAAATTCCATGAAACCGAATCATACGCCTTCTCAAAATCTACCTTGAAAAGCAGACACTTCCTTTTCCTTCTCTTAGCGTCATCTACAACCTCATTTGCCACCACCATGCTATGTAAAAGTTGTCTCCCTCCAAGAAATGCACTTTGCCTCTTGTCAATTACCTTTCCCAACACCTTTCTCAATCTATTAGCGAGCACCTTTGCCAAAATTTGATATAAGCAACCTACCAATGATATAGGCCTAAACTCCCCCAAATTTTGAGGGTTGTCACATTTGGCAATCAAAGCTATAAAGTAGGAATTTGTGCCTCTAGGAAGAACCCCATGCCTATGGAAATCACCCAAGAATCGCATAATATCCTCTTTCAACAAGTCCCAAAATTCTTTAATGAAAAGAAAATTGAAACCATCTGATCCGGGGCTCTTTGAACTTCCACAATCCCAAATAGCTTCCTTCACTTCTTCTTCACAAAAATTCAAAATGAGGATGTCGTTGTCTTCCCTTGAAATTTGTTGAAAATGCACCCCATCAAGCTTAGGTCTCTCCCAAGAATTCTCCATGAATCTATCTTCAAAGTAACTTTTCACTTCCGCTTTAATCCTACTTGGCTCCTTAATCCATACCCCATCAACGAACAAGCCTTTCAACAAATTTTTTCTTCTCTTCCAATTGATGATAGAGTGAAAGAATTTTGAATTGCAATCTCCCTCTTTGAGCCACTTTACCCTAGACTTTTGGTAAAGTAAAGATTCATTGAATTTTGTTACTTTCCAAAGGTCCTCTTGAAGTTGTAATCTCTTTGATGAATCATCAGCACTCAAGGGTCCACTTTCCTCCAGGATGTCTAAATTGTTGAGCTCTTTCTCAATTTGGATTTGCTTGCGGTGCATAAAGCCAAATTCCTCCGAATTCCATTTCTTCGAAGCCAGCTTCACTCTTTTTAATTTTTCTTTTAGAACAAAAGCTTCCCATCCCTCCACCCTAGCATTACTCCAAGCTTCCTTCACCACCTCATGGAACCTTCCTTCTTTAAACCAACAATTGAGAACCCTAAAAGGTTTAGGGCCCCAATCGATAGAATTATTTTTTAACAAAATCGGGCAATGATCCAAAACATTTCTGTTCAGGATATATTGTGTACTTCCTTGCCAACAATTCAGCCACTCCCTACTAGTCAACAACACCCTGTCAATTCTACTCTTAGATTTTCCATTTGGTCTATACCAGGTGAAGTTTCTCCCTACCAATGGAATATCAAAGAGCTCCATTTCTTCAATGAACTCGTTAAACTCCTCAACTTCCCTTCCACCTTGTGAACTTGAGTGATCCCCTTGTCTTTCACTTCTCCTCCTAACACTATTAAAGTCCCCTATCACACACCATCTTGAGATATTAGAGACTGCTTTATAATTTTTTAGTTCATTCCATAATCTCCTTTTTCCTTCCAAATCACATGGTGAGTAAACATTTACCAATGCAATTTCCACGTTTCCTTCTCTCCACACTCCCTCCAAACCAATGAAACCATGTCCTCTAAAGGAGTGATTCAAATGGAAAGCATAATCACTCCAAACACATATCAACCCACCCGCTGCATTAAATGATGGAACTGATTCCCATATTGCCTCATTGTCCCCCCACAGAGCACGACACAATTGGTTGCTAATAACCTCTTTTTTGGATTCTTGTACAAACAACATCTGGATGTCCTCCTTTGTTACCAATTCTCTAATTGGCTTCGCTTTAATTCTCCCCCCTAAACCCCTTATATTATAGCTTAGCATCTTCAAAAGCACTTGTCATGTTTCCCTTACTAATTGGTTATAAATATATATAAAACAAAAGATCTGATTCTACGCATTTGAAATCACAAAGTGCAGTGTCAGAGTCTCAAACAAATATAATAATCACTATATATATATATATATATATATATATATATATATATATATATATATATACCCTTGATACCTTTCATCAAGGAACTAAAATATTAGATAAATGGTTAGGAGATAACATCCCTTTACTCATCATAGGTACTATGGCCCTTAACACGACCCCAATACTAATTTCATATATTACTATGGCCCGTAACGCGATCCTAGTTACTAATATCATATACTACTATGTACGGCCTTTGATATGGCCCTATTACTAATTTCATATATTTGGGGAGATAATTGGGAGCCATTCATTTCATACTATAATACCTTCCTTTTGTATATACTAAGTGTCTTACGCTTAATAGCCGCTCAAAAGGAAGATGCTCAAACAATTGTAGTAATATTCAATAATCAATCCCCATACTAATAGCTTCATACTAATAACCTCATAATTATACACACATATATATACATATAAATATATATTTATAAAAATACATATGATAACTAAGAGAATTTATCTAATCTCAAGTTTCATAAGGTTTCCTCTATTTTTCGATACTTTTCCTCATACCCCTTTTCAAAAAGGTATGGAAACAATTCACAACGTATATCTGGTCATCATTTCACAACATAATATAATCATCAAAATCATCTATAATATCAAATATTCTAAATTTCCTCATCATAGCTTCTTGGTCAAATATAGGTAGCTATCAAGCTTACCATCTATCAATCAATTCTCTTTGCCAAAGGCAATAATTCAATATATTTATCAAATATCAACTCTTAATATACAAAACAAATAATTATAAAATACTCATCAAGTAAAATCAATCCACTACAAGAATAAAGATATTTAAATCAAATTACACATAACTCTCATGTGTTCTTTCATCCTTCCTCACCATCACTCACTCTTAAAAAAAAGTTATAATTCATTATTTTATTCTCAATTTTATTATATTTTATGACAAAGCTTCACCCTAACTAGATCATTCTAGTCTTGTTCTCTTTTAAATTTTATGAGACAACTCACTGTATCATCATTTTCACTTATATTATTATTATTATTATTATTATTATTATACATTTAAAGTTAGGTCCTTACAAAAAAAAAACAATAAATTAGATAAGTGCACTTCCTATAGCAACAGGTATGGCCACCAGTATAGTTTCTCATTTTTTCCACTAGGTAACCGAACCATATGTACAGCTAAAACTCTCTTTTTTTTTAATTTTTTTTATTTTTACTTACATACCTAGTTCTAACATGATCAAGTAGAACAAACATTCAGATCTCATCAATATCAATTCCCATAAACCAGACCGTAACAATTCATGGCACAAAGTGGCAATGTCTAACTTCTTTTAATTAGGTAATTATTAAGTTGATAACTTTTAACTCTTCCTTTTTCATTTAATATACTTAACTTCAAATCATTTCTTATATGAGTAGCAGTAGAATATATTTAAGCAAATTCCATTTCATTTTTTTAGCTTTGTACTTTAAACAAAGAAAGATCAACTGTGAATGAATAAAAGTATAGAAACCACTATAATCTCATTTCAGATTTTATTGAACCGAGAGTTGCTAGCTAGAAACTAAACAAGACTTAATCAATCAAAAACATTTTTAAAACACATTCTAATACTCACTAATTCATTCCTCACGTGCTACATATATACCATTAGTTAATCATTTTTGTTTTCTCATTACTATATGTTGAGTCATAAGATGAATCAGGACCTTCAATAATTTTGATTTTATGCAAAACAAATATTAAGTAAAAAGATTGCGTCTTATAAATACCAACAGACGAAAACGTTGCATCTGCGTCTATAAAATACAGATGATACACAGGCAGATGCTTAAGTCTAAAGAAGCATTTAAAGGCATAGTAAATGCACTATCGTTTTGTAATCTATTTTGCAGGAAATGTTCATAGAACATCCTCATAGGATCTATCAAAGTACATAAAGGGAAACAGAAAGAAGAGTCAAAGTATTAGAAGTTTCCCTCGCCTCAAAAGCTACAGCTAGCAATGTGTACTTGTCTGAACAAGCGATGTGACCACTGCAACAGAAGGATATGGAGTATATCTCAAGAAAGATAAGCAGAATGTTTTATCAGCTTAGTATGACTAGTTCACAACCACTCTCTTTCAGACGCTGGTCAGACGCAAGAAATAATACCGTTTAGAGACAACAGTTATTTCCTTAGCAAGTCTATATATAGTAGAAGATTTGAAGTGCTGAAAACAGGGGACTTAATTCAAATTATGCAAGCTTTCTTTCAAGCCTTCATTCCTTCTCTTGTAAATTCTCTAAGTTGTAAAAAGCTCTCAAAACACCTTGAGTATCCTGAGAAAAAAAGATTGTGTTATTCATTGTGTTTTATCCGTCTGTAAGACGAAACATATAAGTTTATGTGTCCCTTACAAAAACAAATCTTGTAATTTGTTTTAGAGCCAGAAGTGGCTTGGTAGTAAAGAATACTTGGATTTTTTTTAGCTTGGAGAGGCTAAGTGTGAAAAACTACTTGGGTGAGCCAAGAGTGGCAGTGAACAATACTTGTAACTTGTGAAAGTTAGTAGAACTTGGTTGTTTGCCAAGAACTGGACGTAGTCTCGGGGTGAGACGAACCAGTATAAATTCTTGTGTTGTCTTTCCTGATATTTTATTATCTCTTATAACTGCTTGAACTGACTTTGTCTTGTGATTTAAACCTGTTTTCTTAAAAAGGCTTTCATCTGTAAGTTATCATCTGTTAAACGTTTTCTACAAAAATGGTTTCTTCTATTCTACAGACGTTATACGCTTTTTATAAATCACAATTCAACCCCCTTCTTGTGATTTGTGCCTTTACACTATATAACCGAACTAATATGAATTCAAAATCATTATTTTCATTCCTAAGTAGTTATAATATCAGTTTACTCATATTCATGTTTATGCATCTTTGTTTAAATTCTAAACAAGTAACAGTAAATCAGATTTTAATCTATCTATCATCTACACCAATGGTTATACAAAACTTAATCATTAAACCCTATGCGTCTTCACTAATCACCATATACCAGAGGACTCTAGCAGCAAAGTAAAACCAGAAAATTAGTTAATTTATAAAGATCAAGAGTATCCAAAGCCAACAAGTGAACTTTTATCCTCCTTTCTGCTCAAAACCACGAGCACTCACCCAAAACAATCAGGGGTTTCTTCAATTTTTAACAAGGAAGATGACATACAATTATTCAAGGTTCATAGCAACTTATCAAACAACATTTTAATTCAAGTCATGTCCCATTAATCTATATAAAACAGAGTATTATGCACGTGAAATTTGAGAAACAATACCACACACACAATCAACATATAACTCATAATCAAATAGAGATAAAGGGGTTTCTCTCTACTCTTAACTCACTTTGAGATCAAATCAACAAATAAGAATCAAACCCCCTCCCCCATACCTTGTTTCAGCAGAGTAGTTGAGAAGAAAAAGAGAAGGGATTCTTGTTTCACTCTAATCCTTGAGTTGCTTCAACGGTGAAAAGGAACAAACTTCTAACCTTTGTGAATGATGAAGATGAAGATGAAGATGAAAGGAGTTGAGGGGAAAAACAAAACTTAACAGCAGAGCCCTCTTTCTACGTTGCCCCCTTTTTAACGTGAGAGACAAGTTATGTTTATCTCCACCGTGGTATGACAATTAGTGGCTGGTAGAATTCTAAAACATTTAAAATTAATTAAATTAGTTATAATTATCTCAAACTGATTGATATTATCTAGAAGACACTGATGGGACTTCCTCTCCTGATTGATTTTTAACGTGACTGAGAGAAAGGGCGAGAGAGAGTGATTCTTTCTTTTCTTATTATTATTACTAAATAGAGTAATTTGGATACTAAAATTTAAATAATAGCTCAAAGGTTTTCAGATTTGTAAAATAACATTTCTGATCACTTCTATTACTTATAATAATGTTCCTGTAATTTTTTTTTCATAATTTTTAGAATTCATTTAGTGTTTCTATTTGTGCTCTATAAGTTACCTGTGAGCACTTAAATAAATATTTAGAAAATCTGAAAAATTCTCCAAAAATTCTTAAAAACATAAAATTATATTCTAAACATATTTAGATGCTTAAAATATAATTTTTTTATATATAGTTAAATTATTTATTTTTCCTCTTTATTTTATTTCCTTTGTGTAGTATAATTAATATGTTGTATTTTCGAATTTATTTCGAAATTCGTTATAAATCTAGAGATTATTTGTAATTTTGATTTAAATTAAATCTCTCAGAATTTTCAAATTAATATCTAGATTTTCATAACAAAATCAATATCAAACAATTAAATAAGTAATATATGTGTATAAAATAAAGGGTGTTATAAAACCGTTTTACAAACACAGCCTAAGTCGGTACAACACTGTCTGATTTATAATTATATTTTGTTTCTTCTCATTATGAATGAGTATATATATACTGGACTACTGGAGGATGTCATTAGTTCATTGAGATGGAGGATGTCATTAAATTACATTAAGATATATTAGAGGTATATTGACAAGAATTTTGCCCAATGTGTGGCCAATTATTCTTTAGTTTGTGTTGCGACGTAATTAATGTCTATAAGGCTTATGCAAAGGTAATTGCTAAATACTTGACCAAATATTCAGAACGTTCCAAAACATTTACACTATCAATAATCTATTATTTATTCTAAAGAAAAAGTATAAAAAAAAAATGAAAACTTCAAACTTGTGTTTTATTATTTATATATATATATATATATATTTTTTTTTATTTTCTTTCTACCAATCAAACATGAATTACATTATATGATATAGTTAGTATATACTCCTACCTACCTATTAGTATGTAGTTAAAAGTTTGACCTGTAAAATAATATTTATTAACATAAATTAATGTCTTGAATAAATGTCAGTAATATTTCGAAAGAAAGATCGTATGATACTCTAGTTTAGGCAGAAAAGGACATGGAGACAGACGACTTAAAAAGTTGCCTAACAAAACTATGCGTAACAAGTGGCATGGTAAGTGGTCACGAGAGGACCGTTTGTCAAACGTTCCTACTTAAACCCAAACCCACACACAAGATATTTTCCCCACTTGTTGTCAGCATTCAAGGCTAGTCACTCTCGTAGTATTGCCATATGCTTTGACAAAGCTCTGCTTCTTCCCAGTTCCCCCAACCAAACGGCAACAATGCCATTAAACATAACCTCCATCAAAACATCCTCCAACGGCGTATGGCAGGGAGACAACCCCTTGGACTTCGCCTTCCCTCTCCTCATAGTCCAAATCACCTTAATCATCCTCGTCAGCCGCTGCCTCGCCTTCCTCCTCAAACCTCTCCGCCAACCCATAGTCATTGCCGAGATTGTTGTAAGTCTAATACAATACTCTTCCATCTCACTCCTTCAAAGTAAAATAGTATTTTAACTTGTGCATTGTATGGGTTTATTTAAATATAGGGCGGGATTGTCTTGGGTCCGTCTGTTTTGGGACGGAACAAGACTTTCAAGCACCACGTGTTCCCGTCATGGAGCACGCCGTTGCTGGAATCGACGGCGAGCATAGGTCTTCTCTTCTTCTTGTTCTTAGTAGGTCTCGAACTCGACTTGGTCTCGATTCGCCGAAGTGGAAAAAGGGCTCTGAGCATCGCCGTCGCCGGAATGTCCCTCCCCTTCGTCTCCGGCATCGGCCTCGCCCTCATCCTCCGCAGGACCGTCGACGGCACCGACAAAGTCGGCTTCGCGCAGTTCCTCGTCTTCATGGGAGTGGCGATTTCCATCACAGCCTTCCCCGTGCTCGCGCGCATCCTAACCGAGCTCAAGCTCCTCACCACGAGCGTGGGCGGCACAGCCATGGCCGCCGCCGCGTTCAACGACGTCACGGCGTGGATCCTCCTCGCCCTCGCCATCGCGCTCGCCGGCGACGGCGTCAACAGCCACGTCCACAAGAGCCCCCTCGTCTCGGTCTGGGTGCTCCTCTCCGGCGTGGCCTTCGTCGCCTTCATGATGGTAATAATCAAACCGGCGATGACATTCGTCGCCGGAAAGTGCTCGCCGGTGACCGGCGCGGTGGATGAGACCTACGTGTGCTTAACTCTGATGCTCGTGATGGTGTTCGGGTTCGTGACGGACGTGATCGGGATCCACTCCGTTTTCGGCGCGTTTGTGTTCGGAATAACGGTTCCGAAGGGTGCGTTTGCGGAGAGGTTGATAGAGAGGGTTGAGGACTTTGTGGTGGGCTTGTTGTTGCCGTTGTATTTTGCTTCGAGTGGGTTGAAAACGAACGTGGCTACTATAAGTGGCGCGAAGGGGTGGGGGATTTTGGCGCTGGTGATTGCGACGGCGTGCGCCGGGAAGATAGGAGGAACGTTTGTGACGGCGTTGGCGTGCAAGATTCCGGTGAGGGAAGCGATGACGCTGGCGGTGCTCATGAACACTAAAGGGTTGGTGGAGCTCATCGTCCTCAACATTGGGAAGGAAAAAAAGGTTAGATACCGGAACCTTATTTTTCACGGCTGATTACCATTTTGGATCATTTTTATAAAAAACATATTAATATGGGTCTGTTGTCAATTTTTTTTTGACAGTTATCATGTTCTCCTCAAATTTGTTGGTCAAATTTGTAAATTTGACAGGTCAATGATTAAAACAGGCTCATGCAGATAAATAATTTTAGAATAGATTCATATTAGTATTTTATTTATAAAAATGATCCAAAATGGTCAATCACTCTATTTTTAACTGAGTGATTAACCATTTTGGGTCCTGTTTTGACCACCTGTTAAAATTGTTTGGATACCAAATTCTTTAACGCATGTCACGTTCTTTTTAAATTTTCTGTTCAAACTTATAATTTTGATCAATCAATGATAAAAACAGATCTATACCAATAAATTGTTTTGAAACATATCCATATTAGTATTTTGTTTATAAAAAAATCCAAAATGGTTCAACGTTAATGTTAACTCTTTCATTTTCATCCACCTACATACAATTTAGGATCCAATTAGAATTTAACAGGGTTGAACTTGAAGTAGTAACATACTAACGTCGTGAAAAACGGATAAGCCAATGAAGTATACACATCACGTGTCTATCTTATAAAAAAATACATTTAAATATCATTAAAGTATTGAAAACTTAAGAAAAAAATTTAGAGTATTGAAAACATCGTACATATGACTTTGCTAAGGTAGTGCCAATTTTCACCATAAGATTTTATGCATAAAATATGAACCCATGTTTTATTATCTTCTATTCCAACCAATTTAATTTGGCAAAGTTTAATAAAAGAATAAACGCTAAGGACAATGATAAATTACTAATGTAAGATAGGATGATAGAGTAATTAGTATATATGTAAAAAATTTCTCAATCAAATTAAAAATGATCAAATTATTTAATCATATTGATGTTGTAACTTTTTACCAAATGATTTCGAATACTAATCAACAAGAGGTTTTTATTTTTATTTCACTTACAATTTATGATGTTCTTATTATCTTTTACAGGTGTTGAATGATGAAATGTTTGCTATTTTGGTACTTATGGCTCTATTCACCACCTTCATCACAACCCCAATAGTGTTGTCAATTTATAAAAACACTAATGACAAGTCCTTCCGAACCCTCAAAAAACTAGGTGATCTTGACTCTAATGACAAATTCACTAACGAACTTCGAGTCTTGGCCTGTGTGCATGGCCCCAACAATGCTCCTTCCATCATTAACTTCATTGAGTCAACTCGGAGCATGGAAAAATCCTACCTCAAACTCTTCATCGTGCACCTTGTTGAGCTCACAGAACGCTCTTCCTCCATCATCTTGGCTCAAAACACTAAGAAAAATGGCTCTAGCCATGACGAGTTGCTAGACCAACTCTATAGGGCCTTCCAATCCCATAGTCAATTGGGTCAAGTTTCAGTTCAGTTCAAAACTACTATCTCTTCATTGTCCACTATGCATGATGATATTTGCCACGTGGCAGATGAGAAAATGGTGACCATGATCATCTTGCCCTTTCACAAGCGTTGGAGGAAGGTGGAAATAGAAAATGAAGAGGAGAACAATGAGGTTTCCCAACACGAAATGGAGGAAAATATTGGCCATGGGTGGAGAGGTGTGAACCAAAGGGTACTTAAGAATGCACCTTGCAATGTGGCTATGCTTGTTGATCGAGGATATGGACATGGGCCTCAGAGTTTGGGCCTACCTTCCACTGTGACCCAACATGTTTGTGTTTTGTTTTTCGGTGGGCCCGATGATCGTGAGGCCCTGGAGTTGGGAGATAGAATGTCTAATCACCCAGCAGTTAAAGTGACAGTTGTGAGGTTCCTTCACAAAGATGTGTTGGAAGGTAATGACATGTCACACTCTTCACCAAGCAAAAGTAATGGGATAAGTTACAATTTAGCCATATCTAAAGTGTACCCTCCAGAGGAAAAGGTATATATTTGTTTATACTTTAAGTCATATTAGTTCCTTGCAAATTTATATACATATATTTTTTTAATTTATATTTTTTTTTTCTTCATATTGATTTGTCTTAATTAATTGCTTGTAGGAGCTAGATGATGTAACAATGGCAAGGTTCCAAAGCAAGTGGAATGGAATGGTTGAGTGTGTTGAGAAGGTATCTAGTAATATTATGGAAGAGGTGTTGGGATTAGGGCGAAATAAGGATTATGATCTCATAATTGTTGGGAAAGGTCGATTTCCATCAAGTTTGGTAGCAAATTTGGTAGATAGGCAGGTAGAGCACGAGGAATTAGGTCCCATTGGAGACATTTTAGCATCATCAACACATGATGTGGTTTCTTCAGTGTTAGTAATTCAACAACATGATGTGGTACTGAACGAGGAGACCCCTTTATCTATGAGAAACGACAATGTAATAGTATAAAGGGGTCTAAACTTTTGTTAATTATTTTTTATCTCCACTTAGTAGGATTATTTTACCCTTCAGAAGTTATACTAAAAAACAAAAGCAAATGCTAATCAGTGCCCTTAGGACACTGGTTAAGGAACTAAAAGAAGAAAAGATTTTATTGGAAAGCCAAAAATTGCATTGTCCATGATTTTTTTTGCGCTTTCCTTTAAATTTTACACTAAATATTTTCTTCTTTTAATTCCTTAATTAGTTAGCGAGATCCAAAAACAAATTCTCCTATTTATAGATATTTGTGTCCACTTTTATCCCTATATCTCTCTCACTATTTTATTTCTATAATTACCTTCGCAAATCCAATAAATAAATAATATGAAGAACGTATTTGGGTAATAATTCGAAATTTTTAAAATTTTAGTTAAAGCCCATTTATAAATCAAATGTTGACCTCAAGCACATGGATCATGATCGAAATATGAATTGCTACTTTGAATGAAAAATCTCACCCAATTACTGTTAGGGTCAAAACAAACTTCAGAGCGCAATAACCAAAAACAAAAGAGTAAAACGTTAATTTAGTCTTGGAAATTGACGCCATCCATTAATTTATTCTTTTAATATTATGAAAAAAAAATTGACACAAATAACAACGATAAATTATGAGAAACAGGCGAGGGAAGGGCATTCAATATCGAGGAAATAAAAATTAAAAGCAGTCAAATTAAGAGGCTACAAATTCAAAACATTTCTGAAATTTCCTTGTCACAATAATGTTTTATCACACTTCGCAGGCAATAATGCTCTCAAGATTTGATTTAGGGCGATTAGGCCATTCTTTGGATATACTAACTCTCCAACTAGGTTTCCCATAAAATTACAACAGGGAAGGTAATATTGAAGAAAGAAAGGGAATAAAAAAAAAAAGACTTGCTGAAAATATGTTAACCTTAACAAAATCATTCTTCCTGCACATTGGGTCTGATTTCTGAGTTTAAAAAGGAACAATGGACTTAAAAGTTATAGCTGACAATCGAGTATTGGTTGGTGGCACCCTTGCTTGGCCTGCATGCCATCAGTGCGTAAACTACAGTATTTTTTGTCACTTAAGAACAATCATGAAACTGGTAACAAAGTCCAATCAACCCTGGTCCAAGAGGTATAACAAGTGATAATTTGTTTCAAATTATGTACCTGAAATCTGCGGTAAAATAAATCATACACATACATTAAACAATAATAACAAAATAAAACTGCTGATTATAATTTCAATGGCATCATGTTGAACACCTCCCCCCCCCCCCCCCCCCCCCCCCCTCCCCCTCAACCCTGGTCCAAGAGGTATAACAAGTGATAATTTGTTTCAAATTATGTACCTGAAATCTGCGGTAAAATAAATCATACACATACATTAAACAATAATAACAAAATAAAACTGCTGATTATAATTTCAATGGCATCATGTTGAACACCTCCCGCCCCCGGGTTTCCCACAATACCCACAAACAAGTACCATGCATTAGAAGTTTATGAATTTCAGTAGGCATACAGCACAGTTTAAAAAGAGGAACGATTGTTGGTACGGAGTAACTTTGAGCAAATGACAGTATTTAGTTAAAATATATTTCTAGGTTTGCCATTAAAATTTAAAATACAAAAAAAATGAATTTTCTACGTGTGTGTCCATTGAGAGAGATATTGAAGTCTCAAGAGTAATGCATAATGTACGGACCTTAGAGAAAGCCTCCCTCTGTCCAAGCGCCATCTGATTTCCCATTATGACCAACACCTTTCTTATTAGATGCACCTTCATAAAAATTATCAAATCCATCATCTTTGGCATTATCCCAGCCAGCCCAACTATCATTATTATGGGGAGCTGATCCTTTAGCTGGTTCTTCCTTCCTAGAATCTGAGTGTGCCCAATCATCCCAAGAGCTTGAGTTGTGGGTACTACTAAATTGCCCACCTGATGAATGAGTTGATGCTTTAGCTGGTTCTTCTTTCCTGCTATCTTGGTGGTCCCAATCATCCCAAGAGCTTGAGCTGTGAGTTTTATATTGCCCTGATGAAGATTGTTCTCTTCCAGTAGAAGAATTCCAGCCTTTGTTCTCTTGATTAAAATCCTGATAATAACCATTTCTATCATTCTCATTTCGTTGCCAGCTATCATTCTTCCAGTTTGGATCATCTTTAGTGTACTCCTCGAGCTTCTGGGAAGCTATAGCCATGACTCCTTTCATTATGCCCCAAGTCCTCTGTCCAATCTCTGATGTCTTTTGAGTGACAACAGTGACAGTTTCATTGACCTTATGATCATAACCACCTTCCTTGACCTGAAACAAATAGTATAGTGTTTATTCAGGCAAACAAAAAATGGAAACAACAAAATTTCCATGGAAGTATAGAAAGCAAGAAACATTTCCTTTTGTCTATCCCAGATTGCAGCACGACCCCAAAAATGTGATAGCAAATAGTGGGATGACCACTATTCTAATATTTTTTATATATTTTAATGAAAACTATATATATGTGCATGCTCAAAAATAGAAAAAATATCCAAAATTCATGAACTATTCATAATTAATAATAAAAACTCATAGTACTTATACAAAACATAAAAGTACATAGCAACAAAAAGTCAAATTAACAGAAATTTAAGCCTCTATAGAAAAAAAAGATAATTGATAATGGGTGAAAGAGAAAGGAAAACAGCAGAAAAAAGAAAAAGAAAACAGCGCACAAAAAGAAAAAAAGAAGCCTTCAAGAGTGGAAAAGAAAGAGGAAATCAGATGTGGGTCACTGGAAAAGTGAAGGGGTCACCCAAAAAATGAAGAAATAGCAGGGAGAGGGTGGATCGTGTGAAAGAAAGGAGGAAGAATGAAGTCTCGAGGGTCTTTATTCTTTGCTCCTTTGAAGCTGATGCACCATAAAAATTCTCAAAATACCCCCCACTAACAATTAAAAAAAAATAAGGGCATTTTAGTGATCTGTATTTCACAGTAGAGTCCGCTCTGCTGCTGCAATTGTGCCTGCTATTCCGCTCCATGATAGCAGCTGCGATGCACCACTCTGGCGCTACAGCGGCACAGTTTTCCACTGTTGATAAACATAGTTTTATACATTTTCATAAGAGGAAAGAAACTGTGAAATGAGCTTCTAGGATGTGCACAATTCCTTGGCCTAAAGGAAAGGCCTAAAACTCCCAAGCCTTCGTTACTTCGGTACTTTACCCCACACCCCCAAAAAGACAAATGAAGGTCCATGAGCCCTAAAATAGACACTTACACTACTGGAGTACACAATTTACTTTCCATACTTGTATCATATTTATATGATTCAAATTTCAAGGACATAATCTCCTTTTTTGGGGTGTAGAACAACATAATATCTTCCAAGTTCTAACAGACTAGATATGAGTTTATGAACAAGACAACATGAAGGGAGAATTTTTTAGTTTGCCACAAATGTGCATAAATATCTATTTGAAAATAATTTTGGATATTGCTTCATGCTTTCATCTGAATCTCATCCAACACTTTGTTCCCTATTGACCTCATTTAACAGTTTTCCTCCATCTCATATTACCCTCTCAATCTCAACTGCATTTGGCAATCCCAGCCCCCCAATATGCAATCCTCAGAACGACGCAAAACTCAATGAAAGCACCAAAATTACAGAAAAAATATTTGATTTTTTATCATGCTTCACCTACACCAAGACAACCTCTTCAATTCCCAGGCATAATACCAACTATATATGCAAAGAAAAACTTTCATTTCTGTCTCATTTCTTCCTTCCTTTATTCATTTGTACTGGTCAAAGGGATAAAGGAGTGTCTTTTGTTTAAAATACACTATGTTTAACTTTGGAAGAAGCAACACATTGAAACAATGCATGGTAGCAACATCTCCAACGTGCATTCCACTAAAACAAGCATACATTTTTGCAAGGTTTTAAAAAGCTGTCCGCAACCAAGATTTTAACATCCAGGTTTTTGGAGTTTTTGTGGCTGCAACGGAACTGCAATTGTCCCCAATTTCCCCAATATCAAGCATGGCGACGCGACCACAATTTAAAAACTTGCACTTTTGTAATGGAAAACAAAATTTACACAAAGTGCAATGCAAAAAGCCAAAGCAGAGTACCTTAGTAGTGATCTCCTTCGTGCCAGCCTGAACAACATTAGCAGCAGACTGAGCCGCAGAGGCAGCAACCAAAGACAACTTCCCAATCCCCTGCAATCAAACACCACGTCACAAAAAACCAACTCTTCAAAACAAACCAACAAACCCGAACGATGAAACGACTCAATTCACCTGCGAAACGACAGAGAAATAATCGTTTTGCGCATCAACATTCCTCCGCTGAGGCGGCGGCGGACTGGATCCAAACCCGACATACTTCCCTCCCTGCGAGGGCGGCAGCCCCTCCGGCCGCGACTCGTTCTCCACCATCTTCCGCGCGAAGAAGCTCTCCTTGTTCGCCGCCGACGCCTCCAGCTGCGACCGCGAGTAGATGTCCTCCGTCGACCGCGACCTCGCCGGCGCGCCTCCGCCGTTCAGGCTCCTAAAGTCCCCGGTCGACCTGCTCCGGGGACTCCCCTCGTTGTCCCAATCATCCCATCCCGCATCGTTGTTGCTGCTCCTCCGCGCCTGCGTCAGCGGCGGCTTCCCCTTCCCGGCGCCGGAGAGGTTCTCCTTGACGACCGGCGGGTCGCGCCAGGGGCGGCCCTCGGCGACGGCCTGGATCCGATCGCGGTAGACAGCGGCGGCGCTGGTGTTGTACTTGGTGACGATGTCGGTCTCCTTGGGGATTGAGTACTGCGCGAGAAAAGCGTTGAGCTTGTCGTTGCCGCCGGCCTCCATTTTCTTGATCTGGATGTCGGACCAGGAGTCCATGGTGACGGATCGGACGAAGGAGATGTGGACTCCGAGGCCGCGGTGCTTGCCGGAGCACTCCAGGCACATGAACACGCCGTACGAGACCGAGGCCCACTGCGGGTTCTTCTGGGAGCAGTCCACGCAGATCTTGTTCGCCGCCTGGGACTGCAGGTCCCGGAGTCGCCGCGCCGCGGCCGCCATCGGGGATCGGATCTGGAGAGAGAACCGAACGCGGAGGAAATTGGGGGAATGGATGAAGAGAGAGTGAGGCGCACCGGGAAAGGGTAAGGATGGTGTTGGTGACTTGTGCCTTCCTGGTGGGTGCCCCCAGCAAAATAGTTTAGTATATTCAACTAGTTGGTGGGATTTGGGAATCACAGTGCATGCTTGATTTTCAGTTTAAAATTGTTGCTGTACAAATTTCTAAGCAAATCCAACCGATCAAAATAAAATGAATGTAAAAGAAAAAGTCATGATCTATTGATAAATTTAATTTTGGCTTTACTAACGTTTAATCAAACATGCATATAATTTAATAAGAGTGTGTTTGGTTGGATGGTGAAGGAGACTTGAGAGAAAAAAAAAATTAAGGAATTAATTTTTTTACCTTTTATTTGATTGATTTCAAGGGAAGAAAAAAAAATAGTTTATAATTTTTGCATTGTGTAAATTAAATTATTTTGCTATTTTGTTTTATTTTTTGTATTTTTTTATTACGGATTGCATGATTAAGTGTCCGACGGTTACGAAATTAAAAAGAAAAACATTTTATTAGAAATTATCAGAGAACGGAATAAAAATCATGGAAAAGTGTATTGTTACACATTTTAATAAATAAAAAAGAATTTCATTTTAATTTCTTAATCAATGCCCACTTTAGCATTTGTCTTTTATTATTTATAAAGATGTAGTTGTGTATTATTAATATCTTTTCTTTTCTTTTTAAGAATTAAAAATGGTGACATTTAATTTCTTTTTTTTTCTTGAAAATCATATGAGGAAATATTTCATTTCATTTTTGTTGGTTAACATGCCCCCGACTATTAGGGGTGTTCAAAACCGAACCAACCCAGACGGAAAACCAAAAACTGACCCAAAAACCAAAAATCAATGGAAAATCGAATTTTATTGATTTTATTCGATTTTTTATTTTCCTAAACCGCACGATTTGGTTCGGTTTGCGATTTGGAAATATGAAATCGAATTTTGTTGCAACTTTCTTGTAACATTGGTAATATTGCCATGTAACAGGGCTGATACTGATAGGTTTCATTTGTGGGTCAGTGGTGTTTTATAATATTTGATATCGGTACCTTTTATTATAATGAACTTCTTTTTTTGTTGATAAAAAAAAATTAAGCAATGCTCTAACAGTGGAAGTGTCACATTGAATTGATAAATATTTTGATTTTTTTTAATATTTAATAGCAGATTTTTAAAATCGCAAAAGTCGAACCAAATCAAACCGCAAAAGATTGGTTTGGTTTGATTCAGATTTCACAATACATTTAAACCGAACAAAATCGAACCGCACTTAATTTCCTTGTTTTGTTTGGATGACTTTTAAGACAAAAATCGAACCAAACCGTAACGCAAACACCCCTATCGACTGTCACACTCACATTAATCTAGTCAAATTCAAGGTTAATTTTGACATATTCGAATTTTGAAAGGACAAAATTTAGATAGATTTTTTTGTTTTGCATATTACCGAGATGAAACTCTAAATCTAATTGGAGAACAACACCAACAATGCCTATGTTACTGTATCTAAGTTTTGTCCATTTTGAAATTATACTTGATTTAGTGTCTTATATTTTTTTTTTTTTAAAAAAAGTATTCACGAACATGTGTTTATTAATGATAAAAAATTTATTTAATAGATAATAATTTATATAACATGATATTATTTTTATAATGATATTAATTATTTTAAAATATATATTAAAAATATGCTTTAATTTAAATTTTGTTCTTCTTTTATTCTACGATTTAATTATATATAATGTTAAGGTTGATATATTACATTAAAAAATATATTACATTAAAAAGTCAAGTTGGCCCAATTTTATCTCATATATTTCGGGTCTTGATCGAGTCAATTGAATTCAAATTCAAATAAATTATGATTCAATCAAAATTTTAGGTCAAACAAAAATAAAGATAAACATGCTTCAACTCGTCTCTCGCTCACTCCTGATCCTTTCATTCTTCCCTTTTCATTCTATTGAAATTACTTTTCTCTTATTCCCTTTTTAACATTATAAAGTACAAATTTTAAATATATTAATATGTGTATTATTGGTATTGTTTTTAATTAAAATTGATATTTTTTTGTAATCACTATTAATTTTAATTATCAAGGAAAACACAATTATTGTTGGGATCAAACATTAACTTTGATTTAAGAATAATATTACATTCAAGTTTTGTCTAAAAATAAAATTTTGAGGATATAATATTCATCTAAACGTTAAATTATCATAGATATAGTTTTGCCACACAAAATAGTCTTATTTCACTCAAACAAAATTTATTCTTCATGAAAGATACATGTTATATGTACAAAAAAATATTAATCAAAACATGAGGCTAAAATGTGTTACCATTGGCTTTTATATTTTGTTTGATCTATGTGCGAATTAGTCCTCAAATAATAGGAGTATTTGAAGAGAAGTTCACTGTCAGATTTATAGCCAAAATACTGGTCTTAGCTTTGCATACTTTCTTTCTTTAACCGTGAAAGGTAATTAGATGACAATTAAAATTTATTTTATAATTCTTACAAAATTTTGCTAATATTTAAAATAGGGGTGTTCAAAACCAAATCAAACCAATCGTAAACCGTCAAACCGATCCAAAAAAACTGAAAACCACAAAAATTGAAAAGCGCAAAAATTAGAAACCTCAAAAACCGCATACTTTGTGCGGTTTGATTCAATTTTTGGATTTTGTTACAAAAACCGAACCAAACCGAACTAAACCGCATATTATAATTATATTGATTTTATTTAATGGATGTTTAGCATTATGTAGCTAGTATCATTTTAATTTTTTAATGATTATAATGTGATTTATAATATACTTCTTTTTATAATAAGTTTCTAATATGTGATATTTGTAGCGGTAATTAATAATAAGTATTAAATAATTTATGACATTTTCTTTGTTTTGTAATCAATGTGCATATTTTATGTTCACATGTTAAAAAATGATATACAAATATTGTTAAAAAAATAGTGTTAAATATCAAGTAATGCACAAATTACTATTATATTACAAAAAATAGTTAATAATATTATTTTATAATAATGCTAAATAGAAGTAAAAAAAAATTCAACTAAAATATGTTAAACAAAATTTAATAAAAAATAAATTTTATTTTTAAAATAATATAACAAAATAATTACATAAGTTTAGTTAATAGATTTTACATTATGATAATAGATTAAAAAAATATAAAAACTGTCAAACCAAACAAAACCGCAAAAGATTGGTTTGGTTTGATTTGGATTTAGTGTTACATGTAAATCGAATCAAATCGAACCGCATCTTTATTTTATGTTTGGTTTGGGTGACTTTCTTCTTAAAAATCGAAAATCGCACCGCGAACACCCCTAATTTAAAATTTGTTTAATAAAGTTTATTAAAAGATGCATTTTGTAGCGATCCATTTTGTCATGTCAGGGGTTGATTATTTATCACTCTTAATGGAGCATTGATTCAGTTATGATTGGGCTAATAGGATTGAGCTAATGGGCTGATTGTAAGGAAGTGTCAATAACAAAGTTGAAAAAGGCACTTACCAAAAAAAAATGGCTATGGCCCAAGTAGGTTCCCAATTTTAGGAGAAATTTTGAACAAAAAATGTTTTATTTTTATTCAATTTTCTTTTCCTTATTTACCTTCTTTTATTGAAATAAAGATTTTTTTTAGTTTTTATTTCCTTATATTTTCCTCTCTGAAACGTATTGTACCAGAGGTCAGTCTATAAAATCTAAAGTCCCATAATGAAGTCACGGTGTCCCGAGTTAGGTTATTGCATTTGCCCATTCACAATGAAAGGCAACAAAATCCTACCGATCATCTAAAATACTATCAACTAACTATCTTTTTCAAACGTACCAAGGCAATAGAATATTGCTCATTATTGAGAGGTCAAATCCCAAAATGGCGTGGCGAGTAATGTGCTTGAAGTGAAGGCATTAGAAATCAAGCAGTAGAGTTTGAAACTTAACCTTTTTCATTTACTTAAGTTTTAGCAATTCTTTTTCATTTGACCTTAACCTTTATAATTGGTCGGCATTAGTAATGGAATGGTTGATAGATGTTAGATAGCACCTTTTTATAAATAAAAAAAAGATAATACCTTAATCAGTGGATCATGTGACCGTGCTGTGCAAGGGCCAATGGGCCATGCACTGTGCACTATGCCTCCAATTCTCCAAATCAATTCAGACCCAAAATGTCTGTCTATTGACAAAAAAAAAAAAGTGTCCGATCAAGTTTGGGGTTAGAATACGTACGTTTGCTTTAAATTTTAGTAAAAAAAATATTTTAAATTATCGAATTTAATTGAAACGTATATTTAAATTAATTTCAATTATAAATTTTATACTATAATGTGTGTTCAGAGTGTGAGATTAATTTAGTAGTAAACTAAGCGGATACTTTATATCTATTTCATTAAATGAATTTATGGTAAGATTTATCTCATAAAAAATATTCATGAGTTTTGATTTTTTTTCACACTCATTTTTTAACATCTTTATATCCCATTTGATTTTTTTTTTCATTATATCACGTATAACAATATTATTTTTTTTCCTTCTTTATGAATTATGAGTATATACATATCTTAACTGTGAAATGATTATTTTTTAGGATTTGTAAAATGGTGCATTTTAAATTGTATAATAATCATATTTCAATATGGCCTTTGAACAAGCTTAGTCCAACAAACTTCACTTTAGGTGCCCTAATAATAGAGACATGATATCTCAACCATGCTCCTTTGGCTATTAAAGACAATAAAAGTCAATCTATTAAGTCGAGGCTAGCACCCTAGACAACAACCTCACATAGCTTGTTAAACCAACAATGTAGGCTATAAAGACAGTTTGATTATTATGCTTACATTTAAGAGGTAATATTATGATTATAAAGTCTCATATACTCTTCCCTCATATTAGTTATATTTTGTCACATCAAATACTTTTTGATACGATTGCAAACTAAACTCTAACTATTGATCTGAACAGAACAGAAGACATTAATAACTTCCCTTATTTCCCCTTGAAATGCAACTGCAAGCAACTACTATCAATCTATCAAGATACTCCCTCTGAACTCAAATATAAGCAAAAAAAATTATATGTGTATTAGACTAAAATATAAACAAATTTTAACTAACTCTCTCATATTTAATTGATACTATCTCCAAAATACCCTTCATTTAATTAGAGTTTTATTTTCAACCACCTTCTATTTTTTTGTCCTATGCAATTAAATGTAAGGGGTACTTTAGAAAATGAATTAATCTTTTTATTGAGACTATCAAAATTAAATGATGCTAACTAAGTTTCTTAAAGAATGTAATTCAATTTTTTTTTTCTTATATTTCACTTCAGAGGGAATAATATTTGCCACGTATTTCAAGGTCAACTAAATTAACTTTGAGACTTTTCATATTATTACTATCCTAAAATCATTTAAAGTTAGACTCCTTACTGTTGTGTTTGGTAGGGATGAGAGAAATATAGTAGATAGAAATAAAAATGGAGAGTGAAAATAGGTGAGAAATAAAGTTAAAAGTATATGTGTTTGATTGAAGTGAAATAGAGAAGATATGAAGAGAAAGATAGAGAAAATAGTAGAAATATATGAGAAATAGTACAAGTGAATCCCACCAATTTTAAACTTATTTCTCACATATATCACTCATACCAAACTCATTTCCATCTTTCAAAACAAACACACCCTACAAGTCACTCTACGTCGATCAACTGTGTTACGCCGCTCTCTGCTAACGTACAAGCAACCAACCTACTTGAAATATTACCTAGCATGAATCATGAATGTGTCTTTAAATCCTTAATTTCCACCAGGACCACCTCGGATCACGTAAAAAATGTGAAGGGGGCATAATCGTTTTGTAATTGTCTTCCAAATACTGTTTTTACATTGCCAATTTACTAACCTCTTTTTCCTTTTGCGTGTGGGTGGGTGCATGCAGTATGCTTACTCTTTAAACATTTCGGCCCTTATCTTATCTTGAGCTGTTTTTCTGTTAATTAAATGTGTTCAGTGTTTGGACCACGAAATCGTGGATGAGACTCGCCTAACTAATTAAACTGCAGCTAGCAAAAGCAATGATAAAAAGAAAAACGATTTAATTTAATTAAGAAAACGGGACATCAAATCTTTTAACTTGATAAAGAGAGGGTACAATTGCCTCCTCCAGCGGTGCATTGACATGATTGCTCATCTTCCAGGATATATTCTAGCCGTTGGTCATAAATCCAGCCATCCACATCTAGATGTTCCCACCACACATATAAGTAATATTATATATAAATTTAAAGTTTTCCATTCTGAATTTGAATTTTATTCCTCTTCTAGAAAACAAAATTATGTTAATGGAATGATTAATCTCTTATTGGGATTATTGTTAACGAAAGGCAACTTTTTCAATTCGTAAAAAAGAATTGAACTCAGATATTAAAAAATTTATAATAATTTACGCACACTACTTAATCAATTAAACTATATCTCTTATCAACAAAAGGAAACTAGGTTAGTGTATTTACCCCAATATATAATAAAAGATGAGTTTAATATCTTTTTGGTTTTAAACTTTTTAAAATTCTTGTTATTAGTCTCTAAACAAAAGTGTTTTTGGTCCCTATGTTTTTCTTAACAGTTTTAGTTCCTGGCAATCACGTTAGCAGTCCAATAACATATCACATCATTAAGGAGTCTAACAGAGTAATAACGTATATTTTTTTTTTTGATCATCTATGTTTTTAATTTCTCACCAATTAGTTTGACTTTAACTAGTTTGAATAGATAAGAGGTTAAAAATACAATTTAAAAAGAAATTACAAGTCACATCTGACTCTTGATAACGTAACAAGTCAGTGGGTTGTGATTGTTATGTCATCAATTAACGTTGTTACTTGATAGCAAAGACTAAAATTATTAAAGGGGACCAAAAATGCTAGAAAATTTGTTTAGGGACTAAAAAATTAAAAAAAGTTTAGGGACCAAAAAGATATTAAACCCATAAAAGAATAATGTTAATAACAAATTTTTTAACACGTTATTTTATTATTGGGTAAATTTTTTGAGTTCAATTAAAAATATGGGTCTAATTTTTAGTAGAGTTCACATAAAAATTGTCTAATAAAAAAAAATTTGGTAAAAAAGAGTTTGTTATTAATATTTTTATAATAAAATTAGAAAAATATTAATAATAATAACACATTTTTAACACATTATTATTAAGTGAAATTCATATAAAACTTATTACATAGAGCATAATGTTAGTCAACAAATGGTGCTTATAGTAATTATTAAAAAGTTAAAATTCAATAAGAATGTGCCGTTAGTGTAAAAAATTTATATGAGAAAAAGGATCATGCACTGACAGTATAAAATGTTTTACAGTGTCATCCAATCACAACCCACAATTTATGGTAAGTTTGTTGACTTTTACAAAAATATTTTAAAAGTCATTCAAACGGTTATTTGTGATTGAATAATAGTATAAAATTATTTTACACTGTCAGTGCATCACCATTAAACTCATTTTATATTACCAAAAAAGTTTAAAAAAAAATTGTACCATCAATACATATATTATTTATTAAAAAGGTTAACAATTTCTATTTATTTGGTAGTCAGTTATTAAATAATAGTGTAAAAATGTTTACACAGGTTGTACTCCCATTAACTTCATTTTTTATTTTTATAAAAATTATAAAATATCAATTTATTTTTATTTTAACTATAAAAGTAAAAAAAAATTAAAATATTTTTTAAGACAAAACAAACTCTTCAATATTTTATATTTTATCTTCCGTGATCTTTTTCTGCGTCCCGGTAAACACTCCCAGCAATCAGCATCCTCAGTCAATGCTTCAAATTTCTCCCTTACTTTGCCCATGACATATCTATCCATTTCAACACCTTAGCAGTTCTTCAACTGCAGGCTGAAGTTAATCAGGAAATGTTAAAAAAAAAAAAAAGAAGGAAATATACTCCCAATTATACTGAAAACAGGCCTACAAGCAATGTGAGTTCTTATTTTTTGTTACCTGGGAAAAGTGAAGTGGGAGAATATTAATTTAGGAAGAGAAAGAGAAATAATGTTGGGAAAAGCTGTACTTTGCAAAATTATTTGCTATAGCCCTGTGAGCCACCTATCACTATAATTTCACTATTTGTGCCACCTATGGCTAGATTACATTCTTCAACATTGCCTCCATTGCATTAAACTGCACTAGTTAGTTATATAGTATTCGGCTATGTTTGATGACCAATTCTACACTGGGAAACTTCACCAAATTTCCCACAGTAGGAAACAAAATATGATGTATTAGATATGAGCTCTTTATAATCATCGACTAAAATAAGTGAAGACTACCGTAAGAATAAATGCATCGAAATATCTTAAAAAAAACATTTTTATATTTTTCTTTTTTCTTTTTCTCTATTTCCAATTCTTCTTCTCCCCATTTCCGATGGCAAGGTTACTGTGCCGCCGTCGTCATCTCCTTCTTCCCGTTTTTGATGGCAAGGCTACTATGTCACCGTCGTTATCTTCGAAGAATCAACAACTGCAAATTTCGATCCACACCAGTGAGGTTGTCTCAGATCCAGAGAGAAAAACCTCTAATTTTGTTTTAGATCTAGATCTAGAATCCATATCTCCCCCTACCTCGCACAAACGTCGCCGCACAACGCCATGACTTTCCTCCTGATTTTGCCACGCAAAGATCTGAGCATGATGTGAAATTAGCAGCGCATCCAGCCTCATGGTGGTCGCCAATGGTGATGCTATGGTGGCGTTGATGTGCTCGCTGTCTCCAACGGCGACGACAGTGAAGGCATGGTTGGAGTGAAGGAAGAGAGAGGGAGGGAATGGGTATAGAGAGGAAGAGGTTGCAGTGGCGGTGGCAATGAGGGAAGGGTGTGGCAGAGAGGGCGGAGAGGGAGGGTGGTTGGAGTCAAGAGGAAGGAGTGGTTGTCGGGGTAGGTGAAGGGGAGAGGAGTGTCTTTTCCTTTTTTTATTTATTTAAAAAAATATTCTAGTGCATGTATACCTATTATAGTCCATACTTATCTTATAATCTGATGGCTATTAAAACTTTCCCACAGTGAGAAACAAGAGCAACTTTCCCACCGTAGAATTTGTCATAGTTTTGTTGCTTTTGCGCTATTTCAACAACTAATTTTGTGCCATGTTGTCATGAATCATTGATCAAAGCATTTTTTTTTTGTCTGAAATTTTTGTAGAAATTCTATTATGGGTCTGTTTGATTTGCTAAAAATTATGGTACTAGACAGGATAAATATTTTTGTTCCACATTTGATTTGAAAAAGGATTATGGAACAACACACATTAAATAGATGAGGACAGGACAAAAACTCAACTTTTTGTTACTTAGAAAATCATGGAACAACTTTTTGTCCCACATACAAAGTATTCAAAAGACACATATACTTCATTATTTGTATTTAAATTTGAGTCACTGCATTTGAATTCATATATGCTAGCTACAACAACCTTATTATGCCATGTATTTTGAATTCACATTATCTACTAGCTACAACAACCTTATCATATCATGTATTTTGAATTCAAATTATCTATTAGCTAGCTTACTTGTATATATTTTGTATTTTGAATTCACATGATATATAATAATGCAAATTATATTAAGATAATTAATATTAAAAAGGTATTTTAGTAAATTTTATATTATTTTGCTTGTATTGTCCATTGTTCATCAAACAATGTACATGGTAAAAAAATTGTTCAGTAACTTCAATATTTGTTCTGTACTGTGTTGTCTAGTACCATCATTTTAACAAATCAAACGGATCCTATATATCAGGAATATTGATGTATATTGTATTTCCTCCAAAGTGTTATGACTACTATAAAATTAATTTTTTTCTGATCATAATATTTAAGAATTTACAATAATTCATGCATTCTGCTCAATTAACTAAGCTAAACTTCCCCATTACAAATTATAATATAGGTTATACCTATATATTCTATATTATATTAATATATGTAGTGAATTTGCAAAAGTGTGTCATTTTATTATCAAGGCTTAAATGCAATTTTGGTCCCTCTATTTTACACAATCCGTAATTTTAGTCCCTATATTTTAAAATAGAGACATTTAATCCCTCTATTTTGCACAATCCACAATTTTAGTCCCCCTATTTTAAAATATAGACATTTAGTCCCTTCATTTTGTACAATTCGCAATTTTAGTCCCCATATTTTAAAATAAAGACATTTAATCTCTCAATTTTGTAAAATCCATGATTTTTGTCCTTTCGTCAAATTAAAAGCATTGACTATTAAGATATTAACGTTGAGTACGACGTGGTATGTGCTTCAGTGACGTGAAATTTGTTTAAAATAAATTATTAAGACTCATGATTTTCATATTAGGACTTACGACTACTCTTGGCCATTAAAATAAATGGTTTTACCTTTTTTTAAAATATATTTTTCATCAATTATTCTACTCAGTATTTAGAATAATTAAAAAATAAACAAATAATTTTGTTTCACATCACTACATTTGGGCCACGTCAAGGCTGACGTTAATCTTTTAACCGTCAATGCTTTCAATTTGATGGAATGACCAAAATTACGGATTTTACAAAATTGGGGGACTAAATGTCTCTATTTTAAAATAGAGGGACCAAAATTGCGGATTGTGCAAAATAGAGGGATTAAATGTCTTTATTTTAAAATAAGGAGACTAAAATTACGGATTGTGCAAAATAGGAGAACCAAAATTGCATTTAAGCCTATTATCAATTGTGTATTTTATATTGTCCCATTGAAAAGTTTTGTTTTAAAAATGGCCAGCTGTAAAATTTTATTAGGCAGCCCTTGAGATAATTAGAAATTGTATCATTCTTGTAATTTAATTATGTCGATTTGAAATGCAAATTTTATTATTATTACGTGAATTTATGTATCATTTGATATGACAATATATATAAGATATCATGTCATACAAATTTAATACACTTTATGCATGAACTTGTTATATTTTATTAGACACAATTGCTAATAATTTGTACAACTGTGAACTTACTTATCATGCAATTTTTGAGTTAAATAATTAAAGATATTCTTTAATTTTAATTTATATTAGGTTAACTTTTTATTTAATATTTGTATTTGTACTATATTTATGTTTTAGTCTGTATATTTAAAAACTACATGTTTTAGTTCTTATATAAGTATTTTTAATTACATTTTGTTTCTTACTATCAAATTTTCCTCTAACGTTGTTAATATTGGAAAATGTGGCATTGATGTGGTTGAGTTGACATTTTAATCCTTATAATTTACCTATCTTTATGTGTTTAGAAATTAAAGTTTGGGTATTTAAAAAATATAAGAACAAAATTTTATGAATCAAATTTTTTTTTGACCAATATGAATTTAAAAATTAATGACTAAAATAAAAAATGATTCATTTTGCGGAACTAAAAATGCACTAACTATTATTTTTTATTTTTTTGGCAGAAAGTAGTGATGTTTAAATTCAAACTAATATTAAAAAACGAAAATCGATCCAAAAATCAAAAATTAAAATAAATTGATTTTTTACTTTTATTTTTTGGATATTTTTTGGTAAAATTTATTGGTTTAGTTTGGTTTTCAATTGGTATCTTTGAAACCAAACCAAATCAATCGAATTGGTTATGTTACATTAAATGTGTGGTTATTTGGGGCCTTTGATTTTTCAATATGTTTTTATTTTAATCTGTACATGTGTAATCTTTTTGGTTATCTGTTGTTCTAATACTGAAGTAGTTGTCATTGACTGTTTTATATGAGTTTGTACATGAGAGCTTTTTCTATTTTTTTAAAAAATAATTGTTATAAATATTTTTAATAACTTGTTTGTTCTCTTCTTTACTACTGTTAACTGTTATAAATCCTTAAAAAGTAAAATAATTGACTATTTGTTGCATCAATAGGAAAATAAAAATTTATGTAAGAATACATCAATAAAAATCAAATCATTCAATTCAATCCAATCCAAATCACATTCAGATTAGATCGATTTTTGGATTTTGTTTTAGAAAGTCATTTAAACTTAACCAAATCATAAGTCTTTTTTATCTTTGAATTGAATTAATGTTTTTTTCTTTCTTTCTCAAAACTGATTTAAACTGATCTGCAAAGACCCGGGCGAAGTGAAAGAGTTGGGGGCAAGCTGGCGAATAACTTGATATCTCAGTCATAACTTGAGTTTGATATATTGCGTAGGTTGAAAAGCAATCCAAAACAGGGTCAACCAAAGTTTGTTTTGTGTTGTAATCAAATTTTATGAGAATACAAGAGTGGATATGGATATGTGGTGGTCCATTTACACACTGACCAGAAAAGGTTGACAAAGAGAAACAAAACCATCTCCCTTGTCCCTTCAATTGGGGATCTGGTACGTTTTGTGGTGCCTGCATGCACACACCCAAAAAGCCATCTGCCTTGGAGGCCCTCTGTGCAGCCTTGTCCAATATTTTTATTTTGGGACACTGATATATACCATCAAATATTAATTCATCATTCACTTTAACAATGAATATTTTACTATTAATTTTGGAGTTCATTGATAATTAGAATACTATATGAATTGAAAATACAAGTAAATAAATGAATAAATTATACTAACAGGTTTGATAAATTCTCCCATACCCCTCCTTTTTTATTCCTATACTATCTTTCTTTAATTATTTAAAAAATACTATATTGACATTCCTTATATATTATACTAATTTTTTTAATTATTTAAAAAATATTATTCCCTCCATTCTCTATTATAAGCAAAAAAAAATTGATTTCACACTTGTTAAGGAAATTAGTTAGCTTTATTAAATTATGTCAATTTCAATACATAATTAAATCTTTTTTCTAAACTATTTTTCATTGGGACTTGATATGAAACATAAACTCACTATTAAATGAAGGGTATTTTGAAAATAATCTTGTTAAATAAGACAAAATTTGTTAAAATTTACTTATATTTGAAAACAAAAAATAATGACTTTTTTTGTTTTTTTTCCTTATAATAGAGAACGGAAGGAGTACATCTATAAAAAAAAAAATATGCAAACATTAAAAATGCAAGAGAGTTGTGTGTAATATTTAAACGGAGTTGTGTGTAAGGGAGATACCTCGAATTCTACAGGAGAAGTATACCCTAATTACAGTGGTTAAAAGGAAAAAAAAAAAAAAAAAAAGGAGTTGGTATAATTTGCTCTAAATAAATTGTGGACGAGTATTGTATATATGTGATATGGGCCAATGGAAGCTTCTGAGTTCTGTTACAAAGGATTAAAACCAGAACGGAAGCAGAACAAACAGATCATGTGTCGCTGACGTTCCCGATCGAACTATACTAATTTTCCAGTGCTTTGAGAATCGTAAAAAGATTGAGGAGCATCACGTGGGTTCCATTCCAATTTTCACACAGCGGCATAGGCCCCATAACTTTCGTGTGTAAGATCAAAAAATACTAGTTGATTATTAGTTTGGTCGTTGAGGGAATTTAATTATCAACAGCTCTTCACCGGTGAGAATTTAATACACCCAATCTTTGGGGCAAGTCAAGGGAATTTGCAACCTGCTACCTCCCAAACCTCATTTTTATACTTACACTACTCATGCTTTTCTTCCCTCATCTCATTTCTAACTCCCTAGGCCCCACGCTACACCACATTCACCTTATTAACCGATATAGTAGTAGTGGTAATCTTAATTTGCTTCCCCAACATGCATGTGTATATATATATATATATATATCGTGATCTGTTTCTCAGCCCAAAAAGGAAACTTAGCTTTGAGCTTTGAACACAGATTTGGTTATTCTCTATTTGCGTGCGTGCTAGCATACATAGTTGCTCAGAATGGTGGGTATCTTTTCGTTGGTTACAGGGAGGCTGGGACCAAGTGGATTCGGATCTGCCTCAACTGCTGAACAGGTTACTGAAGGAATTGATGCCAGCAATCTTACTGCAATCATCACAGGTTCTTTTTACTCTCAGTTTCATATATAGGACACACTGTTCAGTGAATGCATTTTTATTTGCTCCTGGTATTCATGTTATTTTAAGTTAAACCTTAATGTTATAACTTATAACATCATTTTGACTGCAGCGTCAAGGCTTTTGGAATCATTATGACTCTAACATAACTCCAATTATGGTTGCATTCGCCGCATTTGTTTGTAATTTTCTACAATATTAAGGATTGTGACAAAACTACACCCACATCCGCAATTTAAAATCTTGTTTATAATTCTGACTCTAGCATGGTATTAATAATTTTCATGATTTTACTACCTTCATTTCTGTCCACTTTTAGCTATTTGTTTTTTGAGTAGAGATATGTGTAACCGCTGGAGACACGCGTGTCTTCACTTCTCCTGGTTTTGTTTTGTGGCTTTTTGGCCCATCCTGTGAGTGAAAATTTGAAACCGTTGAGGGCAAGGGCATGAACATGTGAGTTATAATGGCAGTTGCTGCTTGAGGCTGTGATTGTGACCCTATTGCTCTGAAGCATGATCCAGCAAAAACAGATCTATTTTTGTGGTATACTGTTTGATGGTGGTTTTCTTTATATGAAATTTCCACTTCTGCATCTTGCTTCTCCATTTGTAGCAATGTTTTTAGGTTTGCAGATGTTTCATGATTTAATTTATTTTGTTACGATGTCTAGTTGAATCTTGCTACTCATGCTTGCTTGGTCTCATTCTCATCCCTATTTTATTTATTTTTGTTTTCGTTATTTTTTGCATAAGTCTTTAAAAAATTTTAAAAAAATGATATTTTTGTAATTATTTATGATAACACTGTTTAAAACTAAACAAGTGGTTGCTAGATCTTCCAATCAATATTAAAATAATTTTATTTTTTTCACACCAACTCTAAGTTTTGCACTGTACATTTTTTTTTTTTGAAAAATGCTCTTCGTAACAAATAGCGTTCCTCTTTCTTTTTCTTTTTTTTTATCTTTCTCTTCCTTTCTACTATCAAATTACTAATTGCATTTATTATTTTATCTCTTAACACTTTTTATCTCTTCCTCTAACAGGTGTAGGCACTCAATAGAGATGTCAAAGGATCATTATCTGATTTGAAAATATTGTTTTGATGGATTTGAAACCTGGTTAAGATCGACTTTCAGTCTCCGATTCAAATCTTCCTTTAAAAAAAAAAAAAAAATCTTGATCATTTTTAATCTTTTTTCCCTTGATTATTTTATCATTTTTCCTTTGTATTATTCTATAATTTTTTATACAATGCCTTTGATACAAAAGATGTCTTGAATAATTTTCGTAGTTATTCAACCAGTGGAGTAAGAGAAGGAAAGCCAACATCTCCTACCAGAAAAAGTTGTAGTTAGGCGAAGTTTGTCTTGGATCTATTTCTTCCATACTAAACTCAATATCAATATTTAGTCTTCCGCGATATAAATAGTTATTAAATACTTGGCATTATCTCAGGTCGGGGGCAGGTGGTGTTAAAGGAGAAAGGTAAAGAAGAAATTAAGTAAGAAACAATGTTGCCTAGTACGATCGAATTCAATTAAGTTAATGAAGTAGTAAATATGTAGATGAGAATCGGTCCAAAACATAAATGCATTTGGAATCTTAAAAAGAACACCTAAAAATTTACATTTAAGTTTTGTTCAATTCATCATTTTGGGTGAGGTGAAATGTTAATATATCACTGGGAAACAAATGCAGGAGGAGCGAGTGGCATTGGGTTGGAGACAGCACGTGTTCTGGCACTTCGAAAGGCCCATGTCATAATTGCTGCCAGAAACATGGAGTCTGCAAAGGAAGCTAAACAACTCATACTGCAGGAAGACGAGACAGCTCGTGTGGACATAATGAAGCTCGACCTATGCTCAGTGAAGTCTGTCAGAACCTTTGTGGATAACTTCATGGCCCTTGCTCTTCCTCTCAACATCTTAATGTGCTTTCTTTACCCCTCTCTCTCTCTCTCACTCTCATTCTCAAGTCTCTATGTTGGGTTCATTTCATTTAAGAACCAATTGAATTACACATGTCCCCATTTCCCGTATCCCGGCCCAGACATGTGAGAAAAAGAAAAAAAAGTAAAAAACTAGTAACATGCAAAAAAGAATGTCGTCTAAAGTTCATAATAATTAATGACATTGTTGATGTTTGGTTTCAGAAACAATGCTGGAGTCATGTTCTGCCCTTATCAGCAAACAGAAGATGGGATTGAGATGCAGTTTGCAACAAATCATCTTGGTATAGTGTGTCATGCATGTAAATGTTTATAGTCTATTTGGTAGTGTTCTTATTACCTCTACTTTCGTTTTCACTTCTCAGGTCATTTCCTCTTGACCAACCTTCTTCTTGACAAGATGAAACAAACCGCAAAAGACACTGGAATTGAGGGTAGGATCGTAAATCTGTCATCAATTGCTCATGTCTACACTTACGAAGAAGGGATTAGATTTGATAACATCAATGATGAAGATGGGTATGAATGTTACACTTTGAATCCACTCCCACTCTCTTTTGGTGAAGAAATTATTCCATGGCCTAAAAGCATGTAATCTTGACAATTTCTAAGTTACACATAAAAAAGAGTTAAGATGCGTTTGGAAACCAGTTACATTTAATGTAACAACTATTAAAAAAAAATTATTTTCACATTATTTTTATTTTTGTATCTTAGAACGCGTGTTTTTTAGTTGGACGTGGATTCGAACGGTTAACCAAACACATACTTAATATTTTAGGAGTTGTTTAATTTACCTTATGTAAAAATAAGATTAAATACCCTATTTTTACTTAAAACAAGTTAGATAATCCCAATTATTTATCTTATAAGTTAGATTAGATAATTAAGTCGGGTCCCCATCATGTAATAAGTTTCGCTCCTTCAGCACGAAAACGTGTAATATCAATGTGACTGGTGCAGATAGCTATAGCTTTACAATTTATTTGTTGTTCCAATATTATTGGTACTACTATAACTTTTCAGATATTCTGACAAGAAGGCCTATGGACAGTCCAAGTTAGCCAACATATTGCACGCAAACGAGCTTTCTCGTCGCTTCCAGGTGAACTCTCCTACTAGTGCTTCAATAACCTTTTTTTTTTATTTTTTTTTACACAGTGAAACATAGAAAATTATAATAAATAAATGTGTGAGAGAGATAATAACGATTTGTTGTAATGTCTATTGTTTTAGCAGTTATATTTTATGGCTGTTTATCTAAATGGAATTTCTATCTCTGAATTTACATTTTACACTCTGTTTTGACTGTTGCCTCTGATCATATGATTCATTGAGTTACTACCAAGAACTTCTTTCACCATGTTAACAAGAGAATCTTTTTCTTAAAGATACCATGCCCTGTTCCCCAATAGAAAAATAACACATGAACAAGAAAAAAATTACTAACAATTACAAGAGAGAACATTACCACTTACAATGGCGAGTTCCGCTGTAGAAAAATGAGAAAGCTGATTTCCTTCGTATTTAGGGTCTTGTAATTAGCATCTTAAGGTTAGTAGTTAAAAGAACTAATAAATAGAAAGCTTTATCGAAAATAATGGTAATAGTAAATTAATAATAGTAGTAATATTTTAGTAAAAACTTTCCATATTATTTTTTAGTCAGTATCCTCAAGCTTAACATTTATCCCTGCATTTATTGAGCATTTATTAATTTATACAGGAAGAGGGTGTTAACATCACGGCCAACTCAGTCCACCCAGGGGTGATAATGACTCCTCTCATGAGATACTCTTCTTTACTAATGAGTACGTGATATGTCCAAAAATACGTACAAATAATAATAAAAAATCAAAAAGCATTTAATGTTCTTCTAATTACTTGTCTAAGACAATAACATACTAATTTGAAGCAGATTTTCTGAAGATGTTCACCTTCTTCATATGGAAGAACGTCCCTCAGGTATATTGATCAATTAATTTGTCTTCCTCCTTGTTGCATTTGAGAGTGCTGAAAATAAAGTGACCAATCATAATTGTTGTATTTTCTAATTTTGACCAAGCAGGGAGCAGCCACAACGTGCTATGTGGCTCTACACCCAAGCTTGAAAGGGGTAACGGGGAAGTACTTTCTGGATTGTAATGAGTATGAACCAAGTGCACATGCGTCAAACGAACTCTTAGGAAGGAAACTCTGGGATTTTAGCAACAAGTTGATCAATTCACTTTCAAAAGCTTGATTGCACATATAGGACCCAAGTTCCAACCCTCTTCTTCGTCATCAGTGTATTACCCACCCTGCCCATACTACAGTTATCATCATAAGTTCTATATATATGAGGGAGGATATTTCCCAAACATATGATTCGTGGTTATCGATTCATGACTCCATTTGTATTTTGTACGTTTAATATAGAGGTCTTATTTATGTATCGAACATATATCCTTTAAATTAAAATTAAGGTAAAAAAAATAAAGTATATTAATGATGATTTAGTCGAATAGGCTGATTAGTTTAATCAGATTTTGACAAATTTAAAATAATCATAAAATTAATTTGGTTATGAGATTTACCGGTAACTAGTTGAAGTTTTAACTCGCACTTGCTAAAATCATATCATAATGGATATATATTGGAGAATTCAATATCGTTGATTGGATTTACAAAGGCGAAGGTAGATAAGTAATGGGTAAATTTAGGATTGGCAATAAACTGAGCCAATTTAAAATTAAAAAAATTTGAGTTTTATTCGATAATTAATATATTGAATTTGATTTATGAACTAAACAAGTGAAATTCAGTTTAAACTAAAAAAAATGTTAATATCAAACTTGAGAGTTTTGAGCAAAATCAATTCTTATCAAGTAAGATTGAGCTTGGTTCAACTCAACTCAATTCGTTTTGAATCCTATCATAAACTTTGTATTTTAAGAATTTGATTTATTTTAAAATAATTATTGTTTAAACAATTATACAAATAATTCAATTTTTTTAAGTTTTTAAAATTAAATTCATTTAATCATATTATTCCATTAATCTTTTTATTTTACTTTAATAAAAATACTTTAAAACTGAAATTATAAAGATAATTAATTATTTCTTAACTTTTTTAAATCGTAAATAATTTAAAATAAAACTTTTAAATTGACAAATATTTTACAACAGATAATAACATTGACATGGATAAATAATAAATGTGATTCCACAAAGAATAGGAAGTTTTAATTGCATCTATTTCTATAAGGTGGTTTAATCATGCTCCCAGAGGCCCACAACTCTTACTACGCAGGCAGAAGCAGCTACAATTAGCGCTGCAAAGATTGGTGGAACGATAACATCGATGTGGGACTTGGTGAAAAGATGAGCAGGGAAGCACGGTGTCTCCTCCAATGGAACTCTAACTCTAACAAGAGACCCATTACTTTTGCACTTTTCCGAGGACGATATGGCGGATACAAAAGCTACCTCTGTGGAGAGTGAAGCAACTGCTACGGTAAACGTCATTACCATAACCCAAGTGGCAGCATAGATTAGCAGAGGCCACGAACGGATGAAATTAGAGAGCCACAAAAACATTGTGAGGAAGCTAGCTCTGGGTCCTAAGATATATAGTACTAGTTGATGAAAATGAAATCATTGATGTTTTGGGTTGCACACTTATAGAGACACACGATGGTAACTAGTATTTGTTAGGAGAGTGATGCAATTTCTTTTTAATGAAATAATTCGCTATATCTCTTTTGACATGTTAATTGAACAATGGAGATGGTTCGAGTATGTGGAGGTAGAGCAAAACAACCTAATAAAAGCTACTCTGAGGTTTGCGGTTGTTGGAGTTTTGGGTGGGGGTTGATGCGCGAATGAGTTAGGTTGGAGTCTGAAGGGAATGAATAGTGTTGTGGGTTGTTGTGAGGCCTAGAATTATAGAGGTGCTTTGTGGGTTCGGTTTAGCATGTTAGGCTGGAAACTGGAGAGCCACTCCATGACACCAAATCTTACACGCCTTTAAGAAAGGGGTGGTTGGGGGAGAATAGGAGATACTAGCTGCCTAATAATCAAGACTATCTCCATTCCTTAATTTTTGATGTTGTAGCTTCTTATTTTTGTTTCAAAACTCTTAATATTTTACAAATTTTAAGTCTCATTAATTATTTTTTCCACATATACTTCTATTTAACATGGTCTGAATTTTCTTAACTACTTCCATAATAGATATTAGATGAGGATATTTTAGACTAAATGTATTGTTTGTGAGTAGTATTAAATATTTTTTAAGCTATGTGTATTAATCTTAAACATCAAGAGTTAAGTAACAGATAGAAAGTAGTACTCCATCTGTTCCAAAATAATGGTCTTTTAAGGTTGTGACATACTAATTAAGAAACATTCAATTGATACAAGTTTAGACAAAAATACTCTTACTTTTTCAACTACTCTTGTCATAAATTATACCACTATCCACCAATAACAAAAATATCATGTTATCCACTAATTTATTTTTATGACAGATGTCTCTTTCCAATACAAGTATTAATTGATTTTCTTAATTATGTCTATGGGTATTATTGGAAAAAATAGTTTAAAAAAGTTAAAAAAACTATTATTTTGGAATAAAAACAAAAAATTAAAAATACTATTATTTTGGAACGGAGGAAGTATTTGTTTTCTAAACAGCAGGAAATGTTAACAACGTACTTCAAGCATGCATGAGTAAATTTCTAGCAAGATAATGCCATTCGACTAATACAGAGCTCCCTTAAAAGCAAGAAATGTCAACAAGATACAGTAATTTAATTACGAGAATTTATTCCCAGAATATATTATGCATGCTGTTACAGCAACATTAAATTCATTCGCCCCCAAAGGAAACTGCCAAATGAGATTTAGTATGTGTTTTGGTTTCATCGTGGACACGGATTCTTTGTAAGAGAAAATTGATTATACATGGTAATCATTGACTTTTACTAAGTTATCTTAAAAGTCATACTAGCAGTGATTTATGATTAGATGATCATGTAAAAATTTTTTTACAGTGCATCACCATTAAACTCTTTTTTGTAATTATGTTGAAATATCAGCTAATCTAATTTAGGTGAATTTTTATATATTTACTTTAATATTAAAAATTTATTTTGGGTCCAAAATTAAATATAAGTTGAAGTAATTTTATTTAGTTTTTTTGGTAAATAAAAAAATTTATACTAGATATTATTACTAACTTATTTTTTATAATAAAAATATCTAAACATAAATTAAATCACTTTAAAATTAATTTTGTAAAATTAAATTTGTTTAAATTTAATTTTAAAGGCATTCATTCAAATGTACTATATAATAATAATAATATATAGTATGTTTGAAACAACTTCACCATAATTTTGTGAGTTAAATTAATTTTCATAAGTTATCCAAACACACTATTAATATATTTGATTTGGCCTTGAAGCTGATCATCCTAAGCATACAATAGAAAATTAGTTGGCATGTTGTTGAACGATGGTTAAATATATTGCCAATAAATTAAAGAACTAGGCATAAAAAAAATCTCTGAATGAACAAGGCCTGCACTTTTAGCACTCTCATTCAGAAACATAAGAACATATTTCCCTAGCATTGGTGATTCTGCACCTTCAATTCTCTCACGTCGAAACTTCGGAACATATTTCCCTGGCATTGGTGATTCTGCACCTTCAACTCTCTCACGCCAAAACTTCGGGACGTAATTCCCTGACACTGGTAACGGTGGGTCTGCACCTTCAGCTCTCTCGCGCCGAAACTTTGGGACGTATTTCCCTAGCATTGGTGGGTCCGCACCTTCAACTCTCACACACTGGTTTATTCACATGGAAATTAGAATATCAGCATCAGCTATCTGATTGTGCATAAAAGATTGTACACTCTGATTCCAACATAGTGCACCCCAAGTGCACATTGATGCAATGAATATTTAACTTGCAAAAAAGGTGGCATCATCGATTTAAAGAACAGCTTGTTTACCAATATCCTCTAGTGGTTACAGGATATGCAAAAATTAATGGTCGAAATTTTCCTAAGTAGAAGAAAAATGAATCACAAATTCAAGAAGAAAAGCAAAAAATGGAATTAATGGTAACTTTGCAGGCCACCATTCGAGCCAGCCTCTCCTTCTTTTGATCCCCATCATGGAACTGTTTGATAAGCTCAATCTCTTGCTACATCAAACCATTAGTGGTGAAAGTTTGGGTGCAACATGAAGCGAGAGATGTGTAGCAATCTGAAATTTTTGCAAGAGAACAAATATAAACTATACAAACATGCATGCTACTCTAACAAATGAGAAACCGACATACCTGATGATTACGCTACTTAGGATTATGGAGTTTGGGTACGTAAAGGAATTTGTGAAATGCTTTGAGTTATTACTAGCATTCAGCAGACTTGATATTTATACACTCTTATCAATTAATTACATGTTACGTTTACGAGGAAAATAAATAAAAGGAGAACTTCCTTAGTACATGAATGAATCTATACACGAATCGAAGAATACATGAACGTGACTTTAAAACTGTTAGAAAAAATATAGTAGCAAAAGAAGCATAAACTTAACGGTGAGACAACTTTATTTTTTCCGAATAAAAACAAGCAGTGAATAATAAATAATAAAGCAAACAAAGAGTAAAATAAATTCAAAAGATGAGTTTAGGGTTGTCTGGGTTGAAGCACGTTGTGCGCTATCCTTAGAGAGAAAACGCCCCCACTGCACTGGTATTTGAATTTGATACGCTCATCTCTCAAGATACGACAACCCGATAGATCAATCTAGTGCAGAGAAAGATCCTCGAACCAAAGAACACCGCTCCAAAAATATTTTAATAGCTGAAGAATTTGAAGGAAAAAAGAAGAGCCTTTTTCTTTGAAGGTAGGAAAACTGGACACATATTTTTACTGCTATGTTGTGTTATGTGTATCAGTAAGTGAGTTTCTCAATAGGTAGCAGCAGTATTTATAGGAATAGATCAGGAGTGCTGCCCAAGAAATAAATCCAATGTGCAGCAAAAATCTGTTACGCGCAGCAAGCAAAATCAAAGCTAACTCAACGTTAACAAAATAAACCAAAAAACTAACTCACTGTAGCAACGTAAAAAGCTTAACGTTAAGAAAATAAAATAACGGAAAAAATTATTAACGTCAAAAGCTAACGTTAAAAAATTGAGTCAATGGCTTCCTTGAAAATAGGTACCCAAAAAGGTAATGGAGGAGCTAACTTTTAGGGAAGCAAAAAGCTGAAAACATATATATTATTATTTTAATCTTTAAAAACAAAACTGATTAAAATAATAATAATTTAACTTTAAATTTTAAATTATAAAATAAATATTTACTAACATTCCCCCACTAATTTAAAATTTAAAGAACTAAAACAATATATATATATATATATATATATATATATATATATATATATATATATATATATATATAAGCATAAGATACTGTATTTTTCAGTATAAGGAACCTTCCGGATTTGAGCCTTATACCTAGTGCATATGAACTTCCACCTCAGGAAAATGTAGTGACTAGGTTGTCTTGAACCACATCTCCTTTAACCAGGCTTTAGAACACAACACAATACAATAAAGGTGTTCATTTGCATTCTAATCAATGGGTGCACGTTACGGTCTTGCGCATGTATCTTGTTTCGTGAGTGTCACTTAGAGAATTGCCCATATCTCACAGTGGCAACCCCACCACCACACTCACTAGGTGAACCCTCAAAGGGTGGTTTGTGACCCACACCCCTACAACTACTGCCATTGGGTTCATTAAGAGGTATTTTAAATTAAACACAATAATATATATGAATATACCTCAACCTTATTATTGCCACAATTTAGAGTACACCTCGCCATAGGAATGAGACATAAAAAATTTACAAAATAAATTGGTGTACTTTAGTCAACAACAACTTCGTTGTTACCCATTGAACTCCATTCATGGGATCGCCATTCATTTGAAGTTGGGTGTCCATTGTTGCAACTAATTGATAGGCTTTAGTCCTATTCCCCTCGACGATTCAAGTACTTGTTGACGCGTCCCTTTTGTGAGCGGATCCGCAAGATTATTTTCTGACCTGACAAAGTCAAGAGAAATAACACCATGAGATATCAAATTTCTAATAGACTTATGTCTAACTCTCAAGTGTCTTCTTTTTTCATTAAAGTTCTTGCTAGCAACTTTAGTAATAGCAACTTGACTATCACAATGCATAGAGATAGGAGGTATAGGTTTATTAAGCATTGGCAAATCATATAAAAGATTTTTAAGAAATTTAGCTTCACTACTAGCAGTATCCAAGGCAATCATTTCAGCTTCCATAGTAGAGCAAGAAATAAGAGATTGTTTAGCAGATTTCCATGATACTGTACCTCCAGCTAAAGTAAAGACATAACCACTAGTTGATTTTGTTTCATCATAATCAGAAATCCAATTTGCATCACTAAACCCCTCAATAACAACAGGAAAACGTGTATAGTGAATGCCATAATTAATGGTTCCTTTTAGGTATCTAATTACCCTTTCTAATGTAGTCCAATGAGAATGATCAGGATTATGAGTATAACTTGCTAATCTACCAACTGCATATGCAATGTCAACTCTAGAATAATTTGTCAAATGTAACAATGAACCAATAATTTGAGAATATTTAAGAGGAGATACACCTTCACCTGTATTTTTCTTTAACTTTGCAGTAGAATAAAAAGGTGTAGAAATAGGTTTCACATCAAAATAATTAAACTTCTTTAATAATTTTTCAACATAATGTGATTGTGTCAAAACAATGCCATCATTATTTTTTATTAATTTAATGCCCAAAATAACATTAACAGGACCAAGATCTTTCATTTCAAAGTTCTTAGACAAGAAATATTTCACATCATTTATAACATGCAAATTACTACCAAATATCAAAATGTCATCCATGTAGAGGCATAGAATAACACATGAATTATCATCAAATTGCTTCACATAAACACATTTATCACTATTATTAAATTGAAAACCATATGATAAAACAACTTGATCAAATTTTTCATGCCATTGTTTTGGTGCTTGCTTTAAACCATACAAAGACTTAACAAACTTACATACTTTATTTTCCATTCTAGGTTCTACAAAACCTTCAGGTTGATTCATATAAATTTCTTCTTCCAAGTCACCATTTAAAAATGCAGTTTTTACATCCATTTGGTGAATTTCTAAATTAAAAACACAAGCAAGTGCAATCAAAACTCTAATAGTAGTAACTTTAGAAACAGGAGAATATGTATCAAAGAAATCTACACCTTCTACTTGCTTACAACCAATCACAACAAGCCTTGCCTTAAATTTTTCTATAGATCCATCAGTTCTTAGTTTTTTCCGAAAAACCCATTTACAACCAGGGGGAAGATTAGTTAAAAACCAAGTTTTATTGCTTTTAAGAGAATTCATTTCTTCATTAATAGCTTCTTTCCAAAAAGGTGCATCAATGGATCTCATTGCCTCATTATAAGTTTTGGGATCATCTTCAAGCAAGAAAGAACAAAAATCAGGACCAAAATCCTTAGCCTTTCTAGATCTTTTACTCCTCCTAGGTTCAAGTTCAACATCCTTATTAGCATTACTACTAGAAGGTAAAACAGAACTAGAAGCATCACAAACAGGTTTAGACAATTTATTTTTCTAAGGAAAAACATGTTCAAAGAAAACAACATCTCTAGATTCTATAATTGTATTATTGGAAATATCAGCAATTTCAGAATTAATAACTAAAAATCTATAAGTAGTACTATGCAAAGAATATCCAAGAAAGACACAATCAATTGTTTTAGGTCCAATTTTTCTCTTCTTATTAATAGGAACATTCACCTTTGCAAGACACCCCCACACTTTGAGATATTGCAATTTTGGTTTCCTATTTTTCCATAATTCATAAGGGGTTTTCTCTGAATTTTTATAGGGAATTATGTTCAGAATATGACATGCAGTATAAAGAGCTTCACCCCATAAATTATCAGGCAAACCAGAACTAATAAGCATAGCATTTATCATGTCTAGCAAAGTACGATTTTTTCTTTCAGCTATACCATTAGATTGAGGAGCATAAGGTGGAGTAACTTCATGAATAATACATATGATTCAAAGAATTCACCCATTTCATTAGAAGCATATTCCCCACCTCTATCAGAACGAAGGATTTTAATTTTCTTTTCTAATTGATTTTCTACCTCCGCTTTATATATTTTAAATCTATCAAACAATTCACTTTTATGAATAATTAAATACACATAACAATATTTTGAGAAATCATCTATAAAAGTGACAAAATATCTTTTTCCACCACGAGTTAACACGCCATTGCTATCACATATATCACTATGAATAAGCTCAAGCAAACAAGTTTCTTTTTTTATAGAATTTTGAAAAGGTTTTCTAGGTTGTTTAGCTTAAACACAAACTTCACAATTCTGTTTCAATTCAATAGAAGATTTAGGAATGAGATCAAGAGACATCATTCGTCTAATAGAATTCAAGTTAAGATGTCCAAGCCTACCATGCCAAGTATCACAACATTCAACATTTGAAACAGATGAAGAAGGAATACTATAATTTTTATTAATAAAAGAGGACATGAGATTAAGCTTAAACAACCCATCACAAATGTAACCTTTACCAACAAAAGAACCATGTTTAGAAATTACAACTCTATTAGACTCAAAAACAACCTTAAAACCTTGTTAGACTAACAAGGCAGCACTAATCAAATTTTTTCTAATATCAGAAACATGAAAAACTTCATCTAAAATGAGACGGTTCCCAGATGACAACTTTAACTCTACTCGGCCTAGACCATGAACACGTGCTAAGCTCCCATTCCCCATGCTCACATTACGTGTGCTACATTCCTGATATGAAAAGAATAATTTTTTATCAGTACACACATGAACATTAGCTCCAGAGTCAATCCAGCAATCATTTGAGTTATAAATAACATTTAACTCTGGGCTAGTGACATGATACCTGTGAGATGGAGAATCAGAGCTAGCATTAGCTGTAATAGCATTAGCATGAGGCTGAGAAGATGACTTTTGACCAAAACTAGATGCATTCTCTTTAGGTTGATGACGACGTTGAAAACAATCTTTAGCAAGATGGTTTGTTCTCCCACAAACAAAGCAAAAGGACTCATTCCCCTGAATTTTACCCTTTGGCCTATTGTTGTTATTAAAAGCATTTTTTTTATTTTTAGAGAAGTGGGAGTTTTTACCAAACTTGTTTTTGTTAAAACCAGATTTTTTGAAGGACTTCGGCTTAGGCTTACTAGAATTCTCTACTAGATGAGCCTTAGCTTGAAAATGAGATTTTTGAAAATCCTTTTTGTGAAAGACAATGTTTATCTTCAATACGCAAGGAAATCAACAAATCATCCAAGGTAAAACTATCAAGTTTATGCTTTAGACTTCTAGCAAATTCAGACCAAGAAGGAGGCAACTTAGAAATCAAGAGGCTAACAAGCATAATGTCAGGCAAGATAATGTTCTTAATCTTCATGTCATAACTAATGTTCTCAAACTCATGAATTTGGTTTGAAAAATATTTTCTATCTTCCATTTGAAAATGAAACATTTTTTCACAAGAATATCGACGTAAACCTTTTTCAGCAGAACCATACTTATCAGACAAAGCAGTTCAAGACCATTCCATAATTCAAAAGCAGTTTTAGTATGACAAAAGATTTTATAAACATTATCAGACAAAGCACTTAAAATACGACCATGACACAAGATATCTTTATCACTAGAGTCAACACCAGAAGAACCATCAGAAGACTTGCCAGAACTTTTTTCAGAAACATCACTAATATGATCAGAAGACTTCTCAGAACTTTTTTCAGGTTTTCCATTAAGAATCACAGAAAACAAACCCAATTCAGTAAGCCAAAATTTCATTTGTTGTTGCCAACAAAGGAAATTGTCACCGTTAAATTTTTCAGGCTTACTTGACAAAGATTTCAGAATATCCATGGCAGACATATTGCTACTAGAAAAGGAACAAACAAAGAACAAGAGGAAGAATATTTTTCTCTCTAAGACTGTTAGAAAAAAAATAGTAGCAAAAGAAGCAGAAACTTAACGGTGAGACAACTTTATTTATTTTTTCCGAATAAAAACAAGCAGTGAATAACAAATAATAAAGCAAACAAAGAGTAAAATAAATTCAGAAGATGAGTTTAGGGTAGCCTGGGTTGAAGCATGCTATGCGCTATCCTTAGAGAGAAAACGCCCCCACTACACTGGTACTTGAATTTGATGCGCTCCTCTCCCAAGATACGACAACCCGATAGATCAATCTAGTGCAGAGAAATATCCCTGAACCAAAGAACACCGCTCCAAAAATATTTTAATAGCTAAAGAATTTGAAGGAAAAAAGAAGAGCTTTTTTCTTTGAAGGTAGGAAAACTGGACACATATTTTTACTGCTATGTTGTGTTATGTGTATCAATGAGTGAGTTTCTCAATAGGTAGCAGCAGTATTTATAGGAATAGATCAGGAGTCTTGCCCAAGAAGTAAACCCAACGAGCAGCAAAAATCTGCTACGTGCAGCAAGCAAAATCAAAACTAACTCAACGTTAACAAAATAAATCAAAAAACTATCTCACTGTAGCAACGTAAAAAGCTTAACGTTAAGAAAATAAAATAACGGAAAAAATTCTTAACGTCAGAAGCTAATGTTAAAAAATTGAGTCAATAGCTTCCTTGAAAATAGGTACCGAAAAAGGTAGTGGAGGAGCTAACTTTTACGAAAACAAAAAAGCTGAAAACATATATATTATTATTTTAATCTTTAAAAACAAAACTAATTAAAATAATAATAATTTAACTTTAAATTTTAAATTATAAAATAATTATTTCCTAACAAAAACACTGCTATTCCCAATAGTCATCTTCTTGTTTAAACACATAGTCACATACACGAATCGAAAGAAATACTACTATGAGACAGAAATGAATCTGATTATGCTTGACTTGCCTGGGCACTGAGCAGAATGTCATATAGGAGTAGTACTATACATCAAGATTACAAGGCCAATAAATTTTAAATGCAATTTACTAGATGAATAATTAAGGCTAACTATATTTCCTATGGTACATTGAAACTACTCTACTAGTACTTCTATAGAATGAACCTAAACTTCGTGAAACATTAATTTTGAACATTAATTCTGAATCTATTTCGAACACCAAAAATGCTCATGAAGAATCTTCTCTTCCAATGGGTGCTGTAGATATGCAGCTTCAATCATGGTTTTAACTCCATCTAGGTGTGCTTGGTAAGTTTTCCTGTAGTTGGCTGACTGTCAAGTAAACACTTGCAAATCCAGTTAAATAAGAAATTTAATTGACACCAGACTTTAACTTAGCCCCTTTATAATATTCCCCTTCTTTATAATCTTCTATATCCCTGAGGGTCCTCTGATTCTTCCTCTGCTCATACTCAATGACTAGTCTTATTTGTTCTGCTTCTTCGTTTATTATAGGGTAAAATATGTTTTTAGTTCCTATATTTTTGTTTAATCTTGTTTTTAGTCCCGAACTTTCATATAGTATAATTTAGTCCCTAAACTTTATAAAAATCGTGTTTTTAGTTCATTCTCACAACCTAAAGTTAAAAAATATGCAGAAAAGGGGAGTAAGTCCAGGGATTAAAAACATTTTTTTAAGAAAGGTCATGGACTAAAAACAACATTTAACGAAAGTATAAAAATTAAAAACATATTTTACCCTTTATTATATTATGTAGTCTTAATCTCTGTCTCCTCCTCGCGTTCCTTCAAATGTACACTTCAAAGGAAATTTTAATCATTTTAAAATTCACTTTTTATATCCAAAACTATGATAATACCATTTCAAGAAGCTTAGTTCTTGTTCTTCTTTCTTTTCTTGGTAATTGATTTTCGAGCAAGAAACCTCCTGTGTTCCTTGGCTGTTATCTGGCAATGTGGAAAGCAGAGCTACATTTTTGTGTGGTTTCATTGTATTAAATCAAAACTAAAAATAAAAATTTCATTTTCTATAAAATTCTAAATCATCTCTCTTTTTTATGCTAATTAATCCCTCTGTTCCTTGATAATTGTCAAATTTAAAAAAAAAAAATTATTTATCTATCATTGGCAAAGTTCAAAATCATATTAATTATTTTTTTTATCAATTACACTCTTACTTGTATTCTAATCTTTAATTAATTTTTAATTAATTTATATATGTATTTATTGTAAAGTGAAAAAATAATGGATAAAATAGAAAATTTCACAACTATTTTATTAGAATCAAGAAAAAATATTATATTTCTTAGTTCTACATAAAAACCTTAAAAATATATTAAAAAGAACAGAAGAATTATTTAACCACTCACACTTGAATAACGTGTACATACAAACTTTGATGAATAAAAATAGGTTTAAATACTATTTTAGTCCCTATATTTGCAACTACTTCCCATTTTAATACCTATAATTTAAAACATGCTAATTTAATTCTTATAATTAGTTTTTTTTTTTTTTAATTTAGTCTTCCACGTGAAATCTCGCTAATGCTATTTGTGTGATAAACAAGGTTCCTATAAATTATAATAGGAGTAACATCTTTTATATAAATTATCATATTTTATTATGCATCATTATTTAGCTCTAAAATATTTGATAAATACTTTAACACATTTCAATTTTTTAAACTTTTTTTTTCTAATTTTAAAACACGAAATAAAACTCATCTATAACTTTACATGTGTTGGCCTTCCTTTGGATGATAGTTACCGTAGATTCTTCAGTGTATTGGCTTTTTTGCCCTTCGCTGATTGGTCGTGACATTCTCATACTTTGTTTGTTAGTGAGCTTGGACAGTTTTATAAGTTAAGTGTGTTGGCGATTATGCCCTTTGCTGGTTAATTTTTGTTAGTGTGCATAACACGGTTCATTCTTCATTATTTGTCGTTTTGTTCAGTCTGCTCACTCTACTCTCCTACAGGCCACATCTATAAAGTAGCTTCTTCTAGAATCTGCACATGGATTCGTTGAACTGGACATACCTATTTCTATTTGTAAAGAGACCTTAATTTATTTTGACTTAAATATATTTTTGTTTTTGTAATTTAGTATTTTTTTATTTTTTATTCTTGTAAATTTTTTTTATTTCAGTCCTTATAAATTATATTTATTTTACTTTTCGTTCTTATAATGATTTAAATAGTATTTTTTTACTGTTTAAAACGCTATCTAAATCACTATAAAGACAAAAAACAAAACAAACATAATTTACAAAAACTAAAAAAAAAAATTACAAAAATAAAAAACAAAAAAATACTAAATTACAAGAAAAAAAAAATTTAAATCATTTATTTTTAACAAATCTCGCGCACGTATATCTTACTCAACATCTTTTCTCTAACTCTCTTGATGGTCTCTTTGTTTCTGCTCACCGGTGCCCTTACACCAAAGCTTTTTCCGTCCTCCGTAAGCTATGTTTTAGAAAAATAAACCGAGTAAAACCCTTCTTGCCTTTTCCTATGTTTCTCCTAAAAAAATTTCAAGAAAAAACACACCTTGAACCCTAATCCGTGGGTTGTTGTCATCGGCCAACCACCACCATAAGATGAGCGGTTATTAATAATTTGGTGGTGAAGCTCACAAATTCGTGGATGAGGACGACGTGCAGAGGATCATGGAGGGATTTTATAATTGCTGTTGAAGATGGTGGTGTCGCACGTTGAATCGCAGAGGTTAATATCTCTCCCTCGCTTGTACTGCTTTTTCCTCATTTTCTCAATATTAGATTTTCTCGCTTTCCCTTCTTCTTTTTGCAGTTTCTTTTCTTTTTTGAATTCTGACAATTTTGATCTCTATTTGATGACGATCGCCGGTCTATGTCACCTTATGTGTTTCCTTTGGGATCAACCAATTGATTGCTGCTTCCAAAATTTTCCATGCCTCATTGATCTTGGTGCATTCAACGTGATTCTTCTTTAATACTGTATGATTCCTGAGAAAGCTGCACTGGATTTTTATTTTTTGAATTTTTGCTTAATGTGTTTTATTGGATAATGGTAATGTTATTCACTCTTCAGGACTAAACCGAATTTCATTTCCTTTTTCTGAATTTTTTTGTGATGGCTTGTCTCTCCATGGATAGATAATCCAGGTATGTTTAAATGTATATCTAAGGGGAAGAATGTGTTCATTATATACTATGTTGCTCAATGAATAAAAGAAATTGCTTTTTGAAAATGCAGGTTCAAAATCATCAAAAATATAAAATACAATGGAACAATTCAAGTCTTAAAATATATATGGAAAACTGAGGGTTTTAGAGGAATGTTCAAAGGAAACAAAACTAATTGTGCTCATATAATAGTCCTTTAGCTATGAGCAAGCTTCCAAGTATGTTTCTTCACATTTGTTTTCTGATATTTATTTCATTGCTCTGTTGTAAATTTGTTAATTCAATATCAGTCTCCCTCTAATTATGCTTAATATTACTGCAGGGGTATTTTATTTTATGGCTCTACCAGCGGCTACTTGGAAATGGTACAACTAAACCTCTCCACTAAATATCCCTATCATGCATCTAAACATTAATACAACAGAGAAACAATTGTTCCATCTATCCATATAATAGTCTGGTGATCATATTATTAAAGGAAAATTACATGGGGAACATACAATAATTTTTTTATTAAAAAAAGAGTTGTACATGAGAATAATTTTCTTCATCTTTACATGGTGATCTAATTATTTTATTTTGTTGATTTTGATGATCTGACCAAATTTGCAAGTTGATTCATTTTACCCTTTTGTGTACTTATGTTAGCTCCATTTTTTGTTGGTGCATATAGTTTTTCTCAGTTTCGCATCTTTTTATTTTTGTCCAAAGATAATGGTTAGTCATTTTTTACAATGAGAGCAGCTGCAGAGTACAACAAAGAAAATATAAGTAACGAAGATTTTTCATGGATTGCACTCGGATCTGTTGTTGATTTGTGCATTGATTCCACCCTATTATTTAGGTTTTCGGTAATTGGGAAATAGTGAAATGGGTTGTGGGATTTCTTTTTGAAGTTTAGATTTTTAGTTTTTATTTTTTTACGTTTTGATGCATTTAATTGATCTGGCTAAATGGATCTGTTAGCAACTTCCAGCTGGGATGTGTGCTGTTGTTATATTTTGTTTACATTTCTTGAATATTTGTTTAGGTGTTCTACTGTGAAAGTTAGCCAATTTTGAAGATGAATTGTTATAATCTTCAGCTGAACACCTTTTCAACCTGTGAAGAGAGGCTCTCTTCCCATTGATGATTTGTCTTTTGCCCTAAGCCACACCGAGCTGAGGTTTTAATGAACTTGGCTATTCAACCGTTAAAATGGCATTTAGGGTGAGAATTGGAAATCATTTGGTATGAGAGTTGCTTATTAGAGTCAATGGAGCCTCTAATGTAAAAATATAAAAAAAAAAAAAAAAAACCGGTTCAATTACTAATAGACAAATTTTATGCTTAGATGTAAATCCAGGTTTGAGAGCCATCAGAGAATTGGGGAACATGTGGTATGGTTCTTGGTTTTGCCAATATTTTTTCCAGAGATTATTTAGCATGTCAAATGGTTTATTCATTATTTATTTTAGACTATGCAGGCAAAGGCTCTTGCAGAAAAGAATATGCGTGACTGGCACGTGTAGAAGGAGTAAGAGGAGAGAGATGTAATTTTCTATCATATTTTCCTATTCACATGTTTCACATTTTCTCTTGCAGAATCTTATTTTATGCAAAGGGTAGCAGAAACTCTTGATGCTGATGTTAAAAGGTGGTTAAGTGGGAAGCTAGGAAACTTGAGGGCATTACTTTCAGCAATACAATATTTATGTGTAAACATCCTAAATGTGCCTTTGATAGATAGATAAGAACTTGCCATGGATGTTTTTTTTCCTTACTCTTTTGAACCTAATCACAGTAGATAATTGTTCGATTGTTGGATACCAAAGTTGTTGTGCATATACTCATAACATCCATTATAATTTTTTGGATTGTTGACATTCTCATATGCTCAGGAGGATGAAGATGAACATCTTTCAAATTTGTTGAGGACAACAATTGGAAATGGTATACTTTGTATCCCTACAGCTTGTGGGCTAGCAATTACTCTGCTATAGTCGATATTTAAACCTTTCCTTTCTTGAGATGCAGGTCCTCCTGTATCGGCTTTTGAGTGGACAAGGGAAATAGACTCAGATTTGTCAAATCAAAATAACAATAACCAGACATTCTCAAGAAAACATTGGCGTCTTTTACAATGTCAAGATATACATATGTTTAAAAAGTGAAGAAATTTTGGTTTAGTGTAATAAGTAATAAAAGCATAATTGTTTATCTTTCTATCACGGAGCTGATTCAGGAGATGGTGGCTTAACCTGCCTCAACTTATATATTTGATGTAATCTGTTAATTGGCAAAACTGTTTATAATTTAAATTCTACTTCTTGATAAAGGTTTAAAGGATTAGCTTTTCAAAAAGGAGAAAGGGAAACATAAATATAGTAAGACTGCAACTTAATATTATGAAATTGATCTGCACTGCAAGAGGAAATTGAAACATTGATTACATAATAGCAATTCTATTAAAAAATCTTTTAGAATCCAACATGAACAATTTGCTTATTACGCGGTTAAGAACCATGAGTTGCAGCTTTTTCATGTCTGTAGTCCATGTCTTTTATTTCTATAGATTTCAAATATTCGATTGGTCTTAGAGTGCCTTTGACGATATGATATTTTATGAATGCTAATGTTGAAGTTCTTTCATTCACTTTTTGAAAATTTTATCAATTTAATATTGAAATCCTTTGTAATTACCTAATACCTTTTAATCTGTTCAAAATGTCCATCTACAGTGGCTTTTAACTATTTTTAATTATTTTAATTGTTCTGGTCTTGTGTTCATAAAGTTTTTAATTAAAATTAATAATAATTATATTCTTAAATTGTCCCTGTAATTATTTGTATTTTGATTCAAAATGTTAATTGTCTACTTTAATCGTATTTTTCACACAACATATGTAATAGCAGTTAATGATTTATACTATATATTAAGGTTATGTTGTAAGTCCTTGAACTATTTAGAAAATTTTAATTAGGTTTTTGAATTATTTTTTTATTGAGTCTTTATGTATTTATTTTTTAATTGAATCCTTTCTTTTAACTGCTGGTACAGAAAATTAATTTTTGATCCGTACAAAAAATTAATTATAATAATAAAAATTAGTTATTAAATTTGACCTATGCAAGAAAGAAAGAAAGACAAAAATCCTAAATTAACTAACCATTGTTTAAATTAAAAAGCAAGAAAGAAATTGGATAACCTTAAGTACAATTTTTATATAAATAATAAATTCAAGTCAGGTTCAGTTTTATAAATAATAAAAGAATAATAGTGTTATTAGCAATTATAATCATAGAAATAATCAAATTGGCTATATATACATATTTGGCCAACGTATGGTATCTTATACTCCTCTCATGTGTTCTGGGATGATGTTTATTTAATTACCAAATCTTAATATTTTGATTCAAAGTTTTTTAACTTTTGATCAATTTTTATGAGTCAAAGTACTAAATTATATAAATTTTATCAAGTTATAAATAACAAGCACTATCCAATTATATATAAAAGATAATAATAAAAGGACCAAATGAAGAAATAAATAATCCTTATATTTAGGGAACGTTCGGTACAAGTAATTTTTTTTTATGTCCAAGAATCATAATTCATGGAAATAATAAATCATGGGAATCATAATTCTTAGAAATGACTAAAATTTGAATTTGAGAATCAAAGATTAACGTGCTATTTTTACCAAAAAAATTAATTGTTTACCAAATTAAATGATCTAATAAGAATAACATGAAAAACTTTAATTATTTTTACCATAGTAAAACTCTTTTTAATTCGAAAAAGTTAGATTCTATATCCTCTCTTGAGAAAGTTTTAGTGGAAAACTCTATTAAAAAACGATTCCTAAAAATGTTAGATTTCTGAGAATGACTTTTATAATATGCATACCAAACATAGGAATTTAACATTTCTAATCTAAGATTATTGTGAAACTTAAAAGAATTCCCCTATCAAACACCCCCATTAGTTTATATCATTACATAACAAAAACTAATTTATTACATATTATGTTTAGACAATTTTGTTATAATAATATTTTTCAAGTTTTACAATAGGCATAAAAACGAATGTTACCCGTGTTAAATTTGATAATCTTTCCTTTTTTTTTTAAAAAAAATAATAATAATAATAGTGTTTTAAAGTTCTTTCTTGATTAAAAAAGTGTGTCTATATATATACGTGTGTTATAATTATTTTTTCAAAATAAATAACTATACATGTAACAAAATTAAACATTTTAAACATGCGTACCAAAAAAAATTATTTATTTTTTAACATATTAAATTTTTGATATTTTGATTAAAAAAAAAAATCCCAGACAACGCCGGGAAGAATAACTAGTTTTCTTACATCCAAATAAAAGAAATAAATAGAATATCAAACAATAGAGTAATAACCGAGCTTACTCGCTTCAATCCCAAAACAGATTTTATTCTGGTCCTCATCCATCAGCAGGGTGGCCGATTTTTCACTCCCAAGTCCCAAACTCTCCTCACACTCGCAGCTCATCCACTTTCCACTGCTTTGCAACACTTCTGGAATTCTTGACGCACAGCACATGTTTGTAAAATTGTCTCAATGGCTCTCTCCTCTCTCCACTGCCACCATCTCCCTCTCCCTTACACCGTAGTAACCCAACGCCACACAACAACACCCTTCTCTTTCTCTTTATCCCTCTCTCCCACCTTGAGATTCGCGCTCTCATCTTCCACCTCCGCCACACACCACCCCCTCCCCCCCGACTTCTCCCCCTCCCAACTCCTCGACCTCCTCCGCCGCCAGCCCGACGAGTCCTCCGCGCTCCGCATCTTCCAATGGGCCTCGGCCCAGCCCAACTACTCGGCTCACCCCTCCATCTTCCACGAGCTCCTCCGCCAGCTCGCCCGCGCCGGCTCCTTCGACTCAATGCTCTCCCTCCTCCACCAAATGAAGAACTCCCCCAACTGCCCCGTCGACGAGTCCACCTTCCTCATCTTCCTCGAATCCTACGCCAACCTCCAACTTCACGCCGAAATTAACGCCGTCATCCACCTCATGGAACGCGACTTCGGCTTAAAACCCGACACGCGCTTCTACAACGTCGCGCTCAACCTCCTCGTTAAAGCCAACAAACTCAAGCTCGTGGAAACGCTGCATTCCAAGATGGTCACTGACGGCGTTCAACCCGACGTTTCCACTTTCAATATTTTGATTCGGGCCCTGTGCAAGGCCCACCAGTTGCGGCCCGCGATTCTTATGCTCGAGGACATGCCGAACTACGGGCTCAGGCCCGATGAAAAAACTTTCACCACGCTGATGCAGGGGTTTATCGAAGAGGGTGACGTGGAGGGCGCGCTGAGGATTAAGGAACTCATGGTGGAGTCGGGGTGCGCGCTCACGAGTGTTTCTGTGAACGTTTTGGTGAACGGGCTTTGCAAAGAGGGGAGAATTGAAGAAGCTCTGAGGTTCATTTATGAGGAAGAAGGGTTTTGCCCTGACCAGGTCACGTTCAATGCTTTGGTGAATGGGTTGTGTAGAACGGGCCATATCAAGCAGGGTTTGGAGATGATGGATTTTATGCTTGAGAAGGGGTTTGAATTGGATATTTATACTTATAACTCTTTGATCTCTGGGTTGTGTAAGTTGGGTGAGATCGATGAGGCGGTGGAGATTCTCCAACACATGGTTTCGAGAGATTGTGAGCCGAATACCGTGACTTATAACACTCTGATTGGTACTTTGTGTAAGGAGAATCATGTGGAGGCCGCCACCGAGCTTGCCCGGGTTCTTACTAGCAAGGGGGTTTTGCCTGATGTTTGTACGTTCAATAGTTTGATACAGGGGCTGTGTTTGACGAGTAACCGAGAGATTGCGATGGAGTTGTTCAAGGAGATGAAGGAGAAGGGGTGTGAGCCGGATGAGTTTACGTATAGTATATTGATTGAGAGCTTGTGTTCGGAAAGGAGGCTTAAAGAGGCATTGGTGCTGCTGAGGGAAATGGAGTCTAGTGGCTGTGCTAGGAATGTGGTGGTGTATAATACTTTGATTGATGGTTTGTGCAAGAACAATAGGGTTGGGGAAGCAGAGGAGATCTTTGATCAGATGGAGATGTTAGGGGTGTCGAGAAGTTCGGTGACGTATAACACGCTTATTAATGGCCTGTGTAAGAGCAAGAGAGTGGAGGAAGCTGCTCAGCTTATGGATCAGATGATAATGGAAGGTTTAAAGCCTGACAAGTTCACTTATACTACAATGCTAAAGTACTTCTGCCAACAAGGGGATATAAAGAAGGCAGCTGATACTGTGCAGAATATGACTTCAAATGGGTGTGAGCCGGATATTGTTACGTATGGGACCCTTATTGGGGGACTGTGTAAAGCAGGGAGAGTGGAGGTTGCAAGTAAGCTCCTTAGATCTGTTCAGATGAAAGGTATGGTCTTGACTCCACAAGCTTATAACCCTGTGATTCAAGCACTCTGCAAAAGGAAGAGAACAAAAGAAGCCATGAGGCTTTTCAGAGAAATGATGGAAAAGGGTGATCCTCCAGATGTTATAACATACAAGATTGTTTTCCGTGGCCTCTGTAATGGTGGAGGGCCGATACAAGAGGCTGTTGATTTTACGGTTGAGATGTTGGAGAAAGGAATATTGCCGGAGTTCCCATCATTTGGTTTCTTGGCTGAAGGTCTTTGTTCTTTATCCATGGAGGACACCCTCATTCAACTCATCAATATGGTGATGGAGAAAGCAAGATTCTCACAAGCTGAAACATCTATTATCAGAGGCTTCCTCAAGATTCAGAAATTTAATGATGCATTAGCCAATCTTGGTGCTATCTTGGATAGGAAAAAGCCCAGGAGATTTTGAGTGGTTCAAGCTTTGCTGTAAGTGCACCCTGGTGATGCTTTGAAGAATGTTATGGGAAAGCACCTCATTGCATAAAGGTGCTGAAGCATATGAAGGAGTTCAAAACCCAGGACTCAAGGGCCAAGGCCATGTTACAGACTTGGAGTCAATACGTTTCAGCACTATTGTTGCTTTCATCTGGCTGGCCTCATTGATGAATACCACTTCTTCAGCCTCATTGTTTCCAGTTTCAAGGGGACAATGTGAACATGTAACTTGTAGCTAGCATTCATATGAATATTTCTTAATGGATTTAAAGCATAAGAAAGGAGTTCATTCACTTCTTAATTTTAACTACTTCAATGCCAGGACAAGAATAGCAGGTTTATATTTTACTTAGATTAGATATGCTCAACAAGAGTCAAGTCGGTCTCAAATTGGTATTATGGTCAAGTACAGCAAGCATTTTACTTTAAACTTTAAAGTGGAATATGCTTCCTAATATAAGTAATCAAACATCAAATGCTATCCCATATGAACTGTCATGTGTTGGAGAAGTTCTTTCCCCAAAATGTAATCAACTACTCAACTACAAACTTACTTCATACCTATTCCATATTTCATGCGTTTGGAAGTTTACTGCTTGTGAATGTATACTTCAATCTTTTGGATCTCTTAACTAGTTAAGGTTTCCTCTTTTTCGGTTTTTGGGAGGTGTTACCACACACTTTTGGGTATCTATGAGACTAAACCTCACTCATGGCACCAACGTTTTCTACTTTCTTGCAGGCTCGAACCCCTCACATTGCGGACCCCTCAATCGCTGAACTTGAGCTTGCTTACTATTTGAGTCACTCTAATGGGGATTTTGCTTATTTCGATTGCAGGTGCATGAGCATGCTAGGGACTACCATAGAGATCTCATATTCAACACAATTTTTGCTCATCATTGTGATTTTTGTGACCATCAAAGAGTGATCCAGACTCCAGAGTCTAGACTCATTGGCATGCACCCACCCTTGGGTGGGTTAAGTTGAAAACTGATGGCTGAGTAGTTAGTGCATGCAAACATTTGTGGAAAGAATAATTGGGGGAGGATGGATCATTTGTTGCCACTTTCTCTTGCAATCTTGGCACTTGTCCTATATCACATGCTGAATTATTGGGTATTTATCACGGTTTGAGGTTGGCGAAGGATTCAAGGAGCTAAATATTTCTCATCTTATACTAAACTTTAAAGTAGAATATGCTTCCTAATATAAGTAAACAAACATCAAATACTATCCCATATGAGCTGTCATGTGTTGGAGAAGTTCTTTCTCGAAAATGTAATCAAAATCAACTACTCAATCACAAACTTACTTCGTGCCTATTCTATATTACATGCATTTGGAAGTTTGATTTGACTGTTGGTGAATGTTTACTTCAAACTTTTGGATCTCGTAACTAGAAAGGGTTTCCTTTCTTTTTGGTTCTTAGGTGTTACTGCTTACTTTTGGGTGTGACTGTGAGACTAAACCTCACTTGAGGCACTTCCTACTTTTCCGCAGGCTCGAACCCCTCACATTGCTGGGTCCTCAATCACTGAACTTGAGCTTGCTTACCACTTGAGTCACTCTAACAAGTGTTTTGCTTTTTTCAATTGAAGGTGCAGGAGCATGCTAGGGATTACCATAGAGCTCCCAAAGTCAATACAATTTTTGCTCATCGTTGTGACCATCAAAGAGTGATCCAGACTCATTGGCATGCACCCACCCTTGCGTGGTTTAAGCTGAATACTGATGGCTCACAAGTTAGTGCATGCAAGCATGTGGAAGAATAATCAGGAGAGGATGGATCGTTTTGTGACTTTTTCTTGCAATCTTGGCACTTGTACTATAACACAACCTGAATTATTGGGTATTTGGTTTGAGGTTGGCCAAGTGCTAAATGTTTCTCGTCTTATACTATCTGTGCGGTCCAGTTGCTGAGCCTTAGATGTTACATTGGTCACCCGTGTTATGTTGGTCATGGCCATCAAATACTCATGGAGTAGTTCTCGGAGAATCAAATTCATCTTGTTTACTATTAAGGAAACGGTTATGCCAATTGCCAATGAACTTGCTAAGCATATGGTATTTGCCAGGATAGTTCATTGTTTTGCGGGTAAAATATGTTTTTAATGACTGTACTTTTATTAAAAATTGGTTTTAGTTCGTGTACTTTCAAATTAACTATTTTAGTCTTCGAACTTTAAAAAACATGTAAATTTAGTCTCTTAACATCACTAACATCAATAAAGGAGAGAGACTAAATTTACATGTTTTTTAAAGTTTGAGGATCAAAATGATTAATTTGAAAGTATAAGGACTAAAATTAATTTTGGGTGAAAGTATTGGACCAAAAATATATTTTACCATTGCTTTGTTGTTGATTTTGGGTCCTTGACCCCGTTATTTAACCCCTCAAAAATAAAAGAAAGAAAAAATGATTCTGGCTCTCCAATACATACTGCTACACCCTTGCAAAATTGCAGTGTAAATTGTATAAGGAGTTTAATAAGGAGCTGTGCTATTATTTTATGTCTTTTCGCCCAGTTCATAAAGGTGGCTCATAGGATCTTGAAAGAATAAAAGATGACTGTTTCAAGTACAGTATAATTTTTCATCTATCTAAGCTAGGTAAAACCGTAAAAAAATATATTTACATTTTCATTCCTTTTTTTTTTTTCAATAGTCAAAGTAGACAGGTCCAACAATCTACCTAATGAAGCTTTCAGCTTGCACGTAAACATTAGCTATGTAATACCAGCATCAGCGTGGCATCAGGCAGCACACGGCATAGTAAGGCCCGATAATTGTTTTTGCCTTTTTCCTCCGTTTACATAATTGTGTTCCTGGAGGAACATCATTAGCTAGTAGCTACCAGATAAATTATGATTCTGTTATTACGCTTGTTTTCCTAGCTTTAACTTGTTGGAAGGGAAAATTATTCTTGTTAAATATATCAATCCTTTTCTCTTTTTCTTTCCTTTACGGCTTTTGACAATTAGTTGTGCCCATCAGGCCAAACTAGCAATTAACTTTAGAAGAATAGACTACTATATATTGTCCAAACTGGCTAGCCGGCTAGCTCAATAACTTGTGGATCACAATTATATTACAAATTACAATTGTATTTGATCATCATACAACAGCTTCAGATAAGTGAAGTGCCATCGTCTTAGTATCCAGTCCTTAAATGAGATTTGGTAGACGCGTTAGATTAAGAAATATTGATACATGGATTTTATTCTATATTTTTTTATGCATTTTTAAAATAGAAAATAGAACAGAACAGGGCATGAGGTTAAAAACTAATACATATTGATTTTACTAAAAGATAAACAGAGGAAAATTGAATATTCCATTTTTTTGTGTGCTATTTCATATGGTCTTTTGTCCGACACTATGACTTCATGGTTATGGTCCACTTGGTCTGTATTTTGTGCCTAGCGTACTAGGTTTCTGCTTTTTGTGTGTACGTTGAGTATTTTTCTTTTTTATTCACTCGAGCTTATTATAAGCTGCGGGTGGGCATGCAAGTGTGCAGCAGTGAACCATGTATTGATTGGCATGGAGGTTTGGTTTAGGGTTCTATTAAAGCCAAGAAAGGAAGCCGAGGAAGGATGTACACCTTTAGTAAGAGATGATAATTTGTTGAAGATGCCTTGAGTTTCTCGTTATAAGAAATTACAACAAGAGTTTGAGGTGCCAATTTCATCGATCCTGTGATTTTATTATATTTTCAATCACTTTGGCGTATAAATATTTTCAAAAAACCATAAAAACAATTCTTTTGGGTAGTAATGAAACAAATTCTTCATCCTAACGTGAAAATGCTTAATTAATCACCTTAAGCACTTGAAACTCCTACAGGGATGCGGGGAGAAAAGAGATGCAATTGTGTATCGTCTAATATAATCAATATTTATAAAACTTTATTTCTGTGAAGTTATTGTTTAACACTAAATTTCACTCCAAGAAAAAAAAAAAGCGAAAAAATACAGAGTACTTTGTTTTAAATGCATCAATGCCAATGCAATTATTTTGCATACACAACGTACCATAGTTCATAGTAGGCATTAATTTGTTATTCAAGAAAGTATTTTGGTTGATTTAAGTCATAAGGCATTAGTATGATGGCAAGTGTCAATATTACATCAATAGCTGATCCCAAATTTTCATCCAATCACACAAAAAACAGTTACAAAATTACTAGTAGGAATAGGAACTACCCAAACACGGGTTATATGTCACAAACCACAAGATACACTGGAACAAGAGAAGCTTGTCGAAGTTGCAATAGACTTCATGTCAAAACTTGGAAAATTGAGTCCAAATTAGCCAAGTTGACCATCCCACAAACTATAGACATTTCCATATGAGTAACTAAGGCTGAAGGGAGCTCCCCATCACAACTCCTATTATGCATAATCAGAATCATTTAATTGGCACGGCTTTTGAACACATCAAGACCCATCTCAGTAGGATCAGTTGCTTGCAGCTCAATCTGAATTCCATCAAGCTCCCTCTTGAATCTATCTTTGGAGCTGGCATAAATCATCTTGCTCCTAACCCTAGATGTATCAGGGGACCTTCATACAAAAGCAACAACATTAATATAGAAAAAGTATTTACTATTAATAAAAGAAAATTGGACTTTTCAAATCTAAGTTATGGTTGTTTTGTTTGTGTAAGAGGCTATTACCAAGCAATGAAGAAAATTCTGCTCTTCTGGCAATTCTCTTCAGTCACAAAATCAAAATCATAAACAGCATATCGACACTCATCAGCAGGAAGACTGGCACTGAAATCATCATAACCATTAGCAGGCTCACCCAGCTTCTCCACAATAACTTCCTTCTGCTCCTCCTCAATCTTATAAATGATAAACCGGTACGTCCTCTTCGCCTTGAGCTCCAAAAACTTTAGCTTGCAGTCATCATGGACGGCCATGCCAGATGCTGCGTTCGCCTGTAAAATTTCACACATCAACAAGTAGTTAGCAGTTAACACAAGAAAATGTCTCCCTTCACACTTGCAATGCTACAAACAGATCCACAAGCCCATGTGATGTGATTATAACATTAACAACAACAATAGTAACCAAGTTTTATTACAATTGAGTAAACCAGAAACCAAATTTTCAATACTACAACAACAACAACAACAAAAGTCTTATCCCACTAGGTGAGGTCGGCTACATAGATCACATGATGCCATTCGGCACAGTTAAAAACCACAGTTTCAAAAATATTATTTAGCTTGAGATTTCCCTTCAATGATTTCCTCCGTCGTCCTTTTTGATCTATTATGCAATTTAAAGAGAAACCAAATTTTCAATAAATCCATTTAAAGCAACAAGCCCAAGCAACTATGCATAGAAAAATATAAAATAAAATAAACATATAAAATTCGTAATCAAGGGAAAACAGAACAATGATCCATAATTTGGCAGTCTGAGCAACAAAAAATGGATCCATGTAATTGCTATCATCACAATCATCACTACAGGATCAAGCAAACAAAAAAGCTAATCGCTACACTACAATGTGATTCCAGATTAAACGACGAAATCGATATCAAAATCAGATCTATCACCGAAGAACATGCGAATAAACAGTTAACGAAACATGAAACTCGTGATTACAACTTCGATTCTACACTGTTCAATGTTGATGATCAGATCGATCATGAATCCAGCTCAAACTCCAAAAAAAAAATAAAAAAAATCAGTAACCGCCGAAAACAGTTTAAAAGAACACACAGATAGAGAGAGACAAATATCGCCATATATTTCGAGATTTTCCGAAGAAAACTTGAAATCGCTGGGAGCTTCAGTTTAGTTCTCTCTTATCCGTTTTCTGAGCTTTCAAAAAAAAAAAAAAAAAGAGAGAGAGAAGGAGAGAGAGAAAAAACTAACCATTTTTTTCTCGGGAAGGAAGGGCAAATGGAAAGTAACGTTGGCAGCGATGCGGAAGGAGAAGATGTAGGAATGTGTTTTGTTGCGTGGGAAGGTGAAGATTGCGTTGGGGAAGGAAGGAATTGAAGGAAAGAAAAAATGGAAGTTAAATTGGTGGGTGGGAGAAATTGAATTTATATTGTGGCACGTCGAAGAGCGTCTCCGAGCGTGCGTGAAATTTGTGATTAATGGACCAATCTCAACAGTGCCACCTGTCGCGGTTAGTACAATTACATTACGTGTTTAAAATGTACGTTGCTTTTCAATTTTGACGTGGCTTCTGCTCTTCCTTCGACTCGGCTTGCTGTTGTTTCTCTGCGTGTCAAGCGACATCGTCATCGCGCCTAAGTTAGAATCTAAAGTCTAAACCACATATGATAATAATATATATAACGTTCGAAAAAATTGAGATTTTTTATTTGAAATTTTTTAAAAACGGATTCATTTGACTTATATACTTTCTGAATACTAATCAAAAAATATATATATACTTTCTGAATGTACAACTTTTTGTACCATCGATATAGTTCATTTTTATTTTAAAAAAATACAAAATGATACTATTTTTTATATTGAAAGTAGGTAAGGTTATACAAGTCAAGAGACATGCTTAAATGTTGTCTTACTATTTTCAATTTTTCATTTTTTTTAATGGCATTAATTCAAAACTCAACAACATAGATTTTTAAGTACATCATCTAGACATCTACACTACTCGATGAAGGGAATTATTCTCTTTAAATGTTTATTAGATCACATTATTACCCATTTTATTATTATTTTTATTATTTAAATTTAACTTAATTTTTACTTAATTCTTTAACGTTTTTATTCGTTTTTGTCCTATTTTTGCTATTGCATCAACTTTTTCCTCATCGTCATCTCCCTCGTTCAATTTAATGTAATTGTCCTACATGGTATTTACATTATTATATTGAGTCCTAATTAAAAATGTCCCACTTAAAGTGATATCATTTTCTTTAACGTTCCATTCTTCTTTTTCATTTTCCACCGCAAATGTGTTCATCTCCATATAACCTTCGTAGAAACACTATTTAATGTCCTTTGTAATTATAGGAGTGGGACGACGATGGTTCTAGGTTAGATAATGATGATTTTATTTGAACACATATGAAAATGGCTTGTTTCTTAAGTGTTTAACGGTGCGTTCGTTTGCACTGTAAGTAGCAAATTTCAGTTGCAAGTGAAAAGGAAAGCTAATGAAAGTGTCATCTCCTCCTATTCGGTAGAAGTGAAAGGACAATGAAAGTGTATCAAAATAAGTGGAACCCACACAAAAAAGTTTCACCTCAAAACTGAGGTGAAAGTGCACAGTAAAATGCAACAAAAACTCCATGTCAAAACTACCCCTCCTCTTCTGTCAATGTGTTAGCAAATAATATCATATGCCAAATAGGGACTTTTGTATAAGGCCTAATCAATTATGGTTTGCCATAATCGAATATGGCTCCCGTTTTAAAAAATAAGACACGGTACATGCATATAATCAAATATGCTTTGGCATAATCGATTATATGCATGTTAAATTATAATAAATAAAAAAACTTTCGTACAGAAAAATCACGCAACAACTTAAAGGGCAAAATGGGAAAAATATAAATAATTAACTTTTTTTTTTATCTTTTTCCTATAACATCACTTTAACTTAAATCTTTTACATCTTTTCAACTATCTTTCATCTCTACCACAACCCAACATTCCACTCTCTTTCATCACACTTTCATCTCTTTTTCATCCATTTTCATTCCTCACACTTTCATCACATTTCATTCCTCACAAACGAACACAGCGTAAAGGCCCGAGTCTATGGTGTTCAAAAATATAAAACAAATTATTTATTAAATATTTAAAAAATTATTAATTATTTTTTATTGCGTTTATGTTATTTTCTTAAAAAAAATTAATGAAATTACTAAGCACCTAAATCAACAAGTAGGATATTGTTTTTACTTAATTAATGGATTTGCGCTCAAATTTTAGGAATGTTAAGTAAAATAACTCAATGAAGTTACATTAAATTTTAGGAATGAAATTGTTCCAACATAGTTTTTCCTCTGGAGTTTGAGATGACATAGTCAGAACATTCAAGTGAATCATCTACCTTTCCCTCTAGGTCAAGTGTAGGCTTTATAATAATCTTCTGGGGTGATATACGATTTGATCATATTCCCTTAACTCTCAGAGGTAAGATATGATTTAATCATATCCCGTGATCTTTGGGAGATAATTGATAGGGTAGTTAGAATACCTATATATGTTTCTAACCAAGGGGTGTGCATGGGCTTGGTTGGTTAGATTCCAACATGAGTCAGGGCGGTTGCTCAGCCCAATGATGATCGGAGGGTACACAGTCTCTTAGCCTTGAGCGCTATAGCACAGAGAGGCTAAGTATAATGACAAGAGGATACATAGCCCCCAACCTCGAGTGTCGTGGTGTGAAGGCAATGAACAGGCTAAATATATTTGTGGACCTTGACCCAAAAATGATCGAAGGATAAACAAGTAGTTGAGCATTGCGACTAAGTTAAAATTATAATGAGTAATTGATCGACATGAAGCATCCCAACAACATCATGCACTAAGTTAAAAGTATAAGAAGTAGTTGATTGGCATAAAGCATAATTAAATATGCGCAGTGCACTAAGTGAAAATCGTTAGGCAAACTTTGTTAGGTCGACATTATCAAGAGATAAAGGCACTAAGTTAGACTAATGGTCAAGGCTAATCATGTTGAGCCCGATCTCACATGCCTGGATAGTGTCAAGACCAACATTAATCATAAATGGTGAAATTGTTGAGTTACTTAAGAATTTTCCTTAAACTTTTGCTTTTAACTTTTTTTTGGGATTCACTATTTCGTAAGTGTCGTTAGCCAATGTTATGCTTCTTTTTTTATAATCTGAACACATGCTCTTGGGTACAAACTAAAGTTAGAAACTAAAGCAACCACTAATATTAAATTTTATTTAAAAATAGTATTAAAAATATTTTTTATACAAAATTACAAATATCTTTTACAAAAAATAATGTTACTCGAATTGGATAAAACTATTAGGTCATTTTCATTCCAATAACTCATTTTTTCACTTTTAGATTTTTAAATGGGTCTCACTATTACACATCATTCAACACATACACGTAAGACTTCCAAAATTTATAAGGATAAAAAGTTATATAAACACCCACTGCTTGAGAAGTGTTTAATAAGCACCAGTTTCAATAATAATAATAATAATAATAAAAGTCTTATTAAGCACTAATGCGTAATAAGCAAAAGAAAAATAAGCATAATCAATAGAGGCGCTCTTGCCCTTGTGTGTCTAAATGTATATAGAGTGGAAGGAAATATAAATAAGGGATATAGGATAAAAATACTAAATTTTTATGTTTGCTTAAAAGAAAAATTAGGAAAGAAGAAAGTTACTATTTCTGCAGGAATTATAAAAAAAATACTTTCCTCCTAAATTAAAATGAAATAGGAGGAAAATGATATCTCTCTTTTTCATTCTTTTAGTTTTTTTTTTTAAAAACCAATATAATTTTTTTAAAATAATAAATAATTTTATTCTAGAAAAATATAATATATTAAAAAATAGTACTGTATATTTAATTTGTATAAAAATATTTTATTTAATTTATTATTTATTTTCACTTTCTTTGTTATTAATCTAAATAAACAAAGAGAATTTCTTCTACTTCTTTTTTACTTGATTTCTCTTTTTTTCCATCCTTTATATTTCTTTTTATTTTTTAATCTTTATTTCATTTTTAATTTAAACAAGGTATTATGAGAAACAAAACTCTCTTTTCAAATAATGAAAGCAAAGTTTTGTTTTATTTTAAAATTAAAATTAAAATTAAAATTAATTATCGATTATGGATGTATAAGAAAAGTATTATTAATTGTTAAAAAGAAAAGGTAATAAAACATTAGTGGCATCGAGGCGAACCACGTGGCCTGCATTGATGCACGACTAAGCGGATAGCTGGCTCATAGTTCGGCGGCTGAGCAGATATTTGTTGGTAGTTGACAATTTGCAATTGACATTTCTTCCGTAGAAAATTTAAATTTGGATATTTCCTGTAAAGCATAAGTGAGAAAATAATAAGACCAACAAAGATGGTAAAGCCACATTGCCACTTACTTGGAATTGCGTCCCTCGATATTCGTTTTCTGCGTCAATCCTACGCGACCCATATTCATATTCCTTTAATTGCAACGCTGGCCAAACCAAACGCTAGCGTGCCACACATGAGAAACTTTGGTACCGTGACACAGTTAACAGTAGCCATTCAGATATAGCTCTTTCAATCCTACGGTTAAAAATCACATTATTTTTTATTATATCAAAAACTTCCATTTACTCTATGTATCGATGTCAATGTTATCAGACTCCAATCGATCATCGATTCGGTCGATCATCGATTCGGTTGGGATACTAGATTATTGGGTCAGGAATCAATCCAGTGAGTCACTAATTGATCCATATGAATCGGTAAAAATAAAATAAAAATTAAAATATATATTGTATTTTGCAAATATTAATACAAAACGTATGATAGTCTAATGGTAAATTTTTCTGATAAGGTCTTTTATGTCTTGTGTTCGATTCTCATGCATGTTATTTTTTTTATTTTTAATTAAAAACAAGCTTTTATGTGACAGTAAAAACTGATCACCTACACTCTGAACACGTAAAAGCTTCAGCTTGCATGTGACTCTTGGGTCGCGTGAAAGCTTTCCTCTGCTGCCTTGCTCTTACCCTCCGTTTGGATAGAAGGAAAGAAAATAGATAGGAAAGAAAAAATTTAAAATTTGTATTGAAAAGAAAATGAGAGAAAAGAAAAATTTTAATTTTTATCTCTACAAGTCAACATTTCTCTCATTTTTCTCTTCAACCAAACAAAAGAAAATACATCGTTATTTGTGTTTTCTTTCTTTCCTTCCATCCAAACATACCATTAGTGTGCAAAATCCTACTAAATAATGGTTCAACCGGTTTCGAGTTTTATCGATTAAATCCAGTTTGATACTGGGTTGATGACGTCACATCCGAGTTAAATACAATCCCTATCTAATGAATAACTCGACTCGACTACATATCCGATTTCCGGTTCAACCCGCCGAGTCGAGTAGAGTCTGATAACACTGATCGATATTCTTTAAAATTTGTTAGTAACTTAAATTTTATAATAAATTTTACAACATTTGTTATTTAATCTTTGAACAGAAAAATTATCTCAATTTAATAATAAATTGCTATGAAAAAGACATTATTATCTATCATAAACAGGCAAATAGAAGAAAATAAAAGAAAGCTAAAGGAAGAGAATTCACGCCTAATTCCAACTTCTTATTTAAATGCACAATAATACTATTTTGATACGAAAGAGGATTTTCTTCTTCCTTTTTTTAAAAAAAAAAAGGTATTACGAAATAATTTTTAATCAATTAAAAGGGAGATAAAATTAATAGTTATTTTAAAATGTCTCAACCATTATAAAATCCTCATAAACTCAAAAAATATGAATCGTAGAATTGTAAGAACTAGATCTAGACGACTGCTATTAACTTTGCCATGGTGCCAAAGTTTTTGAACTGTAGCAAGCTAGCCATCGTCACCAAACATTCATGTCTTCACTCACTGCTCACCACGACACCACAAACATTCATAAGTCTTTTCAATTTTCATTCATAATAATTAAATAACGTTTCAGTAGGTTAATTTAAATTGATTTTAAAATTATGCAGACGAAAAAATTTAAAATTTATTAAGGCTAAAGTTATTAATTTTAGAGATTAAAATTAAATTTAATTGTATTTATAAAAATTAAAGATATATTTTATTCTTTATAAATTAATCAATTTAGTTTAAAAATCAAATTCAATATGATCATGTTTAAAATAATTTGTATTGAATTAGCTTTCGATTTTTTGTTTTACTTTATGTTGTAGTATGAATTATCAACCAATAAGATTGACTGAGAAAACAACTTCAACTCAATTCCAAATAATCAAAAACGATTTGCATGAAGAAGGGAAATCTACTTCTTCAGTATGGGTTTCCAAACTACTCCAAAAAGTATTTGGAATGGATGAAACCAAAGTTTGAATTTCAAAAAGTAAATCTATCGAAAAATTGAAAATAATAACGGCACAATACAATAAAACTTTAAAGATAACTCAGAAAAATAAAAGAAATTGTTTGATATTGAATTTGAAGGTCCTTTCTTGTTACAATTTTCGCATATTTATAGATAGGATATTTATCTACTGAAATTACCTACATAATATCTAAGATAACTACCAAATCTAATATTTTTCCAGACCGAAAATATATTGCCCCTACTTTTCGGCTTTCTGTCAACTCAACCTCTCATTTAACTTGGTCTCCACTCTTCAGTAGTCATTATCTATTTATTGAAAATAAATAAATAAACATCACCACAGACCACATGGCTACTGAGCCTATTGCCCTTTTCGGCCCAATCAGCACCTCCATCATCCTATCGCTTATTGAATTCGGCTTCCACTGCATGCATCCGATATTTTAGGTGCCAACACTTTGTTAGAAAATAATAAATATATTATGTTCTATCTCTTTTGCATATTTTGTACAAATAATATATTAAATTAATCTTTAAAATTATAAATATTAATTTATTTAATTCTTGATGTTATAAATAAATTACATTATTGATGTTAATTTTCTAGTAAAATAACTACGAGGCTCGTGTGATGTTTTAGAATGAGAATACAAATTATTATAATAGCCTATATGATAAAGATTGTGGATGAAAATCAAAGTTCTTTCTTCTTTTGCTTTTTTCTGGAAAAATCTTTTCGAACAATTGATTGCTTAATTTTAAACTAAACAATCAAGAATTAACGGGTATTGATTTAGATAATATATATTTAGTGTCCTTTATAATTTTTTATTGTTTAAAGTGAGGAAAGAAAGAGAAGGAATTTTAATAAAAAGGGAGATACAGAGGAGATAAAAGTTTCTCTATTTAGTTCAGTTTAAGAGAGCACCGGAGAGAAAGGGAAAAACAAAGTTCATTTATGTGGTTTAGTTTAAGAGAAGACAAGGAAAATGTCATTTTGTTTAGTTTTTTTTATTTATTTCATGTTCAAATCCAAAAACAATATTGGTTTAATTACTCGTTTTGTCTCTATAGATGTAATAACTTTTTCTTTTAGTTGCTATAGTTTAAAAATCTCATTTTTGCTATCTATAGTTGTCATTTTTATTCCCTTTTGGTCCTTATTGTCAAATGTTGATTAACGCCTTTGAAATGAATGTGACGTGGGCTATCATTGTCGAAGTGGCTCCTAGGTTTTGAAGGTGACATTTTTTACATGGGGGAGTGTAACGACCCGTCATTGCTACATGATAACTTGATAATTAATTAAGTGAAAATTTTTATTTTTAATTTATTTCAAACTCTTCAATTAATTTATTTATGAAAAGTATTTGTATACTTTTCAAGTTTTGAAAACCAAAAGCTAAAACCCACCACTTAAAAATAAAACATCCATATATAGAACGATCAACTGAATAAAACGTGCCTTATGGCACTTCAACATGTTTCCACAAGATACATCATTAGGATAACTTTACTGACATCTATATATATACATATATACAACTTTTAGAAAGATACATGTATTCTAGACACCTGAGTCAGTCAACACTATACATAAAACTAATATAAAAAAAATCACATCTTCACGTTCATACATGCCTATCCATGGTGCCTCCAAATAAAATACCAACCTTCTAGCCATCTACTTTCACGAACATGAAGTTTGGAATCATCACAATCATAATCACATGTACCACAATGTAAGGGTAAGCTTACTAAGAAAAAACATACTTAAAATAACTTAAAACTCGACAAATAATACATATTTGAACCTTATCATATTTAAAACATAGCATTCCATAATCAAATAATAGCATCATTCATCTCTCAAGAAAATAACATCTCATTTATAACCTTTATGAATCACAATTAAATATCAACATTATAAATCAACCATCAAATATCACCATCATAAGTCTATTAATCATCATCACCATGCACATCAATCATGATCCATAATCGACACTTATAAGAGAAGAAAATAAGACACTTATAAGAGAAGAAAATAAGAAGATAAAATAAATTAAACTTTTAAAGGATAAAAATAATTTATGTACAAATTAAAATTATATTTCTAGAAAAAACTAAATAAAAGAGTTTTTATAAATTAGTTTATGTATTATGGATTAACTAATTTTAACTTATAGGATTTTTTTTTATTTTATCTTCTTAACCTTCTTCTATAATAGTACTACTTAGTGAAAAAATTATCAACACAGAGCCTATGACTTTGAAATTTGGGAATTTCTGCTTTTAGAGCTATCTATTCTATTTATGTTTCTATAGCTTATAAACGTGTGATTATTTACGAGATGTTTCATTTTATGTGATTTAAATTCATGATTTTTTTATACACAAATATATCTTATTATTATAGAGATTCAAAATTTTTAAAACAAAAAAATTAATTTAGATTATATATAATTATTTCAAAATGAAAGCATGAAACATCATCATTGCACGGATTAAAATAATATCCTCTGTGCCTGCATTGGAAGCTTGCACGGTTGCACCCCTTTTAGCATTTTCTCAGTCTCTCGGATTGGAACTGGAAGGCCTCTGTGCAACATACTTGTCGTGAAGTGAAGCTAACTAGGAAGGTTCCGTGCAAATGCACGGGTCATTACTGTTTACACACATGTTTAAAACATATTTATTTATAAAATTAAATATTTTTATTTAGATAAATATAATTAACTGATTTAGTTCTAAACAATGATAAAAAGAGTGAGAGAGAGCATTCAAGCAGATAATATATATTTAGTTATAGTGTCATATATATTTCTTATTTAATTTAAAATATTTATATAATTATTTGATAAATTTATTATGTATAAAATTTAAAAAGGATTTAACTTTTGTTAAATTTAATTAATTTTTTAATTTTAGAATGTTAAATAATAAAATAATTTAATTATTTTACAACTATATTTGTAAATAAAAAATATTCATTTTATAATATTATAATTTATAAATAATATTTTGAATAATTTGAAATAGAAAAATTAATTAAATTATATGCAAACTATTGAAATCAATATTACTTGTGATCTACCATGAATGATACTTGTAGTCTCTATCTAAAAAAAATTAAAATTAATTTAATTTATGATATTATTGAGTATGTAATTTAAAACAATTTTGTAATAAAAATATATTTAACATATTAATTTTAATATATTATATATTTATGTAAAAAAAAGTTAACAATATTATATAAATATTAATCAACAAAATTTTAGTATATGAAGTTATTAAACACATAGTCAAAATATTATTTTGTAATAAATATATTAAATAATTAGATTTAAATTAATTTTCAGCATACAAATTTCAACCACATAATATTAATATTATTAAACAAAGTATTTATTTATAAAGTTATTTAAAACTACTTTATATGATTTTTAAGTAAAATTGATTTTATAGGATTTCAAAGTAAAAATAAATATTATTTTGTCTTTGATATGCAACTATGTTAAATACTGGTAAATAAAGCTTTGAGGTCCACAGTTGTTTCCCATAAATGATACTTTTGGTCTCTTTCATAAAAATATTAACACTAATTTAATTTATGATATGATTGTGTAATTGATTTTAAATTATTTTGTCATAAAAAATATATTTATCAAATTAATTTTAATATATTTATCATATATTTATGTAAAAAAATTAACATTATTATAAAAATATTAATCAAATTTTTTTTCATATATGAAGTTATTAAACAAAAAGTCAACATATTATTTTGTAAAAAAGTAATTATATATTGTTGAGTCTTTGATATGCAACTGTGTCAAATACTTGCAAAAAGAGTTTTGTCATCCATGATGATGTTGAACAAGATTGTCTCCTGTAAATGATACTTGTGGTTTCTTTCATAAAAAAATTAAAATAATTTAATTTATAATATTATTGAGTAAGTAATTTAAAACTTTTTTGTCATAAATATATTTATATATATTTTTATTTAAAAATTAACATTATTATAACAAAGTTTTCGTATATGAAGTTATCAAACATAGAGTCAAAATATTATTTTGTAATAAATACAATAACTAATTAGATTTTAATTAAATTTTGTAAAATTTCCAACCTCATAATATAAATATTATTCAAATAAATATTTATTTGTGAAATTATTTTATACAATTTCTAAGTAAAAATAATTTTAAGGGATTTTATACAATTTCTAAGTAAAAATAATTATGTATAAAAAATTATTTATATTATTCAAATAAATATTTATTTATGAAATATTAATTAAATTAATTTTTAGTATAAAAATTTTAATCTTATGATATAAACATTAATCAACATAATATGTGGTTATATAAATTTATCATTCAGTTAATATAATAATAACATATTTTTATATTATATTGAATATATTATTATATTAAATATTTCAAAAAAACTTAAATATCACGTTGATAAAATCACAATATTTTTATTATTATTTATGTTAATATAGATTATAGAATATAATATTTTATAAATAAAAGACATAAAATAATTAAAATTCATTTTATTCATGTAGGTTTAAAAAATAAAATATCCGATTGAAAAAATATGTGAAGAAGATATTTTATTAAAAATCATGTGTATTTGAAATTAAAAATATTGTTAAGAACTAATTTTTAATTTTGAAGAAGTAACATAAATTATTTGTAATAAAAAAAAATCTTCACATATAAAGTTATTAAAAATAAAATTCAAATATTATTTTATAGTAAATATATTAACTAATTAACATAAATTTTATTAATTAAATTATAATTAATTTACATAAGTAATTATATAAATTTATCATTAATTTAATTATTTAATACTGATTTATATATTTTATTTATAAAATTCATATTCTTGAATTGAAATAGTTAATAAATAATATGCTCATTATTACATAAAAATATTGATTTATATATTTTATTTATAAAATTCATATTCTTGAAATAGTTAATAAATAATATGCTCATTATTACATAAAAATATGTTATTATTTATATTAAATTAATGATAAATTTATATAATTACTTATACAAATTAATTATAATTTAATTAATATAATAATATAAATATATAAAAAATTATAGAACTGTAAAAACAAAGAAAAAAGAAAAAACGTCAAAAGAAAAAACATAAAAGAAATAAAAAAAAAAAACGTAAAAAAAAAAAGGAAAGAAAGAAAAGTAAAAAAATGTAAGTAGAGAAAAGAAAGAAAAAATATAAAAAAGAAAAATTTTTAAGTAAGAGAAAAAGTTAAAAAATTAAAGGTAAAATAAAAAGATAAAAAGAAAAGGTTAAAAAATTAAAATATAGTAAATAGATAGATATATTAAATATTTTTTCATTATCTTCATTGTTTCATATTTTTTTCTCACCTATATTTCAAATAATCGAATATCCTCTTAGCAAATATTATTATAATAATTTTCTTTACTATCTCTACAATAAACAGTAAAATGGCATCCTCCATTTGTATTGTTTATAGTTATAGGTGTGCGGATTCGCTTGCAAACGTTGGTCACTCTCGCAGTTTCACTTGGTCTGTTTTGGAAAGAACCCACCTTTCCTTGCTTTGCATGCTACACCATTACACAAGATGATGTCTTATGCCTTAAGTCTACCACGTTTTATTACGGCTTTTTGATCATTATAGTAAATAAAATAAAAAAAACTAATTACCAAACTAAAATACAAAAAAAGCTATTTACCTTTGATGAGTGATTTTGAATATGTAGGCATCACAAAGAGTGATCACAGTTGACGCTTTAAAAAAAGACAAATTTATTTTCTGGACACATGACGTTTGCATGTATATTTATTATTATTTTTTTAAATAGAGAATGTATGGCGTCAAGTGTGTATAACGTCAATTTTGTTGACTCCTTGTGTTGTACACCTCTAATCATGCGTAGCCTTCACATATTTTACCATCCAAGTAATTTTTTTGCAAATTTTACCATCAAACTTTCATCATTTTACAAATTTGACCACTAAAGTTTTCAATTGTTGCACAATTTACCATCACATTTGTAACAAAATGATGTCATTTTTTATTTTTTCTTTAACTTTCTTTGTTACACATCAACGGTAGTAAAATGCGCGAAAATTGAAAATTTGGGCTGTAAAATTTGCAACAAAAAAAAACTTGGGTGGTAAAATTTGTAAAATGATAAAAATTGAATGGTAAAATTTACAATTAAGTCCATAAAAAATTATTGGACCTGGTTGTTACTTTATTTTCTAGAGAAACTTTAAAAAATTGTATTTTCATCATATTTCTTTCATTTTTGTTGACACTAAAATAGTTAGCTGACAAGGGGTTAGCAGTCGACAACAAATAGCTGACAAAAATAGCCGGTAGAGTAACGACTATTTTAACTGACGGTTTGGAAGGGTAAACAAAAAAGCAATAGCAAGGATCTTTGGCAACTAGGAAGATTCTTATGATTTGTTGCCAATGTGGCTTGAAACAATGGTCCAATCACCACCTGAACACAAAACATATATATGTGAAGGTTACGCATAGTGTACAACACAAGGAGTCAACACATTTGACACCATACACTCAATCAACATAAAGCGTCAACACACTTGTCGTCATACATTTTCTATTTAAATAAATAAATAAACATGCAAACCTCACATGATCGAAAAGCAAATTTGTCTTTTTCTTAAAGCGTCAATTGTGATAACTCTTTGTCATGCTTATATGTCCAAAATCATCCACCCAAGATAAATAGTTATTTATTTATTTTTTATTTTAGTTTAGTAATTAGTTTATTTATTTATTTACTATAATGGTCAAAAAGCCTTTTATTACCATTTCTGTTTAACTCATTGTCTAGTTTTCCTTATAAATATAAAAAGAAAAAGTAAAATGTCTTTTTATAAATACTACATACCTGCAAATTTTCATTATAAATATAAGGCTTAAATACCTTTTTAGTCTTTGCAATTTAGCATTTTTTTTTCGTCTTGGCAATTTTTTTTTGTTTTAGTCCTTACAAATTATATTTGTTTTATTTTTTGTCCTTAAAGTGGTTTAGATAGCGCTTTGAACAATAAAAAAAAGTGTTTTGAACAGTGAAAAATGTTTTGGTTTATCTAAATTACTTTAAGGACGAAAAAAAAAATATAATTTGCAAGGGCTAAAACAAAAAAAAATTGCAAGGACGAAAAATAAAAACACACTAAATTGTAAGGACTAAAAAGGTATTTAAACCTACGTATAAAAAGAAAAAGTAAAATGTCTTTTAAAAGTCTAGTACCTGTTAAATTTTCATTGGGAAATCAAAAGGGGTTTTTTTTTTACTCGAAAAATTAGAATGTATTTTGTGAAGTTCCTCTTTAAAAATATATAATTTAAAATTGTTCAAAATTTGTGTCTAGGTCCTAAACGACCCTTTAGGCTAGTCCATTCGCCATTCAGGCTCAATCATTATTAATAGATAATCTTTTTATCTTTAAGAGCAAATTATGTTTTTGGTTTCCAAACTTTTTCATATTTATGATTTTTGTCCCTAAACTTTTTTATGAACAGTCAAAGTTCTCATATTTTGTTTCCGTCTATGATTTTAGTCATTTCCGTCTATTTTGGACGTTAAGTGATGACGTGACGTTAGTTTTATTATTATTTTATTTTATTACGTTTTCTTACGGTTTTTAACCACCAAAAATTGCTCGGGTTACTAACACTAAACCGAGTTGCGTTTGACCCGCGAGAAGTTTTGTTTCGTTCTTGCAACTCAGGCAACAAAATCAGGCATATGAGCATGCGTTTTGATCTTCTACTCAAGGGGAACAAAACCCCTCAATCAATTTTGAAGATCGTTGAACAATGAAGGAGAAATCTGGGAAGGATGAAATGTGTTTGCGAATAGTGCTCAAAATCGATTTGTTTTCAAATAATCTCTCGTTTTTTGAACGAAAATCCAAGTTTAAGTATGAGTTTTGCTCGAAATTAATAGATCTACTAAAGCCCTTTATCAATTTTGAAAAAGGATTATTCATATGAGAGCAATTTGATTCAAAAGTTTTCGGGGACCTTCCAAATAAGTAACCCAAGCAATTTCTGGCAATTAAAAATCGCCAGAAAATGTAATAAAATAAAATAATAATAAAACTAACGTCACGTCATCACTTAATGTCCAAAATAGACGGAAGGGACTAAAACCATGGATGGAAAAAAAAAAGCATGAGGACTTTGACCGGTCATAAAAACTTTAGGGACCAAAATCATAAATATGAAAAAGTTTAGGGACTAGAAACATAGTTTGCTTTATCTTTAAAAATAATTATTTTATTTCTAAAGATAACATTTTCATCCCTAAAGATAAATTCTCTTTTATATAAATGTAAAAATAATTCACTCCTCAATGAGAATAAGGCCAAAAAGACTATAAATACCTCATGTTAGCTCACACGAGGTACACAATCTCCCTAACTCTAAATAATTCACTAACTTGTGTCTCAAAGTTCTTGTATGTGTTCCCTCTAGGGGTGGCAAAACGGGTCAACCCGCCCCGCCCCCGCCATTGACCCGCCGAAAACGGGTTGGCCCGCCCCGTCCCGCATAAGAAAGTGGGTTGCGAAACCAAGCCCGTCCGTTTTACTCGGGTTGGCGGGTTGGCCTGCCAACCCGCTAAAAAGCAAAAAAAAAAAAATATATATATATATATATTTTAATTGATTTTAATTATTTTTATCTTTTAAAAATACTAAATAATAAATATTTATTAAAACAAATTAAATATATTACCTTAAATTTGGAATAATAATTTATTTAGACAAAAATAAATTAAATAAATATTAATAATATATGTATAAAATATTAAAAATATATATCTTAATAAAAAAAATATAATTATTAATTAAAACGGGTTGGCGGGCCAACCCGCCCCGATCCGCCATCAACCCGTTTTTTGGCGGGCCACGTCGGGACGGGTCACAGCGGGTTGGCGGGTTATAAACCTTGACCCTCCCCGCCAAAAAAAAAGGGTCAAACGGGCCAGCCTGTCGGGTTGGGCCCGTTTTGCCACCCCTAGTTCCCTCTTTGCAACTGATTTAAAGGTTCGTGACAGGCACGTGCTCCTTAACTTTATTGGAGGACCACCACACATCCAACAATGTTAGAAGGTACAAAATCATTATTCTTAGGCTAGACCAGACGAAAGATATAAACCTCTAAAATTTGAGGAGAAAGAGAACAATTTAATATAAAAATTAAAATAATTAAATTAAGAGTTTAAATAATTGAGATTCAAAGTAAAAAATTATACTAGTTTTAAAATGATCAATTTAAACATATTTAAAAGGGTTAATTAAGATTTTAGTACATAAACTTTTTCAAAATTCGATTTTTAGTCCTTAAACTTTTTAAAAAATCGATTCTTAGTTTCTAAACTTTTTTAAAATTTTGCTTTTAGTCTCTGAATTAATGAGATTTCAGGGACTAAAAACCGAATTGTTAAAAAATTTAGGGAGTAAAAGCCGAATTTTTAATAAGTTTAGGGACCTTGACCGGTCAAACTAAAGTTTAGGGACTAAAAATCAAATTTTTAAAAAGTTTAGGGACCTTAACCAGTCAAACTAAAGTTTAGGGACTAAAAATCAAATTTTGATAAAGTTTAGGGACTAAAAACTTAGTTAACTCTATTTAAAAACACTACAATGAAAACATCTATTTAAGCAGTGAATTGACGCGTCTTCAAAAATGTAATAAAATCATTTCATTTAATTTTACTATAATATAAAACATTAAATTAAATAATTTTATAACTATGCTCTTAAAATACTATAAACATGGTTTTTATTTTAGTAATACATTTATTAACAAATATCCGAATCTCACTTATTAGGGTATTAAAATATAATTTAATAGTTTGAAAAGTCAAAAACAAATTTAATATTTCTATGAACAATTAAAGTTATTTGATCAATTTAAACATATTTAAAAGGTTAATTAAGATTTTAGTACATAAACTTTTTCAAAATTCGATTTTTAGTCCTTAAACTTTTTAAAAAATCGATTCTTAGTTTCTAAACTTTTTTAAAATTTTGCTTTTAGTCTCTGAATTAATGAGATTTCAGGGACTAAAAACCGAATTGTTAAAAATTTAGGGAGTAAAAGCCAAATTTTTAATAAGTTTAGGGACCTTGACCGGTCAAACTAAAGTTTAGGGACCAAAAATCAAATTTTTAAAAAGTTTAGGGACCTTAACCAGTCAAACTAAAGTTTAGGGACTAAAAATCAAATTTTGATAAAGTTTAGGGACTAAAAACTTAGTTAACTCTATTTAAAAACACTACAATGAAAACATCTATTTAAGCAGTGAATTGACGCGTCTTCAAAAATGTAATAAAATCATTTCATTTAATTTTACTATAATATAAAACATTAAATTAAATAATTTTATAACTATGCTCTTAAAATACTATAAACATGGTTTTTATTTTAGTAATACATTTATTAACAAATATCCGAATCTCACTTATTAGGGTATTAAAATATAATTTAATAGTTTGAAAAGTCAAAAACAAATTTAATATTTCTATGAACAATTAAAGTTATTTGATCAATTTAAACATATTTAAAAGGGTTAATTAAGATTTTAGTACATAAACTTTTTCAAAATTCGATTTTTAGTCCTTAAACTTTTTAAAAAATTGATTCTTAGTTTCTAAACTTTTTAAAAATTTTGCTTTTAGTCTCTGAATTAATAAGATTTCAGGGACTAAAAACCGAATTGTTAAAAATTTAGGGAGTAAAAGCCGAATTTTTAATAAGTTTAGGGACCTTGACCGGTCAAACTAAAGTTTAGGGACCAAAAATCAAATTTTTAAAAAGTTTAGGGACCTTAACCAGTCAAACTAAAGTTTAGGGACTAAAAATCAAATTTTGATAAAGTTTAGGGACTAAAAACTTAGTTAACTCTATTTAAAAACACTACAATGAAAACATCTATTTAAGCAGTGAATTGACGCGTCTTCAAAAATGTAATAAAATCATTTCATTTAATTTTACTATAATATAAAACATTAAATTAAATAATTTTATAACTATGCTCTTAAAATACTATAAACATGGTTTTTATTTTAGTAATACATTTATTAACAAATATCCGAATCTCACTTATTAGGGTATTAAAATATAATTTAATAGTTTGAAAAGTCAAAAACAAATTTAATATTTCTATGAACAATTAAAGTTATTTGATCAATTTAAACATATTTAAAAGGGTTAATTAAGATTTTAGTACATAAACTTTTTCAAAATTCGATTTTTAGTCCTTAAACTTTTTAAAAAATTGATTCTTAGTTTCTAAACTTTTTAAAAATTTTGCTTTTAGTCTCTGAATTAATGAGATTTCAGGGACTAAAAACCGAATTGTTAAAAATTTAGGGAGTAAAAGCCGAATTTTTAATAAGTTTAGGGACCTTGACCGGTCAAACTAAAGTTTAGGGACCAAAAATCAAATTTTTAAAAAGTTTAGGGACCTTAACCAGTCAAACTAAAGTTTAGGGACTAAAAATCAAATTTTGATAAAGTTTAGGAACTAAAAACTTAGTTAACTCTATTTAAAAACACTACAATGAAAACATCTATTTAAGCAGTGAATTGACGCGTCTTCAAAAATGTAATAAAATCATTTCATTTAATTTTACTATAATATAAAACATTAAATTAAATAATTTTATAACTATGCTCTTAAAATACTATAAACATGGTTTTTATTTTAGTAATACATTTATTAACAAATATCCGAATCTCACTTATTAGGGTATTAAAATATAATTTAATAGTTTGAAAAGTCAAAAACAAATTTAATATTTCTATGAACAATTAAAGTTATTTGATCAATTTAAACATATTTAAAAGGGTTAATTAAGATTTTAGTACATAAACTTTTTCAAAATTCGATTTTTAGTCCTTAAACTTTTTAAAAAATTGATTCTTAGTTTCTAAACTTTTTAAAAATTTTGCTTTTAGTCTCTGAATTAATGAGATTTCAGGGACTAAAAACCGAATTGTTAAAAATTTAGGGAGTAAAAGCCGAATTTTTAATAAGTTTAGGGACCTTGACCGGTCAAACTAAAGTTTAGGGACCAAAAATCAAATTTTTAAAAAGTTTAGGGACCTTAACCAGTCAAACTAAAGTTTAGGGACTAAAAATCAAATTTTGATAAAGTTTAGGGACTAAAAACTTAGTTAACTCTATTTAAAAACACTACAATGAAAACATCTATTTAAGCAGTGAATTGACGCGTCTTCAAAAATGTAATAAAATCATTTCATTTAATTTTACTATAATATAAAACATTAAATTAAATAATTTTATAACTATGCTCTTAAAATACTATAAACATGGTTTTTATTTTAGTAATACATTTATTAACAAATATCCGAATCTCACTTATTAGGGTATTAAAATATAATTTAATAGTTTGAAAAGTCAAAAACAAATTTAATATTTCTATGAACAATTAAAGTTATTTGATCAATTTAAACATATTTAAAAGGTTAATTAAGATTTTAGTACATAAACTTTTTCAAAATTCGATTTTTAGTCCTTAAACTTTTTAAAAAATCGATTCTTAGTTTCTAAACTTTTTAAAAATTTTGCTTTTAGTCTCTGAATTAATGAGATTTCAGGGACTAAAAACCGAATTGTTAAAAATTTAGGGAGTAAAAGCCGAATTTTTAATAAGTTTAGGGACCTTGACCGGTCAAACTAAAGTTTAGGGACCAAAAATCAAATTTTTAAAAAGTTTAGGGACCTTAACCAGTCAAACTAAAGTTTAGGGACTAAAAATCAAATTTTGATAAAGTTTAGGGACTAAAAACTTAGTTAACTCTATTTAAAAACACTACAATGAAAACATCTATTTAAGCAGTGAATTGACGCGTCTTCAAAAATGTAATAAAATCATTTCATTTAATTTTACTATAATATAAAACATTAAATTAAATAATTTTATAACTATGCTCTTAAAATACTATAAACATGGTTTTTATTTTAGTAATACATTTATTAACAAATATCCGAATCTCACTTATTAGGGTATTAAAATATAATTTAATAGTTTGAAAAGTCAAAAACAAATTTAATATTTCTATGAACAATTAAAGTTATTTGATCAATTTAAACATATTTAAAAGGGTTAATTAAGATTTTAGTACATAAACTTTTTCAAAATTCGATTTTTAGTCCGTAAACTTTTTAAAAAATCGATTCTTAGTTTCTAAACTTTTTTAAAATTTTGCTTTTAGTCTCTGAATTAATGAGATTTCAGGGACTAAAAATCGAATTATTAAAAATTTAGGGAGTAAAAGCCGAATTTTTAATAAGTTTAGGGACCTTGACCGGTCAAACTAAAGTTTAGGGACTAAAAATCAAATTTTTAAAAAGTTTAGGGACCTTAACCAGTCAAACTAAAGTTTAGGGACTAAAAATCAAATTTTGATAAAGTTTAGGGACTAAAAACTTAGTTAACTCTATTTAAAAACACTACAATGAAAACATCTATTTAAGCAGTGAATTGACGTGTCTTCAAAAATGTAATAAAATCATTTCATTTAATTTTACTATAATATAAAACATTAAATTAAATAATTTTATAACTATGCTCTTAAAATACTATAAACATGGTTTTTATTTTAGTAATACATTTATTAACAAATATCCGAATCTCACTTATTAGGGTATTAAAATATAATTTAATAGTTTGAAAAGTCAAAAACAAATTTAATATTTCTATGAACAATTAAAGTTATTTGATCAATTTAAACATATTTAAAAGGGTTAATTAAGATTTTAGTACATAAACTTTTTCAAAATTCGATTTTTAGTCCTTAAACTTTTTAAAAAATTGATTCTTAGTTTCTAAACTTTTTAAAAATTTTGCTTTTAGTCTCTGAATTAATGAGATTTCAGGGACTAAAAACCGAATTGTTAAAAATTTAGGGAGTAAAAGCCGAATTTTTAATAAGTTTAGGGACCTTGACCGGTCAAACTAAAGTTTAGGGACCAAAAATCAAATTTTTAAAAAGTTTAGGGACCTTAACCAGTCAAACTAAAGTTTAGGGACTAAAAATCAAATTTTGATAAAGTTTAGGGACTAAAAACTTAGTTAACTCTATTTAAAAACACTACAATGAAAACATCTATTTAAGCAGTGAATTGACGCGTCTTCAAAAATGTAATAAAATCATTTCATTTAATTTTACTATAATATAAAACATTAAATTAAATAATTTTATAACTATGCTCTTAAAATACTATAAACATGGTTTTTATTTTAGTAATACATTTATTAACAAATATCCGAATCTCACTTATTAGGGTATTAAAATATAATTTAATAGTTTGAAAAGTCAAAAACAAATTTAATATTTCTATGAACAATTAAAGTTATTTGATCAATTTAAACATATTTAAAAGGTTAATTAAGATTTTAGTACATAAACTTTTTCAAAATTCGATTTTTAGTCCTTAAACTTTTTAAAAAATCGATTCTTAGTTTCTAAACTTTTTTAAAATTTTGCTTTTAGTCTCTGAATTAATGAGATTTCAGGGACTAAAAACCGAATTGTTAAAAATTTAGGGAGTAAAAGCCGAATTTTTAATAAGTTTAGGGACCTTGACCGGTCAAACTAAAGTTTAGGGACCAAAAATCAAATTTTTAAAAAGTTTAGGGACCTTAACCAGTCAAACTAAAGTTTAGGGACTAAAAATCAAATTTTGATAAAGTTTAGGGACTAAAAACTTAGTTAACTCTATTTAAAAACACTACAATGAAAACATCTATTTAAGCAGTGAATTGACGCGTCTTCAAAAATGTAATAAAATCATTTCATTTAATTTTACTATAATATAAAACATTAAATTAAATAATTTTATAACTATGCTCTTAAAATACTATAAACATGGTTTTTATTTTAGTAATACATTTATTAACAAATATCCGAATCTCACTTATTAGGGTATTAAAATATAATTTAATAGTTTGAAAAGTCAAAAACAAATTTAATATTTCTATGAACAATTAAAGTTATTTGATCAATTTAAACATATTTAAAAGGGTTAATTAAGATTTTAGTACATAAACTTTTTCAAAATTCGATTTTTAGTCCTTAAACTTTTTAAAAAATTGATTCTTAGTTTCTAAACTTTTTAAAAATTTTGCTTTTAGTCTCTGAATTAATAAGATTTCAGGGACTAAAAACCGAATTGTTAAAAATTTAGGGAGTAAAAGCCGAATTTTTAATAAGTTTAGGGACCTTGACCGGTCAAACTAAAGTTTAGGGACCAAAAATCAAATTTTTAAAAAGTTTAGGGACCTTAACCAGTCAAACTAAAGTTTAGGGACTAAAAATCAAATTTTGATAAAGTTTAGGGACTAAAAACTTAGTTAACTCTATTTAAAAACACTACAATGAAAACATCTATTTAAGCAGTGAATTGACGCGTCTTCAAAAATGTAATAAAATCATTTCATTTAATTTTACTATAATATAAAACATTAAATTAAATAATTTTATAACTATGCTCTTAAAATACTATAAACATGGTTTTTATTTTAGTAATACATTTATTAACAAATATCCGAATCTCACTTATTAGGGTATTAAAATATAATTTAATAGTTTGAAAAGTCAAAAACAAATTTAATATTTCTATGAACAATTAAAGTTATTTGATCAATTTAAACATATTTAAAAGGGTTAATTAAGATTTTAGTACATAAACTTTTTCAAAATTCGATTTTTAGTCCTTAAACTTTTTAAAAAATTGATTCTTAGTTTCTAAACTTTTTAAAAATTTTGCTTTTAGTCTCTGAATTAATGAGATTTCAGGGACTAAAAACCGAATTGTTAAAAATTTAGGGAGTAAAAGCCGAATTTTTAATAAGTTTAGGGACCTTGACCGGTCAAACTAAAGTTTAGGGACCAAAAATCAAATTTTTAAAAAGTTTAGGGACCTTAACCAGTCAAACTAAAGTTTAGGGACTAAAAATCAAATTTTGATAAAGTTTAGGAACTAAAAACTTAGTTAACTCTATTTAAAAACACTACAATGAAAACATCTATTTAAGCAGTGAATTGACGCGTCTTCAAAAATGTAATAAAATCATTTCATTTAATTTTACTATAATATAAAACATTAAATTAAATAATTTTATAACTATGCTCTTAAAATACTATAAACATGGTTTTTATTTTAGTAATACATTTATTAACAAATATCCGAATCTCACTTATTAGGGTATTAAAATATAATTTAATAGTTTGAAAAGTCAAAAACAAATTTAATATTTCTATGAACAATTAAAGTTATTTGATCAATTTAAACATATTTAAAAGGGTTAATTAAGATTTTAGTACATAAACTTTTTCAAAATTCGATTTTTAGTCCTTAAACTTTTTAAAAAATTGATTCTTAGTTTCTAAACTTTTTAAAAATTTTGCTTTTAGTCTCTGAATTAATGAGATTTCAGGGACTAAAAACCGAATTGTTAAAAATTTAGGGAGTAAAAGCCGAATTTTTAATAAGTTTAGGGACCTTGACCGGTCAAACTAAAGTTTAGGGACCAAAAATCAAATTTTTAAAAAGTTTAGGGACCTTAACCAGTCAAACTAAAGTTTAGGGACTAAAAATCAAATTTTGATAAAGTTTAGGGACTAAAAACTTAGTTAACTCTATTTAAAAACACTACAATGAAAACATCTATTTAAGCAGTGAATTGACGCGTCTTCAAAAATGTAATAAAATCATTTCATTTAATTTTACTATAATATAAAACATTAAATTAAATAATTTTATAACTATGCTCTTAAAATACTATAAACATGGTTTTTATTTTAGTAATACATTTATTAACAAATATCCGAATCTCACTTATTAGGGTATTAAAATATAATTTAATAGTTTGAAAAGTCAAAAACAAATTTAATATTTCTATGAACAATTAAAGTTATTTGATCAATTTAAACATATTTAAAAGGTTAATTAAGATTTTAGTACATAAACTTTTTCAAAATTCGATTTTTAGTCCTTAAACTTTTTAAAAAATCGATTCTTAGTTTCTAAACTTTTTAAAAATTTTGCTTTTAGTCTCTGAATTAATGAGATTTCAGGGACTAAAAACCGAATTGTTAAAAATTTAGGGAGTAAAAGCCGAATTTTTAATAAGTTTAGGGACCTTGACCGGTCAAACTAAAGTTTAGGGACCAAAAATCAAATTTTTAAAAAGTTTAGGGACCTTAACCAGTCAAACTAAAGTTTAGGGACTAAAAATCAAATTTTGATAAAGTTTAGGGACTAAAAACTTAGTTAACTCTATTTAAAAACACTACAATGAAAACATCTATTTAAGCAGTGAATTGACGCGTCTTCAAAAATGTAATAAAATCATTTCATTTAATTTTACTATAATATAAAACATTAAATTAAATAATTTTATAACTATGCTCTTAAAATACTATAAACATGGTTTTTATTTTAGTAATACATTTATTAACAAATATCCGAATCTCACTTATTAGGGTATTAAAATATAATTTAATAGTTTGAAAAGTCAAAAACAAATTTAATATTTCTATGAACAATTAAAGTTATTTGATCAATTTAAACATATTTAAAAGGGTTAATTAAGATTTTAGTACATAAACTTTTTCAAAATTCGATTTTTAGTCCGTAAACTTTTTAAAAAATCGATTCTTAGTTTCTAAACTTTTTTAAAATTTTGCTTTTAGTCTCTGAATTAATGAGATTTCAGGGACTAAAAATCGAATTATTAAAAATTTAGGGAGTAAAAGCCGAATTTTTAATAAGTTTAGGGACCTTGACCGGTCAAACTAAAGTTTAGGGACTAAAAATCAAATTTTTAAAAAGTTTAGGGACCTTAACCAGTCAAACTAAAGTTTAGGGACTAAAAATCAAATTTTGATAAAGTTTAGGGACTAAAAACTTAGTTAACTCTATTTAAAAACACTACAATGAAAACATCTATTTAAGCAGTGAATTGACGTGTCTTCAAAAATGTAATAAAATCATTTCATTTAATTTTACTATAATATAAAACATTAAATTAAATAATTTTATAACTATGCTCTTAAAATACTATAAACATGGTTTTTATTTTAGTAATACATTTATTAACAAATATCCGAATCTCACTTATTAGGGTATTAAAATATAATTTAATAGTTTGAAAAGTCAAAAACAAATTTAATATTTCTATGAACAATTAAAGTTATTTGATGAATAATGTTATATACCGTTAAAAAATTTCAATTAGAGGACATTTCATGAAAGGCCATTGCTTCCTGCACCTCTTTTTTTGCTTCTTGCACCCCATAGGAAACTTAAAACAACATGAACGGACAAAAATACCCTTTTTTTTTTATCTATTTTACTCACTCACGAGGTACCCCACCAATCTCAAACCCTAACGCACCTCGTTCATCCTTCCCCCTTTCCTATCTATTTTACTCACTCACGAGGTACCCCACCCCAATCTCAAACCCTAACGCACCTCGTTCATCCTTCCCCCTTTCCTTTTGTGTAGCGGTGCACACCTCCTTTCTCCTTTCCCCCTTTCCCTTTGTGCGGTGGCTACTCCTCCTCCCTCCCTCCTGTCTTCTTTATTTGTTTGTGCAATCAACCACCGATGAAAGGCAGCTGAATGTAGTGAGCATCCTCATCGACACAATTGAAGGTATGTTCTTCCTCTCTATTTTTTCCCTTTTTTTTTCCTGAATGGATTAGTTGTTTTGTTCAAACCTAACGACATGTTTTTCCCTTTTGATTGTTGTCTGGATCACATAATTCGAAAGTTCTATTGGTGTTCAGAACAAGTAATCCGAAAGGGTATAGGTAATTTAGAAAATGTAATCAACCTAAAGTACTCAATCTGGAATATTGACAAACATAATCCCAATAAGTAAATCCATAAGCCTTTTAACAATGTTCCAGATTGAGTAATCCAAAATACATTTTGCTTTCCAAACTACTCAATCCAGAACATTGTTAAAAGGCTTTCGGATTTGATTATTCTAAATTATGTTAGCATAATTTTGGATCGAGTAATCTGGAAGACAGAATGTAATATGAATTACTTAATTCGAAATTATGCTAACATAATTCTAGATAAGCAAATCCGTAGGGCAAAAAAAAAATTACAGATTAGCTAATCTGGAAACATGAGCTGATGAAAAAAAATAAAAAACTACGAACTTACTTGAAACAATGACTTCGGCATCTACAAAAGAAGGGAATGCAACCTTCAACCTCAAACAACAACTTTATGGGAGACTAACAGAGGGAGATTAGCACAGGAAGTCGCAAGAGTGAAGAAGCAAAAAAGGGGTGAGTGAAGGGTAAGAGCAGATATTGTGTAACAAGGTGTGAAGTTGAATTAGGAGAAACAAGGGTTAGGAGAAAGAAGGAGGTTATAATAAAGGGTAATTTGGGTATATTAAAACTATAGAGGTGTATAAAGCAAAAAATGGGTGTTGCATGAAGCAATGGCCTTCTTGAAGATGATCTTCATTATATTGGGCCGAGTTAGACATTTACTCAGCCCGGTCCATACTACATACCCAACAATTCTTATTTTTTTCCTTAGCTTATAAGTTGATGACCCTTGGTTACACGTGTTAACTTGCACGACACTTCATGAAAAAACGGCTGAGGAGGCCGCCGTTAGATCCCAGCAATGCCACGTAGCGCAACATAACAGGCCCAACTCCCGTGGGTCCCATCACGTTTATCCATTTGTCTTCTCGCCTCTTCCGAAAGATCGTGACGCCAATTTTTCTTTTTCTTTTTCTTTTTTATTTTATTTAATTTTTTGGGACAGTTTCTTTTTACGAAACTCATCGCCCTCTGCTCTCTCTGCTTTCCATAAAGTTGAAATCTCAACCGCGAACCAGGCCTTTCGCTTCAGTTCGTTGCCGCCCTCTCAGCTTTCGCTCCGTCGAACCAAACCCTAACACTCTCGAATCTCACTTCTCTGTTTCGAATCTCGTTAATTGCAGAGCTCACTGCTCCTCACCAATCTCAGATCTGTTACTTGAAAACTCGATTCATGGCGCTTGGAGCGCGTGTTTCGATTTTCTTTTAATTTTAGGGATTGGAGGTTAATCGGATTTGAGTTTTTATTGGATTTTTTTATTGGTGTTGTGGTTTCAGGTAGGTTTGTTACTGTTCGTTATTATCGTTCTTCTTTTTGTGTATTCAAATTGAATGAATTAAACGGTTACGCGGTTTTTGTCGATTCAAAGAACTGTTTTGGAACTTCTTTTGGGCGCGTCGATTGGATTATAACTGTTTTTTGTTTTTTTCCGTTGCTATTTTAGTGTTTTCCGTTGGGCATAGCCTCGAATTGATCGAAAACTGTGTTTCTAATTGTGAGTTTTGTGCGTAGGCGTTGATTTGACACGAATCTCGAGTGGAAGTTCAAGTCAAGGCCGAGTTTCTTCGTGAATGCTGTGCGGTAGTGTTGTTTTTCTGGTAGTTACCACGTTTGGATTCCCAGTGGCTCTGTTCTTTGATTTTCATGGGAGAAGAAGCGGTTTGTGTGCATGCATTAGAAGAAGGAAAGAAGGAAAACAATGAGGAATCGAGAACGGAACTGAAGCGTGACTACGACCAATGCGTTACTGATACTGAACCTCACCTGTCTCCTAATAAGAAACAAGCGAAAGAAGTTTCAAATGATGAAGTGCGCTCTGAGGTTTCCAACCCCAACGTTTCTGCAGCAGAGCATGCACTTACTTTTCAAGATATCAGTAGCCAACCAACTGAATCCGCAAATGTTAACCACACAGAGTGTGGGGAACTGACGTCTACTTGTTTGGAGAATTCAAGTTCTGATGAAACCTTGAGTGATGAAGCTGGTAATCAGAATAATAATAATAATAATAATACTTCTCAGAGTGATAAGGACACGAGTAGTGCTGCAATGACATCCTGTGTAGTGATGGAAATTCCTAAGCATGCGAGTTCATCTGGGATCAGGAAGATTACTTTTAAGTTCAGTAAAAAGAAGGAGGACTATGATTACCAACCACCAGCACCTGTGCGCCGTCCTGCTCTTTATAATGATGGCAATCTCATTGGCTTTCATGGGGATGATGAAGAATATTTGGCAAGGGATGATTGTAGTGGTGGGTTGTTAGAAAGCCCGTGTGGAATGGGATATGCTCGTGATGGAGATTTGGACTTGTACACTCGCAATATGGAATTGAAAATGTCCAAGAAAGTAGTCCCCAACTGCTACCCTACAAATGTCAAAAAGCTGTTATCAACTGGCATCCTTGACGGAGCTGTAGTGAAGTATATTTACAATCCTGGAAAGGTAAAACTTGCCTTCATTGTCTTTTTTTATATACTCATGTTTGGTTTCTTCTAATGTTTTGAAGTTGTTGTCAGGTTGAGCTACAGGGGATTATTGATGGTGGCGGATATTTGTGTGGCTGTTCAATGTGCAATTACTCTAGAGTAAGACATGTACTTTATTTCTCGTCATGTCTGGAGATTCTGTTCTGTATTTACGAGATGGCTAATTTTATCATTTTCTCAGGTTCTTAGTGCCTATGAGTTCGAGCAGCATGCTGGAGCCAAGACTAGACATCCAAATAATCATATATTCTTAGAAAATGGAAGACCGATATATAGTATTATACAGGAAATAAAAACTGCTCCACTCAGTATACTAGATGAGGTTATAAAGAATGTGGCTGGTTCATCTGTCAATGAGGAGTCCTTCCAGATTTGGAAAGGTGAGAATCATTTCTCTGGCAAGAAGTTTTGATTAGAAACTCGTGTCCAGCTATCTGAATACTATAAAATAAGAACCGGTTATTTTTCTCTGTAGGCACTCTGTATCACTTTTTTTTATTGCCATATCCTTCCCAACCGAAGTCATCTTTAGTCTTTTTGATGTTGTCTGCACATTTCATCTTCTGTGGAATCTATCCTTACCTAAAACTTAAGGGAGGAAAAATACTTACTTGAAGCTTTTAGGTTTAGCTGACTAAATTATCCCCAACCTGAAAACTTAAGTGTAATTACTTTATTGATCTAGAATAAGGCTGTATTTTCCTCTCCCTCCTCTCTATTTACCAATTAAAATCACTCCCCCCTTCCTTTGAACCAAACATTTTTTCAAGTTTCTAACATTTTTTATTTGAAGATTAAAAAGTCTCTGTTGGTCGGCTGCTTCTGTATTTTCATTTTGCTACATTGTGGTCTTCTATACTCTTAATAGCCCACGTATTAATTATAGTGGGATTTATGAAAGTATTATAAAGCTTATCCTGGAGTCTTGGAGTTATTTATTTATTTTTCCAATCATGTGCATCTCTCTTTTATTCAGTTGGCCTTAACTTGTGTTGGGGATAACACCTGCACTACCTTTGCTTGAACGATTCATCCTAGACAGTAGATATTCCCTCCATTTCAGAATAAGTGTAACTTTAGAGGTTTTGGCTGTTTTAGATTATTTGTCACTTTAGAAAGCATCATTTTCTTTATTCTAACTTTATCCTTGTCTTTTGGAAAAAGCTCTAAATGGAATAAGGAAGCATTAATGGCATGAAAGGGTAACAGTCAAATAAACTTATATTTCCTTGAAATTGAGAATATTTAGTAACTTTCTTAATCCTTGTGCAAAACCTTAAACAAAATTTATTTTGAAATGGAGGGAGTACAAAAAATGTGGGCCTAAAGAATTCTTTTTTCTCCTGTATTTTGAGCTAATCATGATATAGCCTTATGATCTTATCCTATAGGAGAATATTATTATCAATCTCTCCAACTTTCCTAGAAGCTTAAGCTGTTAGGTGAAAGCTTACGAATGGTGTTATATCTAACAGTTATCATTAAAAAACATCCAGGAACTGGACAGAATAAACACAATAAAGATTTAAATTATAGAGTAAACCATGCATGTTGTTTGCTGCAACTTGCATGGGAAGACACATTAAGCATATGGATGCAGATTTTTCATGGCAAATAATAAGAGATGTTTCTTTTGCTTTGCTTTATGTCTTGATTTTTCTTATATATATTTTCTTTGCCATGGGTTCTGCAGAAAGTCTTCTACAAAGCAATGGCAGGGTTCAGACTTATAAAAATCATAGCACCAAACTTGTTGGCATGCCTCATACAAACATAAGGTAAACCATAAATAAACCCAAAATGAAAATAATAAAGCAGTTGAGCATTCTCTATCTCTTGCTTATTCAGCTTGTTTAGTTCATTTGGATATTGGCAACCATTTCAAATAAGGAATTCTATAGTGAACAGGACATATCTGATTTTCCCCCCATCAGAAGTAGTTCCTGCTGTCAATATTTTATTTAATAACTAAAGAAACTTGCTCTATATGTCAAGACATCGATGGCTAACTTCATTATTGGTCCATTTGTTCAATGGACCTGCTTAAGCAAGAATGACATAGGGCTTTGTTTATGTGATGCCTTTATCTTACTTCACATCACTAAAGCATGTGAACTAGTGCATTTGCTTGTACTCTGAGAATAAAGCCTTTTAATGGTGGCCTTAAGAATAAAATAATTAGTTTACTTAGTCCTGATGCTTTGTCAGCCAGTGCTTGCAGGATTTGGGAATTGGTGCTTGTTGAATTGAAACTTAATCAGATTTCATAATTCTATGGGTTTTGTTAAAGGAAAACAATTTGGTTTTCTCCTGGGTTTTGCTATTGTGTTATCTATGAGCGCTGCCAATTTAATTTTTTGTGCTTTTTTATTCTGGAATTTTGGATAACTCTAAGTTCAATTTTATTTGTGTGTGTCAAATGTTAATATTTTCAAATTTTTGTCATTATGTTAATGAAATTTGGCTCAATTTTAAAAGAAAAAAGGACTGACAAAACTTATTACCTATTAAATTGTTGTTCCAGTCAATCTGTAGAATGTACAAGCCACTTGTCGTCTTTGCATGTACCGAGTCATTATGAGCAGCACATGTATATGAATCAGACAACTGACGAATGGAAACGTGTGGTGAAAAAGTTTGTCCTCTCTCTTGGTTCAATTACTAATACCCATACTTGGTTGTTGAGATTTTGAGAATGTGCTTGAGCAGTCTGCATATGTATAAGGTTATATGGTCAATTAAATTATAGACCTTTCATTAATATTCAATTATTCACAGTACACCTTTTCTGCAGGCCAAGCTCCTACACTTCTAACTCAGGTGTACCGCAGAAAAGAAGTGCTGATGGTTGCACTAAGAGAAGGTACTTTTGCTTCGTTTTTGGGGATGCCTGTTCTTTGTTTCTTCGTCCTCTCTAGCTTCTCCATGTGAATTGCAATTTTGTAGCTACTGTAGTTTTAATTTGATTTTTTGCTTTTATCAGGGACAACGATTTACACAGGTTACTTTTTATGCCAAATGGACTTCCAGATGGTGCTGAGTTGGCTTACTATGTCAAAGGACAGGTGTCTTAATATCTTCTTTAAATATTTTGTCATTTTGTGTTTATGGGTTGATTTGCACTTGATTTTTATTCTTTTCAATATATGACTTGTCTGATGTGCGTTTCAGAAATTACTTGGAGGTTACAAACAGGGAAACGGTATAGTCTGTGGTTGTTGTGATATAGAGGTACGATCATATAACTGGGCATGAAATGTTTTATTTTTATATAAACATAAATGCTAATATAAGCTTTTACTATTTGCATTCATGTGTAAACAGATAAGCCCTTCACAGTTTGAAGCCCATGCTGGAATGGCTGCTAGGCGTCAACCGTGAGTAGAAATTAAAAGCAGCTAAATTGACTGGTCTATTTTTCTTCGTCTTGAAATGATTTGTCTTTTTGCAGCTACCGACACATATATACTTCCAATGGATTAACACTTCATGATATAGCTCTTTCGTTGGCAAATGGTCAAAACCTTACCACGGGAGACAGTGATGATATGTGTGCAGTATGTGGAGATGGTGGTGATTTGATTCTTTGCAATGGATGCCCTAGGGCCTTTCATGCAGGTGGACAAATTGTCTTCAACACTTCTCAAGTTATTAATTATTTTCAATTATTGTAATGTTTTCATGTATTTTTCTTGTCCATTTATATTAGTTTCCTAAGTTTTTTTTACATTATATTTAAAAAGTATATTCACTGTTACCCTGTGTGTAATTTGGACGATGAGTGATATTGTCTATTGTCTACGTGTTGTAAGAAAGTGTGTTTCATTTGTATTCATATATGTTGCATACCACATATAGCTTGCATAACATATTGTCTATCTTGCTACCTCGTTTTGTTCAATACTATACCATGCCTAGGTTACTATAGTAGCAGATACTGCAAAATTATGATAGGAAAATAAACTGGTTTTGAGGTAAAGCAAAAGGATTTACTAATATTTGGCATTTTCTGGTTCAATTGCAGCCTGCTTGGGTTTACAGTCTGTTCCAGACAGTGGTTGGCAATGTCTAAATTGTAGAGATAATGCTAGTAATGGAAGAGAATCTTCTATTGCGAGGCCAATCATGATACGGTTGACGCGGGTTGATAAAACACCAGAATTTGAAATGGGTGGATGTGTTGTTTGCAGGTAGGGTATATGGTTTGTTTATCCTACAAGAATTGATCAAAACTATCACTTTTTAACAACTTTATGAGGAAGATGTTTCCTAAGGAAGTGCAATTTTACTTTGAAGTAAGATTTTGGATTTTGACTCCTTGTATCAAGTGATTTGTAATTTTGTAGCATACAGTGTTAGGAGGTCAAAGCATTGCATGTGTATGAAATGTATTGTGGTGGTAGGATTAATGAAGATTCATGGTAATAAGCCATTGAATTTTGAAATTTTGCTATTAATGTTTTTTTTTTAAATGACAATGTTTGCAGAATTTAAGCCATTTGTATTGGGTTTTTCTGCTAGAGAAAGCTGAGTTTGGTTTCTTATTTGACATTCTTATGTGTACTTGTGTGTATTAATTATTTGTTGTACACATACACATTCTCTATCTCTGCTACCATTAAGCTTTGCTTTAGTATTATACTAATGTGCTAATTATTTTGATTGGTCAACAGGGAACATGATTTCAGTGTTGCTAAATTTGATGAACGAACTGTAATAATTTGTGACCAGGTATGATTTATACATGACGACATTTGTATTGAACTGTTTGTTTTTTAGAAAGTTAAGTATATTGCTGGTTGTTATCCAGTGTGAGAAGGAGTACCATGTTGGCTGCTTGCGGGACATTGGGCTATGTGAGTTGGAAGTAAGCACTGGGCCTTTAGCAAATATTTTTATGATACTTGCATTTGTTTTAATTTTTCATTATCATTTCCTACCACAGGAGCTGCCCAAGGATAAGTGGTTTTGTTGTGATGACTGCAATCGAATATATGTGGCTCTACAGAATTCAGTTTCTGCTGGAGCAGACATTATACCAGCTTCCTTGTCAGAACTAATAATCAGGAAGCATGAGGAGAAGGGATTATGTACCTATGGGACCATGAATGATATCCAGTGGAGAATTTTAAGTGGAAAAAGTCGTTATCCAGAACATCTACCATTGCTTTCACGAGCTGCTGCAATTTTCCGAGTGAGTATTTATGACTTCTGAGTGTGTTAATTGTGATACTTGATTTTTTTTTGGTATGAGGTTGATATTTCATATTTGTTCATGTTTCATTGGTTCTATCATCTGCTCCTAGCTTATCTTTATGAAACAGTTCAAATTTGTTAAAGTATAGAATAGGTCTATTATAAGTGCTGTAATATTAATGATAATTGTACTGTAACTTTGGCTTTCTTGATGAGAAAATTTCCCTTGTCATATAGGATGCTGTTTACCTGTGTTTTCATTATATGCGTTTGTCTTAGCCATGACAAAAAAGTAACCTCATCTCTTGAAATCTGATCCCTTGAGTTTTACTTACATGATAAGAAAGAGGTCATGGATTCTGTATATGTTTGGAATCAAATATTTTAGGAATTGGTTTGTTACTTAGTTTTATTAATGCAACATTTTGTTTGGCATGTTATAAGATAGGGATCCTTTTGATTCAGAATTCTTTTTTTTAGCTGTGTTCAAATAGTAATCCACTCAAAACTGGTTGGATTTGAGTGTATTTGATTGGAATTTAGAGTTATTTGTTGGAATTAACATTTAATTCGGGGGGGGGGGGGGGGTGTTGCTGGGAGGGGAGTTTAGGACAAGTTTAAGGTTGAAACCTGTGACCGTTGAGAAATGCATGCTTTCAAATTTCGTGCATTTAGAAAATGCCCTTCTAGTTTTATCTTTTTCTTTCTTAATCTACCATTTGATTAAAGTGTTTTGGGTATTCAGTGGCATTGAAATTGTCTGTTAATATATTATATGTTGTGTTATCCACTTCTCATGCTTTGGGAATATGTTTTGGCAGGAGTGTTTTGATCCCATTGTTGCAATTTCTGGTCGTGATCTGATTCCTGTTATGGTCTACGGGTAAGCACATATGAATTATTTTATTATAGATCACTGTGGTTGATTCTTGCTTGTGCAGCCTTCTATGTTCTTGTGCTTCCTTCCTAGTAATGATTTATTGTATTTTGGAATGTGGATTATTAACAGTCTAATGATAGTATAGACTACCACCAGGATAAGTTGAATCTGACTTGAATTATGATGAATATGCATATTTCCCTCTATCACTGTCTCCTCCACTCTCCCCCTGCATAATTACTGATTGATGGTAAAACTATTCTGTAGGCTTTCTGAGCTTCTTTGCATCAGAACTTAGAACATGTTTTAGGGTGAATTAAATCTGTGTACCTACTTATCTATCACAAACAGTATTTGTTTTGAGGTTTTTTTTTACATTTATTGAGTCTTGGTATGACTTTTTAGTGGACATGAGTCACATGGTGATGCATGTGTCAACAAGAGGTTGTAAATGATTGTCAATCAGTGCTTGTGTTGCATGGCTAGGATTCTATCTAATATTCATGATCTTTTAGTTCATTTTTTCCGGTAATATATTGTGTTTTGAATTTTGTGCAGGAGAAATATTTCTGGCCAAGAGTTTGGGGGAATGTATTGCATTGTTTTAATTGTGAAGTATGTTGCTGTCTCCACTTTCCTTATTTTCCTGATGGTGCTTCTATTTGGTCGTACTGACATTGTATGTATGATACTTGCACAGTTCTGTTGTAGTATCTGCTGGGCTTCTTAGGATTTTTGGCTGTAATGTTGCTGAGCTTCCACTGGTTGCTACAAGCAGAGCACATCAAGGAAAAGTAAGCAACTTATTCATGCATGACCCAAAATTGAAAAAGTTGATTGATAGATGCATTTCGATAACACTTATTTATCTTTCAAAGATGTTTTGTAAGAATAAATTTCATTAACTTGTGATTTTCCAATTAGGGTTATTTTCAAGTGTTGTTCTCTTGCATAGAGAGGTTGCTGTCTTCTCTAAATGTAGAAAAGCTGGTGCTTCCTGCAGCAGGGGATGCTGAGTCAATTTGGACTAAGAAATTGGGCTTCCGAAAGATGAGTGAAGATCAGGTAAGTCCATCCTTCTACATTTACTGGTTTACTAGGGAAAGTAGATGTTACCGATGTGCTGAGAAGTGAGAACCAGAACCAATAAATTCATGAATCGATTGAATAGGTTAAAATCAAAATGTCTTGCATGTGTTAGACTATAAATCACATAGATAATAAATAGCTTTGCTGGTCTTGAGATATTAGTGACCATAGGTTTGATTCCGTATTGCAAAACTGCAATGTGTTAGCTGTTAATTATTTGCAATGGCACAAGTTTTGTGAAGGAAGACCAACTTAACTAAAATATGACCTGTTTTTATGTCGGAGTCGGAGCATGCTAAGAAATCAAAATGGATTTTTTTTGAGAAGGTATAACATTTAATGTTACCAACGAACTCCTACAATAATTTTCAATGGAAACTTCTTATTTATTGATTTCTTAACGAGTAATTCATTAACAGCACATTTATTTTATTTACTGACACAATATAATAATAAGAGCATGGTTGTGGTCATGGTGACTTGATTTCTGAATTTGAAGAAATTGTTGCAGTCTTGCAGACATCAACAAGCATTTACAATTAAGTTTTTATTTTCTTGTGCAGTTATCCAAATATCTCAGAGAGGTGCAGCTAACCCTCTTCAATAAAACTTCAATGCTGGAGAAGACAGTGCAGCAGGCTGTAGAATGAGTTTTATCTGGCGTTGTAACTAATTTTTGGTTATTTATTCATTTTTTAGCATTTTCCTCACTGTAACATTGCTGCTATGTTCTTGCTCTTAGCCGTATTGCTCTTTTCTTATTGTTTTTTTCCCTCGTAGTATGGGTGGTTGTGGCTGGGTCTTGGGTGGCATCCAGCCATGTCTCTTTCTTTTTGTACAATGTAGGGTATAAAAGTAAGCATGAAAACTAGAGAACATGGCCTGAAAGGATAGAAGTAGAGGAGTTTGAAAGAGCCAGCATGCTGACCAATTTTTTTTTTTTATTAGCATGCATGTTCGATATAAAATCCTACTGTATTGATTTTCTTTTTCTCCAAAAAAAAGTGCATCCTTGCGGTGAATTTAAATTCATGAATGTTAGCTCTCCTTGCTCTTTGGAAATTACACACCACGATGAGTAGTAGCAAAATATTCATGAATGTACTCAATTAACTATTTTTTTAGGGTGAAGTGGCACTTTGGTCCCCGAAAGTGTAATCCAGTGTCACTTAAGTCCCTGAAAGTATGAAAATGTCACTTTAGTCCCTGAAAGTGCAATTTGTTTATCACTTTAGTCCTTTTGATAAAAAAAATTCTTTAAAATTAACGTTTATGCTTACATTACACGTTATCTAACTACATGAATAACATGTCACGTAAGTAAATAGCATATCACGTAAGCACGAACGTGAATTTTAAAGAAATTTTTTTTATCAAAAAGACTAAAGTGACAGACAAATTGTACTTTCAGGGACTAAAGTGACAGTTTCATATTTTCATGAACTTAAGTGACAGTAGATTACACTTTCAGGTACTAAAAAGGTAGTTTACCCTTTTTTTTATCAAGTCGCGCGTGCACTTAAAAAGGTGCTTTTTGTACTTTGCTTGACATGGAGGTATCGATGCTATACTGTACGATATATTCTCGTCTCACGGTGTTATCAAAGAATTGTCCAAGAAACTGGACAGGTGTCAATGCTTGATATGGCAAATTCTACGGTGAACTATCATTTTTTATATTATTTTATTAGTTGAATGTCAGTTTTATCCTCACTCATTACCGTTAGATATAAAATAAAATGTTGGAAGGTTCAGATTATCAAGTAGTAGCTAAATATTTGTTTGATTAAAAATTATATCGAAATTAAATTAATTATGAATAGACCATTTTAACCTTATATTAAAAAATAGTAATTGTGAATCTGTGATGTTTGTGTGAAAGAACCCATCCATTTCCTAAATGAAACCAAATCGAAAACTAAGTTTTATTCTTTTGTTGTCGTAGATTTTGTCGTGTATGGATTTCTGAGTAATCCGCAGAAATGCTCAAATGAGAAAGTTGTGTATATTTTTTTTTTCCAAAATGTCACGCTCCTTATAAATCGGTGGATTGGTCAACTACGTTTCGCGTGGCGACGGTGGATTTAGGAGCAAGCGACTGGAAAGACAGAGGGAGAATGTCGAGGACCCGCGGCAAAGTCCCTGCCAAGAATAGGAGAGTGGGCAGCGGAGGGAAAAGCATTGGGGGGTTAAGGTTTGTGGCGAGGGGCATGGATGGCGGCAGTGTTAAGGATTGGGGAAGGGTTTCAATGGTGGTTTTGAAGATCTTGTCGCTGTTCTTGCGTGGTAATGTGCCTCGAAACGAACTCTAAATTTGGAATCAACTCTGAATTTAGAATCTTGTGACGATTTTGGATCTAGAATTGGGGAAGGGCAAATTGAATCCACGGCTTAGGGTTTGGTGTTGATTTCGTTGGTATAAAGGTGTTGTTGGGGGAAGATAAGAGTGACAATTTTTTTTGAAACTGTTCAAAATTGATTGGGAATTAAATTGGATTTGATTAATTAATATTGATTAATGAAATTGTGCAACTGTTTCAAATCAATTAAGAAGTTAAGAATTAAATTTATTGGGGGGGGGGGGGGCGTTACTGGTCATTTTGTTATTTTAAAATCAAAATATAAAGAATCAGTTAATAATATTTTAAGTTACAGTGTCCAATTTTTATACTTCTTCACGTGAACCATTTGGGCAACGTCTTCATGCTAGAATTCGCCGGCTTGATATATCAACTTTTTCACCTTGTACTTTTTTTTTCTCTGCATTTTGTATTTTTTTTTCTTAAATACATTTTTAGTCCTTACAATTTAGTATTTTTTTACTTTTTATTTTTTTAATTTTTTTTAATCATTACAAATTATGTTTGTTTTATTTTTCGTCCTTAATTATCAAAATAAATAGTAGAAAAACAAAAATAAAAAGTATATAGATATATATGTATTTGATGAATAAAACTCATTTCTTCAAAATGATTGGTATAGGATGTGCTTCTGTGTTAAAAACAAATTTATGCAGGGGAATAAGAGAGCTGTCCGGGAAAAGCAAGTATAAATACTTGAGTGTTTCTCCTAGAAAGAAAGTCTCCATTTTGTCTCTTGTATGAGGAGGAACAATAGTTACATCGTCCTGAGAACAATATCCACCAGCATCAACCTTTTTGTGCTTTTCAAAAGCCTCAATGATTTGCCAAACCCCATTCACATTTGATTTTTTTTATTTTAAAAAAAAGGAAAAACAAAATTAAGCTTGTTTTCACTGTTTCTTACATATGGCCAGAAGAAATAAAAGTATATAAACTAATCTTATACACATTAGAGGGGGAAAAGCATACTTTGGATCTTCTGTGATACGGTACAAAACAAACAACGACCCCACTGTCTCAGGTCTCAAAAGATTGTGACGGTCAGCAGGCTTTATTATGATGTCATTAACAAATTCCGAGCTCTTATTTCCTCCGTCATGACCTTGTTCAGAAAATTCCTGGGTATGAAAAGCACACAAAGAGAGGCAAGATGTCATGTCTCTATTCTTGCTATGAAAAAATGCAGTAGAAAATCAAATGCTTCCTATAAGCACCATCATAGAACAGAAATGAGAGGACATTGGTAGATAATGAGATACATTAATGCATTTTTTTTTATCTTTTATGAATTGATGAAACCCAAAATGCCATAAAAAATCTACTGACCTCAGTATGTAAGGCTTTTAGTTGCACCAAGTGCAAGAGTACCAGGTAGGAAACACAAATGAAAGGGCAGCATAAAATTTTACATCAATGTTAGTGGGTACTGGGTACATCTCAACATTAACCAGACATCTATTAATTATGATCAAAGCACAACTGAATTTTCACAAGATAAAAAATCAGAGCAGAATAAATAAGAAAATAACAGAAAAGATTCTTCTCTGCTAAAATGAACTGGTATTTGATGTTTTATGATCAGTGTCCAATTCACAGCTGAAGGAAATGTATTAAACTCAAAAGCTTCAACATATGCTTGGGACAAAAAGTCATTATAATAATTCACATAAAAATTAAACCTGATACTTTATTGTTATTGTAAATGATCTGCATAGTAAATGATATAATTAATATATAAAATAACTTTTTTTTTCGAAAATTTAAGACTTATATCATTTCATAAAAATAAGTGAATCAATACAAGTAGGACTAAAATCAAAGATGTGTTGACAAGCAAAAGATGAAGATGCTCTAGCCAAACTGTGAACAACTTGATTGGTTTGCCTACTAACAAACTGAATACAACAGTTTTGAAAACTTGATAATCTAGTAGCACAGCTTCTCAAAATGTCACCAGCTTCAGTATTTTGAAATCTTTATAAATTGATACTGTCAGCAACTGGTTTGCAATCAGTCTCGAATATTATGTTGTCAAAATGCATATCTGAAGTCCAATTTAATGCAGTAACAAGAGCTATAGCCTCTGCCTCTTGTGATGATGGTAGCCCAAGAAACCAAGCTGTGTTTGCAGTAACAAAATACCCATTAATGCAGTAATAAAATAACTTAAGTAGGATCTTCAATAACTTTTTTCTTTTATAAAAATGATATCTAAGATTTCAGTCTACGAATAACTAAATTGCAAACCTATAATCAGTCTTATTATTTTTTGCATCTCAAATTTGACTTAAAAGTAACAGCCAAGCAAAAGGTTGTTCATATATAGGTATAACAGATAATTTTTCAATGACCAATATGAACTGATTAATAAGCAATCATGTTGGAAAAATATCCAAATTTCATATAAAGAAATAACCAAACATAACAGCAAAAGATGGAACATAATAAAGTAAAGGCTAAAATGTACTTTTGGTCCCCTGTAATTCTCAATCCGCAATTTTAGTCCCTCTATTTTAAAATTAAGATATTTAGTCCCCTAATTTTTCAAAATTAACAATTTTAGTTATCCTATTTTAAAATCAAGACCCCTTCCTGGTGGGAATTGAACCCAAGACCCCTTTCACAAAAATTAAACTATGAACCACTAGGCTACAAAGTTTCTTTAATTAATATTGTAAACAATATTTGTTATATATCATTAATGCACGAGTTATTAATTTTTTCTTATTTTATTCTCATTATAAAAATTAATTAAATTACGTAAATTAGTATGTAAATTATTTACATTAATTTGATTATGTAATTTACACAAATTACATAAATTGATATCAGTATGTAGTTTTGTTTATTTTTCTTACCGCACAAAAAAAATTGTAAAAAAAATAAATATTGAAATTTTATTAATTTGCATAATTTGAATAAAAATAATTCACATAAAAACAAATTTATGTAATTTGTATAAATTACCTAAAATGATTTATATAAATATTTTATATATTAATTTTTGTAATTATATTGATTTATATTTATATAATTAGACTATAAATAATTTATAAATTAAATAAATTAAATATTTTTATTTTATTTATACAAAGTTTTTAATAATATACACATTATAATTATACAAAATTATTTTGAGAAATTTACATATTTTAATGGGTAAAATATGTTTTTGGTCCCTCATTTTATCTAAATTTATGTTTTTAGTCCCTCATAATTTTTTTCTGTGTTTTTAGTCCCTCAAAAATTATTTTCTTTTATTTTTAGTCATTGACATTAATTTTAACTATTATGTGACTAACATAATTTGTGCTTGAAAATTTTTTGTTTCAGTTTCTAGCGGTTTTTAACTACTGCAAATTTTCTGGCAAATTAAAACTATCAGAAAGGTTAAAAAATAATAAAAAAAAATCAAAACCTCGAACACCATATTGTCTGAAATCACAACAAATGTTACAAAAGTAAACATTTCTGATTGCTAAAAAATTTGTAGCGGTTAAAAGTCACTAGAAACTTAATTAGGAATTTTTCACACACACAGTTTATGTCTGTCATGTCATCACTTAACAGTTAAAATTAACACCAGGGACTAAAAACATAACAAAATAATTTATGAGGGACTAAAAATAGAACAGAATAATTTAGGAGGGACTAAAAACAGTAAAAAAATTTATGAGGGACTAAAAATAGAAATCATGATAAAATGAGGGACCAAAAACATATTTTACCCTATTTTAATTACACAAATTTATTTAACGTATTAATATATATTTTAATTAGAAAATTTAATTAATATATATATATATATATTATTTTTATTCTAAAATTGTATAATTAAAATAATTTACATATTAATTAAATTTTTATGATTAATATATATATATATATATATTGATACGTAAAACAAAATTGTATAATTAAAATACATAAATTACTCAAAATAATTTTTTATAATGATAATATGTTAATTATTAAAAAAATTGTATAAATAACATAAAAATATTTGATTTATTTCATGTAAAATTGTTTTTATTCTAATTATATAAATCAATATAATTACATAAATTAATATGTAAAATATTTATATAAATCATTTTACGTAAATTATTTTTATTCAAATTATACAAATTAATAAGTTTTTTATACTTTACATATTAATATAAATTTATGTAAATTACATATAATAATTTATGTAAATAATTTACATACTAATTTACGTAATTTTAATAATTAGAATAAAATAAGAAAAATAAAAAAAGTCTTCTAATTATGATATATGACAAGTATTGTTTACAATTTTGATTAAAGAAATTATGTAGCCTAGTGGTTCATTGTGTGGGTTTTGTGTTAAAGGTCTTTGGTTCAATCCCCACCAGGACACTTTATTTTTAATACTATTTAATCTCTTGCCACATAAGCGCCAAGTCAGTCCTACATAGGTGCCATCGATGTCAACTTTTGGAATGACCAAAATTGCTAATTTTCAAAAATTGGGAGACTAAATGTCTTGATTTTAAAATAGGAGGACTAAAATGGTGGATTGAATATTATAGGAGGACAAAAGTACATTTTAGCTTAAAGTAAACTTCCAACATTTAGTGTCAATACCTCGCTTAAAGAAGCAAGTAGTCAAAATATCACTAATCTAAAGAAGTAAACTACCTAACGAAGCATAAAAAAAATTAAAAGGTAAACCACCTAAACAGAGTTAAATGTCTAAAGTTCTGAAACTCTAATTTTTCTTGAACCCCAAAAGGTCAATCTAGTTAATAAGCAACAAGACGCTTTCTCTTCTGCGACAAATTTTGCCAGTTTATGGCAGCTTGTCTAACGATTTCATCTTTGTTTGTGTTGCAAGAATTTAGAACCACATCCAATGCAGGCTCCATCCTTGTTGTATTGTCAACCTACAATGTTTAGAATGAAAATATGTCATGGTATAGTACACTGTATTTTAATATCAACAAATATGTAAATATTCATTACATGAATTTTGTAGTCAATTGACCACTTGCATTCGAGCATCCATTTAGCCACCCATATACCGCAATCATTCCTAGCACCAACGAATTATTTGATGATGAATACTTTAAACAGTAACAAATATATATAAATTTTTTGAAAGGTTTTTGGGATTTTGGAAATTCTTACGATCCAACTTCTTGTTCACCTATGTCTTGTGGCACCTCCAAAGTGTAAGTAGAAAATTTTGGCTTACTTTTAAAATCACCATCATATAAGGAGGATTCCCAAAACATTTCTTCCAAAAATATTGCCTGCAAAATTAAATTAGCAACATAATATAAATAAAATTATAACAGAATTAGTAAGAGACATTTGTAGGACACTTACCAATTTCTTAACAAAAAATTCCCTAATCTCATTTTTTGTTGGATCAGGTTTTGAGTCCAATAGTGTCAATTTCTTCTGATTGATATCAACAACTAGAAGATACCAATGCTGTGCCATGTCATTGATTGGAATAAAAATCTGAAATAAAAAATTATAAAGAAAGAGAAATTTAGTCTTAGTATAAATGTTTATTTTACATTTCAGGTATTTGGACATATATATTAGAAATGCAAAATAAACCTTAGCCAAGTAATCGTCAAACTTTGTCATGTAGTATTTTTGGAAGAATCCAAGCACGTTTTTTGGAGGTGTTCCCCATCCTAAACCGAATTGCTGTTAATGTAATTAACAATTAGAAATAGTTAAATATTTAATTAAAATTGTTGTAATGTAGGAAAAAGTATTTTTTTTATAATAAGTTAATTTAATAAATGAATCCATACTGCAAATGTTGTAGGCAAATACCAAACTGCACCATATGATCCACACATAGATCTTTCTTTGGTTGTCAGCATACATACAACTAAGTTGATCACCTAAAATAAAAAAGAATGAAAATGAAGTTAAATGTATATTTTGTGTATTTTTTTTAATGTCACGGTTATATTTTAAATCTTTCTTCATGTGTATAAGTGTCAATACCTCTTGATCAACTAACCCCTTTGGCATTAACGTCCTAATAGTGTCTCTTGTAGCAAATATTGAAAAATTGGTACTAACAATTCGCTCCTCCCTGTAAATTGTTTTATGTAAATGTTTTTCTTAACTGCAAAATAAATTATATATATAACAATAGTTTAACCACAAGTTGTGATCAAACTTTAGCAAAAACAAAAATACAGAGGTGCTTTTTGCAGTACATCATAAGGAAATTTAAAATAAGAATCTGCTCAAAGCACTTGCGCAACCCAACTACCTGAACTCATCCATCATATTTATAAAGCATACATCTAAACTCCCTTCCCCAGCCAAATTAAATGTAAAAAAGTTAACAAAATAATTATATCAGCCGCTAAAAAACTTCCTGGGTCAAAATTGCTAAACACCAACTTCATTAAATTAAATCATGTAGTAAGCTTTCAACTTTTCAAGCATTGTTTTATGTAAATGTATGTTTAAAAGTATAACAGATATTATATGTTGCATATAATGTAATTTATGTACCCATCAATTTCATTGTCCTTATTAGCTCCAAAGATGTATGCAGCCACCAGTGATTGAATTTCATCAAGTATCATGCCTAGAGGAGGATTGAATGACATCGGGATCCACTAAAATTTTTAAAAAAATGATAAGGAAAAATACATTTTGTTTAATGAAGTAATGAATGAAATAACGAATGTATACGGGATTACCTTAGGTATTTCAATTGAAGTTGTCATACCATCAAACTTGTTATTATTGAGAGGCTCCATGGTTACAAAGAAGCTGCTATTTTTTCCGACTATGGTTTGCGAGAACAAGTTATTTTTCATTTTTTCAGCCTTAAGAGTTAACTTTTTTTCAGCTTTTGTTGAGGTTTTGGTTTGTTTAAACCTGGACGACCTCTTAGTTGTAGGGGATAATTTAGCCAAAATTTCATCTGCCTTCGTAGAATAAGCATCATGGGAACCATTGAGAGTTACATTGATGTTATGCATACCATTTTGTGAAAACACTGGAATGGTTGGGTCTTCATTGGACTTTGACTTGTAACAATTGTTGCCAAATTGCTCAAATCTTTCCTAATCATATCCACTGACGACTGTAAGAGTGAGACTTTTTTTTCTAATCATATCAACGCCGCTATTCCAAAAATCAACAAATAAAATAATTTGATTAATTGAAAATGAAACAAATACAATATATTAAATTACTAGTTAAACTAATAAAATATATTTTTGTTATGCAAATCATTAAAAAAAATGGTAAACCTTGATGATAATATCTCGATTACGGATTCCTTTTTCTTCTCCTGGCCTTGTGTCACGTTCATGTCAATGAATGGTTCCTTTTGCTTTCCGTGGCTTTGTGTCGATATCTCGATTAATGGTTCCTTTTGCTTCCCCTGTCCTCGTGTGGACTTGCGGCTGGGTAAGGTTGGAGTCTTTTTCTTCATTTTTTGTTTCTTGTACGAATATCTGGTACAATGATTTACAACTAAATTGAATTGATAGGTGTGGCTTTTAAATAGGCTTAGAGCACAACTTCCACAAACAAACGTGGGCAAAATATCAACGCAAATCTCAACCAGACTAACTAACCTATACCAAAGCCAATATAACGTGGGAGAGTGTTGGCAGTTACACAGGTTCATGTTGAGGGAGAAAATAACAATTAGTTTTGCTGAAGGTGTGGTGGTGCGGTTTATGGAAGCAAAACTGTCGAATGCAAATGAAAGGATATAATGTGAGCAAAACACGTGAAGGCCCAGTTAAGAGAAAGTGTGCTCAGTTAAGAGAAAGTGTGCTGTTACTTGATTATAGTTGAAGGCCAAAATATTCATGTAAAATGTGAACACCACGTGTAGTGTAGTTGAAGGCTAAAATTGACTCTTTGTAATATGCTATATATTTTAAGTGGGAGAGCATGTAATTAATAAAGGGTTGGGAGAGTGTTGGCAGTTACTCACATTCATATGTATCTAACTTTTCTTTATCATGTGTGTTTCCATTTTTAAATAAGAGCATCGTAAAACATTATTCAATGGAGACTATTTTTTCTCTTTTATTTTAATTTTTTTATTTTACAATACATAGATATAAAATAAATAAAAAATCACATGAATATTATAATAACAAATAAAACCAATACATCCATTTTTTTTTTAAAAAATTAAAAGATAATTCATAATTTCATAGATTAAACAATAATTAATCATATTAAGGTAATATATCATTTTAAATAACTTTGTAGTGCACACAATAAAATAGCTTATAATATATACTAAAATTTAAAGTTTACATTTTTTTACATGATGAAGTTCACGTAAATTTTAAAATGTCAAATTTTATTTATTTATTTTAAATGTCGATTTTTATTAGACAAAGTATCAAGATTTCAATAAAAATGGATACGCACATAACAAAGGTTTTGATTTAGAAATAAGAGGAAGGAGAGACAACTACGTAAAAATACAGGAGAAAAAATTATGGGTTTTATTTATTTTAGTTATGTATGGTTTAGTAGAATATAATTAGTCGTGTTAGGTTCAGAGTAAAGAAAAAGTGAGGGAAGAGTAAGTTTTATAAATTTTAATTAAAAATAAGATAGAAAAAAAGATAAAATTAATTTTTATAAAAAAAATTATTTTTTTTCTTTTTCTTTTAATTTAATTTTTCTTGAATCAGAAAAAAAACATTATTATTCATGTTTTTTCTTTTTATCACCCCAAGAAATCATTCGTGTTTATTGGGAAGCTAAATAAATAAATAATTTTTAAACATACAAAGTGTTGTACTATTAAAAGTTTAATTAAATGTTTTAAGTTATAAAAAAATAAAATATTTAATTTAAATATACTTGTCATCCAATCAACAAATACTCACATGTGTATAATGTAATTGTTACCTTTTATAATAAACTACTGTGTGGTGATCCGTACGATGCACGAGCCTGAATTTTGTTTTAAAATTTTGATAATTTATGTTTATTATTATTATTTAAGAGTTATAAAACATAAGATTAATGATTACAAATTAATAAATAATTTAGTTTGAGTTTCGGAAAACTTCTTAATACATTACATTTGACAATAAAAAATACTTAAAAAAATAAGAAGTCCTAATTTTTTGCGTTTAAATAAAAAATATAAGTCCTGAAGATGTTTATCATTCAATGATTTGAAATAATTACATGACATTTAGTTAGCAAGTCAACTATTACAAATTGAAACTAATCAGAACTTCAAAATAAGTTTTATTAATTAAATTAGTGAAGTCCCAAAAAGTTGTTAGCACTAAATATATTTTTAATTTTTTGAATTCTATGTGTTATATGTAGTTATAGACAACTACTAATAAGTATTTCTCTTTAGATAGAAATGTCAATGAAGATGTATGAATTAAGATATAGTCTATGTGTATGTACAAATTTTTTTGTAATAGATTCTATATGTTTATATTATAATTTCCAAACTTCCACCATTAAAGACATATCATAAGAGTTTACATGGCATAAAAACTATATACGAGAGATTCTCTTACTATACACCATTCCATCTTATTCAATGACTGATGTTCTAAAAAAAAAATTTGTTTTAAAGAATTTTAATCCAAATTAAAACCAGAAACCAAATAGAAATCATTTTTCTAAAGTTTCTGTGCTTCAAAACGTTATGATCGGTGTAAAAAATGATAATATATTGTTCGGGTTTTCATTTGGGTTGTGGACGAATTCTAGCGTGCCCAAGTGTAACATATCACACACAGTGCCAAAGTTTTTTAAGACCCTTGGATGTAACTATAAAATAATTAACGGTAGAGATCACGAGGGTGTAACATATAGATAATGTACTGAATAATTGATTTTTTATGAGTATCTACTTTCTCTCTCAATGTAGTCCGACTCGATTTCTTTTTCGAATAAGAAATAACGCTGCTATGCGAATGTCAACCTTTTAGTCAGCACGGTTCGTCCTCCACAAGTTGAGTCCAGAATCACCCGGTTCATTCTATTATGTTGTCTATTTGAGGCATACCACCTTCCCATTTCACCATGGATATTGTTTTGAAGATACTCTAACTCATACCAAAGTCAAATTACTCTAACCAAAACAGAGATGATGATACTCTGACTAATGCAGAGATGAAGATACTTTAGGCATGATTGAGTTGAATATACTTTGCCTAAGGTTGAGGTGAAGATACTCTACCCAATGCAGAGGTGGAGACACATTAGTGGAGGCCGAATTAAAGATACTTTAGGTGAGGCAAAGGTAAATTTACTCTAGCCAAGGTAGAGGTGAAGTTACTTCGACTTAAGTTGAGGTCAAATTACTTTAATTATGACAAAATAATTTCTTTCTTTATTTTCCCCCCACATTATTTGGACCTAAACAAATGCGTATCTAAAGATTCATGAACTAACCATGATTAGGGTTAACTGATTAGACACTTGGGTATCTGAGACAGTAGAGCTAATTATGGCCGGGATTAATTAACTAGATAATTAGACTTATGATGTACCAAGAGATTTACAACAACTTACACATACTATAAATATTTCTAAATTAGGTAACCTTATGTAAATGAGTTATACCCCCTTGCTTATGACATAACCTTATAACAAAACTATCAAATTATGTTGTATTTCTTAATTCATATGGATAGATTAAAGAAATACAATATGATATTTCATCCTAACCAATAATATAAACATAATAAAATATTTGTGAGCATATTTTATTGAATTACATAGGATTAATTACAATTAATATTTAATTTGTAAAATATTTAATTTAATGTTGCATGCTCAAATAAATGTTAAATATTAAACATATGATTAAACAAAATAAATAAATAATTTAAATACATTAAAATTAACCAAATAATTGATAATTAAATGCAATTAAACATATTTCATATGATATATAGAAAGATAAATCAATTATAAAGATGAAGTTGGTGATGGATTAGTCGTAGTTTTAAGTCAAGGTAATTGCGGCACTTTGGGTTGGGTTCGAATCCTAGCAATTAGATTTTGCCTTAATTTCTTTTGTCCTTTTTCTTTAACCAAAATAAGGTTTAAAAGTAAAAACAAAAAAAAAAGACGAAACGAGTGGGATCGAACCCACTCTTGCGCGATGCAAAAACCAAAACTTGCCACTACACTAACTTCACAAGTAAATTTTGACTTGCGTCGTATTATATATATCTCGAACAGAAAAGTGTTTTATTAGCTGAGTTGTATATGTTTTATATATCGACGTAAATGTTAGACATTTACTATTGACATTTGCCAACATCAAATAAAAATGATTTTTTATATATTGACTACATTGACAGTCTTTTAAGCAAAGTATAATATTTTATTTTAATTGAATTCTTATTTCTTTTTTCTTCCCTTGGACTTGAATATATCGCAGGAAAAAAAAATGCTATGATACAATGTGCAGTTACTGGGCTCAAGATCGGAGACAAAACAAATAATAATTTGAATTTTAAAAATCTACTAATTTCAGTAATTTGTTAATTAAAATTGTTCTTTTCTTTAAAATTTTAAAAACTAACCAATTTGTTAATTAAAACTGCCCATTTTTAAGTAATTCTTTCAATTAAATCTACCTTTTGTATGATTAGAATAAAAATGTTCAAATAATTCTTTTACATGTGAAAATAATATACTCCATTTTAAAGTATATGTCTATGCAAATTGCCACAATAAAAATACAAATACGTACGACAAAATTAGACAACATTTGATCTTGAAGAATAATGTTTTAATAAAAATGATATAGCTAATAGAAATGTGGATACACAGGCGCGGTAGCACTTGTGTTTCCGCTAGTGTTAATAATAACATTGCATGAATATTGTTTAACATAATTTTCTATGTATAATAATCATAAATTCATTAAAAAAATTTAAAAATAACAAATAAATTGTTCATAAATTATTTAATAAATAATGACTTGTAAATATTTAATTTTAATATATGTAGAATATTTAATTTATTGTTGCATGTCCAAATAAATGTTAAACCCCTCGAAACCAGCCCACAGTGCATATATATCCCCAATGTGTGTAATGACAATAAAAATGGGATTCTTCATTTTTAACGTGTTGTTTTTTAAATATAAAACTTAAAAAAAAAAACTGATAAACTCAATAACAAAGTGCAGATAAAAAACTATAATTCATTTGCATGCATAGGAGAAAAAATGCTCTTTATCATTTCAATATTATCCAAGAAAACCACATCACCGTGGCTGTTTCCATATCTATGCACTATGCAACATCGTAACTAACTTTCATATACCAGCTAATAACAAAGTAAAAAATGCATATTTCTAATCTGATCGGGCATTCTGTTAATATATGTGAGTAAAGACAAAGTCCAATACTCCATAGCCTCTTCATTTCACATGATGCCCCTCGGCTGTTTGCGAAAATGACATAATAAGGCTTAACCCAATTCCACGCAGTCTTCCTTCCTTCTGCTTTGTCCATAGATTACACATTCTGGGAACCATTTAAATGAGAACCAGTATGAGTTTCATTGTTCTGCAACAAACAAGATACATCTTACTTGCATTAACATTGCAATTGAATGCTGGAAAATTACAAATTATTGCGTTCAAGTTAAAAGATTTTTGTTTCCTTTTCAAAAGATTTTTGTTTCCTTTTCCTGAATCAAGCATTAAGCTAGTGTGTTCCCTCTGATTCAGGAACAACAACTCCATTATAAAAAAAAAAACTTCAAGAGGCTGTATCCAGGGGCAACACAACAATTCATTATTAGAAAAAACCTTGAAAACTACATTGAACTATTTATGCCAAACGTTGTACAAAATGCATTTCGCATTACATGTAATGCAATGCGAGGTCTGCAATTATAATGAATTGATCCTTGGCTTTGCTAATGTGCCATGTGCAAGGGGCATTCACATAATAAAATTTTGTACTCTATACGTATGGTATGGGCTTATTATAAAAAAAATTCTGAGAATGACGAAAAATGTTGACAAGGCATTAAATTAAACCAAAAATGCAGCTTAAAAGACAAAAGCAAAAAAATGAAAAAAAAAACTACAACTACCTTTAAGGTTCCTTTGTAGTGAGAGCACTTAAACATGCGTTGTACCAAACCTACCACCACCTGTTCCAAATGCCCAAACAAATACAATGTAGATTCTTAGACATGTACAATAACCTCAACTGCCATGAATTTAAAACAACCCAGTTGACATAGTGAAAGATAAATATCTTACTATTAAACGGTTTCATTTCTTTCTAATATTGCTTTGGCCTTGCTTCTCCCTGGTAAGCCTAATTTCTGCCATGTCTTTTGCAAGAGACTGAAGAGAGACTCTGGCTAAGTGAAAGTGTGAAACGCACCGTTGCATTATTTTTTTTCTTATTTTTTTTAATATTAAAAGTTCAAAACACTTCTGAACCAAACTGTTCTCTAACGGTTCAAAACTGAACCTACAAAATAGTTCAGTGATAGTTTTCACAAGTTTTATACAATTAAGTTTCAGTTCAACATAGTTATTTGAACACCCCTGCCGCTGACACCAATGAAACAATCACTATCTTCTGACACAGTACTGCATACCCACATCTTATGTAGGGATCTAAATATTTTAAAAAAAACCCAAAGTTGCCAACATACATCTAATATAATAATTAACATATACACAATACTAGAGCATTAAAAATATTTTCAAAAAACGTAATTGCTAGTGGATTTAGGATCACTTAATGTCAATTAACAATAACACTACTAACAAATGAAATTAACATACAATGTCAATAATATCCGGTAAATCTTCTCAGAACAATTATATTCAAAAGCATAGGCAGAAAAATTCACAACTAGCTAAGCAGTGACGATCGGAATAATGACAATAGACTTCTATCAATGATGTTCAGTAGACTTCCCACCTACAGTTTAGATAATATGTTAAATAATACATCTTGTAAATATTGTTGCCACGAAATATATACATAAAACAAGTTCATAATTAAATGTCCACCTTTCATGACTTGTTGAAGTAAATCATAACACTGCCCAACCCCATTCATGTTCTGCAATGCATAATAAATTAAAAAAAAATTCAAAAAATATAGATGACATGACAAACATTTAGAATAACCGTAGCAATATTAATAATAGAAACTAAACCAACTTACATAATTCATAGGCATTATATTTGGGTCTGGTGCAGGTGGGATTGGGCAAAATTGTGGGACTGTGTGAAATTGAGGATAAAATGGAACTAGTCCATATGCATGATGCAAAGGCATTCCTTGAGTGTATGCAGTAAAAGGGAATGTGTAGTTTTGTTGAGTCGGTATCACATTTGCCATAGGCCTAATCTGTTGAGCTTCAGCACTAAAAGGAACAATGGGTCTAATTTTAGTAATCGACTTCTGAGTAGACCAATTCGGGTTGACGTCTTTGCCTTCGTTGGATCCACTATCTGTAACTTTAAATTTCTGAAAAATATTTAAAAAAAATTTATTCATTGCAAATCAAAACAAAGTAAAGACAAACATAAGTCACATAAAAAATAAGTTTAACATTAACTTACAGACTTATCCTTTGACAACTTTTGTCCACCTGACTTCTCTTTCTCATCCTTCATTCTATCACAACCACTAAATTTTCTTCTACGTTTCTGCAAGAAAAGAAAAAGTAAATATCTAGACGACACAACCAACTCAAATGGAACCTTTATACAAAATAAATAATATTTTCTCACAACATTATCAATATTTCCTTGACTTTGCTGCATAGGAGCCTTATCCTGGTTGTCACTTACATCAATAGATAATGATTCTTCAGCCTGCTAAACAGATTTACTAAACGGTTAGTCAATACTTCCAACCAGTTGTTAAATAAAACTAAACAAAGTAAAGACACAAACATAAGTCACATAAAAAATAAGATTAACATTTAACTTACAGACTTATCTTTTGACAACTTTTGTCCACCTGACTTCTCTTTCTCATCCTTCATTCTATCACGACCACTAGCTTTTCTTCTACGTTTCTGCAAAAAAAAAAAAGTACATTTAACAATATACAAGGCAACACAACTAACTCAAATGGAACCTTTATACAATATAAATAATATTTTGTCATTACATTATCAGTATTTCCTCGACTCTGATGTGTAGGAGCGTCGTCCTGGTTGTCACTTACATCAATAGATAATGATTCTTCAGCCTGCAAAACAGATTTAGTAAATGGTTAATCATTAAAAACAACCAGCTGTAAATTAAAAAAAAACTAAAAGTAATTAACTGAGTATCATAGAATTACACTGACTTGAACTGAATATCTATCATTAGACTCCACGCCATATGAATCATCACTAACATCAATTTCATCATCCATACAAAACAACACAGGACAAGTGATTACATTGTGACCACTTTTTTTACAATTAGAGCATTTTCTATTTTTCCTGACATTTTTCCTTCGTGGAGCACCTTTAGAGTTGACCACATTCGGATCAAACACATCATTTATAGCACCATTATCTCTACTATTCATGAACCCTTGTTGTAGTGCATTAGTCAACTTCAGATTTTCATTTCTGATAAAATTAAAGCTGTCGCGCTTTTTGCCAGCAATTTCACAAAGTCTATTACAACAAGCAGCTAATACCCCAACACGGGTTGTAGTCATCAGGTCATTATCCATATTTTCTTATTGATAGCATGAAATGAATTCACTCTTAGCATCCTTCAACCACCGATTGCAAATCAAACTCGGAGGAAATGAATTCACATGATCAAGATGCATGGCACATATTATGTAGCAGCAAGGAATGCTAATAGATTCATACATCATACACTCACATTGAAACTTCTCTTCATGTTTATCAAATACAACTTGAAGTTGACTACGACGATGACGATATTTCTCAACCTTATACATCACTTTCTCCACACTATCAATCCTTTCTATCACATTCAAACCACCAGCATTAACAATTTGAGATTTCACTTTATTAAAAATACCTCTGGTATAAATTTTTGAAGCATGTTCCTCAACCATAGGAAGAGAAGAATTTATCAAAGGATTAGTATAAAGAGAATTAAAATCAGAAATCAACTTCATGTACCTATAGTCTCTCAAAGAGTGCTCAAAATTATACAGCAACTCCACAATTGTATTTTTCCTCCCAATATATGTCTTTATCATTGAATTGACGCCTTCACATACAGAAGTAGTCCATAAGCCAGCAAAAAATTTATCACGTAAGTAAGTAGTGGCCCACATTAACTTCTTTTGGTAAAGTTGTGAAACCCAACTATTCCCTTCAAGCTGGTTTTTCTCAACCATTTCTTTCCAGAAATTCTCAAATCTATTTGGTGTAATATTAGCAAACATTGCTCTTTTGAAATCATCTAAAAATTGTGGATCCTTCACATGTTCACAAGCATTCTTCAACAAGTGCCATGCACAAAGTCTATGGGTTGCATCTGGAAAAACTTCCCTGATTGCTTCCCTCATTGCACAATCGCCATCTGTCACTACTGATTTAGGATGCTTATTGCACATTGCATCCAAAAAGGTTTGTAACACCCACTTATATGAATCAATAGTTTCATCTGAAACAAGAGCACACCCAAAAATCACAGTTTCTGAATGGTGATTTTTACCTGAGAATATAACCATCGGCTTGTTGTACTTGTTCTTCTTGTAGGTGCTATCAAATGCAACCACGTCTCCAAAACATTGGAAATCGATTCTACTAGTACCATCAGCCCAAAATAAATGTCTCAGTTTACCATCTTCCGAGACCACATATCTTGAAAAAAACATTGGATCATTGTCTGCCTTGCCGTGTAGGTAACTCAATGCAGCCAATACATCGCCATCTTTTATTTTAGACCTCCTTTGCCGCTCAATATAATTGAAGAGATCTTTCTTGTTGAACCCAACACCTACATGTCCACCTTTTTGGTCCATCATGAAACCCATTATTTGACAAGTCCTAACACCCTGTGCATGCAAGGAATCTATCTGAGCTTTGTCGGCATCAGTCAACCCTCGGTACAAATTAATTAATGGCACATAATTTGGCTCGCACAATACATGGTTATGAGTCTCCCAAAATGACACAACTTTCCACCGAGATGTTTCCTTATGAAACTTTACACGCAACCTTGCTTTGCAATTAGTACGTGACAAAGGTCTATGATCCCTTTTCCTGTCATCCCTCATGAAATGCTTTATGTGCCTCAATCCCGCTTTGTTGCATACCAATTGACGCGTTTTAATTTCACCATTTGGCCAATAACGAAGCTCATCTTTCCTAATTGCAAAACCATTAAACTTAGCATAGGTATAATAGAATTTATAGACATCGTCTTCACTTGCATCTTGCAAAATCCTTTAGCATGATGTCTTCTTTTGTCAAATCAATATAAGTCTTGAATTTAGGATATATCAAATCTGCATCTTCATCTTCATTTTCTACTCCACTCTCAACATCTTGACTCGTTTCACTTTCACTACCATCAAAACTTTCTATGTTGCTAAAACTAACATCATCGTCATCATCCAAATTCACAAATGAATCCTCCTCCTTAGAAGCATCATCCAAATTTACAAATGAATCCTCCTCCTCATTGGCATCATCCAACTTCACAAACGAATCCTCGTTAGAGTTATCCATCTGAAATTCAAACAATAAATTGAGATTATTGAAGCTTTGTGGGCCTTTTCATAACATTAATGGTCTTGAAAGGAGTATATTTAATGGATTCATATCTTTATAAGAAAGTATTTCAATTTTATGAACATCTATTTGTTTTCAAACACACATATAACAATAATTCATTGCTCACAATCAAAACCATTCCAAGTAAAGCTTTTAAAAAACGCAACGAAAGATAGCATCCAAAACACAATGAAAAAAAACAAGTAAAATGGACGAAATATCATAAAGGCAACACTCATTCATAAAGAACTTTGGAAAAAGAGGGTTCAATGCATACATAATGGAAATCATAAAAACCAAAAACTTAAATACATAACAACATTGTTATAAATTAAATCAAAGGTTTACCGTTAAAATTAGAGTCCTTTTTTAACAAATTAGACAAAACAACAACAACATCAGTTACTTGATCAAATGAAATCCGAGAACACACCTACATACCAATAAACTGAAAACACTACCTCCTGCTGGTTGTTTTGAAATTGATTTTACAGAAAGAGCAGTGGCTTTTCAAGAGGTGTATCAATACACTACTTTTGTACAAGTGCTACACGGCCACTTAATATTTCACTACTACTACTTCCCTCTAAAAAAAATCCTACTAAACCTCTCTATATTCACGTCAACAATAACCATTCAACAACTAATCATTCTACTATTCCTCTAAAACACTAACAGATGAGCATATAAGCACATCAAGGAGCGAGGAAGAAAGCATTCATCTAGCAGATACTAAAACACCGGAAGAGATAATATCAGCCTCTGAATATGAGATTACTTTGACTGTACACTGAGTGGCATATGACAGACCGGAGGAATACGATATGAAAAGTTAATAGCAACAAATAGCATCAAATGGCAATGAAAGGGTTTTACCTGATAAAACAGAGAGACCTCAATCTTACAAAATCCGCTCAGAAACACCGTCCAAAAAAGCCACAAAGAGGATGGCTAAGTGTATAACACAACCGCTACAGCATGCGCTCCTCTTCCGGCATTCAGCAAAGCAAATAGCGAACAAGGAAAATCAAAAACCCCACTAAGAAGACAACTATTGTAATTTAGGAATTCTAAATCAGAGAGATAAGGCCACACCAGGAAGACAACACAAGCTTTTAGGGTTTCAAAAATACAAAATCAAAGAGAGGACAGTTTTATTTTATTTTTTTGACGAGAAAGAGACGACAGTTTTAAATCACAAAAATAATTACTTATTGCGCGGGTCTAACTAATAGAATTAAAAAATTGCAAATAGACCCTCTGGGTCTAACTTGTAAATATTGAAAAATTAATTGGTCAAACATGAGGTGGCATGAACAGTACACATGTCACAATGATATTGGTCATTCTCCAACATATTCCAGAACATGTTATCAGTAACACGTACACAAGGAAACACCATTATTCTATCCCAACACATTAATTAATAAAAGCAAAATAATTGCAATCCTTTGTTTACAACAATTTATTACTCTAAATGTTATAATCCCTTTCTCCGACCACCACTCGCCACACAAGAATCGCCCTCCACCGCCGCCGCCTTCGTGCCCGCACCGGCGACTGCATCCGCTCCATCCTTCGCACAATGTAGTGCGTCATCGTCGTGCCGCGAGTGTAGTGCTTTTAGGTTGCCTTGCCTTGCCGTTGCACTCGCACTGTTCCGAGATGGAGAGCAACGAGATTTTAGAGGAAAATAATAATGGGGTAATACACCTTTGTTTGTTCCGACAGAGAACTGGTTGGGGTTGGCGTCGGTGAAAGGGAGGAGTGTTTTTTCTTTTTCTTTTTTAGATATTCTAGTATATACATCCCCATGATAGTTTTTATGTATCCACTTATCTAACGCACCATATTTGTTTCACATGATGAGAGATTTGATGAGCTTTCCCATCCAAGAATCCGTCTACTTCCTTGGCGTGTTGAATTTGTCCTTGTGTTTAACTGTTGTCAAAAGAAAAGGATTCTCTACTATTCCTGGGTGGAAGAATCTGCGCAGCCACCAAAACATTACTACACAGAGTTCAGTTCACTTACCTTCCCCGCTTCTTCTGATCAAACCGCCAAAACCCTAAAACATTTGAGAAAAAAAAAAATGTATTCGTGTATTCCTCAGCACCTTTTTCTGCACTTTCACTTCGCATTTTCCCCAAACCCAAAGGTCACTCTAAACTCTCGTTCTTCTGATCATCAATGCATATTCGGTCGCTGATCCTCAATGTATGTTCGGTTACCAAAAATCACTGAGAAAACACATTTTTATATTAACCTCTTCTGCAGGCGTTTAGTTCTTCCCCACGCAATTTGAGGATCCGCGCTGTTTCAACCACGGAGAATCACATACCGGCTGCTCCAATTTTCCTCCCCGAAGGACCATGGAACCAGGTCACTCACTTTCTAACCGCCAGAAATTTTCTCTTAAAACGCCACATTGTTATGATATCTCACTGATATTGTTAGTATCTGAGAGTGTTTCATTTTGAGCGTTTAGATTCCTGGCGGAGTTACTGCCGCGGAGGGATTCAAAGCTGCGGGAATGTACGGAGGGTTGCGTGCCAAAGGAGAAAAGCCTGATCTCGCACTTGTCACGTGCGATGTTGATGCAGTATCTGCAGGTTCGTAACGTTTTGCTGATTCTGACAGGTGCTGATTTTGTGTTTGGCGTATGCTTCGCGTGATTGAGTTGAATTTCTTTCAGGATCGTTTACGACAAATGTGGTTGCGGCTGCACCTGTGTTATACTGCAAAAGGACGTTAGATATTTCCAACACTGTAAGACACTTTTGTGTTCTTTCCTAGTTTGTGCTACGTAGTTTCCTTTATAAGCAGTTTCATTGTCCATGGTTCTGTATGTATAAATTTCTCTATAAACACTTAGAGGAGAAAATAAGTAGTTAAAATAAATTGAGTTTTTTCTATAAGTTAAAATCAACTTATGCATCCGCAATTATAAAAGAAAACAAGAAGTTAAAATAAATTGAATTTCTTCGATAAGCTAAAATCAACTAATACATCTCAGATTTTGATGAAGTTAGATGAGAGAGCTTGTATAAATATTAAGTGCATATAAATGTATAGTGATTTCTTTTATTCTCTCTTTCTGTTTGTTTGAAAGGGTTTTTGTGTCAGGGAATGGGTGTTTGCTCATCCTTCGGCTATGATTCTGATGGCATAACATTTTTGCACTGTTACACTTTTGAAAGTCAATAGTTCTTGCTTGATTGCTCGCTAATTAATCAGTTTTGCAACTTTTCAGGCACGTGCTGTGTTAACTAATGCAGGTCAAGCAAATGCAGCCACGGTAGGCCACTGAAACTTTTTTGTTTTGTGTGGCTGTGGGTAGTATTCAATGAATAGTCTACTGAAGTTTAGTTTCACTCTAGTTACTTCAGGAATTGATGAATGTTTTTCCATGAACTTAGTTCGTTCAACCTTTTTTTTTTTTCAATTTTTTGAGTGAAATTAAAAAAAAAAAAATGTGTTTGAGGTTGAGGCCTTTCATGTCTCCAGGGCAAAGAAGGTTACCAGGATATGATAGAATGTGTGGAAAGCCTTGCTAAGGTATGCATCCTTTCATTGTGTTAAACTAATTTTGCTTATAGTGCTCCATGTAGAAAGAGTTGGTACTTAGTATTTGCTGCAAATGTTCATAATTGCAGCTATTGAAAGTGAAGCCAGAAGAAGTATTAATTGAGTCCACTGGTGTAATTGGTCAAAGAATAAAGAAGGTAATTGCAGAGACTGCATATTGGATTTTATATCCTGTCTGCTTGTGTCCTTTGTGATATTGCTTTCTGTCATATGGACAAAGCATTCACAAAATTCTGGACAGGCCAATTGAAAAGCATTCCAACAAACTTAAATTCTGTTGTTTTCAATGTTATATACTTCTCATTTTATTTGCAGGGGGCACTTTTAAACTCACTTCCCACTCTAGTAAATTCACTGTCATCTTCAGTTGAGGGGTAATTCCTGTGTTCTGTGATTTAATTTTACTTTCAATTTTTATAATTGGCATGCAATCATGTTTAGGAACTCACATTTTTTGTGTGTGTGATTATTATATGACCTTTGTATATGTGTAGTTTTCTTTTTGCCTTCCTTCTTTCACCATTTTGGTTTCTTATTCTTTTTAAAAGTATATAGCTCTGAACAACACTTGCTTTGTCTACTTTTCAATCCTTTGTTCATCAAATCTTATTAGCTTGCATACAGGGCAGATTCTGCAGCTGTGGCAATCACCACGACTGATCTTGTTAGCAAGAGTGTGGCAATTGAGTCTCTGGTATTACTTGTTACTATTTTTTGCTCACTTGTTTTAAGTTGATACAACTAGTTCGTATGTAACTGTTTTATAAGCACACATACATATATAGACAAACACACACATTTGACATTTGTATGGATGAATGCATTTAGTCCTATGGTTAAATCATAAAATTGCCTTGTTCAGTTCAGTTGGATGAGTTGTTGATATGTATAGGGTCAGCACACAGCAGCCCAAAAGTTATAGGACTAATTTAAAAAACAAACCTACAACTTGACTGTTCTGGAGATTTCTATATTGATATGTATGACGGCTTTCCATAATTCTGTGATGCTGTAATTTCTAAGACAGAAACCTTAACTCTTACAGTTTGGGGAATTAACTTCATGAAACATGATTGGTTCATTCCTAAATTCTATATTTGTTTGCTAATTCGAAGATTGAGAAAAAAGAGAGATAATATTATTATTATTGTTGGGTTTTCGTTAGGTTGGAGAAACTAAGGTCAGAGTTGGGGGAATGGCGAAAGGTTCTGGAATGATCCACCCAAATATGGCTACCATGCTTGGGGTATGTGTTACTTGATGCTTCTTGAACTGTATAGATTTAACAGTCCATTCCTTGAACTGTATCTTCTCTAGGTAATAACAACTGATGCCCGGGTAACCAGTGATGTTTGGAGAAAGATGGTGCAGGTTGCTGTAAACCGAAGTTTCAACCAGATAACTGTATGTGTTTTTCACATCTTTTCTGGATATTATGAATTCAGTTAGTGATATGTGGTGCTACATTATCATTTATAAAATAATTCTTTTCAGTATTTTCCCTAAATTAAAATGCAAAAACATGCTGCTATAATTTCACAATTGCAATTATAGTATTGTATCTCAAAAGATTATTAGCAAAATTTAATGTGGTTCTCTTGTGCAAGGCAGTGCCATCCAAAGCTTTTGCCCCCAATTTTTGGATTGTAATTGATTCCTATGTTTTGCATTATTTTGCTACAGGTAGATGGAGATACTAGTACTAATGATACTGTTATTGCTTTAGCTAGTGGGTTGTCTGGGCTAGGTTGCATATCTTCTCTAGACAGCGATGAGGCTATTCAACTTCAGGCATGCCTAGATGCGGTAAAGTTGACCTTGTACAATATTACAATTTCATCATTATTTTGTCATCTCATATTTTCATTCTTTTGCTTTGAACAAACTAATATAGTGATGTACTTAAACTCTTGCTGGAAGCTTTACCTTTCTAGTAAAACTGGCAAATGAATTACTATGACTGTTTTGCTGGAAGTAGTATCATAGTCAGTTTGGAATCAGATATTCGGTAATATGCAGGGGGTGATGTAAGCATAATCCCCATTTCGTTTTCTTGTAAATAATGGTGTACCTCCCCTGCTCCCATTCCTTTCAAGAAAAAGGCCTGCAAAAATGCCTGAAATTTCCTTTTTATCATCCTTTCTTTCCTTTAGATCTTCTTCCATGATTTTCTTGAGACATGTAATTTATTCTTCAAAAGTGCCCTGTCAGCGAAAGTGAAGTTTTGAATTGATTGCTCTTTCCAGGTAATGCAAGGTCTTGCCAAATCAATAGCTTGGGATGGAGAAGGAGCAACATGCCTTGTTGAGGTTTTTTTTTTTTTTGCATCAAGAATAAGGACATTTGCATCATGACTGTTGATTTATGCTACTGTGTTCTTTTATACATCCAATATTAATCCTCCGCAGTCCTTGTGCATGAATCTTGATTGAAAATATCTTTACTCTTTTAAGAGAACAAGTGATGGGTTTCATTCTGCCTTGTTTCCTAAGAACCTTATGAATTCAAATATTTGTTAATTAATGAATAAAAATGCAGGGTTTGAGTGTATAAATAAAATCAAAATAAATTTAAATAATATATCCCTCATTATTTTTCCACTTTTTTTTTTCCTCCATCATTATCACCACTACCTTTTCTGTTATAACTGTTTTTTGTTGTCTCATTTTCTCTCTGCCTTTTTTTTATTGAGAAAGAAAATTCATAGCGAATGAAGCTCAGTGAAACTTATAAATCAGAAAAGATACACTAGATCTAGATAGAGAAAAGGAAACAAATACAATATACACTCTGAACTAACCAACAATATGTAGCTCTGCTACCCAATGACTAAGCATTTTTCACATTGGAGACTGGAAAGTGTTGCAACTTGAAGAGTTAATGATCACTTCTTCCAATGTGGATCTACGAGACCATTTAGATAGAACCAATAACAACGGGAATGACAAAAGACACCCTAAAATGTGAAAACCAATCCCCCCCCCCCCCCAAAAAAAAATATAGAGAGACAACAGAGACATAAGATCTGAGAGAAGCTAATCTAAACAACCAAGCTCAAGATTTGAGCAATTTATTGGAAAAAAAATGCAAAACAAAAAAGAGGAGACGATGGCAGCCCCACTCCTCCTGAATTCTTGTGGAGGGAGGCAAACAAGAGAGAGGCCCCTTTCTTTTTATGCGTACATGTGCATATGCTTTCTTTAGTAAGATAAATAAGCCATTACTGATGTCTTACATGGCCACTTAATTATTCAATCCAACTCTTATTGTCAATTTCTGTATGATTTTGTAGCTGTGTCTGGATTTTGAAGTTCTGTTGATGTTGCTTAGCAAAAATGTGGACTTAGTCTTGCTTGATATTGTTATTTATCATCAAATTCCATCTTCACTTTGCAGGTCAGTGTGACTGGTGCAAATAGTGAGGCTGAAGCTGCAAAAGTTGCACGTTCAGTTGCATCATCTTCACTTGTAAAGGCATGATAATTGAACTAAAGAAATCCTTTACATTTTTCAATCTGGCTAAGTCTAATTTTCCAACCTAATGTTTCATCAGGCTGCTATATATGGTAGAGACCCCAATTGGGGACGCATTGCTGCTGCAGCTGGTTACTCAGGGGTTTCATTCCATCAAGATTTACTTAGGGTAGAGCTGGGGGATATTTTACTAATGGATGGTGGGGAACCACAATTATTTGACCGGTAGGATTTCTGTTTTTGGTTATTTTACTTGCATTTGGAAAATTAGTAATTTTTCTTCCTTTTCTGACACTCTATCTATATAATTATTCCTAGTAAATCCTTAACAAGCCTTGATACCAACCGATTACCTTTTTTCTCCAATACCAGTTAGTAAATGTACAGTTTCTGATACTGTGGAAGGGTATCACTTTCCATTTCTATTGCATGAAGAAAACTGTTTACTTAAAACATCAATCATTCAGCCAAATTATTAATATGTTCACATAATAAAAAAAGCTCAAGAATGAAAGCAAAGTAGAATAACATTGTTCCCTTGATTAGATTCCCATGTTTTTCCATTAAACACTAGCATTAGAACTTTGTAGCATGAAATTGCTGCTAAGAATTAAGTTTTACTTTTCTAATAATGCCGTTGTCAGCTATTACTTTGTCTTCCAAAAAGAAATCAGTCTGTTTCCTTGTCAAAATAATAATAATTGTAATTTAATATTCAATTTTAATTGCTAAGATGATGCTTATAGCTAACAAATGTCAGATAATGTAATTTATTGATCCATCATCCATCCAATTATCTTGTACATTTTTATGAGAATTTTTTATGTACGAGGTCTTCTTTGGCCATTCACTTTAGAATCTACCCATGCCTTCTTCTTTGTTGTGCTTTATTATACAATCTCTTAAAGCTTGTAATCGTGGCAGGCACGCAGCTAGTAGTTATCTCAGAAAGGCTGGGGAGACTCACGACACAGTTAGAATTCAGATATCAGTTGGTAAGTTGTAGCCCGAACAGTACACTGTTTTCTTTTTCTTTGTAATCCGTCTGGAATAAAAATCCATGTATATTATATTTACTAATTGATATTCATTTCCTACTAACAGGCAATGGACCAGGACGTGGACAAGCATGGGGCTGTGATTTAAGCTACGATTATGTTAAAATAAATGCTGAGTACACAACATAACCGAATGGAAATCCTCACACATACATTGGCATAGTGATGATGGGGAGTGGATTCTGATCTAATTAGATATTATTCAGGATTTCAATTTTGATTTCATATTTAGGGATATTATTTTGAATTTATGGTAAACTTATATATTATCTTTTAGATTTGATTGGAATTTGGTTATCTTTATCTTTGGTGAACTCCTTTATCTTTATCGTATGTTTAGGAATTCTATCTTTATTTTGTTAGTTCATAAATAAACTCTCTTAGTAAACCTTATGCAGTTTTGACTATTGAATAATAATATTTTTTTTAGAGAATATTTGAGTGAAGGTCGGAGTGCTTTGCAGTCTGCACTTAGAGGAGTTTTCTTTATTCGCCCGTTTCTCATCATATAGCGTTTGATTGTGCACTGGATTTTTAGCACTCATCAAGACCGGTAAAATTTTAGTGCTACTGAAATCCGTGTAAAGAGATTGTTAGTATAATAAATGTTCATGAGGAACATGTTTGGTCAGTTGTCTTTCGGATGTTCCTTTCTGTATCTCTAGTGTTTTGACCCAGCACCTTCAATTTGTCAAGTAGGCAGAACAGCACATGATTAGATTGTGTACGTGCTCAGAAGGGTATCCCCGTAATTCCTGATTGGTTAATGAAAACAATGATTGTGGTCCCTGTGGCCACTGAAAGCAAGGTAGACATTTGTTTGAGCTTTCAGTGTAGTAACCAAAATTTGGTTTCTGCTGCAGCCACAATTGCTTTCAATGGTGATTGAAAGCAGGGTAATCCTTCCAGCACTACTGCTACCCAGAAGCCTATAAATGATGGTATAAAAAAAAATTGCTCCACAAATTATTTAACAAAAACGGGTATGTATCACATTAGGCTGCTTTTAGTGGCACATTGTATGTTCTAACCGCCTTGGTCAATCTATTCATATTACAACATAACAGGAAATTATCTATTTATGCAGTCTCGATATATGACACAACACAATCAAGCATGTTACAGCGCTTCTCCAATAGGCCAGTGAACCTTTGTGACTGAAGTTTTGAAGTAGTTAGTTCCACAGTAGGAATCATGGTTAGCAACATTAAGATCATCTAATTCAGTGGAAGCTTCAAACACTTCATCACGATAATGCAACCACCTATTTTGATACTGTTTATCTTTGCTGCTGCCTCTTTTAGAGTAATTGACTTTCTGGCCCTTCTTTCCATTTTTCTTTTCACTCTTCTTGATCCTGGATTTGTGCTGTTTCTTGCTTTTAACGGTATGTGATAACAATGTAGGTACCGGATCATACACATCAGGGGCCCACTTCACAGTCAATTTAATTTGTGATCCCCCCTCTTTCTCACGGCTACCTTTCATGGCAGATACAAGCTTTGGAGGTGCCTGTGGTGTAAAGCACAGAGAAAATGGAAATCAATAAGCATAAGATAGCAAATGCTAATAAAAATAGCTGCCAATAATATATGCCTAATAATAGCGTCTGATTCTATCACATCAGTTAAATGAATATTTGCTAATTACTACTCGCCGTAAAGCTCGCTTCTCTGTTGAAGCCAAGAATGGGAAATGCTCCGAGACACTGTTGCAACGTACCAATTTGTAAAACACACCTACCAACATTTTTTTTTTCCCAATAGAAACATCTACACTTTATCAATAATCCTAGTCAAAATCATAAAGCACGGGGAACAACAAAAGTACAAAACCGTCCAACCACCCTACTTCTATTTTGGGGAGGAACATTAATTTCGAGATAAACTACAGCATGCAACATACAAAGCAGCCATAACGTTCTAGCCTACTATTGCATTGAAAAGCACATGCCACAGTTACCAAAGGTAGGACCATATATTCATTGTTCAAATATAAGAAAAAGATTTAAAAAAAAAAAAAAAAAAAAGAGGGGCCAGGAATTTACAGACACCAGTTACACTTTGCGAAGTGCTAAATAACAAGAAATGTTTGTGTAGATGCACAGCATACAATACACCAACTGATGCCCTACTCTGGAACATGCAAGCAACAATTCAGCTTAAACATCAATATCCTTTAAATGAAGACAAGACAAACAGTCCATTACGCTGATAATTTTATGCATTTGCTCATAAAAATAAAAGCACGCATTGCTGACAATCTTTACTTTGGATATCGGAACTAACTCATTTTTTTCATCGAACAAAATAACATGCAGAAATTCAAACATTAACAACTTACTATCAAAGATACTGAGCACGAGTAGTTTTGACGTGGAGACTGCTCAGAGGGTGATGCATCATCAGCCTCCTCGTCAGAAGAGCTTGAAGGCAGCATCATATCAGGATAAGGAAAGTTTGAACACTCTTTCAAGCACTTCATCTCTAATTTGGTTTCTTGCGGTTCAAAACCTCCACGCAAGTTCCCCTCCCCCACTTCACAATTACCAATATGATCCACCTCAGATGCATGTTCCGACTTCTCAGCATCTTGTATATGTAATGACTCACTAAAAGTACATTCAAGCTTACTTATGATGTTGTCATGCACAGCATTAACAAGAGAGAGCGTGTCCATCAATTGTATTAGGCACTACAAGCAACAAACAGACAACAAAATATTTGATGAATAATAATAATAATAAAGAAAAACATTACTAATAATAATCTTCATACACAAGCATTAACAAGTAAACCATTCCACACATATATTGTGCTCATGATTAGGAAGAAATCAAAGAGCTGCAAAAAGGAATCAATCAATATCATGGTGGTAATATTAGTTGTAACAATTAATGAAGTAGCAATAGCACTAGTAGTGAATTAAACTATTGATAATGGGTGTGACGAATCACATGTAAAGACTTCCACATATAAGTTATAACTAACAATCCCACAGGTAATGTTTTCAGCTTAGAATGGTATCTTGACTAAGTGCTATATATATTGGCAATCTTCGAAAATACTAATGAAATTAGAATTAAAATACCAAATACGCAAACCCTAAGAAGATTCCATGTTTCCGAAAAAGGCAACACATTTTATCCAATTTAAAAGGCCAAAAACTTCGTCTGCTAAAACCATCACCCGCCTATTTGATATTTAAACTACTAATTTAATGATCTTATTTTTACACTAAAAATTATGTCAAGTAAGATTTCTCATACAGAATTAAATAAAACTTTTTAACATTACATTACATTACATCCTTGAATAACTAAATGGATAAATGATTTTATAACTTATAACATGTTCTACAGATATTTTAAAATATTTGAGCATACATAAGCTACTCTGAATACATAAAGCAGCATAAGACAGCAACAAGCACAACTATTATTCCATTAACTACAATAATGTCTTCACACATGCAAAATTATTTCATGAAATTCAAACCCTATACCTTAAACGACGGCGTTTACAGCTGCAAAATTTTCACGTTCCTTGAAGTCAACCCAACACCAAGAGATACAAAAACACCTCGATCCCCAAATTCGTCAGCGGAAAATAGAGGAAGCCAAAACAGGTAGTATTTCCAAAAGAACAAAATCACGAACGCCGAAAAAAGCAGAAGAAAGAAACAACAGGAAGAAGAAGAAGAAGAAAAACTCGTAATGTTAACTAAGACTACAACGCCGATCACTTTTTTCAAGATGTTTCAGACGATGAGAGGAGGATCCACCATGGAATATGGCCAAGGAAGGGGCCAAATGGCGTAGAAAGAGTCCAAAGGGAACCGAAGGCATCGTCGAAACCCTATCTCTTACACCAAATTTCGAAAGGCTCTGAGCAATTTCAACCGCAACAGCATTCGGTTAAAGATTACTGCACATATACGAAGGAGATTCGAGGGTTCTGGAAAGATTAAAATGAAATAAAGGATGTACGATTTAGCGAGATGAGAATTAATTCATAGAAGGTAGATCTGGGTAATTTAGCGAAGTGGGGGAATGGAGGAAAAACGAGTCAACTGAATGGGATTTGGAGCCATAATGAGAGATTCTATTTATAGTTGGTGCTTGGAGGGAATTGGAAAAGTCATCCGTTGGTCAGAACAAATCTGGACGTACACGTTTTGGTGTCTTTTTGTGGATATGCTTAACCTCTCCGTCCACTTATTAACCTGTCAAACCCCAATGTTACATTTTTGGTGCATGTATACAGAAAATTCAACTTTTTTAAATTATTAAATTACTTTTTTATTCCTTAATTTATTTTGTAAGTTTAATTTGGTCATTTTATTTTTAAAAGACTCTATTAAGTATCGCTAGCATTCCTTTAATAAAACTTAATTCAACTTTTTAAAAATAAAGGAATTAAATAGAACCAAATAAATAAATTAGGGGATAAAAAATGGTAATTTAACCTTTTTTTAATTTCAGTTCATTTGATTTTCATCAAGACTTTGAATTGACGGGCAGAAACTAAGCGTGTTTAGTGTTGAGAATTGCCAGGTTTTCCTTGTTCCGTTGCTTTTCTACAAAAACCAAACAAAGCATAATTTTTCCCCAACCTAAAAATACTTGTGATTCACTTTTCCTCAAAGTGGAATGGAAAATGGAAATAGTTTGACAATATAACTTATGCATCATCTCTTACTGTAAAATCTCTTAATTTTGTAGCAAAGCATTTGTTATGTAGGCTTTTCACATATCGGAAAATGCATAGTGTGATGAGAGTTTATAATCAACGCAAGAGATTGAAAATTTGAAATGTAAATAAATGGCAAGGGCAGGAAACCCAGATACAGACCCAAAACATAAATAGGCTGAAATCATCATTGGATCAGGTCCAGTAGGCACCCTAAAATAAAGTACATGTAATCCATCATCTCTATCTACACCAATATACTTCAAATCGGAGTTCAATTCCAAAATTTGATCCGTGCAAGCCAAAAACAAGGTGTTCATCAAAATGCGGCAAGCAAAATAGATTAGTATAGCAAAATATCTTCCCAAATTCGTTCATACCCAGTGAAGTCTATCTACCAACCAATGTTCGACTTTTAAGAACACCTTATCAAAGTGAGTTCCAGTTCAGAAGTGGCATTGAAAATAATTATTGAACTAGTCAGTTAACCGTGCATTTACACAAATCATGTTCACCTTTATACATGTTATAAATCAATATACGCATATAATTGTTTGACTGAAAAATAGAGCATATGAGACAAAACCAAAATATTTTGACCAGAAAATTTTACTTGAATTTTTTTAAAAAAAATAACATGATAAAAAATGAAATTAAATATCAAAAACAGTAATTCTGTATTTAACTAATTACTTTTTAACCTCACAAATATCATCAACATAAGGCTGAGATAATTGCTGGATCAGGTCCAGTAAGCAGCCCAAATACATTCAAGCCCTATGATTCAAAACGGCGTCCAATTCCAGAATTTGAAACAATGGCCAAAAACAAAGGATAGTGTGAACGGTTGTTCATCAAACCGCGGGGCAAGCAAAGCGAAAAATGGGCAAACGGTAATCAAATTCACACGAAATACCCTCACCTTATCTATAACACATCTACAGAGTCAAACCAACAACCCAAACCCTAACAACCTTCACCGCATTTTAAAAAAAAAAATCATCCACAATCACACAATTGAACAAACACCATAAAATCATTCAAAGGAAAGCTTCCATTAAAAACTGTTCGAACCATTACATCTACACACTAATTAAAAAAAGAAATCCACATCAAACCCTAGATCTGAGAGAACATCACATAAAAAATCCTAATTCAAGAGCTGGTGAACTTAGTAACCGCCTTGGTGCCTTCGGAAACGGCGTGTTTGGCCAATTCACCGGGGAGCACGAGACGCACGGCGGTCTGGATCTCCCTTGAGGTGATGGTTGGCTTCTTGTTGTAGCGAGCCAAACGCGACGATTCCTGCGCGAGCTTCTCGAAGATGTCGTTGATGAAGCTGTTCATGATGCCCATGGCCTTGCTGGAAATACCAATGTCGGGGTGGACCTGCTTGAGGACCTTGAAGATGTAGATCTTGTAGGTCTCCACGCTCTTCTTCACGCGCTTCTTCTTCTTCTCGCTCCCTCCCTCCTTCGAGATCTTCTTCTCCGCCTTCGGCTTCTTCTCCGCCGGAGCCTTCTCCGCCGCCGGCTTCTTCTCCGCGGGCTTCTTCTCGGCCTTTGCGGGAGCCATTAGTTAGGGAACGAAATTTAGAGACTTTGGGAAAAGGTGGTTAAGCTTGCGTGTTGGGAATGGGGTTAGTGCTTGGGAGTTGGGATGCGATGAGTGGTGCGGTGAAAGAGTGGAAATATATATAGGGATAAGAGATGGGTTCTTATTGGAGGATACCGTGTCACGCGGATCGATGACGTGTCGGGTTTGCCTTTCGTTGGTTTGGCTTGCCTTGTTAACGGCTGAGATTTCTTGTTAACGGCTGAGATTTCACCGTATTGGATTCGGCTTGCGGAATCCGCAGTTGGGTTTGGAGTAGTTTACTGTACTTGCTAGGAGCTCAAATTGGGGCACGTTTGTTTCAAGTTTTTTTTTATAAATAATTTTTGGGTCCAGTATACAAACCGGAGGCTCAAAAGGGCAGGCCTGATAAAGCCCAGTGCAAAACAAAACACATTAAGGCTGGCTTAGTTAGTGTTTGGTTTAATTTATTTAAATAATTCGTGTTTGGTTTAATATTATTATTTATTTTTTGTAAAGGCTTTAAGAAATAAATTATAAAAGCTTTAATATTTTGAACCATATGCTTTAATTAAATCTAATATTCAGTTGTTTTTTTTTTAAAAAAAATTACAAAATAATTAACATGTTTGAAAATACAACTTAAATTTAAAAAAAAAAATTCTAAAAAATAAGTTATTTCTTTAATCTAAAAATCTGTAGTTTATTTTTTTAACGGCTTATTTTTCTTTTAAACTGTTTTCACACTTATTATGTAAAAATTATTTTTTTTATTTAAATAAAATTAATTATTTTCAAATAACTTTTTAGCAAACTTAAATATATTTTTTTTTATTATGATTAACAATAATCGATTAATCTAATTTGCGTGGCTATTCCAAACACATCCGTGTAAAACTGAAAGAGAGTATGGTAAATCATTCCCCAAATCGTAACACGATTTCGCGTGCCCTAGCTCACTCCGTCGCTCAACCCACGGCCACCGTCGCTCGTCACCGTTCCGGCAGTGCTTGGCTTCGGCGCGAACTCAGTCACCGTCACGGTTCAAACTTCAAAAGGTGCGTTTCCGTTCAAACTATTCCATTTCATGAACCAGTCTTGCTCTGTATTGTTCTGTGTTGTCCGTCTGTAGATGCAGCGAAGCGTTGTTGGAGTAAGGCTTTTATTGTAAACAGTTGGTGTAGTTGTGTATCCGTTTACGCTTAAGGGGGAAAAGTTATCAATGTGCTTTTTATTTAAGGCTACAATGGTAGGAATAGATGAACCATATGGACTATTTTGCATATAACCTGGTATGATATTATCCCTATGTTCACGAATAAGCTGCTTCAGGATCAGGTGGTTATTCGTGATATGATATCTGCCATAAATATAATGATGCAGTGATTCATCCTTTTGTTAGGACAGGACAAGATGAGTTGTCCACTGTGGCAAAGAAGTTGAATGATACACGAAACTATCATGTTTGTGAAAATAACTATAGGAGAAAATAATTCCTCTAAATTAGACATAGATAAACATACTCATTATCAAAATCTTTGCCATATAATTTATCATGTACAAGAATAATTTGATATACTCTCTTTTTCTTAGATGTTTTTAGTGTACATATATGAGATGAACTTTTATATCCATATATACTATCCAATCTAAGTCTTTTTGTCATTTGTTTTTACCATTTGATTATTTTACATTGGCTACAGTCAATTGTGTTTTACAGTATAATCTCCTTCCATATCTGTTATATGCTGAATTGCTAATGCTTTCAAGTACTGACTGCTTTATGTGTTTCACTCATTCTGATCATGATTATATTAGAATGCTAGAGCAATTAAGTGCACTTTTTTGAATCTCTAGCATGGTATTCCTTTGTGTATGATCAAAATCAAATCAACTTCAACCTGAGGAGCATGCCAGCATTGCTCTTGGAATAAAATAGCACATCCTTCAATTCAATAGCATCATGCTGACTGCACATTGTCAAGCTTAACAGTAATCCGTGCAGGAGTAGAACCCACTGATGAAACCCTGTGGTATCTCTAACTATGATTTCTCTTCCTTCTATACTTGAGATGTACTTGGCTGCAGAGTGGCAATCTCCACAAACTCTCAAGTTTTTGCATACCCGGATTGGAACCCCTAATGGTACCTTTAGGAGTCCAAGTGCAATTGCCAGCTTCTAACTATGCCATAAAAGAAGCTGTTCTTTCAAGAGCTGGCACATAACCAGCCAACTTCATTTTCTTCTCCAAGACATTTAGTTTTTCATGTATAGAAGCCAATTCAGGGTGCAATCTGTCACTCTATCTAAACTCATGCACCACACTGTTTATTTCAAACCAACTATATCCAGGTATCTTCACTACATTATTTTCTTTCATTGATCTTCGGATCCTAGCAACATGATCCCATCTGTTTTGTGCTGCATAAACATTAGCCAATTAAACATATCCAGTTGCAATAGTTAGATCAAGCTCAAGCAGATTCTTGGCAGCAATCTCAGCTAAGTGTAAGTTTTTATGGATTCTACAAGCACCCAGAAGTGTTTCATAAATGGCAGGATGGGGCTTAAAAGGCATGCTTCTTATCAAATCTACATGCATGCATAGTGTTCTGGCTTAGTTTCAATTCAAAAATCCCAAGATCTACCAAGAAGGTCAACCATGCATGCATTGTTAAACTATTGGACCTTAATCTGGAATCACATAGTAGTGTAGCAACTAGCTTTTGTGTTTGCTTGATCCTATGGTGACGATTGTGATAGCATACAATTCGCTTGATCTTTGGAGTGTTTTCTGTTAGATTTTTCTGGAATCACAATGTGGTTTCTGCTTCCTTCAATTTGATCCTTATCTGGCTCTGGTTATTTCAAATGCTTCTACATAATGAAAATCGAAATTCAATTATACATTTGTTATGATTGTAATTTTACATAATGAGTTTAAACTTGAACCATTACTTATAAGTTTATCTAATTCCAGTTCTGTTAGAACTTAGAAATAGTGTTGGATTTGCAATTAATCAGTTATGTATTCAGATTTTAACTTCAGTAATCATTGTTGCTATTTCATTCAGTTGAAAATGAAGTTTCTTGATTGGTACTTGAAGATTGGGATTGTGTCAGCTTTGGTTGGGGCTTCTATGGAGTTGTTCATGATCCAAACTGGCTTCTGTGTGAGAACTTTCCTTTCTTATTCTCTAATTACTCTTGCCCTGCCTTACTATTTTCTTGATTTTTCTTTTGATGCTCTTATTTTCGCTTCTCGTATAATGTGATATGACCTTTTGAGTTGTCTTGTAGCAGGTTATTGATTTTGGTTACTAGATTAGTGTCTTGAGTATTATATCGCCTCCAGTACTACTAGTTAGTAGATACACAATTCCATAGTGTAGTGAATCTTGATTTTTGGGAAGCATCCATGGTCTTCCAATGGGAACAATATTTGGGAAATATAATGTACTCTGTCATACATGTCTTTTTATATTATTTCTGTTGGTCAAATTGCCTGATCAACATAATATTTTGCATATGAAGAGAAATTAATAATTGTTTTCTTAGGTATTGTGATAGCTCCCATGATTATTTTTCATCAAAGGATTTAGACTTTATAAAAATTTGAATTTGTTTCAATTTTTCCTTGCCTTGTATTTGTACAGATGACAAAGTAACTGTTTTGGAGTCAGAAAAGCGTGCCTGGGAGAATTCCCCGGATGCTCAGGCAATTAGAGAAGCTCTCAACCCCTGGAGACAGATTGATGCAGAAAAAACAAAAAAGTCCTGACTCAAGTAATCATTTTCTTAAAATCCATGAGTGATTTTTTAACTTAAGATGTTATATGAGAATATGCTGGAATAAACTGATAACATTTGGATTATTCTGTTATGAAAGTGGATCTGGTATTACCATCCAACAACATTGATTGCTACATCTTGTCGGCTAGACTCTAAATCATGGGCAACTCTGGGATGGCTCACACAACCTTCAATTTTGCTATCTGGCTTTCAGTGTCGGATTTATTTTATTTGACTCTCGAATAAGTGCTCAGTGTTTTCTTGATAATATGTACAACACTGAGACGAGCACAAGTGTAACATTATTCTTGACTAAAAAATAATACAAATGTTTCTTAATTCGTTTCACTGGCTCACTTTTACCTCTTATATGCAAGTCTTCTAACGTAAGTCTCATTCTTCTACAATATAAATGGACCTTTACTTTAGCCAATCTTTACTTCATCTCCTACTGGCAAAGGAGAAAAGCATTTTAGGACTGCTTCTTATACCCATATCGTAGAGCCTCCACAATGTTGCCAATGGCTGTCTTCTTCATTGTGATTTACTAATTTCTTGTCATCTTCATGGCTGTCACCTTCTTTGTCTATTCTTACTGAAGCACATTTTAGCTTTATTTTCATTAAGATAGAAATAGCAAGTAGCAACTATGGTTGGGTAGAGACTAGAGATAATAAAGAGTCATTTTGAATAAACTTCTCAATGAAGACTTATAGGAAAAGAAAATAAAATAAATCAAGCTCCAATCTTAAGTTAAAATTAACTTGTGTACTTCAACCTTTTTATAAATTCTCTTATCTTAAAGGGAAGTTTGATTTATTTTATTTCTTTGATTCTTTTTATTTCTTCCAAGTGTATTTTGAGAACTTTATCTAAATTGGCTTAGAGTGTGCTTCAGAATCTGCCCGTTCATTTCTTCTCCAAAAAAAAGGACAACATAAAGTATCAGTGTTTATTCTATTTGGTGGTTCCTTAGTAATATAAGTGGGTGTTTCTGTTCCCTGATTCGAGTTTGAATTGCAATTGTTCCCCCCTATAAAAATTTGTTTCTTTTCGTTGATCTTTCTCAAGGTTGAATGCTGCGGTTTACTTTATTTATGTTTGAATTCTGTTTTCTTTTCGTGAGAGTTTGTTTATTGGTTCTCTATGAAGAAGAAATCTTCTTTCCTTTTCAGTTTAATTCTTTTGGTTCTAAAGTAATATGTGGCAACCCATATCTGTTTCATGGTAATTACACAAGTCTAAACTGATGTTCTGAAATTTATACACAGAAAACACTAAATTTAAGTGACAGCGCTTTTCACACTTGCTATCTCATTATTAAATTTCTACAAATTTTAATGGTTAAAAAAAATATAATAATTTTAATGGATGAGATTGATGAAGTTTGTGGAAAAATTGCAGAGGATCTTGGTCCCCAGCCATCATCATCTGTGATGTGTGGCACGACGTATTCAAATGTGAGGTCTCTGCAAGCACTTGCCGAGTTGCATGCCTAGCCACCATCTGGCCTCTGGCTGATGATTCACTGAACTTTGACTGATTCGTTCCTCATCAGCTACGTGCCATCTGTTTTGCTCAAGTTCAAATCCAAAATTTGATCGATTCCCCTTTGTTAATTTGTCAAATGTTGACACGTGAATCTAGATTGATGCATGGTGGATTGTTGGATTATTTTTTTCACATTTTTAAATGCAGTCTATTGTTGTAAAAAAAGGAAGAAAAAAATATATATAATTTGTTCACATGACCCGAACCAGTCATGTAAATATTCAAGAGAATATTTGAAGTACCGAATTCTAATAAGATATATCTGGTCTCATACATGACTCGAACCAGTATAATCTACATCAAATTATTTCGGCTTTTTTTTTGTTTTTCAAAACAGACATTTCTTTTTAAATGAATACCTCAACCCAATCGTTTAGCATATATAATCTCAAATACCAGGGAACAATGCAACTACTATACAGTCACTATTTAAATTTAAAATTTATTAGATTACTGGATGTCATTGCAAAAAATCTTTACATTGGTAATTTATTAGAGAGTGAGTGAAAGGAGAGATCAAATTACTCCAATAATAATTTTAAAAAAATTACTCTTCATCCTCAATATTCAGTTTTTTAATCTAATGATTAAAATTAACTATTAATCTTAAAATGACTTAATCCTTCCTTGTAAAGTTATTAATGAACATGATAAAGAGAAATAGAGATAAAACCCATGTAATAATAAGGTATTATAAAAAATAGTGTTATATACAACTTTTCTAATATACTATTGGTAGTCATAAAAGATTATATATTTAAAAAACGGGGCAAGGTAGATATAAAATTTAATAAATTTATTTAAAAAAATCATTTCCATCTTAAAATGTAAGTTGCTTGAACCGTAAGCATGCCGTTGGTTGTTGTGCATATTTACGAGGCACCAATTTTGAGAATTAATCATAAAGTCAAAATTTGCATGTTAGTATTATCTTTGTCGCATATATTTTCACACATTTGCATGATAAGCAATGAAATAATTTTGATCTTGATTCAATGCAAATTTTCGGGGCAACAACGGAACACAAAACATGGTACTAAAAATTGTTGTAAAAATGCTTTATATAATAAGATGTAAGAATCCCATACGCTCCAAATATTTGGTAGATTGAGCTACAATATAAAACTTGGATATTAAAAAATGAAAAAATCATTCACTCAAAATTAAGGACATGTGTATAATATGCATATTGCCAGCCCTGAGACCAATGCACACGCGACAAGGATAGAAAGCTTTTTGTTTTCGTCATAGTCGTAATTATAATTGCAGCCTTTGATTTGAATATATGTATGTCTTCACAACCAAACAAAATCCCAAGCTCCCGAGCATCAACACTACCGCCTCAAGTTCTCCACAATGTAATCCGCATATAAGGTCCTTCACAACAAAATAAAAAAAGTTTACATCATTCTTGCGCATGAATAAAAAGAGAAAAGTATTAAAATTGAAACCTTAAAATATATATATTTTTTAAATGGCAGATATTTTAATAAATAAATAAAAATGTCAAAGAAAGTATAGGAAATGATGTAAAATTGGGGGAATCAAAGTAATCAATTATCCATTACTTAATGGATAAAAACGGTTTAGTGATCATGAATCAGATGACTGATGCTTACATGGAATGCTTGATCGCTTCATAGGCACCTGAGGCAGGAAGAAAGTCGTTTACTGCAACTTCCTTGTTCTCATTCTTCTTGTCTAATTCCTTTTATTAAGGAGAAAACACAAAAATAGTTTGATTTATATGGCGCACCAAATGATACTTATGTATTTCGCTGTTATGTAGATGCTAACATATAGGAATTACTGAACAAACACATTTTGAAATTCTTGGTAGGATACAATCTTCGAAGAAACGACGAATTTCAGCTAAACGGTGTGGAGGAAGGTCCTTGATATCATTGTAATGCCTATACTCAGGATCATCAGCACAGACAGCAATTATCTTGTCATCTTTCTCACCCTGAATTTCATCACAATTAGTGGTTGATCAATAATCAAAAGAACTGTGAGGGAGAGAGAGAGAGAGAGAGAGAGAGAGAGAGAGAAGCTCTTGCTTTGTGGAAAAAGGGAATGCCTAATATACCTGATCAATCATAGGCATGAGTCCAATAGCTTTGGCCCGAAGAAAGCAACCTGGATGAACTGGCTCCTGTCCAACCAAGTACGACCAAGGGGTTAGCATCACACAACATATATAAATACCATATACTAAAGATAATAGATAGATACTAAAGATGTGCAAATGTAGGATGATCCACAAACGTCGAATACAAAATTGTTGGCCTAGGAAGACCAATTCATTGACTTTCCTTGAATTATATTACAGTAGATATATAGAATAATTTTATTCAGGTTCCCACATTGAGATCACCTTGAGCTGGCTAAATTTTAGATTAGTAATAAAGATAAAGCCTAATGAATTAAAGGACTTTTAAATGACAAGGATCACTTTTAAAGACACTAAAATCATGAAAATTATAGAAACACCATTCAAGAGAGTTTAGTTAAAATGTTGACCTCGTTACTCTAACCACCAACTTATGTGTTTGATATTGCAGTTGAACGGAAGTTGTTGACTTATTACATTATCCATTTTCAGAAAACTTGATATCACACAAGGCACACTAACTAGCAAGAAGTTGGCAATATGAACAAGATACAAGTACCTGCATAATAACCAAGACATCCATGGGATCACCGTCCTCACAAATAGTACGTGGGATAAACCCATAGTTGTGAGGATACACAACTGATGAGTAAAGTATACGATCAACCTGCACATAGATGCATGTTCAGCAATATCCTGTAGCAACAAGTGTAACAAGGGAAGAAAAACCTAGGCAGCCATGATTACCTTAATAAGTCCAGTTTTTTTGTCAAGTTCATATTTCACCTTGCTTCCTTTCCCAATTTCGACCACCTGCAAGATTCAGCAATATTTCACAAGTATTCAAATCTAATTTCTCAATAGAGATCTTGTTTGATGTCCTTTAGAGACAATAAAAATCATAACAATTTAAGCTCACAACATGATATGCAAACTTGAGAATAGAGTAGCCATGCTGCTTAGAAAACATTATAGGTCAAGCACTGCAATTCTTAAAAAGCTTAGGCTTATCATTCTATAGCATTTAAGAGTTGGAGGAAAAGAAAAAGAAAGCAAGAGAAACATAATATAGGACTTATTTTGGGTACTGTCCCACAATGCCAGATATGCTTAAACCTATAGTTCAAGTTTAGAACAAATTCAGCCAGAATTCCATACAAATAATCAAATTATGCCCTTCCAACAAGTCAGTCAGGTAACAGGATAGTCATTTCCAATAATAAGACAGGCTAACTGGATAAATTTGAGATGAAAATGGAATCAGCATTATCCAATATGTTTCCTGTTCTAACCATCAGTCTACAAAGCACCAATACTTGCATTTGCTTAGCATATTGTATCCACTATCCAATATGAATATTTGGATACTTCATACTTATTTGATGTCCTCTTTACACACCCACACACACATTGCAAGCATCGTTTCGTATATATTTTAGGAATATTAATATGGTCTCATCAAACTAACACGCGTATTATATCCATGCATCATAGCCATTAATAGCCCAAATCTCAGCAAAACATCTAATGGTCCTATAATATTCTGGCATGGAAATTGCATGACAAGTCATCAACTACGTCATCCTTAGGATTGTAAGTTTTAAGTTATATCATATATGCTTACACAGTTGAAGATCTTTGGAGCTTCGGGTCCTGCATTGTGGGGGGAAATACAGTTAATATACAACATATAAGAAAAAAGAAATACGTCATGATCAAAACACTAAGATGTCACAATTTTACAATGATATTGCTTACCAATCTCAAGATCATGCCATGGGTGTGCAGCAACATGTCTCCTGGTCATGGATGAAAGAATCCTCTCATTAAGAGGAGGGTTTGGGGTATGTTGATAGGTGGAAACTTTGTTTGGGGTCTCAATTGGTGGAGCCATTTCTGCACTCTGAAATAATAAACAAAACAATATATTTCATTAGATCCATCGTTGTATTTTTACATAATTTACCAACCATTAAAAAAAAAAAAAAAACCAAAATTGACCTTTGACCTTTCAAGAATCACCCAAAGAACAGTGTCCGAAAATTAATACCATACAAAGTCAACAATCAATCCATTTTACGCGTGAACTATGGCAAGAATTGCAAAATCAAAATCTATTCTAATTTCTAAATGTGATATGCAGAGGCACCTAGTTTTTTTTTTTAATATCAACACAAGCACCGTCACAAAAAATGAATGTCTTCAATTACGACTTACAAAATCGACGTTCATCACGGTTTCAGTCACCGCGCAAGACACCTTAAAGAAAACACGTTTTCCTATAATAACTCATTTGACATTTTCCGATTCAGAAGCCATTTCGCAAGCGAAACGGCAGAGCATCAAGAATTACACAAAACGGAAATAAACGGCAGGGAAAAGCAAAAACGACCACAGATCTGAGCTATTAGAGAGCGTACAGATTACTACTTAAATCTTGTTTAAAAAATATCCACAAAAAACAGAGGTTATTCAGAAACGTGGACTTTAAGAAACGGCGCTTCACGAAAATTACCAGAAATAACAATTAATTTAGAAAATAAAAAAAGAGTTTAGGAGCAACGCAACCGTGACGATACGTTTAAAACCCTAGTGGTGGGAATGGAAGGAGCAAAAACGGGAACTCACCGACAAGTGATGAAACTGTGGTGAAGAAGGAAGAGAAAGAAACGAAGGTTCGAGAGAAAGCAGAAGCACAGATCTAGAGAGAGAAAGCAGAAGGAAGAGGTGTGAGTGAATGCTTGTTGAGTCTGCAAGGAATGGGATGCGAGGGCGCTTATGTAGAGGAGGAGGATGTGAGGTGTACGCAACGCGTTCCCGCTCTCTTTGCTGTTTCACAGACACAGGCTACAGGCACTTCACCTTTTTTCAAAATTAAAATAAATTAGAAAGAAAAAAATAACGAGAAAGAATCAAAGAATATCTGTTTGGTAAGGTGCTGTGCTGAAGAAAAAAATAATGTTAGAATTTGAAATTGAAATTTAGTTTTTAAAAGTCTTTTTTTTTTCTTTCTTATTTTATTTTCTCTTTTAATCAAACAAAAAATTATTGCTACTTATATTTTTTTTCTTTTTTTTTTTATTTTGTTTACTCTCCATTGAATATATCAGAAAAGGACAAAGTTACCTGAAATTATTTTGGTTCTCAGATATTGGCGTTCTTAAATAGAAACATAGAATAGAAGTGAAAACAAAAATAAAAGTTCTTATTATCCCATTTATATTTTGTGTTTTTGGGAATATGAATTCGTTAAAATCTGAAAGACATTAGTAACATTAATTTAAATATGTTTGATGTGTGTCTAGCTGTGATAAATTATTTTGATAAATAATTATATTTATAATCATTTACTAGATATAATTATATAAAAATAAGTTTATATTTTAATATATTGAGTGAAAAATAATTTTAAAATAAATTATTTTATTACTACGGGGTCTAATTCAGTTTGTTAAAAAATATGCATAAATTATTGTAAATTCTCTTGTACTTAAGTTTAATTTTTACAGATAAAAAAATAAATTATTTCGTTTCGTTTTTAAATTACCTTTACCTTTATATGACAAATCATTATTAACATAATTTACAAAAATAGAGTTTTTTAAAAAAAAAATTTGATTACTTTTAATTACAGATTCTAAACTTTTGTTTATGATAAAAAAAATATTATAGTCGTTTCATGATTTTGATAATTTTACCAAATATATTAACATTTTTTAATAAAAGAAAGCTTTTTATTATAAAATTAATTTACTTAAAGAACAAATAATTATTAACATAATTTACAAAAATAAAGTTTTTTAAAAAATAATTTGATTACTTTTAATTACAGATTCTAAACTTTTGTTTATGATAAAAAAAATATTATAGCTGTTTCATGATTTTGATAATTTTACCAAATATATTAAAAAAATAATAAAAGAAAGCTTTTTATTATAAAATTAATTTACTTAAAGAATTTGTGCTTTTTTTTTATCAGCGGTGATTTATATGTGCCAAAAAGATCTGCGGTGATTTATGTTTTTGTCTCAGAAACTAGAGTAGTATTCATTTAAATAATGATGTCTCGTTACCATATTAATCATGTGCGTGGATAAGTGGATTATCATTCCTTTTAAAGTAAAAAGCATGAATTACTTTGATGAAGGAGAACAGAATACAATACCTTCTTTCCTACTCAGCATGGATAGGCATCTTTTACCCGTTATGCGTATATTCCGTTGACACTGAAATATCGTGTCTGCAGCTAATGCTAAATCATATGCTGACTGGGTCTTACGTGTATGTAACGTGGACCCACCGTTGACGGAGACGGCGTTCCTAACGGTCGTGCGGTGCAATATGAACCCACTACCTACGCTATACTGTCTCGAGACAGCAAAGAAGTTTGTTACGGTTAACGAAACGGATCTTCGCTCACGGCAAGTGGGGATCAGGTATGATAGCCTCACCCACCGTTAAATTCTTGAGAGTTAAGACTTTAAATACTAACATTTTTTGCGTAGAGATTTTTCAGATTAATTTTCATGCACTGTTGATAAAATATTGCATTTTTATATTGTTAATCCATTACAAATTTACAATTCGTTCCGAATAAACTAAACACAAAAATGCATTTTCTTTTCAAACTAAATGAACTATCAACTCCCCATCTTTGAGGGTGAGTTGGATTATCACTCCGGCTATTTATTTATCTGCTTACTAGCGATTTATGATCTACCTATGTATGTTTAAACTAAAAGTTGTTCATTTGTCTATGTATGTTTGTGATTATTTATAGATAGTAACTTGAGATTTTGATTATTATTATTATTATTTTCTTATAAATGAAAAAAAAAATCTTTGAAATAAAAAAAAAGAGAATTATTGAAAGAATTAAAAAATAATAATAATAACATGGTACCAAAAAAAAGAGTAAAATATAATAAATGAAAGCTACGGTGGTCTATTGTGAATCATAATTTTGAGTTGCTAGGTCAATCTTATTCTATAGGTTACATCGTACATTGTCCACACAAGATTATTCCTCTCTCAACTTTCTCTAGCTTGTTGAACATCGTTTACCGTCACCAGAGGCAATTTTTTATGGCAACATTTCTGTAAACATCGCAAGTGGCAATTCCACATGGAACCCCCCTCTCTGCCTGAACCACCCTCAAACCCCCAACAATCCTTTGACTACCTCAATCCCTCTACTGTCGTTGGAGGTGATTTTCGACAACAACATTTCATTAATCAAATTAATATAAATTTTATATACCAAGCTGATTAGAATCATAGACATCCTTTTTACACTAAGCTACTCAAAATCATAAACAATTTCATAAGCAACCACATCATCAACCTTCTTTCCCATCTCCTCTTATTTTCCCAATTTCTCACAATTCAAAAACATCCAAAAACAATAAAAAGCATAACAAACAATTACAAACAAACAAACTGTGAGTCCAGATTGCAAAAAAAATAAAAAAGATTAAGGTGAAGGTGAAGGTGAAGCTATTAAATTAGGGTTTCTACTTGGGTCCTTTGAAATCTGTGAGATTTATAGTGCAACCACAATGTTAAAACTAAATTTGAAGTTTCATGATGTTGAATATGTTTCTTGAGATCGGGACTCGTAAAAGGTTTTCTTCATATCTAACTAGTGATGAAGCAATCAAGCTTTTTAAAAGAAAAAAAAATAGCAATAACAATAATAGAGAAAATTGCTTATGATAATAATAATAATAATAATGATGAAAATTTAAAAATAAAAAAAATGATATAGAACAAATGGAGGCGTCCCTCGAAAAAGAAAAGCTTCGGACAACAATGATGAGTAATTTGGTAGTTGTAGCAAAGTATTTGAAGATTTGTTTGTATCCTTTGTATTCGAAGATTTGTTCGTTGTTGGCTTAGAAGGAGTGGTCAGGGTTGATGTTGATGAAGACGGTGTCGTCAAAGATCAAAATGGTAGGGGAGGAGGGGTTAATGGTGAGCGGTGACAAACTGAACGAATAATAGAGAAGGGAGGGGGAGAAAGAAGAAAAAAGAATCAGGAAAGGGAGGGTCACTATCACCAAAAATTGCCTTCGGTAGCAATGAGCTAGGCTTGGGCATTGGTCGATTATGGGCGGTTTCAGGCCCAAATTCCTTCAACTGACCAAAATTGAAGAGAGCAAAATAACAACCCATCTTCGTCCATGTATGTCAACGGGTTGTTCGGGTGATGGGTGGTCGGTTTGTTGGATAGTTCAGGTGGGTGGCATCGAATTGGGTTAGTCAGTTGAAGCAACTAGAAATGATGAGTAGTAAGCGCAAATCACAATAGTTGGGTTGTAAGTGAGCGGTGGTTCTTGATGGTGGTTGATTTACGGTTGGCAGTGGCGGAAAATGGGAGATATATAGGGCAAGGAAAAAGAGTCGAAGAATGAAGATAAAGATTTACGATGTTACCTTTTTAATCTTTCGTGAAATTAATTTTTATATTTTTTTATGCAAATGTAAAAATTAAAAATTATAATTTGGAAAGTGGAATGGGAACGAAATGTCAAAGAAAGAGTGAGTTTAGAACTTAGAAAGTGAAAAGATTGATTAACTTGATTGGAGGTGTGTCATAATTCCAATGTATTTAATTTGAATTGTGGGAAGAAGTGAGCATAGTATGTCACTATGTCATGTATGCTAGCTGCCAAAATTAAACGCATAGGGAGAAAGTCTAGTAAGGTAACTTGTGGATTTTTTAATCAGTTTTAATGTTTTATAGACGGTTGGGTTCGGTTAAATGATTTTTTTTTTTATCTCCATCCAAAACCGAACACCTCTATATGTAGTACATCATTTTTTCAACCGTTTTAATTCGATGATCCATCTACACCCAACCGTTTCACATTTACAATATTCGGATATACTGGGTTTCGGTCGAATCTCAGTTTCATGCCCACCCCTACAGTGAGCGACGACGAACGAGTTTGAGAACAAAGGAGGGAAAAGGGAGATGTCTAGGGTGATTGGAAAGTGAAGGAAGGTTGTGATTTGGTACATAAGGTGCACTGATCTCTGTGTAAATAAGATTAATCCAATGGTGTATAAAAATGGTCAATGATAGACCATATGTAATGGTTCCTCATCATAACTTTCATTGATATAATGATCTTAAAGTAATTTATAATGTCATCATTGTCTTATTTTATATTTTCAAATTTACTAATTTTCATTCAATAAATAATGTGAAATATAAAAAAAATACTTTTTCAAAGTTTTTTATATTTAGTAATATACATCAGTTTCTTTTGAAAGCAAGGCCACATCTTCATTTCACTTTTTAAACATATGGTCCCGTAAATTAAAAAAAAATGGTCCCTATTTTTTTTTAACAATAACAACAAATTTAATAAATGTGACATTCCTTATTTAACAAAAAAATGTGACATTCCTTGGCACCGTCCACACAGGATGCGACCTTGCACTATCTGTGTAATGAATTAAAGGAAGTGGCGTAGAAGCAATGAAACTGTGTGCCTGACAACAAGGGGGCCGTTTAGTTGTGTAAATTTGAAAAATTACTCTTATCTCTTTTACACTTTGGAGTAAAAAGAAATAGAGAGGAAAAAATTTTAAAAAGAAAAAGGAAAAATTAAGAAATATTACATGAGATTGCATGTTATTTGAGTGGATATATATGCGACAAATCATATAACATATTTAATTAAGTAGAAAAATAAAAAGAAAAAAATTAGAATGTTTAGTGTTTGGAAAACTTTTATCATGAGAAGAGTAAAAGGGGTAAGTAAAAGAGATACTCGAAGTTAATTACTTCTTTCATGGATTTGGATTTTATCCCGTGACATTCTTATCTAATAAAATCTCGATTATTAAGTAAAAATGAGAGAGAAAATTTAAATAATAAAAAATAGAATTTTAATGGTGAAGATTTTTACTTTAAGAAAATTCAAGTGAAAATTTTAATTGAGAAAATCCATACATATATATTTAAGTTTAGATTATCTCATGTGACATTTCTATCTAGTAAAATCTCAACACTTAATTAAAAGAGAAAAAGGACTATGCACTGACAGTGTAAAATAGTTTTACACTGTCATCCAATCACAACTCACCATGTATGATAAATTTGTTGACTTTTAAAAAATTATCTTAAAAGTCATACCAACAATAATTTGTTATTGGATGACCGTGTAAAATTATTTTACAGTCAGTGTATTACCATTAAACTCTAATTAAAAATGAGAGTGAGAATTCAAATAATAAAAAAAGGAAGACATGAGATTTTAATGGTATAGATTTTCACTTTAGTGAATCCATACACAATCTCAACCCTTAAATAAAAATAAGAGAGAGAATTCACGTGTACTTAGGTTTGAAATTTGGATCCCCTCATGCTACATTTATATATAGTAAAATCTCAACACTTAATTAAAAACAAGAGAGATAATTTAAATAATAAAAAAAGAGAGATATGGAGTTTTAATGATGGAAATTTCCATGTGTGAGAATCCTAAGTGAAAATCCCACTTGAGAAAATCTATACATACGTGGTCGGGTTTAGATATCTCATTGTGACATTTCTATTCAATAAAATCTCAGTCATTAACTTAAAAATAAGCAAGAGAATTTAAATAATAAAAAAGGGAGATATGGAATTTTAATGGTGGAGATTTTTACTTGAGAGAATCCAAACGAAAATTTCACTTGAGAGTTGAGAGGATTCATACTCCATCCAATAAAATCTTAATCCTTAATTAAAAATAAGTGAGGGAATTTAAATAATAATAATAAAAGAGACATAAGATTTTAATGGTAAAAATTTTCATTTGAGAGAATCTAAATAAAAATTCCACATGAAAGGATCGATACACTATGATAAAGAGAACAATTTTTAGCATAAACTCTACCCTTCAAAAATTTCTATCCCTCCTACAATGGTTGATTGATGTCTTGATGATCCAAGTGGCTGGAGATTTGAATTCCTCTCGTAAGTCACTCTTCGATATTTTTGCATCTCCATTGAATTAGTCCATCCAACTAAGTATTAATATTAACGGTAATTATATATATATCTTACCTGTTCAAAAAATTATATTTATTTTCTTTTTTCTTTTTGTTATGCTTGAAGATATTATGTATTTGATCTACAGGTATAAATAATTAATTAAAGAAATCATATGAATTAAAAAAAATAACAAATATTAACAAGTCAAAATAATATATAAAATAATAAGATATATATATATATATATATATATATATATATATATATATACACACACACACACACACACACACTCTTTCATAAGAAAAGTATAATTAACAGAAAGATCAAATATAATTAGCTTATATTAAAAAATTAGAAGCATCCTTTCCCTGTTAAAAAAAAAGGGTCCTTTAAAGTGTACTAACTTATTGTCTTAAGAGAAAAAGGTCCATTTAATTCATTCACGGTCCAGCTTAAATTTTAAAAAGCAACATCTTTAAAGTAAGAAGAAAAAAAAACTCCTTAAGTAAGTTGATAACTATTTCTTCAAAATATATCAAAGCAAAGAAACAAGCATTGCATTTACAATGGAGGCTGGCATCTCACTGTCCCTTCCTTTTCCTACCCTACAGCTAGTTTCCATTTCATCAACACCATTTCAATTCTGATTAATTTAGCAAAGCATTAATAAATTATTTGCCATTACGCATTATGGTTCGAATCGAATTTCCTTTGCCTAGCTTTAAATTAAAAAAAGAACAAATGGGAACACGAGGTTTGAATATAGATGGTGTTTGGACGAGGACAAAATTTGAATCAGTTGGTCTTAAGAAAAGAATTAAGAAAGAGAGCAGGTTGATCAAAATGACTTTTCAAGGTCGTCCACGATTAGTTGGTTGCATTGCCTCCATTTGTCATGGAACTTTCTTTTTGTCGTCGTTGTCGTTTTCCCTCTTTCGTGTATTTTATTTTATTTTTCTAAGCGCAAAAAAAAAAAAAAAAAAATGTGTCTCGCGAAAATGAATGCAAGATGAAAGGTCATTAAGGGAGACAAAGCATGTAGTGGTGCCCACACAGAATCGGGTGAAGCATCCTGTCCCGGAATGAAGGAACGTTATTTTAGATTTTATATAAATATAATAAAAGCTACGCGTTAACAACACTTTTTAAGCTGTAGCCGGTGGAATATTGACAATTAACCGAAAGTCTAATAAATAAATACTTATAAAAATTAAGGCTCAACAAATAAAGAGGGAATTTTTCTCCCGAACAAGTCACATTTATCAGTAATTTTTTAAGGAACGAGTGCGAGTCTAAATATTTTATTACTATCTCATTCACATATTATATTCACACGTTTATTTGATATATTCAAAAATAAAAAAATTAATGTTACACGTGTAAGATTCACACTTTATTGTCACGTATAGTATTAGTATGCAAGATATGAATTTATTCAAATATTTTATTTATTATGTTTTATAACTAGAATATATTAGGAAAGATCAAATTACACCGGTGTAATTTAAACAACTGTTACACCACTCAATAACTTTCAACTGGATGATATTTTCTTAAAACCCATCGTTGGATTGAAAGTTTTTTTCACATAGATCATGTATACAAAATTTCAAATTAATCCAAAATTATTTGCTACCTCATTCATATAGATTAAAATCGACGTAATATAAACTTTTCAAAATATACTAAAATATATTAATATTTTTGAATCGAAGTAGATATCACACTTTAATGTTTTTGTTTTGTAGTTATTTTTACAATTAATTTTAATATTAAATTAGCACTTTTATATATTGTACTAGCTAGATTGACAAGAGAAAATACATTAAAAGAAAAATAAATTTGATTTAATTAAAATGTGGATATATAATAAATATAAGTACAGGTGTGTAAGTACTATGTGGACATAGGTGAAAATGCTAAGACCCCATTTATTTTAAGTATTTTCTATTTCTATTTCCACACAAAAATAAATGATAGTGAAAACGTGTTTGATTTGATCATGAGAAAAGTTTTATAAGTAGGACAATATGTAGGGCTTCTTTATTGATTTGAAAGATTTATATTCTAGAATATTTGGTGAAAATAGATGTTATGGAAATTTTAGAATGAAAAAAATAGGACGTGGTTGTGTTTTTTTTAAACTTCAAAAGATGTTAGAAAATTGAAAGGTGGAAAAAAGGTGAGCCTAAAGGAAGCAATTTCAATGTTCTTGATCAAAATGTATGATAACATGCATCATCAAGTTGTTACAAAATGTTTTCAACGTCCTTTGCATACTGTAAGCAAATGATTTGAATTGAGTTTCTCTCATAAGTTAAAAATAACTTATACACTTAACTTTTTTTTAGAAACTTTATCATCTAACTTCTCTAAAAGTTTAAATGCATATGTTTATTTTAGTTTATAAGATAAATTTATTTCATTTTACATTCTATTTTGTGTTCATCCCTTACGTATTTATGATGAAGTTTATCTATCTATCTATCTATATATATATATATATTATTTTATTTTTTTCATTGAGAAATATCACTTAGAGGTTTTTTGAGTATTCAAAGCAATGTTTCCAATTTTGAAGCTTGTAATACCCATATAAACACAATAAGGAATTTTGAGTTGTGTTTATAGAATGTTTAAACACGTATTTAAATGTTCATAATTTTTCTGATGATTATAATTAGGCAATTTTTTATTATTATGATGGTTATAATTAATATATAAAAATCTATTATATTTATATTTATAAATAAACAAATGCAATGAATTTAATATTATTCAGAATATATATAATGATGCTTTATTTATAACTGTTTATTAATAAATATATAAATATGTTTTTCTTATTCTAAATTATATATACAAAACATTTAATGAAAAAATAGCAATAAAAAGTTAGAAAATAGAAGTAAAAACAAATACATTTTCATAATTTTCATTTCTTGAAAACAAAATAAGTAGTCAAAACAAAAATGTTTTTTAAATCTTGAAAATTGAAAATGAAAACTATTTTTAAAAAAAGAAAAAAGAAAATGAAGATAAAAATAATGAATCTAAAATTACTATCTTTGTGAGTATAAGTTTAGAAATGAGTATTCTTTTAAATTGAGTATATGTAAATAAATATTATATATATTTTGTTATACAAATTTTACGCATTAGGGGATCCCATTCAGGGCAAAATCAATAACGCAAAAGTAACTATTAATTATTTTCTGGATCCATATTCACTGATATTTAACGCGTTACCAAACTCACTGATAACATGAACTGAATGTTTGGAATCTTCTGCAGTAAAAAGAAAACCACATACTATTTTAAAGACTTAAATGTAATTTTGGTTCATTTATTTTACATAATCCGTAATTTTGATTTTTTATTTTAAAATAGAAATATTTAGTGCTATAATTTTTTTAAAATTTGTAATTTTGATCCCCTATTTTAAAATAGAGATATTTAGTTTCTCAATTTTTTAAAATTCGTAATTTTGGTCCTCCTTCCATCAAATTGAAAGTGTTAACCGTTAATAGATTAACGTTGACCTTAAAGTGGTCCAAATATAGTGACATGATACGAAATTATTTATTTATTTTTAATTATTTTAAATATTGAGTAGAATCATTGATGAAAAATATATTTTAAAAAAAGGTAAAATAATTTATTTTAATGATTGGGGGTAGTGGTGAGTACTAATATGAAAATCACGAGCCTTAATAATTTATTTTAAACTAGTTCCACGTTACTAAAGAACATGTTACGTCGTAGTCATTGTTAATCTCTTAACGATCAACACTTCTAAGTTGACGGAATGAGGAAAATCACGAATTTTACAAAACTAAGTGATTAAATGTCTCTATTTTAAAATATTGGGACTAAAATTGTGAATTGTACAAAATAGGAGGACTAAATTTTAAAATAGGGAGACTAAAATTGTGAATTATATAAAATAGGGGGACCAAAATTGCATTTAAGCCTCTTGGCTCAACACTTTTCAAAAGCATTTATAAATTATTTTTGCAGTAACATAAAGAAGAAAATTCAAAGATGACGGTCGTCTTTTTTTTTTTTTTGTCATGGGTCAGAGACCACCCCCAACCCACTGGGTCAGAGACTAATCTCGCTCGCGGTGCATGGCTGCCACTGGCCCAAGGGAATTTTGCACAAAGAGGGAATCGAACACGCATTCTCCCGCTAAATAGATTGTTCCCTCATGTGAACGCAGCAGGGTCTTGCACCAAGATGACGATCGTCTACAGTTTCATGAAAACAATTTACTTTAGATCTCAAAATATTATTAATTGTCGGTATTATTTTCTCACCATAAAAAAAATCTGAAAAGAGGTTATAATTTAGTTAATGAGTAATATTAAAAATAAAATTTTTTCTTTTAAAAAATAGATTTCTCAATTATTAATTATTTTATCTCATTAATTAACTTTCTTATCAAATGAAAGAGAAAGATCAAATAAACTTAATTGTGATATTTTAGTAAGTAATTTTACATCTAAATTTTTTTTAAAAGAAAAGCTTCGAGCCATTGTGATATACTTACAATGGCATGATGATGGAACAACGAAGGTTTAGCTTTAAACACAAAGGTCTATCAGGGGGTGTGTTTTGTATTACGAGAGGAAGAGAAAGGTTAGGATAATTTAAGAAAAATATTATTAGAAAGAAGAAATGGGGGTGCATGAATAAAAATAGGGATGTAAATAGTAATTTCCTTACAATAATTTTAACAAATTATTTAAACTAACCAACATGTGCTGGCCCAACTGGAGTGGGCGGAGATCCTTGGATGGATCTGATCATGAGATTTATATAGAGAAAAAGACTATTAGTGTTAGGAAGGTCTTCAACTTCTCGCTTTAACATTGACCATCTCTCGAGAGATTATTTTCTTATTTATTGGGTCATGGGGAGGATATTTTGAAAAAACAAATGAAAGGAAATATTTAATATAATTAATTATGATCATTAACTTTAGCTATTAATTTCTTATTTTAATTATACACTTTCATTCTTAATACATCATGAGAGAGAAAAAATAATGTCAAACTAGTCGAGAGATTTAAAAACACAGCATATTAAAAAAGATAATATGTGATTATCTTGTCTGACTTTTTGATAACGTAACAAGTCAATGAATTGTTATCGTTAATATGATTTTTTTTTTATAATGTTAAAACATCAATCAATTTGAGATGAAAAGAATATAATACTTATACTTGATACCCGCAAAATTTTTGCAAATCGTTACCCATACTGAACCTGAATCCATTTAATAGGTGAAATCCAACCACTTATGAGTAATTGTTGTGTACACCTACCTATTGGGTTTGGGTTATGAACCTTCCTAAGCCCGTTAACACCTAGATTGTAGCCACTCGACTCAATTATTTTTTGCACACCAGTCCACAACTACATGTACAAGAAAGAAAAAAAAAACACTCATGTCTGGCAGGGACATGCACCTCCGAACGCAACATTACACTACAAGAACAACGTTATACTGCAAAAACAACTCTAGAAGTGGACACGCACATAAAATTATACATGACTCATAACTAGACGGAAAATTAACTAACCATCTGTCACCGAGGATCAAGCAATACAATGCTATAATATTATAAATTCTTAGAATTGGCACTAGAATAGAAAATCGTTAAAATCAAGCAAAAATAAACCGAAAATTTATACTCCAACTGTTTGCCATCGTTGTTGTTGTCAAAGGTGAGGATGGAAGACATTTGTGAGCAATTATGCTTTGCGTATTGAATATTGCTTAGAAGAAAGCATTGCAAAGGAAAAGGAAAGAAGTAAAAAAGAAAGTACGTAAAAAAAAAATCATTTTTCTGATGCTACATATCTATGTAGGAATATTCGAGTAATACACCGTGGTGGGCAAGGCCTAATTGCATTTGGTGAAACCTTATTCTTTGGAATTGATGTTGTTGTTGGGTATGCTTATTGAAAGGCAGTGGGTGATTTGGATGATTAAGCTCATTTGAAGATTTTTCAGATGAGAAGCCAATCTGGGTTTTGAAATATATCATTAACAATATTTAGCAGGGCCAATTTGTGAGAAGCTATTCTGGCGTAGTACGATCCGTAGAGCTGTCAGGAGATCACAAAAGCATGGCATGGCGTGTAATTGTGTATTGGTGCTTGCTTGAAATTTTTTATGTAAATGTATACATTGGTGGCATAGGTAGCTCTTGGTTTATCTGATGTAACTTTTTGTATTGTCCAAGTTGGTACTTCTTGTTCTTGTACCTGCCTTGGTTTCATTTCAATAAACTTTATTTTCCTTGGCTTTTCAAGAGAAGAAGTACTTAAAATAAAATGCTACACCAAAATTTGTTTAAGAAAAACCATCTTTAATTAAATATAATTGTTCCTTATGCAAAAATTGTTCTTTGATGCTATTGCTGCTAACAAGTTTTTTTTTCTTGTGTTTCTTCAATGTTTCATTTTCACCAACCTGATTATGCATTAACTCTAATTTGCTTTGTTACCAAATGTGTGCAAACGGTAAACATCACAGGTAGCATATCTTATATCTCCACTGGTTGCATTCTCAAAGAGATCAAGCTGCAGTAGTAGCTTCTTTGTTTCATGCCACAAACTGTCTTTTTTTTTTTTTTGGAGAACACCACATTATCATACTTCATTCAATCTTTAGGACCGATCGAAAAGTGTCTGTTATAATTTGGTGATGCATTAAGCCTTATGCAATTCAAGACAAGATATAAAGACATCATTGGTTTGGCTTTATTTTTTTGGAGTGAGATAAATATAATTTTTTCTACATGTGTTGTTTAAGCTTAGAAATTTTTCCTGCCTTAAAAATCCGCCTTATAAAACTTTAAACGTATTAAAATGAACTCTCTTAAGAATAGGAATCAAGAGCAGTAGGGATCAAACTAAGCATTCAAAAGGCATGGAGAAAAGCAGGGTTGGATAAACAATGAGATGGTGATGGCATTGTCAAGAAGACCTTTACTGTTCTAGATTTGATGGAGGATATACTTTGAGACTAGCTGCCATTATGTTAATCTCTTGCTATTTGAATGGGATGACAATGAAAGTCACATGAACTTTTGGTATGGTATTTGCTGATGTAGAGAGCAATATTCTATTTCATAAAGCCCAAAACAATAAAGTAAGCAACACCATGATAGGACAGAAATTTTAAAAAATAAAAAAAGAGGACAACATTACTATTGATTTGATCAATTGAAGTGCATTGTGAAATCATTTCTATATATTTTAAGAATAAATATACTTCTGTTGCTTATTATTTTAGAGACAAGTTAGCTGGGGCCTGGATGAGCATTTCTTCTAGGATTACCCCAGGATAAAAAAAATTATAAGGAAAATGCGGTATCTCATTTTTTTAGACTTTTTCTTATTTGGTTTGCATTATCCAAATTCAGAATTCAATTATTCCATTTCTTTCCCTATTCTCTATTCTTATCCTTTACGTTCCGTCCATCAACGCAAAATAGGCATGTTAATTTGTCCAAATGAAAGCTACAAAGCGCCTTTCCCAATAGATTAATGAAAGAGACAAAACCAAAAAAACAACTAACTTTAAAGGTACGTAGTTTATTTTGCAATAAGGAAAGTTTTAAAAGGTTGAATAAACGAATTAAAACAGAAAATAAAAGGTCTTAGTTTATCTTACATCTTTCCTTCAATAAAAAAACCACCAATGCGTTTGATGATTTATCTGTTCATTCTTTTGCCAACCTCCGGTTGTATAGAGAAATGAAAATTAGGATTTTATTAAAGCAAATTGTTTGTGTACAAGAGATATATATATGGCATTACTTTGGTATAGGTTGTAAATAACCCACTTCAAAATAGGTTGATAGTTCATCCATTCAATTATTGACACGTGGCTCCTTTACCATGTCAGATAATAAACTTCAAATATAATCAGATATTATCTAATCAATTTTAAATTAATTTAAACAAATCTAATAAGATATTATCTAATCAATTTTGAATTAATCAGATTTAAAAAGATGCTATCTAATTGGTTTTGTATTAATCTAATCAAATTTAACAAGATATTATCTAATCAATTTTGAATTAATTAAATAAAATATTATGACCTAGTTATATTTAATGAATAATTAAATTACTTACATTAATATATTAATTTATAATTTAAAAAAAGAATAGCATAGTCGTTGATTAAACTTAATCAAATTTAACATACCTATTTATATTTAATGAGGAATTTAATTACTCACATATTTATTATACAATTTAAAAAATATTCCTAATATAAATTTGAGAAAATATTTATATATTTAAAATATTTTATAAAAATATTCATAAACAATATTTAAAACCTAAACATGATTAAAAAATTTATGAACGTTATTAAATAAAATTAATTATTCCTAAATTTAATAAATATAACTAACTATATAAAAAAATCATTTATCTTTATATGTAGAGAAGAAAGATTGCTGGATCAATTTTTCCGTCTAAACTAAAGATACATAAGTTATTTCTAATTTTTGTATTTAGTAGATTTATATTATTCTTTCAAATCATGTATTAAATTAAAATTATAAAAAAAACTTTTTGTCAATGTTTATTAATGATTACAAATGAATTGTGATGTAAAAAATGATTAATTATTTTTATAAAATAAAATTATCTAATAATTATATTTAACAAAGAATTAAATTGTTATATTAATGTTATTTATTATCCAATTTTGATAATTATTATTTTTGTGTATTATTAAGAGTCAATTTTAATACTTTCTCTGTCCTTTTTTATAAGATTTTTTTTTTCAAAAAATTGTTTGTCCATTTTTATAAGAGTTTTTCTAATTGTCTTTTGCATTAATATTATTTTTTCTAAAGTACCTTTAACTTATTAGCAAAATTTTTAGCCAAAAATAATAAATGTTGGAAATTAATTAGATAAACTCTTTCTTTCTCTTATTGGAGAAGATGAGTAACAATTAGGTGAGAAACAATCAAGTGGAAAGAGAGATGGTTAATTTTAAAAAAATTAATGAGGGTAAAGTTGGAAGAACATTATGAGTTACTGACAAATTTAAGATTACTAACTAAATTACTATCTACTATTTTAAAGGTTATGAATTAGTTGGAAGGGTCTAATAAAGAGACAGATGGGGTATTACAAATTACTCCATTTGTCCCATAATAAATGTCATGTAAGAAGAAAAAATAAATTTGAAAATAAGTGCCATCCTAGGTATTTTACACAAACCAAGAAAAATTAATAAATAGATGAAAAAGAGTACCCCCTCTGGTCCTTATTATAAGACATAGTTTTGAAGAAATCGGTGGTCCTTAATATAAGGCAATTTACAATTTCTATAAAACTAATTTATTTTTTCGACTTAAATACATTTTTAGTCCTTGCAATTTAGCGTTTTTTTGTTTTTCGTCCTTGCAAAAAAAATTTGGTTTTAGTCCTTGCAAATTATATTTGTTTTATTTTTCGTCCTTAAAGTGGTTTAGATAGCATTTTTTTTATTGTTCAAAGCACTTTTTCACTATTCTAAGCGCTATCTAAACCACTTTAAGAACGAAAAACAAAAAAACATAATTTGCAGAGACTAAAACAAAAAAAAAATTGCAAGGATGGAAAACAAAAAAGCGCTAAATTGCAAGGACTAAAAATGTAATTAAACCTATTTTTTCCCTTATGTGCCCCTATTAAAGATTATGAGTATCTGTGTTGTTATTGAATAACGAAAAGAGAATTTGAAAATTCATTAATAACTATTCTCTCTCATACGTTTTGACCCTCCATCCTCCACTATGCCATTAATCAATAAATTCATTAATAACTATTCTCTCTCATATAATTTAATGATGATTAATGAGGGTAAAATTGGGAGATTAGTAAAAAAATTAAAAATCAATAAAATCAATTGAATTAATTACTTTTATTGGTCTATATAATTATTTTCCAAAGTGTCTTATAATAGGGACCAGAGAGAGTAATAATTTTACAAAATTAACCTTATTATTAATATTGCATTGAAAAGCTAAAGTGATACTTACTAAGGGTATTAATGGAAAAAGTAATTAATATTACATTGAATAACTAAAATGACACTTATTTTCATACTTATTTTTTCTTCTTACATGACACTTATTATGAGATTGAGGGAGTATAATACTCTCTCCATCCCTTTTATAAAACCACTTCAACTAATTCACACCCTTTTAAGAAAATTAGTTAATTTAGTTAGTAACTTTAATAATTTGTAATATTTTTTCAAAATTACCCTTTTTTTAAAAAAATTAATCATCTCTCTATTTCCACTTAATTGTTTCTCACCTATTTGTTATTCATCTTCTTCGATCCTAATAAGAGAGAAACATTTATTAACTCCAAAAATACCAGTCTACTGTTTGTCTACGATTAATTTTGGATAACGATAATTAGATGGGAGGACTCAATTAAAAAATAAATTAAAGTTTAGGATTAAATTAAAAGAAAAAAAAAGTTCAAGAATCTAATTGAAAATTCGGTAAAAGTATGAGGACCAGCAAAATAAGTAAACCTTAAATATAATTATTAGAGAATTTTATTTTACAAACATAATTAATTATTAATTATTTTTTACATCACAGTTCATTTGTAATCATTAATAAACATTGACAAAAAGTTTTTTTTACAATTCTAATTTAATACAAAGTTTGAATGAATAATATAACTTTACTAAATACAAAAATTAGAAATGACTTACGCACCTTTAGTCTAGGTAAAAAAATTGATCTAACAACCTTTCTTCTCTACATATAAATATAAATATTATAGTAATACTAATGCTCTAAAAAAAATTAAAATTAACAATTTAATTTATAATAATTTGTTTTAATTAATAATTATGGATAGATATTAATTTTTTTTAGGATAGATATTAAATATTAATATATTAAATATGAATTTTTTTTTTTTTTAATTTGGTTGCTTTATAATATGCTTTGTATTCAATAATAATTAAAAAGGATTTTTTTTATATAGTTAGTTAAATTTATTAAATTTAGGAATAATTAACTTTATTTAATAACGTTCATCAACTTTTTAATCGTGTTTAGGTTTTAAATATTGTTTATGAATATTTTTTATGAAATATTTTAAATATATAAATATTTTTTCAAATTTATATTAGGAATATTTTTTAAATTGTATAATATATATTTGAGTAATTAAATTCATCATTAATTGTAAGTAGGTATGTTAAATTTGATTAAGTCTAATCAACGACTATGCATGAACTTGATTTCGTAATATATATTATTATAAGCTTAATTTTTATTTTTGAAATTATAAAATTAATATATTAATGCAGGCAATTTAATTATTTATTAAATATAATTAGCTCATAATATTTTATTAAATTAATTCAAAACTGATTAGATGATATCTTATTAAATTTGATTTGATTAATACAAAACCAATTAAATAACATCTTTTTAAATTTGATTAATTCAAAACTGATTAGATAATATGTTATTAGATTTGTTTAAATTAATTCAAAATTGATTAGATAATATCTAATTAGATTTGAAGTTTAATTATATGACATGGCAAAGGAGGCACGTGTCAACAAGTAAATGGATGAACTACCAACCTATTTCGAAGTGAGTTATTTACAACCTATACCGAAGTAATGCCCTATATATATAGAGAGAAATGAGAAATAGGATTTTATTAAAGCAAATTGTTTGTGTACAAGAGATATATATAGAGTACAAGGAATAATAAAACTCAAAGTTATCTACTAAATTATCTATAACTTGAATCAAACTTGAATTTAAATTACAACATACTAATAGTTAGATTTGAATTTGAATTGCTCCAAGAGATGAGGAGATGATCATGTCAGTAGTTCAATAAGTTGTTGGTGTTTTATGAGATTATAAAGTGTTATAATCTAACCATTGATTTCTTAAAACTTTTATTTTATAATAAAATTATTATTATTATTATTATTATTATTATTAATGAAAGATTAAGATCCTAGGCAGTGATAATGTCACTGCAGAGGATCCTATCCCGTTATGTCATAGCTGTTTTTTAGTTTATTCTTTTAGTGCTAAAAACGAAAATGAAACACAATTGGCTAATGTCTGTGTTGACCAACTTTCTTATGAGAATCATGTAGCATTGCAAAAGCAACATAAAAGTACGACAAAACAGGATTGGAAGCAGAATTTCATACATGTCGAAAATTCACAAGCACTGAGTAATTTTCAGTGAAAGGAAAAATCCTAGATCAATACTTTTGATGTTAAAAGGAAGAACCCAGACAAACTTTGATGTTAAAATCCCAGATCTGTACTTTGATGTTATTTGCTGGCCACATTGAAGAATAAGGGAACATCTCAAAGTGTCTGTTCGCATCAACCAACTTTGCTGGAAAATCCTTTATCATAAATAAAAAAAGTGGAAATACGTTAGGAAAAATTACCATGACAAAACATTCATTTAGCTATGGTTCATTATTGTCATTTATATGTCTAGGAAATTAAATTTCATCCGCATGCAACGAAGGAAAAATACATTTGGTAAATTCTTATCCTCCCAAATTTGTCCTTTCTTGAACGAAATGTTTTAATTAAACATCTTATGGATGTGACATTAGAATATGTTCTTATCCCTCTCTAGAGAATTTAAATTTACTATAGTGAATTAAGTTAATGCATTAGCTCATTGCCGTTAAATTTCAGAAATTAAAATGCTAACTAATGTCAGGACACCAATTAAGAAATTTAAAGTAGAAAGTGTGATAGTATATTCTCTCATGATTTCCAATATAATCCTTTTAATAAAATTTTCATTTTTTTTATGCATAAATTTTCATATATTTTGATTTCCCAATCAGTGTTCTTGGAACACTGATTTGCAAGGCCCTTAAACTCAATAGTTGATCCATAACATTAGCATTGAAAACTTGCAGGACACTGGTTTTATTATATTTTTATAATTTAAAATTAAATTAAAATTAAACAATACATCGAAATAAAGAGATTAAGAGAAAACTTTTTTATTTTTGGTGATTGTGAATAAAAGTCACACTAAAAAAATATAAATAGTGAATTAATTGAGAGAGTGAGAAAAATAAGAATCATACTAATATACTATAGAAAATAGACATAAATTTATAAATAAAAAATAAAAAATCACTAAAAAAAATAACGTGAATAAGTAGTATTGGAGTAAGAAAGATTCACCATAGAATCACTCGGAAGCGAAATTAATGAGCTACTTAATGCTTTCAACAACAGAAATTAATGTTATACTTGGTTAAACATAGGAAAGCAAGACCAAGCAACCTTTTTCAATTTCTTATTCTCTTCTATTCTTCTCTATGTTAATTGAGTACACGAAAGTGTTGATACTACTCTCTCCGTTCCAATTTATATGACATTTAAGATTTTGACACAGATATTAAGGAATACAATTAATTTGTTGAATTTCCTAGAAAATATTAGATAATTTCTTAATATACCCTTTATCTCTCTAATTAATTACTCATACTACACTACTTCCACTAAGTATTAATTAAGGGTAGTTTTGGAAAAAAATATTTAATGCAGCATTAATTTTGTAAAACGTCATCTATTTTGAAATAATTTTTTTTTTTAAAACGTCATATAATCTGGAACGGAGGAGTAACATTTTTTTGTAACCTTCTATTATTCGGTGCTTGGGTTATAATTTCTGTTTTGTTGTGTCTATTAACTTTTAGAAAAGAAACTTTTTGAGGGTATTTTGAGTCAGCCTTTGTTTTATTGAAATTAATTCCTTTTTAGTCAATGGCAAGCTCAGCGGGCACACCCTCCCATCGTCACGAAGCATTTAAAAAAATTAAGTAATTTTTTAAGAGCAATATTAAGAAAAAGTTTAAAGCTCAATAATTAAAGTATAAGATAGCACTCTTCAATTATTAGACTACTCTTGACTATTATTATTGGAGTAACAAATGGAGTTATTATTATTAACTATCAATTTTACGTGTATAATTTTATTTACATTGATGACAATGAGATTTGATGTTAAAACTTCATCCATATTACCTAAATCTGCATTATTAGGAGGGTTGTGTATAACTTTGTTTAAAGAACTTAAAAACAAAGGTTATAAATTATTAAAATTGAGTTAAAAATAATAAAACTATAACAGTAATACAAAATAAAGAGGAAATAGTATAGTTTTTTAATGAAAAAATAAAATTGAGAGAATATAATAAGATATATAAGAAAAAAGTTTAATTTTTACAATGATCAAATTTTACATAAAATAAGTGTATCGTATTTTATAATATTATAAGTATATTTAAGTAATGCTTGGGTTATCCATATACTGCCCTTTTATCTCTTCAAATAGAGAAATCGAATCAAACACTTAACTTTCCAATAAAAAAAATGTTCAATTGAGCACGATTAATTTATATTAGGTATTAAATTAGATAAAACAACACTTAGTATTTAATAATGTTTTATTAGCCAAATGCTAAATACGAAGTACTGTTTGGATGAAATTGAGCTCAATTAACTTTTGGATATAACTACTCTTTTTTCTTTATTTTATCAGAGAATTAATAAAAAAACTACTTGATTTTGTATTGTTCTGTGTTTAAAGTGTTTGTACTATCAACTATGTAAGTATTTTGGATCTCTCTTTAGAGAATTCACCCATCATATGAAAATAAGTCAATTAGCTAGCCCAATAATCTGGGCCCAATGATCGAATCCTCTGGTCATATCATCCAGAACCTTCTGGAACACAAAAGAATAACAATATGAATGTGTATAGAGAATCAATGCCTTGTATTCTGTTATGGGTAGCAATTCTGTTATGATTTGCTTAGTAAGGCAGTTCCCGTGTCTATAAACAATTCTATGTTTAATTTATTTTTTAAAAAATAATAACATTATTAGAAAACAATGTTTTTTAGGAATGTTTTTTACTTGTATTTCCTACAAAAAAATTTCATAGAAGAGATATTTTGAGTTAAAAAAAAAGTTTATTGTGATAAAAATATTACATTACTCTTTAGTTGGATCATTTAATGTGATAAATAAGTAAAGTTTGTCCTAAAAATACCATTTACTCTTTTATTTCTAAGAAACTTATATAAATATTCTTAGAAATATTATTGACCAACCAAACAAATTTTTGTTATTTCTAAAAATAATGATTTCCAGAAATCATGATTTCTGAGTATGAATTTTTTTTTCTTGTATCAAATGCCCCCTTAATGTCTAATTAATTTTTAAGCTATAAATCAACCAACCTACAAACTGTATTAACCAGATATATAGTCACAATTAACCACCCGTGTTTCCAAAGAAGTATACATTTAGCTATCAAATGTATTGGAGGGAGATATATTTAACATAAAAATTAACCAGTTGATGAATTTAAGCACATATGTATCAGAATGAACCATGCACATTTTAAAATAAGCGTACATTTACCTATTAAGTTGAATTAACTTATGCTATCCATTGTAAAAACATGTGTAAATAATGGGAGTGAACTTGCAAATAATCAATCTATAAATGAAATCAACCTTATATGTAGTTAATGTTAACCAAATTTGAGGAAAGGAGTTTAATTAACCTAAATATTAAACAAATAAGGGTTAATATAATATATAAGGGGTGCCGGTGTAGTATTTTAGAAACAATTAAGGGAATTATTGTAGGAGTAGAAAAAATATGGACAATTTATGTAATTTTACAAAACTTCAAGGATAGTTAATGTAATTTACTCTATATGTTATTTATAATCAAAATACATGTACCAAGGGAGTCTAACTTAGTTGGTTGAGCAAGGTGGTAAGTTATTATAAACTCTAGTACTTGTCTATGATTCCTAAGGATAAAAAAAATCAATCAAAATACATGTATTTAATGAGAGTGAGCCTAACTTGTAAATAATCAATGTATGAAATCAATCAATCAATATGTAGTCAATGTTAACCATATTTAGGGGGCGGGTATACTTGAAATTTAACCAAACAATTAATTAAATTGATCATACATGTAGTCATAATTAACCACAAACATTTAGAGGAAGCACACACTTACCTATCAAATTGAATAAACTTATATGTTATTCGTGATCAAAACACGTGTGTATTGAATATATAGGTGTGGACCTAACTTGTAAATAACAAATCTATTAATGACATCAACCACATTTTTTTATATGTAGGAATCGAAGACAAGTATCAAGGGATTTACAACAACTCACGCACGTTGCTCAACCAATTGAGCTAAACCCCCTTGGTGACATCAACCACATATGTAGTCAATGTTAACCCTATGTAAGGGGGGGGGGGGGGGGGGGGTATAATTTACCTAAAATTTAACCAATCAATTAATTAAATTGATCACATATGTAGTCATAAATAGGATTACTCAAAATAACTATATTGAACTAAACTATTGGATAATTGAATTGAACTAGACTAAATAAATTTTTTTATTAAATTTTTTACATTGAAACTTTCTTTCAAGATTCATTGTAAACTTTTCCTTAAAAAAAACTAACGTATCCCAATGCCGTAAGGCTTTTTGCTATGCAAAAGATATAAGGGAAGGTCATTGTACATAGTTTTACCCTTGCATATGCAAAGAGGTTGTTTCGGGATTTGAATCCATATATGACTAATTGATCACTAAGGCACAACTTTACTGTTGTGTCAAGGCTCCGCCCTCCTTAAAACCAAAATAAATTAATTCTAAAAAAACTAATAATTAAAATCATGCTATATAAGAGTTTATTAATCGAAACAATTAATCATACTACATATCAAATCAAATATAAAACAATTCACAAACAAAAAAAATTAACCAGTTCTTGTTGAAAAAGAGAGGGTTTTTTTTTTTTTTTTTTGTTGCACGCTGTTTTATTAATAGGTATGTGTTAATATTAACAAATTAATCTTGCTCCTTACTATCTTATATATAATTTTAGTATGAAAAATATCTTAGATATAATTCTCCTTCCCTTTCCTTCCGACCATTGTTTTCGACTATGCCTAATGCCGGTGATCAATGTTGCTGCCGGACCCGCGTTGAGTAAGACTCCATTCATAGGCACACTAGCCCACCAATGCTTCAAAAGTGGGGCGCCATATAAACATGGTCATTGTTTTTAACAGTTAATTAGTGGGGTCATAAATCCACTTATTATATGAAAATTAATAAAATGTAGTAGTGAATGGGGTTCCATGCAGGAGGTGGGTATGGCCAAACGACTATGCTAGTGCCTACACATACTGAAAGCACAAAAAGGAGGAAACAACTTTAGCTACCAACTACATTTATAGTGGACTTAAGTGCTAATTACCATACTTTGAAACCAAATCTTTAATACACACTCTATATAAAGCAAGACTAAATAACAGGATATATATGATGATCACACTTGCGTAAATATTCATCCCTCATATGTCAACTTCATCTGTGGGCCAATTGGATTATTGGCCTTCAATAATTCTTTCTTGGAAATTTAAACCGTGATCCGTGAACCAGATCTTCATCTCAAAACATCTTTAGCATTGCTCTAATTCCTCATCTCATGGGAGGACTCAGGACAGAAAATTAGAAATAGTTATATATTAGCCTATAACAAAATCATTTACAAAATTTGCAATAATTTTTCTATCTATCTCTATATGATATTAGTTATCCTATCTCATGCAGTTTGTCTTCCTTCCTATCTCTCTTTTTAGTGTATAACTTTTTGTACAATATTCATATAAAAATACAATTTCTCAATTAGAAATCAGCTACTCCCACCTTTTGTCCTTCAATAGAAGAATGATTAAAAATAATATTTTCTTTAATGTGCTAATTTTTTTTGTTGAGCTGTCATTTTTTTTATTAGAGAAATAAGGCACAAAAATTTCTTCATGCAGAATGCAAAATCCATTAACATAAATTACTAAAAAAAAGAAATTGTAAAGCAGAATCATATGAACGATAAAAGCTACTTTACAATCAGTAAACATTTTTTTTTTAAAGTCAATCAGTAAACATTTATTTATTTAAAAGGTAATAATAATTGAAAGAAGACACATTTTAAAGAATTCTTAAGATACGTGGGATACACAGTTGATTTATACGTTTTAACTCCGTTTAATTACTTGCGTGAAATTACGGAGTTCCTATGTGTGCCTAGTGGACGCAAACGCAACTGATTTAAAAAGCAGCAACAAATTTTTATACTACCCTCTTGTGGAAATTTTGCCGTGACGTGTCATTTTGCAATTGGAAGGGGCAAAAGGGCCAAGAGATTTTCAATATATATATATATATATATATATATATATATATCCATATAAATATGAGGCTTCTACGTTGTGACATTACATTCTTGTGGCTCAACAGATTGGTTAAGGTTGTTGGAGGAGCTCTAACAAGAGATGGAGGATCACCAGACACAAAATTGGTTCGAAAGAGTGAAGCCTTTCGCAGCTGTGGTATCAATGCAGTTTGGATATGCAGCTATGGATGTTCTATCCAAGGCTGCAATGAACAAAGGGATGAGCAATTATGTGTTTGTCGTTTATCGCCATGCTGTTGCATTCTTTGTCATGACCCCCTTGGCATTCTTTTTTGACAAGTAATTAACCTCTCTCCCTCTACGTGTGTTTGTTTTGTGTGTGAATATAAAATTTAAGTAACGTTGCATTTTGATCTTTTAACAGGAAAGTTAGGCCAAAGATGACATTGTCAATTTTCATGAAGATAGCCGTGCTCAGCTTGCTAGAGTAATTAATTTAATTCCTGCATTGCTAGACACATTAACTCTTTTTTTTTTTTTTTTATGGAAAAATAAATATTCACTTAACTTTGATGTTGATTAATTTCTCTGTGGCAGGCCAGTTATTGACCAGAATTTGTATTTTTTGGGGATGAAATACACAACAGCAACCTTTGCCGTTACCATGACCAATATGCTTCCTGCCATTACCTTTATCTTCGCATGCATTCTTAGGTAATTCTAACATTAATTAATTGTTTTCACTCCACCAACTGAAAAAAAAGGATTTCAAATATGGTCAAAAACTAATCAGATAAAGGTGTTGCATGCCGTGTTGGTATTGCTTGCTTGCCAAACCATCTGAAACATAGAGATTCTTAGACAGATGACTAAGCTAACAAAAATTTACCACTTTTCTTTGAATTTTTTTGGTTACCATATTATTTTCATCTACAAAACTCGAATCCGAAACCTTGTTTAAGATGATAGAGTCTAGTACCACTTGGACAAACGACTTGTTGGTACTTTGCTTTGAGTTTAATAGACATATAAGTGCAAATATTTTTATATTATCAACCAATCAAAATTCATTTTTAATATAACTTTTAAAATAATTATCATAAAAGTTAACAAATTTATTACCTTATATATAACAGTTAATTTTTTCATTATTTTTTGAGTTTAATTATACAACATATCAGTCTGTTAGATTTTTTGTTGCGCATATATAAATGATAAGGTTAGGCAATTTCTCTGTTTCTGATTAGGCTTGAGAAGATAAAAATAAGAAGTATACGCAGCCAAGCAAAGGTGGTAGGAACTCTAGCAACTGTTTCGGGTGCCATGGTCATGACATTGCTGAAAGGTCCAGTACTTTTCGGGTCACAAGGAAGCAATGATCACAGCCAACGTAATGGGACAAGTATGCAACATACAATAACTGGATTCATAATGATCACAATTGGATGCTTTAGTTGGGCTTGTTTCGTGATCCTACAAGTGAGTGGAGTATTCTACTAATTGATTATTATTCAATAATAATAATGACCAAAAAACAATAATATAATAATGACACTCCCTTCTTTCTTTTTGTTCGTATGTAGTCTGAGGTTAGGCACAAGAATTAAAAAATATAATTAATATTTTAATTTTTATAAAAATTATTAACTAATTTCTCTCTTATAGAAAACCACATATAATTAAGAGTAAAGATGAATGGAATAATATAGAAGATTTCATGTCAAATTTTCTGTTTTTTTTATATATAAAATTTTAATTGATGGGGTCCTAACACAGGTTCATCTGTTTGTGTAGGCTATTACCCTGAAAACCTACCCTGCTGAACTCTCTCTTTCTGCGTGGATATGCCTAATGGGAACAATTGAAGGTGCTGCAGTGGCTATGATTATGGAAAGGGGCAACCCTTCAGTTTGGTCTCTAAAATTGGATATGAAACTGCTATGTGCTGTGTACACTGTAAGCCCCTCCAACCTAACTACTCAAAATATGAGAAAACCACGTTATATGCATTATGCAACATGTTGCATGGAATATAATACAAATATATATGGAATGACATCACCAAGTGGCAACTTTTTCACCCACCTGTCCCAACCCCACCTCAGGCCAAAGCCCTGCATCTGTTGTGGTGTTGCCTTGTTGGGTTGGCTAAATCCACTCGTTCTATTTTTTTATTATTAATAATGTTTTTTTCTTACGCACCCTAGTGGATGCAAGATGGATTAAAAAAAAAGAAGAGAGAGAGAGAGAGAAAAATAAAGAAGAAGAAAAGTTAAAGAAAAAAAGTAAAAAAAAAAATTGTGGTAAATAACTTAATGAAAAAAATGAAAGAAGGAATGTAAAAATCAAGTGAAAGAAAGTTCCGTCTGTTCCTAAATATAAAACTCTTTTAATTAATTCACATCTTTTAAAAAAGTTGGTTAATTTAGTTAATAACATTAAATTTATTAACAATTTATATTATTTTTTCAAAATTACGCTTATAATTATTGGACTCACAATTTCTTTCCTTTCACTTAATTACTACTTTCTACCTAATTAATTAATGAGTGTTAGTCATTTTCTCCAATCCTCATAAGAGAGAGAATGTACTTATCTTATTAATTTATAGCATTCATTGTAAAGTGATTAAAGATATTTTGGTCAAAAATAATTAATGCAAGATACAATTTGAAAATAGTCTTATAAAATGGGACAAATTTTTTATAGAAAAAAGTATTCTATTTAGGGACGGAGGTAGTAGCAAGAAAAAAATCAAGTGTAATGATTGGTAGATACATTTACACTTCAATTTTTTTTAGTACTTATTGTTTTTCTCTATCTATCTCTTTTTATTACATTATATCTCATGTTATATTTATATTTTGACTTAAATATCTTTTTAGTCTTTACAATTTAGCGTTTTTTTATTTTTCATCCTTACAACAAAAAAATTGTTTTAATTCTTGCAAATTATGTTTGTTTTGTTTTTTCGTCCTTAAAACAGTTTAGATAACGTTTTGAACAGTGAAAAAAATGCTATCTAAACCACTTTAAGTATGAAAAACAAAACAAACATAATTTGCAAGAACTAAAACAAAAAAAAAATTGCAAGAACGAAAAGTAAAAAAATACCAAATTACAAGAACTAAAAAGGTATTTAAACCTTATATTTTTCTATGTTTCTCTCACTAATTATCAAATAGGTGTCTAATAATCAATTTTGAAAGATCAAAATCCTTCTCTTTAGGACTTTTTAAGTGATAAAATCTACATTACTTGACAACTTTTTTCCATACCTGATTTTTTTACTCCCAATTTTTCACTCACCTTACATATCTTTCAATCTCTTTTCTTTTCTTTTGAAAATTGATACGCTCTCTCTTTTTTCTTAGAAAATTTACAAAATAAATTAACTAAGCACTCACTAAAGTGAGATATTTAAGAATTAAATAATGTTGCTAATATAAACATATAATCTCAACTTTAGAATTTAACTTTTATCAGATCAGGTCAGGTATCACCATATTCTTGCCATATACGTACAAGCTGTTAAAAAAACTTCACCCCAAACAAACCTGAAATCACGTTTTAAGATTAAAGTTGGGATGGGTGCCTACTAGAATTTCTTTTTTCCTACTTGTCCCCTCATACCTCCCCAATTAATAACTTGACACATTAGTGATTAAAATTCACAAGAGAAAGTTGTAGCTTTCATTTGTTAAGATGTAACGTTTTAATTAAAGATAGGACGTGTAAATAGAATAGGTTATTTGAATCTTATACGTAGAAATGAGTACCAAAATTGTGTGGTTCATTTCGTTTATATCGAACCCTCCAGTTAGAGTCGTTGGCATCCAAAGCCTATATTCTCAAGCTACTATCGATATTAAGAAAGGACAAACTATAAATACAGTTCTTTAGATATTTTGAGTGTTATTTTCTAATTAAATTTCTTTAATAATTTATGGAATAAAAGTTAGCATTTAAAGTCAGATTTTCAAGGTGAGAATTCAACTGTAATTAGAAAACAATACTAAAAATATCTATATAAACAAAGTACATCTAAATTTTGTACTATTAAGAAAAGTGTCACATAGAAAAAAGAGAGTGAGACCAAAATAATTTATTCTTTGTTTTGAATAATAAGTTTTGAGAGAATAATGTGTATGAAGAAAAAATAGTAAAAAAATGAAGTGTTATTCTGTGTGGACGTAGGTAATATAGAAGAAAGAAAAAATTATGAGACCCAAATAAGGAGTTATCTCTCCTTTAGAAGAGAAAAAGGAAAATCTATCCATCCACTCACCTACCCATCATTATTTTAAAAAGATATAAAACTCATTTAACATAACTATATTTTTTTCTTCTCACTTTTTCCCCCTAATCAATAAAGAGAAAAGAGAAAATTAACCTTTCTTTTTCTTTTTCTTAAAATAATAGAGAGAAAATTAATTTTTTTTCTTCCAAGAGTCATCACGTATGCCAATTATTTCTAATGCTCATTCTAATAAACTAATTAAAAAAACATATTCACATACAGGGCATAGTCTGCTCTGGAGTGGGCTATTACTTGCAAGGCGTTGTGATGAAAACTAGAGGCCCAGTCTTCGTAACAGCATTTAGTCCCCTCTGCATGGTAATCGTGGCTGTCATGAGCTACTTCATTCTGGCTGAACAAGTGTTCCTCGGAAGGTGATAATGAAAACCAAGTACCTATTATCTTTTTTTACTTATGAAATTAACCAAAACCTTCATGAAATCTGATAAATGTTGCAGATTGATCGGTGCCATTATCATTTGTTTGGGCCTATACGCTGTGGTGTGGGGTAAAAGCAAAGATTACAGCCCACCAAGCCCAAATACTCAAGAGCCCATATTACCGGCAAAGCAAATAGTGAACGAGGGCAATGCAAAGAAGGAAAATTGCAATTGCACTCACGAAGTCAACACCCTCAGCAATTTTGGAAATGGAATCACTAGAAATGAAGAACAAGTGTGAGGAAAGCTTACCATTTACTATCTAAATTTCAACTATTATAGGACATTCCAGCTATGTCTTTATGAGCAAAAGCAAGCTGTGTTTGTTTAATCTTTCAATTATGATTTACGAGAGCATAGATTTTTAACTTGTTGTAAGTTATCTCAACAAAGCAAGTAGATAACTAACAAATAGTAGTGAAAAATATAGATTATGTTGTTGCATATAGATGTCACGGTGTAACAGCAGCAATAAATTACAAAGGTACCTATCAGACTTCCTTGTCAATTAAAACCTTCAGATGACACCGGGAATTTGCAAGTGTATCACATTATAGAATATTTTGATTTCCATTCAGCAAAAGAAAATAGAAATGACTTACTAAAATGAATGAGAACATCACAGAATATTTTGTTGTATTGTATTAATAACACCTTGACAACAAAATCAATTTACCTTCAAGAAATTCACCGACTATATGCTACCATGATACATGATCCAATTTGCAACACATATTCCATTTTGTTTGCAGAGTTCCCTACTATTTTCATCAAAGACAAGTTTATCCTCAAATGGGTAAAGGATTCAAAACCCATGCATTGACAATCGGTCAGCAAAAGGTGTATCAAAACATTACTCCTATGAAACCAACAAAGATTGTCCGATCTTGTAAACTCAAAATTGCTCCTTTATAACAATTGCTTTACTTCTTGTTTTGCACATATGCATTGGAGTTCCCTGCTGTGGCCAAAAAAGATTCTGTAGAGGAAGAAAGACCAAATGTGAGAAGGAGCATCTTGGATCAACATAGAGAGATATCAGACTAATTCATAAAACAGCACTAACTGAACAAGATAAATTACCTTTCCAAATGCAGAAGGATTTCTGATCGATAGGTGAACCAGTTATAGTCTGAATAACTTCAAACAACATGCTCTGTGGAGTGCTCCTGAGCTCTTGTACAACCCCATATATAGTTTTCCCATTATCAAAGTAAATGTGATTATTGGGGTGTTTTGTCTTGCAACCAGCATGTCGCTCAAATTCAAAAGCATTAATAACCTGAAGAAAATGTAATATTAGTCAGAGATAGCAATTTGGCTCAAAAAGGATTCTCCTCTACGATAAGGCTTAAACAAACTTTACCTTGGAAAAATTACACGAGTGACAACTGCACAAATAGCCAGCACCTTTTATAACACCTCGAAGTTCCTTCTAACAAGCATAGGAAGAAGAACCAGACATGTGATGAAAGATAAGCTACTGTGAAAGATGAACTCATTAATACTAAATTTTACCTCCCGTGACCACGCTTTATACTTTACTGAGAGACCATCCAGCATACCGGTGGATAGCAAACTTCTGACGTTTGAAGGGAAGTTGTTTGAAGTAGCTTTTTTAGACATTTTTATCTCCCCTTTTGTCTTGGGAACATTTTCAGTTTCAGGTGCAGATGTCTGAGCTGTACTTGGAAGTAAATTAGAACTAGATCTAACCAACTCCTTCTCATTCACAGCCTCTGACTTATGTGAAAGTGCTTGACACATCAACAGATCATAGTCAGAAATGAATAAGTCAGAGGCAGTTGTATCATCATCACAGCCACCAAAGGATATGATAGTGCTCTCTCCATTATTATAGGAATGTGAAACAAATGGCACATCATTTTCCTGCTTGTGGTAGGTGTGATGCAATGATATAGTGCCATTATCAACCTTATTGTATAAGTGGTTAGTTAACACGGAATTGTCATAGGCCTTGTTGTAAGCTTGAGCAATAGATGTTACATTACTATCTACCTTACTGAAACCCAGATCCATTGATATCGTATTACAAATCTCATTGAATGTTGGAGATAAGCTGTCATTTCCCTTGTTATAGGATTGACTCATTGACATGAAATTGTTATCTGTCCTGTCATATGCGCCATCCATTATATTGGCAACCCCTTCGTTGTAGGCGAGACTCGTTGATATGGAATTATCATCCCCCTTGTATAGACAAGGATTTGAGACACTGTCACTAACACCCCTATCATAGGGATTATTTGTAGTAACAGGCATGACATTCTCAGATTCCTTCACCTCATTAACTTTGACTTTTCTAATTCCATCATAACTAAAAACTAAATGAGGATCTTCTAATGCAGTTGAGATGGATAAACCGAATGAGGACTCACTCCCAAAGGGATCCATGTTATCCTTTCCTTCCACACTCAACTTATCATCTATGCTAACAGAGGGGGTGTTTGTGTCTTCAAAATTCATAGTTGCTGCATCTGGGGCAAATAATTGTTCAGTAAAATGACCATTTAAAGAGTGAAATCCTGAGGAATTTCCCCACGAAGAAATATTGGAGTTGAGCATTCCAGATAACAAATTGTTTGGAGCCTCTACTGCTTGTTTCTTATTGGGAAACAGATCCACTTCAGGGTCATCCATGAACCACTGATGAGCACGCTTGGACTCAGTTCTAGAAGAATTGTCATTAGTCGTGTCACCATCATTATAACACCCAGGACTCTTCCCCGTCCAAAATGCTTGATTGTGGAAAGACTGCAACAAAAATGTTCTTTAAAAAGATGCTCCTACCAAAGAATTTCAATGAGAAAAATCTTGCCATTAAATCTGAACTATAGATAGAACAAACTTTAGCATGCATCTTATCACCAATAGGGAACAGGATTCATAGATACCAGTGCCAATAAGAACCATGAAAAAGCAAAATACTGCCTCCTCTTAACTCTACATCACATTTTCTAAGGACCCCTTAAATTATAACTACAGATAATTGATCTGAACCCAAAATGTCTAACACACAATGAATATGCAAGTAAAATGCAATTATTTCAAGCAAATTTCCTAATCAAGTAGCCATAAATTTAAGCACAAATTTTCACAAATAGCTAATTCTCAATAAGGAAATAAAAAATACAAAAAAATAAAATAAAATTTACAAGGTCTTAAGTTAGCTGAAAACTGCTTGGCACCACTCCCTTTTATCCTGGCACGGGGCCAGCTATGTAAAGAATTTGCAATAGAGCAACATTGGCTAAAGATAAAAAATGCATGTAATTAAAAAAAAATATAGGCAGAATCATCATAGTTAAAGTTTTTGTCTATAAAAAATATAAACAGACTCAATAAGAGTATATCTTCCACTACAGTGACTTGGTGATTAATGTTTAGTGAATCATGCAACAAAAACATACAGTGAACTCCTTTAGCATAATATTTGTAACTAGAACAAAATGGTAATCCTCCTAACCAATAACCATTACACACATTTTCCTTACAAGACTTTGGGCACTCTTTATTCAGATCAATAATGGAAATAAAAACAAAAAATTGATGATAAATCTTTGTATCTACTAGTACCACACAAATGGACCACAAAACCATATGCAGCAGCAAACAAAAATTCCATGCAATGAAGTGCGAGCGGAACATACCATTTCCCTCTTCACCGCAAACTCCTCGTCACTAAGACAATCGAAGCAATGTTGGCCTTTCAGATGAAACTTCCCAATAATCAGTGCTTACTCGAGAAATTTACCTGCCAATGAGCACCCCCAAAACCAACTTAAAACAAAAACGGTTGCTTTATCCGAAAATGGAACATGCAATGGTAAAAACCACATCTTGGGTGGCTCCAAAAGTTGATAAAATTCGGGTCATCAAAAATATGAGAACTTACATGTTACTGCAACGAGGAAGAGGAAAAGAACACCAACATTAGCATCGGTTTTGATTCATAACCTAGTGAGTGACTCAGTGGAAATGCGTTCTACGTTTGATGGAGCAGGTTTTGTGAATCATGCGGAGGAGTAGAGGCACACGGTAAGATCGGTAGAAAGATTTTGAGGATTTTGTGCTTGTCGGAAAAGTTAAAACGATGGTGCTCCGCACGATCGCATCGTCACATCACATCTTTACCGTACACGTGGCATCATCGAGTTCTGTGCGTCAGAGGTTCATCATACGCCGGCTGCCTCACCTCACCTCAGTGACCCTCTCTCTGTCTATATACTCTATACTCTATTACTATATTGTTTCTGTTTTATTTTCAAAGAAATTATTATACTTGAAAAAATTAAAAATAATTATTTTCTTAAATTGAATTTATTCAAAAAGAATAAATAATAAAACTTTTCATTTAATTATAAATTATAACAAATTATAACAACACTTCCTAAAATTTCGTATAATTATATAAGCACTTTTTATTTTTTAATCATTATTTTCATCTTCTTTATAGGAGGTGTTAATGTAAGGTTTGATAGGTGTCAGTGTAATGTTTTCAAACATATAAGGAGTTAGTGTAGAAAAATAAAAAAGAGTGGAGTTATATATAATTTAATAAAAGCTCACGGAGTGTTGCTGTAATTAATCATGTATTATAAATTTATTAACTTTTATAATAATATTTTAAAAATTATATTAATAATAATTTCTGAATGAATAAAAACCTTTAACACTAACTATATATGTATATTAATCTCATTGAAAAAATTTAGTTTCTTATGCTGCACTGTATGTAAAACTTAAGCAGATGTATCTCTACCCAAAGAAAGGTAATGAAACTTAATTAGTTATATTATAACTAAAGTTTTTTTTTTTACCATAACATTAATGCAGAATATTTAACAGTTTTATTGATAAATAATTTTTGCCAAAAAATAGTCACCTTTAATAAGATCTTTTCTTCTAACAATTTTTTTCTATTCACAAACAGAAACATTACTTAAAGAATTTGAACATAGTATTACTTAAACAAATGATACGTTAATTATCTTTATATATACAAAGTGGGTAAGTCATTGTAACCCTTTCCTTGCCTAACATTTGAGAAAAATTAACTTTTCAAGGTTTTAGACTCTAGGCCTAACCAGCAAGTATAATTATTTGCCTTTTCATTTCTTATTAAATTTTAATCTATAAATTTAATCATGTCTTTATTTAATTATATATAATATGTTGATATATATTTTCTTGTTTATACTAATATCTTTGAAATAATATATAAATTTCAATAATTATTTATAAAGAAACAATCTTAGTATTATGGTCATTATATATTTTTTCCTCAATATAAGACACTTGTAATAGAATTAATTACACAGACTAATAAAATAGATCAATTAATTGGTTTTATTGGTTTTTTTATAAAAAAAACATGATTAGTGTACCAATTTTATCCTTGTTATGAATGAAGTGAAAACATTAAAGTCTAAAAATATTATGTACCACTATCAATAAAAAGCATAAACACATAAAGTATTTGATAAGGACAAATAATGAAAAAATAAATAAATACTTCATAAAAATTGTAAAATGTCTTACTATAAAAAGAACCATGAATTATCAAATGGGTCTAGGTCAATTGGTTGTGTAGGATGTATGAATTATTGTAAACCTTGATACTTGTCTTCAAATTCAATCACATTTTTTAACTATATTTATTTGTTTTACTGCAAAATGCCATTATTCTAAATTTATTTCTTATATTTACATGGTCCAATTCAAATTTTAATTATTATCTTATTTCAATTATAATTTTAATATAATTTATACAACATCATTGTTTATGTCTATCTCTCTCCATCAATATGGCATGTAATAAAGGATGTGCAGGAGAGAGATGAACACAAAAAATATTATTGTATAACTTATTGTAAAATAATATTTCTTTTTACAATAAATAAATGACAAAATTACTTAATTGTTCAACCAATGACAGTGCTGTGATTAGTGGAACATATGGTCAATGACTCAATGGCCGGATTGTCTTGGCCGAAATTAAAAAATGTTGGACAAAATTTGTAGTACCAAAATGAGTATTCCTTTGTTGTTCTTCAAGACTTCAACAAACAAATATATATATATATATATATATATATATATATATATATATATATATATATATATATATATATATATATATTCTTTTCTAAATTTTAACAATTTTTACTGCAGGAGCGAATCGCAGTAGCTGGGTTCAAAATGAACGCAGGCCCGTCACTGATCATTGGGCCTGAATGCTCATTTGTTTGGACCTTGTGTTGCCTCAGACTAAAGTTCCTTCAAATATGTTTACCCAAGAATGCGTTCTAATATTAGGTAGCAATTAAGAATTAATAAAGCTGATTAATGCTGACATTAGCATTTGGGCGGGGTAGGTTTTGAGTGGGTGGCTATAGGGGTGAGCAGGCGGTCGGGTTCGGGCCGAAAAGTTCAGTCCGACCTAACCCGTCAATTATGACTTGTAGACCCAAACCCGACCAATAGAACAATCGATTTGTGTCGGTTTCGGTTAAAGCGGGTTACGGTTAACGCGGGTGGGTTACGCGGGTTATGGACCCTAAGTGTAAGTGGGCCAAAATTCATTTAATTAGCCCAAATCCAATGTTGACTTTTTCTTTTTTATAATCTTTGCTTTTCTTGTCCAAACTTTCCAACTCCTTTATCCTTTTTGATATAAGTTGGATTGGCCCATTTCAAGATTTATTATTCAGGCCCAAATTACTAAAGTGACAAAACAATACAATATTAAAATTCATAGAAATTAACTATTATAAATATTTAAAAAAAAAACAATAAGATTGTCAGTTTGACACATTGCAAACATAGACTAAATAGAAACATAATATTATCATGCATCCACTATAACATGAAATTGTTAATAAGTCTCGGTTACATGCCCAAACCCAAATGTCCATATTGGGGTAAAGACTAAAGACTACTTTGCAAAGAGAAATTTGTTGTGCTTCAAGGAGTTCTCGAAATCCACAATGATACCAAGAGAATTCTGATGCCACTTTGAGGAGCTGGAAGGAAACAAAAAATGAATAAAATTACTTGCCACATAAAGTTATAAACAGTGAAACGTATAATCCCCCAAGTCTTTTAGCACTCACAAAAACTCTATATGCATTTGCAACTTGAATGTAGATGCCTTTTAGTCAAACACTTGGTCTACAATGCCTTCACAAATCACACAACCGATTCAAACCATCAAAACAATGTAGTAGCAAATTAACAAGTTTAACTTGGAATACAAATACAACGTGGCAAGTAGCCAAGTAGAGATAAAAGACTTAGGAGTCTAAACAGGTTGGTACCTACAGTGATGATGATATCCACAATAGCCCAGAAAGTAATTGTAATAGTAGCAAAGATGGCCACTGATAGTGCTTCAATATATATACTTGTCACAAAAGCAAAGAATAAAGCTAAGAACCCTCCACCCACTGCCAAAGAAATGAGAAGGGAAACAAAAATAGCATTTATAGTTGCAGCTAGAAATAAGAGCTTAAAAGCATAAAATGGAAACTAACAATTCAGTCTAATGCTGTAATGCATACCAACAGATTAAGCATATCAACAGTACAAGCTGCCAATTAATTATAAACAATAAATTATATCTAGAATATATACCTTTTTCTTTGTTGTTGAGATTTGGAATAGGACTCTACAAGGAGAGCATAGGATGCTCTTTAGGATCAATCAATAGGCATTCCATACCCCCAAAAAAATAAAGAAAGCATGCCCAATCAGTAGGCATTCCCTGCCAAAAAATTAAGGACATTTTCCTAGTGACAAATAAAACAATTCCTAAGGTATATGAGATACAAAAACATAAAAATATACAATGAAAAAATGTTCACAACCAGAATAGGAAAAGAACCACCACCAACAACGTACAGCCTTAGTAACACAAAACAACTTTTGAGGTCCTGAGCAGTGAGCACACAACCTAAGCACTTAACAACATAAGTTTCTGAGGTCCTGCTGAACATGTCACAATATAAGAATCAAATAATGCATAAATGAAATAATTAAATAACAAGTTAAAAGCACACTAAATACTTTCTTACCAAAAAAGTATAAATTGAGTAGCACTGATATACCAAAAAACAGCAATAACTACATAGATGTTTAGTGGATGATAACCAAAATAAGCAAAAAAGTGTCATATTCACCTGCCACCAAAAACATAATAAGTAATAACTATATAAGAAAAATAAAGATCAAACTCAAACCAAAACAAAATAAGCAACTACAGAACCAAAAAAAAAATTACAGTTTCATGCAGTTGTCACTGTCTGTGATTGAGATGATGTTGATCCAACTCCACCATCTGCAATCCCAGCTCCTTGAGATCCAGTAGTTCCCCTTTGAAATTCTTGGAAAAAAAAAAGAAAAAAACATTAAAAATTAACACATAAAGTGTAATAAAAAAACATAAAAAATTATGAAATGTCAGTTTGAAAGGAGTAAACGTTACCTGTTACAATATTTTCATAATCCTCCAATTCTTCACTTAGACTAACCTATCTAAATTGCTACAGAGTAGGCCTCAACCAATTTTGGCAACAAATTAGTGCCTCAGCCATTTGTGGGCTTAGGGAGCTTCGAAAAGTATCCAAAACTCTCCCACCAGTACTGAAAACACTTTCAGATGCCACAGTGGACACAGGAGTGGTAAAAACATCCTTTGCCATCCTTGACAATATTGGGAAGTGTGAGGAATTATGTTTCCACCATTTAAGTAATTCAAAATTGTCTTCTGCATCAACAATAGCTTCTGCCAAATATGTCTCAAGCTCATTTTTTTGGTCAATCAATCTTTTTTCCTTCAAGTGTCTAAAGGCATCTCTCATAGCCATATGAGTAGGAATTTCAGCAGCACTTGTTGTTTGTACAGCTGAACTACTTCCTACTTGTCCAGGTGCTGATTGGTTTTGCTTATGTTGCTGCCCATAGGCAACAACATACCAATTGTACATCTTTCTTAAGTTTTCATTCACATCTTTATACAATTTATTTGCAAACTGTAGGTCATGCTTGTAGATGCCATCAAAGGACCATTCTATATATTTCATCTTAGACCGAGGGTCCAAAATGACAGCAAAATACAATAATTGATTAGTATTCATTGCATTGCCCCAATACTTGTCATATTTTTTTCTCATTTCCAAACCCCTTCTCCTAAAATCATAATCTTTATCCACACAAGCCTTGTTAATCTCAATACTAATTAAATACAACTGAGGGAAGGCTGTGTGGATGGTCATTTGTGTAGATGTTGAAAAAATATTGGTAGCATTATAAAATATTTTCAGAAATTTTATAAAATCTCTTGCTTTTTGCCAATCATTACAAGTTGGAGGTCCAGCAGCCCCAAAATATTCCACATAACTTGAGTCCTCATAATCAAGCTCAAGCTTGTCAAAGGCAAGCTAGAATTTTTCAGCAGCTTCTAACATGATGTATGTGGAATTCCATCTAGTAGGGACATCAAGGCAAACTAGCTTTTTAGAATCAACATTTGCAAATTCAATACACTCTTTAAATTTGGTCAACCTTTGAGGGGAAGACCTAACAAACCTCACTGCATTGCGAATGCTAGTGACTGAATCACTCAATTCCCTCAACCCATCATTTACTACAAGATTAAGGATGTGTGCACAACATCGCATATGCAAAAACTCTCCATCAAGAACTAACCCATGAGTGTTTTTAAACCTTTTTTTCAACTCTCTCACAGCAACATCATTTGAACTTGCATTATCAAGTGTGGTTGTAGAGATATTTTTTAGACCCCATTCCCTCAAGGCCTCCTCAATATGCTTTCATATGGTCTCTCCTTTATGGTTTGCTACTAAAGAAAAACTGATTATTCTTTTTTGGTAGCTCCACTCATTATCTATAAAATGGGCAGTGAGGGATAGATAATTCAGATTTTGAATGGAGGTCCAGCAATCACTGGTTAAGGCTACCCTACTGGAGTTTGACTTGAAGAATGCTTTCAACTTTATCTTTTCATCTAAATAAAGTTGAAAGCAGTCTCTAGCCACTGTAGACCTTGAAAGAACACTAAATTGGGGTTGCAATTGTCTGCATAAGTGTTTGAATCCCTCTCCCTCAACTACCTTAAATGGCTGCTCATCTACAATGACAAAGGTAGCTAAGGCTTTTCTACAAGCTTGTACATTGAACCTATTGCTGGCTGGCACTAAATTGGAGTTTCCTTCACACTTACCCGGGCCAAAAGTAAGAACTGTTTGACTAAGATCATTGGAAAGCTTAGTATACATAGGACATTTTTTAAGATGATCCAGCATATTAGAAGTGCCATATATCTTGGGATCACATAAATACCTATGGTGACAATGTTTGCAAGCTGCTGTGGGTTCTTTAATTTCAGGCAAAATGATGAAGTGATCCCATGCAGTTGAAGTTTTGCGTGAGCCATTAGCATTGGGTTTTCTCTTCTTTGGTTTTGGTGGAAGAAGAGGTTCAGGAATATGTCCTGCACCTTCAGCTGTAGGTGTTGTACTTGTAGGTGCTTGAGTGAGATTTTTAGTTTCAGTGTTCCCAACCCCTCTTTCAGTGGCTGTTGTAGGTGTTTCATGTGTAGCTGGTAAGTCTTGACTAGATTGCTCCATCACTAAATTAAATGAAGAAGCCTTGGTAAAAAACTACCAACTATAGTACATCCACAAGCATAACCACAACAACAAGGAGGAGGACAAGGAGAAGATTTAAAAAAAAAAAAAGGAATAGGAAGAGGAGAACTGAATAAGTGTTCTAATAATGTTTTCAAGTCATGGATCTAAACATTCTAAACAATGGGACAGATTAAAATTATGTAGTAATAACTTACATTATACTTTGTCTATACTATAGAGTTCTATTATCTTACAACATTGTATCTGACATAATATATATATATATATATATATATATATATATATATATATATATATATATATATATATATATAAGAGCTAATTAATTCATGAGTACCAAGTTAGAAGAATCAATTCATTAAGATAGTAAAGTTTAGCTAAATTCAATATTTGCTTCCTTATCCTTTTTCTCTGTAAGTTTGTAATTCTTATAAGAGTTTGTTATATGCATGGTGTAATTCTAATAATTTCTATTACTTCTTTTTAATAAAATAAGAAAAAGTAAGTTGTAAGTAAAAAAAGTGTAGATATAGTTGCAAACTTAACATACACGTACAATTTAATTCATATCTCAAATCAGCTTAAATTTTTTTATAGTATTGTCCACACATTTGTTAATATACCTTTAAGATACTCCTAAGATTAATTCTATTTTTAGCTGTTTGATTTAAAGGCACACACTATTGATCACTTTAGTTATCTAACAGTTCATTTAAAAAACTACAAGCTATGTCAAAGATAATGTTTTTGAAACAAATTATAAAATAAATTAAATATACTTTTTTACTTAGTAATTCGTCCAACATTTACAATCAAAGCCATATCATATCATCATGCATAGTTTATGTTAAGTGCTCATAAAGAAGCATGCAGTATACAGATCATATATTCCCTATCATTTGAAGGCTCAATGAAAAGGTATATTTTATAACTCACTAGTTGTCAACATTTTGAAATTATGCACGTGGACACACAGAGGCCATGCGGTGAAAACAGCTCACAACATTGCCTCAAAAACTAGTTGGGAATATTTTATAATGCAGAAGCATGCAGTATACAGATCATATATTCCCTTAGAATTATTATCACTCATGTGAAATTGTGAATAACATATCTCCTGAAAGATGAGGACACGCGGTGAAAACAGCTCACAACACATTCACACATTCACTTTAAGAAACAATTTAATATCTAATTTTTTTAACTAAGAAAACAAAATATTTATCAGCAAATATGTAGCCAATACTACTCATTCAACAAAACCAGCGAAGCATCAATAAAAAAAAATACCTGCAGTGGTAGCAGTGCTAAGTCGATAAGTCCAAAGTCCAAACTAGAATCAAATGACACAACCGTGAATCCAAAAGGCTCTGGTCAGAGGCTTCACGAACACGAAGTACAGCTTTGCTGAGGATTGCCGCTCAACGGTCTTCTGATCTTCTCCCCTGCGTCACTGCGTTAATCGAAAGAAAAGAAACAAAAAACGTTAAAGGATCAGAGACGCAGAGGCCACACCGCAAAGCGCAAAACATCTTAGGGTTTCTTCTAAGTTACTCGAAGTGGTACTACCTGATAAGCTACTCGAAATCTCGAATGCAATGGTAGAAACGCACATGCAACTAGAAATCAAGAACACGAAAGTCTGAACTCTGAACAAAGAACACTAGAGAAGGACGAAGGTAGAGGTGACGACCGTTACAGAAAGACAAAGGCAGAAGCGGCTCTGCATCGCATAGTCGCACTCGTACTCACTCGCACTAGGGTTTGAAACGTTGAGTTTACAATTTACATTACATTGGGGATTTAGGGTTACTAAGTCTATGTCCTAAGACTTAAAGGAGCACACAGAAGCCACAAGGCCCACAACAGCAACAACATTGAACCGTGAAATGGAAATTGGAATGGGTTGTTGTCACCTTGGTCCTTGCATATGGACTTTGTTAGTTTGTTATGACTAATTGGGCCTAAGCTTATATGACTTATAAATATATTATGTAACCACATAGACGGTCGGGTTCGGTTACCGACAAGTTGAAAATATGTATCCGAACCCGACCAAAAACACCTGAATGAACCTGCTTTTCAGACCCGAATAACCCGTTAACCCGCCCGAACCCACCCATTTGCCCTTTTTTTTGTTTTTACGGTTTCCGGGTCGGGTCGGTGCATTTGCTCACCCCTAGGTGGCTATGCAAATGAAAATCATGCAGCCAATAGACATTCTAATTTAAATTAAAAATTATTTAAACTCAATACTTAAAAAGTAAAATTATTGAAAGTAAGATCAACTTAGACTTTACAGATTAGTTCGCATCTCAAAATATTAGAAAACTTTTAATGATTTTTTTTTGTTTTTTATTAATATCTTCTTTCTGATACAATTCTTTTTGAAGCACTGTTGGATGTCAAATATAGATATCTTTTTAGACTCAATCCCATTAATTTTAATATGATTCTTATTATGAGTTTTAAAAATGACCAAATATAATTTGTGAAACTATTAGCATGTTACTTTTTAAATACATAAAATTTATTATTTAAGACTTATTTAGTAATCATGATACAATGATAACATATTGCATCTATTTTAATTTTATTATTTAATGAGTTAATAACATAGGAAAATCTTACTTTTCAAAAAAGAAAAAACATAGGAAAATCTTATCCTATCTACTTTTTGTGTGTACTAAAATTAAGAAAACAACATACAAACTTATCCTTCTCATATTCTTTCCTAACCTAATACTATCTTATCGTCTAATTTCATACATCTTATTTTATCCTGATAAACAAAGGATCCTTGATACTCTGGCAAAGATACCAAAATTTGTGTTGCAATGGCATGGACAAACATTATACTAAGCTGCTATGTATTTGTTAACAAAATTCAATACATTGTATCGAATAACGATAACATAACTGATGAACAATTTAATTTACAATTTTTGACACCCCCGATCCGGTTATCAAAATGGAAATCATCCCCCGGCAACAGCTCAACTAAACTAACCAAACATTTTCAACATGCCAAGCTTATCAAAAGCTCATCTTCTAGTACCCAAAAAGCTTTAAAAAAAAAGGAGCACGCATGATTAGATTTAGAGATACCCACAGATCGAGCCATTTCTTTCTTCACTTCATTGCTGTCACGCTTCTGTTTTTACACTTTTTACTCCTATGCAGTCCTCTAATCATTGCTAGCTCAGACCTATATTTACGATAAACAAAAACATGTCACATAGTTTTCAGCTTGGCCAGAACCAGAAAAGGGTGCATGCCAAATTGCCAATTGCCAAGGCTCGCATGTGAACAATTTATAAAAAACCTTATCTTTTAACCACATAAAATACCAATCCTCTGTTCCAACAAAAAAAGTGAGGAACACAGAACCCGAACCCTGGCAACTAATGTTGATTTCCCTCACTCACTTTACACCTTGTCAGGGCACACCGCGAGCCGCGGCGGCAACTTGGTTGTCGTGTCACACTTTACTTTTTTTTCTCGGAAAGTGGTCACTGCTCAATATAGTATCCTATGTACTAAGTGAGAACCTTGCAAGTGTGGTGTCTATGTGCCTTTGTTAGTAACAAGAGTTGTTCCTCTGCCTGAACTTTAGCAAAGCAAGATGATGACAAGGCAGCGTTTGGTAAGGATCTAGAGGAACACGACCTTGAGATTATTGAGCTATCTGATGCAGCAATAGAGGGACTTAGCTTGTTACATGTCAAGTCCACGTCAACCGAGAATAGTGAATACACTGGCCTGTGGTCTGAGAATTTGGACTCTCCTCGCACATACCATAGCTGCTCCACGCCTTCACCTTTCCATAGAATTCGATCACACCTTTTGTCCCAAACAAACAAATTTACTTCAGTTGTCATAATTCATCAAGAAAACTTAACTAGAACATCAAAATATTAATATAAGCTTAAATATATTTCCTTCCCTCTTCTTATATTTTGATTTCAGTTTTGTTTTTAAAGTTGTTTTTATTATCGGCCAAATTGATTCTTCCCTCAGTTTTTTGAAATAATGGTGTTAATTTTGATTGACATGTCAAACGCCCATATGATGTAGCATCTCTCACATAATTTGGCATGTATTACCAAATACCAAGTTATTGGAGCGCTGATGAAAGAACTAATTTAGTCTGACAAATACATTAAAGACTATAGTAAAACTTTTTACACTTAAAAAATCAAACTAAAACAAAAATAAATTATAAGGAAGGATCAGATGTAGTTTAAATAAAATAAGACGAGAGATATTTTAGCTATTAATTAATATAATATCATTCAGAAGCAATTTGCCTGCCTCTATGCATTGTAGTTGGAAAAAAAAACCATTGTATTTGGGTGAAGATCTATGCCATTGGTCGATGATAATGGGTGGAGGTTTCATGTGGTTTATATAATTATTTATTGAAAACGATGACGATCTGGATATTTAATCTCTGAAGGTGATGGTCCTATCATGTATGATATAAAATATACAGTGTTTCCCAGCGACCCGTCATTAAGTCATTAACCATTTTGGATTATGTCATAAAACATAGCCAATGATTTTACATTATTATGGTTTTAAATCACTTGCTTATTTTTTTTTATAGGCAAATCACTTGCTTATGTTTGACTAATTCAACATTAAACAATGCACAGTTGCAAATATATTATACACCACAGGCAAAAGGCATACGCGACTAGTTCATAGATAATTGCAAATGGCATTACTATTACTATTACGTACCAACCAAATGAAGATGCTTAATTATGCGTAACATGGTTGAAAATTATGTTCAACTAGAGATATCTTAATCCCAAAAAGTCACCTCAACTTGGCATCACTGAACGTCAGAGCATACACAAAACAGATGGCAATAATGCATATGATATAATGACACATTCCCATTGTGGATAAGAAATGAGTTTGGTTTTAATAAAGAAATATTAAATATATCACATCTTACCAAGCCGGAGTTCGTCGTTTTTCCTTGGACTTATTAGTTTGGGCAACATATTGGTCAGAATCGAATAAGTATTTGTAAGTTGGAGCAAAATATATCTTCCCTTCCTTCCACTCTTTGAATACTCGACCAGCTCTCTGCTCTATCCTTAGCTGCCAAGTGGAATGAAAACAACATAATGGTAAGACAAAGAAAAAATTATTACATAGTCCAAAACCACGACGTGTTTATGGTTCTGATCAATCTTTAGCTAACATATAATCAAAATTTCAATTTATGAAAAAAATAATAAAATTTAATTATGTGTCATATGTGGAAATTAATCGAGACCATATTATGGAGGCCATGAAGAACACACAAAATAAGTGGCTATATATATAACTACCTGATCCTTCTCTAATAATGCTTGCCAATCATTCTTCTTCAGTAGCTCAAGTGTATCATCGTAACCAGCAGTAAGCCGATAATTCAAGTCCCCAAGCCAAATAATCTTACTGCAGATACCAAAAAAATTCAAGGGCCATTTAGTAACTAAATGTAATTGATGGAAAATTATTAGATTCTTTCACAAATTAGAAAGAGAGGGCATACTCATGCTCTAATATGCTTTCAGGAGGGAGTGGTTGACCAAGAGCCTTGAATGAGTGTGAAAATTTAGTTTTCTTTAAGATTTCTGAGACGTCCAAATTTCTTCGCACCTCATCACCATCTTTCTCTCCGGAGGCCAAGTGGGTACAAACGAAGCAAAATGTTGTGTGGTACAATGTCATGCTAATTGATATTGAACCCTGTTAATTAACCAACACAACAAAGTAATAATAAGCAATCACAATATCACATACTTCACTCTAGCTAGTAGAGCGCTAGTACTCAAATTAATCTCATATGTCAAATGATTACATTGTAATGTGATTTTAGACAAATTTTCACATGTTTAGTTTCATGTTGAAGAATTAATTGATTATAGATCTAAAATTGATTGAGTTGAAGCAAATTCAGGTAACTTCTGCGTTAATTTAAAAATTTTATACTGACTTTTATACTAAAAATATTCAAACATAAATCACGTTACTTCAAAATCAATTTTAATCAGAATTAATTTTATCAATGTTGATCCAAACACATGCATAATATATGTAAGGAAATTAGAGGAACCAACCTTATTTCCTAAATAGCCCATGATGCCTCTACCAACGCAGGACACTTTTAAATTGCTGACATGCTTGTAAAGATCCTTACGTACCCACACGCACAAGAAGATACCCACCATTTGTTTGCTTGCTGCTAGGCAATAATAGCGTTGTTGTTGTTGTTCACTTGGGCTACTATTAAAAGACGATGTAGTAGGAGAACTTTCTCCACTGGAGCTTGTGTTAGAGTTCAAGGCTTGACGAATAAGGTTCAGCCACTTCGATGCTGGGCCACTGTCCTCTGGCCCAAGCACGTTCCCTGCGTTTAGAGGTATGATTTCTTGGAACCTAAGGTGCAATGCAATAAAAACAAAAGTTAGTATTTTATTATTTTACCCTCAAAAGAAAAGACTTAAATTCATTTTCACATGGACATTATTTCAATTCGCTATAATGATTAGGGGCAAAATTGTGAACTTAGCTAGGCCATGATTTGATAATGAGGTGCAAAAGCTAAAATGCAAATGCAAGTTATAATGAGCTGTGAACATGTTTGGGTTGCGTGGCTGTTGTTCGCTGCGGTTCATCCAGCGAAGCTAAACAAGAGCACGTAGTAATGCATAACAACTTAACAAGGGTTGACTAACTGTGTTCAACGTTTCTTGTACCGGCTCAAAACTAGTTACATGTAAAGTGGTATTAGCAATTAAAAGGTATACAAATAAGGATTTAGTTAATTTAAAGGGAGAGACTTATTTTAAAGATAAAAATAAGTAATTGTAACGATTGATTAAAATTTTGATCATTAAAATTTAAATAACTACATAATTTATTATACATATATACAGTTAATTTTGAACATGTTTTTATTACAGTTATACAAACTTGACATATATTCTAATATAAATATGTGATTAAACTTAATTTAAACACATTTCAATAATAATATTTTCTTACTTTTTTTTCAATTAGTTTGCATTAAAAAAAAAAAACTATCAAACAAACATACTCTATAATATTTTTATTTAACCCTTTAAAAAATAATCTAAATTCATAAACGCAGTGCTCTCAGAACTCGAGAATGGGCAAAAAGATTGGAGAACAAGTGAATAAACGAGACGGGAAAGGCAGAGGGTAAAAATTGTCGTTACTTTTTTGGCCATAATTTGCTCTTTTGAGCTATAGCCTCTGAGCTCTGGCCCCTGGGGTGTAGAGGCTTTGAGTCACCATAGCCAAAATAATAAGAGAATTACAGTTGTGAAAACTGACAACGTAATTATGAGCACAGAGTCTGTACTCGTTGAAATTTAAAACGCTTCCTTGAAGTGAGAAATAAATACTCGTAATAGGCACATCAAATAAGAAACACACAACACAAGTTGTACAAATTCGAAACTGGGATTGGTAATAACAAGGAGGAATAAGCATATAATAATAAAATAATATACCCAATGACATAGATATCAGCTGGTGAAGGCAACATCAACCAATCCCTCAAGTTCAATCCTTCGTTTGGTGACTTCCCTCCAACATTCCACGTCCCCACGAACATCCTACAAACCACGCCTTCCATCATCATCTTTCCAAGTAAACAAAATTCTATAACCAAAATTTTACTAAAAAGTAGTAATATATATAGAGAACAATAATTTTAGCTTTAGCCAGATCATAACACATAACATCATATATATTTATGCTTCAAATTGGGTATGATGAATGTGTTTACCTAAGGTTGAGCGTGTCGATGTCATTGACAGGTGGCGCCTCCATTTCTGATGCCGAATGTTTCAATTCATTTGTGGAATCCATCAGCCACCCCTCTTTGAAAATAAATCCCAAAAACCAAAATCAATACTAAAGCAGGCAGAATAGATAATTAATTAATTAATAAACAGTGACTCTTTTCTTTTCTTTTTTCCAAAACAAGAGACCCTATGTTATCAAACCTAAAACCGTGTGGCTTTTGCAATTGCAGGTTCAATCATAGGCCAAATTGAATTCCAGAAAATTTGCCATCCACGTGGAGATTCAATGGAAACGTCTCAGATGGGACCCAAGGACCCCGGGTACCAAATATCGCGAACCCTTAATCAAAGTCACTTCCTTTTGTTCCATCACCATGTCTAATCACACTACACTAACCCATCATACCCATGTACCACCAATCTGTCCCTCAAATTACCCGAGAAATACACGTTTTCACCCCCCCCCCCAAAAAAAAGAGTAAATCAAAACTGTGGGCAAAAATTAATAGAAGAAAACCGAATTTTATTTCTACCTGGAAGAGAGTAATCTGAGTGAAAGTTATCATCGTTGCTCCTTATATTGAGCCACTTTCTAACATTAAATTTTGGCCACGAAGACTGTAAACCGAAAATGGAAAAAAAAAAAATTGGGATCAGAGAGATAATAAAGAACATGTATGGCCAAAAGTGGAAGATAGCAAAGGACAATAGGACATTTATGTTTCATACCTTGGATATCTTCTTCTTCAACTCTGTTCTCATTGCACTTCTCCAACTGAACCAAATAAGACAACAACAAATTATCAGAAACAACAAAATGGCATGGGAACGCGGGTGCCGGAGGTTTAATAGCAACAGCTCAGATTATCAAAATCCATGTGGGGATTTTTTTATAATTATAGTTGGAAATTTCGTTAAGTCATCAAGGGAGAAAAAACAACAAAATGGGTCTAGACACTAGATATTTTTTTCCTTTCTTGTACGAGAAAACTATGTTTATTGTTTGAAATTGAAATAATGTGAATAAACTAGTTTTGAATAGTTTTCAACGGCCAATATTTAAGACCCAGTTGCAGGGGAAACGGAGACAGCTTCTGAGTACTTAAAATATTAAAAAAAAAAAAAAAAAAGGGAAACGAAAATTGGGGTTATAGAATATACCAAAAGAGAAAGAAAGAAAGAGGTTAGAAAAAAGGCTAGGTGCATCTTCCTCTTGTGTTCTGAGGAATATCCTTTTTACAAGCTCCAGTTTTGCGCTTTACAGATAAAGAAAAACGGTGCGTGGATGAACCAACAATCTGCACACACAAACTGGGGTGTGATCACATTCAACGTTCGTTCAAAAAGCGAAAGTTTGTGGCTTTTTTTGAAGGCAAAATCTGCACACAAACTGGGGTTGTGTCTACATCCAAAACTAGAAGATTGAAAAAGAAATGGCGTGTGTGAATGGATGGAAACACATCAATCTAACTGGACCCGGAATCAGGGTGGTGAAAACGAAACGAGGGACACCAAATCCGAAGGCTTTTCGAAAACGCGGAAAGAACAAAAAACAAAACAGAAAAAAAAAAAAAAAAAAAGGCATAGCAGAGATAGAAGCAGGACAAGAGCATAGAACAAAAGAGAAAGTAGAACATTATAGTAAAGTGGGTCAACGGCATTGCTTATTGTAGATTAGTGTGTGACGGTTGTAAGAGATAATTAGCAATTGTAAAAGATGAAACACTAAAATGATGAAAAGCACTTGCCAGAATTGACAAATATGGGGATGTGGTGTGGGGTTTCAGTTTGTTTAAGTGAAAATGATTCAGAATGAGAGAGTGGATATGAAAGAGACTGTTTATAGTTCTTCCCCTTTCGTTAATGATGTGAAGAGAGGTAACACTAACACATAAAAGTGTTATATATGATATTTCATATTACACTGACCTGTGTAGCTTCTAGCTTGTTTGGCTTTATTGGTTTGTAGGGAAGGAAAGGTGGGAACCGGGAAAGAAATGCAGATGATGTTTTTGTTGTGGGGGCTTTTCTCGGAATGGGGTTATTTAGTTTTTGAAAAATAAGATAAATTAGTATCTTAGGGTCTTAGCCTCCTCAATTTACCGGGTAAATATTTATTATTTTTATATAATTAAAATTTAAAATAAACAAATATAAGTTAAATTACATATTTAATCATTTATCTTATTCTTTAGATTTAGAGTAAATTACAGTAACACCTCCTGAAATTTCGTGTAATTACACAAGCATCCCTTGCCGTTAGTGTAAGATTTGAGGGTGTCAATGTAATTTTTTCAAACATATAAGGGGTGTTAGTATAATATTTTCAAACTTAAAGGGAGGTTAGTATGGGAAAATTAAAAAGGGTGGAGTTATGTGTAATTTGATAAAAATTCAAGGATGTTGTTGTAATTTGCTCTTAAATTTATTTTGTTCCTTAGTCGTTTTAAAGATTCATTTGATCTTGGCTTAATAACCAATTTGGTCCCTTAGTTTTTTAAATATGCTCAATTAGGTCCTCTTACTTTTCGATTTTGCAATTAGGTCATTTGTTTTCAAAATTGATTCAATTGAGTCATTTCCGTCCAATTAAGGTGACATCCATGATGAAATCTTCTGGCTATTAATTATGAATAGTGGCGATTATAAACCGTCACTATATTTATTATTATTTAAAATTAAAAAATAAAATAAGGGACGGAGCTGATGGAAATGACCTAATTGGGTCAAATTAGAAAACTAAGGGACCCAATCATATAGTCAAAAAACTAAGGGACATAAATAGGGTAAAATTAGAAAACTAAGTGACCCAATTGCATAGTCAAAAAACTAAATAACTTAATTGAGTATTTTTAATAAATTAAGGGACCAAATAGGTAATTAAGCCTTTGATCTTTAACTTTTAAATTTGAATAATTTTGGTCATTTCGTCGACTTGAAAATAAAGTAATGCTGTTAGTATTTTATATTTTGTGCTGATTTCTAAATAAATAACAAAATTGACTCAAATTTAAAAAGATAAAGAACCAAAATGAATCTTAAAAGTCATACCAACGGTAATTTGTGATTGGATGACAGTATAAAACTATTATTGTCAGTGCATCACTATTAAACTATATATATAGACGTCCAACTTTATTTGTGCTCTCATTGCTCTACTCTCTTCACTCTCTTACATCTTTTCTTATTTGAATACTATCCTTTCATGAAGTAGTGAACTTCACTCTCCTCTTATGCTTTTGATATCCATGGAACTATTTAAGAAACATAAAAAATTAATTATCTTCAAATTTCAAATACGCTCCTAAAATGTATTTGAGATATGATATTATGATTTTAATATCAATTGAACGTTAACTTTTTATCTTTTTTAATCTATCATTTTTAAAATATTTAGTTGTAACTTTAATTTGAATATTTTTTATAAGAAATTATCAATAATTAATAATAACAATATATCACAATATACATTATTTATCATAAATCTAAAATATAATTTATATGTTCAAAAAAAATTATTACAAATTTTAATAATAATACTGTATAATTATAAATTATAAATTTTAATTATATGAAATAAGCATTTATTTTGTGTAATGTACATGCTAAAATACTAGCTGAGCATTTAATTTAATATTTAGGAAAATGCTAGGACACTGGTTAAGGAAATAAATGGAGAAATTTTTTTATTAAGATGCGTAAAAAAATGTGCTCCCATGAGATTTTTAAATGTGTATCCATATGATTTCTAATAAAAACTTTTTCTTTTTTAATTTCTTAACCAATGCCCTAAGCAAGCCTTTTTTTTGTACCCATGACATTGGTGCGGAATATTCACCAACTTTTTGCATATGATTAATCTCCGCCGGGAAATCTGGCTGACCACCTTTAGTAGCATCTCCCCTCCCAATCACTTTTTTTAATCCACAAGGTTCAAACTCGAGACCTTATTTAAGGGGACTGAGTCTAATACCACTCGGATCAATAACTTGTTGGTTTTCAAATTTAATTTGACTCAACAGTTACTCCTTTTGAACTCAAATATAAGAAGAAAAAAAATTACCTTGTATGGTGAACTTAAATATAAACAAATGTAACTAATTTTACCCTATTTAATGATATCATTTCTAAAATACCATTCATTTAATTGCAATTTTATTTTCCAATGACTCTATTATTCATGATATTAAGTTCTAATGAAGAGTATTTTAGGAATAACATTATTTTTAATTAATATTAATAAAATTAAATGATATTAACTAGTTTTCTTAATTGATGTGAAATTAGTTATTTTTGTTTATATTTAAGTTCGAAAGGAGTAGTAAAAAAAAAAATATTTTCTCAACCATTTAAAACTATTTTCCTTACAAGTTTTAATATCTCATTGAAAAGTAAAAATTAAAAATATCAGTTAATGTGGATTTTTTTTTGTTATTTTGAGTGCTAGTAATTTTGGAATGGAGGGAATAATTTTCAATCTGGTCCCCAAGGAGCTTTGAAGTTTGAAGGGACTCGAGCCAAAAGACGGTGTTCCAAGCTCTTATTAGGCATAAACCCGCACACCAAAAGTCGTTGATGATTCCCTTTTTCATCTTCTTCAGCGCAGTAGCCACTAAAATGTTGCCAGGTTGAGATGCTTGACCATATCCAACAAATTCACTTCATTAATCCCCTCGTGGCCATTACAACTCTAACTGTTTGATAGCAACGGGGATTTAAGAAGGGAGAAGGGGAAGTATTTTGATATTGGTGTGGAGTATCCACTTATCTTATTTAAGGGGATCGAATCCAGTGTCAACGACTTATTGGTGGGAAGTATTTTGGGAATAGATAATAAGGTTTATATCCTTTTATATAAAAAGGATATTTTGGATACTGGATAATAAAAAAAATGTTAATTAAATCCGTGATTAACTATGATGAAAATGCTTGTGAAATATAAATTAAGTCCTGTGTTCTTTTTTATTCATGACCATCTTCCATTCTTCTGGAGCTGAAAATATATAGAAATACGTAGTCAAATTGGTTAAGAGCTCTGCAAAGGGATCCCAACCCCGTACTCAAAGTGGGTACTCCAATTCACTCAACAACTACTGAAGGTACATATTCTCCATTCAAATTGCTGACCACAGTAGTGTGCTTAGCTTCAATGCTTACATAGTGTCCATGGGAATGAGGATAAGCATGAATAGCTTGCTATTATATAGAAAATGGAATTTTATACTTTGTTGAACTGTTGAAGTGAACTTTGAACTAATTCGGCTTATCGGTTAAGTGCGAGTTTGGTGCTGTATTTGAATGATCCAAATTCCAAAGGCACGTTTGGGAAATCTTTGATGAACGTTTCAAACGAAAAAATATGGTTAAACATATCAATCAATCAATTATATTATATAAAAGAAGATTTTACTACGTAGGTTGATGGTACGTGACAACACCATATTATATTGATTTTTTTTTCGCCGAAACGAAGACAATTTTATTTTTATGATAATTTTAAATTTTAAATTGTTTAATTCATATTAATTGATAACACTAATTTAATACAAATTCATATTGAAATTCAAAATTATAACAAATTAAAATAAAGAAATCGTGCAATTATTTTTTATCTCATAATTTTATAATGCAAATATATAATTGATAATTTAAACAATATCTATATATAAATGTGTGGATGATAATAAAATTTGAACATTATCAATATTTTAAGATATTTATGATTTAAAATTTTAAATTATTTAATTCATATTAATTGATAACACTAATTTAAATTCATATTCATATTCATATTCAAATTTGAACGTGATCAATATTTTAAGATATTTATGATTTAAAATTTTAAATTGTTTAATTCATATTAATCGATAATACTAATTAAATTCAAATTTTCATTTTAAAATATAAATTATTATTATAAATATTAAGCACACACGTCTATTTTTTCTATTTTTAATTAAGTACATCAATTATAGTAACTAGCACGGGCTTATTAAAATTTTCACTATCTTATTTATATAGTCAATAAAAAATTAAAAAAAAATAGAATTATAGAGCACATTGAAAGAAATGTTAAAAAAGAGATAATTATAAAAGAAATTAGAAACTATAAAATTAAAAAAAAAGGGAATATGTAACTTTAATTTTTTTAATATTAACTTTGAAAATTGAAAAGTAAATTGAATTAAGGATTTAGAATTATTGACTAAAAAGATAAATCTTCGGAATTAAAAAATAGAGTTAGAAAATCCGATAAAAGAAATATTAAAAAAAACAATAGATTAGAGAGTATCAAATTTGAAAAAAAAATAAGGATTTAAAATTATTTATGAAAGAGATAAATCTTCGGAATTAAAAAATAGAGTTAAAAAAACTGATAAAAAATATATTTTAAAAAATATAGCATCAGATAAAGAAGTGAATGAATGTAGTTATAGAACTATTGTAAATGTGGGGTAGTTACAAAAATTGATAAGAGAAATTTTAGGAAAAGTAGAAGAACCAGATGCATGTTAGGAGAGTAAACTACACCACTCCATGAGAGAAAAATATTCAAATAAGAGTGAATATGAGAGAGAGTGGGGAGAGTGAAGCAAGGAGAGGAGAAAATCTCTTAGTCATTTATATATATAAGGAGATTAAGGTGATTAATTAATTAATCATTCACAATTTAAACATTCTAATTGATAATACAATTATATATTCTAATTCAAATTAATTAATATCACTAATATATATTTTGACTCAAATTTAAATTTAAAAATATCACAAGATTCATTTTAGGCATATCGAAAAAAAATTCTACTTGAAATTCCAATAGTTTTTTTTTCATTTACTTGAAATTGATGGAGAAAAATCAAATTTGCTTGAAAATTAAGTAAATTTGATTTTTCTCCATCAATTTTCTTTTATTTAAACTTCTCATTTTATCTATTGTCTACATAATTAAGTCGATTAAATTATTTTAAATATTCTTCTCCTCAAAACTCACCGATCAAAATAGATCAAATTTCCCTAAATAATCAACATCATATAATTAATATGAATATTTTTAATTTAGGCACAATAATTTAATTAAATAAATCTTAAAAGATATATCTAATATGTTAATTTATTTAGGCTCAAAAAATCTATTTTATATGTTTTAAAACAATATATTTTAATATTTATAATTATTACTTTGTAATTATATTTTAAATAATTTAAATAAAGATAACATTACACATTTTTAATTTATTTTTAATATATTACAAACATATTGTCTTTAAAGAGAAATATTATACTTTATAAGAAATATAATTATTACATAACCATATATTTTGATTCAAATGTATACATGTACCATTTAATAATGTGTTATAGTTCATTGTTGGTTATGTCCATAATGATACATTGAGTAGTTATTGATCAAGTCTTACTTTCATGCATATGATCATGAATTGAATTATAACTAACGAACTTCAATAACCTAATTATTTTCTATACATAAGGATAATAGTGTTACATCAAAGTAAAACTAAAAATGAACTAAATCAACTTGGAATTAGACATGGCAACAGAACGGGTCGGGGATGGGTTTGACACTCCCCGTCCCCATCCTCACAAAAGGCGGGGTGGGTTTGAGTATAAAATGATAGGTTAAATGTATAATTTTAAATTTGTTATTTAATTATTATTATAAAAATAAAATTATAACAATAAAATTATAGTAAATTGTATATATATGTTGTGACAAAAAAATTGTAAAAAAATAAAATATAACGGTGGCGGATATGGGTACAGGGATAGTTAGATATCCACCCCCTTCTCAATTAAAAAAATTCGGATAATACCTGTACTTGTATCTATACCCGGTCAAAGTGGGTATTTTCAACAAAGTCGGGTCAGATTCGGGTTGGTACCCACGGGTTCGGAGCTCTTTGTCATGTTTACTTGAAATTACTAAAGAAAATATTACAGTCTCTCAGTTATTACTTATTAGCCTAAATAAAATATGATTAAAATATCATTATATGCATTATTTTATCTATAAGTTTATATTTAATTGATAATAATAATTTAAGATATCTATGATTTGAAATTTGAAATTGTTTAATTAATATTAATTGATAACACTGATTTAAATTCAAATTCATATTGAAATTCAAAATTATAACAAATTAAAATAAAGAAATCGCGCAATTAGATTTTTTATCTCATAATTTAAAAAATATCTATATATACATGTATGGATGGTAATAAAATCTGAACATTGTCAATATTTTAAGATATTTATGATTTAAAATTTTAAATTATTTAATTCATATTAATTGATAACACTAATTTAAATTCATATTTATATCCAAATTTGAACGTGATCAATATTTTAAGATATTTATGATTTAAAATTTGAAATTGTTTAATTCATATTAATTGATAACACTAATTTAAATTCAAATTTCCATTTTAAAATATAAACTATTATTATAAATATTAAGCACACACATCTATTTTTTATTATTTTTAATTTATAAAAATACATCAATTATAGTAATTAAGGTGATTATTTAATTAATCATTCACAATTTAAACATTCTAATTGATAATACAATTATATATTCTAATTCAAATTAATTAATATCACTAATATATATTTTGATTCAAATTTAATTTTAAATTTAAATTTAAAAATCATGTCATTAAAATGAATAATTTAAATTAAATAGTTAGATATCCACCCTCATCTCCATTAAAATGGATAATACCTTTACTCTATCTATACCCAATCAAAGTGGGTATTTCAATCAAAGTCGGGTCGAATTCAGGTCGGTACCCACAGGTTTGGGGCTCTTTGTCATGCTTACTTGAAATTACTAAAGAAAATTTTACAGTCTCTCAGTTATTAGCCTAAATAAAATATGATTAAAATATCATTATATGCATTATCTTATTTTTGTATTGATCATTAATATTTTTATTGTAATCTACTTATTTATAAGTTCAATTGCCCACAAATCTTTTTTTTAATAATTAACATTATACATTTATCTTCTTTATGATGAAAATATTTTTTTTTAATAATTATCATTAATATTTTTTTATTAAAATTATGTATATATTTAAATTATATATAAATGCAAATATCTTTATAAAGATAATAGTGTTATAAAAAATATTTATATAAATTAAAACGATATGAAACATGTGTAAATATAAAATTATTTAAATATATATCAATATTCATAATTAATTATATATATTTTTTACATATACATACTAACACATACATATATAAAAAAAATTAAAATTTAAAAATACATTAAAAATTATAAATTATAAACTCAACACCTGTGCAAGGCATGTGTTATTAAGCTAGTTTTTCTCTATAATTTTGCATTAGGTTGAAAATTTTATTTTAAGTTTTTTTATAAATTCATTTTTAAGATAAAAATTTCTAGACATAAATTACTTTATTTAAAATTTAATTTTAATCAAAATTAATTTTAATAAGAAAGATAATCCAAAATAAATCTCATGAATACTCTTTCCAATACTATAATGCTCTGTTTGTTTAAGAAGAAAGAAAGAAAATGAAAAAAGGAAAATAATTTAAATCTTGAATTGGAGAAAAAATGAAAGAAAAAAATACATATTTAAAGGTTAATTTTTTTTTTCTCTCCATTAGAATAAAAATATATTGTTATTTTTTTTTCTTTTCTCCCGTTATAAAAAAAATTTGCTAAAGATTTCCAATGCAAGTGAAAATAAGGATATGCTTCTGTACCGTGTTTTTTTTTTTTTGGGGGTGAATTGCTTCTGTACCGTGTGTAAACCAGAAGAAATGTGAATGTACAGTTATCTTAGTAAAGCTTTTGTTATGATTTGCTAGGGAAAATGTGATATTTTAACATTTGATAAGGCAATAACAAATAATTAAATATTTTTATTTTATTTGTTTATTAGAGAAAAAAACTATGAACTGATAATGTAAAATAATTTTTTATTATTATTCAATCATAAATCATCATTCATGATAAGTTTATTAATTTTTATAATAATTACCTTAAAAGTCATACCAACTATAATTTATAATTGGATAACGATGTAAAACTACTACATTTGTCTTTATTTATAAGATGTTGTTGACCAATTTACCCTTATTAAGAAATTGAGTTAATCTAAGTATTAACATTAAATATGTATGCAATTGTTATGTTTTTTCAAATTTACCCTTAAATAATTAATGCATGGAGAGAAAATAATAGTAGTGGAGTTTTAATTTTTAAAACTAAACTCTTTAATTCTCCAATCCTCACAAGAGAGAGAAAGAGATAATTTAAAACATTTATTATTTATGGACTGAAATAATTAAGGGTATTTTGACAAAAAAAATGTAAGGAACAAATAGAATAGAGTCTTATAAAAAGATAAGAAAATTTCAAAATAATATCTTATAAAAAGGGACGGAGATAGTATTTTAGATATATCAATGCATGATCATTAAACTCTATTTATTAATTATTTTTTTAGTGCATAACCAAAATGTGACTAATTAAAATATGTTGCTTTTTTACTTTTCAAAATCAGTTAAATGTCAATTTAATATTATTGTTTCCTTATTGAAATGCATTAGAAAGTGGATAATCAAATATAAGAGTAATAGGATGTGTCTAGTATAGTTGTGGAAATTAAATTATTTCAATAATTAATTATATGTATAATCGATTATTATTAATTATAAATGATTATATTTAAAATTAATTTTTATTTGGATAAATTTTTTGAAAAGTATTTTAAAGATAATTAATTTAGTTTAGATGCAATAAAAAAATCAACTTTTACATAATAAAAAAAGTATGAAAACGGCTAAAGAAAAAAGAAACTGTTAAAAAATAATTATAAATTACAAAATTTCATATTCATAAAAAGATCTTATTATTTTTAGATAAAACTTTTTACAAATTTAAGCTACCAAAAAAAGGACTATGCACTGACAGTACAAAATAGTTTTACATTGTCATTCAATCACAATCCATCATGTTTGGTAAGTTTGTTGACTTTTACAAAATTATTTTAAAAGTCACATCAATGATGATTTATAATTGGATGATAATGTAAAATTATTTTACACTCTCAGTACATCACCGATACAAAATCAAGTGAAATATTGGGAATTAATCTTCTCTAATCCATCGAAACCTGGTTGGTTCAGCGGTGCAGCCATCTAGGTATCTAAGTGACATTTATGGACTGATATAAATGCAAGGACTCAGTTAGGTGTCAACTCAGAGAAGAGTAAACGGTCGTTTTCATTCCTAAAATTAAATTAAAAGTGATAGGTGCTGTAATACGTCTCTCGAATGTTAAATAAGTGCCCGAATTTAATTATTTATTACTCCGTTTTTTTTTTATCATTTAAGATTATTATATAGTAGAAACCAATAAATGAAAAAAAAAAAATTAGTTTTAATAAAATAGTTGTGGGGTTTCCTATTTTATCCCTTTTTCCTTTTCTCTCAACGATAAATGCATATGTAAATTAATTAAAGACTAAGAGACAAGTAATAATGTGATCTTGAACTTTGCAAATGATAAATAACGTACAACCACATTGACAATCCATTGACTATCATGTCAAACTCTTTAATGACATGATAAATTAATAGGTTGTTAACATTGTTTTTACGTCATCATTTAATATTGTAACTTAACAGTAGAGACTAAAATAAAATAAAAAACTTTAAAGGCTAAAATCAAAACAAATTTTTTTAAAGGACTAAAATAAAATAAAAAAACCTATTGTATAGGGATCAAAAGGTTGTTTAAGCCTACTTATTAAAACTTTAACATACAAATTAAAAATATATTTATAATTAAATATAAAAAATTATATTAAATAAATATTTTTATTTGATAATATTTGTTTAATTTATATGTTAAAGTTTTATATGAATAGTGATTATTTTTATATGTTAAAGTTTTAATAAATAATAAAAAATAATACACACATATATATGAGTGACTAGATAAAACATTAATTATTTTCATAAAAATAAATAAAAATTATTAATATTTGAATATTAAAATTTATTTTGACTATATTTTCATAAATATGTAGATTTACTTAACCATCAATGTTTAAAAGCAATTAATTGCAAGACATTTCAGAGAAGTGTAAATAAGTGAAACAAATTGTTATATAATACTTTATTCTTTTATATAAGAAACAAATGGTAATAATATTTTTTTTCTAATTATGAGAAATATATGACCACTTTCAAATGTATTAATTTCTAGTTTCTTTTATATGCTTAATTTTATTGTGAAGTTTATTAATAAAACATTACTCGTTTCAATGAATGCATTTATTGAGCTATTAACAATATAAGTCATATTCATTTGTTGAAAAATTATTTCTTTGACTATGAGTAGTATCATCATATCTAACCACCATTTGAACCAATTAATTTTATGAGTATTTTGGGAATAAAATTTAAATTTTGATAATAATAATTAAAATGAACGAATTTAACTAATTTTATTAGTCTTGAAGAATTAGACATTTATTTCTTATATATAAGAATAGAGGTAGTATCTTTTTGCATTGTTTAAATTGAAAATCATCTATAAGTATTATATTATAAAATTAATCACCCAAAATTATAAGAAAAATCAAGTTTAAATATATACATGACTTTAAATATCACCAATAACTAAAAATATGAAAAGAGAAAAAGATATGTTTGATATTTAGATAAATTCTAATCAACCTAATTTATACAATTAATACATAATTTTTTATCTTATGTATTTGTTACATAAGTTAAAAGACATTAAAATTATGCATTCTTAATTACTTTTAGTTAGTTTAGAAGTAAATACTAAATGAATATTTATTTTAAATATAATATTTTTCTTTTAAATATATATATTTTTACTTCCATAACATATACACCTGATATAAGATAAACATTATTAATAAACTTTGTCTATATGATAGAAGTAAAAAATGAATTTTATTTATAAAAAAATGTTTGATGATCATGTTAACAAGTCGTTGGTCCAAATAATATTGGACTTGATCTCCTTAAGTGAGGTGTTATGTTCGAACATTGTGGATTGAAAAAACGTATTAATGTCATGGTGACTGTTTAATTTTACATTGTCATCTAATCACAAATCACCGTTGCTATGACTTTTAGGACAGTTATCACAAAAGTCAACAAACTTATTATACATAATAAATTACGATTGAATGGTGATGTAAAACTATTTTACATTCTCAACCTATTTTCTCTTATATTAATTGTTTAATATTTTCCTTAAAAAAAAAATTGTTTAATATCAGAATGCACATACTTCATTCAGAAGTTGCAGCATCCTCATCCAAGTTCTTATGTTGAAGATTTTCATTGATGATTAATTTGATTTTAAAATAAATTTTAAATACATTGTTAATCACTGAACACTTATTTAAACATATGTTGTCTTCTGAGTCACGGATCAACAAGCAACATGGTACTGTCACGGCAACGTTTTCAACAATTAATCGAACGAGAGACCTCTAAATCCAGCAGCCAGTAAACTAATTAATCCTAATCGTTTTATGGGGAACTTTTTTGACCAAAAAAGATGGAGAGTAAATTAATAGATTGCCAGATCATGGCCGGTTCATGGTAGATAAGATTTGTCAAATTTGTTATTCCGCCGAGCCAGTAACGAGAAAAGAGGGCAATATTCAGTTAACTCCTATAAATAATTAACTGCCTAAGAATTTGGATACACAATATGACGCAAGTAAAGTGTCTCTTGTGGGGCTACAAGCTGCTGACTAGTTCAAATTCATGCTATAGGGCTAGCTTGTTTTTATTTATCCTATTCATTTGGATTAAGTTATGAAGTTCTCAACTTCTTACTTCTAATATCCCTTCCCACCTTTTTTTTATCACATATATTCTTTACCAAAAACAATTCTACTTAAGTCGAGTAAAACCATAATACTATTATCAATAATAAAGTTCTCGTTCCAAATATTTAACGCAAAACTATGTTAATGCAAGTGTTATTAATTCTTTATTTCACTAGTCTTGTTTTTGTGTGGTATTGATTTAATGTCTCACTTAATCATAGAGGTTTAGCTAAGAAGAAAAAACTAAAATGAGTTTGGATGCTAATTTGGTTTAGAATTCTTTAGTCATTATGTTATTTGGAATTAGAGGTGGCAAAATGGGTCGAGTTAACCGGATTGGCCTGAATTCGCCCAATAAAAGTTATGAAGTTCTCGACTTCTTGCTTCCGATGCCCCTTCTCAATTTTTTTTATCATATACATTCTTTATAAAAAATAATTCTATTTGAGTCGAGTAAGATCATAATATTATTATCGATAATAAAGTTTTTCTTCTAAATATTTAACACAATTACAACTCAATTTCAAATAAATCATAATTATACATGATAGTTAATGCAAGTGTTTTTTTTTTGGACAGAACTTAATGCAAGTGTTACTAATTCTTTATTTCACTAGTCTTGTATTTGCGTGTTATTGATTTAATGTCTCACTTAATCATAGAGGTTTGATTAAGAAGAAAAAATTAAAATGAGTTTGGATGCTATAACTTGATTTAGAATTCTTTTGGTCATTATGTTATTGTGAAATGAAGTTGTTTTTCAAATATGAAAGTTGTCATTTAATTCATTTTTTTCATTACATAATAGTAAAGTCTTAGAGTTAATTCTCAAACAAATTAACAAGAGGAAAATGCACGCTCATTAACATGAAACAATGAATGAAATGTTTGGGTTGTAGTTGATTGGTTTCTATGAAGAGAGAAAGAAGGGGAGAGGGAAAGAAGGAGGGGGAAATATTTATTTTATTTAATATTTGTTTGGTTGATTTCTAACCCAAATTATTGTTTTAATTTCTTAATGACTCAATATTTATTTTTTTCTATATAGTTATCACTTTATATATCTCATTATTTTTTTTACTCAAAATATAATAAGCATAACTAAATTAAGACACTTTGTAACTTTAATCTTTCATAATATTTCATCTATGCGTTATATGGTTAAATTAAATTAAATATTAAATATATTAGTATATATTTATAAAATTATATATATATATATATATATATAATATTATTAATTAATCATTTAAAAATTTAGTTAAAAAATACTACTTAAATGTTTTTTCATTTGAATTCGTAAGAATAAAATTAAAATAACAAAATTTGTACATGAAATATTTATAATAATAAATTATATTGATTATTTAATTTTTTATAATATTTTATATTTAAACATTTATTATATATGTATATATTTTTAATTATTTTATTGTTTAATTTGACTTTTTTAAGAAAATATTGCTAAATTTTGAGGAAAAAATGAATACATTTAATTATACATGCAATAAAAAATAAAAATAAATATTAATATTTTTAAGTGTCTTAAATTTTTTAATTTAGTTTTTAGTCATCTACATATGAATTTACTATTTGTATGCAAATAACTAAACATAAATATCAATGATTGATTGTTGAAAAAATGTAATTTTAAATGAATTTTAGAAAAAGAAAGCTTTACATTTTTTAAATACATATATTTTAAGAGAGAATAAAAAGATAGGGAATATAGAAAAAATAATAAATATAATAGATAGCATAGTGAATAGAAGGAAAGAGATTAAAAAATTATATAAGATATATAAAGGGGGTTAACTTATATAATTTAATCTTTTATTTTAAAAACTTAAATAAAAATAAGTTTGGAAAATAGAATAAAAGTAGAAAAGGTAAAGAATGTGAATAAACATATTAAAGTGCCAATAGTCTCACTCATTTGTTTAATATGTAAGGGGATGAAGTGCATAAGTTAGTGTGTGTGTGTGTGTGTATATATATATATATATAACGTACGAGTTTAATTTAATATATTATTAATATAATTTTTTTTACATAATTAATTATTTTAAAAAATATTGCACAAAATATAATAATTTGCAATTAAATAACTGTATAAAAACTTTCATACTATATATCCATATATTCTAATTAAATTCATTGCATATATAGATTGAGACTGCTTTCCGACATTACCACGGGAAGATGTGGACTGTGGAGCTTCCATGAATACGATAGAATTAGAGAGGGCTGCTACACATGACAACAAAAATCATGTTGTCCCAATCATATATATTCACTTGCCCATGAACGTAATCCTAATTATCCTAACACAAATGCTTGATTAATTAATATAGTTTAGTTAGAGTGAGGTTAGATAGCACCAAATTAATATATTGGATTAAGCAAACTTTATTGGGTGTCCATCGATTCTTGATTCCAAGCACTTTCCAGTTTCCTTACTTGAAGACATTTTATGAATGAAAAAGGGTAGATGAAAAGTTTAGTTGGCTCTAGCTACTTTTACAAACATATAGTATAAACAATCAAAAAAGGATTATATAGCATGTAGCCATATAAAGCCTACCAATAATTAGGTAAGTATCGACATGATTAATAAGGGGTTAAACTGGTCTCATAATCATAATAATCGATATGTAGCCAAACTCATTCATAGATTTTCCTGGCGAAGTGTTTCGACAATACTAAACGAGACTAGAGTTTTTGTATATTATTTTTGCTTTGCCTGTTAAAATTAAATTAAATTAAAAGTAATTGAATATGAACTATTTTGTATATATTAAATATAATAAAAAAATATGATTATAAAAAAAATCTATTAAAACATAAGATAAAAATACATTTGTATTAATGAGAAAATAATTTATCTATAAATAGATATAAATTATATATGGTAAACCGTAAAAGTATTAATAATTATAACCCAATGAATAATTTTTTTAAATTATTTAATTACTTTACAATGATTATATTTCACATCATGTTTTAATATAAAAATTTATAATGCAATCTTTAAACTCCTGTTATAAATAAAATTCAAGTAGATTTTCCTTTTATCATAAACAAATTTTATTAACAATTATTTTATTTTATACATGAAATGCACAAGTTAAGAAAATAAAAATATAAGTTTTATTGAAAAATAATTATTTTATTTAAAACAAAAATTATTTAATATATTTTTTGAATTAATTGAAAATATTTAACAGAATGATTTTAATGCTCTATAATTTATGCACAAAACACATAAGATAAAAAATATATTAAATGTTACATGTTCATTTAAATTTCCAATAAATTAAACATTTATTTCCTTTGTGGTATTTCATGAATTCAACTCTACTCTAATTACGGATGCATACGCCAACAAATCAAACATATATTTCCCTTGTGGTATTTCATGAATTCAACCTTGTCTGTCCTGCTTAAATTTTAATTTTTTATACTCTTCTGATTCTACTCTATTACGGATGCATAACCAACGATTTATAAGACGATAATTCTTGACGCTGATCTATATATGACCATATATACCAATAGCAATCAATCTGTATAATCCATTTTGGGGTGTGTGTATATATGTGTGAGTGATTGATTGAAATTAACTACTCTCACACACTCTCATCTTTTAATTTTACGTGATACACATGTAATCATTAAACTCTGTTCAGCATATATCCAAAAGATATTCCAGAATGGCAGAATCATATATATCATCATGTTCTTAAAATATACCGTGTTTAAGTGTTTTTTATTTTCTTTTTTGAGTAAAGTGTTTTTTATGTTAAATTCACTCTGAAGTCAGAAAATTACATCTTAATTGTTATTATGTGTGAATAAAAGTGCTGAGACCACTCTAGATAACTTCAAGATCAAATTTAATGGGGTCAAAAAAGTTGAGTGGTGTAAAGGGAAAAGGACTGATGGCTTAATTATTGTTTTTTTTTATAAAAAAAAAAGAATGTTTGACATCTTTTGACGTATATATGGTGGAATATTAGAATAATGAGATAAAAAGAAAAAAAGAAAAATAATAAATATAATGGATGATGTAATGAAAAAGAAGAAGAAAGAAAGATGTAAAGTACACAAAATAGGATGTGAAAATATCCAATTTATTATTTAAGTAGCCTATAAAAGCAGCAATACTACATAAATAATTATTTATCTTTATTTTTTATAAAGAATATACCTAAACCAATAGTTTTAATTATTTGTCACACTTACATCTATGACTTCTAAATGATGTAACATGATATATATGTCTAAATCAATGAACATTCTTTGGCACGTGGAAATTAATTGAACAGACCCAAATCAACTTGATCTCTTAGCATCTGGCCACCACAAAGCAAGTGGAGAGGGAAGAACAAAATATATTCTATGATATATCAATAACACTAGCAAGGATTCTTCGGATTATCTCAGCGACTGTGGAAAATTTATTATCTTAATTAATTTTCCTAAGCACTATGATGAGCACTACTACTAACCACTACAAAGTACAAATTATACAACTTCTCTGGGCAAAAATCGCCAGCTATGACGTTAGTGGATAGTTGTTTTCTTTCTCCCAGGCTTTTTCACTGGTATTAAAGTATCCAAAATGGACAACAACAACGTGAATCACGTCGAATCTGCGTGTAGTTAATACTTGTGATACTGATAGGGAATTATGTAATAATTAAATGGCTAGCGAATAATAATATTGATCTCTAGCTATAATGTTGGTCTGGTATCGATCTCATGCAGTAGTTGATCAATCTCACACACCATATCAATTGGTGGTCCAAATTAAGACAATGCTACAAGTAATTAATTAAAACCATTCAGGAAAAGAAATATATAATGCAATATGGTGTTAATTATTCCTAACTAATGAGTTTGATGATTTCTGAATGTGGATTGGTTTAGATTGTTCCAGAATCCAGAGAACTTGGATGATTTGCCAGTTATAGTGCTTTGAGCACCATTATGTGTATACTTTTATTATTATAGAAGTGTGATATATATGTCATTGCTTAGTCATTTTATTCAATTATACTATTAGCTGACATGATATCCAAATTATTAGTCATTTCACATGAGAGTAAAACAATTTATACAGCTAACTAGGAGTTGTAAAGGTTGACTATAGCAATTTTGACTCCCGAAATTATCACGTGCTCCGTTGAGTCAGAATCTATATCTCAACAGCATAATCAACCAGTTTTTCCTTCTTTTTTTTTTTTTTTTTGTTATTATTAGAAATAGCTTGACTCAATTATTTGGGGAAACCCAATTGGTATATAAGGTCAACCATGATTAAAATAGTTCTTCATTGAATTTCTTTGCAAAATACCGCATGTATGAGGTTATGAAGAGTTTGCATGTGTTTTTTTAGTTCAAAATCCATGTGGCCTCATACAAAAGGAGACGTGCTTTAATTTCTTTGTTTCATATAAGAGTCATTATTGATTAAAGAGTCGCTGCTAATATCTAAAGGTCTAAAGCCACCACATAAACTCAAATAGTTTATATTTTTCATTACCTTGCATAGCTTAGCATGTGCATGCAGAATCTCACACGGCCAATAAAGTTCCAGCTAATACGAGCTTAATTATACCATAAGGCCTTCCTTAATTATACCAAGGTTGCAAGTAATTAACTTAATGCCAAGAATTCACTATATTTATGACTTCAATTCTCACTTCATTATGTATACATATTGGTTTAACTTAATTAATCTAAGTAAAATCAAGTAGCAGCTGTGCTCACCACAAATCATAAACCAAGAACTTGAACAACATTTCATTTTCAAAAGTGACACGTGCAGGTTGATTTGGTTTCATTATTAGTGGTGAACCCTGCATGATGAATTTATGTATAATTAATTTAGAAAGAAAAAGATGGTTTCAGTTATTTGATTAGAAAGCAGAGTGGAAGGCTAATTTTTTAAAACTCAGCAGGGATATCTTCATGATGGGAAAAATCATGGAAGGCGTTTTGACATGACTAATTCATTATATATATAATGTAAGATGCTTAACAAATCAAAACCATGGGTATCATCATTATCAGTCATATTGGTTCAAAGTTTTAAATATGCCCCAATCATATACCACGCACGAAGGTTTTAAAGCATGATGAGTTGATGACTGAAACTTTTTTAACAAAAGAAAATTTGGAATATTATTTCTCTTGTAATAATATGAATCTTAGCTTCTCGGTTGTACCAAATATAATCATAAGGCAAACAATTATTTCCACTATGCGAATCACCATCGATGCCATGAAATAGTAACCTGCTTTATACATGCTCGTACGAAAGTTGGGTGATAATAATCCTTTTCGTTACTTAAAAAAAATTTGCCAATGTGCACGCTTACTTAGGAATGATAAACCTCACCACTTATATGCCCAGTTTGCGAATTATATAGGGCTTTCTTTCTTCTTCCACCATATAATTAATAGTAGTAGCTTATATAAAGTAATAGTTAGTAGTTAAAGGTACTGATAGTGGATATTGTTGTTGAAGGACCAATTTCATGTGATAGATTTTGCTACAAGAAGCGCCCGAACAGTTTCTGCATGTGCAACTGAGTGTGAAAAGTAAAAAGCAACATTATAAATACTTGTTAATAATTAGCCATTTCCAAATAAAATAAGTTTTGCATCGAGTCCTAATTATCATATATCTTACATTCTTACAATATATTTTCATTCCATTTTTCTTGTTATCTCTCTATACGTTTTTATTATATCACGTATTATATTTATGACTTCTCTCTTTATCTTTTCTTTTTTCTCTCTATTTCTCTTTTTCCATGCTTAATCCACCCCATTTTTGAGGTGAACATTTATCATTTTTCTTTTTCATCGTGTGTTGATACTTGATAGCAAGAGAGGGATACAAATGCAAAAGTTATCCATCGTAAGATTGAAAGCAGGTGTTTCGTCTTTTCCTTTATTTCCATGCAGCAGAGATTACATCTTGGAACTGTGATATATGACACAGTACTGTCAGGAATTCACAATTCAGTTATTTGGAGGTCATATTCATGGCCACGGGAATCATTGTAACGAGCACAGTAACTTTTTTATTTTTTATTTTTGTATCAACGCACTAAAAGAAAACCATATTAATGATTTGACATTGAAAAAGTGTCCATTGCATCATATATGAAGTGTTAATATAATGTATTGTATCATATTATTAGTCTATACCCACAATGTTTGTACTAATAATTTATTTTTCGTTAATTAAAGATTGTATTAAAAGAGATAATCTTAAGTCTTAACACCTATGTTTGTTAATAAATCATAATTGTCTTTAGTAAGAATAATTAATATTATATGTTTTTATTTTACAATGACAATTGAGATTCAAACCTAAGACCTCATGCAAGCTACCTCAATTCCCCACCACTACACCAATTATAGTGAATTATATGCTTTTCTTTAATGGGTCTTTTTCTTTTTCTTTTTTTGGTTTGAACACAATAAACTACTGATTTCTTCTTAGAGCAACTTAAACAAAAAAAAAAAAAAATTATATCTTAAAGACTTAAACTGAAGTCTAAGAGCATAATAGAAATTTACAAAAGTTAAAGTATGGGACGAAAATGTCACTTTCATAAAAATATAGGCTATATTTAGATTAAAGTTTAAAAAGTATTTTTTCGAAGTATTTTGATGCACAATTGTGAATTCTAATGTATCAAATAAAGAACGGGAAAAAAATGTTACTTTCGAAGTAAAAATACTTTTAGGTAATCTCAACTTTAATGCATGGGTCAGTTGTTGTTGTTGTTTTTTTTTTTTTTTTTACAATTTATTTAAACTTAAAAAATATATTTTAAAAGAATGTTTTTTAAAAAGTGTTTTTTTAAGAAACAGATAAGATTTGTTTCTTAAAAAAAATAAAAAAGTGTTTTTTTTTATAAAAAAAAATTAGACGAACACATAAAAAAACAGAAAATTATTTATTTTATTAAAAAAAGTACCTTTTTTTTTTTAATAAACTTAATCAAACGGACCAATACTAACATGCACATATATAATTGCTAAAGATTAATATAACTGGGCTTCTATCTTAACTCATGAATCAGGTGGCCCAGTTTTATCTTTTGCTCAACGGATGGCCCAATTTACATATTTGTTTCCCCAAGAAAACAATCAGAAAGTAAATGGCACCCAAGTTGCGAATCTGAGGACTGAGGTCCTATTAGATCTCATAAATTTTTTAAAAAAACGACACTGCATAATCCTAAATTGGGTAAAATATATTTTTGGTCCCTCATTTTATTATGATTTCTGATTTTAGTTTCTCATAAATTTTTTTTACTATTTTTAGTCTCATAAATTGTTCTATTATGTTTTTAGTCCTTCATAAATTATTTTGTTCTATTTTTAGTCCCTGACATTAATTTCAACTGTTAAGTGATGATATGACAGACATAGACTGTGTGTGTGAAAATTTCCTAATTAAGTTTCTAGTGACTTTTAACCGCTACAAATTTTTTAGCGATAAAAAATGTTTACTTTTGTAACATTTCTTGTGATTTCAGATAATCTGGTGTACGAGATTTTTATTTTATTTTTATTTTTTTAACATTTCTGACAGTTTTAGTTTGCCAGAAAATTTACAGTAGTTAAAAACTGCTAGAAACTTAAACAAAATTTTTCAAGCACAAATTATGCTCATCACGACATCACTTAACAATTAAAATTAATGTCAGGAACTAAAAATAAAAGAAACCAATTTTTGATGGACTAAAAACACAGAAAAAATTTATGAGGGACTAAAAATAGAAATTTAGATAAAATGAGGGACCAAAAATATATTTTACCCTACTGAATATTAAAGCTGCTCTTATTTTTCTTGAATATAGCTGCTCAATAATCGTATTGGTTTGTTGTGAATAGAAAGAATTTGCGGATTTTCTCAACAATACCAACGTTTTCTACGTAGTTGTAAAAACATCAATTAAAGTGTGTTTCTATACGTGTCAAACGGACCACAACGGAAAAGCAACAACCTTATTGTTTTAGCATTTTTGCATTGGAATGTATAAATATACGTTTCCAAACACAGCCTAACAAACAACTCCGTTGAATGTAGTCTAGTCTCCGTTCAATGTTCGCGTAGGCTTCAAGCAGGCCCTATTCAATAATGAATATTAGCGTCCACTTCATGCAGTCACTCTAATCTATTCATTCTGACGGTAGCGTCGTCTTTGGTATAACAAGTAGTAATTGGACTTTCAACGTTTAACCTTTCAAACAGCACAATCCATACGTTGTATGTGTTCTAGTTCTAGTAATATTCATTATGCAAATTGTCTTTTACTACCAACGGAAATGTTCTTGTTGAAAACTGACCATGGAACGACGTGGTTAATTTTTATTATTTTTTAAAACTAACGTGGTTATTGAGATAGAGCGATAGAGCAATATGGAAAAAAAAAAAAAATACATGAACACTCACAACGTTATTCAACATCTAGTGAGAGAAAGAAAAATATAGGTATAACGATAGAATTTATGATGTAATAAGAAAAGGGATGGGGAAAAAAAGTGAGAAGTGCTGATAGGGTGTTTAAAATAATTAGGTGTTCAAATATCATTACTCAAATTTTCATATTCTTAGGACTTGTTTGTAACGTGTTGCTAAAATGTCAACCATATATTCTAAAATTTGATTAATGTGAAAGGTTCTTCCATCATTAAGAAGCATTTTTCTTCACATTGTGATTTTTTTTTTTTTTTGTCACATTGTGATTATTATTGACTCTATAGAGACATTTAAGTTGTGTGTGTATAATAGTCGTATTGAGATTCAAACTTATAATCCCATGCATATTAATATCTTACGATTCTTAACTCTCCATCTATTGATACATCTTTAAGCATATATTAAACAATCAATTTATCGTATAGAAAAAACAAACATTTACATCAAAGAATTGAAAGAATACATGTGTTAGAAAAACAAAAGACCAGGACTAATCAAGTACTTGAAATCATGTGAACAATTGATCAGACGAAGGAGTCAACTTTGGGTGCCTTGTCTCCAAACAATAACTTCAAGTCATTCTGCAGAGGAGTCAAGTTCAAGTCCAAGCACATAACCCTCATACTATTCGACCTTTTAAGAACCGGGACTTTTGCAACAACCTGGTTTATTGAAGAAAACCCTTGGTCAACGGTAATTCTGTGCGTTTTCATGTGCCCTCCCAGTGCCTGGCCCAAAGTGAATTCCTTACCACAAATGGAGCACTCGTGCGTTTTGGGCTTATTCCCCAACCTCAGAGTTTTGGGCTTCTTGTGGCTGGCCCTGTGGCCACCTAGGGCTTGAAATGAAGAGAACTTGCGGTTGCATGTCATACACTCATATTCTTGATGGCCCAAAAGTTTTCGGGGTTTGATTTCTCTGGGATGAGAGAGCAACATTAAACAATTTGCTAAATCTATGCTCTCTACTCTATCTCTCTGTCTCTTCATGCTCACGCACGTTGGTAGAACTAGTATGAAATAATGAAACGTACTTAATTAAGACAGTGAAATACGCGAAAGAAGGTGTTTGAAATTGAGATGTGATGGTAACGTGGGCACGAGATTGGTATTTATAGACCCTTTGAGACAAAGTCAAGGAATTTGACCGATTTAAACAAATAAACCAATTGTTGGAGGCTGTTTTTGTTTAATAATAATCATTAACGAATGCTTCAAATCTATGGAAACATGGAAAGTAGGAGTATTCACGGCTGTTGGACTGGCTCCTTTGACTTGGTATTTATAATTTGACAAAAGCAAGTTACGCATATCTTAAGTTTTCAGATCAGATAATGAGAGAAGTTATTTCTTTTTTAACACTAAATAACTCTGTTATGACAAACATGGTATAATATAGTTTGTTAATAATTTTATTTCTTTTATTTTAAAAAAATTAATAATAATTTTATCTGTTTAGCACATAGTTAAGGGATTGAGCCTAGGTTAATGTGTATAGAAAATTTTCTATTACGAGGCTAATTTTTTAAATGAATCTCAGAACTTAGTTGTCGACTTTCAATTAGTTAGGAATATTTCGGGTTAAAGAAATAATTGTTAAGAATATATTATTGACTTAGAAAAAAAGGTTAAATATAATTTTGGTTCTCCAAATGTCGACCAATATTGTTTTGATCATTCAAAAATAATTTCATTGCATTTGATCCCTGAATTCAAAATTTCCCTTTTTAAGTTTTTTATTTAACTCCTTTAATTTGTTAGTTAAAAGTTTACAGCAGTAACTGTTTCAACGTTAGCATTTTCATTTCCAGCATTAACATTTAGTGTGCCCTGCAATAATAGAAAAAAAATCATATTAAAACTCTATTATTCTAAAACAAGTACATACAATTAAACTCATATATTAACTTTATTGTTGGTTGAACCTGATTCCGGAAACAAACATCAGCACATGTGCATTGACTGTAACAGTTTGAGTCTCAGTCACATTATCTACAATATGTGAAAGTAGTTTATATTTAACTGAATCGAGGGGGTCTAACTCAGTTGGTTGAACAGGATGAATCGAGGGGGTCTAGCTTGGTTGATTGAGCAGAGTGTGTGAGTTGTTGTAAACCTGGTACCTGTCTTCGATTCTTATAGATAAAAAAAAAGTTTATATTTAACAGAAAATATTAAGAGTTAAATAAAGGATTTAAAAGGAAAAGTTTTTAAAATTTTAAGGATAAAATGGAATGAAATTATCTTTGGAGAACTAAAATCAATATGAATTAATATTTGAAGGACCAAAATTATATATATATATATATATATATATATATATATATATATATATATATATTTCGTGTGTGTGTGTGTTATTAAGCCCGTTTGGAGCCATTTTTTCGTGTTTTTAATTTGATTTCTCTCTCTTCTACGGCATCTTATTATTTGGAGAAGAAAGTACATATAGCTTCTAAAAAATAATTAGAAAGTAGTTGATTCTGGTTCTTGAAAAAGTTTATTCAAACAACTTAGAATCTTTTATAAGTGTTTTTTCCCCCCTCATAAAAGGCGATTCTTTACCAGAAACAATTTTAAATAAATGCATTCAACGGGCCAATTTTTTATAAATTAAAAAATGAATTCTGATATAAAATAACCTAGTAATTATTTTTTAGAGTTTTTTTTTTAAATCAAAAACTAATTTATATTTAGTTATAATCATAGAATTTTTTTTTTAAAAAAAAGCAACTGATATTATACGAGAAGAAGTTGTTTATATGAGCAATTGTTGATTATTAAAGAAAGAAAACCCATACTTTTACATATATTTATCAAGTGAGGGAGTCTATATTACTCTTTTCTAATTTCACTAGTAAAATTTACATAAATGTATTGAGGGGGTCTAGCTCAGTTGGTTGAGCAGGTGTGTGAGTTATTGTAAATTTTTCGGTATCGTGTTTGATTCCTCCATATCAAAAAAAAAAAATTACATAAATGTTTTAAATGACTTAAAGAAACAAGTATTTAGGTCTAATTTAGGAAAATTTGCAAACAAATAGTTATAGGAAAAAAAAAAGCAAAATGTGTTAAATTTTCTTATAAGTAAAAGCCAATTCATACACCTTAATTTTTTTAGAAGCTTTCTTATCTAATTTTTCATAAAATAAAATACATAACTTGATTTTAATTAATGGAAGAAGTTTTAATTTATTCTAAACTCTTTGTTTCTTCTTTCATAAATGGTGAAAAAGTACCAATAAGGTCCAACATAGTTGATAGATAATTGAGTTTTTTAAACATGTTGATAGGGGTTTTGATTATCTCTTTACCAAAAAAAAAAAAAAAAAGGGTTTTGATTATCTGATGGTACCTATAGAAAAAAATTTGTTAAGAGAGGCAAAATCCTCCTTGATAATCTCTATTTTTATACTTTATATTTATTTTCTTATCACGTGTTCAAGAGTGTTTGTTAATAAGAATATGAAATGTATTTTTTATTTAATATTTTTTTATAAATAGTGCTTTCATTTAATTTTTTAAAATATTTCTTATTAAATGTTTCTAATTATTTAAAGAGATTACCATTTTGATATAAAAATATTTATATTTTTCTTAATAAAATTTCTTAATAAATATTTATTTATAAAATACTCAAACGATTAATAATTTTTGTTTCTTAAAAAAAAATTAGGACTATGTCATTCAAATCATTTTTTTTAATGAAATGATTCAAATCAATCTTTATATTTATTTGTCATGTGTCAGAGACCACGGGTGTCCCCCAACCCACTGGGTCAGAGATTAATCCCACTCGTGGTGCGTGGCTAGCGCTGACCCAAGGGAATTTTGCACAGAAGGAATCGAACATGGATTCTCTGGTTAAATAGATTGTTCCCCACATGAGAATGCAACAGAGCCTTATACTACTGCGTCAACCCTTTATGTAGAGAGATCTTTATATAACATGTATTAATGTCACCCAAAAAAAAATATAACATGTATTAATTTTTTTTTCATCAATTAAAGATGCAATTACATTATGTAGAGAGATTGACGGGAGCATGTTACAGTTCAGAGGATCTCTCCCCATTCACTCGGCACTAGAGCTGTCAAAATGGGCCATGACCTGTGGGCCAACTCGGCCCACCACGGGTTGAAAAAAAAAGGTGCCTTCCAATTATCTAAAAAACTTGACCCGGCCCACCTACAGCCCGACTCACCCGGGTTGAACCCGTGGTGGGCCGGGCTGGCCTGCAAGTTTGTAGTTAGTCACCCACTCTCACCCTCACCTCAGGCTCAAGTCCCTCACGATCACGGCCTCACCCACCTAGTCCTTATACGTGAAAGTTTATTGGTATAAATAAAAGGTTTAATTACTATGTAGGTCCCTGTACTTTTACCAAATTTTCAATTACGTCCTTGAGTTTTTTTTTCTTTTAATTGGTCCCTGAACTTTTATTTATTTTTCAATTAGGTTCCAGAACTTTTATTTGTTTTTCAATTGGGTTCTTCCGTCTAATTGTCGTCATAAAAAATTAACCGTAGACACTTAATTAGTAGTGCAAACAGTGAACTGATGCTTCTAGAATGTGTTATAAGTCCAACTGAATCAATTTTGAGAGTTTTCTGCAAAGTTTTAATCTTCTGCGGAGCCAAATATTTTTTTTTTAAAAGCCAAAAAGAATATTATTAAAGAAACCATAACAAGCACAAGTTGTGCCTGAAACGGATAAAAGTACATAAGCAAAACAAGCTTATACATGTAAACCCAACATACCTCATAAAAGACAAAAGCACCCTATATACGAGATACCCCACCTGAAGCAAAACTATCCTCCAACATTATAAATCCAAAAAGAAAAAGCTACAGTGATGTACACCCCTTCTGAGCAAAGTTAAGATTATTAATATTGTTACACTAGCATCACTTCCCCACACGTCACCAATAACACATTACACGTATTCAAACGCCTTTTAATATTGTTGTGTATCCATATCTGATATATGGATTCTTCCCGAAAATAACCAATCCCACCATCACTGCGCATCAAGCTGCCTACCACCTGTTCGTTAAAATGTATAAACAAAAAAACCCCACATCCTCCAATGACACCAAGTCTAGACATAAAAACAATTTATTTCTATACCTCACTTCCTTCCAGATGAGTCAATACATGATCCAGGGTCTATCATCCATTCTACTAAAGAATAAAAAATCCTTTCCTCCTACCCCTAAGCCATTTCCATGCCATCACCTTCGCAGTTTCAAACAATTCCATAGGCTTCACAACCTTATTTCTGAAAATCATATTATTTCTCCCCAACCATATCGTTCTCACAACAGCGAACCATACAACCTGCTAGGCTTCCCTCCCTCCCCTATAACCTCCACATAGATCCTGAAACTGCATCATATGAATGAACATATTATTATGCATTGCAGTTTCAACCCCCATCCATTTCAAACACATTGACCACACACAAGAAAATCTTCCACAATCGTAAAACAAATGTTTGTAGTTTCAACTGCACTACTACATCCGACACAAATACAATGTTCCTGTTGTAAAACACCTCGACTACTAAGATTTGCTTTAGAAGGTATACGATCCTGTATAGCTTGCCACACAAAGGTCACCACTTTTAGAGGAACTATCTTACTCCACGCAACCTTCCATGAAATCAAACTCTCTTCCACCTCACCATCCCTAATTGCTTTATATGTTGATCTTATCGAATATTCCCCACTGCTCTCCTTCCTCCATATCCATCTATCCTCCCCTTCATCCTTAGACAAAGTCTTATTTCCCAACATTTCCTTCAATGAATTAAACAGTACAAATTCCCATACAAACAACAATCTCCTCCAGTCCCATTTCCACACCCACTCCTTCCCCACCCAACCTACCTCACAAATAAAGCCTTCTTTATTCTTTGCTACTGAGTATAACCTTGGAAATATATCCTTCAACACCATACCATCAACCCAAGAATCTAACCAAAAAGAAGTCATTTCTTCACATCCCACCACAATGTCTCAAGATCCACGAAACTACCATTCCTTATATCCTCTCTGACCACTATCAATCCCCCATAATTGTTGCCACCAAGATGAACCCTCCCCCTTTTTATACACAAACCTTCCTCTATGCCTCCCATACAAGGCTTCCAATACCTTAAACCATAACCCTTCTTTATCCACCAGCAATCTCCACCGCCATTTTCCCAAAAAAGCTAAATTAAAAGCTCTTAAATCTCTAATCCCCAAGCCCCCTTCTGCTTTATCCTTACATAATTTCTCCCAGGCCACCCAATGCACTGACCTTCCCTCTTTGTACCCACCCCACAAAATTTTTTTAAAAAGAGATTCAATAGAAGAAATGATACCTGATGGAGCCCTGAAGAAAGAGAGATAATAGATCGGTATTGTAGAAAGGACAGATTTCAGAAGCACCACCCTTCCACCCATAGAAAGATACTTACTAGACCAACCAGATAACCACCTTCTAATCACATCCAATACCGGTCTCCAAGTTTCCTTCTTTCTCGGATCAACACCAATAGGTAACCCCAAATACTCCATGGGTAGCCTTCCCTCTTTACAATTTAACATGAAAGTTGTTGCCTTAATCCACTCATCCTCCAAATTAACACCAGCTAAAACACTTTTAAAAAAATTAACTTTCAGTCCAGCCACCAACTCAAAAATTTGGAATATAGCCTTTATGGCCCAAATGTTTTCCTAGCTTTTCACACCAAACATAAGTGTATCATCAGTAAATTGTAAAGGTGTTGAAACTTTGCAAACTGTAAGGAGCCAAATAATTGTGAAAGAATGCTTGAGTTAAATTGACCTGTAAAAGTTGAAACTTTGCAAAAAATCTTTCAGAATTGTCTCAATTGTGCTTACAACACATTCTAGAAACACCAACTCACTGTCTGCATATCTAATTAAGTGTCTGCGGTTAGTTTTTTATAACAACAATAAGATGAGGGACCCAATTTAAATAAAAATAAAAGTTCAAGGACCCAATTAAAAGAAAAAAAGTTGAAGGACGTAATTAAAATTTTTGTAAAAGTGTAAGGATGTGAAGATTAATTTAACCTAAATAAAATACATTATCCTTATACGTGTTTTTTTTTATAATAAAGTCCTCTAACATGTATTACCTTTTCTTTTGCACCATGTTTCCAGTAGTAGGAGATATAAGGTTGGTTTGGTGGTTGGAAAAGAAGGCTTAAGAGTAAAAGGAAAAGGGAGGACCAAGAGGTTGCCAATTTTTTTTTTAATTTAGGTGGAGTTATACGAGTCTTAAATTTGCAATCTTATATATAGACTTATCACTGAATATCATGCCTATTTTCTGATATCTCTTTTAGAATCTCGACCCATAATGGACTACATAGCTGCTATCACAAGATTTTACTGTTAGAAAACAAGAATTACAGTAGCAAAGGATCTCCCAAAATTTGGATAATCACCAATTAACTCAAATTTAAATCTTTCTCCGATTTGGAAAAGAACACACTTTTAAATTATTTAGTCAAAGACGATCTCCATTGGTCCTTTATAGATTATAGCTGACCCAAACAAACTATCTAAAAATAAATGATTGAGAAATACTTTTATTGGTAAATTACATATACACACGTTACGTTACAGTGACACTAATTGACTAATGCAACTCGCTTTGTTGATTAGCTCTGGTTACTCGTATTCAACTGACAATTTGGTACTTCCGGGAACCAAAACAAAAGCGCTAAAAAGACAAATTTTAATTTTGTAAACAATGATACGAATTCGGTAAACAGTGATTTATAGTCTAGTAGCAAACTAAGCAAAAAGAATCCACCATTTGCATAAAAGAATTGAAAGAATGATTAATTGTGTCAAAGGAAAGAAAAAAAAAATTGATCAAAAGGAAGAAAGATTAACTTTAGGTGACACTTTCCCGAACAACATTAACTTCAAGTCATTCTCAAGAGGAGTTAAGTTGAGGTCCAAGCAGAAAACCTTGTCATTACACGATCTCTTTAAGACCGAAACTTTTGCAACAACCTGGTTTATGGAAGAGAAAACTTCGTTGGTCGCAGCTCTGTGCCTTTTCATGTGTCCTCCCAGGGCCTGGCCCAGAGAGAAACCCTGACCACAAATGGAGCAATCGTACAATTTGGGCTCACTCCGTTTTCCCAGGCCCAGAGATTTGGCTCTTGTTTTGAGTTGTTCTTCTCCTTCTAACTTGACCCTCTTGTTGTGACTTGCCCTGTGGCCACCCAGTGCTTGAAATGAAGAGAATTTACGGTTGCACGTTTTGCACTCAAACACTTGAGGGGATGTGGTGGATACGCTTGTTGTTTCGGGTGTGATTAAACAATTTTGCATGTCCCAGCTTTCTAAGGTTGTTCCTTCATTCTCTCTCTGTCTCTTCATGGCTATTGGCTAGTTAGATTCTCCAAAATGGGTGCTACTTAGTTGAGATTGTGAATTGTGTTGTGTGAGTCGACCCCAGAGCGTGGGAATTGGTATATATAGAGAAGACTCGAGGACTTTAACTTTGACTTTGACTAATTTTTAATTGGCATGCTTTGATTACGATAGGATTTTGGGTACACGTGGTGGACACAATAAGTCCAGTAAACGTGATTGGGTAATGGGATACCATAAAAGTGGGCACGTGGCAACTGATCTATCTTCCTTGAAAGTTCCAATGGGTACGGAAAACTCATGCGGGGGCTATGGTTTTAAAATTGTGGAAACCATGGATGCAATTCGAAGAAAATAACAGGCAACTTCGGAACAGGCTTTGTTTATAAGAAATTACTATACTTAATTTAGTGAAAATGTAGCATACTATGCGAGAATGGATAATAACTTTGGTCTCTGTTCAAGACGTATGTGCTGCGTTGACATTTTCGAAATGGATGACGGATATATAGATGATTCTCTTTTGGTAGGCTCAAAGGGTTAAATTAGAACAATACTTTGTAACAAAAAAAAAAAAAGAATAATGCTTAATAGGTGTACTTACATAAACAAAATTTGATTACGTATTTATAGTGCTTGCTGTATTATACGAACCCGTTCATACACCGAATTATTCGAAAACATGTGGTTGTTTTCTATATTATTTTTTTCAAAAAAAATAATATCCTAAAGGAGCCTTTAGCAGAATACACAAGACGTCATTTATTTCTTCACGCTGTTACGTAAGAAACAACATTATTTCTTTTATTGTTAAAAAAAAAAAAATCTTACAAAATGTTCTAGGTTTTCTTTGTTAGCAGGGTACAAACTACAAAGAGTCAAACCCACCTGTCCTAATCTACCCATTCTAATCTACTCATAACTTCATCATTATATATCACCTTTTATATAATTTTAAGAGAATTCAAAATTTCCTTTTATATCAAGGGTCTTGCTAAACAGTATTTTTAGGACACCGGTAAAACACTGATCAAAGAATTAAAAAGCAAAAGTATTTATTGTAGAAATCATATGAGAGTGCAAAAAAAATCATGGATAGCACAATTTTGCATCTCTCAATAAAAATATTTCTTCTTTTAATTCCTTAATCAGTGTCTAAGGGCATCGGTTAATATTTACTCCCTCCGTTTCTTTTTATCTGTCGTTTAAGATTTATTTGTAGAAACCAATGAATGCATTAAATTTTCTTGATTCTAATAAAGTAATTATGGGATTTCCTATTTTACCTTCTTTTCATTTCTACTATACAATAAATGCATGTGTAAATTCATTAAAGATTATGAGAGAAGTAAGAATATAATTGATAAAAGAGTAATTAATGTGATATTGAACTTTACAAATGACAGATAAATAGAAACAATTTTTTTTTCAAAAATCTAACACTTAAAAAGAAACGGAGGAAGTACCTTATATTAATCTTTCTTTTCTCTCTTTTCAGCTAAGATACTTTTTAAGTTTATATTTTTAGAAAAACTTGTTTTAATTTTTATCTTTTAAAAGTTTTATTTTAGTCTTTTAAATTTATAAAAAAAAATTAATATCATCTTCCTATCAATTTAATGTGTTAGTATTTTAAATTTTAAAATAATTAACTTTAAGATAGTGACGAGTTTAACGGCCGCTATCTTAGTTTTGCATAATCATCTCTCCATCGTCAATGATTCTATACTTACTGGATTCTTGCAGAAATGTAGTGGCACACGTCCTTTCGGCTACCCAAAAATAGAAAAAGCAAGCCCCCTGGAAAAATCAAATTTAATCACTCATTTCACAAACACACCGCCACCGGGAAGCAAATAATCCTTCACCAACACTGACCACTCCATCGCCTCTTAGATCTCACATATGAAAACTTTTGTTTATAAAAAAAAAGACTTAAATATATTTTTAGTCCCTCAAATGTGGGTCATTATTTTTTTAGTCCTCTAAATTTGAAATTGTTTTTTTTGTCCCTGAAATTCGCAAAATATTCTTTTTAGTCACTCTATACAATATGAACCAAACAAGGAATAAGATATTCACAATTTGTGATGATTTTTTATGGCCAGAATTTGATTTTTTATTTTAAATTTTAAAGTACGATCTATGACGATTTAAAATCACCAGAATCAAGTCAACAAAAGAATTTAAAGTGATTTTTAAAGCAGTTAATGAGTTTTTAATTTTTTTTATTGACGTGATTCTGCCAGTTTTTAATCACCAGAAAATTATACTTTAAAATATAAAATAGAAAATCAAATTATGACGGTCAAAAGTTGTCACAAATTGCGAATATCTTATTCTCCAATTGGCTTACATTGTGCAGAGGGACTAAAAAAATATTTTGCGAATTCCAGGGACTAGAAAAAATAATTTCAAATTTGAAGGACTAAAAAAATAATGACTCACATTTGATGGACTAAAAATATATTTAAGCCTAAAAAAAAGTGTAACTTACTTTTGTGCAAAATAATAATAATAATAATAATAATAATAACCAACCTAAATATTAATCATATTTATTTAGGGATCATCACACTATATTTCAAATCAAACTTAAATTTATTATTGGATTTGAATATGTTTTAGAGGACTGAATTAAATTAAACTTTTATGTTTTGACTTTGAAATTTAATGTGATAGGATTATTATTTTAAGTTTTTTTTATTTTTTTTACTTTACATGACTTTTATTTTTTGTCAAATTGTTTCCATATAAACAAGGATTTTTCAGCCCAAACCAATGAAAAATGAGCAATACTTTCTCTTTCTCACTACAGCCCCATAATATGTTTTTAATGAACCGATATATAATACTCTTGACTTGCATGAGAAAGAGAAAGAGAAAGTAATTTTGAATTTTTTTAGTTAAAATTGATTTTGAAATAAACTAATTTATGTTTGGATGTTTTTATTTGAATAAAACTTGGTATTATTTAATAAAAAAATAGTTAAAGTTGTTTGAATTCAAAATTAATTTTAAAATAGAAATAACTCCTTAATACGAGATTAAATGTTATCATTTACTTAAACTTACAATAATTGAAATTTTAACATGTTCTTGAATGATTGAAGATCAATAAAAAAGTACCGGAGCAACAATTTTTCTTTGAAAAAATAAAACAGTTCTAAATGCGGGGGCAGTAAGGAGGAATCAGATTAATTTACGCGAGGTCGAGATGAAACGTCATACTAATGCTTACGCAATGATCTACGTTATTACCCGATATTTGCGTACGCGTTGCGTTGTTCAACAATATCAAAACAAACACTAAAATGAAACGCTAACTTATCTTTCAGTTTTCTAGAATTCCTAATTAATCAATCAACTATACAACGAAATCAATTTCAAATTCAATCGATCTACACGAACTGAAAGAAGTCAGTGATAAATTTTTACACAGTAATGAATTAAAAGAATACACGAATCAATCCTGAGAAATCTACAAAGAAAGATCGACTCTAGGAGCCTTGTTTCCGAACAGCAACTTCAAGTCATTCTCCAATGGCGTTAGGTTCAGGTCCAGCTCCAAGCACATGACCCTCTTGCTATTCGATCGTTTCAAAACCGGGGCTTTCGCAATTGCTTGGTTTATAGAAGAAGGAAACGCTTCAACGTTATTATTCTCACTGATGGCACCCCTGTGCTTTCTCATGTGACCCCCCAGCGCCTGGCCCAGAGAGAATTCCTGGCCACAAATGGAACACTCGTGCATTTTGGGTTTGTTCCCCAGACTCAGAGCCTTGGCCTCTTCCTTGAGATCTTCCCCTTCGAACTTGGGCTTCTTGTGGCTGGCCCTGTGGCCTCCGAGGGCCTGAAACGACGAGAACTTGCGGTTACACGTCTTGCACTCGAACTCCACTGGGGAAAAACTCTTGAGAAGAGGCTTGCTTTGTTGGACACGCGAGAGTAGGATGAGACTCTTTGCCAAGTCTATGCTCTCTAGGGATTCGTTCTCTCTCCGTCTCTTCAGAATGGCTACCATGTTGTTTAATGTTGTTGTGAATTGAGGTGGGTTAGTGAGGAGGACTTAACACAACACCGTGTATTTATAGGCTTGTTGTGGTACTTGTGGAGGAAGTCAAAAAGGTACGTAACGTGGAGAGTGGACACTGGTTCTTGTTCAACTTCCTCCCCAAGGAAAGTCTATTTTGTTCACCATAAGATATTAAGTTTGACTTTTTGACTTTTATGAAATTACGTCAGTACCCTCAATGCTTGCGTAATTGCTGACTTTATTTTGCGGTTTATGCTTGTCTTCTTTGGTATTTACTCGCTTTAGTTATTTATTTACTGTATTTCCGTCATTAAATATTTTGAAATTGAATTTTAATTTTTATAAAAACTTTATTACGCGTATAGAAATTTAACATTTATTTCATTGAAATATAAGAACTAAAAAAATATTAAATTTTTATAGAAAATTACAACTAAATTTTGAGATATTTTAAGGAGGAAAAATATTTTATGCTTGTTTGTTTTATGGACCACGTCAGACTTGAGGCTCACGCAGAAGAATACTATAGTTCACACTGTAGCCGCGTGGTCACAGCATTTTTCAGGTTGAGCTACCGAGTGAAAGGTCCATGAGCACTAAGCTAATAAATAGGATATATACCTATATTCACAACAAGAGTTCCATGAAGCTTCCGTTTTTCAGTCAGAATATTCCAAAGCAGTTATTAGTGTAAAAGTTGATGGAGAAAAGGGGAGGTTACTTCGGATCTGAAGTGAGAAAGTCCATGCATGTTACGTGGGTGAGGAATTTTCAGTCTTCATTCAACACGGGACTGCGGTGAAGTATACCGATATAACATGTTTTACTTGGTGTATAAGAAAACGGATTTGATCAAATGGGAGGCAAAAACATGTTTTTCTTTGTGTTCTAGTTAACTAGTTAAGCTGTTTGACATTGAGCCGTCGGTTAGATCCTATTTCAAGTTAACTCCTTCACACACGTAGTAGGCAAATATAATAAAAAGCAAAGCAAATTTCTAGAATAGGAGGATCACTGTGTTGGAACATGCTTTTTAATTCTGGTTGTGGAGGTGGCTGCAATTCTACTGCTATTACAGAAATTGTTGACTAATTAAAAGATGAGAGAGAGAGAGAGAGAGAGAGAGAGACGCGGCATCACGCACTTGCTATTGCAATGCAGAGATCACTAAACTATGTGCGCACGCGGAAGTGAAGTCGGAGATGGGAAAAGGAGCAGCAGATTTTGAAAAATAGTAAAAAATGTGATGCGGCCCACGATAACGCTCACAATCTTTACTGCAATATTGCCAACAGCAATGTAAAAACCGTGATGATACCTAACTTGTAAAACAGTTTTTGCGTGTTTAGAATATTTCCAAAATATAAGAATCTTATGCGTTGAGGATTCGGATTAATTCTAGAGAAATGGAAAAATACAAACTACACAATTGCGTGCAGAAGCACACCTCAACTAACTAGAAAATTCGAATGGGTATTTTACACTAGGAAGGAAAACGTAAGGTACATATTACCTAAATTTAATAATTCTCTGGATTTTCATACTCATACTCCATCATACCAGAGAGTGGTGTGCTCATCAAGTGATGAGCTTTGTGGAGTTTCACACTCATACTCCAACTAACTTTCTAACTATATGGCCGTCAATTAACTGAATTCACGTCTGCAAAAGGAGTTCGATTTGGAGATGCTGCCAGACGTGGGATTTTGCTTTCTGCTTGGAACAATTTTAATAGGTTCTCTGTGGACTTGTTGTTGTCTTCTGTGATCAGTGTCCTCATCTCCTCAAAAGATGTTGGGCTGGGAACTGGTATAATTCTTTTCCGAGATGTTGCATTCTGGTCAACCTTTTCATAAAAGAACAGGAACAAGCTTTAAAATTTGTGTCTAGTCTAATTCACAAGATAACAAAATTAAAGATTCATGAAAAAACTCCCCACAAAGAAAGAAAATATGTATATTTAATATAATTCTTCAACAAGAAAATATTACCAAGTAATCTTTAACCAGGCTTTTTTCTGCTTGAACATTGATATTTGATACATCTTCACCATGCTTATCTTGTAACGAGTTAAGTTGCTCCAACCATCTTGTAGTCATGGAATCAATTGCCTTCTTATTCTCATGGTCCAGCCTCAGTGCATCTGGAATAATGCAAGTTTGTTTGACTCAGTCCAATAAGAGACAGAGACGAAAGAGAATAATCAAAATGGGAATAAACTAGTAATGCAAGAAATTTACCATTTACATCTTCCAGCAGGTTGCGTGTTACTGCATCATAATCTGAATCCATAGATAATGATGCAGACGCAAATTGTTGATTCAGAGTATGATTTGTCAAGATGTTTTCCCTGTTACACATTAAAAGTTTTAAACACTATAGCCTCTGTAGATTCTAGCTCATTAAGAACAAGTCTGTGTGACATTAACTAGCAAAACTTACTTCACTGAGGATTGTATATCTGCAAGATTGTTCTTGTGGAGATTACAGAGGGACAAGTTGGCACTTTCCCACTGCTTCCTAGAATTGTCCACTGTCTTTGAGCTGCATAGCATTATAAAAATATATAAGCAAAGAACTAAAACTCTTTGCTGAAGCCATAAAAAGCTTGTGAGTAATACTACTCCCATAGTCAATTTGTCTATTAAATAATTTTGTGCATAGATTCTTATGGGTGGCATAGTTAAAAATAAACCTAAACAAAGAGAATGAAATATGTAGTTTAAGAACAGAACAAAACTCACCACTCCAAGAGGCAATTCTCCATGGTAGCTTTAATATCACTGGCTGAGAATATTTGTTCCACAAAATGACTTTTCACATTCTCTACATACTGACTAACTTCTTTAGTACCATCTTTTGAAACTTGCTGCATGTTGAGCATCTCTAGCTGCAATCTCTTAGACTGTTGCATGCTCGTGTCCTGCATATGTCTTGATGCCTCCGAGACCTAATACATATTTTTCAGAAGTCAGTGATCCTATACTAGATATACAATATGTACAACACCAGCAAGGAAATGGAATAGAAAGAACAATGCACTCGACTGACCATAGTAGTTCTCTTAGATGTCAAAGCTGCCAAAATTGCTGCAATTTTCTCTAAGGCCTGCCCCTCCTCTCTCTCAACCTCTTCCTGTTTCAGGTTATAGGAAAAAATCAATTATGAGTCTGACTTTAGAGATCAGTGTATAAGTAGCTCAATATTTGCATACCTTGAACTTCTTCTCAAAGTTAGTTAACTGCTGGAACCTCTCATTTTGAGTTTCTTCAAGAATTTTCATGACTCTTGCAGAACGTAGATGAATATCATCAAAAAAGTTTACAGCTGCCTCTGAAACTACTCGTGCTGAAGTCATACTTTGTTGTAATCCCTACATTGGTCCATGAAGTTTACAATTGCATGATTAAAACTATAGCTCTAATATTTTTATGCAAAAACAAAAAAGAACTAGTTACAAATGAAACGTACTTGCTCTTGTTGTTGAAGGGAGAATGCTAGCAGCTGTTTTTGCTCATCAAGAGAATTCTGGATGTTGCATATTACATCCTTGGCATCATGAACAGCAGTGGCAAGAAACTGTCGGGGCACAACATAATGACAATTAGCCAATGCCTACAATGAAATTAAAAAAGAAACAACTAAAATTTCTTGCTTTGTTACATTTTCTACGGCCAATGTTTGCGATGAAACTTTAGATTGTATCTGTTCCATATCAGATGAAGCTTTCATGTGCAATGTATTAGCTAGCTCCTTCAGGGCCTCTACCCCTGAAGTGTAAATTCCTGTCATTTTGTTGATCCTTGATTCTAGAGTTTGTGCAGCCTGAAAAAAGATTATCATAAATCAATTATGGGTGGAAACGTGGAAAACATAACTTGTAACTGAAACAAGATTTCTTCCTTTGTCTTACATCATTTTTACTGGCAAGATAGGAGCTGACATGGTCTTCCATGCTTCTAAGTTGTTTCTGTTGTTGAGAAACAGATCCCATAATGGTTGTATGCAAGTCCTTTAAGCTCTCATTTAAGAGAGACCCAAAATTCAAAATTGTTTTTTGATTTTCTGCCTCCAGTCTTTCTTTGTGATCTGCAAGAATAATAATAATACCTCAGAAGAAAAATAATTGATACACCTATTTTAACCTATTTTACTGTCGAAATCTTGCAATTTAATACAGGAAAGGGAAAAATAAAAAACAGCCAAAACTTTTTCAGCAATTATATTCATACACCTACACAGTATCTCAACCTCTCTCTTTCATCTCATTTTTCTTTCTCCCTCTCTTCATTTTCTCTTTCTTCCTTTTCTTTTTTCTTTCTATGTCTCTTCCTTCCACTTTCTACACCCGAAATTGGGGTGTACACATCTAACATTTTTCAAACTTTCTATTGATAGTTCCTTTCAGAAGCAGATTTCTTTAACAAGCATTTTAAGTTTGAAATCTTGAACTCTACAAGAAACATACCCAACTTTGAGGACAGTAAATTAATATCATCCGATGCATTCTGCAGATCAGTACACATTTCCTTTGCACGCTCAATCAAGGCATTTTCTGTTTACACACAAAGTAAAGCAAATCACATAGTGAATTGGATAAAAACAGCATAAATCTCTGCCAGCTATTTATACAAAATAAAAGCAAATCACAGTGAATTGAATAACAGCATAAATCTGCCAGCATAAACTATCAATTAATTTACCTGATTTCAGTAGCTTGGAAATGGTGCGTTCCTTCTCCTTCAAGGTTGAAACCAATAGCTTGTAATCCTCTTGGAGATCATGCAAGGTGTTGCTGGTTTTTTCCAAATTCACCTGAAAGAGTAATTTAATTTGAGAGACACTATCTTTTAAGGATAAATTATGAAGGAAAAGGTTCTAGTTACTTAGACAATGCACCTTGCAATCCTTAAGCTCGCTTTCTAAATCCAGTTTCTGTTCTTGCTCTGTTAAATAGAGCTCACGGAAGCTGTCCACTTGCTGCAAAATATATGGGAATAAATAATTTATCGACAAAGTTCCCATACACAATAAGAGAAATGTCAACCAAAGAAATGACAGGGAATACCTTCTCACTAAGACTGAGGTCATTCTCTAATTGCTCTATCTTCTCATTCCTTGCCTGAATTAAGAGGTTATAAGAAAAATTAGGCTAGGGAAATTGAAACAAGTATCATGAAAGATAGAACATACATTTAAATATGTAGTTTTCAGTCAGAAACTGCAGTATAGCAGGAAAAGACATAAGCATATTCAGTAATAATATGAATATTGTTAACTGAAAATTTTGAAATAGGGGTTTTGTTTTCCCCAGATAATGCGTGATCCTTTGCAAACTTCCTAATAGTATTATTGTTACATTATGTGGATATTTAAAACAAATATATGACCTTCTTTTCAGCTTCTTCCTTGGCAAATCTTTCATGAGAAATATACACACCATTCTTTTCCCTTGCTGCTCGAATATCTGCATTCAATATTCACATAGACTAAGATGAGAATCATGAGATACAAAATCTTCTCTACATTCCAAAACTTAAAATAGTGGTGGAGAATGTACCTTCTTTCATCCTGTCAATTTCCATGTACAAGTCCTTCAACAAAACAGCCTTCGAAACCTTTTGGTTTGCCTATTAAAAAACACACAAAGCTTTAAAGCTGCTTTTAGAAGAATTGTAACTTGTAAGGGGCAATAGCAGTGGTAGACCTCAGGCTTATTCTTTATGCTTTTTGCACGACTAGCATAGTCTAGTGTACTTAGTGTTTCTTCCATACAATAAGAAGATGGGGAAATAGTAGCAATTATGCATGTCTTTGTTTTCCCTCCTAAGGAGTCTCGCAAAATCCTTGTAAGCTTACTGTCTCTGAAACAACGGACAACCAGGTGGCATGGATATTAAGGCACATGTTTTTCAAATTTTAAATAAACAATTGTAATTGAACATGATGTTAACATGAACCTGTAAGGCACATGAGGAGAATGTTCCACAAGTGCATTTATGACACGTCCCAGGGTGAGTAAGCTCTTGTTTATCTCCCCTGCTTCTCTAGCACGCCCCTGTAATTTTATTACTCAGCATGATTATATCATGATTGTAAGTGCATGCAGAATATAATAACATGTGTGCAAACATTAAGTTTTTATAACAACAATCCACAAGAAAGAAGAAGTACCATGGAAAATCAGGAGAAAAACAAGTCTAATTAATTGCACGTTCTAAGTCATAACCATCTAAAAGTTTAAGTAATTAATTGCACGTTCAAAGTAAGATGATATCTCTAGTCAGCCATTTGATTACAATGCAGTTTATTTTGCTGGTCAAAACCGCACATTTAGTTTAACAGGATATATATAATTTGCTATTTGATTGCTGTACAATTTATTTTTCTGGCCAAATGACAAACTACCAAACACAATCAGTCACCAAAAATAGAGTCAAGTGGAGATTTTGCTTTTACCTCACGTGCTCCTGAACGCATTATATTTTCTGATCCTGCCAAATCAACAAGATTGAGCTTGCCACATTTAATTAACTCCTCATCACCAATCACTGTTTCCTTCACATACACAGTAATGGTGAAGACTGAATGCGAACGACTGCACCGAAAAAATAATATTCATTAAGTGAAACATAGCTTCTACAAACATGAATTTCTTCTACAACTTGAATAAAAGCAAAAGGGACCTGCTTCTCTTGTTAAGCAATGTTTCTGCAGTGCGCCTTTTTGATGCCCCTCGTTCCAACAGAGTGTAAATTTCATTCACACTGTATACTGATTCCTCTTCAAGGCCTCTCACAAACACACAACCCTTTCCATCTTCCATAAGGGTTAAAGGTTTCTTCTGTTTTTCCTCTGTAGGCCTAGAATTGTCGTCGGTCGACAACAAATCAGTTATCTCTTCGTTATAAAGCTCAAGGAATGTCACTTTCATGCTATAGTCAGCATTCTGTGCTTCCAAAATATCAAAAATTTGACGCACTGCTCTTGGAATGACACCAGCCTCAGCGGGTAAATCACCACCCTGTATATTATTTAACCATGTCATTTAATGACACACTTTCTGTGAACCAAAAAAATACACATTTCTATATAATGAGTGACAAAATGTGTATACCTTATTTCTCATTCCACCTTCCATTGTATAAGTTTTACCAGTCCCTGTCTGACCATATGCGAAAACAGTGCAATTGAAACCATCGAGAGCTTCATTGACAATTGGGGCAATAGCTTGTTCGTATATTGATCTTTGCTGTGCTTTAGGTCCGAATACCTTAATAAATGTAGATTAAAAAATGTTAACTAAAGACTATTATTACTAGATAGTATTAATTATGACTTGTAAATGTAAATTATCACTGTAACCATACCTTGTCAAAGGTGAAAACTCTATCTACTTGCTTGTTAGCTAGAGTCTGAGTAACAGTGACTTCCCTTTTGTTTTCATTGCATGACACAACCTTGGGAACGTTCGATCTGAGCTCATCGTCACTTAATGGCCTGATATATATAATAATAATAATAATTATTAATAATTTTTCATAGCTCATACTCAAGAAGTAAAATTGAAAGAAGGATCTAGCAGAAGGGGTTACTGGTTAGTCTTCCACAACATAGTAAAGCAAAATTCGAATCATGGCTTGGAGAGGTGCCTACATTTGACATCCAATTGTGCCTCGAGGCTCGAACAGAATTGCCTCCAAAGGAGGATACATGTTGAAAACAAAAAGAAAAGGAAATTGAAAGGAGAAGAATGACCTGCATCGAAGCAAAACTTGGACGTTGGTCTCTTTATCCTTGTCTCGGTTGGAGCCCCAATCGGAACCTCTTGAGTCGGGACGACGTCGTTCCGGGCGAGGTGTCAGAAACGGTGACGGAGAAGCCGTCATACCCGACCCGACTTTCTTGTTAGACTGATCAGGCGTCAATGGCATCATTTTCGATCTTTACAATTAAAACCTATGCGAACATCAAATGAAACCCCACAATTAAAATAAAAAAAAAGGTACAACAATTAAAAGTTTAAAACAGATGCTAATCCTCGTCTTGTATTCGACAGGAACATGGGGAATTAAGGTGAGAACATACTTGATCGGAGAATCTGAGGAAAAGAGATCCTTTTGTTGTTGTGCTTTTACCGTGGTTTGGGTGTTTTTGAAGGGAGTTTGAAAAGTGAAGAGGGATGAATGAAGTGTTGTGTTGCTTTGCCAACGGCTACTTGGGAGTATATCTAGGCCTGGATAGCCGTTACGAGATTAATACTCTCCCAGCGCCTACGACCTAAAATTCAAACTTCTTTCCAATCTCTCTCTTCTTTTTTTTTTTTTTTTATATAACAAAAGGTATATATGCCACACTTCTTTCCAATATCTAATTACCGTTGATTCTGACCAAAGTTGGCTTTTTGACTTGTAAAATTAAAAATTATTTAAAAAATGTTAATAATAAAAAATAGACTTAATTACAATTTTTATCCCCAACTTTTTACTTTTTTGTAAATTTTATCACCAACAAATTAATTTGGCTCATTTTACCTCCAACTTTTTTGAAAATTACAAATTTTACCTTTTATTATTATGTTGATGTGGCATGCTGACATAAGCATAAAAAATAGAGGTAAAATTCACCAAAAAGTAAAAAATTAAGGGTAAATTTTGCCAAAAATGAAAAAGTTAGGAATAAAATTTACTAAAAAGTAAAAAATTGGGGGTAAAAAATACAATTATTTTAGCATACCACGTCAGCAAAATTGTGGAAGATAAAATATGCAACTTTTTAAAAAAGTTGAGGGTAAAATTAGCTATAAAATAAAAAGTTAGGGATAAAAATTGCAATTAAACCTAAAAAATAACTTACCGATTTTGGATTTTTTTTACGCGTCGAATATGCTTAATATATGAATATTGATCTTCATCACTCTATTTAATAGGAAAAAATTGGTAACTAGAGATTAAAAGAAGGAGAAAAAGAGAAAATATAAGTATAATTGAAGTCTAAACATATAATGTTAATGAAAAAGAGAAAAAGAGAAATGATAAAAATTTATATAAAAAAAAAGTCTAAACATATAATGTGATAAAAAAGAAAGAAATGAAAATAATAATAAATGTTAATAAAATATTTGATATATATTATTATTATTTAAGAGAAATGTTAGTAATATATATTTTAGCACATTATTTTAAACATTTCTATCATTAGCTAAAATTTATTAGAAATTACAAATTTTTTGGGGTTTCATTTTTCATTTAATGAGTCTCTCTTTTAATTTTGTAGTTTTTGATAAATTTTAACCAATAGTAAAGTGTGGGTTAGAAAAAAGTGTGTTAAATAATGTGTTTTTAGCATTTTCTGTCACTCAATATCCTTAGTTGATTATCAAAGTTGGCTTTTTGAAGTGTAAAATTAAAATTAATTTTAAAATGTTAGTATAAAATAAATTATGGACCAATATTTACAGATACTTTGTGCCTTAAGCATGTAGTCAAGGATATGATTCTCGAGTTCGTGTGCATGAAAAAACATCTATTGAATTAGTCCTTAATTCTTGGGAAGAGGATATCCTAGATACACACAAAATAAATTACTATGAATTATTTTCTTTATGTACAAAAAGTGGTAGAGTGGAAAGAAACCCCTAATACAGACAGAACACTAATGGCATGATGAAGTTGTCAATAGATGTCGACCTAGAAGATTATTACACGAGTTCAAATCATAAATAATTCTACCTAGTTACATTTACTCAACTAATCCATAAGCATCAAAGAGTATATTTGGGGAGAGTTTTTAACACGTTGAATATGCTTAACGCAAGTAGAAAAATATTACATGTCAGTGTGTCACCGTTATATATATTGAGGGTGTAGTATCCTAGTTTATGGGTCCCATTTGTATGATCTATGACATGTGTTATAGTTGTATATGTAGTGGTTTTGCCTCATGATAATATGTGCTATTATGTGATTATGAGCCAATTAAAATCAAAATGTCTTATTTTTTTGGTTATAGATCAGAGATTACGGTTGTCCCCCAATTCACTGGGTTAGAGACTAATCTCGCTCGTTGTGCGTGGCTGCCGTTAGCCCAAGGGAATTTTTGTACACGGAGGGAATCAAACACGGGTTCTCTTGCTAAATAGAACGTTCTCCCTCATGTGAACGCATCGGGCCTTACACCACTGTGTCAACCCTTTGCGTTAATCAAAATGTCTTATTTATTTAGATATTTACAACAATAATTAGAAAAAAAATAGAATTACTAGTTTTCATTAATTTTTAGATTAAAGTATTATTATTAACAACTATATTTTTATTAAGAGATGGAGTCTATTATTGTTTATTAGAAAGATAGTTATTGATTTTATTATTGTGATTTATGTAATCAAAGAAGTTGTTGAAATAATATTGCTAACTTTTTTCATATTATCCTTTTATTGTTATTTGCAAAGATTAATTACAAGTATTGGTGGATTATTACTATTACTATTATTACTCTCTTCATCTCATAATAATTGTCGTCCTAAATTTTTTTACACAAATAAAGAAAAACTAGAATGGATGAAAGAGAGTAGCAATTTTACAAAATTAACCTTGTCATCATTAATGCATTTTTAGTTTTTGTTGTCCATCATTAATATTATAAGGGATATAAGTGAAAAAAGTAATTAATATTACATTGAAAAGCTAAAATGACAATTATTTGGAACTTATTTTTTCTTGACGACAATTATTATGGGACGGGAGTATTATTACTCTTGCTGTTAAGAGATGTTATAAATGTTTTTTTGAAAAATGTTATTGACACTTTCTCATACTCTCTGATACTTTCTTTGTGATTGTTGAAATCTATTAAAAAATTAGTTAAAGATATTAATTTAATTCTATATTATCATTATATATATAATATAATTCCATGAGTAGAAAAATAAATAGAAGTGAGGATTCCAAAATGAACAAAAAAATACTGCATTATCTTTACTATTGTGAAGTGTTTATTGTGGCCACGACGGAAAAAGTTGTAAGGCGATAGAAGCTTTACCCTTTTGGTGCCATCCATGGTAGCGTGGATGACATTGATCTCCCTAAAATAAACAGCCACAGAATGAATTGCGCTCGGCTCTCCCATGTGCCCACCCATATTTACATCAAAGCTGTCAGACTCGTGACCAAGACACAAGCTCAACCATTTGATATTTGTAAAAGGAAAACCACCAGTCAACACCAAACTCTAGTCTAGATAGATAGATGGATACATAGTTGAGTTATCTTCTAATTTCTATGACAATTCAACTTTTTTTTTTTTAACTTTTGAAAATTTTAAATGGCTTTCACTATTATACATCATTTAGAAAAAGAAAAAAAAATTTAAACAACTCTTGTTTTGAATCTAACAACTCTAAGCTTGTGTTTGGTAGAATAGAATAAAAAGAAATGAAAGTGTGGGGAATGAAAAAGATGAAAGAAAATGAATAATGAGGTTGTTTGGTAGAGATGAAAGAGAGTGGAAAAAAAATGAAACATTTAAATTAAAGTGATTAAGTAGGTAATAAAAAAAACTAAAATTAAGCATTTGTGAAATCCAAATTTACCCCCAAAATCCTAGAAAAAAATTGCTTTTTTTTTATTGTACAAAATCTTTTTTTAAAAAAAAATTAATAGGCAAGGCATAATCGATTATATGCCTATGGTTAGCTTTTTTTTTTTTTTTTAAATTGAAGGCCCATAATCGATTAGGCCTCAGGCATAATCGATCATGTGCCTGTAGACGGAAGTTAAGGGACACGAGAGTCACGAGTTCAAATTAAAAAAGTTACGGGTTCTTTTGGAATCTTGACAAACAGATAAATAGAGGAGCAATACACTACGTATTTCAGGTCATTTTCACCTCATTTTTAAGATAAAAGTTTCACGGCTGGAACCCACAATTTTTTTAAAACTTTCATCATAATTTTAGTAGAAACAAATATGTATGCTGAAACACTTTCAGCTTGTTTCATCGCTCTCTCACTTTCGGTGCTCAACTTTCAGCCGAACCAAACACATTGTAAATACTTAATTAAATAGGTCTTTTTACATCTCTACATTGCATTTTTATCTCATTAACTCTTGTTTTTACTTTTTTATTATATGAATATTATTTATTATTAAGAGTAGTACTAGCAATACATTTTTTTTAACATTCTTTTTAACACATATTCTATTATTGATTAATTTAAAAAATATATATAAAATAAGAAAAAAATTTATTAAATAAAAAGTGAAACTCACAAAAAATTATAATTTTTAATAAATTTTATTCAATAATAAAAAGTGTGTTAAAAAATATGTTACTAATATTTCTCGAGATTTGCTGGCCACTAAAAGTATTCCTTCAATGGTTGCAAATAAGTAAGCACCGTTCTGAAGAATATAAGAACTCCTACAGACAATGCCTTGGATATGCCTTTAGAGAGATTAAAAAAGAGAAAAATGAAAAGAAAAGTAAATATGATAAATAATATGTTGTGATAAAAAAAAATAAAGAGAAACGATAGATATTAATTAAATTAAGTGTTCGAAGTTATTAACTATTCATGTGTCACTATTTTTTTTTTAAAAATTCGTGTTGCTTAGGTCGACACGGTGAAAGAATATTTTTATAATATATTTTTTAATCTTTTTACATAATAAACAAAAAATTATATAACATTTTTATCTTTTAATATAATATATTTAATTTTTATTTAATATTTTTTATAAAATATTAAATAATTAATAGGAAGATGTTATGAAATGATATAGTATTATTCCATGGTAAAATGATGATCTTGCCAAACTAGCTTTAGCTTTTCGTTGTAAAGAGATGTGTTGGACTGTTGGGTAGCGAACTTTAGGGACGTTTGGTTTGAGAAAATGTTTTCTATTTTCATTTTCTGAAAATAGTTTTTATTTCCAATTTTTTTAGATTCAGAGAATATGTTTGGTTTGAGAAAATGTTTTTTATTTTCATTTTTTGTTTTCATTTTTTGAAAATAATTTTTATTTTCAGATTTAGAAAATTTGTTTGGTTTGATTTCTCATTTTTTATTTTCAGAAAATGAAAATATTAAAAACAAAAACAAAACCAACAAAAACTATAATCTAGCAAAAGTCTCCCCACGAGCATAAGCTTTCAGTAATGGCCGAAGAGATGTTGTCGCTTCCTCCAATAGCTGCAATCTAATGCTGCTAGCAGCACCCATTTTTTTCATGGCAAGCATCCATCAGATTCGTAATAAGCGAAAGAGCATTGGTAAAAAATGTTTTGGGGGGTGATACCCATTTCCGACAAAAATGTCGAGGTTTCTTACAGCTCCATGAGCCGGTCTCTTATCTTTGACAGTAACCCCAACCTCGGGACCATGTCGACCTTGTGCAAGACCTTCCCGTCGGAGTCTCTGGCCTTGCCTTTCCTCGCGAGCAAGACACTGATCTTATACCCATGGAGTTCAAGGGATGCGAGCGGTCGTGGGTTGCAACGGCGAGGAGGATGAAGTACCGGTGACGGAGATGGGTTGAGTGCAGAGGTTGCTGGAGAGAAAGGAGATGATCAAGCTACCCTGGAGACGATGAGATCGATCAGAAGCTTGAAGAAAAAAGAAAAAAAGAAAGAAAGCAAGTTGTGGCTATATTTACGATGTGTGCCACCGCGTTTTCATTTTGTTCGGAAACGTTGAAAACGACTATTTTTTGTTTTCAGTTTTTCACTTCTTTTAGAAAATATTTTCATAAAAAATGTTTTCTAAAACTGAACTAAACATATTTCCACCCTTATTTTCTGTTTTGATTGAAAATGAAAACAGAAAACGGACAAACCAAACGCCCCCTTAAATTTCCTCACCAGTGTCTCCTCTCATTGAGTCTGATGTACTTCATTCTATTTTTCCGTTGGAATAAAATCAAACTCTTTCATGAAAGGAAAAAAAAACCTGCCCACATCTATTCAGACAATTTTTATTTAAAGGATAAATTACATTCAAAATAGTTAAAATAAACTATTTTTTAATTTTAATATTTTTTTTAAAGAAATAACACATCATATACTATAATCAAAATTTACTATAAACAATCATTTTAGTTTTAACGATAATATGCAGTTATAAATAATTTATTTTTTAAAATTTCATTGTAACTTTTAATATTACCAATAGTTAATTTTAAAATCATATTTTGATTTTACGACTTGAATATAGCTAGAGATTAAAGTCGATAGTAAAAAAATACTAAAACTAACTACCATGTTGTTCAGAATCAGAATGAGTAAAAGATTGTCCTTTATTCATCAGTCAGAAAAATAAAAGAACAAGATTAACGCCTAGTGTACATGATGCCCAGAGCATATGCTAACACAGTGAGTTGAAGCTGCGCTGGACAAACTTTATATGGAACTGCGGAGCCAGGATTGAGTAGTGGGGGGTCAATTATGAACTTTGAGTTCTTTCAATAATTATTTAAGCGTTAAATTTAATGTTAAATATTCATAATAACATGTTTTTCTAAATAATCAAAGAACATATAGAAACACATGTATTTATATTTATACATAAGACAAACTAAACATTTTTTAAAGAGTTAAGATTATAGTAAATGTTAACAATCAATTTATAAAAATTACAAATTTTTTTTTTACAGCCGGCCGAATAGCATTATTATAGAGAGCAAAATTCTCCTTCTGACTATTTAATGCAATTGTATAAACTCGAACTTATGAACACCGATTAAGTTGGAACAACTTAACATTAATTAATCTACGCACTTGTCACTCTAAAAACATTCATGAATTTATAATAAAAATTGGTATTCATGTTAACCATAATTTCTTATAAAAAATTCTTATTAATTATGTTAAAAAAATTAACTAAATAAGACTAATAAGATTTGTTAGATTGTTAACCACTTAAAACCATTGAAAAAAAAATGTTTTTAGATTGTTGGAAGAGAAGAAGAAGCAAATGATACTTCTCAAAAGCAAATCCAAACAAACCTCTTATGAAACTTGAGATCAAAAGTATGTTAGAATATAAGAACAACACGAGACAAGAAAAAAAAAAGACATAGGAAAAATGGAGAAGAAAAAAAGAGAATATAGAAATAATGGTAATAAAAGATAGAATATTTGTTGATGTGTCTCAAAATTCAAGTTGTCAATTTCTTATATATATTGTTGATAAGATTATCCGTTGATAAATGTTGAAAAATAACATTTAATTCTCAAATCAATTAATTCAAATCAATATAAAAAGAAAGCTAATAAAATCATTTGATCACTAATACAATTATTTATAACTTTTAAAATAACAATATCAGATTATGAAAGGAAAAATTATTAGAAAGGAAAATAAAAGATGCTCAAATATTTTATATAGTAAGAGAAAAAAAAAGAAAAAAAAAACAATCATCTCTCTCTCTATATATATATATATATGCTAATATTTAAGTACTTTTTTTTTCTCTTTTTATATAAAATATATATTAAAACATAAAAATTAAAGAAGGCCAGGTCCCCCCCAACAGACCAAGTGCGTCCAGTGGCAGCTGGAGTGAGAACGAAGCTTTGCCAACCAATTTAGGTATGAGGTATATTTCTCTCTGAGAGTGTGGGTTAAAAAACTGTCCTTGAAACTCTCGTTTAGTCGTTAGTATTTTTTATTTTACATATACTAGGCATTTTTTTAAGAGTTTAATGGTGATTTTACATTGTCATCAAATCACAAATCACCGTTGATATGACTTTTAAAATAATTTTTTAAAAATCAACAAACTTATCATATATAATGAGTTATGATTGGATGACAGTGTAAAACTATTTTACATTATCAGTACATAGTCCTTTTTTTCTCTTTTTTTAAAGGAGATAATTCTATTTGAGCAGAATTCAAACTTTATATCACAAGTTAGAACAATTTTGTACCAGTTGATCAACGTATTGTTTGTATTAAAACGAGTTTAAGAGTAATGTATAATCTCATACGAATAAAAGTGAAAATTTTAAAACAGAAAAATTATCTCCCAATTGATCTTGGGTCTGGGGGCTTTGCCACAGCCCATTTAGAAAAAATAAAATAAAATCACCCAAATTAACAGTTAAAGACTAATTTATTAGAGATTTAGAGGCGTATTTCTCTAAAAAAAAGTTTCATAGGGTCACAATAAAGAATCTTAAATTGTTAATTATCTTCATATTTTATTTTTTCTTCAAATTTAAAAGTAAATTAATTTTAAAATTTTCTTTTTATATCAAGTTTTCCCCTCATCTTGTTATATTTTTATTTTTATAAATTTATTTTTTTCTAAATCTAAATTACATATATTATTTATTTGAATTAATTACGTATATTTTTTTATAATTTTAAATACTTTTTAAATTATATTTTCAATTTTAGTTTAATTAAAAATATATGTATATTGCACGAAATACTTAATAATATGTAATACAGCAATTACTTGTAGTGATTCTAAGAAAAGAAATACTATTAGCACTTTTTCTAACACTCTTTTTCTAATACTTTCTTTGTGATTGGTTGAAATTTGCTGAAAATCACCAATTTTGGTTAGTCTAACTATTTAAGGATTATTTCTCCTAATCTATAAGTGAGACCTACAAAAATTAATGATTTCTAACAAATTTCAACCAATCACATAAAGTGTTAGAAGAAGAGTATCAAATAGATATAGTATCGCTAATATTCCTCAAGAAAAATATTATCTTACTACAATTACATCTATAGATTTGAAAATTTTGCTTGTAGTGTATGTCACGCAAAGAGTAAAGCGTCACTTTAGTTTAATACCTTATTTTGTTAGGAGTTGTTATAGCAGTTTTTGAAATTAAAAAATAGATAATAAATCTCTCATTTTTAATTTTATTAGTCATTTTAGTTTTTGTTGTCATTCAGATATTAACATTGTCAGTTAAATAATTATGTGGCATGTTATGTTATGTGCCACATTGATAGTTACATGATATTAAGTGTCATGCCATGTGGAAGCACAGTAAATAACATTTCATTAGGGACTAAAATGACAATGATGTGACAAAATCATAGTAAAAGACAACCCAAAAATAAGGATTCCACACAAATACTACCCGTTTAATCATTTAGTATTAGATTTTTTTTTTTGGTGAATTAGTATAAGATTGTTTTATTGTTAGTTAAACTATTTTTAGTCGTAATAAAAAATACCATCTTTTTTTTTTCTATTTTTAAGATTTGTGAAAAATAGAAAAATAAAATAAATATTTTCTTATCATTTCTTTCATGATTCAAAAATTATGATTCATGAAACAATTAAAATTGGATTAGGAATTTGAATACGTGAAAATTAGTTGCAAAGAGAAAGGTGTAATATCCTTTTTTTTTTTTTTAATTTTCTACTCTAATTGACTAAGATAACCTTATATTACTAAAAAGTATGTAAAAAAAAATTGATTTGATTTTTACTTTTCTTACTAAGTTTTTTAGTGGTCAAACTTGTTAGTATGTGAATTCGATTCCCACAAATAAAAAATAAATAAAATACATAAAAAATATTTTATTCTGTTTCATAAATTATGATTTTTTGAATTGTGAAAGAAATGATAGGAAGAGATTGTTTGATTTTTCTATTTCTTCACATTTTTTTAAAAAAAATATTGTCTTTTAAGCATGTGGTTAGGGTTTAATCGTAGATTTGTGCGTATGAAAAAATATCTTATGAGAAATGTTTCCTCTTTAAATGGATATCAGTATTTCAATTGATTAGTCCTTGACTCTAGGTTTATCCAAAAGAAAAAAATTAAAAATAAGATGGTATTTTTTAATTATGAGTAAAAAAATACTTTAACCAAAAGCAAAACAATCTAATACTAAACGACTGAGTGGATAACATTCATGTAGAGTATTTATTAAACCATATTAATAATAAGTGTATTACTATTGTTAGATTTGCACATAAATTATTTATAGATTCATAGGGACTATAATAACAATAAGTTGCATATGTTAGAAACTAAAATAATAGATATTTCTAGATTGTTCTTGTCTACTATTTTTTCATATACTTAATTGTTATTTTGGTTCTTGATGATGCGTCATTTATTGTGTATCCGTGACACATAAAGTGTCATGCAATTGTTTAACTAAAGGTATTAAGACTATATTTTTTTTTATCCGTAGGAATCGAAGACAGTACCAAGAGATTTACAATACAATAATATCATGATCAACCAACTAAGTTAGATCCCTTTGATCCAAATGACTGTATGAACCAAAATGACTACCAAAATTAAAATGAGAGATTTATTTTTTATTTTTTTAATCTCAAAAAATACTATCACAACAACGCATCATAAAACGAGGGACCAAAATAGTACTGTACTCCAATGTAATTTAACGGTACATAACAAAATATATATCTTTTGATGTAAAATTAATTGGCATTTCTCTCAATTAGTTCATTTTATTATTTTTAAAACTTTTATTGGGTGGCAACTGAACAATTAGGAAGCTATGGTGCCCTTTTACCAAAAAAAAAAAAAAAAAAAAAAAGAAAGCTATGGTGCCCACTCGTCACGGGGACTTTAATCTACGACGACAAAACTTTCCTCATTTAGAGAAGCACATCAATCATTCAATCCTAGTTTTGTTCATGCATGGGACCCCACCTCAACTACCGGACAAGCCATTCATATGCTTATGTCCCTCTTTATCCAATTCATTAATATGAATATTTTTTAAATAAATTACACTGATATTTTTTATTAAAATTTTCTTGATAGTTTTTTTATCCTACACTAATTCTCTCTAATTACTTAATTACTTGAAATATATTATATTAATACTTTCTTATACACATTACACTGATCTCTTCAATCACTCAACAAATAATACATTACATAGGGAGGTTATTATAAACAATAAAAAAAAAGTATAGAATTATGTGTAATTTCAAGAAATTTCAAAGATGCTAGTGTAATTTATTTTTAAAATAAATTATATTTATGTTATACATTTGTATATTTTTATATAAAAATAAAAATTAAGAAAAAAAGATAATTAATGTAATGAATAAAAATATATTATATAAATACCATAATTCTTCTATTATACATTTCTCTTTTATTTTTTATAAGGAAGACTCTAAAAAAATCCCTCTCTGTAACTCAAGTACAATTTAGTCCTATTACTTTTAAAACATGTCAAATGATCCTTAAACTTTTAGGTAATGCATTTTACCATAATTCTGTCTCAACTATTAAAAAAGAGAGGAAAAAATACTGTGTCATAATTTCAAAATGATCCTTGAATAACTAAACTCATATTTCTTTTGCATCCAACTTTTTAGCAATTGTTATGAAATTATAGTGAAGTACACAAATTGAAAAAATCTAGGCACATACTATTGTACTCATTTTAAAAGTTAGTAAGATGAAAGAACAGTTGGATATTAAAATACATGCATGGGAGAAATTTAGAATTACCCCTCTTATATAAAAAAGTAAATATTAGAAAGCAAACTCATTTTAATTAAATTTATTCCATAAGTTAAAATCAATTTATACACTTTTTATAAAAACTTTTCTAAAAATTAAAGTATATAAATTAATTTTAACTTTACTAGAAAAACTCAATTTATTTTATTTTTTTCTACTACTATAAATACTTGTGTGGCATTTGGTAGAGTGAAATGAAATGAAAGTGAATTGAGATGAAAATTTTAAATTAAAGTAGAGTGTAAAAATGTGAGTCTTACTTTTTTTTTTACTGTTCATTTTATTTTTTTTTCGCTCTCTTTGGTTGCAGACAAACAGACCATTCGGAAGGACGTAAACTAGAGGGCCTTTATCTTACAATTCTCTTTCCTTTTTATTTCACTCTCAATTGTAAAACTAAACTATACAAATACAAATATGTAAAATTTTCATGTTGAAGGCTTTCTATATAGACGGAGTTTGAGGTGCAAACGTAAACTTCCTTCGCACCATGTGAAAGTTTTCGGAGACTGTTGTGCATTGTCGGATTCACTAATAAAAAAAAGAGTAAATTACAGCAGCACCCCCTGATGTTTCATGTAATTACACATAACCTCACTCTTTTTTATTTTTCTACACTAACACCCCTTTAAGTTTGAAAACATTACACTAACACCCCCTGATATGTTTGTAAACATTACAGTGGCACCCCCTCAAACCTTACACTAACACCCCCTGCAGGGGTGCCAAAGTAATGGTTAAAAAAGCAGGGGGTGCATGTGAAATTACACGAAACCTCAGGGGGTGTTGCTGTAATTTACTCTAAAAAAAATGAATGGATGCAATTTGTTACTGTCTACCGGTTTTGTAAGTCTTTTTGTTGAAACCTGTATGACCCTGATATGTGTCATGTTTGCAACTGAAACAAGTGGGCACAACTTACAAGGAATCAAACATCACACTATTATCCCTTAAGTAAGGTCTCGGATTTGAGTATTGTGAATGAAAAAAAATGTGGTTGAAAGAGAAAAATCCCACTAAATGTGACCAGTCAGATTCTCCGGTAGAGATTAACCATCGACAAAGTCGATGAATATTCCGTACCAATAGCATGGTAACAAAAAAAAACACCACACTGTTAATCGTTAACCGATCCACTATTAATTTAACAATTGGGCAGCATAAACAGATTATAAGCATATTTTTTTTAAATAACCATACTACTATCGTAATAAAATGCAATTTAATATTAAATCAAATTTAATTATAAATACACGAACACCTCTTCAAATAAATTAATTCAATGTAATTGAAATTAACAACGATATTATGGAGAACGAAAGTTCAAAAAGTGTTAAAATAATAAAGCACACCGTTGATGCCATTTGTGACAACCTCGGCCACTTCCACATGTTGAGCACATTTCCTCCATCAAATATGTATAAAATTTTTCAAAATATAAAATTGACAATAATTTATTGTTATCTTTGTTCCTAAATATAATTTTTTTAACTAATTCACACTTTTTAAAAATTTATTAGTTTAATTAGTAGCATGAAACTTGTTAACAATTTATATTATTTTTTTCAAAATTATTCTTGAAACTTATCATCTCACATTTTCACTTAATTATTTTCTACCTAATTAATTAATATGTGTCAATTGCCTTCTCCAATCCTCATAAGAAAAACAATAAATTTATCTTAATAATTTAACGGACCGAGTTAAGTTCGATCCACGAATTAAAAAAATGTTGAAAAAAAGTTGTTTAAAAAAAACCATAAACTTGTCAAATAATATTTTTTTAAACATTTTTTAAGCTAAAAAACCATATATAAAGAATAAGAATACATAAAAAAATATAAATATTAAACATTCAACTCTAAATAAAATATCAAACATTTCAGAGACTAATACCTATAATAAATTATAAAAAATAAAAATAAGAAAAAACATTTCTTAAATACGTTATTATATTTCAGTAAGAATTGAAATTTTAAACTTTATATCCAAAATCACGTACGGTGAAAAAAGATTTTTAATTTTAAGTAGTAATTTGCTTTAGTTGGAGAAAATATTTTAAGATAAACTATCAATTACGTACTTAATAGTAAGACAAAATTACATAGGATGGTTCATGATAAGGTTTTGATTAATTGGTATTTAAAAATTATAATTTGTAAAGGACAATTTAGTATCTAATTAATGTTATGTATATAGAAAAATAATAAATTTAGAGTCAAGTCTTTACGCAGGCCAGCCCGCAGGCTCCGCAGATTAAGCCTGCGACATTTAAGCGCGACATCGTGAAGTCTAGGTCATTAAAGAATTGTTGATTCAACATCCAAGTCATTTTTACGGCATATACTTTTTTCAAAAATATAAATTTGTCAAGTACAAAAATAATAATAAAATAAAATAAAGGTTAGGTACAAAAACTAAAACACCCATATTTTATAGGTAGCAAAAAGTAATTTAAGCCTAAAATAAAAAAAAAATTATCTTCTTGATTACGCCACACGAATTATTTGGCCCCTTCTTCTTCCTCTTGTTGTCATTGTTAGCTAAGGGTGGAAATAGGCTAGGTTGGGTTAGACTTTGCTAAGCCTGAGTTTGCCCTTGGTTAAAAGTATATGGCTTTAGCCTGACCTCTTTACCCGTCAAAGACTTTTTTTAAAGGTTTGGCTTGACTCTTTCAATAAAGTTAATTATCAAAAAAGTTAAGGCTAAATGACTATTTTTGTCATTTATCTTTTTTTTTTTTTTTTACTAAAAGATATTCATATATTTTCAAACTGGTCCTTTATCTGAATGTTATTCGAAGGACAAAGTTGAATATATTTAAATAGTTGAAGTTTTTAAATAAGATAAGATACCAAATTAAACTTTTTAAAAGATAAAGAATCATTTTGAACCTTTTAAATAAGAGAAAGGACCATTTTGCACAAAATAAATAAGATAAATGACCAAAATGGTCATTTAGCCTAAAGTTAACTATAAGCTTTAGCTTGACTCTTTACATAGATCAACATCTTTAACATTTAAAAAGACAAAATAAATGTAAGATTTAATGCAATATAACAAATTTAGTATAACAATAATAACAACAACAATGAATATTTATTTATGTTTTTTTAAATAAATCGGCCTGATAGGTTTAAAAGGCTTTTTGAATTGCCTAGGACTTGACCTTTTTAACTAAATAGGATTTAATAAAAGCCTTGACTTGGTTTATTTTTTAAAAAAGCTTGGGCTAGCCTAGCCTGGACCTGATGTAGGCTGTTGCTAACGACGTAAGCATGTAGTTCAACAATTAAGCACTTGCTGAGGTCGATTATGCTTCATTCGCGATGACGCTCTTCACGACATCGTTTCCTATTCGCACACTAGAATCAGATGTCAGTAGCTGCTCAACCACGAGATTTTGTTACAAGTAATAGCAACCGCCGTCAAAGCTAGTGTCGAAATCTTTCAAGGGCCGCTGACGAATATAATGCCCATGACAAACTCGTTGGAGAAGCCCTGGGTGTTCGAGGAGTGTCACACAGGGAAAGAGGAAGAAGAAGGGGGCGAAGAATTTGTGTGTTGCAATGATGATGATAATTAACTTAATTTTTATTTTAGACTTAAATAACTTTTTTTGGTACTTAAATAACTCATAAACCTTTTCCATAAATAAATATTTGTCATGTATCAAAATAAAAATAAAGTTAGGTCCCAAAACCAAACCAGCCTATTTTATAGGTACCAAAAACTTATTTAAGGCATTCTATAATACTACTTGCGTCTCTATATGTAATACTATTTTTTTAAATTTGTTTGTTCCTTGTTATTAGGGGTGGCTATATGGGCTCGAGTTCGCGGACCGTCTCATTTAGTTTTTTTTTTTTACCAAAATATCCTTAATTACTTTACATAAAGGCTATAAATTATTAAGATAAATTTATTGTCTCTCTTATGAATATTGGAGAAGACAATTGACACATATTAATTAATTAAGTAGAAAGTAATTAAGTGAAAACATGAGATGATAAGTTTCAAGAGTAATTTTGAAAAAATAATATAAATTGTTAACAATTTTATGCTACTAATTAAACTAATAAATTTTTAAAGAGTATGAATCAGTTAAAAAAATTATATTTAGGAATAGAGATAACAATAAATTATTGTCAAATTTATATTTTGAAAAATTTTATATAGATTTGATGGAGGAAATGTGCTCAACATGTGGAAGTGGCCGAGGTTGTCACAAATGGCATCAACGGTGTGCAACTTTAAGTTCATTGGTTTCATTATTTTTAACCCTTTTTGAACTTTCCTTCTTCATAATATCATTGTTAACTTCAATCACATTGAATTAATTTATTTGAAGAGGTGTTCGTGTATTTATAATTAAATTTGATTTAATGTTAAATCACATTTTATTACAAAAGTAGTAAGTTATTTAAAAAAATGTGCTTATAATCTGTTTATGCTGCCCAATTGTTAAATTAATAGTGGATGGATTAACAATTAATAGTGTGGTATTTGATTCCTTGTAAGTTGTGTCCACCTGTGTCAGTTGCAAACATGACACATATCAGTGTCATACACGTTTCAACAAAAAGACTCCCAAAACCAGTAGATAGTACCAATCGCATCCATTCATTTTTTTTATTAGTAAATCCGACGGCGTACAGCAGTTTCTGAAAACTTTCACAATGTGAGAAAGGAGTTTACTTTCGCACCTCTATAACTCCTTTCGCACCTCTATATAAACCCAACCATTTCATCATCTTTCTTCCTGTGGTTTTTTCTTTCTGAACTGTGTGACTCTCTCTGTTTCTTGATCGTCATCGATCTTTTCGATATATTAATTTCTCTTTTTTTCTTCTCTCTCCTTTTGCTTCCAATTAAGTCAAGCATATCTAGCCTGACTCTTTCTTAATATATCTCTGTAACTGTGTGAGCTATAACAGCTTATCACTATCTCATCATTCTGATTTTTGTCTCGCACAATAGAATATATTAATTCAATTCAAGGTCATGGAAGATTCCTCCTCAGTCGCTTATATCCACCTGGTGCGTTTTAATTTGTTAGATTTCATTTTAAACCCTTATCTCATTTTTTTTTTCGCGTGAGTCAAAGATCACGGGTGTCTTCCAACTCATTGGGTTAGAGACTAATTTCGCTTGCGGTGCGCGGTTGCCGCTGGCCCAAAAAAATTTTGTACACGGAAGAAATCGAATACAAATTCTCTCGTTAAATAGATCGTTCCTCCCTTATATGAACGCAACAGAATCTTATACAACTGTACCAACCCTTTGGATTAACCCTTATCTCATTTGTGTGTCCAAGTATATAGTTTCTGGCAATATATAATTCTTTCTTCTCTTTCCTTTTGGTGATATATAATATATATATACCTGATAATAAATGATAATTAATGATTTAAGTTTATATATTTTTTCTTGTCATAATCATAATTAATTTACATGTGAATGACTAGGTGCACCGTCTAGTAGAGGAGTGTATCCTATTCAACATGAGTCAAGAGGAATGCATGGAAGCTCTTTCCAAACATGCAAATATCAAACCGATTATTACCAGCACTGGTCAGTCATCTAATGATCTATTTTCATTTCTACATAAAAAATTAATTAATTAAAAGCTCTCCTTTATATTATTGCACACTTGTCGTTGGTAGCTAGTACACTTGTCATTGGTAGTATTTTCTAAAGTGATAAATATTAAAAAAGATTAAAAAAAAAAGGGGGTTTAGAATATGTGTATGCGCTCATCAATTTTTCTTGACATCAAATTGTTTAAATTAATAATGTAAATAACATGTGTGCATGAATTAATGTGGAGCTAACAGTATGGAAGGAGTTAGAGAAGGAAAACAAGGAGTTCTTCGAGGCGTATTCGAGGAGCAAAGCAGAGAGAGCTTCGAAGACAGAGATGAAGCAAAAGATAGAGAAGATGGTTTCAGAATCATCACATTCTTCCAGTTCCAACGAACAAGTTTAGGTTTCAGTTTCAGACGCACCCAACGTTAATTAATTAATTGTCGAATAAAAGAAAGTCGCCACACGTGTGGTTGTTTCTGTAATAACATCCATAATCGAAGAGTCAAACAAGTCAACATGACAGCTGGGCAAAATATTATTATGTTGGAGGAAGAAACAGAACAACATCTGGCTGAGATGATTTTGGTTTTGGATGCTTTGCTGCTTGAAAACAACTGTGTTTATATTTATGAAAAGAAAAATGTGTATTTTGTTTGAAAATTAAAAAGAAAAGCCCTTCGGGTTTCTCTTCTATTACTCATGTAAATTAACTTTTGTATTATTAAATTTGAATATGTAATTTGGTGAGTATTGATAGTGGAAATTTATTTCGAATTATGTTCTTTGTTTTGAATATTATTTTGGTTGAATAGATAACTTTCTAGTGTTATTTGTTAAAATCTCAATTCAATTATATCTTTGATAAAAAATTTAATTAATGAGTAAAATTCAATATTCGATTTGTTTAAATCAAATTTGATAATAACGTGAACTTTGTGATTTTTAACAAATATACTTGTACTTGGACATCATAAAAATATTAGATTTAGGACTTTAATGTAAATTTAATCTTTAGGAAAATTCAATATCTAGAATGAAGTTCCGAAGATAAATGCACAACTTTAATGAAAATGTCAGATATGCAAGAATAAAAATAATTTCGATATATGAAGACAGCCATAAAAAATCGTAAGAAAACTTAAAGGTTTTGCTAATCAATGTCTTAAGGGCACTCTAATTAGTTAATAAATTACTCCCTCTAGACTGAAATATAAATAAAAAATCATGTGTTATGGACTAAAATATAAATAAATTTTAACTAACTTCTCCTTATTTAATGATATCGTATCCAAAATACTATTTATTTAATGAGAGTTTTAATTCCAACAATTTTTTCTTTTTTGTCCTATACAATTAAATGTAGATGGTACTTTAGGGAATGGATTAATTTTTTTATTGAAACTATCAAAATTAAATGATGTTAACTTATTTTCTTAATGGGCTTGAATCAGTTTTTTTTTCTTACAGTATATTTTAGTCCGCAAAGAGTAAAAGAGGAAAAGTTTTATTGGAAATCATATGTGAGCGCATTTAAAATTATAGGAGAGCGTATTTTTCCGCATTCCAATAAAAATATTTCTTTTTTTACTTTTTTAGGACACTGGTTAGCATTTATCAAACTTAGATAATGTGAATTTAACTAAAATAATGCAATAATGCAACCAACACCTTCTCTCCCTTAATGGAGGATTGAGATTCACTTTTCTCATGTTCTCATCTCTCAGCAAATGTGCTTCCCTCTCTCTCCCTTCTCTCTGTATTCAAACAAATTTTATTTTCACAAATTTAATATAGATTTTAAGATAAAAAAAATTACTTTCACAAGTTTTTTTCTTTTCAAAATAAGAGACAATTGTTGTTGCAATTAGGGATGATAAAAAAAACTTGTACACGCAAATACTCACAATAAAATATATTTCTAATTAGAATTTTTTTAATTCATAAAAATCAAACTCAAGTACTAGGAACAATTTATAACAACTCACGCACACTATTATTCAGCTAAATTAGCTTAATATTTTGAATTGGATTTGAATAACTTAATAGGTATTTGCAAGTAAAATAATTATTTTTTTCTATACTTACTTTTTAATGGGGTAATGAATGAGTAGCGAGGTACTTATGGCCACAAGTACTTGTAATTTAAAATTACTTAAATATTTCTAATTATATATAAAATAAGTTATTTTAATTTATTTTAAATATAAAATTCAAAACCATTTAATGTTAGTATATGTATATACTAGATAGTACAAAATTATATTGGCAATTTTATTAATTTCTTTATATTATTGGAGAAAAAAAATCTATAATCAATTCATACAAAGTCTATATAAGGTTTTCTCCTTTTTCTGCAAATAAATAAAACGTTGCTCGTTAGGAAACAAATTGAAATAACTAAGGTATAAACAAAAATACTCATCGAATATTGTCTGTTTCCATAATAACATAAGAGGTTTTTTATTTTTTCATCATGTTAATATTCAATCTCCTTACAGGCAATACTCCAATGACATCTACATATGAAAAAAATTATTTGATGCCAAATTTAATACATACTAAAAAAATGATAATAAAATTTATAGTTAGTAATTTACTATTTGTCATCATATGAATGAAACGTTGCTCGTTAGAAAACGAATTAAAATGACCAAGGTATAAAAAAAATACTCACCGAAAATTGTCTAATTCCATGACAACATAAGAGATTTTTTCATTACATTCTTTTCAATCAACTTTTCTTAAAGGTAACACTCCAATAACATCTACAAAAAAAAATTATTTAATATCAATTTCAACGTAGACTAAAAATATGATGATAAAAAATAGAATTTGTCATATTATCAAATAAGTTTGTTTTCTCTACTTGCTTTGAAAATATCTTTATTTGGTGTGAAGGTATAGTGAAATCATGATTGGCTTGCATTCTTTCCTTTTAAATATTAATGTCTGCAATTGAATCAAGATTAGAAGACATGACATAGAACAGAAGAAGTTTATTACAAAGTCTAAAATTTCATAGTCTGAATTCATTGTGCTAAACATTTATAATAACAATTAAATATTTTATAAAGGAAAGTACAATATCCATCTTTTGAAGACAAAATCATTGTTGGTGGTATATTAAAATAAATTATTAAATTATATTTATATTCCGTATAATCAAATCAAAATTATATTACAAACAATCAAAATTAGTAAATTGAAAGATTTAATTTAATAATATCAAAAGTAATAAAAAAATCACTATTTGAATTTGTAATATATTAAAAATAAAAATAAATTAAAAACTTTTAAGTAAATTATAATTTTTCAAAATGAAAATATGGTATTAAAAATAAATTAGTGAAAAGAGGTAAGATCAATAAAAAAAAGGTATTAAGAATCTCTGTTCGTAATAATTCAATTACAGAATTGATAGTTGTAAAATATTTAAGGAAATAGTATAGTATTAATTAATATTTAAGAAGACATAATATTTTTTTTGGTAGGAAACATAATAATTTATTAACACGTAATAGAATAATAGAATGAATAATACATAAAATAAATTAAACACGTGATTAATAATAGATTTATATTTAGCCATATTAAATTGAACTTACTTTTTAAAAAGAGATTTTAATCATATTAAATTAATTTTAATTTCAGTTGTTTTTCAATATATTAATAGATATTGTATTAAATTAATTTTTTTGGTGTTATGTATATTAATAATTTAAGTTACTACGTAGTAATTTTTTTAAAAAGAATTTATATGTTTATGAATAACTAAAATTATTATTGATTATTGATAAACAATATTTTTTTTTTCATTTCCAATACTTGTGTCAGAGTAAGGAAATATTAGATATTGAAATAATTTTGTAAAAGATTTTCGAAATCAATTATAATGAAATTTTAATTATATTTTAATATCACAAATAATATTCATGATTATTTTTTAGCTAGCAATATTTTCGTTGCAAATATAATCAGATATTAGTAACACTGATTTCTAATTGATAAGATTTTTTTTCGTACAGATAAAAGTAAAAATATAATATATTAGTCAAAGTTAATTAATTATTATCACTTTTTTATTTGTTAACTTAAATTATTTGAGTAATTTAATATATTTTATATTATAAGATAATATGAATTTTGATTTTATTATAATATTCATATTATTTAATATATATTAATTCCACAAAATTTATTCCGTAAAATAATGATTAGATTTTGATTCCATAAAATAACATTAATAAAAGAATTCCATAAATTAGATTTAATTAATAAGGAAAAAATTAATTTTGGATATTAAATAAATTTTGTTAATTATTTTTTAGAATAATTATATTAGAGATTGAAATAATTTTGTAAAAGATTTTCGAAATCAATTATAATGAAATTTTAATTATATTTTAATATCACAAATAGTATTCATGATTATTTTTTAGCTAGCAACATTTTCGTTGCAAATATAATCAGATATTAGTTACACTTATTTCTAATTGATAATATTTTTTTCGTATAGATAATAAAAACATAATATATTAGTCAAAGTTAATTAATTATTATTACTTTTTTATTTGTTAATTTAAATTATTTGAGTAATTTAATAATATTATAGTCATAAGTTAATATTTTAATTTTCACTTAATTTGCAAGTAAATTTAACAGTATATTTAAATTATCTTAATTTTTACATTAAAATCTTTATATTAAGATTGTGATTGTGTTAATCAATAATTAATTAATTGATTATCTATCTATCTATTTATCTTTCTATTTATAATTGATTATATATCTATCTATCTATCTATCTATATCTATCTATTTATAAATTATATAAAACACAGTTCATCAGAATGCGGCACGTGGACCATAGTTTTAAAAACCGACCCGGTGACCAACCCGGTCAAGGCACTGGGTCACTGGGTCAGTGGTCGAACCGGTGGGTCACTAATTGACCCGCATGACCCGGTCTGTATTAAAAAATTTGAAAATTTTATACCTGTCTTAAAAAAGTAAAAAAAAAAAATCACATAACAAATTAATATAATTCCACAAGCTCATTTTTTAAGTTCAAATCTATTGATATTCATAGTAATAAAATCACATTATAAATTACTTATTAAACTTTTTTAAAGTTTAAACAGAATTTAAAATAATAGAATCACACTATCAACTGTACCATCACTTCTTCAAACAAAATTCACAGTGATAGAATCACAATATCAATTACCTAAGAATCACTACTCATAAATAATAAAAACAGAATTAACTAAAAATAACATTCAAGTTGGATTAAATAGAATCATGTGGTGTGGATCGATGTGGTTGAAATGATGGCATTAGGGTTTATGTGTGTGCACTTTGAAGTTTGAAGAAGAAAATTCACAGACTCACAAACACGACACAACAAGCAATGTTTTGACAAACGGTCACAGTCACAAAACCTTTCTTTCTTTTGATTTTTTATCCAAATAACGTCGTTTCAAGAAATTAAAAAAAAAAATTAAAATTAAAATTTAAAAAAAAAATTAAATTTTTTTTAAAAAATTTTTTAAAAAAAATTAAAAAAAAAAAAAAAAAGGAGCGACCGGGTCGATGACCGGGTCGGGTCACCGGGTCAACCCCGGGTTTGACCAGGTCACACCGGGTTTGACCGGGTCGAAAGCATGACCGGTCCGATGACCGGCTCGACCCGGTCTGACCACCGGTTCCCGGTCCGACCGGTCCGACCGGCCGGGTCGGTCCGGGTTTTAAAACTATGACGTGGACTACTAGTTCCAGTCAGCAACTGTGTTTTATATAATACTAGATAGTACCCGTGCGATGCACGGGTAAATTTGAAAGTGAAATTTGTTGAATTATATAAAAAAAAAAAATTGTTGACATAATAATGTATAATCATCATTTACATAATAATGTACGGCCTCTCCAATTTTTTAAAATGTTTCTTAATAAATTAAAAATTAAAAAACTATATTATTTCATATTTTCATGTGCTATTTTTTTTTATGAAATATGGATGTATTATTCTAATTATTACAAAATTTGAGAATTAATTATACTTTCAAAACTTTAAACATGAAAATAAGATTAAATAAAAATTTTCTATCATTAAAGTCACATACTTGAAATTATAAAAATCAAATATTTTTCTCCTGATATAGTATTATAGTCTTATACCTTTTGTATAATTTATATTGTTCTATTATTATATTTTAATTGTTAATTAAATTTAATATACTAATTTTAATATTATAATTTTATTTAGTCTTATAATTGGCCCCCATCCCCTCAAAGAAAACTTCTAGCTCCGCCCCTATTTGTATATAATATATACATAAATTTAATAAAAATACTAATAATAATCATGTAATCATTAGTTTTTTTTAAATGTTTGCATCAAAAAAGAAAAAAATTACTATATGTAAACTTCTAGATTACAATTAAAAAATTTGTGATGAATACAAAAATAAAGTAATGCTAAAATAATAGTATTGTAAATTAAATTTTATTTAGGTTAATAACTAATAAACTCATAATTTTTTTCTAATAATTTGAAGTTGATTTAGTTCATATTTAGTCATATTTTGATGTGACATTTAAGCATTCTTGAATTTGAATTAGATTAAAAATTGATAAATATTAATTTAAAACTTTTGATGATTTATATACAAATTATGTTATTTTTAATTGATTACTTTGTTTATACAACTTTATAATTTATTTGTGATATTTTGAGAATGAATCATTTTAAGTAGAATTTGATTTGATTTAATTCAATTACTTATTTATAGAATTAATTTTAAAATTAATTAATGAGAACAATATTAAAAGCATCTAAAAAATTACATCTAAAATGAGGTTAAAAATAAACACAATTTGCATTGACATGTGATTCAATTCACACCGGAGAACAATAATAAAAACATCCAAAAAGTTACATCTAAGTTTTATCTATAATAAAAGTAATTAATAGAATGATTTATTAATATTATAGGCACAATGTAATTTGATTTAAGTAATTATTAAATACATAACTATTAATTTGTATATTGATTCAAGTCAATATTTAATTTTATATATTAATTGAAATACTTAAATTAAATTTGTTGCTTGAAATTATTTTAACTTATTAGTGAAAAATTATATTCATTTAGTGTTTGTCACATGATATTAACTTAATAGTAAAAAAAATATTTTGTATAATAAATAATAATTTTTTTAGAGAAAAGTGATTGAGTATAATGATAATGCTTGGTTTAGGATCTAAAAATTGAGTAAGGATGTTTTTTTTAAGTCTTTTGTGTCATATCCAAATGTGTAAGCTGTAAAAACAAAAATTGTTAGCAGGTAAAGTTTAAATATCGTATGTTGAATAAAAATATAAAAAAAAATCATAAAAAGAGATGTGAGCTTTACTTAAATGAAAAAGACAATTCAAAAGAAAAATGATTAAAAGATAAAATGTATGAAGAAAAACAAAGAAATAAATACAACTGGTAAAGAAAAAACATATAAACGAAAATTATAAAAGACAAATAAAATAAAGACTAAACCTTGTTTTAATGATATAGTAGAACTCCTCGTATATTCTTCTGTAAAACCTCTCATTTTATGTCTTTTGTAAACTCCTCATTTTAAGTCTTTTGTAGTTAAAAGTGAAGAAATTTTAAATTTGAATTTACTATAAATTTAAATAAGTATATATTCGTATTATCAATTAATTTGAATTAGAATATATTTTATGTTATTAATTTGAACATTCAAATCATAAAAAAATACTTGTTATAATTACCTTAATTAATATAATTATATATTTTTTATAAATTAAAAATGGAAAAAAATGATTACTTGATAATTGATTACAGTAATTATAAAAAATATTTCACAAAATTTAATAATTTGATATTACACATAGTCATATACATAAAATGATATTACATTAAATACTAATAAAATCTTGAATAAAATAAAAGATATCTATTATATTATTATTATTATTATAAACATAATTCATTAATAGAATAATAAATTAATTTTTTAAGGTAATACCATTCTAAGTTTATCAATATGTGTTGTTATTGAAATAAAATATCTAATTAGTAAATACTAATATAATCGTCAATAGAATATTTAGATTTATTCTATCTAATATTACATGCTAATAAAATAAAATATTTATTATTAAATACTAATAGAATTGTGATATTTACAATCAATAAGATGTACAACCATATTGCAATTGTAATATTTACAATTAATATCAAAATATTTTAATATAAAAAATTTAAATTGTGATTTTTTATGTGGTTAATCAAAAAATTTAATATCACAAAAAGAGATATATTGTTAGCTAAATTAAAAAAATAACACTAGAGGAGGAATGAAATCAATTGAATATTATTTTTCATAGTATATTACTATTATTAAATATAATAGAATCATTAATAGAAAAAACATTTATTATTATAATTGATATTGATGATTGATTGATTACTTTAATAATTAAAATATTAAAATGTCACCAGAACGTGACACGTGTACTGACAATCCTAGTCAGCAACTGTGTTTTATATAATATATAGATATAGATAGATAGATAGATCCATTTTAAATTATTTATTTTTAGTTTTTTTTTTAATTTTCATTTGAATAAATATCTATAATAAATACTCATGAGTATTTATAAAATCCATAAATATTTGCTTAACTATCTGATATCCATATGAGTATATATATGAAATAAATTTTCGTCTAATGAAATGGGTGATAATATAAGAGCTTAGTACCTTACCCGTCACGCTCGATTGTGATCCTAGGACTCACTCACCCTCCCCAAGAAAATGAATGAAGCCATCAGCACTCTACGGTCCACAGTGACTGCGAGCGTGGTGTCACACACACACACACTTGTCGAATAACGATTTAATGAATACCTAACTTGTCCGTGCAATTCATAGCTAGCTATTAGAGTTTGACATAATGACATATGTAAGAGGACCAATGGCTCCCCGTTTAACACGCAGTTTTTGCCGGTTATAATCTTAAAATATGATATGACTTATGAGGCTCATTTTGAATGTGAATTTTTTTTTTCTGTTCGTCTGCAGTTTAAACGGATTTTATCTGCATGTTTACGAGTTAGCATGTGATTTTTATTAAAATTTTTAAAAAAAATTAATTTAGTGCTATTAATTTTAAGAGTGACTTTAAGTTAAGGGCTTTACACTTTCACACATTTGGTGATTATGTATTTTAAATATTTGATATATCTTTTACTTAGTATTAGTATTACGCAATGTTGTGAAAATCGATCTGGTTATCGATTCAGTCGAAACACTTGGTTAATGGATTAATGGGTCAAAAGTCAAATCGAAGGGTTAGTAATTAAATCAGTTGACCTGGTATATATTAAAAAATTATATAACTATTCCTTCAAAAAAAAATTATATAACTAACATAATTTGATCAATTCATACTCTAAATTTAAAAATATATTGTCATGACAAAATACCTAATATCTCAAATATAACTTGGTATATATACTCTAAATTTAGTGTGTGTGTGTGTGTGTGTGTGTATATATATATATTCATGATAAAATTATCAGAGTAATTGAAGACAAAACTTGAATTGGAAAAGAGGAGAAAGATAAGACTTACAAATAAAGAGCTTTGAAAAGTAAAGAGCTTTAAGCTGAAAACGGAGAGCAGAAAGAGAAAGATTCTGAAGAGTAATTTAGCATTTAAAAAAACCTCTGCCTTCTAAGGCTCAAAATGAGTCTTTCTATAGTCGAGGAATCAGTACATAATTTACATATAAGGGCACATCGGATACCCAATTATTGAGGGTAAAGCAGGAAAGTAAATTTACAACTGGCACACCAATTAGACAGATAAGGTGGCCGACAAGAAAAAAGAAAAAGTAATACATAATATGACTGGCAAAGTAAAAAGTTGCTCTGCCGACACAATATGACAAAATTAAAAGCAAACTTTATTACAGCTGGGGTCAAGTGACTTGCTAGCGCAAAAAGATATTATTGCTGACACTTTTTATTGGAACACCTAATCAAACATATCTCCGTTGAGAAGATATGGATTTGACTGGGAGGTGTTTTCTCCATATTCTTCATGGACATTCTTGTCTTGAACAGATCTTACTTTCTTTCTTCAAATTCTTCTTGTGAAGTGGCTGATGCTAATTCTGCCATGATCTTCTGTTTTTCTACTAAAAATAAAGCTTCTTATTCCGAGTCTCTTTCTAACTGTGATTTGGGTTCTTGATGGGTTTTTAACCATTCATTGATTTTTGCTTTATTGAGTAATTCAATATTGAACTTCTTCCACCATTTTACCTTTATTTGTCTTGACATTATTCTAATATCAACATTGTCATAAAGTCGAGTATAAATATATTCCCATACCATTATCCAAGTAATTCCCTGAGAAGCTACAAATGATATGACTCAATAACCAGATACAAATGTTGAATGTTCTTTGAAGTAATTGTATATTTCTTCAATTTGATCAGGTAAGATGGCTGGTATTGGACCAAAGTCAAGAAACCATTTAACAAAGCATTTAGGAAATTTTAATGATATTCCTCTTCTGAACCAGGAGTGTCGATCTGGACTTAAATATAACACATGACTCCATGCATCAATGAAATCATAATAAGTATAGGTCTGGGGATTAAAGGCTCTTGAAAAGGATTTGGGAGAATATAGAGGTTGATTCCAATCTTGAGGGGTTAGAACATTTAATATTTTGAATTTTGAGAACTGAATGTTTCCTTGGTTATCTTTATTGTGCCATATCTCTATTGAATCGGTATGTACTAATATGAATTCATAGAAGGTTCAAGTTTTTGAAAGATGTATTGGAGGGTAATGGAAATCTTGAGGAAAAAGTGTTGAAGCTAACTGTCTCTGTTGGTATCAGAGCCTAAGTCACAGGAGAGGCTTAGGTGCTGATTAAGTACTGATGACTGAAGCAATTACTGTTCATTTCTTTAATTTTAATTACTAAGTGTTTTTATAATCCTGTTATTTTGATATTCTAAAGTGTCAACTGTAGCACTGAAAGGTGTTTAGACGTTGGTCAGCTTCTAAGTCTAGTGGTCCCAGTAGTAGAACCTAAGAGAGGTAGTGAGACCGTTGGTCAGTTAGATAAGGTGTTAGAGGTGGTCCTGTCGCATAAAACACGTTAGAAGATAAAAATGGCTAGATTATTAAAAACCCTTAGTGATTTAAATTTAAGAAATAAACATAAACAAATAGTTGTCAGAACTCCTCAAGATGGATCTTCTACCTCCAACAATGAAAACAATAAAGATAAAGAAGTACAAATAGCATAAATAGAGAACTCTTTACATAACTAGTCAATACCTGTAGTTAAAAAGGGTGAAGTATACAAACAACATAGAGTATGGACAACATCTCAAGATGAAATACATGTTTTAGAATATAGTTACCCAGGCACTAAAAACAATAAAGTAATTAATCTTTTAGAACAATCAATACTTGATGAACATATAAAATAAGGATATAATTTATTCATTTAGGTTTAATACAAGTAGCTGCAAAACCTAATTACATATTAGGTATTAATAGTCCAATATTAATGTTATTAAGATATGTAAGACTTAAAAAATTTAATGATTCAATAATTGAAATATTAGAAAGTAATTTACATGATGGACTGACCTTTTTTAATTGTTACCCAAATTTTTCAATGAATAATAGAAATGAAAAAACTAGTAATGCAATAAAATTATATGTAAAAATTCCAGATGAAATAGTAGATGAAGTATATGGCCCAATATAAATAATTTATAGAATTTATTATAAAATAACAAAAATTGATTATAACTATAGAGCTTTAAGATCGTCTTCAAAAGATGAAACAATATTAGTAGAAGCAAATCTAAGAAAATCCTCAGTACAAATACCAAAGAAATTAAGCCACAATGAGGTTATTAGTAAAATCCCAGAAGATTGGATATTAGAAGATATAGTTTCATAATCAAAAGTTTATAATACTCAAGCAAGAGATATAATTCAAGAAGGTACAACTATTAGATTAAGAATGAATAGGTCATCATCCTTAAAAATTCAAGAGCCTCAAATGATACATAAAGGACAAACCTCAAGACATTCAATAGATGGATCTACAATAAATTTAGATCTAAGAGGATTAGATAACAGCAACCCAATAATCTCTAAACCTATTTATGAAGAATCCAAAAAATCATAATCTTCACAATATTATCCTACAGCTTCTCAAATTTTAAATACTTTAACCAGAGATACACCTTTTCAAATGGATAAAAATTGAATTAGACAAGATTTTGAAGCACCTTATAATCAAGATAAAAGAAAATGGTATTTTTCAACCTTTACAGAAAATCAAACAATAGAATTTAGAAAAATATATTCTAATTATATGGAAGAAAAAGAAATAAATTTATACTTCTTTGATTGGTTTTTGATATACAGTAAAGAAAATAGCATAACCTATCCTTTTAAAGAAATAAAACAAATAAATCCTCTAGGAAAAACAATAACTAGTTGGAAAACTATTAATAATCAAACTATAGAATCAGAATATCCACCTCAATAGGGAATAACTATTCAAATTTCAAAAGATTTAGAAATAGAAGCAAGTCCTTATAAAGATACTATAGGAGAAGAAAAAGTAGCAGACAAAAAAGATACTAAAAAATTGCATTCTCAATTATATTATTCAAATATTAGGTTAGAAACAATGTCAAAACAATTAACTAGAATAGAAAATAAAAAACAAATTGATATCCCTAGTACTTCAAATAATGTATTAAAACCTCCAGTTAAACCTATTTATAAATTAATAAATGTTCCTAAAAAAGAGTTAGAAGCACTAAAATTTGAAAGCCATACAGACATAAAAATAGAAGAAATTAGAAAAAAAAAATAGAAAAATTAAGTTTAGAAAAATTTTCAATAAATACCCTTGAAAAAGAAGAATTAACAATCAATAAATTAAGAAATTATCCAAAATTAAGGAATTATTATTCATGACCTTCACCTGCAGATGTTCAATTTGAAGAACGAGGTGAATTAGTTCAAAATTCATTTACAGGAAATGATATAACTGAATGAAATTTAGATGGATTAAGTGAACAAGCAATATTAGATTTAACCTGTCAAATGTCAATGGCAACAACTGCCTATAAAACTAAAGGATGTTCAGATAGAAGTGCTGCAATAGCAATAGTTCAAGGATTTACAGGACAGTTAAAAGGTTGGTGGGATAACTTATGTACAGAAAATGATAGAGTTTCAATACTAAATAGTGTAAAAACTAAAAATCAAGAACAAGATGCACTATCAACACTTATATATACAATAATTCAAAATTTTGTAGGAGACCCTAATATTTTTAAAGAAAGAGCAGCTAGTCAATTAGCAAATTTATATTGTCCAACAATGTCAAATTATAGATGGTATAAAGATACATTTTTATCAAAAATAACCCTAAGAGAAGATGGATTTGCAGGTTTTTGGAAAGAAAGATTTATAGCTGGACTTCCAAAATTATTCTCAGAAAAAGTAAAAATGAAATTAGAAAAACATTATGGAAAACCAATAATGTATGATAGTTTAACTTATGGACAGATACATAACATAGTAATAGATACAGGAATACAAGTATGCACAGACTTTAAACTTCAAAATAGAATGTGTAAAGAAAGTATGACTAATAGAAGAGAAATAGGAACATTTTGTCACCAATATGGTTTAGAAGTTATAAGAGCACCAAGCGCTCAAACTAAGAAAAAGAATAAAAAACAATCAAATAATTACAAAAAACCCTATAAGAAAAAATACAATAGAAATACTTTTCAAACCTCTCAAACTCAAAATTAAGAACAAAATCAAAAGTCTAAAAGAAAACCAAAATATAAAAGACTTCCTAAAAAAGATAATGCTTGCTGGAAATGTGGTAGAATAGGACATTATGCTAGTACTTGTAGAGTACAACAAAAAATAAATGAATTAGAAATAGATGAAAAATTAAAACAATTTTTTATTAATATATTAATAAACTCATAACCAGAAGAATCTTCCTCTGAAAAAGAGGAATATGAAGATGATACGATATATCAATTAGAGAATGAAACCTCTGAAAATTCTGAAACTTCTTATGAAGAATATTGTTTAGGCCCAGAATTATGTACCTGTACAAATTGTAAAACAATAAATATGTTAACTAAAGATCAAACTACAACTTTAATATCAATAATTGATAAACTCGAAGATTCTCCATTAAAGGATGAATTTTTACAACAATTAAATAATTTAATACAAAGAGATGAAAATAATAGAGTAGAAATAAAAGCAATAGATATGAAAGAAATTTATAATAGATTTAAAAAACCAAGTAATCAATTGTCTATAAAAGATTTACAAGATGAAATTAAAAATTTTAAGCAAGAAATTCAAATATTAAAACAAAATGATATCTCCTTAGAATATAGATTATTAGAATTAGAAGGAAAAGAAATATTAAAATCACAAGAAAATAGTCAATATGCTCATTATGAAGAAGAAACATCAACTCAAAATTATATTAATCTATTAAGCATAATTACTACACATAAATGGCATTGTGAAGTAACCTTAATAATTAAAGAAGAAAAGTTTAATATGATAGCCCTTATAGATTCAGGAGCAAATATTAATTGCATGCAAGAAGGATTAATACCCACTAAATATTATGAAAAAACCCTAGAAGGAGTTACGAGTGCAAATGGATCAAAAATGAATATTCAATATAAACTGTCAAATGTAAAAATTTGTAAAAATAAAATTTGTTATAATACTTCTTTTGTATTAGTTAAAAATATGAACACCCCATTAATACCAGGAACTCCATTTTTAACTTTAGTATATCCTTTTCAAGTTACTGAAAATGGATTAGTAACTACAACATTAGGTAAAGAAATGTGTTTTGAATTTATAAAACCCCCTAGGTAAAGAGAACTAAACTTGCTCAAAGATTCATCAATAAGTCAAATAAATTTAATAGAAAGAAAAAAGAAACATATAAATATGTTAAATAAAGAAATTCAATATAAAAGAATAGAAGAACAACTTAAAAACTCCAATATTCAAAATATTATAAAAAAATTCAAGACAAAATAGAAAAAGAAATCTGTGAAACAAATCCAATAACATTTTGGCATAGAAAAAGGTATGAAATATCTTTACCTTATATAGATGGATTTAATGAAAAAGATATTCCAACTAAAGCAAGACCTATACAAATGAATCAACAATACTTAGAATATTGTAAAAAAGAAATACAAGAATATTTAGACAAATGATTAATTAGACCATCAAAATCATCATGGAGTTGTTCAGGCTTTTATGTCATGAACGCTTCAGAATTAGAAAGAGGCGCACCAAGATTAGTTATTAATTATAAACCTCTTAATAAAGTTTTAAAATGGATTAGATATCCTTTACCCAATAAAGGTGATTTAATTAAAAGACTCAATAACGCAACAATCTTTTCTAAATTTGATATGAAATCAGGTTATTATCAAATTTCGGTGGTAGAGGAAGATAAGAATAAAACCGCCTTTGTAGTACCTTTTGGTCATTATGAATGGAACGTAATGCCACAAGGATTAAAAAATGCTCCAAGTGAATTTCAAAATATAATGAATGACATATTTTTATCAATATATGGAATTTGCAATAGTATACTTAGATGATGTCTTAATCTTTTCAAAGAATATTAATCAATATATAGAACATTTAAATAAATTTATAAAAATTATTAAAGAAAACAGATTGTTAGTATCAGCAAAAAAGATGAAAATATTTCAAACAAAAACAAAAATTTTTGGATATGAAATATATCAAGGGACAATTACTCCAATACAGAGATCAATAGAATTTGCTGATAAATTCCCAAATGAAATAAAAGATAAAAACCAATTACAAAGATTTTTAGGATGTGTCAATTATGTAGCAGACTTTATTTCAAATATTAGAATTATTTGTGCCCCATTATACAAAAGACTAAGAAAGAATCCTCCTGCTTGGTTAGAAGACATGTCTCAAGTAGTGGAACAAATCAAAAGGATAGTTAAAAAACTACCCTACTTAGGTATACCAGACCCTAATGCCTTTCTTATAGTAGGAACTGATGCATCAGAATTAGGTTATGGTGGGATCCTTAAGCAAGTGTCTCAACATTCTTCCAAAGAACAAGTAGTTAGATATCATTCAGGTATCTGGCATCCAGCTCAACAAAAATACTCTACTGTTAAACAAGAAATTCTTTCAATAGTCTTATGTCTTCAAAAATTTGAAGATGATTTATTTAACAAAAGATTTTTAGTTCAAACTGATTGTAAAGCTGCTCCCAGTGTTTTACAAAAAGATGTTCAAAATCTGGTTTCAAAACATATTTTTGCTAGATGGCAATCTCTACTTTCTTGTTTTGACTTTGACATCGAACATATTAAAGGAAAAAATAACTCTTTACCAGATTTTCTAACAAGAGAGTTTTTACAGGGCTCAAAATGAGTATAAAGCCCAACAACAAAGATCAATACGGTCCCCTACTGGGTACCCCTAAAGTTGCAAGTTCAATACAGCCTCAGGCTCCTATTACTCCCAACATGACTCCTAGGATTAGAAGACCAGAATTATGACCCACAATGGCCAATATAGTTAAAACTTCACCTTCAAAACTTGTACAATCTCAAGCTAAGACTTCTTCAAATCCATTAGCTAATTATTCCAATAGATTTGCCCCACTTCGATATCAAAATACTCTTGTTGGCCCCAGAGATTTTATTACCCAACCCTCCAATTAAGAAGATAACTATGTAGAAAAAGATGAAGACCTTCCAATAATGGTATTAGAAAAATCTTGGACTCTATCCAACCCAAGACAGTTAGCTTCAACACTTTTTCCTCAAGATTTCCATTACCCTCCAATACATCTTTCAAAAACTAGAACCTTCTATGAATTCATATTAGTAGATACCGATTCAATAGAGATATGGCACAATAAAGATAACCAAGGAAACATTCAGTTCTCAAAATTCAAAATATTAAATGTTCTAACCCCTCAAGATTGGAATCAACCTCTATATTCTCCCAAATCCTTTTCGAGAGCCTTTAATCCCCAGACCTATACTTATTATGATTACATTGATGCATGGAGTCATATGTTATATTTAAGTCCAGATCAACACTCCTGGTTCAGAAGAGGAATATCATTAAAATTTCCAAAATGGTTTGTTAAATGGTTTCTTGACTTTGGTCCAATACTAGCCATCTTGCCTGATCAAATTGAAGAAATATACAATTACTTCAAAGAACGTTCAACATTTGTATCTGGTTATCGATTCATATCATTTGTAGCTTCTCAGGGAATTACTTGGATAATGGCATGAGAATATATTTATACTCGACTTTATGACAATGTTGATATTAGAATGATGTCAAGACAAATAAAGGTAAAATGGTGGAAGAAGTTCAATATTGAATTACTCAATAAAGTAAAAATCAATGAATGGTTAAAAACCCATCAAGAACCCAAATCACAGTTAGAAAGAGACTCAGAACAAGAAGCTTTATTTTTAGCAGAAAAATAGAAGATTATGGCAAAATTAGCATCAACCACTTCACAAGCAGAATTTGAAGAAAGAAAGTAAGATTTGTTCAAGACAAGAATGTCCATGAAGAATTTGGAGAAAGCACCTCCCAGTCAAATCCATATCTTCGCAACAGAGATATGTTTGATTAGGTGTTCCAATAAAAAGTGTCGGCAATAATATCTTTTACGCTGGCAAGTTACTTGACCCCAACTGTAATAAAGTTTGCTTTTAATTTTGTCATCTTGTGTCGGCAGAGCAACTTTTTACTTTGCCAGTCATATTATGTATTACTTTTTCTTTTTTCTCCTATTTTCCAATTCAAGTTTTGTCTTCAATTACTCTAATAATTTTATCATGAATTTCGATCCATGGACAAGAAGCAAAGTAACAATTGAATTTTGTAGCATATATGCTAATAAATTAATAATAACCACAAAAATAATATATAATACAATAATTGTAATGTATTAATATTATTTTGATTATGGTGGATGTATATCATCTACTACCTTTGTTCTTTATCTCTTGATGTTTAAGAATAATGCACACAAATTAAGAAATATTTAATACTACTCACAAACAATACATTTAGTCAAAAATACCCTCATTTAATATCTATGATGGAAGAAGTTGTGAAAATCTAGGCCATGTTAAATAGGGGTACATGTGAAAAAAATAATTAATGAGATTTGGAATATGTAAAACATCAAGAGTTTTGGAACAAAAACAAGAAGTTAAAACATTAAAAAATAAGGAAGGGAGGTAGTAATTGCTTAGTTGAGTAGTTTTAAATTAATTTTGCAATCATTAAAGGCACCGATTTCAAATTTTTGAAATTTTCTTTCAATTTGAATTATTTTTTCATGTATACATACATGCTAGTCCAATAATTTAAAGAGTAAATTACAATGACTATCCCTAAGATTTCCTTTTATTACACTTGTCACCCCTCCTTTTTTAACCTTACAAAAAAACACCTTAATTGTTGGTTATCTGTTTCACTTGCCCCCCCCCCCCCCCCCCCCTTGAGGTTTTAGATGTGAGAAACGTTAGTTTAGGACTGTCATATGAGAAGCAGATGGTTTTTAATGAATTTTCTTTGCCTAAAGTGTCCTCTTCCCCTTCCTTTTAACTTTGCAATTGCTTCATGTTAAAAAAACATCCTTTCTCAATCAGAGAGCTTCTGTAGTTGCAATGTCCTCTCTTACTCAACATACTTTTGGATTTATCATGGTTATGATTAATATGGCAACTTGAGAGCCATCCAGTGTGTGTGTTTACGCTACACTGCACACCTTTCCAAAGGATTCTTTTTTTCCCTTCACACTAATGTGGAAAATTTATTTTCAACTTTGCTGCCATAGATGGTTGGATGGCTGACGATGATTCTGAAACTTTCAATATCTTTGGCAACTATGTTGGAAAGGGATATGTCATATTACAGGAATTTTTTTTATAAGCAAAATAATTTTTTTTTTTTAAAAGCTACTAGGAACATTTTATTAATGAAAGTGAAGCACAAGATGTGCCCACCTACCAATACAACCATTCATATGTTGACATTTGATTGAAAATTAAAATAACAATACGACAATAACAAATACTAGCATATGGTCCACCAACTCCACACCAATTCGATTCACGTTTTCATATTCCCACCCTGTCTCGAATCTCCCAAACTACCACAAATATGCACTTCGTCTCCCTCCTCCTTCCAAACGAGTAATTTTCTGCAATCGCACATCGCCCAAGCACTACAACACCAACGTTTTCATGGAAACCCAATATTCACCATCTCAACCAATACCCTGGACCTTCTAATTCTGAAACAAGAGAAAGGGGAGAAATAACAACACAAACGAGAGAAAGAAAGTTGCTGACCTGAGTAAGTGAAAGGGGCAATTTCGGATTAACAACGCATTGTAATTCTTTTTTTTTTCTTCTTTTATTGAATTCACTAACAGAGGTTTCACAGTGTTATCAGAGGATGTTAAAAGTAATGTTAAAAAAGGAAGGGGTGTCAAGTGTAATAAAAACAAACTATAGGGATGGTCATTGTAATTAACTCTAATTTAAAAGGCACCAGATTCAAATCTTGAGATTTATTTTCAGTTTGAAATATTTTCTTGTGCATTGTAATTTGTACAAGCTAGATTAGTAGGTCCTAGTTGGCAGACTGCATATGAGACTTGGTGAGACTCCACATGTTGTCCTGACTCATTAGGGAAGGGTGCAATAGTTGTAACTTTGAAAATCGGTCTGGGTCGAGTGATGAGTCTTCACCGATTTTTACGAGTTAAGGCTAGGCTAACCAATTCGCACCGGGCTAACTGCATAAACGATCCAAAGACTCAACCGAACCGATCATGGGTCTGGTTTCCGATCAAACCAATCCAGTTTTTATAAAACTGGTATTACATGTGCATTTGAAATTTGTATTTGAGATATTTAGCTTTTAAGACTTGCAATTTTTATATTTGGCTGGTCTATTTGGTTAATCAACTTAAAAAGGTTTGATATTGAAATGGTTGGATTGAAAATCATCTTTGATTTTGAAATGTTTGCAATATGTTTCTATCTTTATTGTTTTTTTTTTATTTTTATTTTTATTTATGGGTTGCGGGCTATGCGATGCAAACATGGACCTAAAAATCTTGGCCCATTTATGTTGTGGTCCGAGCTTGTTCGATCCGTTTAAGTTGCATGTTGGGCCTAAATGAGTGGATTTCTAGTTACGATATTACATGAAGTTAGTATTTCATATATTTCACGGATGTCTGAACGTATGTGAAACATAAAATAATATAAATATAAATTTATTTAAATAAAAATATTTTATTAATAATAAAAATATATAGTTTTTAATTTTGAAAAATTAATAAAATAAAAGTCACAGAGATATAAATGAGAGAAATGAAACTTTAATATAAAGAAAATAAATAAAATAATTTTAGAATAGAACAAGTGTAACTTCTAGATTTTGAGTGCCTTTTAATTAAAAATAAATAAATTATGAAAAATGTTAAAAAGTTGTTTTAGAATTATAAAATAAAAATGCCTAATTAATTTAAGTTACAGTTTAAAGGTATACATTATATTTTTTTTAAAAAAAAAAGAAAACTATAAAATACACAATACAAAAATTAAATCTTGAAATTTAAAAAATAAAAATAATATTTATATTTTTAATAAAAAATACTGAAATAATTCATCACTGTAAAGAAATATATACTTTAATATATTAAATTATAAATATTTAAATTATTGTTTAAATATGTAAGGTTACGAGAGTATAGTCAAAATAAAAAAAGTTAAATTAATATTACTTTTATGATTGACATAAATAATATAAAGTAAAATTAAAATAATATATAACATAAATAATAAAAAATAGTAATCAAAATGACAATGTGTATAATCTTAATAGATGATAGAGTATCCTTTTCGATTCGCATGTTTAAACCCGTCCAAGACCCATTTTCGCATGAAATAACAAATATAAAGTCCAGAAGTATATCTTCTTAGTACTTATATCCCTACACTCACAGTCTCAGACTCTCACACTTATTAGACACATTTTAATTGAATGAAATTTGTTTTTAATTATAATAGTATACCGTCTTGTGATAAACTAGCATAACAAGGATACTATTATACCATTAACATTAACTATGAAAAATTAACAATGCTCAATTGTCACTTTTCAAGAATAATATTCTTGTGAAAATTTAATACAATTATTTGTATATATCAACACTTGTTTATACTGTATGTTATGAAATAATGCACCAAGTGAATTGTTTATACGTTTGTCACTTGGATGAAGTGTCCATTTTTAAAGAATTAAATAAATAAATTTTAATATAATTAGTTTTAAACTGTTAAATGTAATTAAAGGACGTGTCTAAATTATTTTTTAATTTTAATATAATTAACTTTAAACCTTTAAATGAAATTAAAATATAGTTTAATTTTTATGAACTGCTCGTGTAACTTTAAATCAATCAAATATCATTATTAATATGACTTTTAAAATAATTATTATAAAAATAAATAAACTTACCTTAGCTGACAGTTGTAATTAAATGGTAATATAATTTTTTTACATTATTAGTATATAAATTATTTACTCATTAAAATATGTGTAAATGTCTTTGTATTAAAACATAACGTATGTACAGTACGAGAAATTGATTTTAATGATAAAGAAACAAACAGGCCCCGAAGTTGCGTACGTACGTGGGATGAAGATTTGTCCCTTTCTTCACTTTTCTTTGGTAGGGATTGATTTTTCAATCAATAAACAGGCCCCGAAGTTGCGTACGTACGTGGGATGAAGATTTGTCCCTTTCTTCACTTTTCTTTGGTAGGGATTGATTTTTCAATCAATAAACAGGCCCCGAAGTTGCGTACGTACGTGGGATGAAGATTTGTCCCTTTCTTCACTTTTCTTTGGTAGGGATTGATTTTTCAATCAATAATGAATTGTGTATGGATAATGGATGGACCATTGTTTATCTCGCAAACAGTAACAGTATCATCTGGTAATGGACCATAGTTTAGGGTTGTACTGCTAATGGCGTATGCCAATATCTTCTTCAGGTAGCAGTCGTAGACTTAGTGTATGTTTGGATACGAGTTAGGTTCAACCTAACTGGCTTTTAAAAAAAAACTTTTTTTACATAGTTTTTGAATTTTTGCCTTGGACGTACAATTTCTCCTTTAAACGTGATTTCAACGTCAATTCAAACATATCCTTAGTCATTGTCCTTTAAACAATGCAATTATTGCAGCATAAAAAAAATATAAAATCAGCATAAAAAAAAACAATACAATAATAAATAAAAATAGAATTAAGGTAATTTGAAATATATAGTTGAGAAGAAAAACTTTTGACTACTTGGGATGAGAATGAGTAAATGTATATCAAAATGAAAAAAGAGAAAGAATATTGAAAATATTTAATTGAGAAAGTGAAAAGAACGAGAATTTAACTTTTAAAAACAGTGTATTCTAATTTATAATATAGAAGAATATTATAGATTTTAAATTAAGACACGTGCCAAATTTACCAAAACATGAAACAAACATGTTTTACACTTAGTTGTAATCACAAAAGAGTAGTTATCGAATATATTTAGTACTACTTGTTAAAACTTAGGCTAAATTACTAATTTGATTTATTTATTTATTTAATTAATTTAATTTGGTCCATCTTTTGATAAAAAGGCCAATTTAGTCTCTTATTATTCTTTTTTGTGAACTTAGGTTTCCTTCGACTGAGAGCCAAGAACTAATCCCTCGAGATACCGATATTCATTTAAGGGGTTGACTTCTCTCAACAAATGTTTTCTCATATGTGCAGACTATGAATTGAACCCCTGACCACATGTTTAAGGGGACAAGGTTATTTACCAACCATGTCACTCTGTTAGTTTAGTCTCTTATTTTTCAAAAGTACTTTAATGTGACCATTTTCGTATTCAATTTAGTCCCTTATTTTAAAAAAAATGCTTCAATTTACTCCCTTTATTTGAAAAGAATGCTTCAATGTGTCAATCTCAATTGGATGAAAATGGTCACATTGGAGCATTTTTTAAAAATAAGGAACTAAATTGGACTTTTTATAAAAAGAGGGACCAAATTAAATAAAATAAAGGTTAAATTAATTTGCAGTCCCTTGAGGCAGGTCCTAATTAAAAAACAAATAGAAGTTTAGCAACCCAATTGAAAAAAAAAATGTTCAACAACCTAATTAAACAATTACATATAGTTTAGGAACATACTGAGTAATTCTCAAATTCTTCTCAAGCTTTCATAGTATTCTTTTCAAGCCTTTGTAGGTTGCTTCTGAATCCAGTATTGTTACGGTCTTCACTGAGTATTCTCACCTCTCCAGGTCAGTATTCTCACTTATGCAGGTTCTAAACTCAGTATTATCAACTTTTGTAAGTTCTTCGATCAGTATTTTCAAACTTTATAAGCATTACTGCAATTCTACTTGGATAGACATAATATACTCCTAGTTTTCCCTTACAGGTTCTATTTTATGAAACTTGAAAATTTCTAAAAAATAAAAAATCTAGAGTCCATTTTTATCACGGGCTAACATGTGGTCCACCGTAGAAGCCTAATCTCATCCTAAAAGCCCAAAATAATTTTCATATAATTAAATTATTTTTTCCACCTAATTATTCTTGAAAATAAATTAAAAATATGAATTTTTGGCTTCAAAGTCATGCCATTTAGGTGAGCTGGACAGGTCAAGAAAGGTCCAAAAGAAATTTTTTTTATTACTCTTACTATTTTAAATTGTTTTTAGCAAAATTAAAAGATGAAAAGAATATTTAATTTTGATTATACCAAAAGGGTGTAGCTTTGTTGGTTGAGTAAGGTACGTGAGTTGTTATAAACCCTTAGTACCAGTCTTTAATTCCTACGAATAAAAAAAATAATAAAAACAAATGGTTAACGTTTTTTTATCAAAGCACCCAGGTTAAACTTTTGTTACTAAATCTGTAGAAGAATTTCTAGGAATGGGATTAGAAATCAAATTTGCTACCGGCCCAAATAACTCAATAAGAATAAAAATGAATGTTTTTGTAGTAAAAAAATATTCAGGATTTTAAGTATTATAAGATTGGGCTTTCAGCCCATTAAGAGATCAAAGCATAAAAAATACTTTATTTTTTTTAGGCTTAATAACACATTTTATCACTCAGCTATCTTTATTTTTTGAATTTTACTATCCAATTTTTATGTGCGTATTTTACCATAGTATTTTTCAATTTTTGCGCATTTTACCAGCGTCAATGTGTTCCTAAATAAAAGTTTAAAAAAATGTCATTTTGTTAACAATTTTTGGAAAATGACGTTGTTTTATTACCAATATGAAGGTAAAATGTGTAAAAATTGAAAAATATGATAGTAAAATATAGGTTTAATTATAATTTTTACCCCAAACTTTTTACTTTTTGGCGAATTTTACCCCAACAAATTAATTTAGCGCATTTTACCCCCAACTTTTTTAAAAAGGTACAAATTTTACCTTCCACCATTTTGCTTACATGACATACTAAAATAATTATACTTTTTACCCCCAACTTTTTACTTTGTGACAATTTTTACCCTTAACTTTTTAACTTTTTGGCGAATTTTACCCTCAATTTTTTACTTTTTGGTGAATTTTACCCCCACTTTTTACGCTTATGTCAGCATGTCAAGTCAGTATAATAGTAGAAGGTAAAATTTGTAACTTTTTGAAAAAGTTGGGGGTAAAATGCGCAAAATTAATTTGTTAGGAGTAAAATGTGCCAAAAAGTAAAAAGTTGGGGGTAAAAATTACAATTAAGCCTAAAATATATGAAAAAAAAATTAGTGGTAAAATATACGAAAATTGAAAACATGGTAGTAAAATATGGATAAAAAAATTATTATGTGAAGTGAAATGATGGAGAATAAAAAAATAAAGTTTGGGCCACAAATAAATATTGGGCTTTCGGCCATAATAAAGGAAATAATCTTTTTATTAAAAATGTTTTTTTAGAAGTAGTAGAAGAATAAATTTGGGTCAAAAATTTAGATGTTGGGCTTGGCCCAATAAATCTTACAGAAAAATAAAGAACAGACTTAGTTTTTATGGGTTTGGCCCATTTCACAACAAAAAGAAAAGAAAAATTCCGAGACTTTTTTGTGACTTAAAGTTTAGGTGAGTTAGGTTCCAGAAACTCACCAGGATCAGGACATGTCTTAGGACTCAAAGAGCACTTATAAAAGTACTTACAGATTGCTCATTAACAAACCTTACTTAAGGGGACCGAATTAGTACTACTCGGACCAACGACTTGTTGGTAGATATACAAAGAATTTATCATTTATAAAAATATATTAAGTTAATATAAGAAAAGGAGAAGGATAAATCAAATACAACAAATTTAATATATATATATAGAGAGAGAAGGGATCAAATTACACCAGTATAACTCTAAAAGAGTTACACCATTTTAATAACTTGATATATAATGAAATTTTTATCAATCCAACCGTTGAATTCTATCTATATATTATCAAGATTGTTTGGTCAAATTTTGTCAAAATTGAACAACAATAAGAAGGTAATCAAATGATCCATATTTTAGTATATTTTGAAAAGTTTATATTACGTTGATTTTAATCTATATAAATGAGGTAGCAAATAATTTTATATTAATATGAAATTTTGTATATATGATCTATGTGAAAGGAGCTTTCAATCTAATGGTGTATATATATATATATATATATATATATATATATATATATATATATATATATATATATATATATATATATATATATATATATATATATATATATATATATATATATATATATATGAGGAGGGATCAAATTACACCGATGTAACTTGAACAACTACTATTACACCATTCAGTAACTTGATATAAAATGTGATTTTTATCGATCCAACCGTTGAATTGTATCTACATATTACCAAGATTACCTGTGTCAAATTTTGTCAAAATTGAACAGCAATAAGATGGTAGTCAAATGATCCATATTTTAGTATATTTTGAAAAGTTTATATTACGTCGATTTTAATCTATATGAATGAGATAGCAAATAATTTTATATTAATATGAAATTTTGTATATATGATCTATGTGAAAGGAGCTTTCAATCTAACGGTGGGTTTTATGAAAACATTATTCAATCGAAAGTTATTGAATTGTGTAATAGTTGATCAAAGTTACACTGGTATAATTTGATCTCTCCTATGTGAAAGGAGCTTTCAATCTAACGGTAGCAAATAATTTTAGATTAATATGAAATTTTGTATATATGATCAAAGTTATTGAGGATTGATCCACTTACTCCAAGAGTAAGCTTAAGAGACTTGTTCTTCATCTTCACCATTCATTTTCTTGAAATCTAATGGTTAAGATTAGTTAGTCATTACAACCATTAGATTTCAAGAAAATGAATGGTGAGGATGAAGAGTAAATCTCTTATACTTACTCTTGGAGTAAGTGGATCCCTCATCTCTCTCTATATATATATGTATATATATATAAATCATTTTTTTAAATATATATAAATTTGTAAAGTTTTAAATATTAGAATAGTATAGAGTTTAATGGTGATGCACTGACAGTGTAAAATAATTTTACACTATCATCAAATCACAAATCACCGTTTAAATGACTTTTAAGATAATTTTGTAAAAGTCAACAATCTTACCATAAATTGTGGGTTGTGATTGAATGGCGGTGTAAAATAGTTTTACGCTGTCAGTGCATGATCTTTTTTCTCAATAGTATATTAAGAATCATTATTTAAAGAATTTCATGTATTCTTATCGTGATGACTATTAACTTGTTAAAGACAAAGATAAAGTATATCTTTGTGATTTCCTAAGATAGTAATTAGAAAGCTCTGCTTGTTTGTCCAAAGAGTACCTAACAAAATTTGTAATTTAAGTCATAAGTAATGTTTAGTCTTGTGAGAATCATGTTGAGAGAACATGTGTGTTTGTATGGGAAGTTACAATTTGGTACATTATAGGATGACAACAGGGACCACTAGAAGGTTCTAGAGGGTAAAGGTATCGAGTTGTGAACATTCCAATAATCAGGGTAGTGCCTTGTAATTGAAGTAAATCATGTAAACCGACTTGATAACCTCAATGTAACACCCATGGAATTAAAGAGATATTTATTTAATTAATTTGATTAATTAAAAAGTGAGTATTTTTTCTCTTTTAATTAAAACTTTCGTATTTACTTTTTGCAAACATGTTATCACTTTCTAATTTTACTCCCGTGCTTAAGTTTGGCATTGGTAGTAACCTAAATATTTTTGACTTGAAAATGCTAGGAACACAATCATTCTTTTGAGCACGTTCTTTTTCATTGGATAAAATTTATAAAAAAACATCAAACTTTTTGGGTTTCACTTTCATGTCTTATTTAATGAATTTTTCTCCTAATTTTATAGTTTCAATAATTTTAAACCAATAATAAAGAGTATGTTAAAAGATATTGTACATTCTTAACACTCCTCTTTGGTTTTTTTTTTTTTTTTGCTAATTATGTTATTGATGTGAAGTATTTATCGACTTAGTCAATAATTAATCTTTGTCGAACCCGAGATCTTATTATAAAGACTTAATTACCAATTTGGTCCCTTAATTTATTAAAAATGTTCAATTAAGTCCCTTAATTTTTTTACTATGCAATTGGATTCCTTAGTTTTCTAATTTTATCCAATTGAGTCCTTTTCTTTTCATCAGGTCTGTTAAGTAGATTGACGGAAATGTCATATGTGGCACTTGGAGATATTTTTTTTATGACGTGTATATATAGTGGCGGCTTTTAGCCATCACTATATTTATTATTATTTTGAAAAAAGGCCAGTGAAACTCCGATCATCCTCACCGTCCCATTATACCCAAACCAGCCATATGCATTGCAAAACAAACCAGATCAGAAGAACAAAACAGAAGCGACCAGATCCCATCCTAGCATCTAAACAGGTTTTGGGCTCGCATTTGAGTGAGTGCGATCAGATCTGAGTGTGCGAGCCAGATCTGAGATGGCTTTCAGGCGCGATGTGGTGGTTGTCGGCGAGATGTGTCGATGTGGTGGTTGCGGGTGAGATGAGTTTTGGCCGCCAACGACATTGCTGTCGACCACCGCGATAGAAACTTCATCTGAAAAGTCATCGCCTACGGATCTGCCTCGATCAGCGCGCGCGAGACTCCAGCGTTCTCGATGTCTTTCAACTCGCTTTAATCACCCAGTCCTCATTTATGACCAAGTCGTGGATTTGTGCCAACTCCGACGACGAGCACAGCGACAAGGTTTCTACCTTGAAACGTCGCTCCTACAACTTGGACTCTACAAATTGGGGAATTTCGCGATTCGATTCTGGAACAACGTCGTCTTCTTCCGCGATTCAGTTCCTTGAAACGTTGCTTCTTCTTCTTTAGCGTTTGTCATTGTTAGGATATAAGGAATCTGAGGGGGGTTCGGGGGATTTGGCTTCAAGATTTCATTCGTGTTGGGAAAATTTGTTTGCTCAGATTTTTATCTTATTTTTTTCAAAATAATAATAATTATAGTGACGGCTAAAAATCGTCACAATGAACACGTAATAAAAAACAATAAAAAAATATTCCTCAGTGTCACGTTTGACATTTCAGCAGTCAAGGAAACGACGGAAAGGATCCAATTGGATAAAATTAAAGGAACCAATTACATAGTCAAAAAATTAAGAGACCTAATTGAGTCTTTTTAATAAATCAAGGGATCAAATTGATAATTAAGTCTATTATAAATGATTTTTGTTTTATCATCTTTTACAATTAAAGGAAAAAAAAGAAAAATATACAAAACGAGACAAACGACATCGTTGCATCCTAGACAGCATATTCTCTGGTGTTTTGTTAGAACCTTTGCCGCTCTTCGTAATCCATTGGCACTAGAACAGGGTTTTAGGTTGCTCCTCTTCTTCAACCTTAGCCATGGTCATGGAGTCTCTCCCTAAATTTCATCACTCTCACCTCTCTCTCATTCACTCGGCACCACAACGCCGTCTTAAGTTCCATCGTTCTTCATTATCTCCTATCAGAGCCTCATCTTCACCGTCACCGTCACCCAAACCCCCAAACCCCTTAACCCACGTGCTCCAAACCCTAAACCCTCTTCTCTCCCCTCTCGTCAAACCCACCTGCATCGCCATAGCCGCCACCGCATTCTTCTTCATGCGCCTCCACTCTCCCTCCGTCGCCGCCGCATCGGCGCCGGTCCCTCCTTCGGAGTCCGCCGCGTCGGAAACTCTCCCCAACGAAAGCGCCACCGAAGAGAAACTAAACGGCGACGCGCTTCAGTCCCTCTTGCAGGCCAAAATCAGAGCCCGCGAAATCGACGAAGCGATTCGCGTCCTGGACCGTCTGATCGAGCTCGAACCCGAGGAGTCCGAGTACCCGCTCTTGAAGGCGCACCTGCACATGCGCTACGGCGAACCCGAACTCGCCGCGAACGTGTTCGATGATTTGCTCCACAGAGACCCGTTCCACGTGGAGGCCTATCGCGGCCTCTTGATGCTAACTTCGGAGACGAACAAGCCAACCGAAGAATTGTTAAACAGAATCGAAGAGGCCGTGAAGGTTTGCGAGGAGCAAGAGAGGGATTCCGATGTGAGGGACTTTAAGTTGTTGATTGCGCAGATAAAGGTTATCGATGGGGATTTATCCGATGCGCTGAAGGTGTATGAGGAGCTTGTGAAGGAAGAGCCCAAGGATTTTAGACCTTACTTGTGTCAGGGTATTGTGTACACTATGCTGAGAAAGAAGGATGAAGCTGAGAAACAGTTTGAGAAGTATCGTACTCTTGTTCCGCAGGATCATCCTTATAAGCAGTATTTTGAGGATAATACTAAGTTTTTGGAGAGGAAAGGAGTAGGTGCAAAGAGCTGAAAGTAATGAATGTTCTTTCTTTGTTAAGGAAAATGAAGAATAGAAGTGTTTTAATGCTACTACTAGCTTAGTTTTGTTAAATTATTCAGATGGTGATCCGGGCATCCAGGTGAATGGTAGTAGTTTAGGTGATTAGTTTGGTTGATCAAAATTACTGGTTGCTCGGATTTTTGGTACATATTGATAGTGAGGTTTAAGAACAGTTATTTTAGAACTGGTGTATCAGTCTATTTCTAGGTATATTGTAATCGTTTGATTTGTGATGTCATATTTTTTTCTTCTTTGTGATGTATATTCTTCCTATCTTCTGAGAGGTATACGAGCCTGAATTCCTTACATCAACTGCAACATCGGTGAGGAAGAATGTAGGTTTTGAAAATGGTTTTTCCGTTGAAAAATAAATTCATTGTTCAATGTACTAGGTTGTTGGTGATCTTGTTGGAGAATGACACACAAGAAAGTAAGAAACTGAGACCCTTTGCATTAACATATTTGGTTGTGTTGGAGAAATTTTATTGGACTTTCATTTGGTATGGCACTATAATGTCGTTGCATCCAATTATGCTAATTCTTGTTTGGTATTCTAATGATGGCTCAACTTTGAATGATGGACATTAACCTATGTATCTTGTGGATTGTTATGTATACCTCTAAATTGCCCTGAATCCGGATTGCATATAAGGATCGTCCTGATAGATATGTTCATGTTATTTATACACACTAAGAGATTCCTTTTGATTTTTCTTTGTTGGAATGCGCATCCAATTTACTGAATTTAGGGCTGTATATTTTCTGTATAATTAGCATTTCATTTGTATTCTTTTTTAGTTTCTTAAAGCTTAATATTAGAGATTGTAATGCTGAGGAAGCATAATAGCAAGTATTTAGGCCGAGTCTTTGGTCCAAACGTGACGGAACATATGCTTTTTCAACTGATGTGAGCACCATTTTGCTTGCACCTATGTCCTGTTTTGATCTATCTTCTTCTATGTAAACTTCATAGGGTATGGTCTTCAGTTCAGGTCAATTTAAAGTACAGTCTAAGGTGGCAAGCAGGCAGGTATCAGATGAGATCATCACCAATGATAGCATAACCTGTCTCGAGTAATTAAGTTTGGCTAAGTATTGGACTATGGCACTATGCTATGCTTGTCTTATAAATTATTAGAGGTTGCCAAGTCTTACGCAAGTTAATGAGCTATTTTAGAAGGTTGTCAGCTGCTATTCACTCTTTCTTTTTGGCTTTGTTGCTTCTGTAGTATAATGTTGTGGGTTGAGATATTTGTAAAAGTATTCTAATGCTAAGTCAGCAAGGATTTTGACTAAGTAATAGTATGTGTAATAAATATGTATCTAACGTTTTTTGTTTTTTTATAGGCATGTATCTAACATTGTTGATGATGATTGTAATTATATAAGTGTCCAAAGATGGGTTAGAATGCATGACGCTTGGCTCAAGGATCCTACGAAGAGTTCTTACCTGTTCTAAAATAAAATGCTATCAATTTACTTCAGGCTAAGATTTGTTCTCTTATCTGAGGATGTATTAAAGTTGTCTTGGAATTGGATCGCTGTAATGGACTTTGGTCCACACATTGTTGGAGCATTTGGGTTGTTAACATTTTGGGTTGAGATAAGGGGGTTGCTATTCTCACCCTCTCAATTGTTATTCTCACCCACTACTTTTTAAAAATCCTATGAAAAGACATACCTACCCCTGCCAGCATTTCTTCACATCCCTTCTCCTTCTCCCTCCGCTGCACTCTTTTCTCTCTCTCCTTCATTTTTTCTTCCTTTTCTTCACATCCCTCCTCCCCTCCTCTTTCCTACACTCTTTTCTCCCTTTCCTTATCATTTTTTCTTCACACCTCTACATAATACTTTTTGTTTTTTTTTTTAACTTTAAATTTTATTAAAATATTGTGTAGATATATTTTAATTTAAATTGTTTTGAAATTATGTTATATATATTCATTATGTAAGTTGTTCAGATTTTTATGGTATATAAATTTTATGTTATAAAATTAATATTTTTTTAGTTTATATGTTTTGCTAATTTAAATTTTGAAGTTTTTTATATTTGTTAATTTTTTATTAATATGGATTTTTTAGTTAATGTTTATTAAAAATTAATGTTTTTTCTTTATTTTTTATTTTTGTTAATTTAAATTTTTAATATTATATATATATATATATATGGATTTTTTAGTTTTAACATGGTTATAGAAATTTAAATTTAAAATTTTTAATATTCATATTTATTAAAAATAAATTTCAAAAACCTAAAACTTTAAATTAATCTACTATAAAAAAATTCAAACATTTCTGAATTGGTTAGTGATTAATATAGATTAAATCTCCAATTATATCATTATGAATTGGAATGTTAGAGGACCCCACCAGTAAACATCCCCAGCCTAATCAATGTTCACAAAATATAACTAACAATAAACCAAATCCCCTACAAACACGTACTACCCGTAACAGGCAATTAACACAACAGATTATCATGACATCAACGGAAATGTAATTCTGTTTCATTAATATTTCATTAATATAACGGATTCAACTTTCCATTTTGGCAATGGATGTAAAAAAAAAAAAACATGCAACTGAAACGAAATTTCCGTTATATATAAAAAAAAAAAAAAAAAATTGTGTTTCCGTTACATTATTTTTACACCCCGTTTATTGTAACGGAAATATAATTCCATTGTTTAGTTTTTTTCCGTGTTCCATTAACTACAACGGAAACACGATTCCATTGTACAACGGAATCATGTTTCCGTTGAATTAATTAATTTCCATCCCATATATTGCAACAGTTGTACAACGGAATCGTGTTTCCGTTGTGTATTTTTTTTGGTACCCCATTCATTGCAACGGAAACACGATTCTGTTGTACATTTATACAATGGAATCATGCTTCCGTTGAATTAATTTTTTTCATCCCGTATATTGCAATGCAAAAACGATTTCGTTGTTCACTTGTACAACAAAATCATGTTTCCGTTTTGTATTTTTGTTTGGCACCCCATTCATTGCAACAGAAACACGATTCCGTTGTACAACTGAGTCACGTTTTCGTGGGAAGGGCATTTTTGAAAATTAATAAAAAGCCACCCACGTGGGTGGTGAGAATAGCAATTCCGAGGGTGAGATAGCAATACCCTTGAGATAATCCCTTTCAGCAAGTTATGCTTTTGGAGCCGAATATGCAACAAAGAGTGTACTTTGTTTAATTAAAATGCATATTTGAATTCAAGCGTAAGTAATTAAGTATGAAGGTTAAAGTTCTTTTATGCCCCAAAACCTAGTTGCACATTCTATCCAAAAAAAAAAAAAAAACAAAAAAATGCTATAAAAAAATGCTTGTAAAATGACATAAATACGTTAAAAAAAATGACAAAAATAAAGATATTTTTGTTGTGAAAAAAACTGCATTCTTTCTCACCTTTTTTCATTTTTTCAACGGAAGATAAAATGAGAATGCTTATAAAAAAAATAGGTTAATTAAGTTTTTAGTTCTTTAACTTTTTCATATTTTAATTTTTAGGTTAATTGTGTTTCCGTTACATTATTTTTACACCCCCTTTATTGTAACGGAAACATGATTCCGTTGTACAATGGAATCGTGTTTCCGTTGTAGTTAATGGAGTGCGGAAAAAAACTAAACAACGGAAACACTTCTACAACAAAATCATGTTTCCGTTTTGTATTTTTGTTTGGCACTTCATTCATTGCAACAGAAACACGATTCTGTTGTACAACAGAGTCACGTTTTCGTGGGAAGGGCATTTTTGGAAATTAATAAAAAGCCACCAACGTGGGTGGTGAGAATAGCAATTCCGAGGGTGAGATAGCAATACCCTTGAGATAATCCCTTTCAGCAAGTTAGGCTTTGGGAGCCCAATATGCAACAAAGAGTGTACTTTGTTTAATTAAAATGCATATTTGAATTCAAGCGTAAGTAATTAAGTATGAAGGTTAAAGTTCTTTTATGTCCCAAAACCTAGTTGCACATTCTATCCAAAAAAAAAAAAAAATGCTATATAAAAAAAAAAGAAATGCTTGTAAAATGACATAAATACGTTAAAAAAATATGACAAAAATAAAGATATTTTTGTTGTGAAAAAAACTGCATTCTTTCTCACCTTTTTTCAAATTTTCAACGGAATATAAAATGAGAATGCTTATAAAAAAAATAGGTTAATTAAGTTTTTAGTTCTTTAACTTTTTCATATTTTAATTTTTAGGTTAATTGTGTTTCCGTTGCATTATTTTTACACCCCCTTTATTGTAACGGAAACATGATTCCGTTGTACAATGGAATCGTGTTTCCGTTGTAGTTAATGGAGTGTGGAAAAAAACTAAACAATGGAAACACTTCTACAACAAAATCATGTTTCCGTTTTGTATTTTTGTTTGGCACCCCATTCATTGCAACAAAAACACGATTCTGTTGTACAACAGAGTCACGTTTTCGTGGGAAGGACATTTTTGGAAATTAATAAAAAGCCACCAACGTGGGTGGTGAGAATAGCAATTCCGAGGGTGAGATAGCAACACCCTTGAGATAATCCCTTTCAGCAAGTTAGGCTTTTGGAGCCCAATCTGCAACAAAGAGTGTACTTTGTTTAATTAAAATGCATATTTGAATTCAAGAGTAAGTAATTAAGTATGAAGGTTAAAGTTCTTTTATGTCCCAAAACCTAGTTGCACATTCTATCAAAAAAAAAAACAAAAAAAATGCTATATAAAAAAAAATGCTTGTAAAATGACATAAATACGTTAAAAAAATATGACAAAAATAAAGATATTTTTGTTGTGAAAAAAACTGCATTCTTTCTCACCTTTTTTCAATTTTTCAACGGAACATAAAATGATAATGCTTATAAAAAAATAGGTTAATTAAGTTTTTAGTTCTTTAACTTTTTCATATTTTAATTTTTAGTCCCTTAATTTTTTCTTACAACTTTTAGTCGTCTATTAATTTTTCTTCAGTATTTTTAGTTACTCTAAATTTTTTGTTCATTTTAATCCCTCATTTATTTTAATTGCTCAAAATTAATCCTCAAATATAAAATAAACGAGTGACTAAAAATGGACAAAGAGTAATTTAGAGCAATAAAAATAAACAAGGAACTAAAAATTGACAAAAAAAAATTAAAAGAACTTAAAAGGTTGACGAAAAATTAATAAAAGACTAAAATTTATAAAAAAAAAAAAATTAAGAGACTAATACTTAGAATATGAAAAAGTTAAGAGATTAAAAACTTAATTTACCCAGTAAGATGAGAATGAGCCCCACAAATTAGTACAAATATTCTTACATTCACTGCATTGTTTTATGTTTATAAGATGCTTGCTCTTAACGTTAAAAGGTGGAGTAAACTGTGCTCCTAACTTACTGTTTTTGTAATAATTTTGTTAACTAATATCGTAAAGATATTTGATAAAATAAATAAATAATATTTATTTTTTGACAACAGAAAATAAAAAAATGTTTATTAAAAAGTAAAGTTTTCATATATTGAAATTTTTTAAAGAAATATATATTTTATGTAATATTTTCTATTTTTAATCTTTAAGAAAGTCATTAACATTTGTCCTTTTATAGTTTATAATTTAATTTATCATGGTAGCGATTTGTTAACCAAACTCACGGTTGATTTGGACGAGTTCAAGGACTGCCTTGTCTTGAACCTACCAAACTCACATGGTGTAACTAAAAAATGTAATTGGTAGCATATTTTGAACTCAAATAATAAGTGGATAAAATTTTGGATCTAGCATTTGTTGCCTAGTGAAAGTCCATATCTGATACAAGAAATGGTAATACTTAACAGATAAACTCTCATTGTTTAATATTTTCCTTCGTCGATAATTCTATTTGAAATATATTAGGATATTAGAATATGAATATTTCTCCTAATGAATATATAAACCTTATGGAGCGTTCGGTAGACGAGAAATTTTTAGATTCTCAAAAATGTTAGGCTGTAAATTAGTTTTCCATGTTTGATTTCTATTTTAAAAAAATAAGATTCCTGGGAAAGAATGTTTCCTGGAAATATTTTTTTAATCAATTTTTCACGAAAACTTTCCTACAAGAGAGGTGAGAATCTAACTTTCCCGACTAGGGGAAAAGTTTTAATGATATGAAAAGATTACATTACTTCCTTTTTTAAGTACAAAATATCCTCACCTAGGATTCATCTTTATCTCTAAGTTTATCTCTATTGTTGAACCTTGTACTTATTCACGTGATTCTATCTTTCTTTAATTTTGAAAAAATATTAATTTTAAAATTTGTAATTTTTTATCTTTATCTTTTTTTAAATATAGATCCCAACAACTTTATTATCTAAGTTTATCTTATTATTTATTATTTCATCTTTTGTATTATTATATTATAATATTATAATTCAACCTCTAATATGATAGTAAACCATAATAATATTTCAACCAAGTAAAACAATGTCATAATTAAATTAAATAATTAATATCTGTAAAAAAAAATTAAATTAGTTTTGTTCGATTTTCTTTTACAAATGTTTTTTCATATATAAATTTATTTAAATCTTGTAATTAAATTAGGTAAGTGTCATATTTGTAATAAAATTTGAGTGAAAAAAATATTTAATTAAGTTATTTTAATAAAGGGTATATTTGTAAAAAAAAATTATATACTCAGGAAAGTTCTACCGTAACCAAACAAAGAAAACTTTAATTTCCAAAAATCATACTATGACCAACCAAACATATTTTAACCATTCTCATGAACCATGATTTCCAGGAATTGACTTTCCAAAAAATCATGATTTTCGGGTATAAAAGAACTTCTCTCTTATCAAACACCCCCTTAATTTAATATATTATAAAAGACTATTTTCTTTCACTAAACTCAACATTCGCTTGTACAATACACTTTTATTTTTTTTATCCGTAAGAATCAAAAATAGTACCAGGGAGTTTGCAACACTCACACACCTTACTCATCGAACCGAGTTAGACCCCCTCGATCAATACACTTTTGTTTGGTACACCTTCTCAAAGACATTTTTAATTCATTTATTAACTACTAAAAGTAAAGATTAGTATTTAGAAGGTTATTTTAACTTAACCTTCAAATCAAGTCCTACAAATGTAATTGCATTAAAATTATATATAGAGTTTTGTCGTTGTTAGTAGTCTTGTCTAACTTGAATCCAAAAAAAAGTGGGTCAAATTCAAAAATATATTTTTATAATTGCTTGAATGAGAACTAATTTTTTTAATTAATATAAAAATATTTTCATATAATTTATTTTTCACTCTATTTTTCATTCATTCAAGCAAGTGAAGAGAAATTTTTTCATACATTTTTTTTTTCTTATTTTTATCCATCTAAATAACACATCTTTTCTATTTTATTTTTCTTCTTATTTTGTCCCTCTCTATTTTACCTCTAATCCAAACAAAGTATAAGAGTATAAAAGTTTTTTCTCACTTCCTTATCTTCATGTGGTTTTTATTTTAATTTAATTTTAAATTATAAATTTATTAATAAATTATAAAGTTTCTTATTAATAAAAAATTTAATTTATTCTTATCTAATTCCTTGGTGCATCCTTATGCATAAAAAATTATAATGCTCTGAGCACTTTTCAGTTTTGAAGTCTGTGGTGCCCCATGGTCCAATTTTGATGCCCGTGGTGAATTTTATGCACATGGTCCAATTTATGTGCCAAAATAAGACTTTTGAGTTATCCATGTCATTTTTTTATTTATTCTAAATATGTTAAAGTTTCTTAACATTAAAAAATTGATTTTTATCTAATATTATTTATGTGATTTTAATTTTTTTTTAAATTATAATAAACAAATAATTAATAATTTAAAAAAGTTCCCTTATCCTGTAAGCAATTTTATTTAATTTATAGAACATCATCTTTTATACTTCCTTTTTTAAATTTTCTTAAAAGTATTAATAATTAATAAAATATAAAAATACTCATATTTTATATGAATTAAAATGATCAAATTTCATTTCATTTTATCTCATTTTAAGCAATTTAAATAATAAAACTTAAAATTATTTTATTCCACTCTATTTCATCACTCTTCATCAATCTAAATACTATAATTTAGCTCTCAATCATCTATGGAGCTTCTGATATTTGTTGTAGGTGGTTGATTTGTGTTTACTCAACCATTATCTGCTTATTTGTTTCAAATTTTAGTGGACGAAAGTATTAAAATAACATGGTTCGAGGCAGAAAATACAAATGGAAAGGAAACAAGAAACAAGTTTCCTTCCTCTAAATGCCATATGAAAGCCAATAAAGGATAAACAAACGTATTATGTATCATCTTTCGGGTTTGGATCCCTTCATTTGATTTGACCTGCTACTAGCCTACTAGAATCTAGAATTGCAGTAGAGTAGGATGAACCTTAGTCATTTCATCCTTTTTAGGAGCCATTTTTTAAGTTTGTAATCACAATTAAGCGCGTCCGTCTTGATTTTTGAAGCCTTTGGTCTTATCTATCTAATATTTAATCAAATACATTGATTTTTACCCAATGGAAAAAAAAAGGATGGGAGCTTAGCGGGGAAAATCAAACCTAGCTCTTGCAATTTTTGGCCTTTTTGCCCCTTTGAGCAATCAAATATTGAGCTTTTGTCCCATCCTTTTTCCCTTTTTCAATACCAAGCGTGACATTTGAACACGTTAACAGAAACAGAATTTTCAATTTCTAAGATACTATTATTCTTTTTATACATTTTTATCAGAGTAATTGATGATACAAATCCAAATTTAATAACTACAGATTCAATACACGGTATCGAGATTTATTCTTATCTCTTATAAAAATAACAGACAACTCATAAAATAATAACTTACAAAGTCTTCAAACAAAGTTTATATTGATAAAATAAAAGTCTAAATTTTTTTCCCATGGACAATGTGCTGAGCTTATTAATGATAACTTTAGAACTCTCTTGATCGATCAGATGAGTGACTTCAGAAACTACTTCTTCCCCTCATCTGAAACAAATATATAAACACAGTTTGGGTGAGTTTACAAATTAGAGAATAAATAAATGAAAAATATAACAAAATAGGCTTGGTTACATGTCAAAAAATTGTAGTTTTTGCAAATAGAAATCGATGTTTGCTAAATTTTGATTTGAATTCAAATTAGTTTACACAAAAATGTAATAATTCAATAAAATAGTTACATGTCTCAAGTGCGAGTACATCAAAACATAACTAAAACACATAATAATAATAATGAGAAGATATAACGGGCCGGGGGAGCTTATAGTGTGCACGTGAAATTCTCACTAGAAAGCAAGGCAAAAGGAATATAGGTAGATGGTATATGTTGCCATGACATTTAGCTTCATATATATAGCCAAGGTTCTCCTTCCTTCCTGAAGAAAAAAAAAGGAAATGGGTTAACAAAAATGCCTCAAAACATATTGTGTTAATATTATATGTATTTCAATAAATAATAAGTAAAATTTACCTAATTTAATAAATTTTATAAAAAATTAATTAATTATAATAAATTACTAAATAAAAATGTACATTCCCCATTAGTCAATTTATTTCCATATATATAAATAAGAGTAAATTAGACTTGAAAAGAAATATTAATAATTTAATATGGTATTTAATGTTATTTAATTACTATTTTATAAAAATTAGTTTATAAAAAATCGAATGTATAATTTTATATACAAAATTGATATATATATATATATATATATATATATATATATATATATAAATTAAATTTGAGAATAAATATAATGTATCATTGAATGTTATTAATGTAATATTTATACAAAGATATAAACAAATAAATTTTTTATATATAGTATAACATGATTTTGTTATTTAATTGAGATTTTATAATAATTAGTTGAAAAAGCATGTTCTAAAAAATAAAAAGTTAAATATATATAAATATAATATATAGAAGTTCATATTTATTTATTTATCTACCACTATCTATCTATTCATACAAGCATACACACACACACACACACACACACACACACACACACACACACATATAAATAGATTTTTTTCTTAAATAGTATGGAAAATTTTTGTTAATTAATTAAGATTTAAAAAAATTATAAAATATTTGTTTTCTTAAATAGTATGGAACAATTTTTTTAATTAATTAAGATTTAAAAACAATTTATAAAATATATTTTAATATAAATATATATTTTATACAAATATATAAAGAAAAAGATTTTATTTCTTAAATAGTATGGAACAATTTTGTTAATTAATTAAGATTTAATTTTTTTTATAAAATATATTTAAGAAAAAAATATATTTTATAAATTGTTTTTTAAATCTTAGTTAATTAACAAAATTGTTCCATACTATTTAAGAAAAAAAAAATCTATTTCTTTATATATTTGTATAAATATTATATTAATCATATATATATATATATATATATATTAAAATATTTTATAATTTTTTTAAAAATCTTAGTTAATTAAAAAACTTGTTCCATACTATTTAAGAAATAATATATGTCTTTTTATATTTGTATAAATATTATATTAATCAACATATATTTATATATATATATATATATATATATATTAAAATATATTTTATAAATTGTTTTTAAAATCTTAATTAATTAACAAAATTGTTCCATATTGTTTAAGAAAAAAAATCTATTTCTTTGTATATTTTTATAAATATTATATTAATAATCATATATATATATATATATATATATATATATATATATATACATATATATATATATTAAAATATATTTTATAATTTTTTTTTAAATCTTAATTAATTAACAAACTTGTTCCATACTATTTAAGAAAAAAAATCTTTTTCTTTATATATTTGTATAAATATTATATAAATCTTTTCAATTATATATATATATATATATATATATATATATATATATATTAAACTAATAGAATTAATTGGTACAAATAAATATTATTTTGAGTAAATTACAGCAACACCCCCTGAGATTTCGTGTAATTACACATGCACCCCCTGCTTTTTTAACCATTACTTTGGCACCCCTGTAGGGGGTGTTAGTGTAAGGTTTGAGGGGGTGCCACTGTAATGTTTACAAATATATCAGGGGGTGTTAGTGTAATGTTTTCAAACTTAAAGGGGTGCTAGTGTAGGAAAATAAAAAAGAGTGAGGTTATGTGTAATTACATGAAACCTCAGGGGGTGCTGCTGTAATTTACTCTATTATTTTCCACAATATAGTATGACACAATTTTAATATTTAATTGAGATTTTATGAAAATAGTTTATATAAAAAATGTTTAAAAAAAACTTAAATGTATATTAATAAAATAGACAATGGTTTCTCTCTCTCTCTCTCTCTCTCTCTATATATATATATATATATATATATATATATAAGTAAATTAGAATTGAGAAAAATATTATTGTAACATTTAATATTATTAACATAATATTAATACAAATATATAAATAAATAGAATTTTCATATACAGTTTTACACAATTGTGTTATATAATTAGGATGTTATAAAAATTATTTTAATTTTTTTCCATAGAAATCATCAAATGTATATTAAAATAATATAATATACTGAAATTTGTTAATATATATAAAATTAAATTAAACTTGAGCAAAAAATTTGTATAGCATTAAATAATAATATTGATTTAATACTTAATGCTATCAATGTAATATTTACACAAATATATAAATAAATATATTTCTTTCTTATATAGTATGGAAAATTTTATTATTTTATATATTATATATATATATAGAAAAAAGTACAAATATATCTATAACAATATATAAAAGAGATACTCCTTTTTGTAACTGCTTTTGATCTCCATAAACCATTCCATCATTAGTAATATTTTAGATGTAACAATTTTATTTTTGCACTTCTTTTGAAACTTCCACTATTATCTTTTAAACTACATAACAACCCCCACTACTCATATTTTCAGTTTCTTTTTTTTCTATCAGGTTTATTTTTTTAATTTAATCTTCCAACCTTTTTTTTCTTCTTTTATATTATTTTTTTAAAATAATTTAATCTTCCAACCTTTTTTTTTCTTCTTTTATATTATCTTTATTTAAAAATATAGAGAGACACGAAGTGCCTCTCTCCCCCTAGTATTAATAGAATATACAGAAAATTAGAAAAATATATATATAAAAAGTAAATTCAACCTGAGAAAAAATATTAATTTACCATTTTATAATTATATTAATTTAATATTTAATGCTATTAATGTAATGTTTATACAAATATATAAATAAATGTTTTTTCTTATATAGAATAGAAAATTTTTGTTAATTAATATAGATTTAAAAAATAATTTATAAAACACATTTTAAATATATATATATATATATATATATATATATATATATATATATATATATATATTAAATTAATAGCATTAAATTTTAAAAATAAATATTATTTTCTAAAATAGTATCACACAATTTTACCATTTTATTGAAATTTTATAAAAAAAAATTAGTTTATATAAAAAAATTTAAAAAAATTCTAATGTGTATTAGTATAATATACAGAGGTTGATATATATATATATATATATATATATAATTAAATTAGAATTGAAAAAAAAATATTAGTATAACATTTAATGTTATTAACAATTTATACAAATATATAAATAATTATATTTTTCATATATAATATGACACAGGTTAAAAAAAATGTAACTAAAAGAATATGGTATGACACAGTTTTGTTATATAATTAAGATTTGATAAAAAATAATTTATAAAATATTTTTCAAAAATAATTTCAAATGCATATTAATGTAATGTAATATACAGAAATTTATATATAAAAGTAAATTCAACTTCAGAAAAATATATTAATGTAGCATTTAATGCTACTTATTCAATATTTATGCAAATATATAAATAAATTGTTTTCTCTTATAGAGTAGGACACAATTTTGTTTATTATTTTTTATTTTTAAAATATTTTATAAAATATAATTTAAAAAATAAAAAATTCAAAGAATAGTGATTCTAACTTTTAGAAGAATGAAAATCAAAGAAAAATGTTTTGCAGTAACCAAAATTAAAATTCACACATTTTATAGGGACCAAGATTAATGATTCTAAATTTTAGAGTGGTAAATAAAAAATCATCTTTTATAAAGACCAAAATTAAAGTTCAATTATTTTATAGAAACTAAAAACATATATTTAAACCTAAAAAAAATGACCACAATGTAGGCTATTTTTTAAGTTCGGATAGAGTTTTAAAAATGTTAATTAGATCTTAATAAAAAGGCTAGCATCTAGTAAATAAATTTGACTCAAATCTAAGATTTAAGTAGGTTAGACTCAATGTAAGTCCTAATTAACCTAATTTAGTTTATTTTCAAACCTATTGCTTAGGATACCAAGATTGTTTTTTTTTTGTTTTTGTTTTTGCAAGAAATATTGTTTCCTAAACTTAAAGCCCTAATACCAAACATATGTTGTTGGTAAGAGTGGAACTAAACTCGAATCCCTTAAGTAATGTCTCAAGTTTGAGTATTGTGTATGAAAAAAAAGGTAATTGAGAGGAGAGGCTTCACTAAAGATGACCAACCAACTTCTCTAACGGAGATTAGTCATATGCAAAATTGATTAATACTTCGCATCAATAATATAGTTTCCCAAAATCTTAAATCCCCTGATATTACAAAAATCTTGAACTACTTTATCATTGATGAATTTTTATAAAAATAGCATAACATTAAATGATATTTTATAATAAAAAATAATTTGACTCTATATTTTCACTTATATATTTTTTTTTATCCGTAGGAATTGAAGATAAATATTAAAGGGTTTACAATAACATCACGCACCCTATTCAACCAGCTGAGCTAGATTCTCTTAGTATTTTCACTTATATTTTGAAAACTTTGATATACGTCTTGAATCAATCTTGGCACATATATAAACAAACCCCTTTGTTTTCTAGAAGAACTAATTATCAAAGTTACTAGTTGCATGCAGATATGAACAGTGGGTTTAACAACAAAAACATGACAAAATTTTGCTTATTTAGAGAGTAATAATAGGTATTAACCATTAATGGAATGTTTGGAGTAATGGAGTGTCCACATATTACTACTCAATCATAATAGATAAAGTTGTCAATGGAAGAAATATTTAACCTACCACACCTTAGAAGGGAGAATAAGGAAGGGCAGCTTATAGGAAGATCATTCTAATTATGGACTCGCACTTACATTATTTTATGGTTTGACTTATGCGTAGCACAAAACATGATTTCAGTGTTTTAGGCAACCCTAAAAGATTAGGCTTCATTAATTCATTTAAAAATCTTTCTAACGTGAATAAGCTAGCTAGTTTGTTGTTGTTTTTTACTATTATTGTATTAAATTTTTACCACAATATTTTAAAATTATACTTTTGCCACTCTATTTAAAAGAGTAAGCTTACTAGATTACATATAAGTTTATGCTCATTAGTAATAGCATACTTAAAGATAGTTTTGTAAGTTTATTTAAAAGGGTTTATAAGTAGGCTTTTAAAATCAATTTTTAAGTCAAGTCAAGACTTTTAATAATATTGCATTAGATTTTAAATGCTTATATCTAGTAATTAACTCGGGTCTTAGATTTAGGTAGGATAAATCTTATACGTAACCTAACTCAGTTTATGTCCACATCTATTGCTTAGGATACCAAGATTGTGTTCTACAAGAAATATTTTTGCATAAACTTCTCTAATATTACAAAAATCTTGAACTACTTTATCATTTATTAGTTTTAAAAAACATTATAATAGCATAATATTTAAATGATACTCCCTCCGGTCATTTTTATAAGAAACAAAAGAGTGTTCTTTTTTTGTCCTAGTTATAAGAAACATAGACACACTTTATGATGTATTAATTGCTAGTTTTCTTTTTTTACTCTTCATCTTGTGAAGTCCATTAATGAGACACATACTCATTTCTCATGCATTTATTGGTTTATTAACAATATAAGTTACACTTATTGGTGGAGGTGCAGTATCATTAATGTAACAATTACTTAAACCAATCAATTTAAGGGGGGTACTTTTGGAATAAAACTAAAATTTATGACATTATTAATTATAACTAACTAACTTAACTATTTTTATTGGTTTTGACAATTTAGTTATTTATTTCTTGTATAAACGATCGGAGGGAGTATTTCATAATAAAAGATACTTTGACTCGTTTTCTTTCTGTACTCACTTATATTTTGAAAACTTATTTACTACGTCTTGAATCAATTGTGTCACATAAACGCTTTTGTTCTCTAGAAAGACTTATCAAAGTTATGAGCCGCAGTTAGGAACAGTCGGTGATGTTCAAAAAAAAGAAAGGCAAAATTATGCTTAATATCATAATAGATAAAGTGGCTAATGAAAGAAGTATTTAACCTAACACACTCACCATAGAAGGAAGAATAAGAAAGTGCAGCTTATTGGAAGATCGTTCTAATTATCGACTCACATTTACGTTGTATGGGTTTGACTTATGCGTAGAACAAAACATGATTTCAAAGTATTTTAGGCAACCCTATTTTTATGGGCCGCTTAGGTGATGTGTTTTCTGGAAGTGATTAAGATGGTTAACTGAAGTTTTTTGTGGTTTTCGTAATGCTCTCTATTCAAGATGTGACATAGATTCTAGGCTTCTAGCCACTCATATTTAAAGTTTTAATTTTCAAATTTCAAGCTTTTACGATCCCCGTATTTTTTTTTCCAATAAGAGACTAAAATCCGCTGAGGGATAAAATTGATCAAAATATTAATCAACTTTAAAGTTTATAATATCGGTGATTTGGTGTCGTCATGGGCAATAGTCAAGTGTATTGCCTTACTTTCCAAATTATGATTGTATAATACTCGTCAAAAAGCTTGTTACGCCATTCAAAAGTCATAATTATTTGGGCCCACATCACATTAATTAGGCAAATCGCTTTAAGCTTTTATTTGTTTAATTTCTTTTTAAGTTTTTAAAACCATTTCTATGGAAAAATATCCATCTATCATGCATGCATCTTCACCCCTTAGATCCAGTAGCCAATCACGCTGTAATTTTCTCCAGTCCTTGATCTTTCTGTCTAAATTTGCTTGTGGACGACACAATGTCAGTTGTATCGACCGTTTTGATTTGAGCCAACAACTATCAAAGCCAGCCATTGATTGATTGGTTTACTTATTACAAAATCTGTCATACATTATTTCAAAATATGTAATACAGACAAAAAGCTGTGTAATATATATATATATAATAGATTTAAATATGTACTACTCGGACTTGGCCCAGCACCGAGTCAAGGGACCGGTCGAGTAAATAAAGATAGACTCAGACCAAAGCAGTTATAACATAAAACATATCTTACTAAAAGATAAGATACACAAAGATTAAGATAAAAGATAATGATAGAAGATAAACCTATCTCTACCATAATTAAAGAAATTTGATAAGATTTGATAGGAAAATAATCCTATCAAATCTATCTATTTACCTTTTATAAATACAAAACAATTTATCCCCATCAAGATACGAAATTCTACACCTTTTAGTGATACTTGCCTCCTACCTCTGTGCCTCTAACTTGAGCATCGGAGTGTCTTTGCAGGTACACCCCCCACTGTGCATTAAGGAGACCCCGACGGAGCCACCGCATCGGAGAACTTACCAAATCTGGTAAGAACAAAATATGTTTTTAATTCTTAAAAGAATATTCTTTATTTTAGTTCTTATAAATTTTTTTTGGTTTTTCATTCTTTTAAAATTTAAAATTATTAATTTTTGTCTTTATAAAATGAGGGAATTTCGATTTTAGTCCTGTACAATATTTTTCTTAGATTTTATTCCATCTAAAATCTGAAATCACTATTTTTTGTCCCTAAAATTCAAAGTAGATAAATAACATTTATTTTAGGGATCAAGATTTTTTTTAATGTATCACATGTTAACATTGTACCATAAACACTAGCGGGTGTTATCTGGAATGGTCACTTGACCTTCTTCTAAACATATAAGTTGTTAACCAATGCCACATAATAGTAGGGACCAAAAATAAAATTTCAACTTTTTGTGGGATGAAAACTAAAGAAAAAAATTATAAAGACTAAAATAAAAGCTCACAAATTTTATGGAGGTTAAAAACATATTTAAGCCTAATAAATATCCTTAAAGAGAAAAGAGATAAATATAAACATGATAAGATATATGACATCACAAGAAAAGAGAAATAAAGAATTTCAAGAAGAATAATATTTTTTAGAACCTTATTTTTTTAAACACTCTATTAATACTTTTCATTTTTTTATTTGTCTTTTTCTATCACATTATATTTTGAACAATTCTATCACATTATATATATATATATATATATATATATATATATATATATATATATATATATATATCTTTTATCTCTGTTACAAAGTGTTGAATAGTATTTGGAGTATCTAAAAATCATTTTTGTTTCAAGAAAGTGTTGGCATTATAACAAGTTCATATATCATTATAGATAATATATGATTCATGATTTGATGGTTGGTGGGGGCTGAAGGCCTCTTTGCTTTCACACGCTTCCATAAGAAGAGCCATTTGATTAAAGAAGAGGAACACACATAGAAGGTCAAGAATCATTGTGATTCCTTAGAATGCTTTGGGCAACTTTAGTCTCAAGGTGTTGGGGACAAAATTATCTTTATTGTTATGGTGTCTTTTCCTTCGAGAGGACACTGAAATAAAGATGCCCCTACCAAAAAAAAGGAAGCACGGCAGAGCTATCCCTCACTACACAAGTCAATCGGCAAACCCTAGTTTGGCCCCATAATTTGTTAACCACCACGTTTTAACTTGTCTTTGTAATATTTGTGCAATGATTCCAATCCGTTTAATAAGTCAAAAACTTTGCATCGGAGAAAAGGCCGCGCTATATAGTCCTGTCACGCAATAATGCAATACATTGAGATCAAATGCTAAATGCCTTTCTTCTTGGACGTGGACTCATGAGACTTACCCTTTGAAATCAAATGAAGATAAAAAAGTAAAAGAAAAAAAAAAGTATATATGTAGAGGCCTGCACCAGCTGCCGAGAGCTCTTTCTTTACCTTTTTGACTTTGGTGTACGTTCAATTTAAATATTCATCACTATGCCTATATGCATATGCTCCCTAGCTTGTAGCTAGTTTGTTTCTCTTCCAACATTAAAAGTTAGAATATAGTTGTAACTTGTATATGTATAATTTTCATATAAAGCTACAGGTGATTTTATATGAAGTTTAACACTAAATTTTTTCGAATTGATGTACACTTGCATATGGTAAATTATAACTTGCAATAATATATGCGACAATATAAAAATGACTGATTGGAAATAAAAGTAATTGTTTTAGTTTACTAGTTAAAGAAATAAATTTACTATGAATTAAATACTCAGTAATACTACTATTTAGTAAGAAAAGATTACAAAAGTGAGTACAAAAAGTAAGAATAAATAACCATACATAGTAGGGTCATTGTACGTAAAAGATGTTTTTATGTTACTGTATACCTCCTCTTCTACTTCTTAACCAATCACATTTCTTTGTATATTTTCACGATTTTTTTTTTTGTATTATACTGCATTTCACTTAAATATTTTCCAATATATAAAGTATAAGAAACAAATAGGTTTTAGTCAAAATGATACCTAAATAAGCACCCTTTCACTACTAAAATGGGCGGTGAAAAGAAGAAACATGAAAAATAACAGCCTGCAGTTTGATTTCTGTTTCTTAAAACATCCTTCCTACATATATATTTGCAAATATAGACTTGAAAAATAGTGTCAAACTATATATGCAGTCCTCAATTAGATTATTTGTTTGTGGCCCTACTAAATTACTTCACTTTGTCTCGATTTGAGTTTATCATATGACTTCTTTTGCATGGAAGATCATACCATTATGGCATTGTCGACGTCGTCCAACCCCTTGATTACACAAACTTTACCAATGCGCAGGAGCTAACGTAAAAAGTGGTTTTTTTTAAGGATTAAATATTTTTTTAGTTCTTGTAATTTAGTATTTTTTTACTTTTCGTCCTTACAATTTTTTTTTAGTTTTAGTCATTACAAATTATATTTATTTTATTTTTCGTCCTTAAAGTGATTTAGATAATGTTTTTTTCACTGTTCAAAACATTATCTAAATCACTTTAAGGATGAAAAATAAAACAAACATAATTTGTAATGACTAAAACCAAATTCTTTTTTTGCAAGGATGAAAAATAAAAAAGTGCTAAATTGTAAGGACTAAAAAGATATTTAATTTTTTTTAATATATGGTCTGTCCTAGTGTCAATATTGGCCTTGTGGAGATGCATTGTCTGCTGTGAGTTTCCTTTTGATTAAGCAAAATCATGTGTGTAATAATTTGTCCTATTATGCTTTATTTTGTATTGATACCACTCTAAGTTAAGTAAAATTGAGGATTTTAGTACTCCGCTGAGGTTTATATATTCTACTTTCGAGTTTGCTTACGGTATACACCTTTTAGGAACCTGCCACACTTTTTCTTTATATAATTTTAATTTAATTATACATTTTTTTTAAATTATATATTAAGTTATTAATTATATTTTAATTTAAACAATATATAAAAATGTATAATTTTCTAGTTAAATGTATTTGTAGTTATATAATTTTTATTTATTAATTTTTATAATTGTCATTGCTACCATCATTGGTGCCACCGTTGCTACCACCCCCGTTATTGTCATCGTTGTTGCCATCATCATTATAATCTCTGTTGTAGCAACCACTACCACTACCACCATCGTCATCGCTACCATTGTCACCACCACTAGCTACTATCGTCACTACCGTTATATCAACCATCATCACTATCATTGCCACCACTCCTACCATCACCACCACCATTGTTTTGTACCATTGTTATGCCACCATTGTTGTTACTATCACTGTTGTTGCTATCGTTACCATCATCTTCATTATCATTGTTGTCACTGCAACTATCACCACCATCGTTGTCGACAATATTGTCATTACTATCATTGTCATCATCGCTATACCATCTAACATTATCTGGTCTGTATCATGATGTGTACCAAACATTATATAGGATTAAAACTTATCATGCTCTTATTTTATTTTTTTTCCTGCTCATATATTATATCATATCCCATCTTGACCATCCTTATAAGAGAGGAAAATAAGAAGGAAAAATAAAATAAACTTCTCCGTAAATTAAAATTAGCTTATTTATAAATTAAAATTTAGTATTTAGATAATTTAATATGAGAGAATTTTTACAAATTAACTTATGCATAAATTAATTTTAACTTTTTGAGAAATTTAATTTTTTTTATCTTTCATAAATACTTATGGAAAAATTTATCTAAACAGACTTTATATAAGTTTAGAATATCTCTTGTACTCACTATAATAATATATATTTGCTTTTTTTTTTTTTATAAAAAAAAACTAGCTATACATCCATATCCATATTATTATACATGTCAATACACGTTTTTCACTTTCAGGTCAAACACGTAAGTAAATAACACTGTATATTTGTATATACGTGCCTTGTTCCCGGGCCAATAATCATATAAAATTATTGTTACAGATTTTATTTTTTAATGTAAATCGTTGTGACTTTGAGATTGACAAGTGTTGGGTGCAATGTAAAAATAAAATGATTGATGGAAGATAAAAAAGGCTAATGAGTTGGCCAAACGCTGTTGATAGAAAACTTCGGCAAGCATTATTTATTTAATAATACGGCCAACTGATTTAAAAGAAATCGTCGAGACAATATTGTTGGTAAGATCTGTGGCCATCACTGCTTGATTTTGCCGGTAGCTGAAATCTTTGTCGATCAAGCCTTGAGAAGAATTGGTGTTCACAATTAATGGTTCTTAATTTGTAGAGTAATTTAAAATGATAGCTAGGGTAGTCACATAGGTTAGCAATTATCATGATTTAAAAGTGCCGTCCACAGAAGTTATTTAAGCATAAGGTTTTTGAGTTTTAAATTTTAATGTATAGTTATTCAGGACAGATAACAGAGCAAATTAGGTCCCTAAGCATTTAAAGTTTTACTTTTAGTCTAGAGTAAATTACAGCAACACCCCCTGAGATTTCGTGTAATTACACATGCACCCCCTGCTTTTTTAACCATTACTTTGACACCCCTGTAGGGGGTGTTAGTGTAAGGTTTGAGGGGGTACCACTGTAATGTTTACAAATATATCAGGGGGTGTTAGTGTAATGTTTTCAAACTTAAAGGGGTGCTAGTGTAGGAAAATAAAAAAGAGTGAGGTTATGTGTAATTACATGAAACCTCAGGGGGTGCTGCTGTAATTTACTCTTTAGTCTAAGACTATCACTTTTGTAGTTATGCACAGGATTGTCAACTTTAAAGAACACACGAAATCTTACATTAAAAATGGTAACTAAATTCATTTGAATTCAGTCATCCTCTTAAACTTTCTTGTACCTTCTATTAAAATTCAATGCAATGTCTTTTACAAATTTAATGCATATTTACAATAAATTCAATGCAATGTCTATTAAAATTCAATGATTTTTTTGATTTCCTGAACTTTAAACTTTGTTTAGTGTGATCCAAAGTTTCCGTCTTATTCAATTGCATCACATTTGTTGCTAATTTGTTTATTCTCTTTCTTCTGTCTCTCTTGTTTAATTAAGTTCTTTATTGCACCGTTTAATTCAGTCTTTCAAGTTAACTTTACACGTTTCATACTTCCCCTTGTACTTAAACTATTTATTTTAATTTGTTAGACTCAAAAGTTTCTTAATTTCTTTCATTAGTTTAGTGTTAAAATTATGAATTAATTTTTATAAACATTAATCTCGCTTTCAATCAGTTTACATTTAGTCTGTTTTTTCGTTACACTTCCTTAAATTCGTCAATCCAACACGTAAAAAGCCAGTCGTTTGTCGACAACACGCTATTCCACGATGACGTTCCATGCTCACACAGTGACACTTAAAACAATTTTTATTATTTTAAAAAAATTAAATAATATATGCACAGACTATATAAGTGATTTTTATATTATAATCTAATCACAAATTATTATATATCATAAATTTATTGACTTTTATAATAATTTTCTTAAAATCATATCAACTATTAATTTTTATTAGTTACACTTGTTATACCGATAGCATATATTTTAAAACTAAAATATAAAATTTGATAATTTCATTCATAGATTCTGAAATGAAATGTTTTACAGTGTTAAACTATACACAAATTCTTGTGACGTAAAAACAAATCCTTCTGTCTCCAGAAAACAAAACAAATGAGCGCGTTAACTCACAAATCACAGCACAAGAAAACAAAACATAAGATTTTGGCCATATATGGCTATGATGTGTTTAAGAAGCTGCTTGCATTCAAAATAAAAAGATTCTTTTGGCTACTTAAGATTTGTATTCTAGCCACCTTCCATATCTCGTTTATTTATTTATTAATAAAATAAAAGGGGAGCATGCTGCTTGCTGCATGCTTAAAACAATAGATGATGTCTGATAAAAATTAATATTTTAGTAAGGCAGATGTAACACAGTAATGGAAACACATTAAAAATGATCTTATTGTAATTTAAGACAATATTTTCCTTTGCATCATATCTACGTGGAAAACAATGATAAGGTTACCCGTGTATAATTGTGCCCTGCTATTCTGGTAATAATATTATATTGAATTAGTTATGAAGCTTATAGAGTTATAGTAGATTTTATATTATTCTTCAAAATTAGAATGTTGTTGTGTACAAAAGATTCCCGAATAACCTAATTTTGATTAAATATTATTAATTTCTGTTTGATTTTAGAACATGGCATTATAAATATAGAATATCATATATCAATGGAAAAATATTAGATATTGAAATGCGTATGTTGATATAACTGTTTGATAAAAATTAAGAATGTAATTTAAATACGCTGTTTATATAAAAGTTTTTTTATACCATATTCAATCATAGATTGTTATGTATGACACAAGATATGTGTTTGTTTAGACATTTATTAACTGTTGCACATGTAGTAATGCAACTGGAAAAGTATTTGGTGTTCATATTGAACAGATTTTCAATATTTTCACAAACACAAGAGCATAGTTGATTTTTATAATAATTATATTAAAAGTCATACATACTTATAATTAATTATTTTTAATTAATTGATTAAATAAAAAATTCTATACGGATAGTGAATGAAAATTCAATTATTAAAAAAAATACTATGATTTATACTAACAATGAGGCAAATTATATTAATAATATAATTATAGATAAAATATTTCATTTTTTTTATTCTAATAACATTATTTATTCGTATATTATTAATATAAACACTTAATATTTATATTAATATATTTAATTTTCGACAAACAAAGATTATATCAATGGAAACATATACTTAACGTGTATAACTTTTTTCTGTAATGTATACAGATGATTTTCTCCTTATTAACGAAATCGATTAAAAAAAAAAACCGATTAAACAAAACTTGATGGTTAGAAAAAGTATTTGAGCAAAAGTATTAATAATTTAATAGGGTATTTAATGTTATTAATGTAGTGTATATAAATATATAAATAAATAGATGTCTTATATAATATTAATTATAGTATTTATTAATATAATATATCTATTAAATTTAATAAATGTTTGACTTTTCATACGAGAATATTTATTATATTAATAAATACTATAAATACTATAATTAATAGATATAACAGTACTTTTCTATCTACATTTTTTATTTTTTTAAAATAATGAAAATTGAATAATTAATTTTCAATGTAGCACTACTTCAAACATGAAATTGAAATTAGAGAACGTGTAGTTACGGTCTATCAGTAGTTTTTTTTTTTTTTTTTTTTTTGGTAAAAGGTCTATCAATAGTTTAAAGGTACGTAAAATGGATCAACAATGTTTATGGCTTTTTGCAATTTATTTTAAAAAAAATATCAAAATAGAAAAAATTTAAAAAATTTATAAATATGGGTAAGTCGTGTTTCAAACACGACTTTGTATTAAAATGTCATGTTTTAAAACATGAGTTGTTATATGAATATATTTTTTAATTTAAATTAAAGTAGTTGTGTCTAGTAACACAACTATCTATTTTTTTTTTTTTTACTTTTTTGTTTTCCTAAAGTTTTGATTCAAATCATGACTTTTCTATGTTTTATTTTATTTTATTTATTCAAAAATCAATTTATTTAAAAAAAATGAAAGTCATATTTTAAAGCACGACTTTTTCTTGCAAAATTGTGTTTCAAAACACGACTTACTTATTTATGTAATTTTTTTTAAAATTTACCATTTTTTGTAATTTTGAATAAAAATCATCCTTCGTTTGTAAAAATTCCCGCCTTTGTATGTTGTTATTGTCAATTGATTATGGATTTGAAAAAATATAAAACATATTTTAAATACTCCCTCCGTTCCAAATTATATGACGTTTAAGGTTTTGGCACAGGTATTAAGGAATGTAATTAATTTGTTGAATTTCCTAGAAAATATTAGGTAACTTCCTAATATACCCTTTATCTCTCTAATTAATTACTCATAGTACACTACTCCCACTAAGTATTAATTAAGGGTAGTCCTGGAAAAAAACATTTAATGCAGCATTGGTTTTGTAAAACGACATTTATTTTGGAACAAATTTTTTTCTCTAAAACGTCATATAATTTGGAACGGAGGGAGTAAAATTTTAAAAGTGTATTAATTACTGTATTTATTAATCACATCATTAATTATTGTATTTATTATATGGCATTTATTATTATATTTATTAAATATAATATATTTATTAGGTTTATTAAATATAATATGCTTATTAAATGCATTACTACTTTGTAGATGTAATATATGTTTAAATTTAATAGATGTTTTGAATTTTCATATGAATATATGTGTTAAAAATATATTATTGAATAAAAGTATTCATTACAAAATTTAATACCTAAAATATACTATACATAAAATTTTATTTTCATTATTCTTGTCATTGATTTAAAAATTTAGTTCATAAACATATTTTAAAATAGAAAAATTAAATACGTATATAATTTGATACATGTATAATAATTTAAAAAAAATATTGAAATCCAATTTAAAGATAAAAAAACGATACATTTAAATTGGTTGAAAGATTTTTTTTTTTTTAGTAGTCAAGAGAGTGGTATATGAAATTTCATTTTCTGTGCATATTCTTCTTTTCTGAAACTATTTTTAGAAGCTTTTACGTTAATTAGGGTCATGAAGAATCTCATAAATACTTAATTAATAATTAGACGTATACACCCCGGAAATTAAGCAGGCAATGGAAAAAAAAAAAAAAAAAAGGAAGCAGCGGACGTGGTATCCAATGTCCGTGACACGTGTGAGGATTGAGGAAGGTGGACTCAACTCAACCTTCACACGCATCACGCAACCCCACTTGCCCGCGCAGAGAGTGAGTATCTTGTGTCACCATTTCGCTATTTGAATGTTCAAAAACAAAAACACCCCACTCTCACCCTCTCTCTCTCCTTCAACTCCAGTAACTAGTAACGGGCCTCCATTAATGCTCTCTCACCCCTCTCCTTCTCTCTCTCTCAATTTATAATTTTTTATTTATTTATCCATCCCCACAACCGCAACACTCACTTTCTATTCCATCTCTAGCTAAACTCTTCTTCAGGATCTGCATTCTTTTCGGGAACTCTTTTCTTCCCTTTTCACTGTTACTGCGAGCGCCTTTCACCTTTTTTCCTTTTTAAAATTTGAACTTAGCTGAGGATCCTAGGGTTTTGTCGCCTCGTCGTTCATGATTCGGCATGGAGAAATCGCGCCACAGCAAGTCCAACGCAGCACCCTCCACTCACCAACCCCAACCACCTCTTCCTCAAGGTCACTCTCTCTTTCCTTTTTTTTTTCCCCAGTCAAAATCGGAGTTTTAACATGCTCCTTGCAACGATTTGAAACTTGAACTTCTACTTCATTTCTTACTTTTTGCTAAAAAAAAAACAGTCTTTGTCTTTTTTTTTATTAATATTATTAATTTGAATTTCAGTCTGCATAATTTTTTATTTTATTCTTCTCAACATTTTTAATGTATTTGATTTTTGGCTTTTACTAATGAGTATCAGTTTTTATATTTATTAATTGTTTAAATTTGAGTTGTCAAAATTAAATATTTTTTTACTTTTCCTTGAGGATCAGTCCTCTGAGACAATGGTTTAACTTATTAGTCCACTAGAGATAAATCTTCAACAGTATGAAACTACAGGAATCTCTGCAAAAAACAACAACCAAGTCTTTTTCTCTCACCAGTTGAGTCTTCTACATGGTAAAAGTAATGATTATAAGGACCGGAATTTATGCTACTTTCTTATTCAATTTCTTTTTTTAATCTGCGTTGTCACTTTTCCTGCGGTGTAGTCGGTATGATTTCGTTCGTTTCCGTAATGATTTTATGCGGCTATGATGTTTTGTGATCACACATTGCGGTGTCTAGCCATTGATGGTTTTCAAAAAACGACCTTTTTTTTTTTTTTTCCCCTTTTTGCTTCTGTTTTTATTTGCTTCATGGTTCAACTGGAGCATGATGGGGTTCTATTCTTTCAATCGTTTCTTTCGTTTGTGATAAGCAGTTCATGTTTCTATAACGATTTCCTGGTTGCTTCATTGCCTTGATTTTGATTCTAGTAATTCCAAACATTTTTTCTCAGCAATATTTAATTATGTTTTCTCTTATCTGACCCTGAACCTTAATTCGATGCTAATATTGTCCTACAACTCGTTTCCAGGGAACAAAGAGGTTCATAGACAGCGACAACCTCTGAATCTGTCTCCTGATTCTGGTTCATCCAGTGGTGGGGTTGCAGACAAGGATTCAGTAAGTTAGTTTTTCCTTTTCTGTATGTTTTTCTTTCCACAATTGGTCATGATCTAGTTCACAGCATTTATGAATGAAGAAACTTTCTTAATACAGTGTTGGGGTTGCCTTTCATTCTTAATTCAGTAATGATCATATCTGCTGAATTTTGCAGTTCTCATTTAAATTCGGGTGGAGATCTTCGAAACAGCTGTCTGGAACTCCGATTAAGAAGTTATTAGCTGAAGAGATGTCACCAAAAGCTGAATCCAAAAGAAGATCACCTGGTGTTATTGCCAGATTGATGGGGCTTGATGGGCTGCCGTTCCAGCAGCCTACTAATAAGCAGCATAAGGGTTTGTCTGAAAACCACCAACAGAAGACAGCACAATTAGAGAAAACACGCAGCAAAGGAGTGCCATATGATGGTCAATCGTCTAGGAGAAGCTCAAAGGATCAGCAAGAATTTAAGGATGTATTTGAGGTCTCGGAGATTCCTAAGGTAGAGAGCAGTAGGTATCCATCACAGGGGTGTGCAGACTTGATGACCAATGATGCTGAAATGTCATTCATTGAACAGAAGTTCATGGATGCCAAACGACTTGCAACTCATCAAGATTTACAGTCTTCAAAGGATTTCCATGACACACTTGAGGTTTTGGACTCTAACAAGGATCTTCTGCTAAAATACTTTAAGCAGCCAGATTCTTTGTTTAAAAAGCATCTAAATGATCTTCAAGCTGCTCCTGTCCAATCACATTATGGTCATGTAGAAGCCATGGATATTGAGAAGTATGAACATGACTTCAATTTGAGGTCAGATAGGGAGAAAACACGGTTGAACTACAATAGATCTCATGAGAAGCATCATGATGGTTATCCTTGTCATTTTGACAAAAGACATGTGATGCATAGTTCACCAAAATCATCAAAGCTTCAATTTAAGGGTAGACATGTACAAAAGGGACCAACAAATATTGTCCTCCTGAAACCTAATCTTGGAAAAGTGCAGAATGGTACCAGAATTGTGTCATCACCTTGTTCTTCACATAGTTTTCTGCCAGGGTGTGAAAATGACACTGAACTGTGTCAAGTGACAAATTTGCCTGAAAGTGCCAGGTTTTGGAGGCAAGATTCTATTGAATCTAGAGAAATTGCAAAGGAAATCACTAGGCAAATGAAAATTAGTCTTAACAATGGCTGCATGATGCTTTCCACCTCTAGAATTATAGGGTATGCTGGGGATGATAGTTCATGTAGTGTTTCTGGGAATGAATCTCCTGAGGAGTCTGAGGAAACAGCTGCAACTTTGGGAAATTCCATTGACTTAAACAATCGTAGCAGGCGATCATCCCGTTCTAGTGAATCTTCTGTCAGTAGAGAGGCAAAGAAGAGATTATCAGAGAGGTGGAAAATGGCACACAAGTCTCAAGAGGTGCAAGGCATCAGCAGGAGCAGCACGCTGGCTGAAATGCTTGCCATCCCTGACAAGGAATTGAAGGCTGCAAATTTAGACAGCATGGCTAGTGGGGAAGGTTTCCATGATAAATTTACTCCCAATAGTCAACCTGCTAAGTGGGTTGAACCATTGGGTATCAGCAGCAGGGATGGTTGGAAGGACGGATGCATTGGTAGTTTGTCGAGGTCAAAATCCCTTCCTTCTTCATCTACTGCCTTTGGAAGTCCTAGAAGATTCTTGCGCACTGAAGCACTTCATGATGATCGATTTATGGTGCTGAAGGAAGCTCATAAACGTGAAAGGAGAAGATCTGGTCACAAGAAGTCTAGGTCTTTGCATTCATCAATTCAGAATAAGATGAAGATCGATGTAGAAGATTCACCCAAGCTTCTAGCTAGTGAATCTTTATCAGAGACAGTAAGAGATGCAATTACTGATGTGGATGGGGATGTCACATATGGAAGTACAGTTGGGTCTTCTGAACCTTCTACTACTAAGGTGCTTCCTGAATTATCTTCTCACCTTTTGACAAAAGACAACAGAAGTGCAGTTGACCTAGACAATTCGATACAGCAGGTTAAGTTTCTAACATTTTATATTCTTAGTTCTTTCACCAGTTGACTTGACGTCATAGGTCTTTCCCAGAGATTTTAAATATTCCTTTGAACTTGGTATTATTCAAATAAAATATGTAAATGTTTTTGAAAATAGAAATTGTTAATACAGAATTGAGTTCATTTTGCTGCTGTTAATATTAATATTTTACAAGAACTGTTTAGATGCAGTAGTAGATGCATTTCTAAAAAGGATAGTTCTATTTTCTCATAATCCAATATGCTGACCTGTAATTACTGAATTGCTTAAAATTCCCCAGTTTCATTATGTTTTTTCTTACTTGACATGTTGTAATATTTCAGGATCTATCAGCTGGGTCATCTGGTGGAAGTTCAGTTCTCCGTGAACCACCAGTTCCAGGACTTGAATCTTCTTGCTCTAAAGATGCTGATCAACCCAGTCCTGTCTCAGTCCTAGAGCCGGCTTTTACAGATGATGTGTCATCTTGTTCTGATTGTTTTGAAAGTCTCAATAATGACTTACAAGGTATAACTGAATAAGGCATTTATTTTGATTATTTTGCAATGTCAATGTTGTGTTTAATTTGCATCCGATGTCTGGATCCATATTTTGTTTCCTTTAGTTACTCAATCTTTTATTTTGAAATTCTCAGTGCGAGCTACTAGGTATCTGAGCCAGACATTTATTTTGATTATCCTGCAATGTTAATGTTGTGTGTAGTTCCTTTATTACTCAGTCCTTATTGCCAGATTTTTCTCTCGTAATTTCCATAGCAGAGAATAACGGCAGTTAAGTTTGGGGGTGCAATATTATTAGACCATTTATATCTATATTCTATTTGAGAATAAAACAGTAGTAATACATGCAGATTTATTCCATGACCACGTGAGATTGGACCAGTAGCTGAAAAGCAATTTTCTGTGTTTTTCCTTTTTAGCTTGCTATACTTGACAATAACATCCTTTCATCATTTGGTGATACATAATTTAGAAAGTGGAGACCAATTGATATCTTCCATAAAACTTTTTGGTCTTTGGCAATTATCATGATGTGTATTTTTGGAAAAAAATGCAGTGCGAATGCTTTTCAGTTATTTGATTTTTGGTGTGAAGGCATCCTCTTAAGTCTTAATTTACAATGGAATTTGCTCCTTAGTGAATTGAAGTTAGATTTGATGATTTACTAATTGACAGGATTGCATTCGGAGCCAATAGCTTCTGTTACATTAGTAGTTCTAACCGTGGTAATGTGATCTAGGGCTGCATAATTACCTCATCGATCTCTTGCCCACCATGTTAATGCCTTTTAGGTCCTAGTATGCTTAACAATCTCTTGCTAAGCATGTTATATGTGATAATTGTGATTTGAATTGAATAGTTAGACACGATAAATCACTAGCACAAATTAGTATGTTGCTTATACTTTCATTCATCAACTGTTTTGAAACTTAGATAAAATATCTTATTGAGCTTAACTGATGAAATGATACTTTAAGGATTGATCAGCTTTCTCCTGAGCATTTGAGTTTGTCTTTGAGACTCATGCCTTTTTCCTATTTCCTTGTTCTAACGAACCTTCTATTGTTGATAGGGCTGCGAATGCAACTCCAGTTGCTGAAGTTGGAATCTGAAGAATATGTGGAGGGGCCCATGATAGTAAGTGACGAAGATGGTGGGGAAGAATCTACTGGAATGCTAAAAGACAAAGGATTAAGTAGGACTGAAGATAGCTGGGAGTGTTCCTACATTATTGATGTCTTGTCTGAATCTGGCATTGATGGAGCGCAGCCAGATACAATTTTGGAAGAATGCCCTGTGAGTCTTTCTGTTTTTGATGAGCTTGAAAAGAGGTATGGTGATTGGACTACTTGCTCAAGGTCTCAAAGGAGATTGCTTTTTGACCGTATAAATATGGGAATTGTCAAGATCAATGAGCAATGCACTCATGCACTACCATGGGTGGGTCCAGCAACCACAAATGTTATTGGTTCTAATTTGATCAAGAACGGGTTTGGAGATGGCCTTCTGAGGATGTTAGTGAGCGAAGGAAAAGTGAAGGATGATGCTCTGGGGAAGGTGCTGGTTGGGGAATCAGAGTGGTTGGACTTGAGAGATGACATTGATGTCATAGGCAGGGAAGTTGAGAGATTGTTGTTAGATGATTTAGTGGCAGAGATAGTTGGTACCTAGAAATTTTGTACCCGAGATCATATTTGTTCTTTAAATAGTTTCCCAGTTTAGTTTTTTTTTTTTTTTTTTTTTTTTTTTGCTTTTCAAAAAAAAAAGTTTAGGTTTTTTTTTTTTTTTTTAAATGGTGAAATTAGATAGTTTCCCAGTGATGTAAATCGAATAGGACAATGTTAATTTCATCAAAAGATGAATAAAGTGATCATAATCTTTCGGGGCAAATTAGACTCACTGCGTTAAGATGAAACTTTATTTCTTTACCTTGTTTGCCATATTTTTTACCTTTTAAAATCTTGGTTAAATTATTGTTTTGGTCATTTAATTTATTTTTGATGTTTGATTTGGTCATCTAATTATTAAATGGTTTAATTTGATCATCTAATTCTTTAAAATGGGAATTTTAAAGTTAACGCACTTTGTGACGGTTTAAAATCGTCACTAAGTGATTTGCACATAGTGACAGTTTTGAAATCGTCACTATAATAATTTAAATACATTTAGTGACGGTTTTAAACCGTCATAAAATGCGATGACAGAGCATGACACGTGTATTTATTAACACTTTTAGTTCAATTTAATGACAGAACATATCGAAAATAAATTAGAGGACCAAAACAGTAATTTAGCCTAAAATCTTTTAGTTTATACGATACTACACTGTAGATCTTTTTCTTTAACATAAGTTAATATTATAGATTAAGAAATGTTAAAGTAATGTCAAGAAAAGAAAGTGATATCAAGAATAATTTCATGAAATTAGAGGTAGCATGAGATTAATTTGTACCAATCTTTTTATCTCATCAGACATATCAATGACTCTTTTTCATTAATTTAATTGTTTTTCTTTAAATTTCAACGTATTCGAGTTTTGCTTCTCTTTAAGATTTGCATTTACTTTTCAAGTTACTTTACGTTTATGAAATTAATTTCTTTTTATCTTTGCAATTCATCTCAAATTTTAGTTCCTCTCCTTTTAAGTGCTTTTTAAATTTAAATGCTTTATTTGTCATGTAATTTCTGATTAATTTTTTGAAGTCATTTCTTTGATTTTTGCATTATATTTCTTTTAACTTTGTAAATTATAAACAATTTGGTCCATGGTCTTCATCCGTTTGATTAAATTGATCTGAAATTTGATTTACACAAGGATTAAACGAATAGATGTTTTGTTTGCAAGTACAATGACAACAATCATATTTAATACTACTTCTGTTCCTATTTATAAAACCTAATTACTTAATTCATCAGGATTAAGGAAAGTGGTTAATTTAATTGATAACAATAAATATGTCCTAAATTTATATATTTTTACAAAAATACTATTATCATTAATGTTCATCTCTATCTTCTAAAGGTCTATCACTATAACCTCTCGCTTATTTAATTAGGGATGCTTTAGTCTAAAAATAATTAATGTATGAGACATTGTGGATTAGGTCTCATAAGAAGGAACCAACATTACTTCTAACTTGGGTCTTATAAATAGAAACAGAGGTTTATCCTAACCTCCTCACTAGGCCATCCTTAATAGGTTTGTTTTGCTTGCAAGTATTTATATTTGTTTATGTCTACAAAGTTGTTTTGTTGATAAAATTCGATTGTTTGATTAAATTCGTTTGATAACCAAATCGAAATTGGTGTTACTCATTCTTTGTAAATTAAGATCTTACTTGAATCAAACACTGATGCTTTACTAGAACCCTTTAGAAGATTTTATTTTAAGTCTCCACACTATTATTTAGAATCATAAAGTGAAGATCCTTATCGTGATTACAATGAGTTTCAAGCATGTACTTCTTTTCATTCTATTTAAAAAGTACATCATCAGACTAGTGGGAATAACGAACAAGATTGATGAAATTCCCATATAATTAACGATTATCCAAGGTAAAACACAATGAAAATGCCTCCAAATAGTCTAAAAAGGTGAACTTATCAATACACAAGTTATTTGCGAGTTACTGATGTCAAACTTACAAAATTTGAATTTGACTATTTAAATAACTATTCAAATAATTTAAATAATTGAGCCTAATTTTAAACTTGAATAATTAGCTTGATCCAATATTTTTAACGAGAGCTTAAATAATTTACGGACAAATCACTTCATTTACAATCCTATTGAGGCCCATGTCATACCAGAATTTTCGAAAGAAAATTGTACCTAACTGTCAGAAGATCTAGACGAAGATCAAAACGATAGAGAAATAAATGAATTTTGGATATCATCATGTACAGAATACCCTTTGGACTATGGTTTAGCATCACCGATTGTGGGGATATTTATTTTGTTTTTGGCTGATAAATATAGCCATGCTTAGTCAATGAAAGGAACGGATTGAGACTCAACACAGGCAAATAGGTAGTGGACAAAAGCCATGGACCTTGTAACCGTTAGGCCTCGAGTACAACCCTGCCATTTGTGGTCCAAACTCGTGAACCACGAACGATTGAGGCCCTCAGCAGTTATTAGTGAGAATACAGCTATTGAACTTTTTGTTTTCATAATTCTTCTTGCCTAAATTACTTTTGCTTCAAGTTCATACAAATGATGAATATTTGTAAAAATATTAGGAATTTACTTTGCATACTAGTGTAAAAACTAAAGTTTTACATTATTATTGAATACTAAAGTTGTTATACAATTTAATGATGTGAGAGCAAATCGTTATGAGTTCACCTTTTTATATTAACATGAGATCTAAATTAAACTCAAATGTTAGGATAATTACTTTATAATAATTAAAACAATGTAAAGCACTAACATGATGTAACATAATTGACAGATAATAAACATGTAATCATATGTTTGATCTCAAGTCTATACGTATGGAAAAAAAATGTGTCAGGAGATGTCAATATCTTAAATGAATCTCATTACATCGAGGAATTAGTCTTAACTCACGTCCAAGAGATATTCCAGGTTTTTTTTTTATAAAAAAAAAAATACAAAGTATATATGAGAAATAGTGTGCAAGTCTTATACTACAGTTTTATTTATACGACACTCTGTATAACCCACAAACCTTTCTTTGATAAGTTATTGTCAACCTTGTCCATAAGGAACCAGTACAAACTCATTAGCCATACTTGATCCCATGTGCAACCTATTCATAAGTCACCATCAAGCAACTCGTACTACTACAACTTGGCACTTGTAACACCTTTCTCAAGCATTCACTTGTCATTTACTTGCCCTTGGCCTTAGATTTCAGAAAGAGAAGTTTTTGGGTCCTTAATTTTTAGGGACAAACGCGCTGGTCTATCACTATCTTCATATTCCAAGCTTTAGCTAGCCACCAAAACTTTAGCTTAGAAAGGTTTCGTTTTGGTAGAAAGTCACTCGGGAAGATTACGAAGCGAGCGAAAACTAATAAGAGAAATGTTGGCCAATATACTTTTTAACACATTCTTTTAGACATATTTTTTTTTATTATTAATTAAAATTAAAATTGATTGAAAATTACAAAATCATAAGTGAAAGTAGTTAAATAAGAAATAGAGCTTACCAAATTTTGTGTTTTCTAATAAATTTTAACTAATAATAAAAAGTATATTCAGAAGATCTTGTTTAAGAGTGTTACTAACACTCTTCAAGCCAATAATCACTCTTATTCTGGCTTGAGGAATGCAATAGGTGCAGAAGATTATGCAGAATTCGATGATCCTCATTGATTCCTAGGTCGATGCTCATCATAACTAGGCCTGTTACCTGTATGAAAACTGTTTAGACAAGCCCAAACCGATAAGTTTTTGTTACAAACCGATTTTTAATTTATTTTTTTTAGACCAAAGATATCCTTTACAAGAAGTAATATTGTTTGAATTATGTAAGATCATTATGAGTGACAAATTCTCCCTCCAAATGTTTGACATAGTTACATATATTCTACTTAAGATTTAAATTCGATACCACTTATTAATATGAAATAATCTCGTACCAATTGATTTACGTACTTGATGGTTTTAAGTTACTATGAAATTTCATTTAACTCAAATTTTTATAATTGTAATTCAATCTGTTATATAATATATTATAAAACTCTAGAAAATATATATATTTAATTATTTTCAGTTGAACTATACTTCAATTACAGATAGACAAGTAAGCCGTGATCTAATATTTTTATCGGTTCAATTATTGGTTTGGTTTTAAAAACTGAGTGTTATAGTTTATTTTATAAGGAATAAAATCTTGGCCAACATTGTAGTATGGATAACACGAACAAGACTGGGATTATGATGCTTTAACCGCAAAGGATCTTTTTTTATTTGATTGGGTATTTTACAAGCATAGTTGTGAAACTAACATTGACACTAATAAAGCATTTTATAAAGTAACGAGTTTAGAATTCAATTTCTCAAAAAAAGTTCATTTGAGGTCTCCACTTATATTGGAACCAATTGTTGCAAAGGATTTGATCCCTTAAAACAATTTGTTTCCTTATTAAAATATATAATCAAGGTCTATAGCAATATATAAATGCACGGGTGTCTTAAATAGTAGAATTATACAATTTTTAAATATTTAGAAAGTTATGTAGTAATATTTTATCGAAGTATTGTCGGGAAAATTGGGAGGACTCAAAAAAGATATGTCAAAGGCTGATTGAATAAAGGTTGAGATGTACATTAAGTCATTAAGATGCCTGCAGTGATATAAAATGAAACCCTCGAAGAAGGCACACTAAATGTTGATTGAACAAAAGTGAATGACATGCCTTGAAGAAGTAGCTAAGAGACTCTTAAGAATGAACTTAGGGCCTATTGTTGTTACTATTGAACAACGTGCATGAAATGGAAAGTGCTTGACACAACAATCTCATTGAACTCTATAGTTTCAGCTAATTTTAAGATTAATTGAAGGTTTAATTGATCATAAGTGAGAACCAAAGAAATGAAATTCCATAAAAATGTCAAAGTAAATTGAAGCTAGCAGAGACCTCCACTACTTTGCTGATATCCATATATGTTAATGGTCATATACTAAAGGGTCAAACTAGTCCATCCAATCAAGAATACAAAACTTTAAGATTTCGATCAAGGCCATTATATCAAATTTGAAGAATATGAAGATAGAAAAGATGGTGAAAAGTAGCTTTAAGCTGAGTTGAGAAGGAGCCTAAGAACAAAGAAGACCAAAGTAAATAGTTCATATATATGAAAAAATATTGAGTCAGGGCTTTTTATGTTCTCTTTAAAAGTTTTGATCTTAATGTAAAATGGTTGTATGATGTAGTAGAAGGTTTTTATCTTGTAAAGAGACAAGTAATGGCTAAAGTATTAAAGTTTGAATCTCATTCGAATCATAATGAAAAGTCATGTTGTTCGAGCCACAAAGGCAAATTGAAAAAGAGATTCACAATTCAAAGCCATTGTTAGTTATGTCATGCCATTCAAATTTCAAAATCGTGCCATACTAAATAACTGGATTTCTACAAAAATCAAAGATATAAAGGAGAAGTTTTTGTAATTTTCATCCCTTATTGTAAACCGACAAAAATGTGTAGTATTATGGCAATTATACAACTGAATGGTGGTTACTTGTTAAGTCTATAAATATAGGCTTGATTTTCTTTTTATTTTTTATTTTTTTATGAATAAGAAAGCAATATTAGGTACAAAGAGCTGGAAATTTTGTACTCACACTCACGCAAAAAAAACCTACACATTTGTCCTTTAAAATAAACAAGCACTCATAGGAGAAATGTATGAATTCCTAACGAGAAAGTAAAGTTGTTCACTTGCTTTTGAAGCTCTTTCTTCTTTGAAAAATAAGCTATGTCGATACTGTTATACTTGCTGGTTCCCTGATAGTTGTAGAGACTCATTCGAACATTACATAGTACCAACCAAAATACTATACATTTTTTCTCCCTAAATTCATTACTAGGAATGTCTAGGATCATTATTTCTCACTCTTGATTGAATTTGGAGAAACGTGATAGTAATCACATAAGCCATGTAAGGTCTCATATTAGGTTGCTCTTGAGCACATAACATCAGTAGAAAGAGCTTGGTACATACATCTCAAGGGATATTAACTTTCAAACATGTTATATCTTCTTATGTTTCACTTTCAAATACTTTTTCTTTTTAAAAAAAATAATAAAAATGATTCACAAACCGTTCCAAAATAAAATCATTTATTAGATATAATTACTTATTATCATCCCCGCAACCTCTTAAGAAGTATTAGTAATATTTCATTCACACATTTAAAAAGAAAGTAAAAAAGAATACTTTTGCTATTAGCAAGGACTCGATCGAGGAGGTCTAGCTCAGTTGATTGAGCAAAGTGCATGAGTTATTGTAAATCTCCTGGTATCGTGTTCGATTCCTACGGATAAAAAAAAATTAGCAAGGACTCGCAATGAACCAAACCAATTCAAACATAATGATTGAGACTCGATTCGACAATTGATTTGTTGAACTTGGTTCATGAATTAAATGAGTTGAACTTGATTTAAAAGTTGAACTTGGTGACTCTCTCTCTCTCTATATATATATATATTAAATAATATATTTTATATTATTAAATTGATATAATTAATTTTTAATTAATTTTATTGCACAAAATAAATAGATAAAAGTACGTAAAATAATTTGGTATCAAGTCGAGCTAACAAACTGAACTGAGCTGTTCGTGAGCTTGAATCAAGTCGAGTAAAACCAAAAATAAAGATTCATATTAAACTCAAGTCAAGCTTCAAGTCGAATCATTTCTTATCGAGTCGAGTTGAACCCAGCTCAGCTCGACTCATTTCCAGTTTCAGCCCTAGTTGTAGCTAGAGAAATGTTGGAAGAAAGAATGCAAATATGCTTGAAAAAATAGAAATAGTTAACATTACTGAATAATAAAATTTTATATATTATAATAAATTTCCAAATCAAAATTTAAAGAGTGTTACATTTATACTAACAAAAGTGCAAATTTCATTATTTTTCTTCAAAATTCTACCTTCTATTTACTGCTTGTAAAGGCACAACTATTCTTGCTAACATTTGCATTTACAATAATTAAATTACCATCTGATTGACCCTCAAGCATACATCAAAACAAATATTCTACCTTCCTCTTAATTAGATAAAAAAAATTTCTTTGTTTCAACAGTACCAGATCCCACTGCTGAGGCAGATGCTGGCCATAATTGTGCATTTTTCACCTTTGATATGCTAGCCAAGACACTCAATGGAGTCACATCCCCAACTACTGTCACCTTCTTTGCCGCAAAATCTATGTTGAAGGAAGTAACTCCTGCCCGTACAATCAACAATTTTAAGACCCCCAATTAGGGAAATGGCTTTGAAAGTTATATGTAGAAAGGTTTCACTTTACAAATTAGAGGTAAGGTAACTCACCTTGCATTCTAGAGAGGTGCTTCCTCACCTTCCCTTCACAGCCTTTGCAATGCAAAGATACCCTCAATACCACAACCTGTTAAAAAAATATTTTACTCAAACCAATTGTTGAAATATTGAAGTTAATTTGCACAGTTTCCTCCAATTCAATTTACTGCATAAATTAGTCCTAGTTATTTCACAAACACATGTTTCTAAACTTGCTAATTACTTAATAAAAGTTGCGGAAGCTCATTCAATTTACATAACACATGTTTCACATTTTAATTTCACATAAATTAAAACTATTTGCCTGTATATCCATCTGATAGAATAATGACTACTAGAAGTTTGAGGGGTCATAACGGTCCTAAGGCAAAGGCAGAGAGAGAAAACCAACCTGGTCTGAGGAACCTGATTTTGGATGAGAAGAGCTAGGAAGTTTAGAAACAGGATTGGCTTCATCTTGATGAACAACTTGAGAAGTTTTGTTGTTATTAACCGTAGTAGTTAATGCCAAAACTGGATCATAATCTGATGAACCACCCAATAAGGCAGTGTCACTGAGCAAAGATCTAGTTGAACCAGGAGGAGTGATTAAATCAGAAGGTGGCTTAAGCCAACTCCTACGCACAATGCTATCAACTGGTTTAGAAGTGTTGTCGGTGACATGTTCAGTGAGTTTTTCTGCTGTACTTTTCTTCTTTTGGTCATGGCCCTTTGTTGCATTTTTTGAAGAAGAGTTTTTCTTGGCCTTGTGGAGCTCATGGTAAGGCTTGGGGTTGATGGGTGACTGAGAAGAGGTACATGGGGCAGTGAGGGATTTGGAAGTGCTCCTTCTTGAGTCATTGATAATAATGGGGTTGTGGCGGTCAATGGTTCGGCCTCCAAGTAGAATGGTATTGGAAGAAGAGGAGCATGAGGCTTGATCCATGCTGAGACATATAGCTGTTGAGGCTTGGGAAGCACAGAAGATGTCTATGCGTTTCATCTTTTAGATAATGGTAAGAGAGAACTAGTGGTTTAGAGAATCTGCTGCTAACAGGGAGGGAGAGAAAGAGAGAGAACTTGTGCAGACAAAATAAGGTTGGGACTAATAGCTTTTAAGCTTCACTATAGGGTTGAGAGATGGAGGGACTCGAACCTTATGTGAGATTTATCCTACTTCAATAAAATATTGATAAGTGAGAGTAAGGATATTTTATACCTATCTTGTGACGAAGAGGGTGTGACATGATTGACAAATAATGTTGTTTCTTAAGTATATGGTGAAAGATTTGGTTCTCGGATCTGTGTATAGAAAAATATTTGCTAGGAGAAATCAACTCCTTGAATAGGTTTTAGGATCTCAAGAGATAATTCCTTGACTACCACTAAGGTATCTAGGTTTAAAAACAAATACCTCTTGTGTTAGCCGTGTACTTTTTTTTTCATTAAAAAAGAGGAAAGAAAGCTAAATTGGCTGTTTTGATATATAAAGAGAGATGACAAAAACATGAAAATAGGAGACACTGTTTGAGTGTGAGATGGGATATAGAAGGATAGAGTTAGCAATGAAATGGAAACTTGCATTAGTTTCTTTGTTTCAGTATTAAAGTAGATAGAAAGGTTCAAATTTTCCCAAAGCGATATCAGTTTGGGGAAATTTAAATGTACCATAAAAAAGTTATATCAGTTTGGAACAATGCTCTATCTAATATTCTAACACCTAAGCTAATCGCTGGCACACTCAGTTCGTCAGTTTGCCGTGGGGACCTCAACCATAAATAACATACCAGAAATAAGATCTACACATTAAGGGTGCTCATATAATTGCCTATGGTTTTAGCATGGCAATAGGAACGCTGCACGTGCATTAGAATCATATGCCATGAAAATTAATCAATGCAGAATTTTACAAGTTTGTAAGGAAAGGAAGAATGTCCTCAATGGCTATACCCTTATTGATGTCTTGGTATTCTTTGAAGAGGGTGGGGTGTAGAGTGAAGGAGTGTCAATTTTGTGTTAAGACACAGCAAAACTGGATCATTTTTATGAGATGCAACCAACATTTCTATTGCTTTAAAGAATGAAAATGATGTATAGTAAGTACACTGAATCAAACTATCACACTCACTCAAAAGCCCTTGTGAACCGTGAACTTAACTATTTTTCTTCTGGCTAGAAGAGTTGTAAGGTAGACACAATTTCTGAAGAATGAAGTGATATTCTAAAAATTAACTGTTGTAATTTTTACAAATTCATGGTTTGTCAAACATGAGCATATATTTTATCATGATTTCAAATGTTAATTTTTTAATCATAGTTATAATTATTGTTTATTTTATAAATGTACCCCTTGTTTAAGAAGAGTCAAATCTAATGTGATGCTCTGCAACGTGACAACGTCTAAGAGTAGGGAATATGTGACCTTGATTTCAAGTATTCAGAGAAATACAGTTCTGTTGCGTATCTTTTGGAGTTTGGATTCCAAATTTCTCTGTTTTTGTGTGTTTGACGAGACCACCAATTAATTACATTGTCGAATACGTGTACTAATGTTTATTTATTTATTTTTATCGTTTTTCATGGATGCCTGAATTGTTGTGATTTTACCCTTACATAACATAAGATAGTACTAATTTCTAATGTAACCATTTTGTGGCTAGTGTGACACATGTATGTGGGTGGGTGCAGAACCATTTTGGATTGACGTGAGTTTTCAGCGACATTAATCTCCATGCAAGGTACAGGGCCTAAGTGAAAAATAAATAAAATTGGTGGCACGAATAACTATAGCACTGCGAATAGAGCAATGTTCTGTGGGTATGGCCTACGGGTTTTAAATACTTACCAAGCACTAGACAGCAAGTTGTCTACAAACCCTTTCTATAACATAGTAAACTTGGTCAGATGAAAACAGAGCAACGGCTAGAAAATTTGCAGTAATTCATGTGCTAACTTAGCAGAATTGACAATTTATGGTTTAAGAAGAAATTATTGGCAAAAACAACTGTAGTATTACCAGTTGGACGCAGAGTACGAGGGCCCATAATGTACCCCCAATCATACAATTTTTAGTACAGTCCAAAATAAATTGATTCTTGTGAACAATTATCAGAGGATCATTAAGGAAAGTTAGTGACATTAGCAATTCTGTTTAAATCATAACATTAAACTTCACAATGAGGTTTCTTTTTGGATTAATCCGACATATTTCCTAATTAAGAATCAGAGATTAATCCTTTCAAATATTGAGACCCATTTCACAATAGGTTTTCATAAAGAGGCTTAGTTCAAAATCAAAAAGAAAATGAGTAGTCATAATTGAAAGATATGCATCTCTTCTTCCTAAGTGTATCTATATGAAATTTCTATTCTTTTCTTACTATTCAGTGTCAATGTTGCCTTAATTAATTAAAAATTACTTTAAATGTTAATTTTTAAAGTAATTTTTATAAAAATTATCTATCTTATTATGTTTGATACTTTATTATTAGATGAGTAATTTCTAATTAAATTCTTTCTTTAAAAAATGAGATTGAAGTGGGTTTAGAAAAAACATGAATCTTGCACAAACATATAGGCTATGTTAAACAAAATTAGCTGAAAAGCTAATTGGAAGTTGAAAAGCTAGCTGAAAGCTGAAAAGTTAACTGGTAGCTGAAAGCTGTTAAACTAGTTTATTAAATCATAAGTGTTCGGTAAAACTACCTATTGAAGTAGCTGAAAAATGTAAAATGACAGAAATGGACATATTATATAATATTTTTTATATAAATTTCAATTTTAGTTTGTGGACAAAAATATATCTTGAGGTGTTATAATTTTAGTTTTTCAATTAATTTTAAACTCTTGTAATTTTTTATTTATAAATAAATTATTTTTATTATAATTTTAGTTTCAATTACATAATGTGTTTGGAAAAATGTTTATTAAACTATAAATCACATCTATTGAATAAAAGACACAAAAGCTATAAAAGGTAACTTTTACAGACTTTTTTACGCATATATACAAAAAAATACATTAAACACCCAAGTAACTCATCCCCGACTATCTATCTAACCCAAAACACTATTCTTATTGAAAAATCGATTCTTCCTTAATCGATTTCTCTTATATATATATATATATATATATATATATATATATATATTTCAAATGACCCTTGAGAAATCGGTTGTTAGTTAACCAATTTCTCTATGGGATTTTTTCTTTTTTAATTTTCAGTTTTCTCTTTCTTTTTCTTTTTCTTTTTAGTTTATATTTGTTAAAATATTATTTTGATGAATAATAATTTTTATTATTTTTTATTTAAAAAAATCAATTATTAATTTGGTGTGAAATAGAACTTTGTTTGAAGGTGTTTAAAGTTTTTCATTAGGATAAGTTTTTGCGTTTTTTTATTATGTATATGAGTTTTTTTTATTCAAACAATAGTATATTACTGTACTTTTTCATGTAGGTGAATTCAGTAGTATAACTTTGACGGCTTGAATTTTAAAACCATGTCCGAAAACTTCAAAGAAATCACTTTTTACACTTTAACAAGTTTTTGAAGGTCATTTTTGTGTTATTTTGCTTATATTCATAATAAAAAAAATCGTAAAAATTTACCCTAATGAAAAACTTTAACATCTTCAAATAAAAAAAATATAAACTACAAAAAATTAAACAAAAAAAGGAAAATGAAAAAAAAAACTTCCATAGAGAAATCGGTTAACCAACAACCGATTTCTCCAGGTCCATTTTAAAAATAAATAAATAAATATAAAAGAGTAATCGGTTAAGGGAGAACTGATTTCTCAGTAGAAATAGTATTTTGGATTACATGGGTAAATAATGTTAGGGATGGGTTAATTGGGTATTTAATTTTTTTTTAGGTATATATGCGTAAAAAAGTTACTTTTACATGGACATAAAAAATTGTGTGTTTGGGTACGATTCTACAATGCACGTATACACTCTTTCTCCACGTTTCCCAGAATCAACATAATGTAGCTTCTGCGTTCATTACACCACTTGATGCGATTTCATGAAGGAACGCACATATTGGACTCGAACACCCTCTATATCATTAATGCGTATCCAAACTCATTATTAATGCATATTTGAATGCAGGTTGAATAATTCAAAATCATATTAAAATATTAATTAATGTGATTTTAGGTATTTTCACATTGAAGAATTAATTATAAGTCCAAAAGTGATTTTGAGAAATAATTTTAGTAATTTTACATTTGATAAAAAAATTTATAGTGAATTTTATTAATGAGATCTTTTCCAATATCATTGTTTACAAGGGTTGTTTCAAGTTAAGCAATGTTGTTTAACAAAATTTATCATTGGAGTACATGATCTGATCTTATATAATCAACGCTGCTTAAAAATTTGTTAAGAATAATTATTTTTTTTATGTTATGAAAGAGAGAAATTAACGGATTGTATGACATACAAAATTAAGTTAAACAATCACTTTAGAAACCTTAACATTAGAATGAATTTTTGTATAGAATACTTAAATATACATGGCATTGTAGGGTCCAAAAAATTAAGATAAACAATATATTTATGCAATCATCCATTGTGATGTTCTAACTTATTTTTAGAATAAAAACATTTAAACTTAAATCACTTCACTTTCAAAGCAATTTTAACCAAAATTAATTTTTCAATTGTGTAAACAATCATCCAAACATATACTTAGACACTTGAAGAAGACAATCCAAAGACAATAACATCAAAAGGCAAAACATCATAAGGCTCTAATGGAACAAATTCTGCCAGTTCAAAAACCATTTGGAGTTTTCTTTATTTCCCGCGGATGGAGGAAACCCAAAGCCTCTATCTTTCTCCCTTCCATTTTTTAACTCAAAAACGTTACCTCCGAAAATGCATGGAATCATATGCATGTATGATGATATGTGGCTTTCGTCCTCCTCTTTTCTTCCTCCTTATTTCCATTACCTACCCCATCTATTATTTTTGAGCAATTCCTTGATTGATTACAGTTACACAATTTATTACATCTACTCTATACTGTGATGAAGCCAGCTGTTGATCAGTGTTTATTTCTCTGTTCCTCCTTATGCTTCTTGAAGAACATCATCAAGCACCAAACACCCCCTAAAGCCTAGGCCTCTATTTTAGAAGCTAATAATGCAATTTTTTTTCTCCATAAGTTCTAACTCATAACAAATGATTCTGAAACTTTGAATTCTCGTTGAAAGACCATTGGGTAGGAAAATGAGATTTATAATTTCACTAAACCAATGTAGAATTTTATTATGTACTGTACTACTACTAAGTTCAGCACTATATTACATTATGTAACAATAAGAGTGTGTTTTTTTTTTATTCATACAATAAGAGTATGTTTGGGATAACTGCGAAAATTAGATTATTTCAATAATCGATTATATGTATAATTGATTATTGTTATAATCGATTATAATCAAAATCAATTTTTGTTTGAGTAAGTTTGCTGAAAAATTATTTGAAAATAATTAATTTTGTTTAGATGCAACAAAAAATCAGCTTTTAGATAATAAAAGAGTATGAAAACAGCTAAAAGAACAAAAAAATTGTTGAAAAATAATCATAAGTTACAAATTTTCAGCTTCATAAAAACAGTTTTTTTTTTTAAAAAAAAGTTTTTTCCAAATTTAAGTTAGATATCCAAACATCTCACTTTTTGCCAAAACAACTTAAATTATTGAAAAACATCTGAGATGATGCTCTCCCCAAACAAGCTCTAACATTATGGCTTTGATGGCAAATGGGAAAGTTAATATGCTTTCTTCTGACACACAAATAATCATATTGAGATAATTTGTAGAACCCCAAGAGTAGTAGTGGCATATGTATCGTAGCAAAAACTAAAAGCACTGATAGTGCTATGTGGAGAATGTTCCCAAGACCGATGGGGTGGGGTTTTCTTTTCAAATATGGTCCCGGAGAACAAAGTAACTCAAGTGTCCAAACCAAAGGTCAGATCTGGATTAGCCATCGGAACTGAATGTAGAAAGCACCACATTTTTTTTTTCTTCTTTTCAAATTCTACTAACGTGGAATGTTCATAAGATTGGCTTGGTAGTGAAGAGAGAAGGGAGGAAGGGATAAATCGTGGGTTCGAATATTCTCGTTAATAAAAACTAGGCTTAAATGTAATTTTGGTCCCTCTATTTTACACAATCCGCAATTTTAGTCCTTCTATTTTAAAATAGAGACATTTAGTCCTTCTATTTTGCACAATCCGCAATTTTAGTCCCCCTATTTTAAAATATAGATATTTAGTCCCTCCATTTTGCATAATTCGCAATTTTAGTCCCCATATTTTAAAATAAAGACATTTAATCCCTCAATTTTGTAAAATCCGTGATTTTTGTCCTTTTGTCAAATTAAAAGCGTTGATCATTAAGAGATTAACGTTGACTACGATGTGGTATGTGCTTTAGTGACGTGGAATTTGTTTAAAATAAATTATTAAGACTTGTGATTCTCATATTAGGAATTACGACTACTCTCGACCATTAAAATAAATGGTTTTACCTTTTTATAAAATATATTTTTCATCAATTATTCTACTCAGTATTTAGAATAATTAAAAACTAAACAAATAAATTTGTATAACATCACTATATTTGGGCCACGTCAAGGTTGACGTTAATCTTTTAATGGTCAATGCTTTCAATTTGATGGAATGACCAAAATTACGGATTTTACAAAATTGGAAGACTAAATGTCTCTTTTTTAAAATAGAGGGACCAAAATTGTGGATTTTACAAAATTGGGGGACTAAATGTCTCTATTTTAAAATAGAGGGACCAAAATTGCGGATTGTGCAAAATAGAGGGACTAAATGTCTTTATTTTAAAATAGGGGGACTAAAATTGCGGATTGTGCAAAATAGGAGGACCAAAATTGCATTTAAGCCTAAAAACTAACATATTAACAACTAACATTTGATCGATAAAAAAAAAAAAGTATGATGTAACAATTTTCTTTTCTTGAAATTTGCTCTCTTACTTCTAGGTTCTTGCAACTTGTTAAGCTATCGGATTAAAAAAATTCCACTTTTTTTTAGACAGAACCTGCATGTATAGTTTGAAGTATGAATAAAATTATAATGAGGTGTAGTTTTACCGGAAATTTTGATAAATATAACTATTTAATGACTTATAGAAAGAGACCTAAAACCCAAAAAGGTGTGTGTGTGAATATAATCTCATTTAAAGGTTAAGTCTATGAAGTAAGGAGGAACAGTATCATAATGAGTAAATTACACGGACTTCTCCTGAGTTTTACATATATTACACCGACATTCTCTGTCTTTTTAAACATTACTTTTGACCTTATGTAGTTCAAAAAAGCAGGGGTGTCGGTGTAATATAAGTAAAATTCAGGGGGGGTCCATGTAATATAAATAAAACTCAAGGAGGTCCGTGTAATTTAGAACCAACAAATAGGGGGTTTTTTGTATGGTTTAAAAAAATAGGGGGTGTCAGTGTAATATATGTAAAATTCAGGAGAATCCGTATAATTTACTCTATCATAATTCATAAACATCTCTAATCTATTTGGTACGATGACAGTGACCGTATTGCTTATCTAATTTTACAATGACATAACAAGAGAGAAAAATTTGCTTGTGGAAACAACGTTGTTAAAGCAAAAAATATGAGATCAGTATGCGAGAGAAACAAGCAACGGTACCACGGTTAAAGTTGCTTTTTTTTCCTAGATCAGAAACTAATCCCGCTCGCGATACGTGGCTGTCGGCCCAAGGGAATTTTGCACACGAAAAGAATCGAACACAGATTCTCCCGTTAAATAGATCGTTTGTCCACATATGAACGCAGTTGGACCTTACACTACCTTTGCGCCGGTTAAAGTTGCTTTTAACAATTAATGTATAACATATGTAAGAAATATTAGAATGACTTTTATAATTGATGTATTATAATGTCTTTACCCACCAAATTTCAATAATTCAATCTTCATTAATTAAATATTTAATATTCTGTCTTTACAATCTATTTATTGCATATATTTATAATTTCATATGTAGGACATTTTACAAACTAAGGAACTTATCATGTTATTTTTTTTAACTCATTAATTATTTATTTATCAATCTAAAATCAAATAATAGTATAATACTAGTTCTGTACAAAAAAAAATGTATAATACTAGTAGGTAAGTTTAAACTGCCAATTTAGTGGAGTCTCGGTGCTTGTTTAGAAAACACTCAAAATCAATTCCTTCCATCATATGACACGTGTTATATGTTCTAGTAGAAACATGATCCCGTGTGATTAAAAAAAAAATTGTTAACATCAGTTTTTAGTATTGATTTTAAACATCTAAAAAAAAAATGGGTCAGTCTTTACAAGATGAAGCAGTATTAATAGCAAAAAAAAAAAAAAAACAAACAAACAAAAAAGAGAGATTCACAATATTGTAAAAAATATATTCTCATGATACCATAATCCAAATATCAAATACTACAACTTTTATCGATACAATAGACAAGAAAAACTAGTGAAAAGAATTCTTTCAAAATTTAACAAATACATCAATTGTGTGCTAAGCAAGCATAAATGATTAAATGTAAAATGCCAGTAGATATATCTTCTTACAAAAGTGACGTGTTACCAGAATTTTCTGTTGATGCTGACCGCAAATGAGAACAAAAAATGAAGGGAGACACGCTCATCTCCATATACATACAGGGTTTGCTATTATGCTTATTTCATCCCTTTTCCTTCGTCTTCATTCAGAATCCGATCTCGGAAATCATTAACCATAAGAGGCAACCCTTCTCTCAGTGGGATTTTTGGCTCCCAGTTCAGCAGTTCCTTCGCTTTGCTAATATCTGGCTTCCTCATGTGTGGATCATCAGCAGTATTTGGTTTGTATTCTATTGTAGCACTTGAATCAATTGTCTCTTTGACAACCTGCGTGTTTATGAAAAGATGACAATGACAGGATATCCATAATAAAGTAACTTCAATCTCACTCCACTCCCCAAAAGTGTACCCTTACTGTAAAAGGCACAACTAATTTGCTATATGTTAGGCTATTGATCAAGGAATGAATAAAAATAAATTACACATTCCACAGCATATTCTGACAGAAATAAGGAAAAGGCAGAACTGTAAAGTGTAAACCAAAAAAAGAAGACTAAGATACCTGAGCAAGCTCTAACATGGTAAACTCCCCTGGGTTACCCAGGTTGAAAGGTCCCACATGTTCACTTTCCATTAATGCCACCAGCCCATTAACCTGTGAATTGGAAATGAAATTTAGTTCACCATTGCATCATACACAATTCTGCACCAATTCACATCAAAATGTAGAGATAACAAATCCTTCATTCTTAAATTTGAACTTGTCCAATTCAAAATGTTTCCATTCTAAATTAATAGCAACAAATACTTCCACACAATAGGTCAGTCAAATTACCAGTAATGATCAATAATTTCATTTAACCTTCCAAAGCAGTTGTTTCTCTTTACTTTAAGTATTCTCTTACTAACTCTCTAAAAGTCCATTTCCATTTGAATGATATGGATTCCACCCAAGAAAAAAAATTTCATTAGAAAATTAGGTCGAATGAGCTAGTTGGGTGTGTTGGAAAACATGGAGTTACTTTAAAGCTACAATTTTCACAGCCCCTCCTCCCACCCCCCACTCCCTAAATAAATAAATAAATAAAAACCTCAAATATATCTCATTATTTAAAACTTGTTTATAGTACAAGAAGAAGGATTCAGAGAAAGAATAATGCTAGCGACACTCTCTCTAACACTCTCCTTCCAACACTCTCTATGTGATTGGTTGAAATTTGTTCGAAATTATCAATTTTGGTAGGTCTACTTATCATTTAATGATTCTCTCTCCTAATCTATAAGTGAGACCCACAAAAATTGATGATTTTCACCAAATTTCAACCAATCATAGGGAGAGTGTTAGAAAGAGTGTCGCTAGCATTACTCTTCAGTGAAATATACAGTTTCAAAATAATGAAAAGACATTAGCTATATACCAAATCAGAGACATATTGGAAACTTCTTGTTTGCTTCCCATCGCCATATACAGTCAATGGTTGTTTACGAATAGCCTGCAAACATAAATAAATAAGTAGTATAAGAACACAAAACCCTCTTCACAATAATGACAAAAGAAATAAGGACAAGAAAGTCAAACCTGTGCAACAAAGTTGCTAACGACACGCCCATCATCCAAACACATGCGGGGTCCATATGTGTTGAAAATTCGAGCAATACGAACCTACAAACCATCAAACCAGATCAGTCTCAATAACATGTAGTTTGCAGAATTTACCATTGGTAGTTTAAATTTAACTTATGTAGGATTAAATATTAATTTTTCGTTGTATGAAGAATTTTGTTATGCATATAACCATACATTGAATTAAAAGTCTTTCAAATCCAACATACACAAGTGATCAATATTAAAGATTTCATTAAGGAATATGCATTGCCAGCAACCAAAAGGTTAAAACTGAAAATGTTTGTTTTAGTATGCGCACGCACACACAAAAAAAGAATTTATCCAAGTCTATTTTGGTCTAAACCTTTACTTGCGTATATATCTTAAGCTATAATTAACAACGAGAGAAATAAGAACACAAGAATAAAAGTTAAAAGAAAAATAGGAAGACGATGGGATTTTTAAAAAAAAAAAAAAAAAAAAAGAAGAGGGTGACAGTAAAACAAGTAGAATGTGAGGAACTATGAAGCGTGAAAAACACACTACATGATAAAACAAAGACATTTCGTATATGTCATAGTTATGTTGCAGCAGCCAAGGTCTGTTATCTCTACTCAGTTTTTTGAACAGAAAAACAGAGGTTGGAGGTGAGGTTGGCCAGAAATGGGTGGGTTGGACAAAGACGCTGGGGGGAGTTTGGCCAGGATAGTAGGTTTAGATGTGGACAGGGAATACTGGTGCTTTCTCCACTAATTGTCTGCTATTCAGCCCCTATTTTGGCCACTATTTTGTGCACTGCAAAAATGCTATACTATGAGTTTCCTGCAGCAGGCAGCAGCCACTCCACTCAGCTACAGCGTTGTAGTGGTGCTATTTGCCACTACTGATAACTATGCTTTGTCCTGGTTTATTATAAAACTTAAGAGTGATGCCATACCTAACATCATATCTTCCTGTCAAACTTAGGCTAACTGCTCTGATTTATATCCAAAATTAAAATTTGCCAACTCTAATTGAAATAACATTGAGGATACACCACTACAACCTCAAAATTAATTGCATCTGCTTTTCAATAAGTTTTAAAATAAATAGGTAAGTGAGGTGGCAACAAAAATTAAAAGCAAGAACTGGTTAAGTAAAGCACACATGACCCAAAACATATAGGTATTTTGAGGGAAAATGTAGTAGTGAATACCAAATTCATTCAGATTTTTACTTAATCAGAATCAAACATTAGCAAAGTGAAATACGTATTAACCAACACATATCTTATAAGAAAAACTTTTTTCCTTGCTCATGGAAGTTGGTGTTATTTCCATCAAGATATAAAATTATAAATGTTTGATCTTCCCTAATAAGTTCTCAACAAAGAAAAAAAAAATCAATCAACAAGTAAAATTAAACAGCAGGTACAGCCCAATGCACAAAATGACCAAGTATCAAAATGGTACAATAAAATAATAACATTACACTAACTAAACTTATCATCCAACAACATAGTATACATCCATCCAAACTAGCTCTGATCAATTCAACAAACACATAACCTACCTCAACACCAGCACCTCGATGATAATCCATGGCCAAGGTTTCCGCAGTCCGCTTCCCTTCATCGTAACAGCTCCTCTCACCTGAAATCACCAAACCAGAATCTCAACAAACCGAACCAACAACGAAAAAGACAAGTTATTTACGTTAAAACATAAAAGCTTGGTCCATTCACTCACTCACCAATTGGATTCACATTTCCCCAGTAAGTCTCCTTCTGAGGATGCTCTAACGGATCACCATAAACCTCACTAGTGCTAGTAAGCAGAAACCTAGCCCCAATTCGCTTCGCAAGGCCAAGCATATTAAGCGTGCCCATCACATTCGTCTTGTAAACCAACAATTAAGGATCACGAAATTCAAACGAAGCAAAAACAAAACAAAACAAAAGTTACGAAAAAGAGAGTTAGAACTTAGAAAAAGCGAGTTGGTTAGAACTTAGAAGGATATGATGGTCTTGACGGGGTTGTATTTATAGTGCACCGGCGACGCGGGACACGCGAGGTGGTAGATCTGATCCACCTCCAGCAGAATCGGTTCAACGACGTCGTGGCGAATGAGCTCGAACCTAGGGTTTCCGAACAGGTGCACCAGGTTCTCTTTTCTTCCGGTGAAGAAATTATCGATCACGATCACGTCGTCGCCGCGCGCGATGAGCTTGTCGACGAGGTGGCTCCCGACGAAGCCCGCGCCGCCGGTGACGACGATTCTCTGTCTCCTCCCGCCGATCCCAACTGGGACGCGGCCGGTGCGGGGCCCGGTTCCCAAGCGGGCCAGGCCGGTTCGGGGGAGGAAGGTATGGGCCTCGGGTGGGCCTATGCGGGAGAGAGTGGGCTGGATAATGAAGAAAGTGGACCCGATGAGGATCCCGACGAGGATGAACAGAAGGCGCTGCTCTCGCAGGAGGTAGTTGATGGATCTGGGGAGGGATCTGGTGTGCTTGATGGATTTGGGCGAGTAGGGTGAGGTCTCGCTGCTCCCCATCTCTTCCTCCCTGCGGTGATTCAGACTCGTTTGCTTGTGGAGCTGTTTCATGGTTAAAAACAAAACACAAACCGCGGCTTTTGTTTTTTGTTACTACCGAATGTTATTGTCGGTAACAGCGAGATAGAATAGATACCGCGCGCGCACTGGGCTTTTTTTATGACACGATCCTTTTGTGATGCACTGTGGGAAGCGAATCGAATCGAATCGAATGAATGCAGTGTATGTGTGTGGGTGATTTGATTGTTATTATTGTTATAAGGAAAAGGAAACAGTGACTCAACAGAAAACGTCGAATTGAAGGTAATCGGCCCCCGCCATGGATGGATGCAACTTTTTTCTATATCAAACGATGTTTGCTTATTGCTTTCTTACGTGAATGACTCTCTGACGATAATTTTTTTTCTTACATTTTTAAATTAAGCGAATTTATTGGTGACTTTTTTTTTTGAACAAATTTTATTGGTGACTTATAATCCGTTGAGTGGATGTGTTGTTATAGACTTATAGTTAAGTATTGAAGTATTGACTCCTTAATAAATAGTATTAAAATTTTATTAAAAATAAACATAATTTAATGAAGAATTTAATTAAATCGTAGTGTAAAGATTTTGTGTGTTATATCATCTAATCGCATGTTGATATGGAATATAAGTTTACGAATTTTACAACAAGTACTTTAAAAATTATATTCATCATGATTTTTTATTTGTTAATAGGTAATACATTTTTACACTGACAGTAACAATGTATAGAAATTAATCAATATAAAGATATTTTATACATTCATCTAATTATAAATTATATGTAATAAAATTAATAATTTTTTAAAAGTCACATGTAAAGTAATTTTTAATTATTAACATTATGTTGGTTTAGATTTGTTAAATAAGATCTCAAATGTGAGTCTTATGGATAAAAAAAAAATAGTTTTAGAGGAAAAACTCAATTAAAAATGGTTGGTCAAGTTCTCTGACAAAAATAGTTATCGTTAAAATCAGTAGATACTTTTTTTGGTCTAGATCAAACTTAGAACTCTTTAATGTAGCTACATATCCAGGACTTAAACTCAGAATCTCTGGTTAAGCTGTAATAACCTTATACCAGTTGATTCAGGCATTCGGTGGTAAACCAGTAGATACTTTACACATGTTAATCTATAACATAGTAAAAAAAAAGTAATTTTTAATTACTTAATGATGCAAAAAAAAATGCATTTGTTATATATGGAAATTGTATATTTATGAAAAATGATAAAGATAAATAATAAAATGCATGTTTAGATTCACGTTACATGATATAAAATTACATTACATGTTCTGGGTAGCAAGTTTTTGACATTCAGTTTTCAAATATAATTTTTAAAACAAAACGCGTTCAATAAAAATAAAGCTAAAGTGGTCTTTAACGTAATTTCAAAATACTTTAACATTCATTTTTTTTTTTACAGAAAGAAACTTATGTCATTTCATTCATGATAAGAGAAGCAATACAAGTGGGAATCAAATCGAAAATTTGGGAACTAGCATGAAATTGGGATGCTCTAGCTAAAGAGTGAGCAACCAAATTTGCTTGTCTCCTAATGAAATTGACCACACAGTTTTGAATGTTGGATAATTCTGTTCTGTAGTGGGCAAGGAGGATTCCCACTTCTGTTTGGATCGAAGGGGCTCTATCCATGCTGTCAACAACAAATTTACAATCAAACTCTATAATAATATTATGGAGTCCTAATTCTTGAATCCAGGTTATAGCATCTAAAAGAGCAATTGCCTCTGCTTCCTGAGGAGGTGGTAAGCCCTGGTGAATCACTATTTTTGCCTTGATAAAATCACCCCTTTCATCACAAATGCAAATGCCACTGCCAAAACATAATTGGTTTGGGAAAAGGGCTGCATCAACATTGCATTTGAGCGTACTTGCATCTGGTTTGGACCAAGTAGAGTGAAGTCGTGCTTGCTGTCCATGTGGAGTGGATATGTGTTCTGAACGATTTTGACTCCATTCATAGAGAGTTTGTCTAGCTAAGGCAATGGAGATCTGAGGAGAAATTTCAACATTGTCCCAAAGCTTCTCATTTCGTCTTCTCCAAATGCACCAGAGGACCAAGGCTATATCAGAAGTAACATCAGGATGAGATGTTGTTTAGAGCTGGAATAGAGCTTTTGCGGTACTTTCTGATGTGTTCAGAACTGAATGAACGGTACATGTTCCATAGGCCTGCTGCTTCCCAGATGCGGATAGTGTTCTGACAGCCAAAAAACACATGGTAATCATTCTTCATGTTGGTATCACAGTGAGGGTAGAGACTAGTACAATGGACACCTCTTGTTTGTAAATGTTGCCTAGAGGGAAGACATCCCCTAGCTAGGCGCCAAAAAATAACTTAAATTTAGGGGGAATTTTCAACTTCCAGAGATGCATCCAATCCCCTGGGGTCTTTAACATTCATTTTTAAAATCAAGAAAAAAAATATTTGTGATTTTGGTTTCTAGTTTTTTTTAAAAATATTCTTAATTACCTTTGATAATGACCTTTTCCATAGTATTGCTACCACCACCACTATTGTCACTACCACCATCGACACCGGCATCGTCTCCACAACTATTGTTACTGTCATCGCTACTACTATTATCTCCATCAACATCGCTACTACCTCCACCTGCACCAACATCACTGTCATTACACCTAAGTAAGTTAGGTTCTGGGAGCTCATTAGAAGCATGATATGCCTTAAGGCTCAAGATGTTACAGATCATTTATCAATAAAGTCTTCACATCAATAGTGGGATTCGAACTTATATCTTTATAAGATATGAGTCTGATCCTTATTAATTTGTAGAAATATAATTTCAGATAATATAGTGCAAAATCGAAAGAATATAACTTATATATGAAGATATGCAAGACATAAAAAGAACGTGTTCCACCTGTTCCTATTCCCAACTTTTGTGCTAAGGAGATTATATTTGCACAGTACTCAACATCTTTGCTTTAACTTTTGATTTTTTTTTTTTTAAATGACCTTTATAGTGAATGAAATTAATTTTGAAAAAAATTATCTTTCTTGTTAAATAATATTATTTTAAGCACACAACTCATAAAATGTATTTATATTTAAAAATAATTTTAATTTTTCATCTAGACAAAATTAACTATTCTAAATTCACTTTTAAAATACTATTTTACTTAAAATATAAATCAATCTTTCAAAAAATCGTTTGTTTTTTTACGTTAAATTCTTTCAAAATCTAAGTAATGAATACATAAGTCAAGCCCAAAGGAGAGATACTCTGACTGGAGAGCCCATAAACCCAATAGGATAGATACTTCTGGCCCAACCCGTGCTGGGCCACTTGTCCTCCATATACACAAAAACAAAAACGCAACCCAATTATCGACAAAAAAAAAAGAAAAGGAACTTCTCAATCCAAGTATATAAGGGATAGTCGTTAACATTGTGCTTTCGATTTTAGGGTTTCGGAGTCGTTGCAGAGCTGCGCGTCGATCTAGAAAATGGGTAAGTAAGACAAAGAAATTGATTATAATGAAGATTCAAATTTGTGCCATTTTTTTTTTTACGTGTGATCTGAATGAATTAAAATTTTGACGGCATTGCAGCGAGGATAAAGGTGTACGAGCTGAGGAACAAGACCAAGGCGGAGCTGCTGACCCAGCTCAAGGATCTCAAGGCGGAGCTCGCCCTGCTCCGCGTCGCCAAGGTCACCGGCGGCGCCCCCAACAAGCTATCCAAAATGTACGAACTCATCACTTCTAACATCTTCTCAGTGTTTGTTTGTAGTGATTATTATTATGCGGGAATCGCGTTTTGTGAACGAAACGGTGTTTTAATTTTATTTTGCAGCAAGGTGGTGAGACTTTCGATAGCGCAGGTTTTGACGGTTATTTCCCAAAAGCAGAAAGCGGCGCTCAGAGATGCTTACAAGAAGAAGAAGTATTTGCCCCTTGACCTCCGTCCCAAGAAGACCCGCGCCATTCGCAGACGCCTTACCAAACACCAGGTTCAATTCTTTTGTTTGGTTGTTAATTGATTTGAGGAGTAATTTCAAAATTGTCAATTTTTTAATATTTATGTTATCAATAAATTAAATTGTGATTACTACTCAATAGCATGTGAATCCTCTGGCACGAGTTGTTATAGTTTAATTGTAATTTTGAGTTTGAATCCTAGATATGCAGCTGATTTAAATACTTCTATTGAGATTTTTACCACCCATAGTGGTACTATCCCATTTGAGCAAAATTGTCTTTCGCTCTAGGCAATACTATCCCGCTCGAACATAATTGTCTTCCGCCCGTGGTGGCACTATTCCACTTGAACAAAATTGTCTTTTACCTTGCTCACTCATAGTTAGCTCGCTCGTAGTGGTACTATTCCACTCAAGCATATTTGTCTTTCACTCATAGTGATACTATCCAACTCGAGTAGAACTGTCTTTCTTAGAGTATTTTTATCTCATAAAAAATTTAAATCATGATTTTTAATAAAAGAAATGGTATTTATTGATTTGGCAATTGTTAAGAGGAATCATTCTTAGTTTGAATAGTTCTGGATTTGCTTGAATCCCTGGTTTGGTGTTATCCAATTGTGCTTTATCTTACCACCGTCTTGGTTTGTGCAGGCGTCTTTGAAGACCGAACGTGAGAAGAAGAAGGAGCTGTACTTTCCACTAAGAAAGTTTGCGATCAAAGTTTAGGTTAGAATTGGTTTTCAGTTACGTTTTTAGAACAGTTACTTGTATTGAAATTTTAAGACCAGAGTTGTTTCGATGTCTGCCTTCAAAGATTCCAAGGTCTATGTTAAAACTAGAGTTGTTTGAAGAAATTTTGGTTGCTTTTGGCCTTCTGCTTTATAGTGTATATCACCCGTTGAATGATCAATGGCAGTATCCTGTGAGTTGTGATCTATGCACATCCCAACAGTGGATACCCAAATGACACTCTTCATTTCTCTCGTTTTTGTTAAATTATATCACCTCTCACAATTATTACTATTCTTCTATTTTTTTTCCTCCTTCCGCGAGTGGATACCAAACATTTTCCATCCTTTTTTTGTCTACATAAACTCCCATAGAATTTAGGAAAATTTGTTGTCGTATAACATCAATGATTTTCCATCCTTTTATTGAATGTATCATACACTTATGATTTTACCCCTTATGTTAAAATACACTCCCCTCTATTAAAAAATAAAAATGCATTACCTTTTATGATTTTACCATATTTTTTATTTTTTCTAAAAATAATGTTATGACTTATGTAACCCCCCCACCCCAAATATAAATTAGAAATAACAAGATGTAATGAATGTGGTATATGGACTTTATTTTAATATTTATATAGAGCGGTTTTTTTTTTTTTTTTTTTGTTAATCATGGTATTGGTATGAATTATTTATTGCTGGAAGTAATGATTAAATTCTGTTGGGGACCATGAGTGCACACAAAGTGGGTATTTCTCTCATTTATTCCATATCCAAAGTGACATTATTAGGATTCAAACCATAATTAAGAAACACAAGTTGTATATAGAGTTTTTTTGTTTTGTTTTCTAGAACAATACTTTCTATCAAAAACAATAATGAATAAATATACAAATAATTTTATCAAATAAATTGGATTGAATGTATAAATTGAATTGGAATGATATTAAGTAAAGTTAAATTACTTTTGATAAAGAAAATGAGGGGAGAAAATAGGTGCAAAATAGGATTTACTAATGTTTAGTGTGCTATACTTATACTAGCCCAACGCTGGGCTCAGATTGGTATTCCTAACTCGAAGAAACACAAAAAAAAAAAAAACTGCACTTAGGAATGGTCCACCAATAGGCCCAACGCACACTCCACAGACCACGCTGTTCGTCCCTTACAGGTGCACCACGGTTCCAGTGCTCTCACGCAGGGTAGAGCTCTGTGCTGCTATATCTCCTTCCTCATCATGTTTTCCATTTCTCAAATGATTTATTCATAACAGTAAAGAAAGATTACTCATTACAGTTACATGGACAGTGGACCAATACCCAACTTTTTTTTTTTTTTTTTTTTTTTGTCAAAAAATATCATAAATTAAAAATGTCCAACGAGACTTGCAAAATGACAGGATGTTAAAGAAAAAATACTAAAGCAGTGCACAGCATATGAACAATACCTACCTTTTATAAAGCACCGGTTCCCTCTCAATGGTTGTGCAAAATGAACCCAAATAGGGCCTAGTAAGTCACATGCACATTTTCACAATTACAATTGCATTCAATTAATCAATGAATGGCAAATTATCAGAACAATGGCAGCAAAGCAAACAAGAAAAACAGAGCACCACAATCTAATGTCAATCAAGAGAGGAAATTTCAAGCAACCCCCAATTTAATCGAGAATTTTAAGCAAAGGCCATGTGCCATTTCACTAGCACTTCCAACTTTTTTTCAAAATGTTTTCATTTATTATAAAACTCATAGTATCTTTATTTCGTTTACGCTTTCAGTTTTTCATGTTGCAAAAAGAAGTTTTTAACTTATCTCCTATCACAAACATTTTTGTGAAAAGTTTTCAAAGTTTAGGTACATATAATTCAACCCCTGCTTGTGTGTATCTTTGTTTATTTCATGTGTGTGCATTATTTATAGATAAATGGTGATCAATGATTTTTATTTTTAATATATATATATATATATATATATATATATATATATATATATATATATATAATGTTAACATATTAGTAATTTAGTTATTTTATAAAATTTTAATTTATTTTTAATCATGATTTGATTGTTATTTTTTTATTTTAAAAATTAGACAACATTTTATAAGTACTTATGTTTTTGGGTCCCCATGACATTGATGCGGAGTATCTATCAACTTTGCTGATGACTAATCACCACTAGAAAACCTGGTTAGTCACATTTAATGGAATTTCCCCTCCCAACCACTTTTTTTTTTATTCACAAGACTCAAATTCGAGACTTTGCTTACCACTTAGACCAATGACTTGTTGGTTATATAAGTACTTATGTAATAATGCATTCAAATACTTCAAAATTATGTAAACGCTTATCAACATGTATATCAAAACCCAAATAGGTTATTGAATTTTTAGTACTTATAACATAAACTCTACTCTTATATAATAAGAATTTACTGAAAAGGATCTTAATTAAATTATTTTTCCAAAACGGGCCCTAAGAGCAATTGCATCGTGTTGCTAAATTGGCACAATGCTTAACAAGCACTTGTTCTTATCTAACACTCCCTATTGCAGACACATATGCTTGAAAATTGAATAAGCACCAGTTGCTTATTTAAGTACAGGTGCTTATTCCTTTTAAAATAAATAAAAAACATTTTTTTAATAAAAATATATTTTTATTGATAAAATGTAAGGATATAAGTTTTTTGGTGGGATCCATTTAAGCATTTAAAGAGACGTGTTAGATTGGAGAGATCAAGTACTTATAAAGTGTTTAAATTGAAAAGAATAAAAATGAATGGTGGACCCATTTAAGTATCTAAAGAGAATGGTTGGGTTGTGGATGTTCTAAGAGTTAAATAAAGAAGAAGGATAGAATTAAAAGAGAAACATAATAGAAAAATGTGTTATTTGGATGGATAAGAATAAGAAAAAAAAATGAAGAAATTTCTTTTTCACTTGTTTAGATGGATGAAAAAGAGAGTGAAAAAATAAATAATATATGAAAAATATTTATATTAATTAAAAACTGTTATTTTTTTACTCCACTATTTTTTTCTTAACAGAAAAATATTTATTATTTTTTAAAAAAACTTTATGTTATAAAAATTTATTTAATTTTTTAGAAATTAAAAAAGATGGTAAATTGTGGGAGTAAACTGCAACATGCAGCATCAACTTGTACAAGTTGTGTTCACAACATCATTCATTTAGATTTATTGATAAAATGAGATAAATTAATTTCTCGTTTTTAATTGCCATAACTTAGTAAATGATCTGATTTTCAACTTCAAAACCTTTGCTGAATATCAATTTTGACAAGTTGTCCGTGTAGCTAGGGAAGCATCTACTTTTACAAGTTGAGTTCGCAGCATCATTAATTTAAATTTATAGATATATTGAAGGTTGAGACATTGATTCAAGCTGTCGTTTAGCATAGTATAATAATAATTATAAAATAAGTTGATGAAATACTATATTATAATTTTATTAATTCTTTATTTTAATTTTACATTATAAAAATAAAATTAAAAATATTTAATAAGAATATCTATTACATTAAAATCATAAAAAAATATTAATATTTAATATTTAAATAATTAAAGGCAGATGCAATCATATCTCATAAAATTATCATCGAGAGAAGATATTGGTGAGAAACGATTTTTCCCCCCTTAAATTACCAAAAAAAAAGAATCAAGATATAATAAAAACATGAGGCAGATGCATTAATTCCTCGTAATATTAATTAACTTCTCTCTACCACTTGGATCAAGTTCATTTTTATCTGATAGGGAATAAATTGAACGATTTATTTTTATTTTATTTTTGAAAGGCAATTGAACGATTTTATTGAAAACAGAAAAAGAATTTGACTTCTGCATTTTCCCCAAATGTTATTGACTTTTGTATTTAATTTTATATGAAACCTGTAAAAACACACTTACGGAAAATTCAAATTCAATAAAGAAAAATGCATGAATGGAATATCATAGTCATAGCCATGTTAATCAGCTGGTCAAAAGAAGAAAAAAAAGCCATGTTAATCAGGGTATCGTTAACATGATCTCTCATATAACTTATACCTAATTTTACTAACAAATAGTTAGTTTAAGTGATACATTTTAACATACCATGGTTGTATTGAAGTTTGAATCTATGACCTCATACATATTATTCCAACTCTCCACTACTAGGCTGACCCTAGCGACTCAGTTTAAGTAATACATATTTGATTCTGTTTAAGTAAAAAAAAATTGAATCTTGTGTAAAAAAAAATGTTGAAAGAGTTAACACTACCATGTTATAAATATATTTTATTCAAATAGGATTGTCTACTTTTTTTTTTTTTATGAACTCGAATATTTTTTCACATGCACCTTCTAGAAATCAAACTCCTAAATGCATACTTAAGGAACAATGTTATCTATCAATCATGTTACACCATATTGATTGTCTACTATTTTTTGGATACAACATCTGTAAAAATTTGGATACGGATGGGATTGTCTACTATAAAAAATACTTGTGATCCCATACCCAAAAAACTTATGCCTACTTGTCATGACATAAATTTGTGATCAATCATTTTCATACTTTTTTGTCATTTATTTTCTACTGCTAATAAGTTATTACCTGTTTCATATAGTTATCCAAATTGTGGGGTGAAGGAGGGTTTGAAATTATTTATTTGTGTGGATATGAAGAATCACAAATTGACAAACTTTGACTTATACTAAAGTCGAATCGTGATCCTATTAATGAAGTAAATTCAATGAAGCAACAACTAGTACCATAGAGAAGCGGCCATAAACTGGATAATCTTGACCAATTTGAAAGATCATTTAATGTAGTTGAAATAACTGAATTTTTGGATCATTTGTTTCTTGAACAGTTCTTTTAATTAAAAAAAAAATTTTCTATCGGATTTTTGAGTCATAGGAGATAACAAATTAAATTGTTACTAGTATAGATATCGTAGTTCTACACATAGCTTATACTAACAAATCATTTTATTAATATAGAATATTGAACTATACTATTAATACATCATGCATGGTATATATATATATATATATATATATATATATATATATATATATATATATATATATAATATTATTCATACTTTGATTTCTCTTAAACAACAGATTTATTAAAGAAGATAATTTTAACAAGTAAAATTTTCTTTTGAAAGTAAATGGTGATTTTTTGTAGTCATACAAATTAGCATTTGAAAATCGAAATTTTGCTATAGATACATTGTTTAACAATATACTAGCTAGCTCAATAAATGATGCAAAAACATTTTATATTTGCGGAGGCTAATAAGAATGATTCATTGCATGCTCCTATCAAGGCCAAACCAAACCGTTGTTTTAATGTTTTTAATTTGTTTGTTCAAACAAGTTTTGATCTACATATCAAGTGATTTCCAGGAAGGAGGCTTGACGATACTAGATGAAAGTCAACTATTATATGACCCCAGAAGTTCATTAATTTTAAAACAACACCCGTTTTATGATACGAGGGCTAGACAAAAAATTAGTAATTAATCATCAAAGACTGCGTAGATAAGTGCATGCATAAACGGTGAAATTCACTATCATTGTCGACAATATTACAAGCGCGTAATAATCAAAAACTCGCTCGCCATCGCTTGCAATTTGCATAACTATTTGGCGTCTATATTAATTAAATGGATCTCCCAGCTCTTTTAAACGTGACAGCAACATTAACTTGATCTCTTCCAAGTAAATTTATAGTTTCTATGCTATTAACCTTTATTTTTTGTACCTTTTCCTTGATATAGACAAAAAATTGCAAGAAGGACTTATCATGTGTTTTGATCCATATGGTTTTAGAGATAAATGTGAATAAAAAAAATCTATATCGAAAAGAAATTAATTAAAAAATGTATAAGCAAACTGATCTTTAAACTTAATGCTTTAATTCTTTTTAATCAAGTTGTGATGATAAATTTAGAATTCCGGTTTCAGTCAAAGCCATAAAATAATAGCTATCTGAAAATTAAAAGATTTTTTTTATTTTTTATTGAATAAGCACAATTACATAACATAACACGCTATTTTAATAACTAGAAAATACATATATATGCAACCGTACGTTTTGTCTAATTGTCATTATTCAAAGTCAAATTAATCTATAAATGCTATAGTTGTGAATAATTAAGATAATTAATAGAGTAATCAAGTTCGACCAAAGTAGTTTGTCTACGGTCTAAACTCTTTAAGAGTACCCTTTCGTTTAAAGTCAAGTGTACACATTCAAGTGTAAAAAAAAAAAAAAAAACCTTTAACTTTTTCCCAATTCATTTTAGAGACTACTAGTATTTTTCATAAGAGTCAATTTTGTTCAATCGAATAGGATCAATTTGAGTAACAAAAATCTTCTTTTTAGTATTTAATGTAACTACATATCTAAGGATCAAATTATAAAGATCATTATTTAACTTGAATAATCTTATGTCAGGTGATGCAATCAGTTATTTTCTTCCTTTGTATCTAATCCTTATATTGGATTTTTATAAATGGAACATTCTTAATTACTAGATTAGTTTTAAAATGAAAAAAAATATTTTGCTCCAGCTTTTTTAGGTACAGTGCTGTAGGCGCTAGCTATCCAAAGCTTACCATTTCCATTCTTATAACAATTATAATATTCAACATTCAAAGTGATTAAAAAAAGAGATGTAATATTTATAAAACGATTTATACAATATTTTTTATTTTTAATTATATTATTATCAAATTTCATATTTCTTTATTTTTTTTCTTTCTTAATTATAAAATTTATTGTACAAATAACATTCCTTTTAAAAAAAAATGTGAGGTGTCATTTAGCAATTTTTACTCATATATCCTTATGAATACAAAATTTATATAATATATATTGTACCTGTCCAAGGGTACGAAAGTAATTTTCTCTTGTCGCACCAAGCTCTATCCGTCCGTCTCCGTTGTCTTCCGTCGTGTATCGGAGGGGGTGGGTACCTGCAAAGGCACTCCGACACTCAAGTTAGCGATTTTCCCAAATATAGTAAATGAAAGTAGTAATGAGAATGAATCGTCCTTACCTCGAGAATCTCAACCTATTTATACATATTTTAATGGGTCTTAGATCCATGGGTCTTACCTTGATATTACTGTTAATGTTAATATTCCATTATCATATGATTTATGTTTAATCTTATATTTCAATGGTAGTCATTTATCTAATATCAAGTTCCTAAGTTCCTTCTTGTTTAGTGGTATAGTTTCAGTGGGCCAAGACCTATTCGGTCCACAAAACTTGTTACATGGCCGGAGGGGTTAAGATGGCCGATGGGTATGTACCACTAGGCCGAGGGGTACATATATTGTTATATATATACATATATAATCAATAATTATATTGATTATATATATATATATATATATATATATATATATATTGTTTTGTATATATATATTATATTACTATATCATCATATATTATATATAAATTATTATATCTCTTTATATATATAAATGAATAAGTCTATTTGTGCTCTCGTTACTCCACTCTTCCTCACATCCACTCTTATTTAAATACTCTCATCTCATAAAGTGGTATAGTTCATTCTCTTAACATGTATCTGGTTCTTCTACGTTTCCTAAAATTTCTCTTATCAATTTCTGTAACTACCCACATTCACAATATTTCTATAACTATCTCCATTCACTTCTTTATCTGATGCTGTCTTTTTTTTTTAATATTTCTTTTATCAATTTTTCTAACTCTATTTTATAATTCCGAATATTTTTCTCTTTCATTAATAATTTCAAACTCTTAATTCAATTTACTTTTCAATTTTTAAAGTTAATATTTCTTTATCTTTTTTTTATAAAAAAAATATAGTCTTTAATTTCTTAGAGATAGATTATCCCTTTTTAAAATTTTTTTTGATTTGCTGTATAATTCTTTATTTTTTTTCTTTCAAATTTCTTTTTATTAACTATATAAATAAGGGGTAGTGAAAATTTGAATAAGTCCGTGCATTGCATGAGCTAAAACACTAATATTATACATAACTAGTGTTTTAGCCCATGCATTGCACAGGCTTATTCAAATTTTTATATAGTTAATAAAAAGAAATTTGAAAAAAAAAGGATTGTATAGCACATCGAGAAATCTTTGAAGTTAAAAAATAGAGTTAAAAAAACTGATAAAAGAAGCATTTAAAAAAAAAGGATAGCATCAATAAAGAAGTGAATAGAAATAGTTATAGAAATATTATGAGTGTGGGTAGCTATAGAAATTGATAAGAGATTAAAAAATAGAATTAGAAGAACTAATAAAAGAAATATTAAAAAAAAAACCAAAATATTAAAAAAAAATCCAAAAGATTAGAGACTATAAAATTTGAAAGAAAAAATTATATAGCACATCGAAAGAAATTTTAAAAAAGAGATAATTATAAAAGAAATTAGAAACTACAAAATTAAAAAAAAATAACTGAAGATGTAATGGTGTAACTTTAATTTTTATAATATATTAACTTTGAAAATTGAAAAGTAAATTGAATTAAGGATTTGAAATTATTGATGAAAGAGATAAATCTTCAGAATTAAAAAATAGAGTTAGAAAAATTGATAAAAAAAATAAAAAAAAAAGATATATGGATGTAGTTATAGAAATATTGTGCATGTGAGTAGTTACAGATTTTGATAAGAGAAATTTTAGGAAAAGTAGAAGAATCAGATGCATGTTACGAGAGTGAACTACACCACTTTATACGAGGGGAGTATTCAAATGAGAGAATTTATCCTAATCTTGTTGGTTCTTAACTCAAATTTTCTCAAGATAAAAAATATACTAGAACAACATGTCAGGATAAAGTTATCATATTCTATTGATGCTACAAACAAATGATTACATGATAGAATAATTAGTTTATCGTATCCTATTATATTTTGACCATCAAACATACTTTTAAAAAATAAAATGACATTATATATTTCTCTTGATTTTAATAATTATGTGGGGTCAAAGGTTGCAAGGCTTGAAAATACAATCCTAAAGCACTAAATCAATAAATAATAGTGTTAGAAATAATGCCTAACAAAGATAAAGAAAGTAGAAAAACGAATACACAAATTTAATGTTGAAAACCCTTGATAGAAAAAAAAAAAATCATAGGTAGAAGAGAAATAATTCACTATATCAAAATAGGTACAAAGAAAGATGTAAAGAGAGCTATTGTAGAAGTACTATTATATTAGTGCAAATAAAACCTTAGCCTAAAAAACATAAAAGATCCATACTTGAGACCTTCGCTATCACCACAATCCTCCTCCCTCCAAAAAAATATTTCTTTACTGAATTGGTTGCACCACGAACTTTTTGAGTCACTTGAAGGATTCAAGTCACAAACTATAACACATAGTATACTAAGCATCGATGAAGGCAATAGAAGTCCAAATTGATCCATTGGTTTAAACCAAATGCACATTTGATGCTCAAAATGTTTACAAGTTTGTTGCACAACACAGTATATAATGCTCCATGCGTTCAAACTAGAAAATCCCTAATCATATATCCTGTCATACCACTAAATACTGATGCTAGAGGTTTTATAATATTAAATAGTTAGGGAATTTTATGTCTTAGAGGATTTACATTATGATTGCATGCGCTTGGATTTCTTAGTTGTGACTCACCCACATTTAAGATTTATAAAAATAATACACAATTGTGTTGTTTGAAACGAAATAACAAACGCATGAAACACACGAATCCATACATGGATGAAAACCATTTTAAATAAATATTAATTTAAAGATAAAAAATATGTAAAATATGCTTTTGACTTAATACGTGTTCGTGCTAATTTGACAAAATTGTTTTAGTACAAAGAAGCATTTCTAGTAAGTAACATATGAAATGGCAATAGGTAGGCAAACTTCCCCATATGTTGTTAATCTATTGGTTCATTTATTGACTTTTTTGCAACTTGTAAGTATTCCACACCTTCATCTCATCCTAAGTTAGCTTCATCCCCATATCATTTCCATTTAGAAGTAGATTCAATGAGCTTTGGACCATTAAAGGCTCAGCTATATCAAATTGGATTTGTAATAATAATTAGTTTTGGATAAATTTTTCAAAATGTATTGCTAGGAAAAGAAATAATTAATAGAGAAAATAGGTTGTACACTGATAGTATAAATCAATTTTATACAGTAATGTAATTACAAACTATCATATATGATAAATTTATTGACTTTTATAATAATTAACTTAAAAGTCATACTAATCATAATTTTTTATTGGTTGATAATGTAAAATTATTTTATACTGTTAGATTATGACAATTAAACTATAAAGTAAAATGAATCAAAACTTTTTTCATAAGATAAAATATACTTCAGCTTTTTGAAAAGTTAAACGTAAAAGCTTGTAAAAATTTGAGTGTAAGTTAATTTTAACTTATAAGAAAAATTTAATTTACTTTATGTTTTTATTTAATTTGTTCTCTTATACAAGTGTTTGTTGAAAAAATAACCTACATTGCTCTTAATATTATCCGGAAGTTATACACTATTTTTTTGAATAAAAATTATATTATTTACAAATAACGTTATCCTCACAAAGGTTACAAACTCAATTAATTTAACTAACCACTTATTGATCTTGAATAATGCTAGTTAATTAACCATTTCGTCAACAAAATTAACCAATATATATGCATGTACAACCAATGAATTTTAAAGGAACTAACAAGATATTTGTAATTTTTAGCAAGTGATTAATCATGAGTTAAAGTACAATAATTTTTCTTATAACTTACTATTGTTTTGGAGGAGATAACTTACTATTGTTAAGCCCAACATTTTACAACTTACACTTCGTACTTAATTAATCTCTAAAATGTACAATTTACTATCATCGTAGTCCTTAAATTTTATAATTTATTATTATTATTATAATCCTTACAATTTGCAATTAGTCTCAATTTTTTAAATTTTAAATAGTGGTTAAAAATTGTCACTGTATTAATTACACATATGAAAATATTTTAGAAAAATATATTATTTTGTGGTGAATTTTAATCGTTAATATATTAAAATTGTTGATTTTAAACTGATAAAAGAATTATTTTAACTTACTTTAATAAAGGTGTATTTTAGTTTTTTTTTTTTAATGATAATAGCAACAAATGGTAACATGGACAGGAATAATCAGAGCAGAATGACGAAACACGAATTGGATGAATGGCGTGGCGGCGAAAAGAATACCTGTGACGACAAAACAGAAAAACAAAAAGAATTGTGTTAGTCGTAGCACCAATCAGAAGAGGATCTTCACAGAGTTCACATGGATGAATCGGTTCAGTATTAATTTTCCAGTTCAAATATTAGTTTTGAAAAAAAATTATTTTAGTCTTTTAGAGACTAGCTAGCTGTAAGACCAGTAGAAGCATAAAAAAAAAGCTATAAGACCAGTAGATTAGTTTCCATTTTTTTTTCCTTTTTGATCAGTTCAATGGAATCAGCCTTGGTGTCAAAATCATGATGCAAATCATTGATGACCCGCCTTGCTTGTAGTTGTCGCGGTGAAATTCAATAAAAACAAGGCTTAAATACAATTTTGGTCCCTCTATTTTACGCAATCTGTAATTTTAGTCCCTTTATTTTAAAATAGAGACATTTAATCCCTCTATTTTGCACAATCCGCAATTTTAGTCCCCCTATTTTAAAATATAGACATTTAGTCCCTCCATTTTGTACAATTCACAATTTTAGTCCCCATATTTTAAAATAAAGACATTTAATCTCTCAATTTTTAAAAATCGTGATTTTTGTCCTTCCGTCAAATTAAAAGCATTGACCATTAAGATATTAACGTTGATTACGACGTGGTATGTGCTTCAGTGACGTGAAATTTGTTTAAAATAAATTATTAAGACTCGTGATTTTCATATTAGGACTTACGACTACTCTCGGCCATTAAAATAAATGATTTTATCTTTTTTTAAAATATATTTTTCATCAATTATTCTACTCAGTATTTAGAATAATTAAAAAATAAACAAATAATTTTGTATCACATCATTATATTTGGGCCACGTCAAGGCTGACGTTAATATTTTAACAGTCAATGCTTTCAATTTGATGGAAGGACCAAAATTACGGATTTTACAAAATTGGGGGACTAAATGTCTCTATTTTAAAATAGAGGGACCAAAATTGCGGATTGTGCAAAATAGAAGGACTAAATGTCTTTATTTTAAAATAGGGGGACTAAAATTACGGATTGTGCAAAATAGGAGGACCAAAATTGCATTTAAGCCTAAAAACAACTCAGGAGATGTTTGTTTCACATATAACTTTTTTAATCTCAATTTTTTTTTCTCATAATATAATATGAAAATGTTATTTTTGATATAATTAAAAAATGTATTTGGTTAACTATTAAAATAGGTTGAGAATATTTTTTATATTCCCAGGTATAATTAAAACATGTGTTTGATTTAGTCATTTTTTTCCTGAGAATATATATTATAATTACTAAAATATCTTTATCGTGTTAAAGATGATTTTTTTTACCAGAGTGATACATCACCTATTTTCCCGCAGAGGAGTTACATTCAGATTGTCAATATATAATTAATCTACCGAAACTACAACTCTCTAAATCCATAACATATAATCAAAAAACTTATACAGTAAAGTAACCCCTTCATTTACATGTAACATTTATTTCCTATATTACCTACCCCAATCAATAATATATATCTATCATAAATTTAAATTTGCTGCCAACCTCCCCAAGAACGAAGAAATAATAGCATTGAGAGGGTAGTGGGTACAAAGATGTTATATTTGAATTTTTACTCATAAAGACGGTTCTTGTCCCATGAGAATAAATTTTTCCTACCCCCTTTGCCAGGATTAAATATTGGTTGTAGGTGGGATTATAGTTTACTTAGGAATAAAATATGTCCGGAATTAAATATTTTATTATTTCGTAACAACGTAGGATAATTTTTCCTCCTCCTGTATTCCTGAGATTAAAAAAATTATCCGTAAAACAAACGTCCCCTTACACATCTGGTTTTAGCTAGTCATCCTTGAATATAGATAGCTAAGATCACAATGCAAGTTAAATAAAAATGATAAATATAGATTCTTATCTTTGAGGAGTTTAATTACATCCATTTTGTGACCTTAATTAATTAATTCAAATGAAACAACCAACATTTACACACACACACACACACACACACACACACACACACACATATATATATATATATATATATATATATATATATCTTAATTTAACAATATTATATACAAATTAATTAACATTATATTAATTGCATGAGATTTATTTTATATTTATACATTTTAACTTTTAAAGTCTAAAATTAGGTATAATTAACTTATTATATAACAACAAATTCAAGAAATTATAGTCTTTTTTTTTTCAGCAAGTATTTTTTTTCAAAGATAATTTTATTTGAAGTATGTCCGGATACCATAGTTCCACCCCATATCTAGATTTTGTTTTGAGGGTAAAGCCTGTAAAAATGTACTTGTGGAGGACAATAATATTAATATTAATTAGAGAAAATTTATACAACTCTTTTCCATGACTATTTTTACACACACACACACACACACACACACACACACACATATATATATATATATATATATAATTAAACTCATTCAAGTAATATTACATCTGCGTCTAGCACAAAAAAAAAATAAAAAAAAAATGCATAAAGCAAAACCGCGTTCATCACCTATAACATTCTATGCATGCATGATTAATTATGAATTAATGTATGACATTGTCAACAATTTTATTCGGGATGATATGCATGCTTACGTATATATTTGTGCCTCTTTGGGTTATGCATGATCCATGAATAAAGTGCATACCCTAATTTCTTCTTCTAATAACTCAAATTATAATTGATATCGTATTCGTTTTATATAAGCGCTGATGTATATAGATCCCAGGGTGGCACCATGGAACCTGCGGCGTTTATATATATTATAAACAAATTTTCAACCTTTTTGAAAATTCTATATATTTGACTTTAGTTTCTGTAGCTGATTGATGTAAACCCCATTCTCACCAATATACTGTAACTATTTTCATTTCATTTTTCACTAAAATAAATAATCAGCTAGCAATGAGATTAGTAAAATCATTTTACTCCATGAATTATTTGTTAATTTGCCTTAAATTAATAGGGGGATACTTCAAATTAGTATCATTTTTTTATAAATTAATTAAAAAATAATTCAAGTAGTGCATAGGTATTTATATATGCACATTAAAGGTGAAAAATATATTAATTTATAAAAGCAATTGTGTATCGTGTGCCCATAGGAAAATATAACAAGTAAAAAAATAAAAGTTTTTATTGAAAAAATATTTACCATATTGAAAATGCAAAAAATGTTCAATATTTACTATTTTAATAAATTAAAAGTTTTGAAATAGTGTATTTAGTACTTTCACATTGTGTGCTTATTTTTTTTTTTATCATTCACATTGTGTGCTTATTAGTACTCCAATAATAAATAAAAAAACTCCTTTAAAATTTTTTAAGAATGTATATTTTGAAATATAAATTAAAAAACATGCGTTTGAAACTTTTAATTTTGAAAATCTTAAAAATTAATTAACTTCATAAATATTTAAATTATGATTAAAAATATTCTATTATACTCAATATTAATTAAAAATTGAGTATTAATCAAAATAATTAAGAAAAGGAAAACCTTTTTAATAATATAACCAATTTTTTTGACAGTTTAATAATATAACCAATTAAAACGTATTAATTTGATGAAAAATTTCATAAAATGTATATCATAAAAAAGAAAAATATGTGATTATAAGAAAACAAAGAGTACAAAAATCATATGATATAAAAAAATACTCAAATTTATAATATAAAACAAAATTAATGTAGAAATAACTTCGGCAGAAAACTCAATTTATATATACCTGGAATCACCAATTTTATTTAATAAATAATTCATACTAAAACAACGTATTTTTTTTATATTTTTATTTAATTATAAATCATTATATATAAGAAATTTATTAATTTTTATATTAATTATCTTAAAATTCATATATTTTTTAATTAATTGAAAGTACCACGAAACTTTTCTGCTTTTCTTGTGGCTCAAACTCAATAGTCAATAATGATATTTGGTCAATGAAAGTACATTTGGACTGTGAAAGGTGTGGATTATGAATATTTTATTTCACACTAGATCCTGGTTATCGTGTTTGTGTCATCCATCAATCTAATCCTGCTTATCTCCCTGTCATTAAAAAATAGTAGTGTTAAAACAAAAATATTCAGTACTATTTTCTATTTTTAAAGTAAATTAAAGCATTTAAAATATATTTAATATTTCACACTGATTGCTTACGAATATACAATAAAAAACACAATTAAAAAATATTTAAGTATTTATAGGAATTAAAAAAACGTGTTTAAATGTTTTAATTTTGAAAATCCTAAAAAATAGTAATTAATTTCATAAACATTATTTCATTATATACCTGGAGTAATATTCTATTATACTTAATTTTAATAAGAAAAATTGAGTATTAATGGAAATATTAAGAAAATTAAAAATCTTTTTATTACTATAACTAGAGAATAGAGATAACTTATTGGCGTAAAACTCAATATAATAATAATATTTGGTCAATAAAAGTACTTTTGGACTGTATATGGTACTCATTATATGAAAAAAAAAAAAAAAAGAAGCTTTTTCTCACATGATCTCGGTCAGCGTGTACGTGTTTTTCTTTTTCTTTTTCTTTTTTGAAGGCTGTGTAATGTGTATGTGTGTTTTTCAAGTTGCCTACGATATTCCTTTCTTTATTAAGAAAAACAAAAAAATGCTTTCCAATGCAAGGTCAAAATCTCCTCCAGGCTTCCGGTCCCCAATACGTGTAAAATTTCGCACACACACACGAAACCAAGTCCATAATAACAAAAAAAGAAAAAAGTCCAAAACAACATATGCTTACGAACTAGTCTTGAAAGTCAAATCCCCACATTCATATTTCTCCAAAGAGCAACGGCGTCGTTTTCCTTGCACGCAGCGTAACGCAACTGCGTCTACGTCTATATATAACCCTTCAGCTCCCCTTGCAAGCACCCATCCAATCTGCACATATTCACACTGCAACCGAAAACATTTTTCGTCTTCCCGAAAAACAAACACACACTTCCCGATACTGCGAAAATGCCGTCGTTTGCTGCAAAGATGAGATTCGTTTGCTTCGAGCCGAAAACGCCGTCGTTTGCCTTTTCCCGCCACACTACGCCACCGAGTTCAACTGCATCACCTTCTACCAGCGCCAACGAGAGCTTCGAGGAAGCAGAAGCTTTGATACTAAAATGGAACCCCGAAACCTCTGCGTACGGAAGAGTAACCTCTCTCTTCTACAACGACAAAGCAGAGGCCATGCACTACATCCACTGCGTTAACCGGCTCCAAAAAACCATGCACTCTTTGATAGCACAGAACTCGTCCTCACCAAAACTCATTCTCGCGCAAAACCTAATGCAAATAGCCATGAAAAGGCTCCAGAAAGAGTTCTACCAGATGTTATCAATGAACCGGGCCCACCTCGACCCCGAATCCGTCTCCACCAGATCCTCCAGAACCTCTTTCTGTTCCGACAGCTACGACGACGGCACAGCGGAAGAAGATGTGCGCGACTCAGGGGATTATATCTCCGAAGTCGAACGTGTTTCTTCTGAAGCCATGGCGGATCTGAAATCCATCGCTGACTGCATGATTTCCAACGGTTACGCCAAAGAATGTGTCAGCGTCTACACGACGATGAGAAAATCGATCGTTGACGAAGGCATTTATCGCCTCAACGTGGAGGAATTGAGCGCGTCGAAGGTGAACAAGATGCACTGGGATGTGCTCGAGTTGAAAATCAAGAGCTGGTTAGAGGCGGTTAAGATCGCCGTGAGAACGCTCTTCGCTGGAGAGAGGATCCTCTGCGATCACGTCTTCGGTGCATCGCAATCCACCAGAGAAGCTTGCTTCGCCGAGATTTCTAGAGGCGGAGCAACTCTGCTGTTCGGATTCCCCGAACTCGTCGCGAGAACGAAGAAATCGCCGCCGGAGAAGATCTTCCGAATGATTGATATGTACGCTGCAATCGCCGCGCTGTGGCCGGAGATTGAATCGATATTCTCGCTCGATTCAACAACCGCTGTTAAATCTCAAGCCTTCGCTCTTCTTCTCCGACTCTCCGATTCCGTACGAACGAGTCTTTTGGAATTCGAGACCGCAATTCAGAAAGACTCTTCCAAATCGGCGGCGAACTTCGCCGGCGTACATTCCCTGACAGTGCAAGTAATGAATCACTTGACTACTCTCGCGGATTACAGCAACGTGCTCTCGGAAATTTTCTTCGACGTGTCACCGCCGCCGCGGTCGCCGGTACCGGAATCTTACTTATACAGTCCTGAATCCGACAACACTACGACGACGGAGACGGAGTTCTCAGTACAGATGGCGCGGCTTATTCTCGTCCTTCTTTGCAAGATCGATGGCAAATCGAGGCATTGCAAGGAGGTTTCGTTGTCTTACCTGTTTCTCGCGAACAATCTCCGGCACGTGGTGGCGAAGGTCCGTGCCTCGAACTTGCTTTACGTTCTCGGCGACGATTGGGTGTTGAATCACGAAGCGAAGGTGAAGCGGTTGATGGCGAACTACGAGAGAGTAGCCTGGGGCAAAGTGCTTTCGTCTTTTCCGGAAAATCCAACTGCGGAAATGTCGCCGGCGGAGGCGAGGGTGGTTTTCGGGAATTTCAACTCTGAATTCGAGAAAACTTATCGCAGAGAGAACGCTCTCACCGTGCCGGAACAAGAATTTCGAGAAGAGATCAAAGCGTCTCTCACGAGAAAAATAACCCCAATTTACCGCGAGGTGTATGAAACGCACCGTATTGGAATGGGTTCGGTGAGGGAAATGAGAGAGTATGTCACATTTACCCCTAAAGATGTTGAGAATTACATGTTGAATCTTTTCTCTGAGGGAAGAGCAAGCTCTGGTACTGGAGGAAACAATTCAGTTTTTGTAAGGAAAAAAAAGTGTAAAAAATGCGAATGAAAAGTTATTTCACAACAGGCTGCAAGGATTAAATTTTTTGGATCCTTTTATGTAATCATTTTTCACTTAACATTATTATGTAATTCTTTAAAAAAAAAAAATGCAAGGACATAAGGATTACAAACAGTGATGGATATAAAAATTTCAAGTTTGAGACATCACTGATATATGTAAACTTGTGAGTGTAATGTTGATATTATGAATTTTTTTTCGTTATTTATGTATTTATATTGTTAAAGATGTGTTTTACATTAGATATATGGGTCAAATACTTCTTATAAGACTTCAACAAGTCTCTTTTCTTGAATTAATTTTTGAGAGTGAATCTAGTTAATATTTAATATGGTACTATCAAATATATTCAGTCTTAATATTAAGCTACTGGCAGATGTTCAATCATACAAAATTTATACTCCAAATATCTGATCCTCATAATCAGAGTGTAATAAAATGTTCCGTATTAATTATAATATTTCTTATAAGACCAACAATTATTTTCTCCTAAGTTAATTTTTGGAAGTGAGTTAAAACTAATTCATTTCTAATATGAATATTATAAAAACATAAACCAGTGATCTTTTATCGATTAAACCCTGTTCATTTTCTTATACTGCTTATTTAAAAATGATTAATAATAAAACATTATAGTGAACTTGGACTTAAATTTTTACTTCTACAAGTTAACATTAACATGAATGTTTAAACATTGTTTGGAGATGGAATAAAAGAAAATAAAATGAAAATAAAATAAAATAAAATAAAATATTTCAACAGTGAGAAATATTTTTAGGTCATGAAGAGGTGGGGATAAAATAGTGATTAATCTTGTTGTGGATAATTTAGATTGTATAACTAATAGCAGAAAGTTAATTAGGAGATAGTGATCATGCATTTGTTAGTTACACGTGAACCTATTCTATATTCATATAAAATAACATGATATGCGTATATGCAGCAATAAAATTCAGAGTGTGTGAGATACAGTTTCTGCTTTATTATTCCCTCTCCCTCTTGCATTCATCTCCTTATTGAGTGTGTATTTTGTTTTCCACTACAGAATCATAAACAACCATTAAAGTAGTAAACTAGTAATAAGGTATTGAGTCTCATACCTATGAGTGAGATCTTGATCCATTAAATCTATCATCATCATTAGTATTATTATTAATTTATGGTTGCCATTCTCCTTAAAGAGAGCATTGGAAGAAGAGGTGTTCTAGAAACGATATACGATGGGAAAAGAAATGCTATAAAATTCAAAGTTGCGGCTTCCAGTTTTGGCAAAAAAAACGAGTTGTGTGACTCTTTCTTTTGCCCAAAAACTTTTAAATTTTAATTCTTTATACTTAGTTTTTATAAAATTTAATTATTAAAATTAAGTTCCTCATTTCAAATTTCTTCTAATAATGAATGGAAATGTAATGAAATTGTGACGTAACTTTGATTTGTATAAATTGATAAAAGAAAGAAAAAATATAAATTAAGAAAGAAAAAAAAAACTTCATTCTCCCCTCCTCGTTACGGTTTCAATGAAGTCATCTTTATTTTTATTTAAACATTTTGAATATTTTTTTCTTTATTAATTTATAAAAGTTAACATCACATTATAGCATAATTACTTTTTCTTTAATTGTTAGACAAAATTTAAGGCAAAATATTTAATTTTAATAATTAAGAAAACTGTAAGTATTGAATGCAAACTGCCAATATAAAACGCTTCCTGAAACTACTAATTGGGAAAAGGAGGCAGGGGACTGGGGACATGACCTTAGAGAATTTTACATTAAGACAAAAATATGTCCCATTATTATATAAACAAAACAACTCTCATTTTGAGATGTCTTAATTTTACACTCATTCAACGCAACACTATTCTCTATTTCTCTCCTATTTTTATGTTGAATAATGTCTTGTCTTTCTACAAATTTTTCTATTATTTTATAAAATAATAAATATATTTAATGTCTTTAAAATATAAAATGCATTCAATATTTACCATATAAAAAATAGAAGAAAGAATATTATAAGACAATTTAGAATTGTTCTTTTATTATATTATTAATCACATATATTATTATATAGTCTTTCTATTTTCCTCTTCACAAAAAAATGTCCAAGCATAAACAAAGGTCCTTTAACAGCATGAGGAGAACTTTAGATGGTCAAACCCATTGGTTTGGAATGAGCCAGAGCTGCTAATTAAACAGTCAACAGCACTATTGGCTTCTCTAAACACATGACATATACATATACGCAGTACCCAATTCCTGTTAACATATATAGTTGTGAATACTATGAACCAAGCTGCTGTAAGGGTGATTAGGAGCTGCTTTCAAAAGTTTCAACTTACATTTTCCACTGAGTTTTAAAGGTCTACAATATTCAAGTGATCAACCACAGAATACTGCACGAATTCCTGGGACAGGACTAAGGCCAAGTTATTGAATGTGCTCCTGGTCCATGGTTATCGACAACATCTAATATTACATTTTCCTACAATTTTTTTCACTATCTTATATGTAAGGGAAAAAAAAAAGTATCTTCTCTTTATTTATTTATTTTTGTCAAAATTAGTCTTAACCTTTATATATGTTAAAATTGATCAAATTTACCCTAAAAAAGAAAATCAAATTTATGAAAACATGTGAAATTGGCGAAATGTCGCTAGTCTTTCTTGTTGACGTGACTAATGGTGACACATGACAATCACGTGACATATGATTATCACGTGACACCAAGGACAAATTTCACTATATTTTAGAAATGTAAAAATCAAAATTATTGATTTTAAAATATAGAGACTAAGACCAAATTAACTGAAAATAGAAGGACTTAAAACAAATTTTAATAAAATAAATAATAATAAAATTCTCTCTCCGATTGACAATTTTTTTTAAACGTAATTGGCCATTTTTTTTAACTTATTTAACTATTATAATAATCGTCTTACATTTTTAATAATTATAAAAATAAGAGTTTGAAAGTAAAGTTCTATGTCAAAAATATTAAGAAAAATTATAAGAAGAATCATAAAATAAATATGAAATTACTCTAAAACGAATTGACTCACCAATGTCATTGTAAGGTGAGTTGACAAGTTCATCCATCTAAAAATTTAAAAAATAAATTAAACAAAAAGGATAAAAAATAATAAAAACTTCAAAAAACTTTTAGTCTCGTCCCAACAAATGTCAAATTGAATTATTTGATGACAATCAAATCAAAAGTATACAAGTCTACCAAATAGTCAATTTCCCCCATCAATTTAAGAAAAATAAATAAATGAGGGAATTCAACTTACCCTAACTCGTTTTGGAGTGCAAGTAAGATATATAGGATAGGTTAAATGAGTTAATTGGTTCTAAATTTCCACCTATCCCACCAAAATGGACAGGTTAATTATGTTAGTCAATTGAACCCATATTTCCATCTCTACTATCGTCAGATTACCTGTTATTTAGATCTCAGGTTGGCTATTTATTAGCTTAATCACCCAGGAGAACATGCATGCATTCTTTTAAAAATTAAACATATGACTGTAGAGTGGGAAGTTTGTTTGGAACATCAACATACCTTGAGAAAGGGAAATGTGTTTGCTGATTGTCTGACAAAGAATGGAGTTTTGAATCATCAGTCAAAGGTTTGGAGCTCCGTCTCTAATATTAGCTGATTTTCTAGGGGTGGCTTTCGTTAGATATTGATTGTCTTTTTTTCATCTTTAATTTAAGTCAACGTTGAATGAATTACTATTATTTTTTTTGACAGAATGAACTACTACTATTATTTTTTTTTTGATCATACGATGATGAGTTTTTCACCGTCTGCACGAGACGGGGACTAGTCTTCTGCGGGAGTTTGTTCGGTACCTTGATGGGTGGCATTCCTCTCAGTTGAGATTTTTTCCATATCCAAGGCTCGAACCCGAGACCTTGGTTAAGGGGCAAGAGACCTTAAATACTCACGCTAACATCAGTTGGTGAATTACTATTATTTTAAAACTCTAAAAATTAAAACCCACATTTATATTATGTTTTGAATATGGAATATCTTATTTGTCAAAAAAAGCATATGGAATATCTTATTTCAGACTTACTATTTGGATTTTTTTAAAAGATCATATATATCTTCTTGGGAGACAATCTTAGTATTTAATGCTATTATTTCCTGAGTACGTGATGAACATTTATGATGATTATATTCTAATTTTCTTTTATCAACGTCGATTGTGTTGCAGCTTTATTTGATTATTTTTTTCATTCTTTTAATCTTAACTATAATTAATTAATGGAGGTGACGCATGGAAGGCCGAACTTAAGGACCATAGAAGAAACTTGTGAAATGAATATATCAAAGAACTTTTCTATGAGATTTACTTTTAAACTATTGTTTTACATGTAAAAACAAATAAATAGTCAAAATCAGAAAAATGATTGACGATAATTAATTATAAGAAACTTGTTAGCAACAAATTTCTTCTGATAAAAAAAATTCCTAATATCATGGTATAGTATCCTTTCCAAATTAAGTTATTTAACCATGATTTTTTTAATGATTCATTCTCATATTATTTACAAATATTAATTTGATGATATTTAAATTAAAATAAAACATTTTCCAGTAATTATTTTGTTGCTCAATTGGTATTAGGTGATATGCTTCATATGCAAATATTAGACATATACGCCTTATAACAATATTAGACATATAGGTTATTTTAATACTACGTAGTTTAGAGCAGTTTGTACAAAATTCCAAGTTTAAACCTTGTTCTAGGCATTTTACACCGCAAAAAAAAAAAAAAAAAAACGATAACGGTGATTGCTTATCTCATTTCTTTAAATGATTTGTACATGTGTAGGACGGTTGCTTATACGAAAAACCCTTCTTAACTACTTATTTTCTTTTTTTGATAAGAACGTTTCTTAACTTTAAAGGGACAAATTTTAATTTTCTAACATTTCTTTTTGCCTATTCTAACATTGAGAGAGAACACGGACAAAGACGCTTTATTTAAGTATGGACTATGTTAATGGTCAAAGGATCAATGGAGATAGAGTGTAATTTTGAAAAAGGTTTAGAGTACATTGTATTATAGAAAAACATAGGGGGAGGATTAATTGAATTTACTCTCTTGTCATAATGATTTAACAAACGTGTAGTACTTATTTAATAATCTGTATTTTATACACACAGGAAAGTAACTTGCTAATATCATGGTATAGTATCCTTTCCAGATCAAGTTATTTAACCATGCTTTTTAATTATTCATCCTCACAAATTTGTATTATTCACGATAATTAATTTGATGATATGTAATTAAAATTAAATAAAACTTTTTCCAGTAATTATTTTGTTGATCAATTAGTTTTAGGTGATATGCTTCACATAGCCAATATTAGACATATACACACTTGTTACAATAGGTTATTTTAATAAGAGCAAAAATATGGGTAATTGCTTATCTCATTTCTTCAAGTACAGGTTGTACATGTGTAAGAAGGGTTGCTTATATTTGGAATGACACATTTCAATTTTACCTATTCTAACATGAGAGAGAACAGGACAAAGTCGCTTTGAGCATGTACTATGTTAATGGTCAAAGGATCAATTGAGATAGAGAGTCATAGTTTAGAGTGCATTGTCTTAAAGAAAAACATAGGGGGACGATTAATTGTAATTTACTCTCTTGTCAATTGTCATAATAATTTAACAAACGTGTAGTACTTATTTAATAATACATAATTAATCTATATTTCATATACACAGGAAAGTAACTTGTTAGAATATACTTGGGGGGCATGAGATCAATTATGTAAGTTCAGGTACCCCTGGATTTATGAAACAGCATAGCTTCTATTATGCTCAATTGCTCATACAGTTTGATCTGCTGGCCTAGCAAGAGATTGCCATCCAGTGCAGTGATGAAGAATCTGTTTTAGATCGTCTGTAGGGGCTTCCACTGTCCAAGAGGGATAGTGTTCACTGGGGTGAAACATGTTGCACCCAACATCCTCAGTCATTAACCCTGGTTGAGCACCATTTAAGAATATGTCTCCTTCAGACCTTATGATACCAGTTGCTCCCACTTCCTTGTCTGCTGCCTGCGGTGATGTCACCAATTCAGTATTGTTATCTAAATAAAGAATCACCAGAAATACTTTTTATAATGAGTTTAACGGTGATGTACACTTTTATACTGTCATCCAATCATAAATCACCATTGATATAACTTTTAAAGTAATTTTATAAAAGTCTAACAAACTTATCAAACATGGTGATTTTTTATTGGATGACAGTGTAAAACTATTTTTCTCTTCATCAGACATCATAAATAATCAATGTCATTTAGCTCAAAAAGTTGCAGGCAGCATGTCCTCTGAATCAAATGTCAATTTGATGCTTACGACTATAATATTTTTTTCTTCTCTTTGGGGTCAAGAGAATCCAATACAGACAGACTCTTCAGCACGAGTATTTTCTATTTTCAAGAAGATTAACAAAGTGAAAAGCAACCAAATACCAGAATTATCCCCAAGAACATAATACAGATTACAAAAATAAGTATTTAAATCTTTCTTTGAAATAAGTAATTTTTTTCCTTCTATTTCAGATATGATAAAATATGTTAACCTCAAACTAAGTTTTCAACTCTCTGTGCCTATGAATGTTGGTATTTAGAAACATGTTGAGCTTAATGTGTGTTTGTTTGCACGTCTCAAACGTGCATATCCAAAAATTTTCATGTCAAAAATTTGAAAAGATGCAGAAGCTAAACTATGTTGCTTCTAAGTGGACATGAATCCTCTTTCTAAAACACTGAACCAAACAAGCTATTATTAGCTGAAGTCATCCCAGAACAGAACTGCTAACTTACAACTGCTACACTGCTAGTGAACAATGCCCCATGTAGATGAATCAGAGGTGAAAGTGTAAAATTTACAGGTGCAAGGCCAAGGAATTCCGAAATTTAGTAAGGTTAGGAATTCAATGATGAGATTGTCTATGAAATAGCCACAAAAACAGCTTCAGACAGGAATCTGATATATACTGAGAAGTGAAAATATCATCAAAGAACACATTTCTTAAAAATGATTTTGAATCTAACGAACTGGGGGCCGGCATTAAATAACATTAACCTTTTCTATCTGTAATACTTTCATGGGCATAACTAAAAGCAGGAGATGAAGAGATTGTGGATAGATAACAATAGTAGCATCTAAATTATGTGTCAGAATCAATATAGAAAAGAAGAAGAAAAAAATGATGCAACTTAGTGTAAGCCGAACAAACAACTAAATAACTAATATAATTGTTGTTGTACTACTACCCACCGGTTGTGTGTCAAAGAAAAAATACTAGCACATCAAGCCAGCTAAAGGGAACATTAAAATTATCAGATACAAACGAATATAAAATCAAGCGATCAATATTGTGAACCAATTTTTCAGACTTCCTCAACATTTTTGCAAGATCAATTGAAACATTGCTGATAATATGCGGTTTCCAATTCAAGCTAAAAATTACTTGGCGCTAAACATAAGAACTAGACAAACCTTCTCCGTAAGATACTTAAATGCCACCTTCTTCTGTCCTGCTTCATAGATATTATGTTGCGAGAATATCTGGCAGAAACATATTAATGCAAATGACATTAATTTTGTGCATCATTCAAAACTCATTTCGTAATTCACTCTACGAGCAATTCCAATTCAATAAAAAAAAAAAAAAAAAATTAACCTGAGCTTCCACACTAGCACAAACAGCATAAATGCCCCAGTTTCTGATATAATTGTTGTAGAGATGCACTTTCGCAAACCTAACACGAGGGTGCCTCTGTCGAGTCCCATTGAAAAAACAATGGTGTATAGTGACCCTCACGCACCTATCTCCAACGTGCGAGGGATCAGCCCCAATGAGCATGGTTTTGTCATGCTGAGAGAAGTGACACCTGAACACGATATATAACAATACAATACTTCCTCAATAACGAAGAACAAAACAAGTAATTAATTAATTATTGATGCTACCTCGAAATAGTAATGTCCGTGCTTTCTCGGGTGATATCTATGAGCCCATCATCAAAATCACTGAGCGAGCAACGGTCAATCCATATGTGCTTGGAATTAGGTTTGATCTGAATGCCGTCAACATCATGCCCTCTGCCTCCTTCGAACTCCAAATTGCAAATTATGACGTGCTCGCATTCCTTCAGCCGCAAACCTTTTCCGCTGAGTTTAATCCTCTGGCCACGACCGTCGATGGTCTTGTGAGATGAGACGTTCAAGTACGAGGAGAGATGAATGGTGCCGGAAACCTCAAACACGATCCACAGAGGTTCTTTCCTGCGACACGCGTCACGCAGCGACCCCGGTCCATCATCTGCAATCATAAAGTTAAATCTAACCGATGAATTGGGGGGAAAGGTGATGAATTAATGAACCTGCGAGGGAAGTGACGTGGAAAAGGGGACCGTGGAGGCCGCCGATGGCAAAGCGACCGAAGCCCTCGGCTTGGGCGGCGAGGGCGCGGAGAGTGGTGTCGACGTGGGTGTAAGGAAGAGAGAGCATGTTGGTGTTGGTGTTGGAATTGGAGGTGGTTGGGAGTGGTGGCTGAGGATTGTATTTATGGGGCGGAGGAACGGAGTTACCGTGTTTGCGATGATGCCGGTGTCCATGAGCGTTACCCATTTGGGGGAGCTAGACGTTTCGAGATACGATCTTCAGTTCTGTTCTGTTCTGTTGGATAATAATTGAAAGGGACAAAACTGAAAACTGACTACACACTACTAAGTTTGGTAATGGTAACGATTCTTTTCTTTCTCCGTTACTGTAACCGACACTACAGACATTTGTTAAGAGCAACAAAAGGCATGGGAGTTACTTTAGCCCTAGCACGCAGGGTGTAATGTTTGGATTATTCTAAATTCTAATTCAGAGTATATACGTTTGGAAGGGAAGAGACAGATGAGAAGAAAGAAAACAGAATATAATAAGTATGATAAACATAATGAGAAAAGAAGGGAGGAATTGAGAAAAATGTGTAAAATAAGTGTAAAAGTTAAGGTGTGGAAAAAATATAATTATATCCATCAAGTGGGCTAAAAGACAAAAGAAGGTAAAAAAAATAACTATTTACAAAATAAGTGTGGAAAACAAATAATTTACATGTAGGGATTATTTTTGACACGTTACACCAGGAGACGCCAACTCAGTTGGTGCCTCCTGAATTTTTTTTTATTTGCTAGTCGGAGGCGCCATATCAAGGTGCACTTCCAGTGCCTATCCCTAGGTGTACGTCTACAGCAAAGTTGGGTGTAGGGAGGCGCCAACTGAAGGTGCATCTCCTTCAAGGAACTGAAAGCGCTTCTCCCTGCGAGAGGCGCTAATTGAAAGTGCACTTCGTGTGCTGCGCACAGACTTGTCTCGTCAGGTCAGAATAAAAAGTACACAAAGCGCCAGATGAAATCGCCTCCCAACAGGAGGCATTAAACAAGTTGGCGCCTCCCTGCTTGGAGAAGCACTTCAAGTTGGCGCCTCCCTGCACAAAACTTTGTCAGCTTCGTACACCTAGGGGTAGGCACTAGAAGTGCACTTTGATACCAGTGCCTTTGATATGGCATCTCCTGCTAGTAAACAAAAAAAAATTCAGGAGGCGCCAACTGATGCAATGTGTCAAAAACAACCCTTGCAAGTAAATTATTTTTTTTCCACACTTATTTTGTAAATAGTTATTTTTTTTTACCCTCTTTTGTCTTTTGGCCCCATCAAGTGCGATGGACATGCTATGGAGATGAGAAGAAAATGATGTTATTATATTTTATTGATTTGATTCTTAAAAATCATAAAAAATAAGTAAATAACAGAATATGGTAAACTTGTTTCATTTATACTTACAATTTTAAGGTTAATATTCATATAGTCTTATTTTGTCTTTTTTTTTTATAAAAAAATTGTATAAATATCTTCTGATATACTAGCCTTTAGGCCAGACCATTGATAAATGCTACAAATAGCATGATTATCCGCCTGGTGCTAAGCCAAAATATAAGTCCTCAGCATCTCTAATTGTAATTGGACAAGTTTCTGACTTAAATGTGCACCAGAATGTTGATTCTATCAGTTCTCTAATTCCAGCTCAATGTTTGCAGCTCATCTTATTGTTTTCAAATCAAATGAATCATGCAACTCCATTCATTTCTGATAATTCATATCTCAAACACATTACCACTACGCGTATTGTCCTTTCTACCTCCTTTAATGTATCTCTTAATCATAAGTTCTGGATTATAGGATCTGGTGCCACAAATCACATATGTTTCTCCAAAACATCCTTTATACAATTTCAACCATTGCAAAATTCTTTTGTTACATTACCTAACATGACAAAAATTCAAGTTCGAAGGATTGGCACAGTTAAAAACAATATCACCACATCTGATCCTGTACAATGTTTTCTACATAGTGCATTCCGTCTTTCAAATTCAACTTACTAGATTTAAGTTTCTTATTAAAATTCCATCCTTACGGTGTACTTTTTCGCTTGATTCCTTTTACATTCAGGCACCAAGTCTTTGTAGATGATTGCTAGGGGTGAACTCCAAGATGGCATATACATCCTCTAATCTGGTCACAGTCCTCAAGAAATACATTTTACAGTTATAATTCTGTTTTCAATAAAATGTTTCATTGTAATTCAGTTTCTCAATGTCTTAGGCACTGTTGACTTGGACAAAAAGGGTGTTTATCATCCCAAGAGATGTTGTTTTTCATGAATCAATATTTCCATTTCATTAATTTTCTCCCAATGAACCACTGAAAGATCCTTTTCCACAAGTTGTTATCCCAAAACACCTCAAACCTGCTCCAACCAGAAAATCCAGTAGATCTCGCAAACCTCCATCCTACCTTAAAATATTTTCAATGTTATCAGACCTTTCCATGCCTTTACCCCATTTCCAAGCACTCTACTTATACTAAGATATCACCCTCATATCAGTCATAAATTTTTCATTTCTCTGAATTTGAGCCAGTGTTTTGCTACCAAGGCCCAAGCTGCCATGGCAGAAGAACTTCAAGCATTGGAAGCCAAATAGACTTGAAGTTTTTGTGCCTCTATTACCTGATAAACACACAAGGGTGTGATGGATCTACAAAATTAAATACAAATCAGATGGGACATTGGAAAGGTATAATGGTTGCCTAGTCACAAAAGGTTTCATTCAACAAACTGAACTTGATTTTTGTTGAAACATCTCACCAATTGCAAAATTATGAACTGTAAGAGTTTTACTATCATTAGCAAACATTAAAGGATGATTCCTTCCTTAGCTTGACATCAATAATGCATTTTTAAACGGAGATCTATTGAAGAGATTTACATGAACGAAGGGGGAGCAGCTACCTATAGGGCAGAAATTGGTCTATTAACTTCATAAATCCAAATTTATGGATTAAGATAAGCATTGAGGCAATGGTTCTCCAAGTTTGCCTCTACCTTATTATAACATGGATTCAAACAATCCAAGAGTGATTATTCTTTACTCACTAAAGGTTCTTGTGTCTCATTTGTTACCTTGTTTATGTTGACAACGAAATAATAGCTAGATCAGTCGCTTATTCAGAAAAACAAAACCTTGCTTGCAATCACATTTTATGTTGGAAAATCTTGGCAAACTACAATATTTCCTGGGAATTGAGATTGCTCGGTCTAGTCAAGAAATTTATCTGTCACAGCGCAAATATATGCTCTCCCTTCTAGAAGATACTGGTTTCCTAAGTTGCAAGCAAGCTCAACTCCCTATGGATCCCAATTCAAAACTAAATAACTCTGATGGCGATTTGTTGCCTGACAATAATCTTTATAGTAGGCTCATTGGTCATTTGCTGTACTTGACAATATTAAGGCCTGATATTTTATTTGCAGTGTACAAATTAAGTCAATTTGTGTCTAAACCTTGAACTCGAAGGGCTAAGTATGTGGATACTCGAAGATCAACCTCTGGTTATTATATTTTCATTGGGAACTCTCCCATATCATGGAAGTCAAAGAAACAATCTATTGTTAGTAGATCACAGGCAGAATATAGATCACTTGTTGCAGTAGAAAGTGAGCTAACTTGGCTCAATTTCTAGAACCACTAGGGTCGGCCTAGTGGTGGGAGTTGGGATAGTATGCATGACGTTATAAGTTAAAACCTCAGTGTGACCATAGTAAAAAAAAAAAAAATTGGCTCAATTTCTTGTTCTCTGACTTTGGTACTCCAACCAAACCAGCCACCGTATATTGTGATAGCTTGTGAGACACCTTAACTTGACCTTACTTGCCCAACCCAAAACATTTTGAAAAAGGAGTTGCTATTCTCACCCCCATTTTTTGCTATTCTCACCACCCATGCGTGTGGGATTTTTTATTCCGAAATTGCCCTTCTCACGGAATCATGATTCCGCTGTTATACATATACAGCGGAATCGTGATTCCGCTGCATATATTTTTTTCTTCTCCACCCAACTCAACGAAATCATGATTCCATTGTGTATTTTTTTTATATAAATATTTTTATTTTAAATTTATAATTTTGGTTGATATTTTAATTTTCATGACAAAGACGTGCCAAGTTAATGCACAGTGATCGATGTAATGTGGATTGTTGATATTTTAGGGCGAATATAGACGTTGCTTTTTTTGCAACAAAAAACAAAGTTGTTAATGATCATCTGACAAGCAAATAGTATTGTCGTAAGGATCGATGCAATCTAAACCGTATATTAAGTTGGTGGAATCTTGACCGTTGTTTTTTTTGTTAAACAAAGTGTAGAGTGTGTGATAATTGAGTCACAGGTGAACAGTAAATCTTCTAGTATAAAACATGGGTAGTGTTGGTATAATGCAGCTCATTCCAGCGTGTTTATATTCAGTATATTGCTTGAAAGATGGAGGGATCTCTTGTTGTTGTGTATTACGATGGTGACATGATATCAACTTCTTAGGGGGTAATGTTTCAATGTCTTGATGGTCCTAAATTCATTAGAATAACTGAGGACATGTCGCTTGCTGCTTATAAAAAAAAATAGTTAAGGATGCCATCAGAGGTAGCAGAATGTTACTTGACATTTATTACCATCAACCTATATATGTAGGTGATGGTTGGTGTTGAGTGCGACTGTATGGAGCTTAAAGACGACAATGATGTGGGTAAGATGTTTTTCATCTTTTGTGAATTTCGTTCGAAAGGACCAATTGAGTTATATACAACATTTGGCTGATCTCCTGAGAAAATCCTTGCCCTGATGCGTAAACCAAGATTTGCCGAACAGATTATTGCTCTTATGCGTGAGACAATGGCGACAACTAGCTCTAATGAAAAAAAAATCTATGTAGAAAAAGTTTTTATTTTATGAGAAGTACGTTGAAGTTTTATTATGTTGGTTGTTGTTTTTTTTTCCTATGAAATATCTGTAGAAGTGCAATTATGTTGCTTGTTGTTGTTTGTTCTATGATTTTAATGGAGAAATTGTTCCTTGTTTCATTATACTACTAGGCGCGCGCGTGTTGTTTATATAGTTAATAAAGAAAAAAAATGTAATTAACTCACAACATAAACTGTAAAATATAATAAAATGTACATAAAAAATAAAAGGTTAGATACAAAATAAAAATAAATACATAAAAAATCAACCGCCTATACGGCCACCGCCCCCGGTCCTCCTCCTCTATCTACGTCCTTGGGAGTTGCACCCAGCACCTAAGTCGCCCCTGTGTTATGCGCAATAGCTGCTGCATCAGCTCATGGTCATGCGTGCCCTCCGGGACCATTCTGGTTTGCAACAACCTCTCTATAATCCTGGACATCATCCGGTACCGATCCTACATAAACGAAAATTACAATTAGTAATTATTTATCGATAAAATTTAAATAATTATGGAAAAAGTGTTTGCATTACATTACCTCACACAGATAATATGCACCATCTACAAACTCTGGCAGAGGATCACCAGGTTGAAGCTGAGGTTGAGGTATGGGGAGGGGCATATGTATTGGGCTCCGTGGTGCCTCTCCTTCCTTTGGTGGAATCATATATGGATGTGAGTGCTAATAATACCATGCCAAGTAGTCAGAGGTGCAGGCCCATGGAGCATCCACTGGCACAGGTTCGCCCAGCTCCACTACATGCTACTCCCACTCGTCCTACGTCCGAATAAATGTCTCAAAGGGAGGACGAGGAGGTGGTGGTGGAGGGATCCCCTGTACGTGCCCGAACTGCCTCAAGACCCTCTTTGGCAGATATGGTCGCATGTCTGTGCCGCACCTGATATGCCCAGAATAATGTCTACTGTAAAAGAGGTCTAACACCCCTACGTGTCTCATATGGGGACCAGGCGACATCATCCATATGCAGTTTGTAACGACCCATCTTCATTACAGATTTGTTATACTATCCTATATGAACTACCTATAAAATTTTTCTCATTTTCACTTAACATACACATACCTATCTGCTTTCATACACATATTATATATCATCATCACATCATAAAGATATAAGATTTACAAATTAAAATACACAGGTACATATATTATAAAAAAAATGGTCCCCTTGTAGAGGACATTCACAACAAACTAAATATTTATACATAAGTTCTAAGCTGGTCCCCAAACTATGTATTTATCTACAAAACATAATCAAAAGAACAGGGATATCGTCCAATCTTCAAGATCTGCATCGACTTCAATCATGAACAGCATGAGAGCCTACACCATCACTGTTATCTGCTCCCGTGCCAACCACACGATCATTGCAGTAATACAATACAAACACAAATTGCAAGGGTAAACTTACTTATAAAAAGAATGATAGGATATACTCAAAGTACACAGTTAACACCATTCACAATAACATTCAGTTCACTTCATACATCACTCCATACATCCATTTCATTATGCAATGTTATGTTGACTCGACTCCATGGAGATTCCTACGCCTTTTGGACGATCCCTCATAGGCCCCATCCCCTACCATTAGTCATGTCTCTGACCATTCAGGGAGTCCCTTGAGCTGATCATGTGGAGGAAGTGTGGTTTTATCGAATATCGACAAGTGTGGGTAATGGCTTACCTCTGTCAGGTTTGCAAGGCCTTCCATCTAGAGGAGTACGTCCACTTGTCTATTCTATAGGCCCGCTTGTAGCCACCACGAAAACCTCCGGCACTAGGTTGAGAGCCTATCCAGCACCCTCAACTTACGTGCCTACCCACATGCAATGTTATGCAACAAGCCAAACAATTTCAATTACCACACGTTCCCTCTATGTTATAATTCACCAATTTTCTCAAATAACACTGATGAACCCATCTAGTAGTTCAATCAGCTCAAGTAAGGTATTCTCACGCTTTGAATCCTTACTTACACACAACACCAACTTTATCAAAATGTGAATTATTAACATAGTTTTAGAACCAAAGTTGTGGCTTATCCATCATCATCATTCATAACAAAACTAGGTTATGGTCTCCAGCTAAACAAAGCCCCAGAATTTCTCTAACACTGTCACTGGACGCTAGATTTCACTGAACATAGGGTGTCACTGGACGCTGGGTTTTCACTGGAAACTAGGTCACTGGACGTTAGATTTCACTGAACATAGGGTGTCATTGGACGCTGGGTTTTCACTGTGCACTAAGTCACTCGACACTATTCTCCTACACACTAGTGTTCACTGGACGATGGTTTTACTACATACTAGTATTCACTGGATGATAGTTTTCCTACACACTAGTATGCACTAGACGATAGTTTTCTTTGTAGGACAAGTCAATGGACGATGGTTTTTCATTGGATGAAGGGTCTTCTGCAGAACCCAGAACCTCTCAAAGAATCACAAACACATGCCTCAAAGATTTAGAAACCATTTCCAACACTTACAATATCATTCCAAAGCAAAACAACATATTATAACAACAAATTCAGCTCAAATCATCAAAAACATAAAGAGAGCAAAAGTCATCACATCATAATAACAAATCTTTAAAACATCCAAAAAGAGACAGAATTCCAAACCTAAACCACCACTAGATCATTTCAAACTATTATGAAGCTTCCCTTACCTAAAGCTCTTGACTCAAATCGTGAAGAAAAAGCTATAGAAGAGAGCTTTGGGGTTCTCAAGTGATTTGTCCCCAAGTTTTTGTTACAGAATCAACTAGGAGGAACCAACTTAGAATCGACTAAGAAAGCTTTAGGGAAGAAGAAATCAAACTTCAATATGATGAAGAAATTCAGCTTCCATTCACAGAAATAAGATATTCAGAGAAGAAAGAAGATAAGAACAAGAGACTTAGAGAGAAAGAAAGATAAGAATGAAGGTAATAGAAGAAACAGGACACGTTAATATATAAGATTTGCATGAATTTTTGCTATTTGTCTCCACCCTTCCTCTAAGGACACCCCCCTTCTCTTATTTTTTTTCTTTCCTACAACTCACGGAACTCACATAACAGTCCCAAAAATCTCACAACACACACTCTAAGTCCAACACCTTATGGAATTCTAACAATAACACCATAGCACATAACAAAACATAGAACTTAAGTTAACTATTATATTAATTCAACATAATTTAATTTTAATTTTCTCTTGCATTATTAATCAAACACTGAATCATACAGTTAGGAAAACCACAACGTTACATAGTTGATCCAGCAACTATCTGGTCACCCAAGCCTTGTCGGTACCCCTCGTCGTCTTCCATCTGGCAGCAAGAGGAAGTTGAGGATCATAAGGCAACTCCTCCTATCCGCCAACTGTTGGCAGGTGCACAAACGCTTACGCCTGTAAAATAAAGAAAAATAAATTATGTCAGCATTTGTATTAAGAAAAAGACAAACAAATATGTAAACAAAAATAATAAATTTCTTACCATCAGTAATGTCATAGATCCTCCAATCTGCTTGCTCTCATGCAAGCTTGCATAGGAGAGATAGTCGTAAAGATACGTCATCAGATACTCCCTAACCGTACTGGGCGCATGTGGACATATCGCTGAGGTAGGAGAGGTAGAAGATGTTCACATGCGTCGAGCTCTTGTCGGTAATGATGGTACTGCCGAGAAAGTGCAATAAATACACCCGCGCAACCCATACATAAGACCCAGACTGCACATATCTGTCAAATAACTGCTCCAGCCATGTGAGACGTACCCTGGCTCCTGCTCTTGTGACAACATCTGTCTCCTCGTCAGTCATAAGGCCTAGCTCGATCCTCAGCAGCATCCTAACGTCAGCCCTAGTAAGGGGGTGTCGGGCTGGCAATCTGCAAGCCTGTGATAGGCAAATGCAGCAGACAAGACACATCATCCAGAGTGATGGTCATCTCTCCGACGAGCAAGTGGAAGGTGCATGTCTCCTGATGCCACCTCTCAATAAAGGCATTGACAAAGCCTTTATTCACAGTATACAGCACCTCATAAAGGCCCTTCAAGCCCGGTTGCTCCACATACACCAACACCTGTGGCTGGATAGGGTAAGGAATCAACTTCCCAGTGTGGCTGACCACCTTTAGCTCCTCCCGATGCTCACCGATCCATACATGGCAAGCAACGTGGTCCTTATAGGACCCAAGTAGTGTAACAACTATAGGACCACCAGGAAATGGCGGTCCAATGATCCGGTCTGCAAACGAGATCTCTGCGGCTGGTTGTGGTACCTCTGGGTCAGGTTGCGGCACCTCTGGGTCCGGCTATGGCACGTCTACCTCAGCATGTACAACCTCTGCAGCCTCTGCCACCTGTGCCTCATGTTGCACATCCTCGACCTGGGCTATAGCGCACGCGCAGGAATATCATCTGCCCGATGACGACAAGCAGATGCTGTCATACATCGCTGCTCAGCCCTGGATGGCTGGGTAGGCTGACCAGCATCATCATCTTCCTCCAATGTGGAGGGATCTCGTCGACGATCGTACGAAACGTACTTCGTGCGAGCCATAAGTAATCTGCACAAAATAAAATAAAATAATTATAACAGAATAAAGAAAAAATAAACTAAAATAATTATAACTGAATAAACATTAACAAAAAATATACATTAACAACAAACATTAACAAAAAATATAAATAATATATACATTCAAAAATATTTAGTTGAATGAAAATATTAAATATTTAATTTTCATATAATGTATATTAATGTAAATAGTAAATATAATTTTCATACTTAAATATTTTTCTTTTAAAAAATAAAAATTTAATTTAAAAGTCATTTTTTTAAACAGATTTTTAAAAAATAAAAACAGTGTAACGGAATCATGATTCCATTGCATTGTTTTTTGAAACAGTGCAACAGAATCACGATTCCGTTACACTGCGTGAAATTGAAAAGAAAAAAAAAGGGAAAGTAGAGGTATCTGCAAGGAAGAAGGAGAATGTGAGGGCGAGAGAGGAAGGAACAGAGATGAGGGAGAAGGAGAGTGTGAGGCGAGAGATGAAGGAAGAAGCAGAAGGAGAACGAGAAGGTGAAGAAGGAGTAAGTGAGAAGGGGTGTGAAGAAGGAGAGGGAAGGGGCGCAGGGAAGGTGAAGGGGTGGGGGGAAGAGGGAGAGGAGGGATGGGAGGAACTGAGGGGGGGCAATGGGGTAATTTCATAGGTTTTTTTAAAATTTGGAGTGAGAATAGCAACTCCCTTTTGAAAACTATGTTCGGGCTATATGATCCAACTTTAACCTAGCCCAAAACAAGCTTAATAATCCTAAAACTGATTGTCTTTTTTTTATTATTATTATTGGTTAACTTGAGACAAAATGAGACTCCAATCAAATTAAAATATTTTTATTTATTTTTTATTTTTAAATTATATTATTTTTTAATTTTTGTTTATTAATACTGTTATTCTTTTTATTTAATTTGTATGGGGTTGAAATGTTGAATTATTATGTTATTTATAGGTATTTTAATATGAAATAAACTCTTACGAGTCTACAAGTCAAGTTTACATAACTCTCATGAGTCTACGTAAACTATTGAGTTTGATAACCTTGACCCTAATCCATTTGAAACTACTAATCCTTTTGAAACTATACAATCTCAATATATCGTATAAGCCTATGTTATATGAACAAACTTAATTAAAGGTTTTCATGGAGAAGTGTAGTAGACAGATTTGGTGTTTTCGTTTTTTTTTTAAATATTACATCACATATATATCCAACAGTTTGGTATGAGTTAGGTTCCATTTATTATCTCTTCATGTGCAGGTGTTGTTCTTGGTTATTATGTGTAATGATATGGAATTTATCTGCTGATTTTTTTATCTTTATTCATTGTTCCTTGTAAACGTTTATTACTATCAATTCCTGCTTCTCCTAAAAAAAAAAAAATACTATCAATTTCCTGCTTGCACATTTGGAAAGGGGGGATAACCAAATATAGACTAACTTTCATTAATATCATTAAAATAGTTAGGTACATGATAAATGAAACAACAAATCCATTACAAAGATAAAATTTAGTGTAAAATTTTCAACTAAGTACAAAAACTATGCTTTTTTATTTTTCACTTTTAATTAAACATGCTTTTAGGAGCAAATTTTATTTTAATTTGCTACAACTAAACAAGTTCTTTTCTTTTCTTTTTTTATTCTTTAAAATTATGTTTGTGATTTTTAAACGTGGGTTTGGAGAGCATAAACGCTCATCTCAAACATGCTATCAGATGGCCAAACCAAGAATGGAATTCTATGTTAACGACAAGGAAATGGAAGTGATCATTTATATAATACAATGTAACGTCTTCTCTTTGTTTTTCTATTTCTTTCATATCATATACATTGTGATTTGGACAGTCCAACCTTAAGAGTCATTTCGGTGCACACAAGTCCCTGCAGAACAACCAAGAACTTATTTAATTTGAGAAAATACTTTTAGTAATAATCATAAAATGTTATCTTATTTTTACATTTTATTTTATATATTCAAAGATTTATATAAAAATAACGAATAGTATTTCAATGCTTTTACCATTTCTTGTACAAAATATTAAAAACAGAAAATAAAAGTAAAAATATTTTAATATTTTTAATTATTAGTAAAAATAAAAATAAAGTTTTTTTTTTTAAAATCAAACAAAGTCAATCATCTTATATTTTAAGTCTTAAAGATATGTTTGTTTTAATTTATTTTAAAAAATAATTACTTATTGCTTATTTTTTTTAAAATAAGAAAAATGATTATTTTTAAAATTTAAAATATAAACGATCATTTTTTTTTCCAAAGAAGTAATTGGGTAAAAATAAGGAAAGAAAGTCTTCTTATTCGATTGTCAAATGACCTTATGGCAACATACACATCACGTACATAGCTAGTTTAATTTAGAGGATAAGGAATGTTATTTCATATTTGACATCGATTTTGATTAATAATTTGAGTTAAATAATTTATTATTAAACCTGTGAAGTCAGAAACTGATAAATGTTTTATGCCCATATGTTTTACTGTTAAAAAAAATAGTTTTAATCCTTTCGATAAGAACACGTATTTTAATATAATTTCTTTCTTGACATTTTAAAATTAATTTTAGATTTTAATAGTGTCATGTATTGATAGTGTAAAACAATTTTACATTGTCAACTGTGATTTATGATTGCATTACAGTGTAAATTTTTTTATACTGCCACTAGTACATGACCTATTTTCTCTTAACTTTATCCAACTCTAGTATTTTTTTTTTTGAAATATATCCAACTCTAGTGACTAGTATAATACTACTAAATTAAACAGACAATTAATTTACCAAAAAAAAAAAACTAAACAGACAATTAAATGAATTAATAATGTTCGGCCTAGTGATAAGAAATTTTAATAGTATGTAAGAAGTTTTAAGTTTAACCTTGTTGTCACCGTTGTAAAAAAAAAGAACACTTAATTTGTGTTAGAGAAACATTTAATTTATTAATTGATAATTAAATGATAAAATTTAATTTAATGATAAAATAACACCTATAAACAACCATAATAATTTCAATAATAAGAAAGAGGATCTTAACTTGTTGCATCTTGTCGACTGTCGCTAGTTGGAATGGAAGAGTCGATAATGATGCCAAATTACAAATAATATTTCTGTTTTTGTCAATATCTCTATGAAAAAAAAATCGGTGAAGATATTTTATGCAAAAGGACATAGAATAGTTGATGTGAAATATCCTTCTGTATTGTAAAAAAAGGGGGGGCATGTTTTATTACTACTTTTTGGAAATAGTTTTTTTGTTTAAAAAACCATTTAATTACTATAAATTAAGTTTTTATCTGATTGTTTTTAAAAATTATGTTTCAAAACCTGTCTTGGAATAGAAGATTAATTGAGACTACCGTTGTTGTTATAATAATAATAATAATAATAATAATTATTACTGGCGTTGGATATGATTTAAAATTAGTTTTAAAAACCAGATTAATTAAATTAGTTTGTTTAATTTGTTCAAAAGATATTTACAGTTAATGAAAACAAGTTCATGCATGCATCTTTTTCTTTCCAAAACCGTAACATGCACTTTAGGTCCCGACAATTTTGCAGGCGAAAAAGGTAAGTGGGACAAGAAGAAATGTATTTATCTTGGTGTGTTAGTTGACTTTGGTTTTATGGGGATATCGTATTACCCAAGACATGCAACCCCACGATAGTGGGAAGAGCTAGTTAACCAACCAGCCGAAAATTTCAGTCCAAAATATAAAAAAAAACAAAGTACACATGATGTTGACTTCCTCTAATCCATGCAGACATTGGTCACGTTCTCCACTGCTACTCTTTGTACACACCCAAGCTAATCTTATCTACTACTACTTTGAAAGGATGTGTGATTAGATTAGAAAGAAAACTTTTCAAGAGTGATATTTACAAACACTTGCGGTTGAACATCACGTGGATAACGAAAATTCTTGCATGCGAGGATATGTAGTTTTGGGGTGGACGACCAGAAGAGGAATTTCCGATTAATAAATCCAAGTGAGAGTAGGTATGTATCATAATATTCATTCTATAGATATTTACCAACTCGAAATTTCTTTTATTTAGTATATTATATTATATGTAATTTTATATTATGATTTTTTTTAAAATAATAATTTTAAATTTAAATATGTTTTTAGTCCTTGTAATTTAGTATTTTTTTACTTTTCATCCTTGCAATTTTTTTTATTTTAGTCATTACAAATTATGTTTGTTTTGTTTTTCGTCCTTAAAGCAGTTTAGATAGCGCTTTGAACAGTAAAAAAAATATTATCTAAATTACTTTAATAAGGACGAAAAATAAAACAAACATAATTTACAATAACCAAAATAAAAAAAAATATTTTGCAAAGACGAAAAATAAAAAAATTTTAAATTGCAAGGACTAAAAAGGTATTTAAGCCATAATTTTATTTTATAATAACTTTTAAAAATTAGAAAAACATAATATTCATTTAACAATTATTTATGTAAATTAATCATTGTAGAATATATAATTATAATTAATTATTAATATTTTTTTTAATAATATCTTTTAACTTGATAAATAAATAGCAGTAGCAGTGGAGATGCGAGTATCAGTGTCATGCTGACGCCCCGGCCGTTCCCCTTTGCCGCTCTCGACTACGACATTATTACTCACGTGGTCCACTGTACGGAACAATACTAATTGCTAAAATCCTCTTATACTTTTTAAGTGTACTAATTACTAATTAGCATTTTCCTACTTTTAAAGGATACGTACATACTTTTTTTTTTTTTCCCGTATTGTATATATCTATGCCCATTAATTGATAATGTATAAGTTTATAAGTTTTTGTAAACAAAATGTATAATTTTATTCACGAACTAAAAAAGAATCATCATTTTGTAAAATATGCTTTATATCCTACACACATAAGAGAATTCTATTTTCGTATCTCTTTCATCTCAATAACAATTCATTCTTTCTACATTTTTCCCTACTATGTTCTACTCTTTCATCGAGCATTCATTCCACATTTTTATTGTCTTTAGCTTTAATTTCTTAATTTATACTCGTATTTTAATATTTATTTTTATATGTTTGAAGTTATTCAATCGTTGAAAAATTCATAGAAAAAGTGTTTTCCTTCTTCGAATCAAGATATATGAAATCAAATCTCAATAAAAGTGACAAAATTTTGATGTAAACAATATTATCATTTTTATTTGTTAAAATTTAAAAACAGATATATAGACAAGCTTACTTTAAAAATATTTTGGTGCGATAATAAATCGATGTAAAAATAACATCAAAAGCAACTATAGGGTTTTGAAATAAATCGATGTAAAAATAACATCAAAGGTTTTGAAGAAAGGTAAGCCTGAAACTTCCTATGAAGGCCTTTTACTAGCTTGAAAATTCTCGCAAAGCCCTTTTGCTAACTATTACTTAAAGATATTGGCAAAGCAGGTTGACTCGTAGAATTGACCTATTTAACCTACTTAATTTAGTGAGTTAGGTTTTATATAAGGTAATAAGGTAACTTGTCTAGGTGTTGAACTCGCTCTGCATAACCTATGTGATAAAATAAGGAGAGCTAGGTAAGTTAACATGCTAGTTTGCTTTTTCCAAAGCTGGGAAATTTTTTTTTGTCTACGCAGAGCAAAGTAAGTTGTTTTTGCATGTTGAATTTTTCTTTTTGAAAGGAAAATAAAAATTAAGCAGAATATATATAAGAGGTAATGTATGTTTGGTTCAGCGTCAAAACCAAAATACATGGATCCGTAACGTGAAAATCTGAAGCTACATAAAGTAGCTTTTACATTGACGTGAGAATTCAACGTGGATTTTGCTAGACTTGATGGGAAACCAAACATGCTGGTAATCTAACACATTTACGCACACACAACATCATTGTAAAGGTGCACACATTTTTTTTTTTTTTTTGATCTGCCAAAGAAAGAAGTTTATTCATAGGGTACCAGTAGTACCAAAATAAAAACATCAAGATTAAATTGCCCAGGACCCACCTGGTTCCCAACAAATATCCCATCACCCACAAACCAAGCTTGTCTAAGTGCCAATAAGCATAGACCTGTAATTAATATGCCACCAACTAAAGGTGCACACGTTTATTGCAATTATATTTTTGAGTAAGGATCTTTGTAAAGGTGCGCACATATATTGCAATTATATTTTGAATAAGGATCTTTGTTAATTAACTTAAGCATTGGAGTATCTTTACATCACATAACATCATTGTAAAGGTGCGCACATTTATTGTAATTAATTATATTTTGAGTAAGGATCTTTGTTAACTTAAGCATTGAAGTATCTTTACAAATACACCATCATTATTAAGAGTTATTCACATCTAAGAGCTATTCATCTGTAGCCATCCAACCTTAAAGAATCCGGATCATCATCATCCATGTTCCGACCAAACATCTTCTCATGCTCCAATTGGACGAGCCAGCTGCCACGTCTAATCCCACAATCTTTTTCTTTTCCCTTTTATTTTTTTTTGGAATTTTTTCCTTTTAGTTAAGCTTAAAGAAAAACTCGTCGTTAGTATAAAAAAAGGTGCATAGCATGTGTGTGTGTGTAAAAAATATCATTTCCATTTGTCATGCACAGACATTTTGATCCTACGATAATGTTTTCTATAATTGGTTTCATGGCTAACAGTAGGGTATCGCAGTTTTATATTTAATTTAAACTTTAAACCGTAAAGAAAACATGAGAAGTTAAATAGTTGCTTACGAGACTGTAGCCCAGTATACAGTTTGATACTTAATACTAAATTACTAATAGTCATAACTATATATTTTTTAATTTTTTTAGTGTACAATGTACCATGGTCATGTTAGAATTTATGACTTTATGTATTCTATCATAACCCTTCGTTACAAGACCTGATGAGTTATTATATAATTTTTAATTACATCTTCTATATATATATAAAAAAATATTTACTCGTTGAAATTTGACTTTGTTTATTTGCACTTCCGATAAAACCCAAAATCTGCCTAGCTACTGGACATGAATGATTTTTTTTTTTTTTTGGAAGGCTACTGGACATGAATGATAGAAGGAATTGAAGGGCCTTAACCCGTTGTTGTTGTTGTTGTCGTGTCCTTATTTGCTTGTTGAAAATTCTCTCGAGACATCTTTTGGTATATATGGAAATTAAGATAACATTCGTAGTAGAAAAATGTTATTTGTATAATAATAAAGCTGAATAATATCTAACGGAAGGCCGGAGTTTAATAGAGTGTGAAGAATTAAGATTTGAATCTATATTAAAAAGATGTTTATATTTAGTATTTAATTGTGTCTCAAATATAATTGTTTTCAGAAGAGAATATTTATTTAATTTGTGGGAAATAAAAAAACTTTAATAATAATTTATACACGTAAAAGATAAAATTAAAATAAAATATTCATAAAAGGAAATAAAAAAATAATATTATGAAAATGTTATAAAGAATTATTATGAGAATAACGTTGATTATGTTCATGATTTATTATACGGGTTACTGATCATTACAGACATTACTAACGAACAGTTGACAAGAAATGTGATGTCTCTTATGTTGACGTACGCAGATCTTTTTTTTTTTTTTTTTTTTGAAGATGACGTACGCAGATCGTAAAGGAAGATAATTAGTATGTTATTTCAATTTTGGACGGATGATTGAAATATGGTATTGAAATTTTTCATTTTTTTTAGGTTTAAATACTTTTTTAGTTCTTACAATTTAGTATTTTTTTATTTTTTTATCTTTGTAATTTTTTTTTATTTTTTGTCCTTAAAATGTTTTAAATAACGTTTTTTTTATTGTTTAAAATATTTTTTTACTATTTAAAATGTTATTTAAATCTCTTTAAAAATGAAAATAAAATAAATATAATTTGTAAGGACTAAAAAAAAATTATAACGACAAAAAATAAAATAACACTAAATTACAAGTATTAAAAAATTATTAAGCTTTTTTTTTAAATCAGCGAAGGAATATATTTATTAAACAGGTACCAGAAGTACCAAATGAAACAGAAAACAAAAAGGTAGCTGAACCAACGGTTAAAATATATTTATCTCTCACTCTCACCATGACGTGATTCGTTGGTCATTTCATTTTTCTTTTCACACACACACACACACACACACACACATACACACACACACACATATATATAAGAGGGATCAAATTACACTGATATTACACCATTCAATAACTTGATATAGAATGTGATTTTTATCGATCCAGCCGTTGAATTACATGTTATCAAGATTTTCTATGTCAAATTTTGTCAAAATTGAACAACAATAAGAAGGTAACCAAATGATTTATATTTTAAAATATTTTGAAAATTTTATATTATGTCGATTTAATCTATATAAATGAGGTATCAAATAATTTTATATTGATATGAAATTTTGATCAACTATTACACCGTTTAGTAACTTTTAATTGGATAATATTTTCTTAAAATCCATCGTTGGATTGAAAGTTCCTTTCACATAGATCATATATACACATTGCGATCGAGATTAGTTTCTGACTCAATGAATTGGAGGAACACCCGTAGTCTCTGACTTAGGAAAAAAAAATACACCTTTTTCTCAAGGATTAGTTTATACTTTTTAGAAATCTGATTTAGAGTGAAAAGATATTTAAATATATTTTTCATTAAGGTTTTATAAATAGACTAAATAAACATACCCTTAGGGTAATGGACTTATAACTTTTATGTAGATAGAGTCTAAGCTTTTAGATAGATACAGGTTTATTATCTTTTTGTTGTCTAAACTTTTTTGGATTTCTATTTTTAGTCCCTAATCTATATTTGAATTGGCCAAAATTTCTAAACTTTTTCTTCATTATCACTTTTAGTCCCTGCTGTAAAGTAACAGTATTAACCGATGATATAATAACGATATTGGTAGTTCAGTAACTTGTCATATCATTAAGAAAAGTCTAACATGATAGCCACGTGTATTTTTTTTTTTTTGTAAACTATATTTTTAATTTCTTATTAACTAATATGACGTTATCAACTGTTTTGAATACATGAGAGATTAAAAATATGTGGCTACCCTATCTAAATTTTGACCAATCAAAGTCTCTGAACTTTTTCTCCATTACTACTTTCTGTTTTTGTTGTCAAGTAATAATATTAATTGATGGCATAACAACAACATTGGTAGCCTAGTGTCTTGTCACTTCATCAAAGAGTCTGACATGATAGTCACGTGTTTTTTTTTTTTTGGGGAAACTATGTTTTTAATTTCTCATATTGTTCTGAACAGGTGAGGGATTAAAAACATATGACTGCCCGTCAGACTCCTTGATGATATGCAATGGGCTACCAACGTCGTTGTTACGTCGTAAGTTAACATTGTTACTTAACAACAAGGACTAAAAGTATTAATAGAAAAAGTTCAGAAAATTTGACAGGTCAAAATTTAGAATAAGGACAACTAAAAGCAAAATTCCAAAAAAAATTATGAACCAAATAGTAAACCCATAAATATATCAATAAGTATAAAAATATTATAATAAAATTTAATACAATAACTTATTATTTTTATTATTATATTATTTATATTTATTTAAATATGTTTTGTTAAACTTAAAAGACATTTTAAGTAACCTAAAATTAAACGTTTTAATTTAATTGTATAAATAAGTTTTTGTTTTTGACTGCTGTATAAATAAGTTTTAAGAAATTCTTAATCTAACTTATTTAGTAAATGCTACAATAGTCCAAAATAGATCAACATTACTTGGAAAGACTAACAACTAACAAGTCGTCTAGAATGGTCCAAGATATAAGGGCTACAAATCGGAATACTCCTACCAGGCCCCTATTAACATTCACATCTAGCTATCACCTCTATCTATTCCTAGGGGCTAGGGGGAAGGGTCTCATTCAAGGGGTACTCTAGATATGTTCACTCTTCTGCATACATTCCATATCAATGTGTCTTTGCATGTGCCCCAGACACCCGGTCTCCATTCGGTGGACTGTCATTAATAAATCTTTCACAAAACACGATCAAACCACCCCCCATGCACATGTAGGAGCAACTTGCCTTTCTCATGAAATCATGCATGGTTGCATTTGAATATTTGAGGATGTACTGAATGTAATTGGTTCATCACAATTTCTTGAATAAGAATTCACCTTTCATGAGATTTCTATGTTAGGACTTAGTAATTCACTTCATGTCTGGAACCCAAACTAGGAATAGTGAGTGATTTAATTGTGTGATATGTTACGTGTGTGTTTGGGGATGGCAGTAGGTTGTGTAAATGGATTTTGTTTCCGCCGTGTTAATGAAACAACAGTTATATCACTTCTAATTTTCTCATTTTTTACATAATTATGGAGATTCATCGTCAAATCAAACATGTAATACAAGTTGTTTAGGATTTAAACTTGGAGAGTTGATTATAGTGCATATTAGGTTACACATTCATAGAAACATTTGACATGATTTTTCATGTTTCAATAGAAGCTATCAATGATAGCTTCTACATCTACATGAAAGATCCACATCATTCTCCTAATTCACGTCAAATTGTTCTAATTAACATAAAAGCAAGAAATACTTTACTTCAGGATGATGTGCGTCAGAGCTGTCTAACGCCCATCCAAACATGCTATACATCTTTTAGCCTCTTAACACAATACTGTGTTAGGAACATGTTTCCAAACACCTTAATATATATACATTGACATTTGTAAAGTAAAAAAATAACAAGTTAGAGATATGGACAGAGGAGAGAAAAGTACCTAGCTGTGCTACCTTTTATCGTTTGATTAGGACAATTAAGCCATTGGTTGTGGGGTAAAGAATTGCTTGTTCTTTGTGCTTGTTCTATGTGTTTGAATAATTGGTGCGCTACAGCATTCACGTATATTTGCAACTTCAATTCTTCCGCATGTGATTCACCCTCTGAGACTATGTACGCGTATTTTAATGTATAGTCAAAATCAAGTTGAAAGAAAGAACTGCACGCCTAGAGAGGTTCAATGGTCTGCCTGTAAAGCTGTACACTAGGTTTGGTTTTTTATATCATTTATAGATTATAGAATACAGATTTTGATGTAGCCAAATTAACCACATATACATACGATGATGAGTTTTAAGAATACATGCACCACGCGGGCTTGTTGAGGGTGGGACCATTATATTACAGAATGAAATTGGGAACTATTATTATTATTTTGGTCCTTTTTAAAATTGATGCTGGCCATATATATGTTGTGACTTGTGATCATAATCATTTTCAGTTACTGCTATACTTCGGTAATTGCAACAAGGATACATAATTGCACTAGCTAGTTGAGCTAATTTAATCTACAGTCAACCATGCTGCTTTGCTGGGAATTCACTATTGGTAATCATGACTGTTCTCACAAAAAGCATATAGTGGCCAAACAACAGCTTTCAGGTACCAAATGTACCATGATTTACACATTTTAAAAATAAGATTATTCACTATTCCCTCCTTTTCTCTCTTTGAGCTGATATTGCTCTACAAAAATAATTGAATGGCTGTTTCTGATTGTAATCTTTTCTTTTTTGATTAGTTACAAGGTCAGTTTTCATTGACATCTCATTATTTTATTATATTGTTATGGAGGTTATTCCAAATAACTTTATGCTTATTCTTCTTTATAGAGAAAACTACCATGATTTCCACATTTTAAAAATGAGAGTGCTATTCCCTCCCTTTCTCTCTTTGAGCTTGTCTTGCTGTACAAAAACGAATGGCTGTAATATTTTCTTTTTTGGTTAGTGACAAGGTCAGTTTTCATTGACATCTCATTTTTTCTATCCAAATAACTTTTTACTTTTTCTTCCTTATGGAGAAAACTAAAAAATACTACTAACATAGTAAGGAAAGGTGGGAGCATAAAATATGCCATTCATCACTTTCATACAGTACAATATAGTCTATCTGTTATCTGTTGAACACAGAAAAGAATCATGGCAGATAATCTTAAGCAGTTATTGGGAATCTACCTTGGGAAAAAGGATCCGTTCCAGAACGAGAGACTCTGGATAAACATAAAGAATTACTTTTTACAGTGAATTAAAACAACAAAAATATGGTCAATTAACAGCACATAAGTGGGTTTTATGAGTGATGGTTTTCTTTTTGTATGTTGAAAGCCCAAATCCACAAAATTGACCGTATCTACAAAATTGACCATAGCACAGTCAGGTTAATCAAGGGGTTTGGACCTATTTCTAAAAAGGGTTATTATAAAAATATATATACTTACTTTTACATCTCATTTGCACCTCATTTCCTTTTTCATCACATCACTTGTTACAATTTATTATTTTTTATCTCTAGATTTTCTTTTCCTTCTATCATCCAAATCCATCCCAAAATGGGAAGGTGATCAGGTGAACAATACATAGATACCAGGTACGTATAGTACGAGTATGTGGTTCGTATAAGTCCACAATGAGTGACTTTTCAAATTATTATAACAAGACTTCTTTTAAAGAGAACCCAAAATGTGATGAGGTAAGTTCAGTATGCAGTATGCGATGCACAGGATTATATTGAGAGAATTCTGAAAATATGGGACGATTAGTATTTTCTTTCTAAAAATGAGAAGACTCTTGGAAATACATATTGGAGCAATTTTGTCATGGTGAATTCTCTTGTTCGTTAGTCATAAGCGTGGATCTTTTGAAAATTTGAAAGTCACTTCTGCCCAAACGAATTACTCCTCTGAGCTAATAATAATGAATCTGCTAAGGGATTCAGTTCTACACCTGGGGAAATTAGTATGCAACATGTACAAACAGTACAAGAAAGAGAGAACAGAAGAATCTTATCTTATTTTTTAACAAATTAATGCTGGAAAAAACAAACTATTAATTCAAACAGTAAACTCCATCAAAATGCTACAGCATTTCAAATGAAAATGCCTCTTTCTTCTCTTACAAGGTTTTCTCAACAGTCAACACTATCACTCACACACTCTATGGTGCTGGCAAGTGTGGCTATTCATTAACTCCCACCAACTGCATTTTTGTTGCAAATTGAGAACAAATCCTGCTATCATCTGAACCATTCTTTGAACTATACTGCTGCTGAGACTGTTTGCAATGAGCAATGGCTCCCTCAATTGAACCTTCCAACTCATAATTTGCACTGATGCTCCTCTTGAAAGATTGCAAATCATAATACCCACCTGAGCTGAAAGAAAAAGATGAAGAAGAAGAAGAGGACCCGGATGAAGATGTGGACAAAGATGAGGCCTTAGTGGAACAATGTCGTTGACCAACCCCAGAGAAAGACCTCCTGTGGTCACAGAAATCATCTTCAACTTCAAGCATCTCTCTTTTAATGCTCTTCATGAGAGAACAAGTTGCCTGGTGCTTGCTATCATAGAAACTCTCAAATGGGTTTCTCCTTGCAACCTTCAAGTACTTGTTCTGACACTCTTTGCACTTTGATGATTTCTTCTCAGCTCCCATGTTGCTTGCAGCACTGGCACAGAACTTGTCTGAGCAACCAGATTTGTTGAACAAAGTTTTCAGATAAGCCCTTGAGGCCTTGAGTCTCTGACCAAGCCAGAACTGCTTCATCTGTTTCAGTTTCTTGGGCCAAGACTTCTTGGGAAGATGATCACCAATAAGGTTGTTCATGTCAGAAAACCACCCCAGTTGGTATTCATTTGGGTTCACATCACTGCTAACACGGCGTGATTCTGAAGGAGAGATGTTGGCATTTGTTGAAGGCATTCTAAGGTCAGTGGTGAAGGGAAAGGTTCTGTGTTCCAAAGCTGAATCTGATTTGATATACTCAAAGTTGGCATTGGAGTTTTCTACTAGCTTTTGAACCATTTGCAAACGAGGGGGGAGGTGAAGAGGAAGGAGTTTTCCCTTGTAGAAGAGATCATCAGCTGGGGAAGCTGATGACTCTTTCTCACTCATTTGGAATTCAAACTCTCTTTTGGATGGTGGAGAGCTAAGGGAATAAGAGAAGAAGTTGGGGGAGGAACATAGTTCCATGTCAATGTAGTCATCATCTACATGAACCAAAGTAACTTGTTTTGTGGCCATTTCATGTGACTCTCTTGTGATGATGGTTTTTTCTCTATTTTGTGTGTCTGTCAGAGTATGGAGATAGATGCCTATGGGAAATTGAGCTTCCGCAAGGAAAAGAGCGCAGGGTATTCTTTAATAAGTGGTGATGTTGCCAAACTTCGTGATACAAAAGATATTTTTTTCATTTATTTATTGGATATTAATCTTATCACCTTTGTCTTCACTTTACTCTTCTACCGTTCCAAATAAATACCTCTCTACGTTAATATAAAAGAAATGTTATTTTTAAAAAGTATGTATGCTGCTTTTCAGGCATGAAATGGAGGTATTATTTTATCTTTGAATTTCCCCCCCCTGCTAAGTAGTCATTGCCTTACTAATTTATTTATTCCTCATTTTTAGTGTATCCAAGTGTATAAAAAATTATTGGCTCCCAGAACATGCATAACTGTGAATAATCCGGAATATTCGAAAAAGTTTATATGGGATTCAAATTTGTGGTCCTGTGACATGCAGAGATAATGTTAGTCAGTGAGTGTGGTCTGTGTAGTCATGGCCTCATGGGTGAAGGATTTCATTTTTATTTTATTTTTTAGTTTAATTTCTATGTTTGACAGAGTAAAAAGTTTTATACATTATCATGATAGGTATAATTTTTAGAGAAAAAAAACTACACTATCAAGATAGGTATAATTTTTAGAGAAAAAAAACTATGTCCTAACAATATAAAAATACTTTTACACTATATTTAATTATAAACTACCATGTATGATAAATTTATTGATTTTTACAATTTTACAATAACTACTTAAATGTCATAACAATGGTGATATGTGATTGAATGACAATGTACATAGTCATTAAACTCTAACTTTTAAGTAATTTTTATAAAATTCAATAAACTTATCATATACAATATTTTCTAATTGAATGATAATATAAAATCTCTTTTTAGTGCATAGACTATTTTTTTGTTTATTTTTTTCCTCTCTTTTTCCTATTATGTATATACCTCCAAGGCACTACGAATGCACCATAGAGATAGATGCAGTTATCCACAGAGTATCTGTCAAAGTAATAATAAAGAGAGCAATGATGATCCTTGAAAGTACCTTGGTTGCTTTCATTATCCTTTTTCTTTTCCCTTTTTTCCCTATTCTCCTTTGTTTACAAGTTCAATCCATGATATAAATCATACCCTTCCCATGATAGATTTAAATTTGGTTTATTGAGTACTAACAATTACATTTAGAGTAGAAATGGTTAAGGCAAATTCTACTTAATAAGCTGCACATGAGATTCAAATTCAGTCCCTATAATGAATCTTCCGTGATTAGTGGTTAACATAATTGGTCCAAGCCATGTGTTAGATGAACACTTTCATTCTTGTATTGTCCTGTTCCATTTGAGTTCGATACGTCAAAGTACAAGTTGAGAATCTGCAACTCAAAGGAAGATGTTGACACTGACCTTGTTTTTATTGAGAGTTTCAATGTAACGCACTAAACCTTCCAATTCGTTCCATGACAAACAAAGTATGAATCGAATGATTTACATACTAGATTGAACCTAGTGAGGAAGCAGGTACATGATACATGTACTAGGGAGGTCTCAATGAAATGAATCTACATCCCTGTCTAGTCTACATATCCTTATCCACTTATACATGATTAAGGGTACTGGCCTGCACAATACGTGTATGAGAGGCTGTGACTCATTTGTTAAGTAACACACTATATATAGTGTTTTACTAGTAAATAATGATTGAACTTTCAAATGGTTAAATTAAATATTGACTTGAAAGGTAAATGAAACATGGTTTGTCAATTGAGTAAATAGTGTATGGATTGATAGTATAAAAAGATTTTACATTGTTGTTCAATTACTAAGTATCATATATAGTAAGTTTATTGACTTTTATAATAATTACTTTGAAAGTCATATTTATCATGATTTCTGATTAATTCACAATATAAAAACTTTATATTAACTATGCATAAAAGTTAAACTTTTCTAAAAAAAAATCTTCTTTAACCCACAGACTCCTTTAGGCATGTTTATTTTCTATGAAGAAGACAAGTGTTTTGCAATTTGCACATTCGATAAGGAGCAAGAAATTTGTGAAGGGAATTTCGTTTTTCTCCTTTACCTTTTATGCCTAATCTATAACTGACCAATGCTACATTATTCATCCTTTTTGATGGCCCCATCCATCTCTCATTCTCAATTGGCTCATGGGCAATAATTCACGGTTGTGGTAAGTGATGTGCTCATTTGACCAGGTCAAAATGTAATGTGGGTAAGCTATTTTTAATCTTTCATCTTTGGCTTTTTGCTTGTGTTATGTTACTGATTTGGGGGTTCAAACTTTGAGGTTTGACCTATAAACAAATACAAAAATGAATACATTGGTAAGTGACAAATAGGATCCTAAATAGCCTATACCATAGGACTAACGAAATGGTGAACTATAAGTTCATAATCATAACCCCCTCTCCAAAGCCAAAAGGGCTAGCTAGCGTTGGTTTCGAGATTGAGAGGTGAAAAAGCCACTAACAATGCTCGAGGGCAGTTGTTTTTGTCTCCCTTTGTCGAGTTCCCAATCTCAAGCAGATTCCCCAACCCAAGTTGAGTTTAAGTAAAACTCTCATAACAAAAGAGTGTTGCTTCCATTCTGTTTTAAGAGTATTATTTTCCAATGCTGGGACACTCATCTGATATGATGGATTCTAAAAACAAGGCCCACAAAAACAATAAAAAGTTAAAAACTCATGACATCATATGATTGTAGGTTTGTTACTGATGTGGTAATGTAAGAATTTCTCAATTAAAAATGAGAGTTTAAGCATATTATACAAAAGCAAAATGCATATTATAACATGAAGGTAAAAATACCAAGTGCAATTTGTGGCAAATTTAAGGGAAGGGAAAAGAAAAGCCTGCTGGTTTCAGACTCTTTTCTTTAGTCATCACTAAAGGACTAGAAAAATGTCAGTGCCACATCACGTGCCCCTCATCAAACTACGTTCACATGATCACACTTTTTCCAGAACGGCCCTTTTATTTTAAAGCTAATTGGCTAATTGTGAGAGAAATAATGGGCCACATAACAAGAATGGCAATGGCAGTAGCCGGATTGAGTGGAGAGTGTCATTGCAGAGATAAAGGCTCCTTCCTCCTATCTATCTTCCACCCTTCCAGGTGAGCCTAAATGGTATCAACCTTATCTTTTTTCCTTTTACCTTTTTCCTTCAAAAGGTTATTTTACTTTTCATAATTGGCTTTCATGATTGCCAGAAAATGCATGCAAGTTTAAGTTATTCGTTTGGGGGTAAGTACTACTACCACTGATGTCCGCTGGAAGGAAGGGATAAAAAGGGAAAGAAATTCTAGTACCATTCTACTACAACAATTATCCCCTACACTTTAGATCAACAATCATTTAAGTGAAAAACCGAATCATATCAGTAAAAGAAAAAAGTAATGGAATGGAAACCAGTCAAATCAATTTAAACTCCATGAAAACCAATAGAAAAATGATGTCTGTTGTTGAGCTTAATATGTGGTCGAATTATTTAATTATGAATACATATTACTTTATTCGTATATTAGTTTAATATTTAGTATATTACATAAAATTGAATATATATTTTATGTTTAATTGCTAATTTGGTCCTGGTCCCTATACCTGTACTATCTTTACGTTTTAATTCCTACACCTAGAAATTACTTGTTTTAATCCATACACATACACTTTTTAATCAATTTTAGTCTTTGCCATCCAAAATTATATGACTAAAAAAGATTAAAAAGTGTATGTGTAAAGACTAAAACAAGAGGTTTCTAGATGTAGAAACTAAAATGTAAAGATTGTGAAGATATATGAACTAAATGAATAATTAAACTTGAACCTATATTCTATTATCACTGGTTTTATTACAACTAGAAATTTCACTTGAATGGACCAGCGGACTGAGTAAATTCAAGTAATTGGAGCCGTATATTGTATTGTACATGATCCCAAATCCTCAAAACCATGCAGTGCTAGGTACAAAACAGCTTGTCACTCAAGTCAATTATGTCATAAAAACGAATTTTCTCACTGACAAAAATGTTACACAAGCAATGGTTATCTAGGAAAGTTACATGGTTGGATATATCTATCTACATTTCATCAACGATGAATATGGTACAAATACAATTATCAGTGGACCAAAGCCGTTTCATGTACATCCATTGATTGAATAACTTAGTTATCTGAGTAATGGAGTAAGCCAAAATCACAGCCTTCCCAAGACACTGCACAGTGATGCCTTTTAATTTCATTCTTTTTACAACACATCAGTGGTTTTGGTCTATATTCTTGTTATTCAACTCCTGGAGTGACGATCTTTGTCAAGAGCATCAAATTCCCATTCACTTATCTCTTCTGCTGAGTCATCTTCGCTTAATTTATCAAGTTCTATTTCTATTTGTGATCTTCCAGTCATCGAGGGAGATTTGATCACTCCATCTTTCTTGTGTTTATTAGCCATGGAAGGAGGTGAAGGAGTTCTGGAGGTTATATGACTCGATGGTGTTTCTAAACTTTCAGGTGGACTCTCAAGTTCCAGTTTTGGTCTCTCAATAGATTCAAATTCGCCTTTTATTTTCTCAATGGCATCAAATAGTTCCGCGACCTTGTCGATGTCTTTTCTGTATCAAAATTGTAAATGTATAGGGAAGCATCACTTGCATGTATGTTAGCATCAGAAAAACAGACAAGGATAGATAGAGTGACATGGGAAGAAAGAGAGCATGAAACAACATACCTGAAAATGCCTTCCTTTTGAATGTGAAACTGCTTGTTCATGGTGTCCACTATATTCAGAGTGGCTAAAAACTAACAAGTAGAATAATAAGAAGTAAGCATTTGTTTAAGACCACAAAATCTTGCACTACAGTGTGACTGAAATTCACCCTATCATGTCATCTCACAAATAAAATTATCTTACTTATGAGAGGCGTGACAGATTTTCACTTCACATAATGATACAAATTAAACATTGAAAAGAAAAATACCTTGGATTCGATATCCAAATATTCTTCTTCAAGCTTTTTCCTTGGATTCACTAATATCAAGCCTTCATTGTCTGCTGCTGCTGATATTGCTAACCTGATATAAATCATCAGTTGGAGGCATTGTTTTTTACACAATAGACAATTCAGAGAGGCAGGACACCATACCCTTGACTGGATCTTAAATTCTCCACAAGTATTCTTATTTGAGTAACAGATAAACCCAATTTTTCCTAACATACAAGCAAGCTGGTGATGAGAAGATAAGGAAAATGCAGTATATTAAAGATATCGATCAATCTAGGACAATTTGTTACCTTGTAAGAATACAGAAGATGAACCACCAAATTCACAAAATGATCTCCATATCTCTCCAGTTCAGCACTTTTATGTGTAATAAGAAAAATAGATAATATGAATATTATTAAATGAAAACATGCACTTTAAGGAACAGAAGAGAAACTACCATGCCACAAATTGATTCGCATAGCAACTTTGAAAATTGTAATATTTCGAGATTTATTTGATCATATTTGTTTGCCCATTGGTATTAAACTACAGGACATACTTGACCTGCTCCTCCTTTCTCTTTGTATGTGAAGTTTGAAAAACCCATGTGCTCTCTAGAAATTTGATCCATTTATTAACAACATTGGCTTCCACCATATAAGAAGTAATGGCCCGCACCATCTCATCTTCCTAATATCAGAAAACTTCATGAGAGAATATGGCAAATAATAAAATGGTTTACATCATATTGTTAATTCTAATATAGCCCTCTAAACGAGATTTTTGTTTTTCATGAAGATCTGACCCTAAGGCATGAAATAAACTTTTGTACCTTTGTTTTTAAAAGTGCAATAATTTCATTGCTGGCTTCGTCAAACTGCTCTCTTTCTTCTTTTGCATTGTGGAGGCGTATCCGTGCAGATGTCAACAAATTGTTGACCTGCAATAATATTTCAGGCTTATAATGCCAGCAAATAACACCAACAAATCCATGAAGATCATACTGAAGACTGAGGATAGGAGGGCACAGATTGCTGATTAATACAATCATGTATACACATACACATACACAGTAAACTTGATATGGTTATCAAGCGGATGCAACAAAATAAAAAAGATGTAATTCCTGAGTTCAATTAAATGATTTTTAGCACCATATTCAAGTATTAAAGAGGAATCTGGAAAAAAAAAAGTTAAAAAAAAGAAACCTTTTTCAGTCTGTCTTCAAGCTCATCTTTCTGCTTCTCAAGTTCTCCAATCTCCATAGCTAATTCCTGCAAAATGCACTCCAGCCATTGTATATCTATTTAAAAAATAAGTATAACTCAGAAGTAAATTGATTCCTTCAAAATAAACTATTTATTTCTTTGGAGACATCGCCATTCAAGCTCATACAACTAAAAATTGTCCAAAAATAGAAAATTTGTACATTGATTGAACAACTATTTATGTAGAATAACATAGACATGACTCGAGAGAATAAGATACATTGTAGTATGGTTTTCTTAATTTGTATTTCAAATATTATGATATAAATTTATTCCAGAAATAACAAATTTGTGCTAAGTTTTATACAAACGATAATCCATATAATTGTGTGATTTGTTTGCAGGTCATGAAATTCTGTATAGATTCCTATCTAGAAGCAAATTTTCAGTACTCTTGTATTGATAGTTTTTTTCTTATTTTTATTTTTAAACAATTAAAATAGGAAAAAAACCATAGATGCCGGTGTCTTGATTTTAATAGAAGGAATACATACTCCAGAAGTACTGAAAATATTTTCCCAATCTAGAAAAAAAAATGAGTTAGTTTCACATGATCAATATGAAAATTATAGGATTAGACCTATGTTTAAAATATGAGTTTAATTTCTATACATTATATGTGTAAAAAAATTTACATTCTTAACCAATCATAAATCATGATAGGAATAACTTTTAAGGTAGTATTTGTAAAAGTCAACAAATCTATTATACATGACAATTTATGATTGGACGACAGAGTAAAAACTCTTTGCACCATCAGTTCATGAACTATTTACTCTTAAAATATTTTTTATCATGTTTAATTTTACAATTGGTCATGGAACTGAAAAAAAATAAAAGATGAAGTACAACTCAAAAGTTTAAATAATTGCTACTAAATAAACTAGAGGACAACTTTCTGTCCCAAGCACAGCCCCACCCAAAAGTAAAAAATTCCCATCAATTTGACTAAACCTCATCAACACCGATGAGAACAACCAATAAGCTCAATCAGGCTTGTACTCTGTTGCAATCCCCGTCACCTCCAAAATTCTTTGTGTTGTGCATCAACTACCAAACATTAGACAGAATAAAAAGTTATGCTACAACGTATTGTGCTATTCTGTTTGTACATTCCCTCAGTATGTATCAAACACATCCAAAGTGTAATGCTGACACATAATATAGTCCTATCTATCCAATTCCACGGATTGAAACACAAATTCTTAATCTTCCTTTCACCTTTAAAACTAAGGCATTGCTTATTTGCAAGATCGGATACACAGAGAAGAAGCCAAAGACGTGAGAACTCAACACCCCACCTTCCCCTTCCCTCCCCCCCCCAAAAAACATATCATTTTTTTATGTTGATAAAACCGTAAGGGAAGAGGAAGTTGCCCTTTTCCAATATAAGGGCGTGCCACAAGTCTCTGGGAGGATTTATAATGATGCTTACATATAACCTACCAATGAATGAATACCAACAGGAATTGAATTCAATATTGTTTTGTCAGCATTGTTCAATTTTAAGATTGAATTCAAGATTTTTTTTGGCAGCTCTGTTCAATCTTAACAGTTAGGCCAACCTTCATTGCCAAAACAAGAAATCTATTTAGAGGACTCAATACTGTTAGGTTAACCAATTCCTTCAGCGAGAGTTTTCATATTGTCTTAATTATATCTACAATAAGATAAAACTATCGGCTGCTTTTGAGGAGAATGTACCTTCTCAACTTGGCTAACCTCGTCGGATTTAGTTACCCGAAAATGAAGTGCTTCTTCTTTTTGAGATCTGGTTGAGAACACAAAATATGCAGCAGAATTTAAGAGAAAAAAATCTTAACAAAATCAGTCATGGTCAACATTTTTCATCTGTTTGGTATTAACTTTCAACTATCCAAACAGCAGATGACATGCATCAACATGTTACACAATTACAAAAGTCATATGCATCAAAAATAGCTGAAAGTATGTTCAGTACCTTTGCATGATAAACAACAAAGGCACAAGTGTATGTGCAAGCACAACACATACAAGAAAGAAACTTTTTTTTTTTCTTTTTTATTTATAATAAACTCATAATAACTGATTCTGGCACCTGTTTTCTGAAATGCGAGTCTCAGCTTTTGTGGTAGAATTTGCAAGAGATTCTGATAAAACTTTCAATTTGTCAACCTGCAGGTGATTCGATCATACATCATCAACCACAAAAAAGTGTAACACCAAATGAGGGAACCTAAGTATCTCTGCACTAGGAATAAAAAGATTATGCTACTTGCAGAAGCTGTTGAGTATTAATAATGAACAATAAAATACATAATGCAGAAAACATTAATGTATTCAGATTTTAAAATTCTCAATGCTTATAGAAATGAATTGATAAAAGTTAAATTTACATATTATGGGAATGAAAAGTAATAGATCTTAGACAAGCCTGATACAGAAGAATTATCACAAATGTACAAATGTTGACAAATAAACTCAAACAAGTAAATAGGCCTGGATGTGGGAATTGAAAAGCACTGCACCAATGCATTGTACCCCTGTAAGCCCTTTTTTCAGTCTTTGACTAGGTATCCCACAGGCATAGGTGTGAGATTAATCCCTTATCCCAAGGGGAGTGGTTAGGTAAAGCCCTTCTCAGAGTGGTGATTACAAGATTCAGAACCCTTACATTGTAGTTGAAGTTTGCCTAGGGTCAAAGCTCATCATTACAACAACCAACCACTATTGGATTTCAAATCCCCTTATTTAATGAATAAAATGAACAATTTCACGTAATACAATATCAATTTTGGATGTTTTATACATTCTTTTTGAATGAAGCTTGGAGAAACAATAACTTGCAGAAATATGATGCTTCCGGAGTAAAAGAGATGAACTAAACAAAAACTACAGAAAATCACTGTGCAAGACCTTTTCAGCATGAAGTTGTGGAGAATCACCATAGCTAAAGTATTTCTTTTTAAGTAAGAGTTCCTCCAACTTAGAACACGTTTGAATTTTTACCATAGCTTCATCAAGAGCCTGAAATTAAACCAATGCTCAATTGCCACTAAAATATAAATTTACATATAAATACACAATCTTGAATCTATTAAATGGTGCCTAAAATATCCTCATAAGCCATATATGAAGTTCATGTATAGTGTAAAATCTAAGGCATTAATCTAAAAAACACAAGCTGTTAGGCAGCTAAACAAGGAATACAGGTTTAATAGTTATGGCATCACTAGAAAGAAACAGTAATCATGTATCCATGTTAGCAAACAGAAATTCCAAATCACTAGAACCTATGAAACTAATATTTTTAATATAACCGTTTACCCCTTAACTTCGCCATAACATAAGCAAAAAACATAAGCAAACATGAAGAATGAGCTTGTAAAAACCAGCACTGTTGACATCGTTATTAGGTTAAGTACTATAATTTCATCCCATAAAATAGCACTTGTACTTTTTAACATTCAATATTTTGATCCATAATCAACGTCCAGTAAAATAATATATCTCTTCTGACTTCTAATTTTCTTTTGGAAGAAAAATAAAGTCCATGAGAAATTGGTTAGGGATTAAGTGATATTCTAACAATCATTTTTGTGCCCTTGCATGTGATAAGACCTCTTTATTATATTTAAATTCTGATTATAACAAGATATTTTTCAGTTAACAAAGGATTGCATGGAAACAACTTGGAGAAAAAGTAAACAGCGGGTGTAAACTAAAATCAAAGTAGGACAAGAGACATGCATTCGCACACACAGACTCGTACTTGTTTGATTTGAAGGTTCAACAGACATAGACCCACTGCCTTCCCAGAAAAAGAATCTAGAGCAATGCTTGAATACAAATGTTTCACTAAATTTCCTTGCATATTGAAGCAAAAACAACAGTAACAAGGGAACAAGCACAGAAGTTAATATGTTAATGAGACAGTGGAAAAGTTAAGGTGGAAAGCTAAATTCACATTAACGTAAACCACGCATACAGAAACAGAAACAGAAACAGAAACTTCCATCCAAGTTATTAAGGACCAAAAACATACTTAAGATAGAGCACATGACAAGAAGACTTTGTTCAAAGAATTCAAGATGCAAAATTATGTCTCTGGTGAAACCCCAAATATTATCAGGAAAGCTTTAAAGCTTATGATAGATCAACCTAGAAACACACTAATATAAAATATCCTCATGTTCCTCCACCACAATATTACACCATATACATGACAACAATACGAGTTTCCATGTGCAAGTGGATGGGCATGCAGTTGTGCCCTTGTACCACAGGATATAAGAAATGCAAGCTGACCTCTATTGCTACAGTTGTCTCTTTAGGTGATTTTACAAAATTTCCATCTTGGTTGATTGCCTTCATATTCTCAATTTTTTCCTTCAGGTTGCATGCTTCAACTTCTATTCTGAGAGAGGAGAATGTATCACATACAAGAGGACAAAAGAATAATAATACTTGAGTCTTAACAATGGCGTGAAGCAATATAGATCAAGAAGATTATGCAATGTCTATGGAGGTGGGGAAAATCTTTTAACATACACAGCATTGGTTGAAATTTCAGAACACAATAATTTATTCCAGAATTTCGACTTCTGTACATGCTTAATTAAACATTAAATACCAAAATATATTCAAGGAGCACTGGTTACTTGTTTATGGCTCAGTAAGCACATCAAGGCAAACAATTAATAATTATGCAAATAAGAGAACCAGGAGCCTAAAATGTGCTATTTATAACTAAGTAAACAGTGTCTGACACATTGAAACCAAATACATCACAGTAAACTCTATTATTAGTGTATTAAAAACGATAAGTGATGCTCCAATTGATCAAACATGAACAGAACAAGCAATTATAAAGAAACACATTCCATGACCCTGCATGCAAAGGTGAACAATGGTTGTAAGTACTGGTATGCCATAACCCAAACATACATCAGCCAAGTTCAAATAAGATATCTGCTGATTAAAAAATAAAAATCTCAAGGTCAAATAAACATCAATAAAGATATGTTTTGCAACAACCTCATAAGATCAGCATGTACTTTCAGCCCTGAAATTGCACTTTGAACATATTGAAGCAACTCTTCTCGCTTTGCCTGTTAAAAAAGTAAGGCAGAAATGGAAAGATATGTAGGTACCAATAAGTGCATATAACTCTATTAGCATTCTTCTAAAATTTGTAAAAGTTCAATACTTTTACAAAATCAGATATTGTGGCTAGAGCACAAATTGCAAACAATAAATCAAGATAAGTCGGAAGAAAACTTCAGGCAACAAAATTGACTAGATGTTAGTATGAAAAGCCAGATAGGAATACTACAGTTAAAGTAACCTGTTATAAAATCACACTAGTAACCTTCTCAAGTTGAAACAGAAAAATCAGCATTCATTTTGTATGTTATGGCAAGGTTAAGGTCAGGGAAGAACTTGACCAAAAATGATGCAGGAGAAATTAAGTTACTGTTTTTTTTTTGGGGGCTTACCAAAAAGGGTGTAAGTGTTAACTAAACTCTTTAGATCAGATTTACCAATTAAAAAAAGTCCTTAAAATGTGGATGATTAGGACAACAAAAGCTGAAACATGTACATAAACAAGGTCTTATAATAGTGTATTTGCTTGTCAAAAGCTGAAGAAATGTTCCCCAAAGCTGTACATATGAACTGGTTGAGTTGTGTGGTCTCTAAGCTCTGCCATTTAGGTTCTTTATTACTCCATATATTACAAAAGTATAACTACGTACATTGATAGAGTCAAGATTAAGGAAAATAGTGAGAATTTGAAGTCTAAATACAATTAAAACTAATAGGAAGAAGCCTTACTTAACATATATCCAACAACACAAAGGGAAAAAAAATGGTTGGTGAGAAATAAATCTGTGGAGGGAGCATGAGCCTCCCCTCTTGGCCCCTAGCACATTCCGCCACAAGATAAGATGTATAAGTTTTAGAGTTTAATAGATATACATTGTCAGTGTAAAATTTTTACACTATCAATTAATAAAAAATCAGCATTAGTATGACTTTTGCAGTTGTTGTTGTAAAAGTCAACAAACATACCATACATGATAGTTTGTGATTGGATGAATATAAAATTGTTTTACACTGTCAGTGCATAGGCTAATTTATATACACAACTGATGCTGATTTAGAATTTCCTTGTTGTCACCATTGTATACCAAAAAAAAAGAGTTGTGTAAGCTCTCTGCCTTTATTCTTAAATGAGGAAGAGATGCCATTAGGCCAATGTTTATTAGCATATAAAGATACCAACCTTGCAAAGGAAAGAAAGTGCAATATTCTATCGAAAGTCTGGTGTCCGAGAAAAGTTGACATGTGGCACCAAATAAATTACAAACATGAACCAGCAGATATCAAAGTGTCTAGTTAGAATATACAAAAATATCATATCTTAGACTATCCTCTAAGATTACATTCCCTATTTCCTCATTATCTCTTAGGATTGTTTATCACATTTCCTTATCTTATCATGATTAGTTTCGCTAATTAGCTAGGATTATGATTAGTATAAATAAGGGTTAGTGCTCTAGGTTTTACGAACACATCAATATATTGTAATTGTAATATAATACATCCATTAATACCATTATACCAATTAGTGTTTCATTCTCTTTTCTCACTCTTCCTCCCTCTATAAACCCCATAATTTCAACACATCTCAATAATTCTGAGCTTCACATCAATTAACAGATATCATGATCATGATATTCCCAAGCAAAGCTTTTCTACAGTCACATTTGGTCTGATGTATCAATGATAATGAGTGATCATAGAGATCCTTCAAAAGTCACCATATTAATTTTGTAGGTTTGTATCATAAATAATTCTACAAGAAAATACTAATTCTAACATCATTACCAGGACTTCATCTTCATATCCAGAAAATGCTTTTGCCAAATCCTGTACACTGGATAACAAGGCAGTATGTTCTTCCTTTCCTCCTTTAATACAGAGCCTGCATAAGTATAACCAGACCAAACCAGAAGCAGTTTTTTAAGCAGGCTATTTCTAATATGCCAACCAGTAACTGTTTTCAACCAATCTTTGTCTGCAGATATATCAGTTTGAGAAAGAAAGTTTAAAAACAGAAAGACAAAATTACCCATATATCTCTGAAAGTAGTGAAACTTCTTCCTCATTTGGTGCATCAAGAATCTGAGTCACACAAAAGAGGTAACCTGCGGTTAAGTTCCATAAATCAGCAAATATAAAGCTCAACCTCTGTATATAGAATATCACTGAAAATAGACTATTTGTATATAATTGTATCAAAAGTCACAACACTAACTTTTTTTTAGCAGTATAAAGATTTAAGATATATTCAGAATTTTTGCTTCAATAGCATTCAATTAAAACTAGTTAATATACATTCTGATTTTCATTTGGGAAGTACAAGCAGGCTTTTAATTTGATTGAGAATTCATACAAGCATACACTGTCAAACCTAACCCATAGGAACATGGAAAACCTCTAGAGAAAATTGGCACTGTGGCAGTTATAGATAGCATTGCTTCAACTCACCATTGACAAAGTTATGCCCTCAAGAGCTAGACTGGAAAGAAAGACATCGCGAAAATTTTTCAGTTCACCCGCAGCACCAGGGTCTACATAGTAAATCTGTCCATAGTTATATACTATGAGCATGAATTACTAAAAAGTAAATAGATGAATAACAAAAGTTACAAAAGCATTGTATTTGTGAAAAAGGGAGGTGAATGCAAAGATGTGAGCTAGCTTATCACATTGAGGCCAAAATTGAAAAGGCAAAAATAAAATAAACATTAAACAGCAAAAGGTTTCACAAACCAAAGTGGGTTGTGGTGTAGGTGAATCCTTGGATTCATCATGAAGAAACTCGTTGTCTTCATCTTTTGCATTGGTGTCAGTGCAGGTAGCAGTAAGTCTCTCAACTTCTCTAAGCGCAACCAGCCACCTTCTTAGCAACTGAACTCTCTCTATCCCTCTACACGAAACAGAAACTTCTTCCAACCGTTTTACAGTGTGCCTAAAACTCTGCATATTCCGAGCCACCTGTTCAATAAAACCATTCAAATTAGAGCAAATTATACTCACACCCCCTGAACTTTTTTCAAATTAAACATAACATTGCTTTTTTTTTTTTCTATTCCTACACTAATCACCATTTATATTTGAAAACATTACACTGACATCCACCTTAATGTTTGAAAATATTATACTGATATCCCTTAATATATTACACGAACACTCTCTACAAAGGAGGTTACTGTAATGGTTAAAAAAACATGAGGTATTTGTGTAATTTCACAAAATCTCGGGAGTAGTTAATGTAATTTACTCTTCATATTTCAGACCCCACATTTAAGAAAGAAAGCAAAACAGGTATGCACTTTCACTGTACAAGTTTTTACCCCGCCAACCAGAAATCATCCTTAGTTTAACTTTTTAAGATGGTTATTATAAAAGTCGATATACTTTTCTTATATAGCCATTTGTGATTAGAGACAGTGCATGCATTGTTTATTTTATTCCAACAATAATTTAAAACAAAAACTCCAAACATGACCCTTTTAAGGCACAACCTAGAGATTTCTTACACTGCAAGGTACCATAGGCAAGGTGAAAACTTTCTCCCGAACCCAGAATTAAAAACTCAAAGGGTAAAGGAAAATTGAAAGTTTTAATAAAAGGGGTAAGGTGGAGCGTTGTTACAATGCGATCCTGGATGATTCTGGCGCCGCCAGCGACGGCGTTGCTTGCATGGAGCACGACGGAGTCGGCGTAGGTGCGAACGGCACGTCGGATATTGCTTTGGCCACCTTCCACCGCTCTGTTCACAGCCGATCTTACCCATGACATTCTTCTTCACTCTTCACCAACTTTTTTTTCTTTTTTGCTTAATAATAAAAAAATATATAAATTCTCTTGCTCTGTTTCTCTTTGTAATGGTGTATGGTTAATGAAAATGAAAAAGGGAAAAGAAAGTGTATCTGTGTGTGTCTCTGTTTCTTATGGTGAAAAAAAGAATGGGAGGTGAGGGTAATAGTTTTTGTGGCACGTGGGCGAAGAGAGAGGGAGAGAAGTGGCGAAAGGAAGAAGAAGTCAGCTCAACGTTCATTGCTTTTGGTGGCATCAAGTTCGATTCCTCTGCCTTCACTTTCGCTTTAGTGTTTTGTTTTTTCTAAATCCAATATTAAAGAATTCTTGTTCCTTCTTCTTGCTCTGCCTTTCATTATACAGGGATAATTATATTTTTAGTTATTAAATTTTTTTAAAATTTTATTTTTAATTCCTAAACAAAAATTTAATTGATCTTGATTCCTAAATTTTTAGACTGTTAATGCTTTTGGTCATTAAATGTTGACGTGGAGTTAATTTTATTAATATTTTATTGTATTTTGTGAGGACTCATTTTCTAGCGGTTAAAAATTATCAGAAATTGTTTTGGTAAACAGTTAGAAATTGCTACACTTCTCTATTAATCACAAATACGTAATGAACTCCCCTCGAATTAAAACACAACTTTTTTTCAAATCAAAATCAAATAAATTAACAAATCAATCAAATATAAAAACACATTAAAAAAAACTGCGTTGAAAATCATAATAAATAAATAAATTAAATATAATTAGATTTGAGGATTGTGAAGATGCAAATATGTTCTTCTTCATCGATACAATTTTGAAGCACTTAAACATAAGGGAATGTGCAAATCTCATGGATGTTGTTTGTGCCCTTCAAACATGTGCAAATCCCGTGCCCTCCAAACCCCAAATAATAATCACATTCGTGGCACAGTTACTCGTTTTTTTCTCGCAAGCTTAAGCTTCTCACAATGAAATGTGTCGTGCCGTGTCCAATAATAGTGTCGATGAAATTTTCGATTTCGTGAGTTAGCGAAACAAAACTACGGAGGAACTGTAATTTTGGGTTAATTAGGGTCAATTATCGATTTCGGAAACGCATTGACGATGAAGAATTGTGGTGAGTGAGAAGAAACGAAGGGAAAGTGAAACTTCGAAAACCCTAACACAACCGATTCATCTTCACGCAAAAGATACACGCACTCACATCGCTGCAGAACCAAGATCTGTGATCTGCGACCCTGGTTTGGGTTCCCAGCGGGATTTGCAGTGAGAGACGGTGGCGGAGGGGAGGCTTGTTGTCCTGGGTTTCATGAGTGCTGCGTCGAGCCCGTGACAACAGTTTGCAGCAATGTTTGTCGCGACTCCGCCTCAACCCAGTTGCCAAAGCCCGAATCAGAGAGAACATGAGCAGCGTCGAATATGGCTTCGCGCGACACAGAGAGAAAAAGACTTACGAGATGAGGAAGAGTAGCGCGAGTGAGAGAATTGGGGGTTAGGGTTTTTTTCTTCTAATTGATGGAAGAGGAAGAGAGAATTGGGTTACTGAGGATTTTAATTATTTTTTATTATTGTTGTTGCTGTTTGGATTCAAAATTCGTTTGGAGTTGTGTTTTGAATTGAATTTGGGACGCGTGCTAATATACGCGACCTACGCATATAGTGTGCCGTGCGGAGGGTATGTTTTGTGGGATTTTGTAGGCAATTTACGATAAGAAGGGATGTAAAACCATAGTTATCAGACCGGCTCGAACCGGCCGGGTCGACCCAATGACCCGCGAATCTGTCATCCAACCGGTCTGAGTCACCAATCGGATCGGTTATGCAATCGATCCGGTATGACCCGGGTTGACTCGGCCGGTTTTGATGTGACCCGGTGACCCGGTTGACTCGGCGGGTCACAAATTTTGTTTTTGTTTTTTTTTTACAGGAGAACAATAACACTCATATAAGAAAATTTAATTTATATCTTACACTTATGTTATTTATATATTTACTTACTTTTTTTTACCAAGCATAACCGCATATTAAGATTTGAGATGATAAAGGCATAAAGCTATTGTCACTTCCAATTTTGCCTTTTCTCCTTGGCTTATATTGTTATTTACGAGTAAAACTTGTATTTATCTTATCTCATCCAATATACTTACTGGTTCGAAAAATTATTATTTTTTATCAGAGCAATAGTGGGATGAATGAAAAAATTGTATTATTTAAATAAAATAGGTTTATATATATATATATATATGGGAGGGGATCCACTTACTCCAAGAGTAAGTTTAAAGAGTTACTCTTGATCTGAACCCTTTATTTTATTTTATATTAACGGCTCAGATTAAGTTCTTAAAATGTTACTTAATGAAGCACGTGACTTTGTTTTACACTTCGTGACCTTTGTCTTCCCGTTCATAGTGGACTTTCCATCTTCTCATTCTGTAACAATTCTTCGTAACTGGGACGCTCTTCAAGCTTTGCAACAGTGACAGGTACACTCCCTTCATACTGTACCAGAAAAAGCAACTTGTTTGCATTTTTTCTTTCCGATTCTCTGTCTCGTGCGAACAATCCCACTCATTCCTTTTGTTGCGTTATTTCTTTGACATGAATGAACCACTTGTTGTCTGCCGCTAATGTCACCCAGTTCGCTACACTGTTGTCACCACCCCAATCGAAGACACCACCACCTAGTCTGCTAAGAATAGAGAGCCACAACCCAAATTGTTGTCATCCATAATCAACCTTATTCATGCTCTGTTCTAATAAACGTTCTGTAGCCATATTTTATAGTTAGCACTTGTACATAATTTAGTATTTTATAATTTTAACTAAATGTTGGAATCATATCTTAATTACCTTGTTGATCATGCTTTATTAAAATATTCCAACTCACAAAGTTCATGCTTAATATGATATGAATATGACACACTCTGTTTATTTCTATTTTTTTTAAAATAATTTATAACATGATAATTTTATTTTTTGCAAATTCTTATTATTGAAATAGTTTAGCTTTGTGCAGAACCTATCTTGTTCAATGACAACAGATACTTTTGATAGTTGTGTAAGACAAGAAATTGAAGCCATCGATGTCATGCCTACGGATACATGGACTTCCTTTGAAGAGGTTATGCCACCAAATTCTCCAAATATTGGTGAAAAATTGAATATCGAACCTTGTGTTGGGATGGAGTTTGAGTCTATTGAAAAGGTTAGAAAATTTTATACTTCATTTGCTAAGAAGAATGGTTTTGGAATACGTGTTCGATCAAGTAAACCAAAGATAGCAGTTTTGGTATGTTGTAGTGAAGGTCAACACAAAGTAAAAAGTTGTGTGGATGGAGAAATTCAGGATAACATTTGTCAGAGGAAAAGAAAGTGCTTAACTCTTCGAAAAGGTTGTGAGGCTTCACTTACTATTTCAAGAGGTGACACAGAAAGCAATTGGGTTATTAAATCATTCAACAATGATCATAATCATGTAATGCTTAGCCCCAAAAGTGTGTGCTATATGAGGTGTCATAAGAAGATGAGTGCTGCTGCAAAAATTCTGGTGGAAAAATTTGAGGAAGAAGGATTACCTACAGGAAAGGTCGCTGCTGTTTTGAACAATGGTGAGTCATCTTTCTCTGATAGAGATTGCTGGAATCATATCAGAAATCTTCGAAGGAAGAATTTAGATGTTGGAGATGCTGAAGCTGTTTTCAATTATTGTAAGAGAAAACAAGTTGAAAATCCTAATTTTTTCTATGCAATCTAATGCGATGATGAGTCTCGGATGGTAAATTTCTTTTGGGTGGATGCTAGATCAAGAGTAGCTTACCAACAATTTGGAGATGTTATAACTTTTGATACTACATATAAAACCAATAAATATAGTATGCCGTTTGCCCCATTTACTGGATTGAATAATCACTATCAGTCAATTTTGTTTGGTTGTGCCTTATTACAAGATGAATCAGAGAATTCTTTTACATGGTTGTTTGAGACTTGGCTGGCGGCAATGGACGGAAAAAAACCTGTATCTATCTTAACTGATCAAGATTTAGCAATTGGAGCTGCTATTGCAAAAGTATTTCCAGAAACACGTCATCGCCTTTGCTTGTGGCATATTAGGAAGAAGTTCCCTGAGAAGTTAGCTCACATATATCATAAAAGATCTGTTTTCAAGCGTGACCTTAAAAGATGCATTCGAGACTCACCTAGTATTCAAATATTTGAAGAAGAATGGGATCACTTAATGATTGAGTATAATTTGGAAGGAAATGAATGGCTTCAAGGGCTATACAGGATTAGAGAATCTTGGATACCTATTTACAATAGGAATACATTTTTTGCTGGGATGAATACTACTCAGAGAAGTGAGAGTATTAATGCTTTTTTTTTATTCTTTTGTACATGCAACAACAACCCTCCAAGAATTTGTGGTGAAGTTTGAAAAGGCGGTTGATAGCCGGTTGGAGGCAGAAAGAAGGGAAGATTATGAATCTAGGCACAAATCTCGTATTTTGAGTACTGGGTCCAAACTTGAGCACCATGCTGCATCTGTTTATACGAGGAATGTTTTTGGAAAATTTCAAGATGAGCTTGGGAAGATCAACCAGTTTACTAAGCAAAAGATAAAGAGAGACAGGCCTAGTTATGTCTACCGAGTGTCTAGTTGTTATGATGCTCTAGATACGTTTACTGTTGATGTAGATTTGGACTCAAAGATTGGTAAATGTGGCTGCCAACTTTATGAGTTTATGGGGATATTGTGCAGACATATACTGATGATTTTTCAAGCAAAAGGGATTGTTGAAATTCCTAATCATTTTGTTTTGCAACGTTGGACTAAGGATGCTAACAAAGGTCTTGAAGTCGGTTTTACTGAAGATAACTTTGCTGGTTTGTCCACTACACCCAAGATTTTAAGAAGGATGCATGCACAACAACAAGCAAACATATTGGTTGATCTTGCAGAAGAATCAGAGGAGATATTTAAGTTCATTATTTTACAATTTGCACAGACTCATAAGTCAGCAATTGTGATGCAAACAAATTTTAATGTTGCTGACAACATGCCTGTTTTAGAGTCAAATCTCACAAATGGGAACCAACATTGCACATTGGAGCAAGTGAGTGAAGCACCACATTTGATTCTTGGAGACCCACACATATCACAAACAAAGGGGAGAAAAAAAAAAGGGGGAAAAAGTGACTCAAAATGGTAGATTTAAGAGTGGGCTTGAAATATCACTTAATAAGTCGTTAGTCAAAAGGAAAACATGCCATGAATGTGGAGAACATGGTCACAACAGCAGGACTTGCAAGAAAAAAAAGAATGATTAATATTTCAAGTAATATTCTTGTTTTCCTGTTAACTACTATTAGATTAGATTATGTTATTTTCTGCCCTTGTTAGATTAGATTCTGTTATTTTTTGCCCATGTGTATTTAGAACTGTTAACTATAACAGATCGTGTATTTTTTTCATTATAACAACTAATTAGTATTGCATTTATGCTTATGCAGGTCTATATGATGCAGGACTATTTTCCTAGTTCATGGAAGATATGTGGTTTTTTGTTCGGAGGCTATTTTAGTTTTTGTTTGGAGGCTATTTTAGTTCATGTATTGGCTTAAATGGCTTAAATTTAATATAGTGCGTGTTGCACTTCCCCTATACTGCTATCAAATTTGAACTTTTGGGATAATTGATTCAGAATATGCTATCTAATTCTCCTTGACTAAGTAGTTTAGAGTTATATCCTTGCCACCTCTTTTCTGTCAACAATGATAAAAGTGCAAGCATTACATTTATTTCCATATTCAGCTTAAGAGTTTAACAAATTGAAAAGCCCCTAAGTTATGGCTAGTTAGAGTGTATTAAACCCTTTGGCCATTTAAGGCAGCAGTGTTTAATTTCGTTCCTTACAGAGCAATCTAGCTTGCATCTCCCCCACATAATAATATAGAGTACCATAGAGCATCGCAAAAAGAAATACTCTTTGCTTTTATAAAAGATATATGGATAAGATTTTATTCTTTATTACAAATTGAAATTTCAGATAATTCCTTACCTTATTTTAATTGAGTAATGCTGTCACAGTAATCAAATTTGAGAGTAGTTCTTATTTTATTATAAACTATTCTCAAATCTAGAGCCAACTTTATAATTACCACGCATTTCTACAATAATTACTTAGAGAATTTCAATTCAAAAGGGAGAAACTGTTAGTTTTTATTGCTGTAATTTGATCATTGATAGTTCAGCTTACATAGAATGCACCATCACCACTAATGGATGGCAACTAACAGTGCAAAAGCATGTGTAGCTCTCGTGTAAGTTTCAATAATTTTAGATACTGCAATGTGTAATCTGTAGATGTAGTAGTGGTGTGCAGAAACTTCCAGTTGAATAGTGTGAAGCAATATGTCAGAACAAGCATAATGCTACCATTCAATCGCTCAAAACACAAACCAGTCTTATGACTCCAGTCCAGGATAACTAATGGGGCCTTAATGTCACATAAAATACTTTTCGCATACAGGTGACAAGAATTATGCTTCCAATTTGAAAGAAACAAAGTATTTTGTAATTCAATTCAAAGTGACATCTCTGATTAAATGTTGGAGATATGATGACTGCAAGAAGAGAATCGAAGCAATCAAGCTTTTCATTAATTCTACAATTGTTTTCTTAAAGCAAATCATTTCATATAAAAGATAACTAACTTAAGCACAATGTGTGCAAAAGCTAGCTTTACAATTCTCAATTCAGAACACCCAACAAGCAAACCAACCCAAACCCCCTATACATTGGATTCCCACAATTATCTATGCAGACATAGACCCCTTATTTGTGTCTTGCTCCCAATTGACAATTAACAAAACAAGCCCATAGCTGCTAAGCAACACAGTAATCATCACCCAGCATCTGGTCTCCACTACTCTTGTTTGACATCACCAAGATAGCACACCTCATCGCACCTGCGATACACAACCAGTCCCATTAATTCTACAATTCTAATACACTTTGTTGCACCAGCATCAAACGAAAATTTGAAGATCATAAAACATAAAACAGACCAAAATTCAATTTCATATACAAAAACTTGGCATCTGGTAACTCTGTGTGACAACCATGCGTGAATGAATTGGGATTGTTGATAACCCACTGCCCTCTTGGATTAGGATTGGATTAACCCTTTACTTTACGACATGGGCATCGTGGGTGTAGTGTTCTTGCAGAAATAGTATGTGCGAAAATCAACATCGTGGGTTCAAAACCCTCCACGCCCTTCTCTCCCTTGACCCCCTCCGCCCCTCCAATGCTATCGTGCTCTACCTTGCCGCTATCTGTTCTGCAATCGAAGTTCGATTTTGCAAAGGAATCGAATCCAGAAGCTTCGATTCTCGATTGCTGAGAAACGAAGGCCAAAAATAATTATTTCTAGGGTTTTTTTATCTCTGTTTGGGAATGGGAGGTCGAGAAAAGACGACGATTTGCAAATAGCGATTTGGATGAGCATGCAGCACACGACGCCGGAGCCATTTAAGAAGAGGAAGGAAGGAACAAGCGTTTCAGAGAAAATGGGAAGAGGGAGACTCGAAGGAACAGGCTAATGTGTTTTTCACTAGGGGAAGAAGGAGAATTGTCACGTGATGTATGTTTAGTGAATTAATACGAACCATTGGATTTAAGAAAAATAAAGGGTTCAGATCAAGAGTAACTCTTAAAACTTACTCTTAGAGTAAGTGGATCCCCTCCCTATATATATATATATATATATATATATATATATATATATATATATATATTATGTCTGCCAGTGTACAACAATGATAGTTTTAGCTTTTAATAAATAGATGATAATGATATATTTTAAATTATAACTTAAGGTTGTGTATGTTGAATTTTAGAATAAAATATGTTGCTCAAGATTCTTAAACAAGTTCATAACTATGCTTCTAAATGTGTTGAATTTTGTTAAACTTTAAATATTTAAGGGTATAAGTTTATAAGCTATCTTTTCTGCACACAAAAAAAAAGTGTACAAATTTACAGGTTATGAAATTATTGAAAATTTTTTATTAAAAAGTTTACAGGTTATGAATTTTTTATTATTTTTTAATACAGGCCGAGTCATGCGGGTCAACTATTGACTCACCGAGTTGACCCCTGACCCAGTGACCCAGTACCCCGACCGAGTCGATGACCGAGCTGGGTCTGATAACACTGTGTAAAACTGGTATTATGTTCGGTGCGAAAAGAAATTGTACCGTTAGATAAGATGTTGATCCGACGGTTTTGAAATCAGTAATGTCATCAGGTAATAAAAATGGGCATTCATGTAAAATTTTAGTCCACATGTTTTCATCGAATAACGTGGATTCACTAACCTGCTCCCGAACCTAAGGCGGGTGTTTACCCATGCTTAGCACGGGTAACGGAGAGGGGACTGTTGTGATTAAAATATTGGGTAAAAAAGGGTTATCGTGGAAAGTTTTTTTTTGGGGGGGGGGGGGGGGCAGCGTGAATAATCAACATTAATGGGACTAAGTTTGTAAAATTTTTTGGTACTTGATTTTGTGAGGATGATTAATGTCGTAAATTGATTTATTATTAAGAATTACTGAAAAATTGAAATATGGATTGAAATTTTTAGTATAAGAGAGGAAAATAAAAAAATTAATAACTGAGTGATAAATTTGAAAGTAAATGGAAAAAATGGTTGATACTTATAAATAAAATAAGGGTCTTGGTAACCAGTGTCCTGAGGGCACTGTTGATGGAATTAAAAGGAAAAAGTATTTACTGTGTAAATTATAGGAGAGCGCAAAAACAACTATGGACAGTGCAATTTTGCGCATCCGAATAGAATTATTTCTCCTTCTAATTTCTTAACCAGTGCCCATTTACCATAAAATAAAATGTATAAGTTAATGTATACATGGAAATGTTTGTGAAATATGGTTTGAATGTGAACTTTTGCTTCCTACACCCTCTTTTTGCTTGCTGCACCTCCCAAAAACCTAAACAGACCACAATACCCCTCACCAGCACCCATCCCTCTCCCAAGGTAACCGTAGCTGTGACCTCCACGCTGAACGCAAAAACACCACCAAAACCACACAACACCATCGTGCAAACACCATCACCATCACCATTGTGCAAACACCAACACCATCACCATGACCATCGCATGTACACCCAACCACCGCGCCCACTGCGCCGCCACAAACACCATGACCATCGCACCCCACCCATCCACCACGCGCTGCAGACAAACACCATCACCAAAATCGCCCAACCACCACATCGCAGATATTAGAACTGCTCATTCAGTTTCTCGCATTGATGACTCTTCGCTAGGACGTGGTTGGCGCTCAGCTCGTCTTGCTGCTGCAGTGGTCCCTTGCTGCGTAGTGGAGTTGGACGTGGCGGCGTGGTCCAGGAGGGCTTTTGTGATGGAGGGGGGAGAGGGGAGGTGGCGACAGCAGAGGAGATTATGGTGGTGATGAGGGTCCAGGTGAAGAGCCAAAGTCTGTGGGAAGAGAATAGTGTTGCGGTATTCAGGGAAGTCTTTGGGGAATAGGAAGGAGAGGAGCATTGTCGGCGACCCTTCAAATTTGTTCACGTCTTTGCCAAGCTTTCCAGAATACCTATTCCGGAAGTAAATAAGTATTCTGGAATACATATAGTTACTTCCGGAATAGGTATTCTGGAAAGTGTATATGTATTCCGTAATATCCTATTCTGGAAGTGAATCACTTTTTTTGAATAGGTATTCCGGAATACCTATACACTTCCAAAATACCTATTCCGAAAGTGTATAGGTATTCGGGAATGCCTATTCTAGAAGTGAATACATTTTTCGGAATAGGCATTCCGGATTACCTAAACACTTCCAGAATGGCTATTCCGAAAGTGTATACATATTTCAGAATACCTATTCTGGAAAAGCTATTCATTTCCAATCTGACCAATCCGGAATAAAAGAGGGTAATATAGGAATTTTAAAACATTTGGGGTGTAAGAAGCAAAAATGGGGGGTGCAGGAAGTAAAAGCCTTGAATGTGAGAATGGGGCCCATAAGTTCCACTCCGTGTTCGTCATATCCAGTGGGGCAGAACCGTCAAGTGGGGCTGTTGCAAGTAGTTGGGCCACAGCCGTGACATATGGTGGACTTGGAATAACATTATATGGAAGCTGGTAATACTCCTAAAATGACATAACAAAAATGATAGAAAAAAATGAGGGCAAATATTTTAAGTTTAAAAAATATTTAAGTCAGCAATGTTAAAATTAAATATTTATGCTTGGAGTTAATGTATTTGTTTTATATGTTTATTGTTGTTGTTTATGTAATATTTTGTATTTGGTCTCTGAATATGAGTAATATTAATTGGTGTCATACATCATGCGAAACAATATATGTAACATAATCTAAATATAATACATAGTGTAATATTTGTGTTAAAGGTTATTTGTGTGTAGTAGTTATGCACAAATTAGTAATAGTTTTGATTTTTCAATGGTACGTTTATTGGTTTGTTTTTCGTTTGAAATAAACATTGTTAAAATGGTATGGGACATTGTATTTGGGGTCTAGACCACATTTAGGGTTGTGAGTTGTGACAAGCACATAGTAGTTGAGTTTGGGATGTTGATGCCCAAAATGTACTTAATTGTCAGATAGAAGCTTAACCTACTATAGTAGTTACCATTTGTGGACCAAAATTTGGGAATCGTACCCTATAGAGTAGTAGTGGTTCCGAAGATACATATGGTTGACATTTGAAGGATGAATTTTTATTTTATTTAACCCATAACTAAGTATTTAAATTACAAATGACCTCTATTTATAATGTCAATAAGAGTAGATTTGACCAATCATACCCAATAGGGATGAAGAAGTTGATGGAGAGGCAAAATATATGATTAACCTAGGTTTCATATTGAAGTTGGGTTTCAAACTATGACGTGTGCTAGCGTGTGACATCTCCCCAAATCATGCACAGTGCGAAAGGATGTTTTCACAAGTTATGCACCGTACGAAACAATAGTTTCGCGAGTTATGCATGGTGAGAGAGTTACTTTTAACCCTTGGATCTTATAAATTTTTAATCTATGGCTGAAATTTTTTTCTCTTTTTTTCTTTTTCTTTCTCATTTTCTTAATTTACCCTCCTCCTCCTTCATGTTCCTCCGTCTCCTTCTCTCCCCTTCCATCTCCTTCTCTAAGTCATAACTTAATACCTTAAAAAAAAAAAAACATCGTTGCTCCGATGTTAGCTATGGATGTTCACATGAAATTCTTGCTCTCCGAATCATTCAACCAATCTTCAATAGCAAAAATTAAAAGAGAATGAAAATTCAAACTCCAAGTTACAGATTTGTGAAGCAAACAAAATCAACGTAATACCACTAAGTAAGTTTTTTTGATAACCACTGACCCATTGGTTCAACAAGTGACCCAATGACCCAGTACTCTTACCAGATCGATCACCAGTCCGCTTTTTAAAACTATGGTAGTATCTACACGGTCCAAAAAAAAACTTTAAAGATCGTTGAACGAAATGTGGGTAAATGTCAATTTGGCGGTTAATTGAAATTTATTTCGTGCATCAATAGTGTTGTGGAAGCCTCGAGAGTTGTTTTTGAATTTAAGTACTATGATAGTTCCTCATAATGGCTATAAGTAAAGAATTCACATGTGTCCTCATAGGGCAGTGGAATGGTGCAGTGCAGTACATCGAAAAGTTAAATCCGCCAGTGAAGTGCCTGGGATGTCATTTGTAAATAACTTGTTAAATTACATTGATAATGGTGTTGTACATGTTATCCTCTGTGCAGTTATTGTTTATTTTTAGTATAATATGTATTACTTATAATTTTCGTTTATGTCATATGTGTCCAACACCACATGTAGATTGTATTACGAAATGAATATACTAGGAATTTTATATTTAAAAAAAAACATATACTACTAGCAATTGATAAACATCTTTTAAACGATTGATGTTAATGAATAACACCACAATTGTTGAAACCAATTTACTTTTCTATTCGCTTTCCAGGAAAAAAATTACTTTTATATTCATCATGCATATATTGTTGATTTATATATGAAAAAGTGTTTTTTTGTCTGCCCTTTTGTGTTCTGTCTGCAAGGATGACAGTGCATCAAGCGTGGGACTTTAGAAAAAGTGCTGACTAAAGAACATTCGAGGAGGCCAACCAGACTTAAGTAAAACGTCGTTGGGTTGTGGTTGGTTTCACAGTTACGGGAAGTTCCAGACTTTTCTGATACATCGTTTAATACATCCTTTAATTTATGTTTATTGTTCTATTGTAAAATTAATTAAGTTTAATATCACTTTATAGGAGACTAATAAAGTCAGATATTTTCAATCAATGTGAATATTAAATAAGTTGAAGTCATATACTGTACATAATGGCCATGAAAGGCATTTGATAATTGTGCAACCCTATAAAACCCATGTTTGTCATTCGTAGTGTTTAGGGTTCCTGACTTCATTTCATATTACATGAAATTAGAAGCCCTTCCAACCTTTCAAGTTGTTTGGTAGTGAGCATGACGATAGTTATCCTTCAGTTTGCTTTACTTCCCTCATTTGGGTTACATGTTAACAAGTAATAATGGTGTCTTCTTCTTTTTTTACAGTCATGGCTGATGACTTAGAGCTGTCAAAACGGGCCAACCCGGCCCGTTGGGCCCGGCCCACCTCGACCCACCTGATAGGTGGGTCAACCCAACCCGGCCCACTTCTTGGTGGGTTGTCAAAATACTAGCCCGGCCCAGCCCACCACGGGTTGGTGGGTAAACGGGTTGGCCCACTTAAAATAAAAAATAAAAAAAAAATCATTTTTTAAATAAAAAAATCATTTTTTTTTAAAAAAATCATTTTTTTAAAAAAAAAATTAGCTTTTATTTTCTTTTGTCATGTAAAAATAGCAACCAGAAGTTGCCAAAATACACCGAAAATAACACATTTTCAAATTTATTAACATTTTTAAATTCAGATTCATATATTCATTAACATCATACATCTTCTAACAAATTTGGATCTATCAAACATTATATATTCACTAACATTTTCAAATTCAAATTAATATATCATCAACCTCAAGGAAACTAAGACAATGTAAAATTTCCTAAGTGATCTAATGAGGCTTGTGATGTATGTGAGGGAGGGTAGTTTTTTTTTTTTTTTTTTTTTTTATAAATAGGTGGGCAACTCGCGGGCCAACCCGGCCCACCACGGGTTGACCCGTGGTGGGCCGGGTTGTAGGTGGGCCGGGTCAAAATTTGCAAATAATTGGAAGGCACCGATTTTTTTCGACCCGGCCCGGCCCGAACCCGTGGTGGGCCGGGTTGGCCCGCGGGTCGCAGCCCACTTTGACAGCTCTAGCTGATGTGTACGACGAGGTCGTGTTCAAGTTGCTTATTCGACAAAGAGAGGTAAACCATTTCCATGTTTGTTGTTTAATACCTCACCAGTAACCAAAGGCTGATGTGTTTAACTGGTTTCGAATTTTGAATGTCTTCATCGTCTAACTTTGTGACGCCATGTTGGCATGGGCAGGACAAAGTCAAGATTCTGCACTTTTTTTTCAGTAAGTGGGGGGAAGAACTAAACCCACAAGTTACGATAGAGGATAATCGAGGGAACCTATTTGTGGTGGACATAACTAAAGGAGTGGTGAACGACAAGGTGACTACATACTTCAATGGAGGAATAACCAACGTCAGAGACATGTTGTCTACTAATCGCAACTGCCACGTCCTGTTCAAGTATAGAGGACTAAGTCACTTTGTTATCAATGTCACCCCTTTATCCCCGACACCAGATGAACAACCACCGATGATGACACGCCGTGTTGTATCGACTAGAGCCACAGAAGTTTTTTCAGACGGTCATCATGTGTTTTGGGAGAAAAAATTGACCGACAACCAAGTATATGCTGGACAAGCACTGGTATTTTGAATCTTAAGCTGCACAGTTAAATTTTTTATAAACATGTTTATTGTAATATTTGAAGATAAGGTTGTGTTTCCAATTTCCATATAACATTTTCCCTTAATATGGTATGAGAATTTGTATTTAATTACTTGTGACCATTTATTTTCGCAGCCTATTCCGGCATATATTCGGAAACACGAACTGGCCCATTCTCCACAATGGGTTATAGTAGTATTACTTGACGGACGACAATCCTATTGGAAGATCCATTGGTGCAATCATCAGTGTAAATTTGGAACTGGATGGACTGAATTCCTTAAGGTTGAAAGGTTTGTGGCTGGAAATGTTGTTCAGTTTGCGAAAGTTATATATCAAGATCAATTTTATGTTTCAGTTAAACGAGTTGCAGACTAGTATTTAAGGGAATCGTGTTTGTCGTCGTGTCATTTTGTTAGGATTTTGTGGGTTTATTTGGATCCTCCTTACTATGTTATATTTCAATATAAGTGGATGCAAATAGGTAATGTATCTTTTATTTTGTTGTGTTGTTGGCTAGCAAATATGTATGAATAACCGTCCTCCTAGACAATTATGTATTTTGGCTATGTTAGTAAGCATTGTGCAGGGGGCTGTTAGTGTTTTTGTTAAGTGATGATTATTTTCATTGCCACTAAAGATCCGTTGTTAAAATGTTCATTGGCTCATATGTCTTCCTCTAATGCTGAATGACAATTATGCTTAATAGCTATGATAGTAAGCATTGTTTCTTTTTTCAATTTTTTTTTATTCAATTTTTACTTATGTGTTCATTATTCTTTATCTATTGCATTTGTTATTTATATTTCAAGCTTAGATATATTTTTTTTTTTAAATTTCCAATCTGGGCAAACTTGTATGAATTTATTCATTATTGTAGGAATGATTTTTTTTTATTTGTTCTTCTTGTATAAAAGTAAATATTTTTATTTAATAAAAATTAAATAAATTAATTTTATATTTTGATAACTGTAGGATTATTCATACACAAATTATATATATATATATATATATATATATATATATAATACCTTAATATTATATTAATAATTTATATTTTGTGAGTTTAATGATAACTTTTAAATGTTGTTTATCTCATTCTTTATTTTCATAATATATTTTATTCCCATTTTATAGTTTTCAGATAATGACATTCTTTTATGTTTCTTTTTAATAGTCTTTTTCTTTTATTACTATAAGTTATAAATAATTGTATTTACAATTAAATAATTATATTAGACTTTTTTTATATTACTGAAAATAATTTTATATAATTTTGTAATTAAAATAAAACTGAATAAATTATAATTGATTTTTAATAAAAATCAATAAAATTTATCACTCACAGTAGTAATACACTAATGCTAGCTCTATAATTATCACGCATGGAAAAGATACAAGAGAATGGCCAAAATGGCCTCATCACAGTAATGAATACTTTGTTTCATGTATTTCTTTCTATGCATTTTTTAGAATAGCAAAAAGAAAGTATATAAAAAGCTATCTCAAAATATTTTCAAATAGATAAATAAGCAGCCATATTATAAATGGTTTGATTTTTTTTTTAATTTTATCTAAAATTGTAACTTTTTATTTATATGAAAGATATTTTAATATAAAAATAATATAATAATAATAATTAAATAAAAATATCTTATGACATTCTAATAAATATAAACAGAAATGCACATAAAAAAGTAATATAGACAAAAAGAAATACAAAGGCTATTGTAAATCAATAAATACAAAAAAGCTATCTCAAAATATTTTGAAATAGATAAATAAGCAACCATACTATAAATGGATTGATTTTTTAATCTAAAATTCTAACTTTTTAAATAAAATAAAATATTTTCAAGAAGATAGATAACTAATTCTTGCTCACATAATGAAGAACATCGTATTTATGGAAAAAATATATTAACTAATTAATTATATTTAAATTATTCTTTAGTATAACCTTTCAACCTCAAAATATAAATAGTATTCAACAAAATATTTATTTATGAACTCTTTTACAATTATTTTATACGATTTTTAAATAAAAATAATTTTATAGGATATCAACATAAAAATAAAAATTGTTGAGTTTTACATCCTTTCGGTCAACAACATCTTATCTAACGGTCCAATTTCTTTTCGCACCGAACATAATACCAGTTTTACATCCTTTCATATCGTAAATTGCCTACAAAACCCCACAAAACATACCCCCCGCACGGCACACTATATGCGTAGGTCACGTACACTAGCACGCGTCTTGAATTGGGAAGTGAGTTTTGATTTATGGGTAGTTCATTGTGAATCCGTGATTAGTAGAAGAGTTTAGCAATTTTTAGCGGTTTTAAATCATCAAAAAATATTTTAAAAAAATTACCAAGGTAATTTCTGGCGGTTTTTAACCTTCACAAAATGAGCCGCCACAAAATATAATAAAATATTAATAAAACTAACTCCACGTCAACATTTAACGGTAGTATTTGATGGCAGGGACCAAAAGCATTAACAGACTAAAAGTTGAGGGACTAAGACCAATCAAACTTTTGTTCAGGGACTAAAAACAAAATTCTAAAAAAGTTCAGGACTAAAAACATAATTAACCCCATTATATATTATGCCCGCACGGGTTTATTTATATTTTGTAATTATATATGATAATTACAATCATCAATAATAATTATAGATGATAATTATAGATTATATTTTGTGATTATAGTATTTTGGGCCTGATTGTTTAAGGTTTTTTTTAAAAAAAAATAATAAAAGAAATAGTTTTTTGTTTTGTTTTTTATGTGTTTGTCTAAATTTTTTTTAAAAAAAATAGTTTTATATTTTTTTATAAGAAGTAACTCTGTCTGTTTCTTAAAAATCATTTTCTTTAGAATATTTTTTTAAGTTTAAACAAACTGATCCTTTATAAGAGTAATTTAAAAAAAAATAAAGTAATTATAATTATACTGTTGAACAAGAATATTTATCATTAGGAAAATGGGTTACAATTGGATGATAAAGATTTATAATGCAATGTAAAAAGTTTTCAAAACACTTATTAATAATATTCTCCTAAATGCATTATAAAGATTATTGTTCATTGCATATTCCTAATGTGGCATTAATGTTCTTTGAGCCAATGTAATTGACAGCTCTTTGAGTTACAATCGGAAATCTAACAAAATTTAAAGTATTTGAAAATTTTATTGGAAACATATTTTTTTTTCAATAATTGTCAATTGCTTTATTTTTCTTAGAAACCACAAATATCTTATATTAAAAGCAATCATGCTTAAATCGGACCTTGGGGTATACTGAGATCGCACCTAAAGCTAGTCAAGGGTGCGGATTAAGTGCTCCTTTTTGGATAGAGCAAGATGGCTTGACAATAAAGCATGTTCTTGATGGAAAATTATAAAACAACATATATAGATACAAATTATAGCATGTGATTATAGCGATAAAACTTAAGAAGGTTATCAAATACTAACATGAATTCGCATTCATCTCCATGAGAATTGCTTGCCGGAAAAAATCCTTAAAATACTCTTGAGAAGATTTCTGTCCACTTTCTAGGGGATTGTTCAAGAGAATGTGAGTGTTACCAAGAGTGTAAATTTGCTTAATGAGATAGCAAATTTATAATCCCCTAGCAGTAGGTAGAGACCTCTCAATGGACTATCTACTAAATGATTGACCCAACCCATCACAAGGTCAATCCTATCATAATCCCATCCAAAATATTCGTAATCTACATATGATAATTATCATATCTTTAATTATCGATTGATGATACTAAAGATAATATAATAATTATTGATTGATACTAATCCACAACAAATATTTTAACATTCTCCCACTTGGATAGTATTAACCAATAATTAAAATAGGAATCATCAAGACTAGAACGACAATTTCAATCATTTGTCAACAACAATGTAAGAAATCTAAAATCTCTAATGCTACAAAATAATATCCGATAGGGATATATATCCTGCGCATCAAAAAGTCACATTTCTCACAAGAAAAGAATATATAGAATAGCATAGCTTAATAGTCAAAATATGCTACATAACAATGGTCCAAGCATCTAAAATACTATAAGAGATATGTTACTAAGATAATATTACTAAATACATATCTCTTAATAGAGTGTTTTCAGACTCCCACTAACCCAAAACATCAAAAGGCTTAACCAAACACATGTGAGCTGTAAAAATTCTCAAAAGCTCCAATAACTAAGTCTTTGGTCAGTGAATCAAATGTTCTCTTTCAACACTATAATCAATTTAAGTCTGAAAAGCTACAAAGGCCAGAACATAATTCACATGCATATAAGTGCTCACGATAGCCCAATAACGAGCGTGATCACGGATGGGCTAAATCAACAAATGCTCTTAGAATATTTGACATTCAATTAATTTGAGTTTCACGAAATAAGTGACTACGCAAACCCGAAGACAATTAGGAAATCCATTAATTTCCTACTGGGATGACATAGACACCTAGCTTAAATGAAACGATACTCTAGATTAATGTGGCCACAAAATGTCAATAATGAGCAAGCACTTAGAGATCAATGTTCTAAACATAAAATTTATAAGTACCTCAATTATGCGAAATTGTACTCGATAGGAGTACTATCATCACAAGCACCTTGACAATGTAGACAATCATACTTGATAGGAGTATTGTATTTACAATATACTTATAAATTTCGACCAAACAAAATGTGAAGTTTTGGATAAAAGAGATGCACAAGATAATTGCATGCCAAAAGACTAATTGTACAATTCCCAACAAAATGGTCTTGTCATCCGCTAAAGATGCCTACTAAGATACAATGGATTTTATGTATCTCAACACAAAAGGACAAGAATAAATAACAAAGTCCTTCTAGAGTATGTCATATGATCATTAAATGTGCACAAAAATATATGATAATACAAATTTGATAAGTCTCGAGACATTTTATATGCTCCCACTAATCCTTTATATACCAAAATAAGATTAGGATTCTCATTAGAGCCCACTAGAATTGAAATACTCTAATGATAGTGAGATTATAGCTTTGTAAAATAATGTGAATAAAAATTCACTATTTTCTCTCTTAAAGAAATACGTATTAGAGAGAAGTAGAGTAGAGTAGGATTAATGAGAGAAGTTGTTAAAAACGAGAATAGGATACCCAACATACAATCCATCTATCAATTACAGAGCTTTACAAAAAAGGGTTTCATAATTAGCCACGTATAATAACGAATATTAATCCTCAAAGAATATTGACCCTCAAAAGAATCATGTAAACAAGGTAACCTTTACTTTACAAGCATGAGAGAAAATCCCTAATATTTTGAAGTAGAATATGGGATTGTTTGCAAGTTTTCAATTACCCACTCAAAACATAACTCAAGTACTACAATTATAAACAGTATCTACATACACTTGAGTATAAGATTTGGTTACACGTAGCGGAAGTATATGGGACCTATACTTAACAAATATTAAGGATATAACAACAAATAGTCTCTAACTCTCATCACAAACTATGATGGATATAGGTTTAACTATATATCCCAAACTGAAGTATATAGCTTTAACAAAATTACGATCTAAAATACCATCAGCAATGATACAAAATATGGTATAAAGAAATTAATCTCTTCAAATTTGGGATTCTTATATTGTCCAATAATATAAGATAATAGAGAGTTATCACACAACAATATTCTATAAGAGACTATCACAAAATCCTTAATGTAGGTCCTAACAACAAAGTGATTACAAATAGTATGTGACAAGAAAACCATTTTATCAAGACAAATAAATTTGGTTGCTCATGTATGATTAATTGGGCATTTGAGGTAGAGATCTTGTATCAACACAATCTATTTATAGGACATTACTTTCAAAATGCTAGATTCTCCCTCTTGATAAAGAAAAATAGTTGACTTAATTTTAAGGAAAATATCCAAAGAGCTAAACAAAAATTCAACTATTATCTTTATCACACTAGAACCATATCGAGTAATGTCATACCGATAGGGTATGTCCACTATCCACATGATAGCAATCTGTTTCTATAAAATATTTCATTAAACAAATTTGCATTGCGATAGGTAAATGAAAAAATTTCAGAATATTGGATTGCATAAAAAATAATGCCCAATTAATTGGTTAGACAACGAGGCTAGTATGGAACAACAAGGAAATATTTAATGTGTGTAAATTGTCACATACTCAGAGAGTTAAATGGTTCCATACAAATACAACCAAAACATGTCTCATTAAAGAGAATTTCTTATTTGTTGAGATCTCTCAAAAGAATCTCAAAAAAACATAATAAATAATAAATATAATACTATAATGCACAAGAGAAAACTTATATCATAAAAAACTTCAATGTTGATAGGCTACTCAAACAAAAAATCTGATATAATTGTAGGACAAATGGTGCATTGTATCTTAACAAATTATATCAATAATAACACACCAATAGGGTATAATTATCATCAATATAATAGAATTATGCAAATTATCAAAAAATTATGCCAAAAAGAATATGATATTCAACAATAATCGTATTCAAAGAAAACCAAAACATGCTTAACAATACTTTGACTTAGCATGTAATAAACACAACTTTATCATCGTAATAACCATGATATTAATTTCATGATCTCTATATTGGAGAGAGTACAATAACAAAGTTGTTGGTTTTACTTAATTGAGTCAAGATTACAAAAGTACATAAAGCAATTTTATATTTATCTCAAAATAGAACTCTAGAACTAGTAAGATGCAAAATACTCCCACTAAAAATCAGAATTTGAATATGATTACAAAATGGTGTATTATAACAAGCAATTAAAAAATAAATGATTGTAGAGTTCTGCTGGAAAATTTTGAGAAATAGCGACACTCTCGTATATAATTGCATATTTATAATCTCAAAAGGATAAGAATAATTTATTTACAAATTTATCCATATATGCAATCATAATCAAGTTAAAAGGTTCAAAGTGTCACTCATCTTTGTGTATAAGACCAATGAGCTTGGATGACTTAAAGACTATGTAATGTCATCTCAAGAGAAAAGCTCCAAATACAAATCAATACGATTCATATAAAATACATGAATGATATATTTTGTGATTGCCTTAAAGAGTTGTTCAACAAAATATTTTCAGTAATTTCACAAGTGAATACTTTAACAACAACAAGGCAACAAAGAATTTAATCCAGACTTTGGAACAACTTGGCATAAAATGATTTGAAATAATGCCCAATTGCACCATTAACATAAAACAAATTAAATTTTATTATAATCCAAAATTTCTTTGACTAAGGCACATGATTAGAGAAAATATATACTTGACACATATTTGTCACAAGTTAAGAATGATAAATGGATCTAGATTTGAACAGTATAGTAGTGAAAAATACAATTTATATTAAAATATTAAATTATGTCAATTTTAGTTTTACTTGATATAGAGAAATGACACAAAGTAATACAATTCACTACATATATTTATTTTAACAAAAAGGTAATCTTCAACCCAAGTAATAACGAGAAAAAAAAATGTGACAAACATTAATCATTATAGAGAATGCCTGAAAAAATTTTATGTCTCAGTTTGTCCCATTCAAAGATTTGACAGAGTTAGGGAGAAAAAACTGAACATTACAAAACATTATGTGATTTGAAAGAAAAGTTCAGTCAAAAGAGAGTCCCTAAGCCAAAAATGCAACAATACAATGTACTATAACTTATATTATCAAAATCCTAATACCGATAGGGTACCAAGAAATTGATGAACATAAGCAAAGAAAAGCACATTGTGCAACAACAAATCACATTAACAACAACATAACGATATGGTATAATTATTATTAATGTAATAGAACCAACACAAAATTCACATAAATGTACCCACGATAGGTGAGATTACAATCATGTAAATTAAGAAAAAATTATGCCCATCACAAAATTGGTAATTTATACCATGCATAATTGTATAACTACCACATAAATTCACATCACTATACCCACGATAGGCGGGTTATAGTAATGCAAATTAAGAGAAAATTATGCCTATCACAAAATTGGTATTTTATACCATGCATAATTGTATAACAAACATATAAATTCACATCACTATATCCACGATAGGCGAGTTATAGTAATGCAAATTAAGAGAAAATTATGCCTATCACAAAATTGGTAATTTATACAATGCATAATTGTATAACAAACATATAAATTCACATCACTATACCCACGATAGGCGAGTTATAATAACACAAATTAAGAGAAAAATTATGCATATAGTGGGAGAATAATAATAATTTTATCATGCATAATTATAAAATGACCTCAAATTAATTCTTTAATAGTGACAATAATAGGGAGAGTACCCAATACTAGAAAAATAACTAAAATAGTAGGGAATTGTCACACAAAAATTGAAGTCCAAAATTCGAGAGTACGATATTTAAAATCCCAAATTAAGTCTCGAATTAATCAAATAATTTTTTTTATGCCCAAAAAATTCCAAAAAAAATCACCAAAATATCAAAATATTAAATAAATAATGAAACAAAATGAAATAAAATTGGGCCTCGGAGGTGGGCCCACGCACCCCCACGTGCTGGGCCCGTGAGTGGGCTAGTGAAATTGATTGATCTACAAAAAACCCTCAATTGATTTCACAAATCGTTTACGAATGAAAGAGAAATCGGGGAAGAAAGAAAACGCGTTTTCGCGGACAACCCCGGAACCGTTTTTCACAAAATTCTCTCAAAATAGTGAACGAAAAAAAATTGTGTTTTTCAATGGGTTTTGTTCAAAAAACATTTTATCTAAAAAAAAAAACCCTCAACTAATTTTGAAAAACAAATATCCATATGAGAGTAATTGAATTCGAAAGTTTTTGAGCTTTATGGATTTCACGAGAAAACTTTCAATTCTCTAGAATTCGTTCACAAAATTATACAGGTATTAATATAATGAATAATGAATAAAAGCCCTAAAAAAAGGTTTACAATTATTTCATCAATTAAACCCATATAGCACGATTGCAATTAATAGCAATTGAGATAACCGTGAAGAGTAGCAATTAAAATTTCTATTGCTGGGATGAAGTAGCGTGATAATTGATTACAATTGCAAAACAATTAAAATTCTTTCCAGTTCACATCAACCATTAACGCAATGCACTAGTGAATAGAAATTTGTATCAAGTGGCATAGCAAGGCAATAAGGATATTATTTTGATCTAACAGTAAACATGCCCGACAATATAACTAAACAACACGTGCCAATTGCATAACATCCAACAGTGCAATTGAAATCCAAAAAAGGATAAATTCTCGGCACAAATCGAAATCAATTTAAAATTCGAGAAAGACACTGCAAAATCCTTTTTATCGCGTACTAAATTTATAACAATTCAAGGAATAGAACCTCTAATTTAATTTCATGAACAGGAACGAAGAAATTAAAAACTATCATATGTTTACACAATTAACAGCTATAAAATGTATCTAAGTTGGCTCTGATAGCAATTGATGGAAAATTATAAAACAACATATATAGATACAAATTATAGCATGTAATTATAGCGATAAAACTTAAGAAGGTTATCAAATACTAACTTGAATTCGCATTCATCTCCATGAGAATTGCTTGCCGGAAGAAACCCTAGCAATTTGTTTTGTTCAAGAGAATGTGAGTTTTACCAAGAGTGTAAATTTGTTTAATGGGATAGTAAATTTATAATTCCCTAGCAGTAGGTAGGGACCTCTCAATGGACTATCTACTAAATGATTGATCCAATCCATCACAGGGTCAATCCTAGCATAATCTCATCCAAAATATTCGTAATCTACATATGATAATTATCATATCTTTAATTATCGATTGATGATACTAAAGATAATATAATAATTATTAATCGATACTAATCCACAACAAATATTTTAATAGTTCTTGGATGTCATATGGTGAGCATAGAGATCAAAAACCATTTCAAGACATATTCCTATATTTAGGGTATTTTAGGTGAGAGCCACTTATGCATACACACTTGTTAGAGTTACGATAGTATGGAAATGTGTAAACCATTCCCTGATCACCTCGCAAGGTTATTACATCATAAATTACATTATACCACCACTTGAGGGAGACCTTCCTAAGGTACTAGGGACTTAATTTGTTAAGATGCCACAGCTTGAGCCTCATAGGATGCCAAAATTTTAGTGACATTCATTCTTGGTGGTAAGCTTAAATTCATTGAGACTTGATTATGTTAGCTTGTGTTAAGTACTTGATATGATTTATTGTTATTTGTAAGCGAAGTTCAAGAGAATTATTGAGATACTTCACTCATTGCTTCATAGGAGGATAGTCACCGAATGCACGAATGCTATGGATTTGACCCGAAAGGCAAAAGAAAACTCCTTCCACTTCCTGATTTATTTTATTAATATTAATGTGTTTTATGAGAACTCGATATTTGTATTGACTCTTTTTTCAGTATTGAATCATTTCGTCTTGATATTTATATTGACTCTTTTTTTACTACTGAACTATTTCATATCAATATTTTCTATTGACTATTTGTTCAGTATTATTCTTTCGATATTATCACTATAATTCTTAAAATATTGTGCAAAAGTATAAAAAAGAAAGGCTAAGAAAATTAATACTGCAAAAGTAAAATTGCTTCAAAAACTAAATTTCGAAATATGTTTTTTAAATTTTTATGTTTTAGAAATTAAATTTCGGAATTCAATCTAATTATATTTCAGAATTCTATTTTTGGAACATATAAACATTTAAAAATATATATTTTTTGAATTTAGTTTCTGAAATATCATTGTTTGGGAGCATCCTTTTATTAGTTTTTCTTCTTAAAAAAAGTTGGACAAATGCATTTCAAAACAAAACCCATAAAGGAATATACTTTCTTTTTTTTTTACTGAATAAAAGAATATACTTAACTTTTACAAAAGGGCCAAAAAAAGTTACATACTCTAACATCCGTGTTCCATCTTGAACTAAATGATGTGACAATGAAATAAACTTAGTTTAAAAAGAGAATTTTAGCTAAAAAAACTTCTACTTTATTTTTAAAACTCTTAATTTTAAGTTTTAAAGTAGTTTTTAAGCCCAAAAAAAAAGTTAGGTCAACAGTAGTCTAAAAATTTGCTTGTGAAACAGTGGTAATAAAATTTTCATTTAATAAAAACACGTGAATCATAAAAAATGAGTAAATCTTTGTCATTAAATTTCCTATCAATCCAGAAAAGCAGAAGATTGAGAAGAGAAACCAATTTAAAAATAAAAAGGAAAAAAGAAAAAGAAAAAAAAAGGGGGCAGAAGAGTCAAGGGAAAAAAATACAAAATTGAAGCCAAACACATCATTAAGCCAATTGAGTAGTCCATTCTGAGATTACAATTTTGAGGGCAACAAATAAGCTTTTCATAATCTACAATTCAAGCCAATGTAGAACATAACAAGTCAAACAATAGAATTTACTACCTTGGCTCTCATGTTGGTGTTGCATGCCTGTTCTAGCTCCTCACTCCAATAGCGTCCAATTGGTTTCTTACGGTTTTTACGCATCATAGTATAGACAAACTAAAGATAAAACATCAATACCATGTTAAGACTTAAGACTTGAAGCTCCATATCATGGCATGAAATACAAACTTAGTACTACCCAACCCAAAATTTGAGCTAGAGAAAAAGTTGCTTTGGTGAGCATCTATGCCATTATTCCCTGATCACCCCCAATGAAAATTGAAAAATATACAGGGTGTAGTACAATATAACAAGTAAGCCAAATGTTATACAATTCTGTTGATAGGAGGATTATAATGAATCAGGATTTAATGCAGATCAAAAAGAAGGAAAGCAAGGGCATGGTCATCCCCATCAATGAAACCTGTATAGAAGGATACTCTCCAATCAATTATGGTCATGAATGGGTCACGTAGGAGGAATTTCTGGTTTTTCGGTTAACATCTTCGACGGTTTCAACTTCCATACCAACGGATCCTTGTCAAAAAGGAACTAAATATCTTAGCCAATGAACTAATCAATATCTGGCAATGGTGTTTTCCAATAATTCCATGAGTTGTAGTCCTCCTGCAACATTTCAGAAATTAAAAGTCAATTTTGTTGGTTGTGAAGTTCAGATTCCATTGCACTAACTGGAACTAGGAGATGATATGCCACCTGCTCGACCAAAGAAGTTGGTGGAAACATGTCATTGACGAGGGTATGTAATGACGTATACGACTTTGCACCAATTCGGTGACTAATAGCTACCTCACCCTGTTAGTTTTCATAGGCATTTAGTCGGTCACAAAGATGAAATAAAAAAAATACTAGTTGTCAAAATATGAGTCCAGGATGCACACCTTAGGGTTGATAATAAATATTTTGCCCTTGGGGATTCCAATCTTTCTGTAACTAAGTTCATCTGTATCTCTATTGCCAAATCCAGCGTAGAATGGATTATAGTCAGAAGGGAAAAGTCTTTTGATATCCTGCATAACAATAATTTAGGCCATATGTATTATAATGTCAGTAAGAAGATGCCTTCCAATAACATCCCCTGTTATATATCACAGGGGCATGGTTTTGTGTTCTGGCAGTTACCTCTAAACAAGCAATCTTGAACTCGTGAGGTGCCCTTCTTATCACTTCCATCAGTAAACCAAACACACAAAATAGCAAGTCAGAGACATCAGAAATCCACCTCCAGGGAAAAAAGGACAAGTCATAATAAGCATATAAATATACAAGCAATGCATGGTTATAATATTTTTGTTATCTAAATAATAATAATAATAATAATAATAATAATAATAAAAGATTACAATGGGTGCAAACACAGATCAGTTAGATAAATAATTAAACTCCATGAATTAACAAAAATGAATAGCAGGCTGTTAATAGTTTTCACAAATGATAAAGCAAAGGAATTTGGGTATGATAATGAATAAATAGATAAGCACGAGCTCAAGATATAAGCAGTCACTTCAGTTTATCAGAGTACTTAACAACGAAATGAATAAATATTGTAGAGTTTATGAACCTTCAATCAACTCAGACAATAGTTAATTTTTCAGAATTTCATGCATCCAGATCCTTTGTCCTTTTTTTTTTTTTTTGCAATTATAACAGATACTGTGCTTCTCCCTCCCTCACCCCCACCCCTTTTTTGGGTGAGCAAAGAACCACAAGTTCGTTTGTTTTAAAATTGGGTAGACTTGATTTTGATATAATTGATTCTGAACGGTTGAACATAATTGGAATGTGTGTCCAAATTAATCAGTCATAGAATTTACATTAAAACGTTCGTCACAGTTGGAGGAGTTAATTTTGGGTGTTTACCAAACAAACACTACAAATTATGATATTCACAGCAGTAAGTGTAACTTTGTAAAGACAGCATCATCGAACAAAAAACACAGGTGCATTAGCAGAAAGTGAAATCTTTAACAACATTGCAGTATCCATCACAACTAATCTCAGGTTAGAGGTGCCCCACCTTCTCGGTAAAGTGAGGGAAATAATCCATCAGGTGAGATAACAACAGGTCCATTTGGTAAGGTTTTTCCATCCTGAAAGCATGCAATGTTTATGTAGCTAAAGTATTAATACAGTGATCACTACTTGTCAAGAATGGTGCAATTCTATTTCAGGACAAAAAAAAACAAATATACCAATAAAAAGAGAATATAATACAGAAATCTTTACTGTCTCTTTCCTCTCCCCAACACACAGACATGGACAGGTATAACAAAATGATAACCTAATTGCCAAAAATAGAAAAAGTGATACAGTGTAGTTAAGGGTGCATTTGGTACTGAGGCAAGGCCTTAGTAGGGGTCAACCCCACTTGATATGAGGCAAGGTCAGAATTACACCCTTCTGGTTCAGATCAGGTGCTTGCCTTGAGTGCTTTAATGAAATTTTCATGGTAATCAATATTATATTCTGAGAAGTGTAAAAACCCAAACAGCTAGCCATCTATGATCCAACTTCCTAACCATAATGTTATTTTATTTTTGTATGAGGGGGTGTAAAATGTCACAATGATGAAAAAAAGGCTTTTCAATTATGAACTTTATTATCTAGAACTTGTTACCAGCTTATTATCCTGCTTTATCACTAAAAATATTTTACTGTTTATTTGAATATGAATGTTACTTTTCCATGATTAACTTAACCTATATAGAAAATTAATGTAAAATGGGCAAATATTTTACTGCTTTCTTCTTTTTCTAATGCTAATGCCTTACTTCAAACATGCAATTTTTAGCACCTCCAGTTTCAAGGTTTTTAAACCCCATGGTACCTTAATGCCACCTTTGCCTATGGCTACCATGAAATGATATCTTAATCAAGCAGCCAAATATGCAGTTAAGAAAAGTAATGTCTTGTGGATACTAAATCAAGATTGATACTCCTCCACAAGATTAGTAAGGTAGTTGAGGCTACACAATCTTAACATTGAAAAAAAACCCTCAATCCCTCATAGGTTGATTCCTTGATACAAATACTTCAAAAGCACAGAATAATTTTAATATCGGAAATAAATTGTCATTGATCACAGAAAACCTGGTTGTTTAAATACCTGTTTCAGGTTAAGCAAGAAGTTTCTGGTCAGATATGCCTGGACAATTGCACGGGCACTCAGAAAAAGTAGCTGGTATCCATTTTCCTGACATAAAATCCATATCTAGTATTTAGACATTAATCTTCTTGAGATATAAATCAATGGAACAATAGGCTTCACCATAACATCATGCATGCTAGACTGCATTTTACATTAGACAGATAGTAAAGTTCTGCTGATGACCAATTAACCATTAAATTTATTTGCATTTTCATTCTAATGGAAAGAAATATAAGCAGAAATCTGGGACCAATTTGGATAAACATATCAAAAAGCACTTATAGGAGAAAAAAATACAAAGGTAAAATGAATCAAACTTTTCCCATAAGCTAAAACTAACTTATGCACCTCTACTTTTAGAGTAGATGAAAGAGTTTTCTCAAAAGTTTAGGTAGATACTCCCTTCGGTCTCAAATATAAGCAAAAAAAACACACGTTTTTTGGTCTCAAATATAAGCAAATCTTAACTAATTTCACCTTATTTAATGATACTGCCTCCTAAATACCCTTCATTTAATTGAGGTTGTGTTTCCAATGACCCTTTTCTATTCTTAATATCAAGTTCCAATAAAGGGTAATTTAGGGAAAAAGTTATTTTTTAAATGAGAATGATGCAATTAAATGATGTTTAACTAACTTTCTTAATAAGCGTAAAAGTAGTTTTTTTTTTTTTTGCTTATAATAGAGCCGGAGGGAGTAAGTTGATTTTCACTTATAAAGTTTTATTCAATTTATTTTCTTATTTTCTTCTCCTATAACATAAGGGATCCTAGTCATAATAATAATAATAATAATAATAATAATAATAATAATAAAGGTAAGGGTTACTCCTAGAGTAAGTCTTGGACACTTAATCCATTTAATAATTTTTCACAGAAAACTAAATTAAGAAATCTAATCATTGAATCATGCGATAATATATTAAAGATTATTGATACCAAAATTAGATAAACTAAACATTCATAGGTATGTGATCTTAAATTCTTAATGATAATATTGATGAAATGCAAAGTGAAACAGGAAAAAAAATAGAAGTAAAAGAAAGCAATAAATGATGTATGGTAATGAAAGCAGACTATGGACATCGTACCATCTCAGTTAAATGGCTGCAAAAGAGCCATGTCTCACTAGTCATTAGCCTTCCTATCTACTATGCTTGTTGATTGAGCAAAAATGACTTGACCAGGCTTGAGGCTCATTTGCAGAGCAATCTCAAGTCCAAGCTCAAAGGAGCAGGGTTTAGTTCCTTCTAAACCCATTTACATTTATGGGTGCATATATATTTACATAAGATCTATAAAACAAATCTCACCAAAGCGTGTGCTTTAAATCACTGCAGATGCAATAAGCACTTCTAGTCCACAGTTCAATTCATCCTTAAAATAGAATACCCAAGAGGTAAACAGAAGTTACTTGGTAACTGAATTTTCTTTTCTTTGTCTCTAATAAAGGTCCCTTATCAGTTAAACAAACTCAAACCAATAATTTGATAATCATGTATACATCTATGTTAAGAGACACATTATGAACAACTAGCAACAAGAATGTGAAATTTAATTACACATCCACTATAAAATATTCTTCTTAAATGTCCTATGAAGATCTGTTTCCATTTACCTCACTAAATTTTTGCCATAACAATCCCATTCCAATTGAAATGAACATATGTTAGATTTGTACAAATAAAAAAAATATACATACCTTAATGGCAGAGAAAAGCCTTGCCACTCCAGATTGTGTCCAATCTTTCCCAACTAAAGGCATGAACTGCCCCAAAACATCAGACCTAAAAGGAAAGAAAAAACAAGGTTTTATCATGGTTCTCAAACCATAATGCAGCTCTGCCTTCTATTTCCTCCATAGATTATTTTAGCACAACTTCCATTCAGACATGTTTGTCTAATCGTAACAGCAAATGCAATCATGTTTAACATCTATTTGTCATGCATCTACATTATAGGGGTGTGCATGGTTTGGTTTTGTATATAAAAACCAAAACAAATCCAATTTAAAACCAAATATGTAGATTGGATTCTAAATTCAAACCACTTTATTTTATCAAAACTAGTTTGGTTTTTGACCAAACCAGTTATTAAACCAGTTTATGAACAAAACTAGGTTTGGTTCAAAACCAGTTTTTAATTCAAAACTGACTTGAAAACCAGTTTTAAAACCAAAACTTATTTTAAAAATGGTCCAAAACTGATGTAAAATTATTTTTAAAAATGAACTTTTGTAAGAAAAATGGATTTATAACCAGTTTTAGTTAAAAACTAATCGGATTAGAACCAAAACCAGTTTTTAAAAATGGATAACCAAACCATTTGTTGAGAATTAAACCAGTTTGGCTTAAAAACTGTTCACATTATTTGGAATTTTTAAATGTGGTTTGGTTTAAATCAACCTTTTTTTTTCACAGCCCTAATCTATAAATAAAAGACAAATTTGGTATGGGAAAAGTTTCTAAAAGAAAACACCCAGCGTAGTGCAATCTGTAAGATCTCCCATTAAGAAGCTATACCATAGAAGAAATAGAGTTAGGCCCAATTATTGTGCAGCCGCCTCTGTTAATGAGGCTTTGTAAAAAGGAGAGTTAGTTAAGAATTAGTTAGGCAGTTATGTTGATATAAATAGAATGAAGGTAGGGGAAGGAGTCACTTTTGGAGGAAGTTGTAAGAAGTTAGAGGAGGGACCGGGCTCTCAAAGTCTTGGATATCTGTAACCAACTAACTACCCATTCAAATTTTATCTTCTGTTCAAAGTCATTGTTCCAGAAAAGGAGTCATCAGTAAAGATAATTTAATTATTTCTCTATCTACCTTTTCCTATCTGATGCAATCCCTAACACAACCATCACGAGTAGACAATATAAAAAAATAAAAATGATAATTTTGCAAAAGATTTAGTCAAAGGATTAGCAACAGAATTTTACATAGGATGTGTGCAAGCTAATGACAGATGCTTTGGTTCATCCACTCAGACTAAAAGTCATTTAATGCACCATAAGTTTATACAAAGCCTGACTCCAAGACGACAAACAACTACAAATATGAAACTCCATACATTCAAAGCAGATCCTGACCCTCTTCTCGATTGTCTTGCACTTTGTAACAGTCTCAATAGCATCAAGCCATCAACGATTACCAAAATTTGCATTATGGACACATACATGGATTTCATCTAAAATATACATCCACTTAAATGGAGAACAGAATTGTAAAGAAAAATAACAAGGGTGAAGTAACCTTACTTGGTAATAGTTCCATCAACGTCTGAAATTACAATTCTTGCATTCCACTTCCATAAATAAATATGAGCATCAACCTGTTATGTAATTAAAATTTCTCTCTTAAACAAAATCCAACCACTGTATATAACTTAATACAGGAACTTAGACAGTCAATGAATGTCAAAACCTGTTGTGTTCCGAGAACCCTTGTAGAGAAACTGAAGGTTACCAAATTTTGACCCTCTTTGAGATTTAAGGATGCTATCTGCTCATTAGTGGGAACATTTGTTCTAAGAAATTGCTTATGAGGAGATCCCTGGGTACTGGATGTTGGAGTTGGTTCTATCAGAGATCCAGACTCAGAATCTAGAAATACCTCCTCATTTGATGAGTTGCTATTAGTATGCTCAAATGTTTTGACCTTTCGAAAAGGAATAGGCCAAAGTCTCCATCTGCGTCCAGACGAAGATGATCCCACATCATCATCCTTGGACTTCAATGCATGATCCTGTTCCACAGGAATTGTATCTTTGGACTCAACAGGTAAATCTAAACCATAAACAGCCATTCCAAGAACAAGAGGAGCAGCCTTTTCCCACGTCATGTACCTCTCTTTAAACTTGATAACAAGATTTTGATTTTTAATTATTGATGGAGCAGAACTTGTGAAGTCAACTGCGGATATGCGATGTGCTTCAAACACTTCAGCAGCAGCTACTGAACCCATGCCCACCTTAAGTTCATGACCACAAAGTGAGATCTCAAATCCTGCAAATTATAAGATTAATGAAAGTAAATAAACAGTACATTAATATTAAATAAATAATTGCAAAATCCAAGTGCAACTCATTTGCAGCACTGGTCTTACCCAAACCCAAATGGCTTTGATCCCCTTTATTTGAAGTTTCTGTTTGAGTTTCCACCACCTCACTTGTAGCCCTAACATCTTTGAGTGAAGGGGTTTGTTGACTCTTATCTACCTCATCATTTGATACTGACTTGTCAACATGTTCATCATTCTGTTCAGTATCAGTAGTAACAGAATGAGAGCCAGAAGCAGTTTCAACTTCTCCTGATGCATTTTTCTCAACCTCTTGAATTTCCAATTCTGATTTTGGAGATCTATCGCCATTAGAAGTAGAACCAATAGGAGGTGATAACTCATCACCATTTTTAGATTGTACAATGCTCTTTTGTTCATTTTTATCAACTACAGGACAACTTGCATTAGATTCCTCTGCTGAATTTTGAATCTCCAATGATGAACCTATATCTTGTAAATCAGCATTTCCAGCCTGCTGACCAAAATCTTGTAGCTCCAAACAGCTTTTGAAAACATTCTCCCTCTTGATACCCGATGCAGCCCCTTCTGAATCAGTTTTCATATGATCTTCTTGATTTTTAATCTCCAAGAGTTCCTGTTCTTGACAAATATGTGCCTCCTCTCCTTGACAAACTTCAAGTGAGAGCTTAGAAGTATTATCTTCAACATTAGCGTCGCAACGTCTGGGTTGGACATCAGTTGTTTGAGCACCCAGCTGATTAATATAATCAGCAGCCCAAGCATTTTCACCAGTGCTAAACTCTCCGTTGCCTTCACACAAGTCAGTCTCTTCACCTGGTCCCAGATGAAATTGAGGAGTTTTTAACTGCACATTCTCCTCAGTCTGCTCTGATTCTGAGATAGGGGCAGTCAATATATGACCATCAACACTCACCAAGACCATCTCTGGATGTGAACCCTGTGACTCCGCAAAATTGTCTCCCTCTAGGCTCTCATATGAATTAGACTCATATCCTGACAACTCAACTGAATCTTCTAAAGAAGATCGATCATCAGGGAATTCATAAAATCTCCTATCAACATCAGATTCTGCCCTTTGAATTTGAGGCACAACCGAGGAATCACTCTCATCTTTCAACCGAAGCACCCCAGAATCCGAGATGCTATGATCAAGTCTATGACCATTACTCAAATAGCCATTCTTTTTCTCAGTAGAATCTTGAACAGCCTCAATTGACTCAACTCCTTTATCATCAACCGCCTCCTTCAAAAAATAAGCCTCCCCCGAATTGTCAAGATACATATGAAAATTGGCCTCAACACCATTAACATTTATCCTAACAAACTTTTCCGCACCTTTGAGAACACCCTGAAATTTACCAAACCTAACATACCAAGGCGTGCTTCGAAATGTCCCATCTTGTTGCTGAACAACAATCACATCAACAGCCCCGCCAAAGGGGTGAAAAGGGGTAGCAACTGAGTACACACCTTGAGTTATCAAGCTTCCAACTTTGCCTACCACATTCATTTTTTTTTTTCTCTCTTTTTCAGAGAAAGAGACCAAAAAAACAAAACAGACCTCAAAATTTAAGCCATGCTTCCAAACATAACAACCCCAACGGCATACATAAATTATTCCTCCAACTTTTGTCTCTTTCCACTGATTACGGTTCCTGATCAACAACACCACTGCATGGCAGACACAAATACAATATATTTAAAAAAAAAAATTAACAAAAACATAATGACCAATTTAATGTACAAAAAACGAAAACAAAAAATGACTTTTCCCACCTATATAGAGAAAAATGTAAGGGGAGGACTGAAAATCCAAAGTTGAAAACAGAAAAATCAATATAGAAAGAGGGTACTTACAGATTCATAAAAAAAACAATCTGGGGACTAAAAAAATTGATGGCGATTCCGGTTTTTGTTCCCTTTCTTTTATGTAATGTTGTTCTTAAATTGTTGCACTAACCCTTTTGATGTTCTGAATCCTCCACCTCCTTGTCCTAGGTCGTTGTCTATTTTTTCGTGGAGGGTTCGAAGTTTGAACTTCTGGAAGATTTGGATACCAGAAAAATCCTGGTTTCAGAACCAACCCTTTTCACTCCACGCATTAAATAATTACTCCCACGACGATAATCCTCAATTACTCCATTTTCGCAGCCATATTACGGGTATTACCTTGGCGGATAATGCATAAATAACGAATCCTGCGCAGGGGCTTTTTGGTCATTTTCTTTGGTTTTCGTGCTTCAGCATGGACGAACGAACCAACCACAACACCGACCACCCGGTGCTTCAGCATGGTTTGTTCGTGACTTGTTAACATAGATTTGATTAAAAAAATATATTTGATTATTTATTTAAAGGCTAAAATCCAGTTTTGATCTTTATTTTATTTTACTTATTTAATTTGATCCTTTATTTTTTTTTAAAATTTGTTTTAGTCTTTTATATTTTTAAAGTAATTTAAAATGATCCTTCTGTCCATTTAAGATTGACACCATTACTAGTGGCTAAAAACCGCTACAAAATTTAAACTTTTTAGTTCTCCCTCTTCTTCTCCTTCTACTCCCTCCTCTCCTTCCTCGTCTCCTTTCTCCCATTCTCACTCCCTCAACAACAACTCAACAAAACACTTTGAAGCCACTCATGTTATCCACAACCATACTCTTCAACCCTCCTTAAACCCTAACCATGGCATCCACTTTCACCACAATATTCGCCTACAAGCTCTCCTTTGCTGTCGCCATCTCTTTCTTTCAGTGAAGTAACAACGCCGTTCTCACTAGAAGAAGTCGCAATGCTAGGGTCTCCACCATGGCCAATTGCACTTCAACAAAGACGATACCGCAATTAGGAGGCTTCAAGTATGTACGGTTGGAGAGGAAGTGCTAAATTTCCAAGTTCGACAATTAGTGTAAGTTGGTTATGAAGATGTTTCCCTTACATTCCAAAGCCCTACATATACTAGAAGGGGCAGGAATGTCTATAGTGTCTTGGAGATCTTGATGGATGAGGACCATGATCCTTGCTATGACTATTTTGTTGAGAATCTTGGTGTCTTTAAGGTGATTGAGAATCTTAGATGTCCTCAAGTTGATTGAAAATAATATAGTCAAGAGTTTCCTTTCTAATACTTCATAAGGCCTCGATATTTCTTTCTATAAGTCGACTAAAAGTTTATCCAAGACATCAAATAAATTTAACGGAATCCAAATATAATTTGAAACTTTTTCCTTTTTGTAGATTTAAACTTGTTAAAATATATTTTAAATTAAGGTATATTAATAAAGCAAAAAAGGAGTCTATCAACATGTTGTTGGTCCAAGTGAAACTAGACTTAAATTCCTTAAACAAAGTCCTGAGTTTAAGTCTTGTAGATAGAAAAAATTGTGATTGGGAGTGTAAACCCTACTAAAAGTGATCAGTCAGATTTCGATGGAAATTAATCATTAGTAAAATTGACAAATACTTCACATCAATAACATAACGACAAAAAAAAATCTTAAACTTTAAAAAATAATAATCTTAAACTTTTCAATCTACTATTTTGTTTGCCTATTCTTTATTAATTTTAAGAGTGTTTAGATGACAAATTTAAATAAATTTATCATAATTTTTATCCTACTCAAAATTTTGATAAGATGAATTACTTAAACTCAAAGAACTCAAGTCTTCTTAAATATATGGGTTCAGGTTAATGCAATTAGTAAATATAATATATCATCCTTAACTCATGTATAAATAAATGATAAAATTAAAAATATATAAAACTAAAATTAGTATTATATATATCATATATTTTTTAAAATAATAATATTAATATAAATATAATATCATGTTATATAAAATATTTTATATTAAATAAAAAGTCTTAATATTAATATATAATTATTAAAATATAAATTTTAAATAAATATTAATTAAATTATATTATATTCTGAGCTTGTTTTCAAAATACAGCAAATCTATGATATCTTCGTGTGGAGACAAATTAATGCAACATGACTGTTAATAAACACCCGTGACTAATCCATCCGCTTATGCTGCGAAGGTTTATTCTCATTTCTCTTTCGGAATATTACTAATTTCATGGCTTGGTTTGGGAAATTTGTCAATTTTTAAATACGCACGCGTTGACCACGTGATGCGTTAGGTGACGGATCAGGGGAGAAAGAAAAAAAAGCAGATGAGAAAACAGCTTGGAATTAAAAATTATTTAACGTGTGCCATGTTCTATGTCTCTCAATATGCGTATGCCAATTTTGCCATCCACAAGAAATTATGATGATAATTGGGACGATTTCTTGTTTTCTTCTGCTAAGTTTTCCACACTGTATAGTCTCTCCGTGGGCCCAACTATTAATACGATTAATCTAGAAGTATGTCATGATATTTTTTCACAATATCATTTCTTCATAAATATATATATATATATATAATATATATTTGTTTATCAATTTATATCATAATTATTTTAAAAATCGTATAAAGGTTTATATTTTATATATCTTCAGTTTCATTTAATGTCAAAAAATTAAAAAAAAATTGAAAAGAATATATTAGTATAAAAAATTACATTATTCTTGATATAACTTTTAAAATAATTAGTATGAAAATCAACAAATTTATTATACATAATAATAATTTATAATAAAATAACAATATGAAAATCTGTATTCAAGATGTATATTATTTATTCAAATATCATTCAAAGAGAGGAAATGCATTCCTCTTTCTATGTTTGATTTTATCAGTGAAAAATATAAGTAAATTTAACGAGTAATTGAAAATTTTAATATCAAATTCTTTTTCAGTTGCTCGTGAGATTCATGTTCCATGTAATTTTCATGGTCCTTTTTTGTTCAAACATCAATTGGATTTCTTATTTTTCATATAAGTGAATATAATAGATAATAGAACAAGCTTCATGTCTCACATTAATCAAAAAGTTATTCAAAATCGTGTTCTAAAATAAAAATTGATCATTATTTTAGAAGGACCATTACCATTAGCAAAAGTGAAGACTTGCTTGAATTCAAACAAGAATGGTTACAAATGAAGGTAAGTACAACAACTTGTCTGGCATTATTAACATTCCAAAATAGTCTCCTAACTCCTAAATTAATAGGCATAAACAATAAGATAAACACCGAATATGAGGGCAAAGGAAATTAGGGGATATGCTCTAAGTTCCAAATACTCTGACCATGAACTACAAAATGGTTTGTCTTTTGTATTTTGCACGATATGTATGATAACCTTAGCCAAAAAATTGAAGAGTTCACGCACAAAACAATTTCATTCCAACTTGAAATTAAGCTCCAATTGTTTATATAAGCAACAATTGTTTATGAATAAAAAAATATTTTCTTGCAATTTAAGGATCATTTAAGCGAGATCATTTAAGAGTTGTTTAAAACTATATTATTAGAGCAAAAAGCGTATGAGTTGCTTAAATTGCACCCATTAGATGCTCTTATTTTCAATATAAAAAAAAAACTTATACACATGTATTTGGTTTTTTTTTAACTAAATACTTAGGGTTGATCGCATCTACTATTACGATTGTTTAAAAAAAACACAAGTTGCTTGTTGTACTAGCCGAGATATAACTCAGTCATCTGAGTTATTAGTGAATAATAACTACTCAAACCTCCTATCCCACTATATCACAACTAGGTAACCACCTATCCCACTAATTGACAAACTCTATTGTTATAAATAAAGGGATACATTGCAGGTAAGAGATATATTTTAACTCTACTAGAACTCTGATTATCACTTACTGACTTAAGCGTCAGAGTGGCTTTGCAGGTACCACCCCACTGCTCGGAGGAGCTTGACATATCGAGTAGGAGATTAGATCCCTGTTGGTGATTGGTCCAGAGAGCACTCGGAAGTCGATAAGAACACTTGTTTTTATTATTATATAAAAAATACATTTATTTATTTCGACTTCTATCATTTTTAATTGTTTCATTAATGTGAAGAACTCTTAGACATTGTTTTTCATGCATACTAGAACCTACTCAAATTCTTAGTTAAATTAAACATATCACATCATCTATTCGACATTATATATATATATATATATATATATATATATATATATATATATATATATATATATATATATATATTAAAGGATTAACATTTTTTTCCTGTAAGAATCAAATACAGGTACTGAAGGTTTACAATAATTTATCTATCATACTCAATCAATTGAGCTAAACCCTTGACATTTGGTTGAAAATATCTTGAAAAAAAAACATGTATAAAGATGCTTGAAAACTGATACATTAATATAACGTACAATTTAACACTTTTTTTTTTTTACAAATTTAACACATGCATAATATTGAAAATATATAGTCCAGTCCAAACAAGAATTACTACTAATTAGTAATTACTAAAGACTTTTTTTTGTTAATCTTAAAAAAAATACTTTATTTTGCCATTTAGAAGAAAAAAAATTAAGCTTCATAATTGAAGACAAACAATGGGCCGCAGAAACATCACGCGAAATTGGGCCTTAATGTCTGAATTCTGACACGACACTTCTTAAAGTTTGGAGAACAATGAAAAATTGAAAGAAAAAAAAAGTTCATGGACACTAAATCTAGAATAAATGATACACATACACCCATTTATTTTAAACACCTCACCAACACCACTCATTTCTCTCTATCTCTCTCTTCTTATCACATCATAAATCTTATAATACCTATATTTTTTCTCTTTTTTCTCTCTCCCTAGGTGTCTCATAGCACAATGGGTGTCTATGAAACACCATAGTACAGGAATTTCCTTGGCGGATAATGCATAAATAACGAATCCTGCGCAGGGGCTTTTTGGCCGCCATCTCTTTCTTTTGATGAAGCAACAACGTCGTTCTCACTAGAAGAAGTCACAATGCTAGCGTCTCCACCATGGCCAATTGCACTTCAACAAAGATGATACCGCAATTAGGAAGCTTCAAGTATGTACAATTGGAAAGGAGGTGCTAAATGTTTCCAAGTATGACAATTAGTGTAAGTTGATTATGAAGATGTTTCCCTTACATTACAAAGTCATACATATACTATAAGGGGCAGGAATGTCTATAGTGTCGTGGAGATCTTGATGGATGAGGGCCATGATCCTTGCTATGACTATTTTGTTGAGAATCTTGGTGCCTTTAAGGTGATTAAGAATCTTAGATGTCCTCAAGTTGATTCAAAATGATCTAGTCAAGAGTTGCCTTTCAGTCTTTCTTTCTATAAGTCGACTAAAAGTTTGTCCAAGACATCAAATAAATTTAATGGAATCCAACTATAATTTGAAACTTTCTCCTTTTTTTAGATTTAAACTTGTTAAAATCTGTTTTAAATTAAGGTATATTAATAAAGCAAAAAAAGGTCTACCAACATGTTGTTGGTTCAAGCAAAACTAGACTTAAATTCCTTAAACAAAGTCTTAAACTTAAGTCTTGTAGATGAAAAAAATTGTGATTGGAAAAGTAAACCCTACTAAAAATGATCAGTTAGGTTTTGATAGAAATTAAAAATTAACATACTTCACATCAATAACATAACGACCCAAAAAAAACAATAATAGTCTTAAACTTTTCAACCTACTATTGTGTTTGTTTATTCTTTACTATTAATTTTAAGAGTGTTTAGATGACAAATTTAAATAAATTTATCATAATTTTTATCCTACTCAAAATTTTGATAAGATGAATTATTTAAACTCAAAGTCAACTAAAGTCTTCTTAAATATATGGGTTTAGGTTAATTCAATTAGTAAATATAATATATCATCCTTAACTTTATATAAATAAATGATAAAATTTAAAAATATATAAAACTAAAATTAATATTAGATATCATATATTTTTTTAAATAATAATATTAATATAAATATAATATCATGTTATATAAAATATTTTATATTAAATAAAAAGTTAATATTAATATATAATTATTAAAATATAAATTTTAAATGAATATTAAATTAAATTAAAATATATTCTGAACTTGTTTTCAAAATACAGCAAATCTATGATATCTTCCTGTGGAGACAAATTAATGCAACATGACTGTTAATAAACACCCATGACTAGTTATCCATCCGCTTATGCTGCGAAGGTTTATTCTCATTTCTCTTTCGGAATATTACTAATTTTATGGCTTGTTTGGGTATTTTGTCAATTTTTAAATACGCACGCATTGACCACGTGATGCGTTAGGTGACGGATCAGGGGAGGAAAAAAAAGCAGATGAGAAGTCAGAAGACAGCTTGGAATTATAAATTATTTAACGTGTGCCATGTTCTATGTCTCTCAAATATGTGTATGCCAATTTATATATATTCTAGTGCATGTTCCGTGCAAAGCACGGAATAAATTACGTTTGAGAAGTAATAAAATAAATTATTATTTTAAAAATATAATAATCATCAAATTTAGATTCCAATAATGTTAAATTTTAAAATATTAACTAAAAAATAATTAAAGTAATGTGCAAATAAAATCATGATTATTTTGTATTTTTTAACAATTACTATAAAATCAACTTATTATAACTTATAAATATAACATATTGACAGAAATATATACTTGAAAAGGTAAAAAATCTCCTACTTCTACCAAAATAATAAAACTTCATAAAGTTATTCTCAAATCCTACATAAAAAAAAAAAAGTATTTTTCTCACTTGCATTTACCGCTATTGCTCCTAATTTTGGTTCTTTTCCAGAAAAATAGAAAGAATTAAAAGTATAGAAATGCCTTGTCATACTGTTTGCAGGGAAAATACTAAATATTCAAATCATTAATATTGAAATTTATTTACATTAGAGTTATTTAATAATTAATAAATTAATCAATGTTAAAATACATAAAAATATCTTTAGAGAAGAGTTCATAAAATCCTCTAATGTAAACCTTAAACCCTAAATCACTTATGAGATATATCATCTTCTCTAAATATGGATTTCAAACATGTCATAGCTATGACATGTTTGAAATCCATATTTTTATTTTAGAAGCACATACGACAGATGGGGATAGGGATTCAGGTATTTGGTATTTCAACGGATGTAGAAAGCCCATTTAGTATATGAGAATCTGCCTCACAAAGCCATGATTTACACTATTTTCTTTGTTATTCTCCTCCTGCATAGACCATGACAGAGATAGTTAAGTTTGGTTATAAGTATAAAAATCAAGTTTTTCTAATTTTTGGAATTCATTTAGTAAACACTTATAGATTTTGTGATTAGTGAGAAAATACCTTGTAGCACACCATGTTGGCAAGTTACATCTGATAAGATGGTTTGACCAATAAAATTGCGAGATTCATATCCTGGGACCTACTTGATATGCACAAAAGAATTGTAAAGCAAACTTAAAATTAGATAGTAAAAAAAGAGAAAAAGAATCCATAGAATAGCCACATTACTCTTTACTCTTCTTATGTGGCTATTTCACTCCTTTTCTTGTTAGCACTCTTGTTTAATCAAGTGTCACAGTGCACACTACTTGCTACCATTTGGTTAATGTGAAAGTAAATCACCTAAGATTACTTTATAAAAAATGAAATAAGAACATTAATTCTATATTATCATTTTATATTAAAAAATAAAGAAAAAAAATCTAAGAATAAGATGTAATGGAATTTTATATTATCATTTTATTCTTTTAGATATTATCACCTAAGATTACTTTTATCAACATTTATATCAATCAAAAAAGAAATGTTATCCTAAAATAACTACTTCCCCTTTCCAGTTAGCAGTAAATTACATTTAGATAATAAGAAGAAAAAATAGGAATAAAAATCCATAAGTGCATTAAATATTTGTAGCTTAGAACAGGCCAGCAAGCTTAAGATTCCCCATCTTTTATGCATATGCAATTCGTAGTCACATGCCTTGAATACCAGTTTGTAATTTAGAACCAAGTCATCTAATTTCTTCCATATATAAGCCCATATTATGGAAGAGATCATGAGATGAATTCAATTAAAATTGTAAGAACGAAGAAATAATTATTTAAACAAAAAAGATTCAAAGAAAAATGCTACTTACAGGCAAGACAGTATTAGCTTTTGAGAACTCTACTCAAGCAACAACAATTTACAATTGAATCTTTTAACAATGGTAGGCTGAAAACAATAAAAGAAGTATAAATAACAAATCCATGAGCAACAAAATGTAAAATATATATCAATACAACATTTATAAAAAGGAGTATGTTTAGTAAGAATTAAAAAAAAATGGTATATTTTCATTGTTTTTTAATATCTCCTACTACATTTTTTTTCTTATCATTTATCCTATTTTATCTTATGACATTTAAATACCTTTACTGCATGTGTAGACAACAATGATTAGATATTGTTCAACTTTCAAATAGAATAGTAAGACTACAACAAATGCTACCATATTTTTAATCCAATGGTGTAAGAAAAGGATCTCACACTAAGTCCAGCAACAACAAATAATAAGAGATCCAAACAATTGAAGAAAAAACACCTAATATGGTAAATCAAACGAAACAACTGCTCAAGCTATCTCTGTAATCCTTTGTAATATAGAAACATTTCATCAATATTTATATTTTCATTGATTTTCACTAATTATGTTGCTCATATATAATCCTTCAAATGGTATGTTTAAACATATAATCTAGTAAATCAAATTGTCAGAAATCATTATTATTGTAGAATATAGGAGAAAAAAAAATATTTTTTAAATTATAAACTGTGCCTATTTTGTAACAAAAAAAAACTGTGCCTGTTTATTTAAGAAAAACAATTAAAATTATATATTTTTTTAGAGAAACATGAAATAAGCATATAGATTAGGAACCTCCTATGTAGGGGTAAAAGATATAATATGCTAATTTAAACTACCAGAACTCATGATTATTGAATAATAGGAGAAAAAATAGTTTTTTTTAAATCTATAATCACTTGCATTTTATTTAAAAAAGCATTGTAGAAGATGCAATGAAAATTATATATTTTCTAGATGAAGATGAAAAAAGCATACACTTTTTCTAAATTAAGAATCTTATATACAGTGATAAAGTATATACTATGCTAAATTAAACTACCATAAATCATGATTATAGTAGAATAGGAGGAAAAATAGATTTTCTTAAAATTATAATCACTAATCGTTTTGTTTAAAAAAACAATGTAGAAGAACCAATGAAAATTCTATATTTTTCTAGAGAAGCATGAAAAAAACATACATTTTTTCTAGGTTAATTAGGAACCTATTTTTGTGTTACAAAACAATGACCTCCATTTACTGAAAAGGATGTAAAAAAATCTTGTAGGAGCAAAGTACAATCTTTTATCAAGAGTAAAAAAAATCTCTCACCATAACACAAAGATTAACACAAAATCTTGAAACATACCTTTTTTGCATTTCAAACCAACTACACTTGCTTTTAAATATTGTATTTTAAATTTAAACAATGATCAAAAGTATAGAAAATGCTTACAGGAGAAGTAGAACATACCCAGTTTCATTACTCTTTCTCAATCCTTCTCAATCTTGGTATATGTAGAAAAGGAATCCCAACAAAATATTGTTATCAAGTTTCTGAAAATAGCATTGGCTTTTATCCGTATCAATTAAAAGGCACAATTTCAGATAATCAAACAGCCCACATTAATTGTTATCAAGTTTTAGATAATCACAGATTAAAATATTTAAGAATAAATTGTTATCTTTTATATTTTATATTAAAATATAAATTTATTACAATTCATTGTTATTTTGTCAAAAAAAAGAAGAAATTGTTATCTTTTATATTTTATATTAAAATAAAATTTATTACAATTCATTATTATGTTAAGTGATTGAAAATGTCTTGTAATCATTTATTTAATATAACTAAAATTACCAAAATAACCCTTAAACTTTTGTGGGGAGAAATTTTGTTAGCATTGCATACTACTTTAAGTAATAAAGGATTTTATAATATTTTTTTGACAAAATATATAAGAATCTTTTATTTATTTTTATCTGTATTTCATATAAGAATCCTTTATTTTATAACTCACGTGAAATTTTCTTTTATTTAATTGTATTTTAAATTTTAAATTTACGTTATTGTTAATCGTATTTAATATTTTGCATTGCTACTCATTTTGATGCAATTGAAATCATTTACTTGTTACTTTTAAATTTTAAATCAATCATGATTGTGTATTTTAAATTTTACATTATTGTTACTTTTAATTGTATTTTAAATTTTAAATCAATCAGGTGATTCAAATCAATCATATGATTGTATTTTAAATTTTCGTTGCTTTTAATGGCTCATAAAATTTTAAATTTAAGTTGTTGTTTTTTTGCATTTGAAATTACCTTTTTGCCCTTGAAGCTTTTGGGGGGAAAATTTTGTAGGCAGTGTATATTCCTTTAAGTAATAAAGGATAAATTTGTTTATCAATTTATATATAAATAATTATATATATATATATATATATATATATATATATTTGTTTACCAATTTATATAATAATTATTTTAAAAATCATATAAAATTTTATTTTTTATATATCTTCAGTTTCATTTAATATCAAAAAATTAAAAGAATATTAAATTGCATGAGTTAAATAGGCATATGCTATTAGTATAAAAAAAAAATTACACTATTCTTAATAAAACTTTTAAAATATTTAGTATGAAAATCAACAAATTTATTATATGTAATAATTTATAATAAGACAACAATATAAAACTCTGTATTCAAAACGTATACTACCTCCGTCCCTATTTATAAGACGTTGTTGACTAAATTACGCTTATTAAGAAAGTTAGTTAATCTAAGTATTAATAATAAATTTGTGTGTAACTGTAATATTTTTTCAATTTTACCCTTGACATTATTGGGACTAATAATGAAAGTCTATTCATCTTCTCTAATTTTCATAGGAGAGAGAAAGAGACATTCAGAATAACATTCAATTAATGTATTATAATAAATAAGGGTATTTTAGACAAAAAATAATTAATGCATAAGATAGTCAAAATGGAATCTTATAAAAAGGGACAAGAAATTTTCAAAACAACGTCTTATAAATAGGGACGAAGGTAGTATTACTTATTCAAATCAATATCAATATATATAAAATTTATGAATCCAAAAACAACTTCAGAAAATACGTGGCGAAACAAGATTGCTTCCCAAGCATTAGATGACACGTGTCATCATTTCATGCTTCGGAATTGTTTGGTTCGGTTATGAACCAAATTCAAATTTAAATATATTTAAGTCTCATTAATTTATTAGGAAAAATTAATTCAAAATTGTTTATAATTTTATGTCGAGAAACTATTACTATAAATATATTCACGTTGGAATGCATTTTTTTAATATGAGAATCATTACTATAAATTATCAAAATTATTACTATAATTTTTTTCTAATCAATACATGTCAATGGAAATTATTACTATAAATATAAACGATTTTATTATTACTATAAATTGGAATCATTACTATAATTTTTTTCTAATAAGTACATGTCAATGAGAATTATTACTATAAATATAGTCACGTTGGAATACATTTTATGATTTGAGCATTTAAACTTTCCTTTTTAAAAAAGTTTCATGAGTACTATAAAATAATTTATTTAGTGAATAGAAAGCTTTGTGTTTGTATGTTTCTCTATGTGATGTCTTTCAATTTTAACTCCGTTACAAAGAATAGTGTCCAGACGATTGAAAGGTTTGAAAATTACAATCTTTTTACCTTTTCTTTACATTCTTTTGTTTTACTTGCAGAGAATAATGTCCAGACGATTGAAAGGTCTGAAAATTACGAATCTTTTTACTTTTTCTTTATATTCTTTTGTTTTACTAAGTTTCTTATTTTGTTATGTACATCTTACATTGTTATTCAATTCAGTTACATTAATTATTTAATAGTTCATTTTTTTTTATCTTCTTTCTCTAAGGTAATCTTCTAACTTTTTCTTTCATTCTATCACCTCAAATATATTTTTTAATTTTTTAATATTTGAAATTTGACATTTGCAGGATATAAATGACTATACTTTTTTCTTTAATTAAAAAGGGTGCAAATGCTTAGACAAGGACAACGATCCTAACTAGGTTAGCACCGTAATCCTTAACAAATACCTGTAGCCCACCAAAATGTCATTAAACAAAAAAAGAAACAAAAATCATGGGGGACATAGACCAAAATCATGTACAATCATTTGAACCTATAACAAGGAAGAATATATCTATTCTTGAAGAAATCCTCCTGGATGTACTACACAAACGCATCTTAAGATGACAAAAAAGGTTTCAAAGAGAGTTTTCACAAACAAACAAAAAAGTATTATTATAATTTAAAAAAATAAGATTGACTTTTTTTATTTGATTTATGATGTAATTTTATATATTTGTTTGCTCTTTCTTCTTTACTAAAAGTATCTCTTTCATAAAATATAATTCACTTTCTTAAGTGATACTAATTCAGTAAAAATAAAAAAGTGATATTACATAAATTAAATTATAAATGATGCATACTGTCGTATAATTTTGTATCTAAATTTTTTAAATTTATACTAAAAATTAAATTAATTCAAATTTAAAACATCACAATCAAACTATTAATGGAAAAATCAATTAATTATAAAATTAAGAAATACTTAAATCATAAATAAATGTTTCATTATATTTGAATCAATTGTATGATTATTCATATTTAAATTAAATAATAACTTATAAAAAAATATTTAAACTAAATAATAGTATTAACAATTAGTTATAATCATTTTATTTTAAAGTAATATAAGTAGAAATAATAATTGGATATAAAAATTTTATTTTCCAAGTTTCATATCATGTATCATTATCATATTTATTTATTTTATTGAAAAATATTTTTAATTTATTATTTTTTCAGTAATGAATAAAAGAATACTTTTGTAAATTAATAGTTTTTTATATCTAATAAGAATATATTCTACAAAATAATAATAATAATAATAATTTATAAAGATTTTATTTTTCATGTGTCATATTACGTTTCACTATTGTATTCATTAATTTTAGTTTCAATAATAATTTAATAAATCAATAACTTACATATCTTTTTTTTTACAGAATAACATATTTGAAAACTATATTCACGACAAAATATTACAGTATATCATAAAAACTTTCAATTAGTCTAATTTTTTTAAATGATAGCGATAATAAATAATTACTATAAATATAAGACAGAAATGTACCAAAAAATATACTTAAACAACAATAAGGATGAAATAATTTATTCAAGATTAAATTTATAATGTATACTTATTTGAGCATAATTAAATCAGTAAATTAAAATAAAAAATCTTTAATAATTCAAAATATATAATAAAATAATTTGTATATTGATATTTTTTTCAATATATTATTAGCTCATCAATAAAATCTTATTTTACCTTATAGTAAAATATGGTTTCAAAATTAAATTTTTTAATAAATTAATTAATGAGTTATTATATTTGATGAATAATCATTACATCAAGACATAATATAATTTTTTAAATATGCAAGACTAAAACAACTCTAAGTCGACCAAATAATCAAACCGAAATACTAATAAATTGTACGAGTTGAAGCATAAATCAATCCTAAATTAAATACAAATATTAAGAAATTTTCTATTGTTGAAGAGATGGAGGTGCAATTGGGTCACTCCCAAATCAAGATCAACATCAAGTTACAATATAAAGAGTTGAACGATGCCAAATTTTTTAATATTTAACACTAAAAAAAACTCACAAGAAAGTGAAAAAGAAAACCACTAGCCAACCCAAGAAAACCAAGAAGGATATTAGAGAACATCAACTTTTTTATTTGTTTTTATTTTAGCATGTAACTTAAAGCAAGTTAAAGTACCTATAAATTTAATTAGTCATTTGTTTCAGTGATATTCTCTTTTTCCTTTATTATTATTATTATTATTATTATTATTATTATTATTATTATTATTATTATTATCCAATAAAAATAAATTTTTAAATGATAAAACCAATGATTACAAAATATAATTACATATATTTTTAGTCCATATCAATATTGAAATAACGTTAATATATGTATGTGTATAAATCTATCCAATATTCATATAGAACACCTTTTTAATACTTAAAAAAAATATAACACATCAATTTATATAAGTACTTATTTTTACAGAAATTTATATAAGTACTTAAATGTGTTAAAATTTACACTTAAAGTTGAAAAATTATAAAAAAAAATCAAAATTTACAAAAATCATAACATTATAAAATTTTGAATTTTATTTATTTAAAACTCACTACACAATTTATTTTACTAGGGAACAAAATTAGGAGTCAATCAATTATTATTATCCAAAATAAAATAAAAGTAGCAAAATTATTATTTAAGCATCAACTTATCTTTTATTTATCATTAATTTTCTTATTATAATCTATAAGTTTAAATATTCATTTATATATTTTATTTGCTTTAACTAATATTATTCACTTCTTTCCTTTATGACGGAAAAAAAATCTTTTTAAAGAAAAACTAATAATTAGAAAATGAAATTTAAAATAATTTTTAATACAATTTTAATTTTTGTGATGTTTTATGATTATAATTATGTTTTATAAAAGATCTTTGAATGGTTTCAATTTAATTACTATATTATTTTTAATCAATATTATTTATTTATCTATTTTTATATTAATTAAAGTGCGGATAACAGTATGAGTATTGACATTTAGGTACCAACAGAAAATGACACAATTATTAAAGTTATTATCTAGCAGGTATGGGTCTAGATAGAGGAGTTTTTAAAAGTTCCAATATGGGAATAAGTACTATAGTACCCTGCATAGACCTTACTTATTGTCATCCTTATCAACATATATGTTCTACATGGCACGCGTTGCTTGAATTTAGGTTTTAATTTAAAAATATATAGTTAAAAATGTCACTTCATAAAAAAGAAAATATTTTCATTTCTTTATTGTAACTACAAACTCTTACTTTAGAATGATTGAAATATTATTTCACAACAATTATTGAAATTATTATGTTACCTAACACAACTAATTTTTATTTCTCTCATTTATCGTATTTTAAAATTATAGTCTACTAGTTATATAATCAAACTATATATCTATAATATACATCAATAATTAATAATTAAAAATGTTATATTTTAATTGTAAATAATTCCTAATATAAATTTTAAAAAACATTTATATTTTTAAATTTTTTATAAAAATATTTATAAATAATACCCACTCTAGTATCATTCAAACTAAGGAAATGTGTTCCTCTTTCTATGTTTGATTTTATTAACGAAAAATATAAGTAAATTCAACGAGTAATTGGAAATTTTTATATCATATTCTTTTTAGTTGTTTGTGTAACTCATTTTTCATGTGATTTTCATGATCCTTTTTTTGTTCAAACATCGGTTGGATTTCTTATTTTTCATATAAGTGAATTTAATGTGACAAACTTCACGTCTCACATTAGTCGAAAAATTATTCAAAATCGTGTTCCAAAATAAAAAAATGATCATTATTTTAGAAGGACCATTAACATTAACTAAAGTGTAGACTCACTTGAATTCAAACAAGAATGGTTACAAATGAAGGTAAGTACAACAACCTTGCCCTGCATTATTAACATTCCAAAATAGTCTCTTGACTCCTAAATTAACATGCACAAACAATAAGATAAACATTGAATATGAGGGCAAAGGAAATTAGGGATATGCTCTAAGTTCCAAATACTCTAACCATGAACTACAAAATGGTTTGTCTTTTGTATTTTGCAGGATATGTATGACAACCAATTGAAGAGGTGACGTGCAAAACAATTCCATTCCAACTTGAAATTAAGCTCCAATTGCTTATATCAGCAACAGTTACTTATGAGTAAAAAATATATTTTATTGTCATTTAAAGGTCATTTAAGTAGGATTATTTAAGAGTTATTTAAAACTATACTATTGAAAGAAAATGTGTATGAATTGCTTAATTATGATGTGGTATTGTAAGGACCAATTAACATGAGATAAAGAACTGAAAATGAATTGCTTAAATTGCATCAAGTAGAAATGTTCTTATTTTCAGTAAAAAAAAAGAAAAGAAAAGAAAAAGAAACTTATATACATGCACTTGGTATTTTTTTTTAAACTAAGTACTTAGGGTTGATCGCATCTACTATTACATTTGTTTAACAAAAAACACAAGTTGTTTGTTTTTATTATTATATAAAAAAAGACATTTATTTATTTCGACTTCTATAATTTTTTATTGTTTCATTAATGTGAAAAACTCTTAGACATTGTTTTTCATGCATACTAGAACCTACTCAAATTCTTAGTTAAATTAAACATTACTCACCACATCATCCCTTCCACATTACATTTATATCCCCTAATCTCCTTTGTCCTCATATTTGACTATAGTGACACACAAGACATGTTGTTGAACCCATTCAAAATCAACACTAAAATTGTGTGTGAGTATATGTCAAATGGGTTTACACGGACATACATTATGTCTATAGTGACACTTTTTGTGTGTCACTAAAAGTGACTTTCTTTGTAGTGATTGTTTATGCATGTTAATTTGGTCGAAAATATCTTGGAAAAAAAATGTATAAAGATGCTTGAAAACTGATAAATTAATATAACGTACAATTTAACACATTTTTTTTTACAAATTTAACACATGCATAATATTGAAAATATATAGTCCAGTCCAAACAAGAATTACTACTAATTACTAAATGTGTAAAAAAAAAACTACTAATTACTAAAGACTTTATTTTGTTAATCTTAAAATAAAAAGACTTTATTTTGTCATTGAGAAGAAGAAAAAAAAGATGAAGCTTCATAAATGAAGACAAACACTTTGTACCAAAAAAAAAAAATTGAAGACAAACACTGGGCCGCAGAAAAATCATGCAGAATTGGGCCTTAATGTTTGAATTCTGACATGACACAGTCCCTAAAAAATGAAAAATTGATAAAAAAAAAAATATTCATGGACACTAAATCTATTACAAATGGTTATCCAAAAAAATAGTAAAAAAAGGAAATAAAAAAGAAAACTCTAACTATAATAGATAATATAATGTGATAAAATATATATATATATATATATTAATAAAATAGATAAGAATTTATGTATCATTCAAGGTAACTCCGGCCAAGTATCATGACAAACAAACTAACTAACTAAGCGGTTTGGGTTCTTTGGAAAATTCAAATTATTGACATCGTGATCGCCGTAACAGCAATGTATTTCGAAGTCACATCTTTATAAATCAGTGGACAAATGTTAAATTAAAAAATAGAAAACAAGATTTTTGACAGAATCAAAGACCGTTGGCTTTGTATACATACAGTTTTTTACTTTTAGTAGTTCAGTCAGAACACATAAAACACTGGTTGACATAAATCACCAAACCCATCGAAGATGAGCAAAACGGCCTTCATTACCGGCGTCTTAACCACCGTCCTCCTCCTCTTGGTGTCCCCTTCCACGGCGGAGATCAAAACCGTTACCATAACCTCCGACACCCGACCCATGATCCTCTTTCAGAAATTCGGGTTCACCTACCCAGGCCGCGTGACGATCGCGGCGTCGTCGGTGTCCGTGGTGGCGCCGTCGTCGCAACCGAATCTCTCCCGGCTAGGGTTCTTCCTAATAAGCGAAAAATCACTCCCCGAAGTTATAATAGAAATTCAACAAAACCCTACCCTCTGCGTCCTCGATTCCCCTTACATCTTGCACCTCTTCACCTTCCTCCACCTTCCTCCCCCTCCCGTAACCTTCAACCGTTCTTACCCCGTCATTGTCTCCAACAAATACAGCTTATTCTTCGCAAACTGCGTCCCCGAGAGCTCCGTCACCATGACGGTCCACACGGAGTTCTTCAACCGCAACCCCGACGGTTCCCGCAACTACCTCTCCTTCGGCCAGACCCACCTCCCTTCCCTCTTCTTCCTTTTCTCCATCGCTTACTTCTCCTTCTACCTCGACTTCTCGCTCTATCTCCGCCACGTCAGCAACCACTCCCTTCACGGGATCCACCTCTTGATGCTCTCGCTCCTCCTCGTGAAGGCTCTTAATCTTCTCTTCGCCGCAGTGGACATGCACTACGTCAAGCTCACCGGCACTTCTCACGGTTGGCACGACGTCTTCTTAAACTTTCACTACATTCTTGTCGTTTTGCTCTTCACCGTCGTCGTTTTGGTGGGGACCCGCTGGACCTTCCTCCACCCCCTCGCGCCGGAGAGGGGGAAGAACTTGCTCTTCCTAGTTATCCCGCTTCAGGCTGTGGCGCATGTCGTTTACGCTGTTGCTCACGATGCTGGACCCTATTTCAAGGATTGGGTTACTTGCAACCAGGTTTTCTTGCTCCTCGACTTCATCTCTTGCTGTGCTATTGTTTTCCTTATTATTTGGTCCATAAGATCACTCAGCAAAATTACCTCCCACACCCAAGGCGAACCTGGAGCTATGAACTTGTGTAAGTTTAGCCTTATCAAGCGGTTCTACCTCGTTGTCATGGGCTACTTGTTTTTCACGCGCTTTGTGATGCTTGCTCTCAAGACAGTTGTTGACTATAAGTACGAGTGGGCGAGTAATCTCGTGGAGGAGACTGCCAATCTCGTGTTTTGCATTGTCATGTTCGACGTATTTCGGCTTCTTGACAAGGATCAATACTCTGTCATCGGTGAGGAGGAAGAACAACTGGCCGAGATCGTTGTCAAGGAAAATAAGAATATTGAAGTTTGAGCTTTGAAACTATTTCGCTGAAGGGGAACAGTTTGTTCAGAATGCTAGCTGAGACCTCTAAGGCATTTTAATTTCGAATAATGTTTGATGTACACCACCAAATGCTAATTGACATTTAGAGAAAGAAGAAAAAAAATAGAAAAATATATGTATGATAAGTGATATGATGTGATGGAAAAAAAAATAAATCGAAAAATAAAAAGTGTTTATGAGATATTAAAAAAAGTAGAATGTCTAAATATAATTATTCTTTAGGCTTAAATGCAATTTTGGTCCTCCTATTTTGCACAATCCGTAATTTTAGTCCCCCTATTTTAAAATAAAGACATTTAGTCTCTCTATTTTGCACAATCCGTAATTTCGGTCCCTCTATTTTAAAATAGAGACATTGAGTCCCCTCATTTTGCACAATTCGCAATTTTAGTCTCCCTATTTTAAAATATAGACATTTAGTCTTTTCATTTTGCACAATTCACAATTTTAGTCCCCATATTTTAAAATAAAGACATTAAATCCCTCAATTTTATAAAATCCATGATTTTTGTCCTTTCGTCATATTAAAAGCGTTGATCATTAAGAGATTAACGTTGACTACGATGTGGTATGTGCTTCAGTGACGTGAAATTTGTTTAAAATAAATTATTAAGACTCGTGACTTTCATATTAGGACTTACAACTACTCTCGGCCATTAAAATAAATGATTTTACCTTTTTTTAAAATATATTTTCATCAATTATTCTACTCAGCATTTAGAATAATTAAAAACTAAAAAAATAAATTTGTATCACATCACTATATTTGGGTCACGTCAAGGTTGACGTTAATATTTTAACGGTCAATGCTTTCAATTTGATGGAAGGATCAAAATTACGGATTTTACAAAATTGGGGACTAAATGTCTTTATTTTAAAATAAAGGGACCAAAATTACGGATTTTACAAAATTGGGGGACTAAATGTCTCTATTTTAAAATAGAGGGACCAAAATTACGGATTGTGCAAAATAGAGGGACTAAATGTCTTTATTTTAAAACAGGGGGACTAAAATTGCGGATTGTGTAAATTAGGGGGACCAAAATTGCATTTAAGCCTATTCTTTAATTTCATGTCCATCTAACATATGTTTCAATAACTTAAATTCATAATGCTTCTTAAAAGCATCAATCCATACTATTAAAAATTACTTGAGTATAAATCTTCTCTAAAGGGTAGAAATATAAATCAGATTTGGACCAGCTCCATATCATTTTATTGTACAGAAACTGAATATACAATTACTCTCATTTCATTTTGCATCACGTACTAGAGTTCCCAGAAAAAAGAGAGATTTACCTGCCCAAATTTTCAAGTTTGCTTTGCACTAGGGACCGGATCCAGAAATGTATTAAAGGAAGAATTCGATTTTTTTTTCCTTTCTTTATAATTGTTTAAATTTCTAACTTTTAATAAGTAATATTTTTTTAAAATTATTTACTATTTTTACAGGTAAAATTAAAATTATTTTTTATTTTAAATAATAATAATATTAACCGTTACCATAATAACAACAAAAACACAACTAATTTTACATAATTTTATATTAGTTATCATCTTAATTATTGTAATAATAACAACAAATACAACTGGTTTTACATAATTTTACACTAGTTTACCTTAATTAGTATTGTAATAACAACATACATAATTAATTTTACACAATTTTATACTAACTAATTTAAAAATATACATGTGTGTACATAAAAAATCTTGAGAAAGGAAATTTTACACTAGTTAACCTTAACTAGTATTATAATAATAACATACATAATTTATTTTACATAATTTTATATTAATTAATTTAAATATATATATATATACACACACACGAAAAATTCCAAGGGACTAGCGCCTCTGCCGGCCCCGCTCTGCATCCGTCCCTGCTTTGCACTACGTCCCTAAGAAGTGAAAAAAAAAAAAAAGATTATCAATGCATCTAAGAAATCAAGTCAATACCAACCACCAAACCTGACTGTTTCTATGGTGGGAAAGTTGCTTAGGTCTCCTACTATGAAAAAGGTATTCTGGATCGTTAGATATAATTGTGTAAAAATCAAAGGTTGAGATTTTTCTTAATTTTTTTTTTCTTTTCTCTTCTTTTTTGTCTCTTAGCCCTTCTTCCCCACCTCCCCCCCCCCCCCCTCCCCCCCAAAAAAAACAAGAAGTAGCAAGTCCAAGAACTAATCCATGTAAATGTAACGAAAATTGAATTCTTAATTTAAAATAATTTATTAATTAACTTAATTTAAAGATTGTAAAAATCAAAAGGTTTAAATGCCTATATTTGACATATTAATTTATCCTTTTTATGATGAATACAATCATCTTATGATAAATTCAATACATATATTAAATATTAAATTTAAATATTAAATCAATACTAAGCTATTAAATTTTACATATTTATCCAAAGTGGATTATTAAAATCAATACATATATTAAATATTAAACTTAATATTTAAAACTAAATTTAATATTTAATTTTGATTTTAGTTTTTTTATATAAAATAGCATGCATACTATTTTATGTCTTCATAAATTGACATTTACTTAATTTTATCTTCAAATTTTATTTATTACTAAAATCTTATAAAATTTAAGTTAAAGTAAAAATTTATTATTTTTACTAAATTAACTTATAATTTTCAGCTGTGGTATTCCACACACACAATGCAAGGAGCCAATTGTGTTTATGCCATCCATTCAAACAACTTAAAGCGTCAACTGTTCAACACTGTTGACGCCTCACACACACAATATTTAAAAAAAATTGAAAAATGGTCAGAAACGAATTTGACTCTTTGCATAGCATCATCCCGGTTGACGCTTTAGTACACCTACATGTCCAAAACAACCCACATTGGTATTTTTTTTCCTATTTTATTGTGATAATTAGTTGTTTTTAATTATTAAAATGGTAAAAAAAAAACCTTGTTTCTATGTCTAGAATTAGAATCATTTTTTTGTTTTTCTGGTTACCGAACCAATTATGAAACTATAGATGGAGTTTGTATAAGAAAATGAAAATATATAAATGATATCAAAGATTTTGTTGAGTCTTATTTATCATGTTGCTCAATGCTAGCTTGCCATTACGTTCACACACACACACGTGTATATATATATATATATATATAATATTCCCCCAATTTCCCCAATTTCTTAAAATTCTAGAGAGGAAACTTCACAGTTTCGGGAATTAGAGGAATATGGTTAGGTCCCCTTCCCACGGGGATATCTATTACACATGATTACCCAAAAAAATAATTAGAAAAAGACATAAATAAAGTAAATTGTAATTTTAGTTTTTTTTCTCTTTATTTTTATCCTCGAGTTTGGTCTTTTTTTTGTGATTTTAATCCCTAGATTTTATAAAATTTGTAGTTTTGGTTCAATAATCAATTTTGTATATGTTTATTTCTTTGGCTAAATGTCATTTTTGGTTTTTTTTATCTTATTTATTTTGTACAATTTGATACCTCATCTTTTAAAAAGTTTGCTTTGGTCATTTATCTTATTTAAAAAGGTTCAAAATGGTCCTTACCGTCACAGAAGTGTGACATGCATTAAAGGAAAAAATAAAATTGGGTGATGTGACACGAAACGACGTCAATTAGGTTTAAATTGGTTCTTCAACTTTTAAAATGACCCTTTAACTATTTAAACATATTCAACTTCAACACATGATGCTGAAAGATTTGAGTGTTATTTGAAGGATTAACTTCAAAATGGTTCTTCAACTATTTATTTTTTATATTTTAAATTTTTAACTCATTATAATATTGATAAATGATGGACGTATCCTAAATCGAGGATTGAATCAAAATTATAGATTTTTTAAAATTTGAAAACTAAAATCACAAAAAAAAATTAGAGATTGAAATTGTGAATCAAGAATTAAAGGACTAAAATTACAATTTATTCTAAAAATAAAAAACAAAACTCTAAGAGTGTGTTTGAGATAGCTGCAAAAATTATATTATTTCAATAATCGATTATAATCATAATCAATTTTTGTTTGGGTAAGTTTGCTGAAAAGTGGTTTGAAGATAATTAATTTCGTTTGGATGTAACAAAAAATTAGCTTTTATACAGTAAAAGAGTGTGAAAACAGCTGGAAAAAAAAACCGTTGAAAAATAATCATAAGTTACAAATTTTTAAATTAAAAAAAACGTCTTATTTTCTAGAAAAAAACTTTTTCTAAATTTAAATTATGTTTTCAAACATGTTGATTGTAACACCCTCATTTTTATTTTACTGTTTGTAAATAATTTTCTATAAATATTATAAGAAATTATGTATTGTATTTTATAGACAACTTTCTGTACATATTTTCATAATAAAATTAATACAGTTCTATTCAGAAAAATTTTCTGAATCTTTTGATATCTTTGTTTTTGTTTGAATTGCTTGTTGACTGGACAGTTGTGTCAAATAGCTGTCCAGGATAAATTTTCCAGTGTAGTATTTTGGAGTAAACTGTAATCTAATAAATAGATAGTTGAATGTAGAGTTAAAATATATACAGTTGAGAAATTAAAATGCTAATTTTGAATTATTAGAATTTTCTGAAATTTAGAACTCTGAGAAATTATTACGATAAAATTCTAAGGTAGAAAATTAAGATAAAATTTGTATGATACCTATGGAATTTCCTATTAATTGTAGCATGTCTAGAATAATTATTAACATTGTTTAACTAAGAAAAATAAAAATAAAAGTATTAGCCAATCAAAACGTTACAACTCAATATTCCTAATGTAATTAAATTAAGCTAATTAGACTTTGATTAAGAGATAATCAAGACACTACCCCAAGATTTTTGATAGTGAGGAATTTAATGGTGGTGTTAGTTTCTTAAAATTCTAATTAGTTTGTAAGATAATTAAAAAGCCCTAAACCTTCTAGACTAATCTACAAAAGTCTATAATTTTGACTTTTGACCAAGGCAATTGGCAATTCACGTAAGGAATTTGCCTTGGCCATCCAAGTGGGCTGAAAAGCTTGGCCAAAATTGCTGCCCATGGACAAGGGGTTGGACGTGTAGTCACAATTAAATTGGGTGGAGAAAATTTATTTAAAAACATAAGAAATAAAAAGAACACAAGCTAGCTCTCCTCACAACCCAAAATCGTGAGTTTTAAGACAGCAGCAGCCCCTCCATTTCACTTCATCCTTTCTTCCAATTACAAGAGAGAAATCAACCAAAACCTCCCAAATTTCAATATAGCTTTGGCCAAAAGAGAAGAAATTGGGAGAAGAACCCAAAAATTTCAAGAAGACAAAAGAGAAAGAGAGAAAGGGAGAAAAAGAAATTCAAGGGTTCTTCATCAAATTAAGGATTCAAGGTAAGGATCTTGGCATTTAATTTCAATTTAAACCAATTGGAAGTAGGAGAAACATGTCCTTAGGTTTAAATCCAAGAATTGATCATGAACCATGAAAAGATGAAATTGATTTAGGGCTTTTATATAATTGATGTTTGAAGTTTGAATTTTGTGTTGGAATCCATGATTTATTGATTTTATGATGTGTTATGATTGATTTAAACTTGATTTGGTTTGTTTTGATTGAAATTGCTTGGTTGATTTTGAGAAGATGTTGTAAATTTTGAGAAAAGCAACTCACGGCCATGGCTAGGTGTTAGGGATACCATGTGGAAATTTTAAAATAACCAAGGGCAAAATAGTCATTTCAAATGTAGGGATACATTGGGAATTTTATAAAAAGATCAAGGGCATTTTCGGAAATAATAGAAAAGTGTAAGGGTAAAATGGTAAATTCACATGTTCTAGAAAGTTTAGGGATAAATTTGGAATTCTTTAAAAAGATTAAGGGTAATTTCGGAAATAATAGAAAATAACAAGGGTAATTAGGTAATTTCACAATTAGAGGACATAATTGAAATTTTAGAAAAGATTAAGGGTAGTTTAGTAAATTTACATAACAAGGACCTAATTAGTATCTTATCAAATATTAATATTATGATGTTAATTGTTGAATTTTATATTTAATTATGTGATTGTTTAATGTTAATTATTTAATTATGATCATTGTCATCTAGCATGAGCATGAGTCTTTTTGGCGGAATTTCAAAGATTTCAAGTGAAAAATGATTTATGTTGGCTAACCGGGATTGTGGTAGCCATGAATTTTAAATGATAAATGTTGACTAACAGTGACTGCGGTAGTCGTGAGAAATAATTTTGACAGATGAGAAATGATTTTTTTAGGGTGAGCAGAATTTGTTAGACATGATTGTATAGTTTGTGACTATAAAGTCTGTGGGGTGAAGGCTATTGGCAATTCTACATGTGGCCGGAATCTGGACCGAGATACGATCGTGGTGGCCTTCCTAGGTATCCTGATCTCTTAATTCTGTCTAGTTATTCGCGTTTAGTAGGGGCTGATAGCTGAATTGCAGTGCGTAATGGTAGGTCAGTTACTTACTAAACACTCAAAGAGGAAGTCTCCATGGAGCAGGGTCAAAATGATTTTGAGTCAAAATTGCATTTGCATAAATCATATTGCATTCATTTTATGTGAATGATTAAGTAATATATGAAATGTATCTGTTTGATATTGATTTTAATTCATAATAGAAATTAAATGTCTGATCCGGTAAATTTTGTCCCTAGATTCTAGGGAAATGTAAATGCAGGTGAATGAAGAATGGAAGATAAAGATGCAAAGATCACCAGAGCTGTAGGATGAGAATATTTTGGGTAGATAATAATTTTATTTCTTAGAAACATTTTGTAGTAACGTTTCTGAAAATTTTAATATTGTAAGTCTGAATCTATTTTGGATTTAACATAGAATATATTAGAACTTTTATTAATTAAATAATTAAATAATATTTTATTAAAAAGGGGGTTACGTTGATTATTTTGGAAAAAGGCTTTTTTAAGGACAAAACAGTTGAAATCTTGTGATTTTAGCTGTCCCAAACAAGCTCTAAATATAATAGATCATATAATTGGATGAAAAAATAAAATTAAAAATAAATATTAATAAGATATTTAAAATAGATAAGTATTCATTTTTGCATCATTATCAATTCATTACTAGGTAACTCCGGCCAAGTATCATGACATATAGTACGCGGTTTGGAAAAGCCAAATTATTGACATCGTGGCAACCGCAATGCATTTCGAAGTCACATCTTAACAAATTAGTGGACAAATGTTAAATTAAACAAAAAAAAAATAGAAAACAAGAATTTTGATCGAAATGAAAGACCGTTGGCTTTGTATATATACAGTTTTTGACTTTTAGCAGTTCAGAACACATTAAACACTGGTTGACTTAAATCGTTCCAACAGGTAACAATCACCAAATCTGTGGAAGAAGATGAGCAAAACGGCCTTCATTACTGGCGTCTTAGCCACCTTCCTCCTCCTCTTGGTGTCCCCTTCCATGGCGGAGATCAAAACCGTTACCATAACCTCCGACACCCGACCCATGATCCTCTTTCAGAAATTCGGGTTCACCTACCCAGGCCGCGTGGCGATTGCGGCGTCGTCGGTGTCCGTGGTGGCGCCATTACAGCAACCGGAACTCTCGCGGCTAGGGTTCTTCCTAATAAGTGAAAAATCACTCCCCAAAGTTATCATAGAAATCGAACAAAACCCTAACTTCTGCATCCTTGATTCCCGCTACACCTTGCACCTCTTCACCTTCCTCGACCTTCCTCCCCCTCCCGCAACCTTCAACCGTTCTTACCCCGTCACAGTCTCCAACGAATACAGCTTATTCTTCGCAAACTGCGTCCCCGAGAGCTCCGTCTCCATGACCGTCCAAACGGAGTTCTTCAACCGCAACCCCGACGGTTCCCGCAACTACCTCTCCTCCGGCCAGGCCCACCTCCCTTCCCTCTTCTTCCTTTTCTCCTTCGCTTACTTCTCCTTCTTCCTCGCCTTCTCCTTCTACCTCCGCCACGTCAGCAAGCACCCCCTTGATGGGATTCACCTCTTGATGCTCGCGCTCCTCCTCGCTACGGCTCTTCATCTTCTCTTTGCCGCACTGGACAAGCACTACGTCAAGCTCACCGGCTCCCCTAACGATTGGGACGTGTTCTTCTTCAGCTTTCACTACAGCAGTGTCCTTTTGCTCTTCGCCGTCGTCGTTTTGCTGGGGACCCGCTGGACCTTCCTCCACCCCCTCGTGCCGGAGAGGGGGAGGAAGGTGCTCTTCCTAGTTATCTCGCTTCAGGCTCTGGCGCATGTCGCTTACGTTGTTGTTCACGATACTGGACCCTATGCCAAGAGTTGGGTTACTTGGAACCAGGTTTTGCTGCTCCTCGACTCCATTGCTTGCGGTGCCATTGTTTTCGTTATCGTTTGGTCCATGAGATCGCTCAGGAAAATTACCTCCCACAGCGAAGGCGAGCCTGCAGCTATGAACTTGTATAAGTTTAGCCTTATCAAGCGGTTCTACCTGGCTGTCATCAGCTACTTGTTTTTCACGCGCTTTGTGATGTTTGCGTTCAAGACGGCTGTTGCCTATGTGTACGAGTGGGTGAGTAATCTCTTGGAGGAGACTGCTAGTCTCGTGTTTTGCGTTGTCATGTTCTACGTGTTCGGGGTTCTCGAGAACGAGGAATACTCTGTGATCGGTGAGACTAAGGAGGAAGAACAAGTGGCTGAGATCGTTATCAAGGAATAAGAATATTGAAGTTGAGCTTCGAAACTATTTCGCTGCAGACACAGTTTGTTCACAATAGATATCAAGTTACATCACTCTCCACACTGCTACTATAGTAGTCTAGCTAATACTACATTTTATTTCCCCTTCACACTCTACTGTTAGACGTGTTACATTGTTGTATATTTTGTTGATATTTCAAAGGTTAACTTGACTATTTAATTAAATATAATTTTTTTTAAATTAATTTATTGTTTATTAAAAACAGTTTCTTTTGTTTGACTCGGTCTTGGATGATTTTATAAACAGACTAGATTTCATCTTATTTTTGACTTGGTCTTGGGTGATTTTAGAAACTCTATATTTTCATTATAAATATCTATATGCTCAAGATGGTTTGATAGTTTTTCTCTCACACACATCTTTTTCTCTCTATTGTTTCACTGTAAATCCTGGGTTATTTTCATGAGAGAGCTTGCTAGTTCTGATACCCCAAATTATTATTGGGAAGAGCCTGTTAAATCCTGGGGGACTTGCGCATTACGCGGATAAGTCCTTGAGGACAGTGTGTTTAACACACGTCTCAGGCTTAATTTGTTCATGATCATATTTGTTCTTAGATTGTGATTCGTAAATAGTTCGTGATTGATCGTGATTTTGAGCACTATGGACAACAATCTCAAGGACTTATGTTGTCTATGAAATCCCTTAGGTAATTTTTTGATTCAGTCAATCCCTAATTTTTTTTCTCTAGAATCCGAGACGAATATGTTCTGTTATTATTATTATTATTATTATTATTATTATTATTATTATTATTATTATTATTATTGTCAATTGCAAGAGCCGTTGCATTTTTCCCAAAAGGAGGAGACCCATTGTTTTACGGGTCAGTCTTGTGTAACGCTGAATTTCATGGCTTTGCTTTTCGGAATAGAAATTTACGTTTGATAGTGAGAAGGTGATAGAGAAGTAGAGTGACGTGAATCCTTGTAGATTCAGTAACACCGTGACAGTGGGGGTGGGAGGTTGTTTCCCAGATTGTCTATATGCCCACCGTTAAACAAAGAATGGTGAGGAGCATGTGCAAATTGTGCATGAAGAATTGTGAGGCAAGGGATGTTTTTGCTTGCATTTCTCTCTACTTGTTATGTATTTTGAACGGTGGGGAAGCGGTTCATGGTTCTATTGCTGGGAGAAATAACAAGATTTCTCCTACTGTGGTTTGAAATATAATGATGCAGGTATGCCTTCTTTTTCAATTTTGTTTTGTGCTGTGTATATTGTTAGAAAGTTGGCGATGGCAGTGGTTCGTTACAATATTGAGAGGCTTTATATGTGTTGAGACAAAAGCCTTAGAGAATTAATAACTTTATAACACCAAGAATACTAGTACCGTGAATTAGATGAGATCCACTCTTAGAACCAATATGTTTTGAAGTTTTATTTGCTTTTATATGTATCATTTTTATGAGATGTTGCATTTTTTTTATTCTATGATTTCGGAGAAATTGGTTCTAAGTTTTCAAGTTTTGTCACCGCTTTTTGGGCAGGTGATTGAGTATATCTTTCTTACTCAAGAATTATAGAATTCTAACTTTCTAATTTAGCAGCGTTTCTATTTCATATATTATGTATCATAGATGCTTATATATCAGGTTTATTTGCATAGCTTTATTATGTTAATAAAATATTGATTGAATGCTCGTATTTAATCAGTTTTTTTCTTTCTTCGTTATTATATTGCAATTATATTTACTCATTCTATTTTAATGTTATATTTCAACGTTACTGAGTTATTCAATTGCAATTCATTTACTAAATTTAATTTTCATATTTTAATATTCAATTGGTATAAAAGTGTTTATTGTTTACTCCTATTATTTGCTATAGTCAAGCCGTGGTGATTTCAATTTAAATGTTATGGCTTGCGCTATTATTTTGTGTTGATTTTCAATTGCCATTCAATTGTCATATTTGATTTGTTACGTTAATTATAAATTGTTAGTGACAATAATTATTGAGAAGAACATGTAAATGGAGAAATGAGACTTGCAGGATCTTAGTGAAGAGGGAGACTAAGTATAAAATATTGATAGAAATATTTATAATTAGTATGCTTTTGTTGGTCTGTTGAGAATAAATCCTAATGTTTATCATGAGATAATACCTAAATGGATTATTTGTGACGTGAGTTCTCTGACTTTAGTTTTTAAAAGCAACCGTCATTTGTGATATGTGAATTGTTGGCAATATTTTGAATAATTAATTTTACTTGACTGTAGTGTTAAGTGTGAGCTCTCCATATTACAAAATTTATATAATGAGATACTTGAGAAGCACCATGAAGTATGATATTGAACATAGTGGATTTTCCATTGTATTAGAAAATACAGTGATGTTAAATGGATCTTTGATCCATATGAGACAAAATCCACTACAGGTTGTGCTATTGCACTTGGTTGTGGTGTGTTAATTAGAGATCAACCAAACAAATAATAATTGAGTCAAAGTTTATTAATCTTGAAATGGTTGATTATGAGGTTTAGTGGTTGAAAAATCACTTAAGCAAATATTCCTCTGGAATATAAATTGAGAAATAATGTGATAAAGCAATTGCTTAAGAGATGAAAATCTTTGATTATGTGAAGTGAAAAATGGATTTGGCCGATCCTCAGACTTAAACCCCTAGGGAAGAGATTATTGCATGAAACATCGAGGGGAATGGGACTTTATTAAGCCACTTGAAAACAAACAAGTGACGGTAACCCAACCTTTGTGATTGGAGATCCCATGAAGAAGGTTCATATGGGTAAAAACAAGTTACTTGTTAGTTCTGCTAGCACTAAAATTGATTTTAATCAATTTTTAATTTTTAGTCCCTTCCTATGGTGTGAGAAAGTGCTAGATACTGCATTAATGAGGTTAAACTTTATAGTTAAGCTTTACGTGGTTGTGAGAAAGCTTAACAACTTATAAAGTTTTTAATGATTTTCATATCCCTTACGGGTGGTGTATGATTTGCAGCATACACTTGATGAAATCACCTATATGAGTGTCAAGTGGGGCCGCTTGTATGAGATCTTGGCGAGATCTCTAGAGCACTCATGAATACCGGGTGGGCGCATGGCCTAGTAGCGCAAAACAGCGATAACAGCAAGGATTGTGGGGGTGTAGTGTGATTGGTAGACCTCTAACATAAACCAAGTGTCTTTGGTTCATATAGCTTGCTACACCAATTACACTGTGTGTTAAGTCTTATCAGTCTAGGTCTGGTTCATATAGCTTGCTACACCAGGTCCGATGCATTACATCCAAGAGAAAGAGAATCCAGGAATTTCTTATATTTTCTGAAAACTTTTATTTAACCTTTTGAAATATGTGGGAGATTGTTGTATATTTTGTTGATATTTCAAAGGTTAACTTGACTATTTAATTAAATATAAAAAATCTTTTTTTAAAATTAATTTATTGTTTATTAAAAACAGTTTATTTTGTTTGACTCGGTCTTGGATGATTTTAGAAACAGACTAGGTCTCATCTTATCTTTGACTTGGTCTTGGGTGGTTTTAGAAACTCTATATTTTCATTATAAATATCTATATGCTTCAGATGGTTTGATAGTTTTTCTCTCACACACATCTTTTTCTCTCTATTGTTTCACTTTAAATCCTGGGTTATTTTCATGAGAGAGCTTGCTAGTTCTGATGCCCCAAATTATTATTGGGAAGAGCCTGTTAAATCCCGGGGGACTTGCGCATTATGCGGATAAGTCCTTGAGGACAGTGTGTTTAACACACGTCTCAGGCTTAATTTGTTCATGATCATATTTGTTCTTAGATTGTGATTCGTGAATAGTTCGTGATTGATCGTGATTTTGAGCACTATGGACAACAGTTACGTGTAGATATATACTGGAATTGCCTGCATCTTTAGCCTTTCGTTCGCAACGCTTAATTATAAGTCATAATATATTGTGTGGACTGTGGAATGAAAAAATATATGTTTGTTTGGACGGCTTCTGCGGTGGACCAGTATAATAAGTGGTCTACCAAGTACCACATTTAATAGTCTTTGGATTCATCAAGATGTATGATTTTATTATAGACTCTTCTTCATGTAAGCATCTCCTTCTTCCCCCAACTTCTCCTCCTTCGTTCACTGCCACTGCCGATACTCTTTCGCCGCCCCAACTTCCGTCGCCACGGTTTAGCTGCCGCAGCCACTTTGTCGGTTGATTGGTTTCCCCTTACCAGCCCTCTTCTCTATTTAAGCTCTCTGTCACCAAAGAGGTCAAGTCCGAAGAACAAAAATAAACACCGCGATTGTGAGAGAAAAAAAAACGCAGAACCCCAATTGTACCCACAGAAGACAAAGGACTCACGGAAGGATGTGCAAATTCCCTCAGAAACACATTCCAACTGAATTTTGGATTCGAATCACCAATTCATGAATTATATCATACCAATTTCAAAGCCCCAAATACGAACAAAATTGAATTGTAATTATTATTAACATTTTAATTTGATTTTGTTGTTAAGAAAAATTAAGAGTTGGTGTTGGTGCCTTAGAGGGAAAGGGATGGGTCTGTCGGGGGTTGTTCATGATGCAGTTCACAATGATTTGGAACTTGGGGTTTCGTTCACCTCTCCAAACGAAGTCGTAGCAGGTTTTTCTTGTTCCGCCGCAATAGCAACAAGTTCTTCTTCAGAAGCGCTCTGAATTGCTGCGCAACTAACGGGAAACCGCTAAGAGTGGTCGAAATCGTGATTGCGGCTTGCTCTTCGCCATTGTCCGTTTAGGTCGGTGACGCTCTTGTACGTTGGGAATGAGGGGTTGCGGAGAATATGGAGGGGTGGTACGACAAAACTAGTCGACCGATAGTGGGAGCATGCAGTGGCTGTGGAAGCGTGCCGACGACTATGAAGGAAGAAGAGAAGTTGAAGGGGAAGGAGGAAATGCTCCAATGTGGAAGAATCTATAATAAAATTATGCACCTTGATGAATCCAAGGACTGTTAAAAGTGATGCTTGATGGATCACTTATTATAGTGGTCCACCTTAGAAGTTGTCATTTGTTTGATCATGTTGTTATGTAGTAGTATTATGCAAACGTTGCTTCCCTTTGGGCAGGGACACAGGTTGTGAGCTGCTTCACAAGATTTTAAAATTTCTTAATATAATATACAATTATACATATATAATTATAAAATGTTGCCTATATTAGAAAGGTGATAAAAAAAAGTCAACTTACAAAATTTTGTCCTCGTAAATGTAAATATATAATTTTACTTGTACTTTTTAAAATAAATAAATACAAAATTCATATTTTATCATGTGATGAATATCAACTTCATTTTTTTTCGTATTAGAGTTTGAAAAGAGATTTTCTTTTTTTTAAGGTAGAAAAGACTAATTCCTATTTCTAAACTCATATATAATAATTTATGATAGGGTGATACTATAATTTTTCATATATATATATATTTCTTCAATTCTTAGATGTCTAATGTTTTTAAGATTTGTTTTTAAAATTTGTACAAGCACATCTTTTATAATACTTTTATTTTTTAAATTTTAATGATATGTAACTTTTAATTAGAGGTGTTTAAATGAGAGGAAGAACTTGATCGAAAAACACGATAAATTGGTAACTCCGCCCAAGTGCTTGACATCGTGTAATGCGTGTTTGGTTGGGCGTTCAGTCCACTTGACGTGCGTCAATTCAACGCTTCAAATACTAGCTTCTGCGATATTTCTTAAATTTGGACGGGGATTTGTTACAGAACGTGGATCATTAACTCAAAACTAAACACACTAGTCCTCGTAAGACTCGTCATAACCGCGTTGACAAATATTAAATTAAAAAATATTTAAAGACCGTTGGCTTTGTATACAGTTTTCGTGAAGTAGTTACGATTACGAACACAGAAAACATTAGTTGACTTGTAAGCTCCTGAAACAAAAATGGAGACAAGAAGAGGAGAGGTAGATTATGAATAAGAGAGAGGACGAAAATGAGGAAAAGAACCTTACCTTGTATAGGGAATGCGAAGAAGATGATAGTTTTGAGGCAAGAAGCACATTGGATTGGAATGGTGGAGGTGCTTAGGATTCAACCACTAATGGAGTAAAAATGATAGAAAAAATGGAGCACTTTGGGGGAGATGGGTATTTGACCATCCGAGGAGAAAAGAGTGTTGAAACTCCAGCTATTTTTCCATTGTAGTTTTTTATTCTCACACAACCACAAGCATCTAGTACACCAATTTTCTCTAATGATACAGTAACTTTCAGAATTCATACAGACAAAAACCATATCATTGATTAATTTCAGTCTCAGTCGCACTTGACCAATCCTTACAACAAGCATTGCAATTACACCAATTATGCTAAAACAAATATGATTTTTTTTATCCTGGGTCAGAGACCACGTATATCCCCCAACCCACTGGGTCAAAGACTAATCCTACTTACGGTATGTGACTGTTGGCCCAAGGAAATTTTGCATACGGAAGGAATCAAACACACAGATAATGAAATATTTTCTTTTGTTTGATACAGATAATGAAACCTTACACCACTGCACCAACACTTTGGATTAAAACAAATATGGTTTTGAGAGAATCTCCCGTGTCTGGTTTCCTGCATTTACTCCCTTGATTGCCAATTTTTTTAATCACACAGAAAAAGATAAGCACACACCATGCTTTAATGATAACAATTGGCTATATATAGCAAAATAAGTAATTTATCCTATGTTTGGTTGGAGATAAAATGAGAGGAAAAAAATACAGATAATGAAATATTTTCTTTTGTTTGATAGAGAAGAAAGTGGAAGAAAAAATAGGAGAAAAATTAACGTCTAGAAACAAAATTTTGAATTTTTTCTTCCTTCTATTTTCTTTCCAATTCAAATTTAAAACTTTTTCTTCATCCGTTATTTTCCTTCCTTCAAACCCAAACGGACCATTAGAGTCTTCCTTTCCAAATCTTTCCAAGGATAAAGATATTTTTCTCCAAAATATTGTTTTTATAGATATGGCGTTCTTATGTGTGTGTATATATACGGGGTCGTTAACAAATTATTTTCAAAGTCTATGCTTCATTGAAAACACGATACATTGATAACTCCGCACTAGCTAGCGTCATGACACACGACGCCGTTTGGAATCAAAATTTTTGACATCATGGTAGGCGCATTGCTTTGCGGTAAGGATCTGTTTTTGACCAATGCATTATGAGGTCATATCTCCACGTATTATTATTATTATTGGATTAAATCAAAGACTATGGTTTGGTATATATACAGTCTATACAGTTTTCGTGATTCTTAACACAGAAAATACTAGCTAGTTGACTTGAATCGTTCCAACACTCATCAATTCATGTCGAAGATGAGCGAAACGGTCTTCACCATTGTAGTCCTTCTCCTCTTCTTATCCCTCTCCACGGCGGAAATAAAAACACTTACCATAGCCTCCGACACCAGACCCATGATCCTCTTTCAGAAGTTCGGGTTCACCCACACCGGCCGCGTGTCAATCGCAGTCTCCTCCGTCTCCGTGGTGGCGCCGTCGCAATCGCAACCGGACCCTTCCCGGTTAGGGTTCTTCCTCCTGAACGAAGAGTCCCTCATCCAAGTCCTAATCGAGATCCAACAAAACCCTAGCTTCTGCGTCCTAGACTCTGACTACATCACGCGCCTCTTCACCTTCCGCGACCTCTCTCCCGCACCCTCAGCCTCCGTCAACCACACTTACACCGTTACCTCACCCGGCGAATATAGCTTCTTATTCACCAACTGCGCCCCCAAAAGCTCCGTCAACATGACCGTCCACACCGAGTTCTTCAACCTCGACCCCGACGGTTCCCGTAACTACCTCTCCTCCGGCCAGACCCACCTCCCTTCCCTCTTCATCCTATTTTTCATCACTTACTTAACCTTCCTCGCCTCCTGGCTCTACCTCCGCCACGTCAGCAAGCACTCTCTTCATCGGACTTACCTCTTGATGGCCTTGCTCCTCCTGGTGATAGCTCTCAATCTTCTCTTTGCCGCTGTGAACATGCAACACGTTAAGGTCACCGGCACTTCTCTCGGTTTGGACGTCCTCTTCTACATCTTTGACTTCATGCTTGTCATTTTGTTCTTCACTGTCATCGTTTTGGTGGGGACCCGCTGGACCTTCTTCCACCCCTTCGCGCGTGAGAGGGGGAAGAAGGTTCTCTTCATAGTTATCCTTCTTCAGGTTCTGGAAAATGTCGTTTTGGTTGTTATTCACAAGATCGGACCCTACATAAATGATTGGGTTACATGGGACCAAGTTTTCTTGCTCCTTGATTTGGGCTCTTACTGTGCCATTTTTTCCCTTGTTGTTTGGTTCGGAAGATTGTTGAACGGCGAAATTACCCCCAGGAAACTGTTTAGCGTTATCACGATCAAGTGGTTCTACAAGGTTGTCATTGGCTACTTGTTTCTCACGCGCGTTGTGTTTTTAGCTCTCAAGGCAGGTTTTGCCAGCGAAAAGTACGAGTGGGTGAGTAATCTCGTCGAGGAGACTGTTACTCTTGTGTTTTGCATTCTCATGTTCTACGTATTTAGGGTTGTTGAGAAGGAGGAATGCTCTGTGATCAGTGAGGAGGAAGAACAATTGGCTGATATCGTTGTTAAGGAATAAGAATGAACTTGAGCTTTGAAAAAATTTCGATGCAGGCAAAGTTTGTTCACCGTGTAAATATCAAGCTGGAAAATCACTCCACTGCCCTACTTTGTAGTCTAGTAGTACTAATTTTGTGGTTCAAGTCTGCGTTTGTATATAACAGAAAATTCTTATATAGTCTCTAACCATTATGTCATATATAATAAGTTTAAATATATTTTTAGTTTCTTAAATTTAGAATTTTTTTTTCTTCCAAATTTAAGACATTGCTAGCTATCCAGGGCTTATTCAATAAAAAAAATGTTGACAATTTACATCTGCGATCATCTAACTCCAAATCATCATCTAACTACACGAGAAATATGCCAAATCACATAAAAAAAAAAAAGGGTCTTACCTTTAATGCTGCTGCAGTAGGCAAGACATAGGGAAGATGAAGAAATACAGAAAGGATTGTGGGGTTGACAATGACGTCTTTAATTAATTGTAAGACATTATTTGTTTTAACATTTACTCATTAAATATATTAGTATTAATATTGAGAATCTATATTACTACTAAAGACTTTGTCATTTGAAAAGAAATTAAGATTATATATAATTCTAGACAAACCTTGGGCCACAAAAGCCTTTTGCAGAATTGGAACTGAATGTCTTAACCAATGTTCTCAGAACCGGACCGGATTGGTCGGTTCGACCGGAAACCAGTCTGGTGACCGGTCCGGATACTCTAGAAAATCGGAGGAACTCGGAATCGATGGAAACCGGTCAAACCGGGCCAAAACCGGTACCCAAAACCGGTTTGAACCGATATTTTTTTTATTTTATTTAATTTTTAATTTTTTTCATTTTAAATTTTAAATTTAATATAAAATATTTTAAAGATAAATAAAAACACATATTTAATAAATATCTCAAATTGTTATAAATTATTTTATCAATTATTATTATTATTTTCTTGTAAAACATATAATTTGCTCATTTATATTAATTTATAATTTTTTTATATCTTGATTTTTGATAATTTTATATTATATTAATTTATCATTTTCTTTCTTTATTCTAAATGTAAATTTGTTATTGTTAATGGACATTATTTTATTTTATTAAAATTTGAACTTAAGTATTATGATATATATAATAAAACTTTTATATATTTTTTGAATGTTAAAACCTTGTAAAGTGATGTTTTAAGTTTTATTATAGTTTTTAATGTTATAAAGTTATTTGATATTATATTTATTTAATATTATTTTATAAATTATTTTATTATTATTATTTTATTAATACCGGTTCAATCACGGTTGAACCATTGAATCTTGAACCAGTGCATTGATTGGTTCAATGACCGGTCCAATTTTAAAAACATTGGTCTTAACCCCGACGGGACGCTCTCTAAAGACAACAACTAATTCCGACAAATCATAAATTAATAAGAATAGTGATATATGAACCACTCATAATTTTAAGAGATTAATATCTATATACTGTTAGTGTAAAAACACTTTAGATAGACAACCAATCACATCCTTCTATTTTGTCTCACATAATTATATTTTAATTAAATAAAAAAAATCAAAAGCGTAAACAACATTCCAATTCAGGTTGCTTTCGCCATCACATTTGGTCCTTTTACACCGACAATGTATGAACATTAATCTTTAATTTTAAACACTTCATTAATATTTTATTTTTCTTTATCTCTCTTATTCTATCATTTAATACCACTTATCATATTCATATATATTAAAATCGATGTAATATAAAATTTTCAAAATATACTAAAATATGTATATTTTGATTACCCTCTTATTATTGTTTAATTTTTGACAAAATTTGGAACAAACAATCTTGATAATATGTAGATATAATTCAACGGTTCGATCGATAAGAATCACATTCTATATCAAGTTATTGAATGGTGTAATAATTGTTCTAGTTATACTGATGTAATTTGATCCCTCCTCTCTCTCTCTATATATATATATATATATATATATATATATATTCTCTTACTAAGTATAAAATAGTATTAAGTGTTTATCTATATTTTTCCAATTTCCGCCCAAGTGTCGTGACAGACGACGGCGTTGACAACTTGCCTCCAAACACACAAGACATCGTAACAGCATTGGAAAGTCACATAGTACATGTTTACACATTATTAGACAAAAAAAAAAAAACCTTAACTAAATCAAATATCGTACGTTGGCTTTGTTTACATACAGTTTTCAACTTTTCGTTAAGTAGTACTCCTTTCCTTAACAAAATCAAAGATCGTTGGCTTTGAAAACACAGAAAGCGCTCGTTGACTTGAGTCGTTTCGTAAGGGTCATTTGACTCCTTTCCTTCGTTCTAACAATCACCAATTCACGAGGAAGATGAGCAAAACTGCCATCGCCAGTACCCGAGTGGTAGCTCTCCTCCTCCTCCTCCTCCTCGTGTCCCCCTCGACGGCGGAGATCAAAACCATTACCATATTCTACGACACACGATCCCTAATCCTCTTTGAGAAGTTCGAGTTCACCCGCACAGGCCACGTGTCGATCGCGGCCTCGGTGTTGGTGGTGTTTCCGTCGCCACCGAACCCCTTGCGGTTGGGGTTCTTCCTAATAAGGGAAGAATCACTCCTCCATGCCCTAATAGAAACCCGACATAGCCCTGGCTTTTGCATGCTGGAAGTTATAAGGTTGGCTTGATGGTGAATGGAGAAGAGAAAGGGAGAGAGATCGTGGATTCAAATTTTTCCATTAATAAAAACTAACAAATCAACAATTAACATTTGCCGATAAAAAAAAAACTTCTGCATGCTGGATTCTCCCCCTACATTTCATGCCTCTTCACCTTCCACAACCTCTCTCCCCTTACATGTCGTTTTGTTCTTCACTGTTATCATTTTGGTGGGGACCCGCTGGACCTTCCTCCACCCCTCCGCGCAGAGGAGGGGGAAGAAGCTCTTCCTAGTTATATGTTGTGTTTGATTAAATTCTAGTTATTAGATAAACAGATTTTCTCTAGAAAAAAACGGACAATCAGATTTTATTTATTTTTTTCTTTTGGGCTTTGTTAAATACTTATTGTAAGCCTCTCTTATGGCCTTTTATTACTTAATTGTATTGAAATAAAAAAATTAAAACAAATTAAACCTAATTTTCTTATTATTAAAAGAAATCTTAGTTTTTAATCTCATACAATCAAAAGAATAATACTACGATGGCTCACACCACGTCACTGGTATTAGTAAAGGTGCAAAGATATTTTCATGTATAATGTTTATATATAATTACATTTTATTGTTATTCTATTCAACGATAACTATACTATGCAAGTCTACAATTGATTAATTACTCATTTACGTTACGGGTATATATATATATATATATATATATATATATATATATATATATATATATATATATATATATAAATTTTTGTGTATATTAATTGAAAATGAAAGTGCAATATTATCAATCAATCAATATCTATATATCTATGTAAACTTCACTTAAAATAACACTAGTCACTAATAAAAAAATTACAATTAACAATAGTTGTTGATTATAAAAACTTCACTTGAAGTAATAATATCCATTGATCGAAAATTACAATTAACAAAATCGTTGATTGATAGTTGGCCCCCCTACCATTCATGTCTTGTTCCGCCCCTGCTCTCAGGACCCTTGTTGCCTTTGTCTATAATAACTAGAGTGGGTGACTAATCTCGTCGAGGAGACTGCTACTCTTGCGTTTTGCGTTGTCATGTTCTACGCGTTTAGGCTTCTCGAGAAGGATGAAGATTGCTCTGTGATTGGTGAGAAGGAAGAAGAAGTGGCTGAGATCGTTATCAAGGAATAAGAATGAAGTTTAGCTTTGAAACAATTTCACTACAGGAATAGTTTATTCAGGGCGTAAATATATATCAAGTTGGAAAATCACTCCAGAATATTGCTACTATAGTTGTCTAGTACTATACATTAATTTGTGGCTCCAGTTTGCCTTTGTATATAAGAGAGATAAGAGATTATTATATGGTCCCGACTAGGAAGCTATAAACTGAAGAACATATAATTGTGTGTTACATGGAGAGAGATTGTGATTATTTGGTAATATTGAATCATGTAATATAATTTCTTCTTCAGTGCTGCTGTTGCTGTTTCTATATTAGTTTTATTTTTAAATCTCTTACACGTACCCTGTATTTTATTTCCCCTTGACACTCTACGGTTCCTGTATTCTTAGACAAATTATTTGATTCCTCTCTAATTAACTTGGCTTTTGGTTGTAATTGTTTGACTTTTGGTTGTAATATGCCTGCCTCTTTAGAAATTATGAGATGGTCCAAGACCATGTTCCATACTAATCTTTATGTGATCCATAATGGAATATTAATTAATTTTATTTGGTAAATTGAAAAACTTAAGATAAAGATTAGTCAAAAAGTTATGAATACGTAATAATGTCTGACTATCTAAAAATTTCTTCTGTTAACAAAAATAAAAATAAAAAAATTCTTCTGCCTCTTGTGTAAATCCACGCGAGGCTAATTTAGGAGGACATCTCACCCTTGGGTATATTAAACTAAACTGATGAGGTAATTATTTCTAGTTTGGTCACCAAAGCCTTCCGTGAACATTGATATATATCCCCCACTCATGACTTTGATTCTGTCACAAGAAACTTGAAAGAGAGTTCTTACACCCACACCTTTCCTTATTTCTCTCCCACATTAGTCATGACATCAAATTCTGTAGGGGTAAACCATAACGTAACGCTTCATGCTGCACGTTGACTCATCGACAATTCTAATGGAAGGGACAACATGGTTCAATTGCTTATATTGACCTTTTGATTATCACTTCATCATGTCAATCTAATTACGGTGTTAGCGAAAGTGCTATGAGATTTACCCATTTCCTCTACAGCCTATCCCTTACCGGATTTTACATGTCTTTCTTATTCATCTTAGAGCAATGGTTTTTGTTCATCTTATGGTATTAATGTATTATAGTCTCCTTCACGTGTTACATCCAAGTTGCTTGTATTTTTCTTTTTAATTTACAAATGGAATTGATAATAGCTTTGTGAAAAGTACAACATAATCACATTTAGAGTGCACAAATTTCTTCGAAAACCCTCTCATGACAAGTGTAACTTTTTGTTGCAAAATTTAATCATTAATAAATTATTACTATGATTGTATTGCGTTGATCCGCAAGGTACCCACATGATCCTATATATGCACAAAAAAGGAATTTAAAAGAATAAAAATATAAGGAATTCTTTGATTTTACATTTTTTTAATTCTTAATTACAAAATTGTCTTCTTATTCTCATTTTGTTTTTAAATTTTTAAAACTCTGTATAAGAAAAAAAATGAAAATACTAAAATTGCATTATAGATTTTGTTGAATCTCATTTATCGTGATGTAGTTCACTGTTGGTGCATGTGTTACTTCGAAGTTGAGTACTAGTAACACATTTTCTAGTACACTTCTTTTAATATTATCTCTGTTCATATTTATAATACTCAATTATCTAATTCACCAAGATTAAGGAAAGTGATTAATTTAGTTGATAGCAATAAATTTGTCTTAAATTTATATATTTTTTCCAAAAATGCCATTATTATTAATGCTACTCTCTCTTTCAAATGTTTATCAATTCAATCTCTCTCTTATTTAATCATGTATTTTAATCTAAAAATAATTAATGCATGAAACATAATGAATTGAGTTTTATAAAAAAGAAAAAGCACCACTTCAAATTTGGATGTTATAAATAGAAAGAAGTAGTATTTTTTTTCATTGATTAAGATTTATTAAAAATTATAAAATCTTGAATGAGTTGAATTAAATTAGAGTGAGATTCACAACTATGTGATTTGTAACAAATTTTAACTAATATTAGAGTTATGTTAAAAAAATGTGTTGTTAACATTTTTCATAATAAAAATGAAATTTAAATTTAAGACCTCATACCAACAACCTAAATCCTCACTACGTACTAAGCCAACACTGCTGGCGAGTCATTACGTACATAATTCAACTCTATATCGATATTTGATGTAGTAAATAAATTATGGATAAAAACAGTCTCAACTTCGAATGCATGTTCTCCATCTCTTTTGGGTTCCAATTTTTTTTTTTTTTTTTTTTTGTAGATATGATGCAGTCACCATAATAAGTAAAGCAGCTAGGGCGATGTACTCATTAAATACCCAGGTTCTTTAATTTCGTGTAGTTGGGCAGAGACATTTTGCGATACGATGGAATCAATATTAAATTATTAATGAATCATCTAATTGAAATATAGAAATTAAAAATAGAGAAATGTATTTCAAAATGATGACCTCCAACCTGATTTATAAAACCGAACGTACATTCATGTACTTAGTTTTTTTTTTTTTTGGAACTAAGTACTTAGGTTTATAAAAGAAAGACATTTATTTGTTTTGCCTTAATATTGAAAATATATAGTGTAATGAAAGCGATTACTACATGAAGACTTTATTTTGTCATTTGAAAAGAAATTAACCTTCATAATTTTAGAGAAACATTGGGCTACAAAAGCCTTTTGCAGAATTGGAACTGAATGTCAGAATGCCAACGCGAAGCTTCCTAAAGACCATAATAAATTGATCATTCCGCCCAAGTGTCATGACACAAGACGGCGTTGACAACTTGCCTCCAAACACACAAGACATCGTAACAACATTGGGAAGCCACATAGTACATGTTTAGTTGTTTACACAGTATCAGACGAAAACATTAACTGAAACCAAAGACAGTTGCCTTTGTATACGTACAGTTTTCAACTTTTCGTTGAGTAGCATGCTGTTGAAAACACAGAAAACACTCGTTGACTTGAGTCGTTTCGTCAGGGTCCTTTCCTTCGTTCCAACGATCACCAATTCACGTCGAAGATGATAAATACTGCCATCGTGGTCCTCCTCCTCCTCCTCTTGGTGTCCCCCTCCACGGCGGAGATCAAAACCGTTACCATAACCTCCGACACGCGACCCGATATCCTCTTCGAGACATTCGGGTTCACCAAAACAGGCCACGTGGCGATGGCGGTGTCCTCGGTGTCCGTGGTGGCACCGTCGCCACCACCGGATCCCTCGCGGCTGGGATTCTACCTAATAAGCGAAAAATCACTCCACCATGCCCAGATAGAACTAGAAGCCCAACAAAACCGTAGCTTCTGCATGCTGGATTACCCTTACATGCTGCGCCTCTTCACCTTCCGCAACCTCTCTAATTCCCTTCCCGCACCCTCTTTCAACCACACTTACCACGTTGCCTCACCCAATCAATACAGCTTATACTTCGCCAACTGCGCCTCCAAGAGCTCCGTCTCCATGACCGTCCACACGGAGTTCTTCAACCTCGACCACGACGGTTCCCGCAACTACCTCACCTCCGGCAAGACCCACCTCCCTCCCCTCTTCTTCGTATTCTCCATCACTTACTTTGTCTTCCTCGTCTTCTGGCTCTACCTTTGCCACGTCATCAAGCACTCCCTTGATCGGATTCACCTCTTGATGGCCTTGCTCCTTTTCATGAATGCTCTCATCCTTCTCTGCGCCGCAGTGGACTTGCTATTCGTCAAGATCACCGGCACCCCTCACGGTTGGGACGTCCTCTTCTTCATCTTCAATTTCATTTGTGTTATTTTGAGCTTCACGGTCATCATCTCGGTCGGGACACGCTGGACCTTCCTCCACCCCTTGGCGCCGCAGAGGGGGAAGAAGGTGCTCTTCATAATTATCCCGCTTCAAGTTCTGGCCAATGTCGTTTTGGTTGTTATTCACAAGACAAGACCCTATGCAAAGGATTGGGATCATTGGGGCCTGCTTTTGTTTCTCCTCGACTTCGGCTCTTGCTTTTTGATTTTCTTCCTTTTTGTTTGGTCCATAGGATCGCTGGCGGAAATTGCCCACTGCAGGAGCGAAGACAAGGCTGCTGTGAACTTGGATGAGTTTAAAGTTATCACGATCAAGTGGTTCTACAAGGTTGTCATTGGCTACTTTCTTCTCACGCGCGTTGCGTTGGTTCCTCTCAGGACCCTTGTTGCCTATAATAACAACGAGTGGGTGTATAATCTCGTCCTGGAGACTGCTACTCTTGCGTTTTTCATTGTCATGTTCTACGCGTTTAGGCTTCTTGAGAAGGATCATGAGGAGAAAGAACAAGTGGACGAGAGGAATCAGAATATTGAAGTTGAGCTTTGAAACAATTTCCCTGCAGGCACACATTATACGCCGCGGGTAAATATCAAGTTGGAAAATCACTCCATATATAGTTGTCTAGTGTATTACACGTGCCCTTTAATTGTTTTATTTCCCGTTGACACTCTACTGCTCCTGCATGCTTATATAACCTTTTGTGGTGTAGAAAATGCATATTTGATCATGTTATATATTATTCAAATGTTGCTTTTACTCGAGGAAGTGTACGCTCAGTTATTACCGAGTTACGACTATTCTACTCAATTTGATCTTAGTTTTGTAACATTGGAGCCGAGCTCGGCTTGACTCAATTACTCCGTCAAGTTGCAAGTTATGTATCGTCCAAATTGAGCTCAGTGTGACTATTACCAATATAATCTCGATCTCGATCGCGTGCACCAATAAGCAGGATTTCTAGCGATTAATTTCCTAATCATTCCCTCTGCCTAATTAACAATGACTTTGGTTATAGTTAAATTTGTCGTTAATACACAAGACACTACCAGGAACGCATCTTCATATACTCTGGTCTTTCAAATTGAAAACTAGGTGAGGTGACCATCTACATTCTAATTGGGTCACCAAAGACTTGTGTGAACATTGATGGCCGCTGTAAGGTTGCGGTGAACTCTTTCCCAGCCACGCATACATGACATTTGACTATATCACAAGGAAAATTGCAAGAGCAGGTAGATTTTTGCACCTTTCTTTGTTTCTCTACATCAAATTCCAAGGCTGTCAACACTACCTTTAGCTTTTCGCTGGAAGTTCACTCATCAACAATTCTAGTGGAAAGGGACGAAATGGCTCAATTTATTGGCTTCTTGTTTGAGTATCAGTTCATCATGTCCCTATAATTACGGCGTTAGCGATAGTGCTTTGAGAGTTACCCACCTTTTTCAACAACCTATTCCTTACCGGTAGTTTTATATGTTCTTATTCATCTTATGTACTATTGTCTGCTTCACATGTTACACTTGAATATTTCTTTTTATTAGGATCTGTTTGGTGTTATGAATATTATTCAATAATTATTATATCATGATATAATTAATTATTTATTGCATCAATATATGATTAATATCGTACCTTATTATCTATCTTATCTCTCGTTAATTATTATAATCTATTAAAAATTTTATTTAATAAAGAGAGTTGAATTAAAAAACAATATAATAGGTTCTATAATATAAGTTTTTAAACACACAAGTCATGTGAAAGTTTTTTAACACATTATTACATAAATTTTTGAAATAGCACGTAACATTAAATCTTGATAATTTATGTATGAGTGTACAACCTATATTTGTATATAACTCCTAGTCTTATATAAAAATGATTTTCTCTTTAAATATCCTATCTCTCTCTATATATGTGTGGTTTGACATTTAAGGATCTTTATCGTTCAATCAAAGACTGAATAGATTGGCCGAGAAATGAGACTCGCTAAATAGAAAGTAAAACTTACATATGAATTTCACTCAAATTATTAAAAAAAAATTGATGAAGTAAATATTTTTATCTCAAACATTTCCATTAATCATTAAAAAAACATATTTGTAACCTCAATTTTTAAAAACGCAAATTATAAATAAAATTTTTATTTGAATTTATTAGAAAATATGGGATGTTACAAATCATCCAACATAAGTCAATTGATATTTGTTCTAATTTTTTTTTTTTTTTTGACAGAGATATTTGTTCTAATTAAGTACCTAAAATCATGTATAAATGTAATTCGACCATGATTTTGTCAAAACTTGTTATTTGTTGATTACACACGACGTTGTTTGGAAACGTCAAATTATTGACGACGTCGTTACCACTTGAGTATTGATATTCATATGAAAATGTACACTCAGCATTCATCTAACAAATATGATTAATTACATATATAAATATAATTAATTTTATTTTACATGTAGTTAATTATTATTAAATATTTTAATGACTTTATAACACTATTTATTTTTTGAAAGGCAACTTCATAACAATATTAATTACTTATGAAATAAAGTTAATCATTATTAGACATTTTAATAATCTTGTGACACTATTAATCACGTATCAATAATTGAAACAACTACCTTCAATCACTCTTAATCACCTGTGAAGCAAAGTTAATCATATTTATATATGTAGTTAATCATGTATAAAAATTAATAATCTCATAATACTATCTACCATTTAAAGTTAATCATATTTACAAATGTAATTAATCACGTGTGGTATCAATAACACTGTAACAATATTAACTACTTGTAAAACATAGTTATAACTACTATTAAATATTTCAATAACTTTGTCACTTTTCTACTCATATATCACTACTCTTTCAATCATATATATCAATAATACAATAATATATAGTAATTACATTCATTCACTTTTAACTATTTATAAAATAAAAGGAAAAAGTTTGACATACACCCAAACAGTAAAATCACCCCTCCAACACCCATTTTTTATTAATTTTTCTTGCTGACTCATTAAGTGGATCTTATGTGGAATATTAATAAAAAAAATTATTTAAAAAACCAAAATTGAAAAAATAAGTAAAAAACAAGGAGCGGGAAGGAAAACACAGGGAGCGGGAAGGCAAACAATGAAAGCTAAAAGGCAAAAACAAATGGAGAGCAAATAATCACTCAGAATGTGAAGAACATAGAGGCTGGAAGGTGGAAAGGGACCACCCACAACATGAAGGGAACTACACACAACGTGAAGAGCATAGAGGCTGGAAGGGGAAAGGAAACACCCACAACGTGAACGACAAAAGGGTGGAAGGGGGAAAGGAAACACCCATAATGTGAGAAGCAAAAGTGGAGGAATGAAACACAAATTCAAGATTGCAAACACAAAAGTGAAGTAAAGAAACAGAGAAGACAACAACGAGGAAACCCTAAGCGGGAAAGAAGGATTGTGGAGATATCGTTGGGATTGCGGAGACTATTGTTGGAGTTGTTTCTCTCTTCTTCATTCTATGTTTCATCTTCCCATTGTTGAGTTTGATTGCCTTAAGGTAGATGCTGTTGAAATAATCCCTTTTTAGTTTGCACCTTGTTGAATGTGGTGTCTTTGAAAACTTTGAATTAGGGGGTGATGTTGCAGAGTAATTCAAATGGGTTAACTTTGTTATAAGATCGGTTAATTCTATTCAGTGTAGGGTTTATGGAATATTTCTATTAGTTGGTTAACTTTGTTAATGAGAGTGACTAATTCTATTTAGTGAAGGGTTACTTAAGGTTATATGGTATTTTATATGTTGAGTAACTACCAATAAAAAGTTCTTTTGTATTCAACATCGTGTCTTATATTAGAGATATACATTATCATAATCGATAATAATCCTTCAACATTATTAAAAAGAAGAGGAAGAGATTCAACGAGTTGATGATAATGGTTAGTGCAATTTCTTTTGAAACTTTGAATTTAGGGGTAGTGTTGCAGAGTAATTCAAAGTGCGATGACTCTATTAGTGGAAGTGGTTAATTTTGTTAGGTGAATAGTGAATAGAATGTTTCTGTTACTTGGTTAAGGATGTTAGTCGAAGTGGTTAATTTTGTTTAATGAATGATTAATAGAGGCTATCTGATATGGTTTATATGTTGTGTAATTACTAACAAAATATTTGTTTTGCATTGATCATCATGTCTTATGTTAGGGTTTTACATTATCAAAATCGATAATGATCCTTCGACATTGCTAAAATGAAGAGCAGAAGATTCAAGAAGTTGATAAGAATGAATATTGCATAATTGATTTGTTATACATTTTTTTATTGGTACTATGTTGTAAATCATTCTTGATTTGTTTATGGGAATTTTGCAGGCGCATTTGAAACATGAATGTAAAATGAGGCAGGTTGCTTAAGTTAAAAAGAATTTGACAAAGGTGCAAAAGTGTAATTGAAATGACATTGTTTAATGAAGGGTTAATAGAGTTCATCTAATATGAAACTTGTAAAACTACATGTATTTAGTTATATGTTGTACAAAATGTGATGAATAAAAGTTTTTTTGTGAATCTTGTTAATTTTTGTGAATGTGTGAGTTTCCTTTCTTATCTTCAACCAAGGACATGGGAAAAGAAAAGTTAGTAAGCATGAATACTTTGACCAATTTCTATAGTGAGTTAACCAATTTAATATGAACAATTAACCACGAAATATAAAACTAAATTTTGTCATTGTATGTTATTTAATTAATAGTTAGTAAATATATTTATGTGAAAATTACTCAGTTATTTATGTAAAATGATACTTCCAAAAAATGTAACTTTAATAATATAATGTCAATTTATTTTTTGAAAGTATTAATTAACTAGATAGAGAACATAATTAACCCTTTATATACAGTCAGTTAACCATCTTTATGATTGGACACTTAAATAACCTTTGAATGATGAAAATGTAGTCTCACATATGAGAATAAATTTGTAAGTGAAACAATAGCCGTGTAATCATGAGTAATTTTATACTAGGTTAACCATGAGTACTTTTTTTTCTTACAATAAGATCATTAACCAATTTGTTGAAGTATTTAACTCTATTACAACAAACAACTAACCCCTAAAATTTAGAATTGAATTTTGCATATTGTAACGCCCTAAATTCTTTAATGATGAATATGTGATAATTGATTCAATTAATTATTTTATCAAATGCCTTAATTAATTTACTTAAGAAGATACACGAAAGGTGAAAGAAACATATCTGGAATTTAGTGAAAATTTTAAAACTTTTTAATTCAATTTTAATTGAGAAAGTTATAATTTCCTTTAGCAGTTATAACGCGTTATTTATTTCAACAAAAAGGTCAAGCGTAATTTCAATCGTAAAAGAACGAATTAATTTTTGAATATGCAGAAATAAAACAATGGAAGATGCGTATGACTAGAAATGTAAACATGTATATACATATATGTAACCAAAAGACATAGCGTACTCCCGGAGCATAAGTACAGAAAGAGACTACATGGTCCACATGATGACTGATTATGTACAACAAAATATCTGAGATGCCTAGATCTACCAAACCTAATACATGATAAAGCAAAATAAGATCCTAGCTCTTAGAATAGTCATCTTCTACACCTACCCTGTGAAAAACTCAACCCAGAAGCCTATGTGGGTCACTAGTCGGTGTGGTCCTAACAGTGGGACTCGTGAGAGGAAACCTCAAATGAATCCCCAAGAGACTCTCTTTCTGAGTCCTCCTCGGGATCCTCCTCCGGATCCTCATCTGTGTCAAACTCCACCAGCCATCCTGCTCCATCGGCTGAAGCCTCCACAACCAACTCTGCTGCCGTTGCGGCTGCTACTGGCATCATCTGATTCCCCTCAGTAGGGATCTCTTCCATGTCCACAGGTGCTTCCACATCTGTCGGGGCCATCTTCCAACGCTCAGGGTCACTGTGCTCCCCCAACTGTAACTCCAACGGTGGGGAATAAGGCACAGTAGGGGTGCGCTCTGAGTCAGTCGGGTGTGGTCTTGGCCCTCTAGATGACGTACCAGCTGAAGAGACGTAGATGACCTCCATAGGTTCGGCTTGCTGGTAATAGGGAGGTGTTGGTTATGTCCACCATGCTAAATACTCGTATATAATAGGATAAACTCCGGGCTCGTACTCCGGCGTGTGAACCAAACGAAGGTAGCCCTAAAATGATCTACGTGCCTAACCAAATCGGGCTCCCACCTCCCGTAGATGCACTCAACTTCCCAGAAGTATTGAGGATCCGGGACTGCCATCTGATCCTAAAAGAAAAACAAAACAAACAAGAGGGTAATTTTTTGCTTCGTCAAGCAGTACACACACAACGACTTTAGAAGTCACAAACATCTACGATCAACCACTTCGATATGGTTATCTACTGATCACACTCGACACCTAATCATTTTCATTACTAGAACAATTGACTCCTTTTTCACTGGCCAGCTGCTACTGGAACTCTCAGAACTCAGTGATCTTACACAAAGTTAAGCTAGATGACATATTCGGAGTACACCCATTCTCCACGATACAATGGCAGGGCTCTCACCAATCGATGATGACTCGTAATTTCTGTCGAGATTGCCAAGTCGGCTATGTGACTAGCATCACAACTCGGTGCCATATATTCCCCAAGGACTGCCTCCTTACGATCATCTCCCAGGTACCAACTGTGGTAATCTAATGCTCTGGGGACTGACTCCTCAACACTTTCCTCACAGAGTTTATTTTCTTTCTTTGTCACCTGTGGGTTTCCCGCCGCACATGGTACAGGTGCGGACGAATTGATGCCAAGCTAAAGGTACCACCTCTACGCTCACATATGCATATATGAATAAGGACTTTGCCTTCATCACTACATCGTAATGATCTCATCACCCCAGGTGATGCATCATTCACAATCCAACATTGGTTCACAGATAACTCACGGCTGAAACATCCCACGCGAACTTCTTACATTCTTTAAGTTCCAAATATCCGCCGTACTCTTGTATCTTCATAGTACGACTCTCAACTCACATAAATCACAGCGTGTCATATATTTTATTACATTTTATATTTTCCTTACCCTCTCAAGTGTCTTATGATTTTTAGATAAAAAAAAAAGAAGATATTTATACTTACCATTATTCCTCCACACAAAGGACCTAAATCCTTTCTATCTCCAAAGAATAAAAGAAAGAGTTCATTTATTAATTTGTATTTAATAAAATAAATGAAAAGAAAATAAAATATAAGTCTCTTAGATCATTTAAATGTGCTCACTATACAAGTTATATTTATCTTTGTATAGCAATCTGCTATTGGCACTAGAAATCAATTCTAGTTATTACAAGTACTCGCGTCAAGTCTTGTAAACACATCACACCGACAAACAATTTCACTACAAGATTCAAACTACAGTCAACAGACCGTATCACCAAAACAAAGAAAATCACACTTTCAACTATCAAATGCTCAAGGTTTTCCTCCCTGAGACTTGAATGAATCAATCATAATAATGGTTGTATTCTATCCATTATCTCACAAAATCAAAATATTAATCGAAGGTAAAGTGGCAAAAGTACAAGTGTTAACAATCACATTTGACTATTTAGTCAAATTTTCATTGACAGTACTGAATATGAGCTCTCACTGAAATAAGCAAATGACCTCAGAATTTAAAACTTTTTGTATCAAATCGAAGCTCTTGAAATCTAGTTTACAGAAAGGTATCCCACTTATAAAATCAACATCTAGAAAATTTTATAAAAAATTTCTAACTCAGCAACCCTGGATTTTGAGTGCTCACTGAACATAGCTCAAATAAATGTAAATTTATCCCACTTCCCAAAGCTAAATTAAATGAAAAATTTTACAGTTTAAAGATAACATCATGATATTTCCAAAAAGGTATTTCTTGCTTCCAAATTCATTTTCTATTGTTCCGAGTAAAATATTCCTAACAGCCTACAATTTTGACTCAAAGCAGGGTCCTAAATCCTTGTTCTGCTGCTTTTTGAAAAAAAATTAATTTAGAAATTGTGCTTGGTAATTTTTGTAATATACATGGTTAAAAATATTATTGTGTATAGTTTTTAAAGGTTTAATTACATTTCAAAAACAATAAGTACACAGGGAGAATTTTAACAAAAACCGAGCCCTGTTCCAGTGTAACCCCAAAACAGGACAGTCCACTTTCAAGCCATGGATGAACCCCAAGATGAAATCATTTTTCAAAGATGTAGACACAAAAGTTGTTGAATTTTGTGTCTATTTTCATTCAAAACAAATTTCACGAAAAACCAACGGTAAGATCTTTCAAAAATGGCAAAACAGTGAGGGTTGTTCCATGCTAAACGAAAATACAGTCACTGCCAACGAATTTTTAGTTAACATTTCTTAAAGAAAACTTGATCAAAACCATTTTGATAAAATGGTACATGACCTCACTTGTTTCCAGGGCCATTTTCATTCCAATTACAAGGTGAAAATGAATTTACTTCACACATGCAAAGGCTCACAACTACTGCCAAAGAGAATTCAACACCACCCATCCAATTTCAATTCAACAAATAATTCAAGCACATCATAATTCTTAGAAATGGAGGCATGCATGGATGCTATGGTTAAGGCCCCCAGCCCTTAACCATATTCTCAACAGAAAAAGAAAGCAAAGAGTCCACAAGAGAGTTCCCTCACCTTGGTTCTTGGTTCCAGCCGAGAGAAAGGAAGAAGAGATGGATGAAGAAGAAAATCACTTGGTTGATGATGAAGAAGAGATGCCTTAGCTTACATGCAAGCTGAATTGTTGGCACAACAATGGCTCTTGCCCATTGATGGCTCTCGGCCAAGGAAGAGAAAGAGGAGAGAGGTTGGAGAATTTTGATTTCCAACTTGTTGCTTAAGTTTAGTGATGAGTGATGAGTGAGGAAAAAATTGAGTGAGTTAATGTGTTGGTGTAGGTTTGGGCCGTGGGGGGTTAGGGTAGGTTTAGGTGTCATTTGCATGTGTTGCATGTAGGATTAGGTGTAGGTTACTTAGGATTAGAAAACTTTTGGGACCCAGTTTAATTTACACAGTGTAATTTTGCACTGTGTAATTGAAAAGAAATATTTTTAAAACTCAATTTCAAATCTCTAATTAATTTTATAAAACCTTGGTACTAAAACTTTTCTAGTTGCTCTAATAAAATTTTCCTTGTAAAGAATTAGTTCACAGATAGATTTTATAAGAGTAACTTGGCGTGCAAGTAACTATAATCTAATTTAATAATCTAATTTAATCAAAATAATAAAAACTGATTTTGAAACCAATTAATTACTTAGTACATAGCTATAGATATATTAAATATTTTACTACTAGTAATTAATCTAAGCTCAATTAATTACTAGTAGACATAACAGATAAACATACACAGATAATATACATACTTGATCATTAAGTACATATTACGCTACACAAATAAATAAATAAATAAATAAACAACACAAACAATTCAATCACACATAATTCTACAGCAACTTACAGACAAATCACAAGAAAGTAACTACTAAGAATTAATTACAGAGAATTAATTTCAGAGAATTACTTATAGAAAGCTATATAAACACACACACACACACACACACACACACACATATATATATATATATATATATATATATATATATATATATATATATATACTTACTTATATATCTAAGTTGTAATTTTTAGGGTGTTACACATATAAGTTGAAATGAAACTTTAGTTAGTGAATGTTTTAGTATAAATATAAAAATAACTCGTTTACTTATGAAAAAATCATGCTTAAAGATGTGGAATTTAACAACATTTAAAAACTTTTGTCTTTGAAAAAATACGTGGTTAACCACACTAAACTGATGACTAATCACATATTTATATTAGGTTAACCATCAGTCAAATTTCTAAAAAAAAAAAACACCATTAACCAATTCATAGAAAAATTTAACTTTTTCATAAAATGTAAGTAACCACTAAAATTTAGAAGTGAGTTTTGCATGTCATGTGAATTGAAACTTTATTTTTTGATTGTTTTAGTAAAAAAAAATCATTTAATTATGAAAAAATCATGATTAAAGACGTGAAAATTTAACATATAATAACCTTAGTGCTTGGAAAAAAATGTGGTTAACAACAATAAAGAGATTATTAATCACTTATTTACATTAGGTTAACTATTAGTCAAATTTCCGATAATAACACCATTAACCAATTTGTAGAAGTATATTAATTCTTTCACAACAAAAAATTAACCACTAAAATTTAAAACTAAGTTTTGCATGTTGTCTAAATTGAAACTTTACTTACTGAATATTTTAGTCTAAAGTTTCTCATTTACTTATGAAAAATCATGGTAGGTGGTGTGAAAATTTAACATTTAATGACCTTTGTTTTTGGAAAAATATGTGATTAACCATACTAAAGTTATAATTAACCACATATATACACTAGGTTAACCATGAGTCAAATTTTTTATAATAACACCATTAACCAATTCATAGAATTATTTAATCCTTTCACAATAAATAACTAACCACTGTAATTTAAAATTCAATTTTTCATGTCATGTGAATTGAAACTTTACTTGATAATTGTTTTAGTAAAACAAATATTCATTTAATTATAAAAAAATAATTGTTGAAGACATGCCAATTTAACAAGTTCAATGACTTGTCTTTGGAATAAACTGGTTTAGCGACAGTCGATTCATGATTAACCACATATTTATTCTGGGTTAAGCATGCACCAAAAGTTTGAGTAAGACAATTAATCAATTCCTACAAGTATTTAGTCCTTTTCATAATGAACAATTAATTATGGTTGATTATCATGGAATTGGGTAAAATTGATGTTGCACATAATTAAGGTAGCCTTATTGAATAGGCTATATTGTACACAATTAGCATGATCAATTTTGTATGTCAATCTCTCAAAAAAATTATGGTTAACCAATTGGTAAGTTAAAATAACAATTTTTACATGAAGAGTAAACTACTAATGTTTAAAATTGAGTTATAATTCTCATGTAAGTCATTCATTGTAAAAGTTTTACTTATCAAATTACGAATATAACTTCATTTTGAATCATGATTGCAGTGTATAAACTAAGACAACTCAAAGTCATGCATATTTTTAAACAAGTTTTAATTAACCACATGTTGCACATAGTTAATTACATATTTAGATTCAGATAATCATGTTTATGAATGAAGACTTAACGTTAACCAATATTTATCCTCAATTAATCATTTTTATATGAACATTTAACCATAGTTGTCTAAAACTAACTTTTATATCTATATGTCAAGTAAGTGATTCTTTCTCAAAGTTTTAATTCTTAAAATTATGCAATTAATTTTATAATATAAATAGTCATTCAAGTATATCAACTAAAATAATCCAAAGTGAAGCATATTTTTTAATGAACCCTTAATTAATTACATGTTGCACGTGGTTAACCACATATTAACATTCAATTACCCATTTTTATTTAATGAAAAATTAGATAGCCTTAACTTGTGAGCAAGCTATATTGTCCACATTGGCCAGTACTCTATATGTCAATCTCCCTCGAAATATGAAGGTTAACCAATTTCTATGTGTAATTAACCATTTTTATATAAAGAATTAAGTATTGTGGTCTAAAATTGAGTTTTAATTCTCATGTGAAGTAAATAATTTTTTTTGTCAAAGTTTTACTTCTCATAGTACGTGTTTAACTTTATTTTGTAAATCATTCAAGGACATCAAGTAAAATAATCCAAAGTCATGCATACTTTTTGAAGAACTCTTAATTAACTAGATATTGCACATGGTTAACCATATATTTACATTCTACTAATTATGTTTGTGAATTAAGTCTTAAGTAACCATTCATGAAGTGATGTCATTCAAATCAGAGTCTTACCATGTCAACACAAAATTTGTGGATAGGGAAAATCTCATACTCAATTAATCACCCTTTCAAGCTATCGTATTTTATGAAATTAAGCATAATAACCACATTTTACACTAAATGAACTAACTTTGTGGAGACACTTAACCATGATTGTGTAAAACTAAAATTTCAACTACATATGAACATGAGTTGTAATAAAATATAATATTTACAATAAACATTAATGTAACTATCAAAAAAGAGTACCAAGTAGATTGATGAACTTTAATGGGTGGAATTATCAATCTAACTTAAGAGTTGTGAATGTAAGTATGAACATTTTTTTTCTACCAAATTAAATGACCCCATACATACACAAGTTGAGTGTAAGAGATCATGCACTCAAAAAGCTCAGGCACACACAAAAAGAACGTATCCATAAGATCTCGAGGTTCCATGATGGCAAAGATTTCTTAGAAGAGATGCAACATTTCCCTCACCTTATCCTTCTCCTCTAAAAGTGCTAAGCAATGAACACCACTTTTTAAAACACCAAAAGCTTTAAACACCTACACATGACTCTTAAGTTAACTTAGCCATAAACTTAAAAACATTGATGTTAAAGTTAAGCCTATCTATAGTACCTCATCTTCTCCCATGCCCTTCAATGCTTTAGGTGGTGATAAATTAGAAGATGGTGAGACAAGGGCCTGTAATGTTCCATGGATAGGGAAAATCTCATACATGAGAAACATTATATTGGGTCAAGAGGGGGTGGGATTGTCAAATCTACAAGCAGAAATTATTATACCGAGGATTCATTACCTGAGGTCTAGGGGAATGTGCATGGGTGATGCTCCATATGATGGTCTTCATTCCTAAAAGTTATAAAAAAAAAGTTAAAAAACATGAACATATAATAAAAGTGTGTCTATTTATCAATCATAAAAGAAGGGGGCAAAAAGTAATAAAATTAGATGAACAAATGACACTATAACAAAACAAAAATAAGAAACTACTAGGGGTGACAATGGATCCAATCCAATTAGTAAATTTGACCAAGACCAATCCCAACTAGAGAAACATGGGTTGACTCGAATATTCGGATTAAATTTGATAAAAAAAAAAAAAAAAGCTTTGCAGGACCATTATTAGATTAGGTATATCATCATTTAATCTTAAATCTAATGGACCCACGACCTTAATTTTCTTTTTTCTTCTGATTAGGGTTAATATATTAGAATTCATTTTGTCAAACATAATTAAACACAATCCATGGTCACCCCAATGAACTACAAAATGTTTAAAGATATAAATTACCCATCACTAATGTCTTAATCAAATGTTTGCAATCATTAAATTCCTTCAAATGTTCTACATGAACCTGTAAAGGCAAAACTTCCTGCAAAGAAAACATGAACCAAGATCACACAAAGCAAAACACAGATATTCATCTAACAATGCAAAATTAGAAACAACAACAATAGTAATAATATTTTAACAATCAAAGACATGCATATTTTGCAACAAAACATGAGAATAATGATTTTGCACTAATAGCCTTAGTAGGAGTTAAAGTGGTTTTATTCCCTTCTAGACAAAATAAAGAATACATATGAACATGGTAAACATAAGAATTAGAATTGTACTATCAAGTTTTGGTTGAAGAAACAACTGAACCATATTAAGTTCAGGAATAATAACTGTACAATTAAGCTTTTGTTACTGTAAAAAGCAGTTGAAAACAACTTTCTCTGATACAGATTAACCTTTTACTAAACAGAATTAACTACACTTTCTAACAGAGTTAACCAACTTACAAAATTATTCTATTAATCATTCACTTAATAGAATTAACCACTATCACTAAAAGAGTTAGCCCACTTTGAATTACTCTACAACACTATCCCTTATTTCAAAGTTTCCAAAAACACCACATTCATCCTTCTTCTTAAATCCTTCAATCTATCACTCTTCATTTTAAACCATTACCACAAGACTCCATTATTATACTACATCCCAATAGGGGATTAATCAAGAAATTTATAGAATGAGTACAAGGTCCAATCTATCTACCTTTAAGACATTCAAACTGAATAGTGGAAAGATGAACCTTGCACAAAATAAAGAAGAGAGGAACAACTTCACCAATAGTCAGGAATGCAATGGCAACGATGGTTCGTGTTTCCTTTCCACAAGTTGTTCTTCTCTGCACTCCTTCTTTCCCGCTTAAGGTTTCCTCTTTGTTTTCTTCATCACACCTCTTTTTCTTTCACACTTGTGTTTCGTCTCCTCCAATCCATATTTTCTTCCCCTCAGTCATTCTTCTCTGCATTCCTTCTATCCCCTTTAGGGATTCCTCTTTATTCTCTTTTCCGCACCTTTCTTTCATCTTTACAAATAAGAAACTCCAGCAAATAAAATATACATGTCCAGCTATAACCCATAGATGAACAACCACGAAACTTCAATGATACACACATATCCAACCCTTAATCGCAAGACTCAACACACACCTAATGTGGGTTTAGGGTTCTAATGTTCAAATGAAAAAAAAAATCTATCAAATATTACTGCAACTACCCTTAGACAGTAACCACACCCCATGTATGTTCGTACTTTGTTAACGCAAACATTTAAGATGTCTTAGTCTTAATACCTTGTAAATATAGACCATATGAAAATTTGACAAATGGGATCGGAACTCACAACATTCTACTTCTCTCATTTTCTGGAGAACTTTGAGGAAGTAGATCTTTGGAGAGTTTTCAAGAGATGGGGTAGTGTCAGGGACATCTACATAGCAAGGAGAAAAAATCGGTAAGGAGAACGCTATGGGTTCGTGAGATATAGGGGGGTTGTTCAACCTAAGGTTCTGGAAAAACAACTCGACCAGATACTCATCGGCAATAGCAAAATGAGAGTGAATCTGCCAAAGTATCATAAGATGGATAGATACAAACCGAGGGGAGAATGGAGGAACCACATATGCCACACTAGGAACGAAGATATGCCTACGGTGGACAATAGAAGGACAGCTGTGCACAACCGTGACGATGACCAACAACACAGGAGGTTCGGGGTTTCCAGGAATGTATCGCTTTAGCCGAACTTGGTTAAGCAGTCCTTGCCCAAGTTGTGGCTAGAGGAAGGACCTAGGGGAGCAAAAAATGGCAACCAAAAAGAGTAACAGATCCCAGGGAAGGCGATTGGAAGGGGATGGAGTTTTTAGTGGCTAATACCATTATGGAATGGTTAACTAAAAGTTTCGTTGGAAGACTAAAAGAGCCTCGGATAATGAAAAAATTGCAGGAAACAATGCTCATACAAGGCTACAATGTCATCCGCATGCGGTACATGGGTGACTGTATGGTTTTACTGACGGGGGAAGGCGAAGAGGATGTGCAGGAGATTGTAAAGGGAGATGTTGAATGGTTCAACGAATGCTTTGACTTTATTGTTTCGTGGGATCAATCAGAAATTCCTGGCAATAGGCTAGTATGGGTGAGAATATGGGGGTTACCACTACAACTTTGGAACGAAGAGTGTTTTGCGAAGATCTCTGCCATCTTCGGGAAGTTGATAGATCTGGCAGAGGAAATAACAAATATGATCAACTTAGAATCTGCAAGGGTCTTGGTCCAAACATCCATGTTTCAACCAGTACAACTATACAGGAAAATTAAAATTAATGGAAGGGTGGTGTCGGTGAGAATAGTTGAAGAAACCTGCTCAAATCCCTTTTATCAACAGCATGATGTTAGAAGAATTGGGACAGATGTCGATGATGGATATTCTAGAGCAACCTTTGAGGGTATGGACCATAACTCTTTTGTGTCGGAATGGTCGGACAGTAATGGTTGGAGATCGAAGGAGGAGGAGCTATCGAAACAGAATAAACAATCAGCTCCGACAACGAGGAGGTCTAAGACCGTTGGACAAAACGTACAACAGCAGCTATCTTTCTTTGCACACCTGCAGGAAAAAAGTCTTTTTTCAAAAGCAATTAATGCGATGGAGACATTTGTGGAGGATAGTCAATCCCAACACGTCTTCAAGCATAACAGAGGGGAGGCAGAAGGTCTTGGGAAACAGAAAAATCATGAGAATGGAAACTTTTGCAATGAGGATATGCAGAGGATCACAAACCCATGCGACAAGATTGGACAATGCAATCACACTCAAACGGCTACTTACCAACAAAAGAAGGACAATGTGGCTGGGAAGTCGCACTGTGGGGGAAGTGCTACCAACCCCAACACCTAAGAAGTCAAGGACACATTTGATGGTAGTCAACCCAACGGTCTTTTAAGAAGGAATCTAGAACCTTCCCATCCTTTGAGTTGTAATAGGGGTATGGAAAGTGGGCTAAGGCCCATTATAGAGGATTTAGTTTTGGGGGAAGACGAGGTGGAAAGTGGGCTCGTGCTAGCCGCTGTCACTTTAGAAATGGATGATGGTGGGCTGATGAAGAGCATTTCTCTTGGGTCGGAAGATGAGGCCAAAAAGAATATACAAAGTACACACTGGGAGGATAACAGGGAAAAGAGCAAATCAAACAACACCCTGGACGAAGGTGGGCCAAGTAGCTTGGGCCAGGATGCAATAAGGGCAATATATGGTAGCTTGGAGGGGGGTAGGTATCAGAGGTGCACAAGCAAAGGAAAAAGTGTTGGTGGATAATGAAGGAAACGAGAAACCTCTCTCTTTAGTGGGCAATCGTATGCAAAAAAAAAAGAACAAAAAGACCTTTGCTGAAAAAACTAATCCCCATTGGCGGTGGTGGGAAACTGCTGTGTAGTTTGGGGTCTAAATCAGGGTCTCGATACAATTATAAATTAGTGAAAAGGAGGAAAGATGGAAGCAAACAGAGAAGCGCCAGCTGCACCTTCGGGGAACCTTTCGGTGCTAAACATCTGCCGACTGCCATGGTACCATAAGAGCAAGAGGTTTTTTGTGCAGAAGGATCTAGTATGGCGTTAGCAAAAGGTAAGTCTCATGCACAAGAAACTTCAAACAGGAGGGGTTCATAACAGGAAAAAATCTCTTTGTCCAAGACAGTATCTCTTTCACAAAAGAGTAACAATAGAAGGATGTCTTGTATCAAGAATGTAACGGAGGAAGCTAAAAATCTCTGAGAAATAGCAAAGTCGCTGGGTGTTTCATCTGAGATAAAAAGAAGAGGACATCATTAGTAGGTTCATGCACATGGAGAACAGAGACAATGGTGAACTAAGGAAAGGTCAAGAGGGGGGTATGAAGGGAGAGTTTGTTGTTAAACCATGATTATCTTATCATATAATGTCAGGGGCCTTGGAGGGCCAGTAAAGTGGAGAAAGATTAGACAGACTATACAATTACAGGAGGTTGATTTTGTTTGTATTCAAGAGACGAAAGCAGAGCAAATTGGATAAAAAAACTTGTGCGGCCTTTTGGGGGGACAACGAAGTAGAATGGGCAAATGTGGCAGCAATAAACAAAGCTGGTGGATTGCTATGTTTGTGGGGTAAAGGATCATTCACTTTGTTAGACACCATCTCAGGTCCTGGTTTCCTTGGGGTAAAAGGGATATGGAAGAATTTTCAGGAGCCACTTGTTGTTATGAATATCTACTCATCTTGTGACTTGACTGTTAAGAGAAATATGTGGAATGAGTTGACTCATATAAGAGGATCTGTTGGGGAAAAAATCTGGTGTATAGCCAGCGATTTTAACACAGTTAGAAGGTGTGAGGAAAGAAGTAGGAGGAGTACAATATCTCAAGGTGCAACAAAAGAGATGGAGGAATTCAATGACTTCTTGTCAAGTATGGAGGTTATGGATATACCAATGATTGGGAGAAAATTTACTTGGTATAGGGAAGAAACAAGCACTAAAAGTAGGCTGGACAGGATCCTTGTATCAGCTGGATGGCTTAATCAGTGGCCTAACTCAAAGCAATTTGTTCTCAATAGAGAAATTTCAGATCATTGCCCTTTGGTCCTTAAGTACAAGGAATGCGATTGGGGTCCCAAACCATTTAGGGTTCTCAACGCATGGCTATTGGAATAAGATTTTTCAGCTTTCGTTAAAAAAAAGTATGTCGACATACAGGTGCAGGGGTGGGGAGCTTTTATTTTGAAAGAAAAATTGAAATTTCTGAAAACAAAATTGAGATGGTGGAATAAGGAAAATTTTGGCAATGTAGAGGTCTTGTGCAATAACTTGGTGGAACACACTGGAAAGCTTGATATTGAGGATGAGATAAGAGGTCTTTCTTTGCAGGAGGTGGACGAAAAGATGCAATTGCTGGATATTTTTGGAAATTGGTGTGGAGGCATGAATCCCTCTTACACCAAAAATCAAGAAGTCAATGGCTTAAAGGGGGGACAACAACAGTAGATACTTCCACTCAATTATGAAGTAGAGAAGGAGAACAAATACGTTTCATGGTTTGCTCATAGATGGTACTTGGATTGACGACCCGGGGGTGGTAAAAGAGGAAGTTAGAAACTTTTTCAAAAGAAAATTTGAAGAAAAGGGGGAGATTCATATGTGTCTTGATGGAGTTGACTTCAAAAGGATTGGAAGCTCGGAGAATGACATGTTGGTAGGAAGTTTTTCTGAAGAAGAGATCAAAAGTGCTATTTGGGATTGTGATGGGAACAAAAGCCCCGGGCCCAATGGATACAACTTCAATTTTATCAAGCATTTTTGGGACGTTTTAAAAGATGACATTGTTAAAGTTGCCCAAGATTTTCACCGGCATGGGAAGATTCCAAGAGGGGCAAATGCATCCTTTATTGCGCTTATACCGAAGGTGAAGAATGCCTAGGGTCTTGGAGAGTATAGACATATATCCCTCATAGGATGCATATATAAGATATTGGCTAAAATCTTATCTAAGAGATTGGGTAAGGTTTTAGGCACAATCATTGATGAGTCACAATCGACTTTTGTGGGTGGCAGAAACATTTTGGATGGGGTGGTGGTCGCAAATGAAGCAGTGGATGATTTGGGAAGAAATAGAAGATCTGGCTTTATCTTTAAGGTGGATTTTGAGAAAGCATATGACTCCGTGAGATGGGACTTCTTATTTTACATCATGAGACAGATAGGTTTTGGTGACAAATGGATTTCATGGATCAAAGATTACTTGGAGTCAGCAACGACATCGATCCTCATTAATGGTAGTCCAACGAGGGAATTTGTGGTGGACACTACAAAAAAAGTCGTGATTTGTAGCGGCTAAAATTGCAGTTTCTGGCGGCTAAAAATCACCACAAATGGCAATTCTGACAACTAAAAAAATGTCAGAAGTACGAACGTCACAAACAGCTTTTGACGGATTTTAAATAGCCGCTGGTATTGACTCTGAATAAACCGTCAGAAAATCCTCAACCTTTATTGGCGGCTAAAAGCCGCCAGAAAATGCATTCTTTAGCCGTCAAAAATACATCCTGAATCAGTTTTAATCTAGCATTTACTGGCAGCTAATAGTCGCCAGAAAATGCACCCACAAATTTTTTTAAAATTTGCTAGGGGGAAGGAATTGGAACATTCAATAGTTTTTTTACAATTACACACCGCATATAAGTAATCACTAACCTACTTTCCCCTAGATAAAAATAAAAGGAACAAGGATATTCCAAACAAAATTATTATGAGAAACTGCAGACTATGAAGATATCAAACACAATAATACATGAATAAGTACATTGTAATACATTTCAATTAATATCAATACAGTTTTACATTCTCTTCAAATGTTTAATTTGTACTCCCCATCTTTTTTTGTTGCTAAATTCCAAACTTATATGTTGGCTTGGCTTATCATCTCTAAACTTACATATGGCGCTCTGCCAAAATATTTATATTGAAAGGTTCACACTATACTACTCCAAGGTATTATCCTTTACTATAGAAAGATACATGGATCAAACACAAGAAGATACAGTTAAAATTCAATGAAGAGTAAGACTTACATAGAAACAGTGGAACCAGTCAAGTAAGATGCCAATCCCCTGGATAAAACAAACAATATAAATTCCATCTCTCAGTCATATCAACCTCTCGCCAATATTTTTAACTTTTAATAACTGGTCACAGGATTGAAGTCTTGAAACTATTCAAATTAATGCACAGGCATAAACTAGGCAATTAAATAATAATAAATGACTTGTGCCTTGTTATTTACCTGCCAACCAATGCCTCCACTCAATACATAAGCAGGATGAGGAGTAGAAATTAAACTACATGTCTTTAGCATACATCAAGAAGATCAAGCTAGCGGTTTGCCACTGAAGCGACTGCTGAATAGCATTCTTCTAAGATTGAACCATGGAGAAACTTGTCAAAAAGTCCAGCCTGTTATAAGAAAAGTGTTTCACTTTAAAAAGAAAACAATGAGAAAAATACATTGTGCAATTAAGCCTTGCATGTCCTTCATGCAATCTAATCTCAAATCTAACCTTGCTTTGATCTCACTGCATATGAAATTGTCTTAATTAACATATTGCAAATAATATAATAAAAAAATAATAAATGAAAGGAATTCAAGGAACCATACCTCCTCTTCTCTTTTTCTCCAGTCATGGAACTCAGCTCGTGCATGTTCTCTAGATAACTGTGCCTGTGACAGAGAATGAGCATAAGATAACATAGTTTATGCACTTACAGGGATGGGAATAATTGGCATGTCATATTAGCATATAGCCACCACTAAGAAACACGAGTGTTGAGTGGTAAGATAGAATTTTCCCTCCAATAGATTTTTAAATGATAATCGATAACTAGTAACAAATTATGAGAATAGACTTACCATTTCTTCTTCATGTCTGCTTTCTCAAGTGCCCTTTCTTCTCTTCTTTTTTCCTTTCAATTTCTGCCTGCATTATAATTTTTAACAAGAACTTAGTGAATAAATGGCAGACAGAGACAATGTTTAGTTGTTTGACAATGTCATCATAATAACTCAGTAAGCCTGGGAGGCAAGATGCAGGTACCTATAGGAAATGTATATTTAGTATAGCCTACAAAATAGTAAATATTTTTTTTTCTTTTTGCAGAAAAACCCATACCGTCCTTTTTTTTTTCTTTTTTCACAAAGTTCTATGTCCTCAAGGAATAAAAAATATTATCATCATAACCATATTTTAAATGCCAAGGTAGACATGATCAGAGAATCCAAAGTAGAAAAATGCTAAAGAATCTAGGACTCAACTCTCAAGTTCCAGACAACATTACAATTTATAAATATAGGCAATCGCACAAATGACAAGCTCTCGAGCCACCAACGCCATTTCAGATCCACCTTGGCTCCACAAGAACTGCCACAGCTCCATCTTGAGCTCCTGTGGGAGGTATGTAAACAGGGAAATGTATAAGCTAGCTAATCAGCTTATTGCAAATATAAAAAAAACAAAAAAAAATTACCTAACACGAGATCAATTCAATTTAGAACAGTGTTTCCTTGTGCAAGTGCAATTGGCCTATTCACTCTGGCCAACTGCGGAAAGAAACCACTGAGGATTAGACCAAGATTTAATTATAACATAATTTTTTCAAGTACAAATCACATGTCAAGGGAAAAAGGAAAGCTCTCAATGACAATACCAACACAACCTAGTCACACTAATTTGCAACTCCCAAAGCTATACCACATAGCTCTCATTCTGATTCTAATATCAAATTCTCAACTTAAGAAATCAATGACATTAAAAGAAACTATAATTTCTCAAAATTGGAACATCTATCATCATTAAAACTTAAAACACAGCACATGCGCCCAATCCAATCAAATAATAATTCATACCTTTTGTTACTATTTGATCAAACTCATTAAATAAAATTGAAGAAAAACTCATAACAGAGTGCAAGTGCAGTAGCCTTGGCAAGCAACGCTGTCATCGTAACTCCCTTTGACTTGATATGAAATTTTATAAAAAATAATCAATCAATAGACATATATTAACAGTTTGGGTAGTAGCATCATAACTCTGAAAAAGAAATACTATTCAGCATACAATTAAATATGAAAGATAAACTCGCCTATAAGTCATATAGATAATTCTGTATGTTTAAAAATAGTGAGTGTCACCTATGACTCGATTTGTTTCGACTGCAAGCTTTCCAGATAGCTCAAATGAAGGTTTTTGCTGCAAAAGTGCAAATGGAAAAATTTCAGAAAATCCAACAGGAGTAAATCACTTAGAAAATCTACATCCTTATGCAAAAAAAAAAGAGCAAAATCGAGTTTAAGTGAGAAAAAGAGAGGTATAGGTCTGCCAATGCCTTTACCAATTCATCCTCAGCCTCCCTCAGTTTAGCTTTAACCTCTACTAGTTGAGCTGCAGGAGGAGATTAAGAGTTGCCTAAGTGATTTTTCCATAGCAAAATACTATTAGATAGCCCTAGAATGTAGATTACATCAAAGTGATGGAAAATTGAAGAATCACCTTGGGAGAGAACATCATCATCATCCTGAAAATCCTCAGCTTTGCTGTTGATATTGAACCACTTCTTAACCAATGATTTTGGCCAAGAAAGCTTGAACAAGAAAAATAGGGTAAGCAATGCCAATCCCAGAAATCAAATGCAAATAAATTTGAAGAGAGCTGGCATTTCTCAAACCTTGCTCTTCTTCGAGTTCTCATCTCTCGTTGTTGGGACAAAACTCACAACTTCAAGTAGCTTTCTCTATTCACAGAAATAAAGGTTCTGAATTGATGTCACACTATCTATTCCTTCTTTCAATCAACGCTCCTTAGTCTTTCCTTTCATGAACGAAGTGAGTGAGTCAGTGCTAAGTTAGAAGACAATTTTATATTTCAGGACAGGACAACCTTAATTTCTGTGGAGTTTCATGTTTTGGTTGTCTCTATTCAAACAGATATAAAAAAAAAGAGGGAAAAATGGCTTCTGTGATAAAAGCGCATATTTCACATTTTCTCAAGCAACAATAGAAAAATGAAAAACGATAACGCGAGGGAAGAATAGGAATTATATTAGATAAGGAAAATGATAATGCGAGGGAAGGATAGGAATTACAATAGATAAGGAAATCCACGAGTTCAGAACAAATTCAGACGTGGAGAATTCAATAAACGAGGGGGAATTAAGCCCTAATTGAAGAATTTGAATGGAATGAATCAATTGAGGAAACCTGTTTGGCGCAAACGACATTTCGAACCTGGCGCAGTTCCCTTCTTTCAGTGTTCTCCCCATCCTTTCCAGAACCGAACAAAGTAGTCATTTTGTAAAGAAAATCCTACCATTTTATTCACCAGAATGCAGAATCAAGACAAACACAAATCAAAATCGAAACACAATCGAGCTTCTCAACAAACCCTAGAAGAAGTAGAGAAGAAACGAACATGCGAGAAAGAGAGACAAACCCGCGAGAGAGAGACGAAGAAGCGTCGTTGAGGCATAGCATAAAGAAGAAGAAAGGTTCGAGTGTGCTCAGAACGATGAAGATGATCGTGGTTTCCCTAGCGAGAACTATTATTTTTTATTTTTTACATAAAAGAAAGCTTTTTTTAAATGTGTCTGGATTTAAAATTAAAATATACTGTAGTAGGTTAGGTGACGCGAGAGTCAAAAGAGGGTTAAGTACACAGGCGTTGGTGTATCCATTTGTAGCGGTTTTGATATTGGTAAGAAATCACAACATTTTCTGGCGGTTTAAACTAACGGCCAAAAGAAAACTGCCAGTAAAACCATATTTTTTTGTAGTGGGAGAAAGGGTTGAGACAAGGTGACCCGTTAGCACCATTTTTATTCCTTATGGTTGCAGAGGGATTAAGCGGACTTGTGAGGGAATCGGTCAAGAAGAAGTCTTTTCATGGTGTGAATGTTGGAGGAAATGATCTCATAGTTCCTTTGCTTCAATTCGTGGATGATGCTATTTTTCTTGGTGAGCCTAGTGTGAGAAATATCTATGTGCTTAAAAGCATCCTTAGGTGTTTTGAATGTGCTTCGGGTCTCAAGGTAAATTTCCACAAGAGTAAGATTGGAGGTGTAAGGGTAGATGAGATTTCTTTGAGAAGTTTTGTCGGGATACTCAATTGTAGAAGTATGCAAATACCGTTCGTCTACTTAGGCAGGCCGGTGGGTGCCAATCCGAGAAGAGTTGAATCTTGGAGTCCGGTGATAAGGAAGATTAAGATGAAGCTTGAAGCTTGGAGCAATAGATTTTTGTCCTTTGGGGGTAGAATCTGCCTCATAAAATATGTTTTATCCTCTATTCCCCTGTACTATCTGTCTTTCTTTAAGGCGCCCAAGAGGGTTATAGAGATGATAAATGGATTGCAAAGGAATTTCCTTTGGGGTGGAAAAGGGGAAGAAAAGAAGATTGCTTGGCTAAGTTGGTCAAAGGTGTGTAAACCAAAGGAGAAGGGCGGTTTGGGTATAAAAAAACATTGAGGTTTTCAACCTTGCTTTAGTAGGGAAGTGGGGGTGGAGGTTGATGAATGAGAAGAATAGTCTATGGGTTAAAGTGCTCAAAGCAAAATATGGTGATGTGGGGTTGGCCGTGACAAATACAAATAGGAGAAAAGGGTCCATTTGGTGGAGAGATTTATTAAGGGTGTGTAGCATGGACAATGCACAGGGATGGTTCGGGAAAAATATGGTAAGAAATTTGGGTGATGGCAAGGAGATTAACTTTTGGGAAGACCGTTGGGTGGGAGCGGATTCTTTGTGCAATACCTTCCCCAGGCTGTTCTTAAATTCGGAACTGCATGGGAAAAAAATACATGAGGTTGGAAAGAGAAATACAGATTCTTGGGTCTGGGAGATGATTTGGAGGAAGGGGTGGTTTCAATGGGAGGAAGGGATGGTGGAGGAGTTTATGAATCTAATACAACCAAAATGTCCAATACAGGGGGTTGAGGATGGGTGGGTCTGGAAATATAATTTGATACAGGGTTACATAGTAAGAGAAGTATATAGCTTGGTTCTCTTGAAGTCAAAGGGACTGGATTGTAATATAGAAGAGGCTCTCCTAAAATGTTTGTGGACAATCCCTGCGCCATCAAAAGCTCTGGCCTTATGCTGGAAGATTTTCTTTAATGGGATTCAAACAAGATCAAACTTGAAAAAGAGGAACTTACAAATACCTGGGATTAACTTTTTGTGTCCTTTGTATGGCCAACATGAGGAGACCACTCAGCATTTGTTCATATATTGTAATTTCTCCTTCAGTATATGGATGGATGTTTACAAGTGGGAGGGACAGACGAAGGTTCTACCAGCAGACATAAGTAAACTTTTCTGGCAGCATAGCGGTAGTGTTGTAGGTATGAAGAGGAAGAAAGTTTGGTGGAATGTCTGGGTTGCTACTTTGTGGTCAATCTGGAAGCATAGGAATGACGTGGTTTTTAATAGTAAACAACTAGATAATCTCATGGTCCTGGAATGTATCAAAATCTCATCATGGGAATGGTGCAGGGCAAAGCTGGACAAATTCAGATCAACTTTCTATGAATGGATGACTCATCCAAAGTTATGCATCAACGCAATACATTAAGGATGAAGCTGCTGGTCCTTCTCTATTCTTTGTTGACGCCATGGATAGTGGTCACGTGTGATGGTCCCTACACCCGGGGCTTGATGATTACTTGGGGATGGTTTTATATTACATGCATAATCAAATAGGTATGGCAACGTGTGTTCTTTGATCACCGTGGACCTCCCAGTGGAGGATATTTTATGATTTTGCTTTTGCTTTCTAACGTTAGTTCCTATTTATATTTGCTTCATAGTATAAATAGCCTCTAACTTGTGGAAGTTTTGTTTCTCTCTTTTGTTATTGGGTTTAGGTACCCCTTGCGCCTATCTATTCAATGCATCTTTCTTTGGTTGATCAAAAAAAAAAAAAGTAACCACACCCTTTATCAACGGAACAAAAATTTCAATCGAGGAGAACGAAGGCAACCAATAACAACGGCAACAACAAAAGAAAGAAAAAGAGAAAAGAAGAGGAACAGGAAAGGGAGAGGAAAGAAATCAAACCTGCAAATAGAGTTATTCAATCGTTCACAATGCTGGAAGTGGAACGTAGAAGTCGACGCTAGAAGTCGATAGAAGAAGTGGAGGTGAAAACACGTGAAGGAGATGGAACGCTTTGTAACCTTACCCAGCCAATTTTTGTTTTTGATTTCAAATTTTTATTTTTTTTTAATTTTTCTTTATTAAATATTAAGTAATAAAATAATATTTCTTAAGTCATGTCATCTGATGTCATAGGAGTGTTGGTTACTGTTTAACGATACGTGTATCACTACTCAAAATAAAATTAATTATATTTATATATACACTTCTCTCTCTTTATCTCTGTAAGTATTAACTATCATAAGGTGTACATTAATCATTTTCCTTACGGCATTGCTTTAGTTTACGGTACCAAATTGTCACATCATATTCATATCTCTGCGTTGCTTTGTGTAGATACTGTGATCGTGAAGTAGTTCATAACACAGAAAACACCCGTTCAGTACTTGAATCGTTCCAAGAATCACCATTCCTATTTTGCACCCGTGGAATATGAGCAAAACGGCCTTCTTCACCGGCGCCTCAGCCCTCCTCCTCCTCCTGGTGTTCCCCTCCACGGTGGACATAAAAACCCTTACCATAACCTCCGACACCCGACCCCTGATCCTGGTGGAGAAATTCGGGTTCACCCACAAAGGCCTCGTGGCGATGGCGGAGTCGCAACCGGAACCCTCGCTGCTCGGGTTCTTCTACCTACTAAGCGCAGAATCAGATCCCCAAGTCCTCATAGAAATCCAACAAAACCGAACCTTCTGCATCCTGGATTCCCACTACACCTTGCTACCCACCGAATATAGTTTATTCTTCGCCAACTGCGCCCCCGAAGGTTCCGGAAACAACCTCTCTGCCGGCCACACCCACCTCCTTTCCCTCTCCTTCCCTCTCTCCGTCGCCGCTTACTTCGCCTTCTGGCTCTGTCTATGCCTTGTCAGCTTTGTCACCAAACGCACCCTTCATGAGATTCCCCTCCTGTTTCGGCGTGAGGAGGAGGAGGAGGATGAATTCTTTGTGATGGGTGAGGAAGAAGAAGAAGTGGTGGCCGAGATCGTTGTTGTCAAAGGAATAAGAATGAAGTTGAGCTTTGAAACAATTCTGCTGCTACAGGGACAGTTTGTTTTTGTTCGCCGCGTAAATGTCAAGTTACCAAATCAGTACTTCACTCAACTAATACTAGTCTAGAACTTCAATTGTGTGCTTCAAGTCTGCCGCTTCTGCAACCCTAGCTGTTTCTGTTTTTAGTTTTTGTTTTGATTTTCTTAATCTCTTACACGTACCCTTTATTTTATTTGTCCTTCACACTCTACTGTTCCTTCATGCTATCATGCTTAACCTTTTCTTCGCAAAAGCTAGTAATGTACTGTATTATGTGGAGTAGGAAATGTTTTATCGTGTTGTATATTATTCAATTCAAATGATGCTTTTCCTCGAGGAACTGTATATGATTCTTTTTTTATCTTAGTTTTTGAAGTACTGATATTTGTTCCACTAAAATTTTATACTTGATATTCATCTAACATACATGTATAAATATGATTAATTTTATCTTATAAATGATTAAAAGTGAATGAGCATAAATATTATATATAATGATTGATATGAAAGTAATTAATAGTGTCTCGTTGTTTTTGACCATCTCACACATTAACCACATGTGTAAATATAATTAATTTTATATATTTATGAAACAAAATTAGTTTATCCAAAAAAAAAAAAATTAATCATATTTATTAATATAGTTAATCACGTTACTCATAAAAAATAGTTAACCAAGATTTCATATGGATATTGGATGGACAAAACCAGATGTAGGTTCTTTATTCTAGTTTTTGTAACATTTGGAGCGATCTCGGCTCTGTGTGACCTTGGGCTTGGCGTGACTCAATTACTCCGTCTAGTCTCGATCTCATCACGACACTTTAACTAGGGGAGTTGAACATTAACGCCTGCTGCGGTGAACTCTTCCCCCAGCTACACATGCATATCCTCTGAACCTGCACGTACTGATGACATTGACTCTATCACAAGGAAATTGCAAGAGGAGATTTTCGCACCTTTCCCCTTGTTTCTCTCCACATCACATGAAATTCTAAGGCTGTCAACCATACCTATATATGTGGGTTTTCTCTAGAAGGTAACTCGTCCACAATTCTATATATTGAAAGGACGAAATGGCTCAATTGCTTATTGGCTTCTTGTTTGAGTATCACTTCATCATGTCACTCTAATTACGGTGTTAGCAGTAGTGCTATGAGATTTACCAACCTTTTTCCACAACCTATCCCTTACCCGGTACTTTTATATATGTTCTTATTCATCTTATGGTATTAATATTATTGTCTCCTTCACATGTTACATTGAAGTTGCTTGTACTTTTCTTTTTAATTTGCAGATGGAATTGGGAATGGTGATTATATATAGAGTACAAAAATTGATTCAGAACGTTAAACCCCTTCATGACACGTTCAAACTTCGAATTAGATAAACTGATGTATATTTTTGTTCCACAATTTAATTATTATTATTATTCTTGTTATTATTGTTTAATTGTGTCGTTTTTAAATTATTTACAGATAGTAAAGTAATATCATATTCATTAATATTGGAAAATAAAAAAAAATATACAAGAAATCAAGTATGTCAGTAATTAATCAAAATATGAGTCATATAAAATGAATTAATTTCACTTTATGATCCCTTTTTTATCAATAAAGCAGCCTAATAGGTCTAATAAGTCGTCGGAGAGAAGCACAAATTGTAGGGTCCAAGTGTGTTTGGGACAACGCAGAAAATAGATTATAATTTATTGTGATATTTTATTAATGGGTTTCAGTAAATAAAGGGTATAAAAGGGCGTTAGCAATTAATATACTTGAAAGTGGTCATATATTTTTTATAATTAGAAAAAAAAAATATTACAATTTGTTTGATAGGAGATAGTACTAAATTGATAAAGTTAAAAACTAATTTAAGAAAGATTTTCATAAAAGCAATAATAATTAAATTATAAATGAACTAAATAAGTCAAGTTCAAGTCTTAAGAGTTTTCAAACAAGCCAAACTCAAATTTTCAGTTAGGTTCATTTAAATAAATGAGTCAATACTGAACAACAATATTTTTTTGCAAGCCAAACATAAATTATAAGTGTGTAATTGGTTGAACCCACGTCCAACAAAAAAATACGCGTTTCAAGACACAAAAGCAAAAGTAATGTGAGGGTAACTTTTTTTAACGATCGTTACGTTGAACGCAATTGGTTCCCAAACACACCCTAAGTGTTTGGTTCAGCTTGACTCGTTTACACCCATAGTTACAATATATTTAATATTTTTTATTTCAATATTATTTTATGGAGTATCAGAAAAATTATTAATGAAATATAATAGAATTTTTTTGAATAAATTACTATTTTGATCCGTGAAAGTGTAATGTGTTGTTATATTAGTTCCTAAATTAAATTTTTTTTCAAATAAGTCCTTAAAATTTCTAGTTATTTTATCTAAATCTCAAAACTTAATTATTTACTATCAATTTAGTTCCAATACATATGTTAATATGATTATTTAAGTCACATATTTTTCTGAATTTGGTCTACTGTGATTGAAGGATTGTATTTTCAAGAACTTATTTAGATTTTTTGTAATTTTAGAAATTAAGTAACAATATTATACATTTTCAGAGACTAAAAATAATAGTTTATTCGAAAGAAAAAAAGTCTACTAGCTAGCTAGAACAACAGTTACAACAATTGCTTCCTGTTGTTTTGGGTCAGTCAAGAATTTGGGCCACATTAGCCCAATGCAAAGATTGGGCCCCTCCTACAATCCTTCCCTGTCGAGAACAACAAAAACGGATAACTAGTACTCACGATGTCGTTTAGAAACGCCAAATTCTCCACGTCCCAATCATCGACACTGCGACTGTATTTGCCATCAACCATACGCCAACAATCCAGAGGAACACTCTTTTACTTGAACCCTCAAGCCTCAGGGGAGGGGGAAGAAGGTGCTCTTCCTAGTTATGCTTTTTCAAGTTCTGGCCTATGTCGTTTTCCTTGTTATTCACAAGACTGGACCCTACATCGAAAATTGGGTTACTTTGAATCAGGTTTTCTTGCTCCTCGACTTCATCTCTTGCTGTGCTGTTGTTTCCCTTATTATTTGGATAAGTTTAGACTTATCAAGCGGTTCTACATCATTGTCATCGGCTACTTGTTTCTCACTCGCCTTGTGCTGGTTCCTCTCAGGACCCTTGTTGCCCATGAGTACCAGTGGGTGAGTAATCTCGTCGAGGAGACTGTTACTCTTGTGTTTTACATTATTGTCATGTGCTACGTGTTTGGGCTTGTCCAGAAGGATGAATACTCTGTGATCGGTGAGGAGAAGGAAGAAGTGGCCGCGATCGCTGTCAAGGAATATGAATGAACTAGCTTGAGCTTTGAAACAATTTCACTGCAGGAACAGTTTGTTCACCATGTAAAAATCAAGTTGGAAAATCACTTCGCTGCGCTACTATAGTGGTCTAGTAGAATGTATACTAAGTTTGTAGTTCATGTCCTGCCGCTCGTGCAACTCTGTTGTTCCTTCTTTTTTAAAACCCTTACACGTAGCCTTTTTTTTTTTTTTTTTTTCCGCAACGCTGATAATATAAATATATACTGTGTGGAATAAAAAATTATTTATCATGTTGTTGCTCAAACTGCTTCCCCTTGAGGAACAATATGCTCAGTTATTATCGGGTTACTGATGATTGTTATTTGATCTTAGTTTTTTTTTAACCGAGCTCGGTTTAATTTAATCTAATCTTGGTGTGAATATATTACTCTGACTAGTCTCATTGCTAGCTCTTGGCTCCTCAAAGCTCGAAACTTGGAAGTCATGTATTGCCTGAACCAAGTCTAACTTGAAATCAGTGTGCTTCATACCGATAAGGAAGCATTTCCCACATGTTTCTGTTTTTATTATTAGTTTTTAATTTTTTTTAATCTCTTACACGTACCCTTTATTTTAGAGTAAATTACAGTCACCACCCTTGAGGTTTGCATAAATTACACTTAACACCCCTGTTATTTTTATCCCTACAAAAAACCCCTTAATTGTTGAACTTTCATTTCACTTATCCCCCCTTAAAGTTTCATGTGAGTTGCACATGATTTTTATTGAATTTTTTTTTGTCAAAAACACCCTTGTCTTCCTCATGTAACACTAGATAGTATGAGCTAAAACAAAAAATCATGAAACCACCCTTGCAGCAATGAAAAATCATTAACCCAACCAACACCAAAAATCAACAAAAAAAAATTGCAACAAAAAAGCATTCAGAACAAGAATGGAAATTCAAGAGGTGAACAAACAAACAAGAGTTACACACTGCAAAGGCAAATAAGAGGTGAACATAAATGAATTTTCGGTGCTTCCTTCATCAACGAGAGTGTAACATTGTTCTATTTTTTTTACAAATTCTTCCAGAAAATTAAAAATAAAAAGCAATTTAGAGTTAAAAAAAAACCCCTCTCTCTCCCGTATTTCCTTTGAATTTTTTCTATAATTTTCCATCAGCACAAATAAAAACAATTCATAGTTCAATTCAATCAAACCCAACAAACCCATCCACATGAACTGCACAGCCATGGCGAAACTAACACCCGCGGCGGCATCAACCATTGCCACCGCCGTTGTCTCTGACACCGTCTAGATCGCTCATGGCAGCTAGATCTTTGGATTCATCATTGTAGAAGACTTCAAAGCTGTGACTTGCGTCTGCCGCCGTGAAAAACAATGACGAGGTTAAAGGGTGAGCAGTCGCCGCTGTTCCGGTGGAGGGTGGGACGGGAGGTACAACTTAGGGTGACGATAGCAGCGTAGGGCGGTCGCGGTGATTCCGATAGCGCCAGCAACGTGTGTGGGAGAGAAGGGTTCGAGTCTACTCGCCGCGAGGCACCCCTCCGTCGTCGCCGTCGGCATTTGCGTACTCCGCCCTTTCCAGCAGCAGCAACAACAGCCCCGTGCTCATAAGTTACCAGGATGAATGGAAACCCTAAAGCAAGGGTAATTTTGGGTCTCACAAAATTTAAAGGATAATTTTGTCAATTAACACTTAAATGTTACAGAAGGGGGTTAAAAGTAATGGTAAAAAAGACAGGGGTGGTATGTGTAATTTAGGCAAACCTTAAGGGTGGTAGCTGTAATTTACTCTTTATTTTATTTCTCCTTGATACTCTACTATTCCTTCATCCTCCACCTTTTGTTTGCAAAGCTTGTACTTTTCATTTATTATCTAAATTTCATTTTTCTTTTAAATTTGTTCACCAAGAAAACCTGTATAAAACTAAACAAATTCAACTATCTTATTAATCCACTAAGTTTGGTCCAATGGTGAGAAATTCAAGTAGTAACATAAAATTTAAGGTTTAAACTTTATTACCGTGATTGTACATAAAAAAATAAAAAAAATCAACTATCTTATTCCTATAACATTTGCCAATGAAACCAAACGTCCACAATAACGTTCAAGATTATTATGTAAGTGTGATGAAACCAATTGTTCACATTCTGGTGAGCCTAAAAAACTTCCAATAGGATGATGATGATGTTGGTGTATTTATTAGAAAAAATAAAATTTGTGACAAAATAATTTATAAGATTCGTCACTAAAATTTTGTGATACCAGAATTAACAAGGGAAATACAATTTTTTGTTACTAATTTTTGTCACTAATTCATTAATTTTCAATAACCTGAGTTGTGGTTGCATTAGTCGCCCTAATAATCCTCATGCGGTGCAGCGCAACTTCATGCATATGATTGGTCCCATAATCATGGAGACCATAAGGATTCAACACAAGTTAAGCGCTTCCATGCAAGACACAATTGCACTCTAGAAACACTGCTTTCACCGCGATTCAACCAATGATTTCTTAAAGGTAAGGAAACTGAAGTTCCCACCACAATAGGGTTTTGAATGAAGGGGTAGGGATGATCGTTCTGGTTCTGAACCATAACAAAACAGTGACTGAAGGAGACTTTGGAAACAAATTAGAGCAAAGGGTGTCTTTGACAGCACATTCAATTACATCTTAAGGCTTTATAGTATTATATGCTAGTGTGGGATTTATTCTTTTATTTATTTATTACTACTACTACTAGTTAGTATTTATTAGGATAATTTATCCATAAGAATTATTATTTATACGTGTTACAAATTTTTTAATATTATTACATGCTACTTTTTATATGTAACTATTTTTTCTCATTCTAAGTCAATTTCGAAAGACAACGATATTAACAATAATAACTATGTTATTAGTGAATATTTTACAACTATTTTATATTAATAATACATAATGATATTTATTATTTTTTAAGGTATGAATTTTTAAGAATAAAAAATTATAATATCTGATGATTTACCATTATGAAATAACTTTGTTGTTGTTGTTGCTGCTTCTTAGCAAGAGTGTGTTGAGATAGACATTTTATTTATGTTGAACTGAAAATTACGTGTTCCAATATACAAATAAAGAGTGAGTTTGAATTAGCGTTGAAATTATGTTGAATGAAAAAATTGTGTGTTCTAATGTAAAAATTTTAAAGCAATCTTCTCTTGTGTTAGAGATAACGCAGGTACAAATACAAAAAAAAAAAAAAAAAGTTATGTAATTGATAGTTTGAGTTTAACGTAAGTTCAGTTAGATGCAATTGTAATAATTGTAATTCAAACACTGAAACACATCCTAAATTTGAGTATGGGATTTATTGAAGGCACTTCCTATTTTTTTCTGGTGCACCCCATTAAAATTAATTAACAACTATACTGACTATTTTACCCTTTTTCCTTGTATATAGTATTACGGATTCATCAATCCGTAATTATATAAAATACATTACGGATTGTATAATCCGTAAGTGAATATTGATTGTACGCTATGGATCAAGCAATCCATGTATTATAAAGCTAGCTACGGATCAAGCAATCCGTTTAATAACTATATTCACTTACGGATTGGGTATTCCGTAGCTTACACAGATTGCTAGCATTTAATACTAGTAACTATAAAGCTTACACATGTATTATATAAAATTTAATACATTTTTTATAATACATTAATAACATTCCGTAATTTTTGCTAGCATTTCGTAATTTATACTAGCATTCCGTAATTTTGCTAGCAATCCGTAATTTAATACATTTTTGCTAGCATTCCGTAATTTATACTATATAAAAATTATTAATATATATATAATTACATATTAAATTATACAATTACAAATTACATATTAAATCATACAATTACATAATAAATTATACAATTACAAATTAAATTATAAAATTACAATTATAAAAAATATTAAATTATACTATTACAAATTAAATTATATATTTTTAATTTATTACGGATTATCAAATCCAGAATATTTAGGGCATTCCGGAAATGTATGACGAATTAACAATCCGTAACACATTTGTATTATGGATTGTGCAATCCGTAATACATTTTTATGCATTACGGATTGAGCAATCCGTAATGCATAAAAATGTATTACGGATTGCATAATCCGTAACATATTTGTATTACGGATTGAGTAATCCATAATGCATAAAAATGTAATACGGATTGCACAATCCGTAAGAGTGCAGTGACTTAGTTGTGGTTCGCTTCTTGCTTGACGACGGTGAGAATCTCCGGGCGAATCTAGCGGAAGACGGAGAGAACCTTCTCGACGGCGTCGGGGTGAGTGAGGAGCTTGTGAAACTCGAAGACGGAGTTAAACGTGACAGACTCGTCTTCCCTCAGGTCGAGCATGGAGGTGTCGAGATCGGCGAGGCTATTCGCAACGAAGTCGCGATACTCGAACTGCACGTTAATGGTTTCTGCTAGCTGCGCGAGCTTTCATCCGACCTCCTGCAGGTGGTCGGAGTTGTCCCCCGCCGGCAGTCCGATTCTAGTGAGCCAGAAGGCTGGAGGACCGCCGTGACAGAGCGCGAGGGCTTGCGTCAGTGACGGCCACTGCATCCCTTGGTTGATTCCCAAATCGATGACGTGGACGTAGTTTTTTCCTTGGAACGCTTCAAGGATAGCTTAATTCGCTGTGAAGTGCTCGAACTTGAGGTGTGGACAGGTTTCGTAGAAGTGAATCTGGAGAGAATTGGAGAGAGAGTGTTGCAAAGGGAAGACTCTGTAGATTTGCTTCGCGAGCGCTTCGGCGAAGTAGGTGGTGACCTTCCGCATTACATATTACGGATTATGCAATCCGTAATATATTTTTATGCATTACGGATTGCTCAATCCGTAATGCATAAAAATGTATTACAGATTGCACAATCCGTAATACAAATGTGTTATGGACAATCCATAATAATCAAATCATAACTTTGAATCAAAGAGTGAAAAGGTTGTGTCGACGACGCAGAGAAGCAAATTAAAGGATTAGTCATGACGGTGAGAAGGTGCGATACGGTGAATAGGAAGATGGAGAGAAGAAGAGAGTGAACGTAGGGAGAAGGGTAAGATGGGAACTTTATAAGTCTTGGAGGTGGACCAAGCAAAAAATGGGGTGCCTTAAATAATTCCCTTTGAGTATAGTACAGCCGGAGCAAGAATTTGGGCCATAATAGCCCAATGCAAAATTTGGGCCCCTCAAACAATCCTTTCCGCGTATCGAGAACAACAAAAATCGATAACTCCGCCAGGCCAGCACGAAGACTAACTCACTACTAACTGACGACGTCGTTTAACAAAGGTCAAATTCTCCACATCGCAATCATCGCCACTGCGACCGTATTTGCCTTCAACCACACTCCAACAACCCCAAAGGGAACACTCGTTTACTTGAACGCTTGAACCCTCAGGTTAGCGATCCTTTCCTTTCCCCTCTCCTTCGTTCCAATTTCCTCCAAAATGGGCAAAACCGCCTTCACCACCGGCGTCGCCGCCCTCCTCTTCCTCCTCCTCTTTATTTCCCCTTCAACAGCAGAGATCAAAACCCTCACCATAACCTCCGACACCCGCTCCATGATCCTCTTAGAGAAATTCGGCTTCACCCACTCCGGCCACGTCTCGATCGCGGTCTCCTCCGTCTCCGTGGTAGCCTCAGGTGGATCTCAACCGGACTCGTCGCGATTAGGGTTCTTCCTTCTGAGCGAAGAGTCCCTCCTCCAAGTCCTAATCGAGATCCAGCAAAACCCTAGCTTATGCGTCCTGGACTCCCACTACACCACGCACCTCTTAAACTTCCGCAGCCTCTCTCCCCCTCCCTCCGCCACCGCCAACCAAACCTACCCCATCACAATCCCCAACGAATACAGCCTCTTCTTCGCCAACTGCGCCCCGGAAACCTCCGTCTCAATGCTAGTCCACACGGAGCTCTACAACCTCGACGCCGACAACTCCAAAGACTACCTCTCCGCCGGCCAGACACAGCTCCCCACTCTCTTCTCTCTCTTCTCAATTTCCTACTTCGCCTTCCTCGCCCTCTGGCTCTACCTCTGCCACTCCAACCGCCTCTCCCTCCACCGGATCCACCTCCTCATGGCGTCGCTCCTCCTCATGAAGGCCCTCAACCTCCTCTGCGCCGCCGAGGACAAGCACTACGTCAAGGTCACCGGCACCCCCCACGGCTGGGACGTCCTCTTCTACATCTTCCAGTTCATCCGCGTCGTCCTCCTCTTCACCGTCATCGTCCTCGTCGGCACCGGCTGGTCCTTCCTCAAACCCTTCCTCCAGGAGCGCGAGAAGAAGGTCCTCATGATCGTCATCCCCCTCCAGGTCCTCGCCAACGTCGCCTCCGTCGTCATAGGCGAAACCGGGCCCTTCATCAAGGACTGGGTCACCTGGAACCAGGTCTTCCTCCTCGTCGACATTATCTGCTGCTGCGCCATCATCTTCCCCATCGTGTGGTCCATCAGGTCTCTCAGGGAAACCTCCAAGACCGACGGGAAGGCCGCCAGGAATTTGGCCAAGTTGACCCTCTTCAGACAGTTCTACATTGTTGTCATTGGATACCTTTACTTCACCCGCATTGTGGTCTTCGCTTTGAAGACCATTGCTGCCTATAAGTACCAGTGGGTGAGTAATCTCGCCGAGGAGGCTGCCAGTCTCGCCTTTTATGTTGTCATGTTCTATATGTTTAGGCCTGTCGAGAGGAATGAGTACTTTGTGCTCGACGAGGAGGAAGAAGAGGCTGCTGAGATTGCACTCAGGGATGAAGAATTTGAGCTTTGAAACCATTCCGCAGACCAAATATCAGGTTCTTCAATCACTTTGCTGCTCTACTTGCTAGTTGCTACATCTACTGTTTGAGATGTCTCAATACTGGAATACTGTCTCTGTATGTTTAGTTTTTGTGTATTTGTTTGCAATGCTGATAAATGTATTGTGCGGAATAGAAAAAAGTTTGATCATGTTCTCACTCAAATGCCACTATCACTAGAGGGCTGTACTGTACACACTCAGTTGTTACTGGGTTATTTTGTTACTGATCATTCTTCTTGTAACTGAATTTTACGTGTTCACCTATGTTTGATTGTGTTGTATGGTCAGAATGAGCACTGTACGATTCTTAGTTCATCAACTACTTTTCACAAATCACAATCCAAACCTTTCTTGCTGTGAGCAATTACATATTGGTTTCTGTTAAATAGGATGTCTTGCAGTTTTGTTTTCTGTGTTTTCTGGCAAAAGGCCTTCCTGTCATAATTTATATTGTTGATTGTTTTTTAGTTTTAATTTATAAGGTCTTTATTGTTTTCTTATCAGTGCAATATGGTTTCATTCATGGATGACTTGGAGAATTGATGTTTAGAGCAAGTGAAGCATGCAATTGAACAGAGTGCCGCCTGGATCCATTTTCTATTACTAAAAGATACCTTGAAGCATTACAAGGATTGATTGATGATGGGCAAGTGGGGGGTTTTGTGGTTAACTATACAAGCTAACTATTTACATGTTAAATGTATGTATGTTTGTTTTATTTGCTCCTGGTTTATACATTTTTGTGAAAACGGATAGTTTATGAAGAGTTCCCACTTGAAACCTCAATTTCAAACTGTTCACTTTATGCTTGTTCGAATCTCGTGAACTTTATCTTGTTTGGGAAAAAAGCTGGACTGGATGTTATAAAAGTAGCCAGGTTGACTTTTCCATACTCGTTCTGTTATTCATAGCGTTTCTTCAACAGTATGAATTGTATGGAGAAACCCATTTCTGCATGAGAGGATCTAATCTTTAGCGAATGAATGCTCAAGCAGAAACTGAGTACAGTTCTAGAAATTTGTTGATGCAACCCAAAAGTGTATGCATTTTTAAGGCATGAGATACAGTTTATACACGATGGTACACCTGTTTACCTTTACCATTACCACCATTGAACTTGATGCATCCATATGTTTTTGGTAATGAAGTCATCATATATTATTTCCATCGTTTGATTGCCATGATGCTGATGTTTTAGATACTCAATTTTTGTCAAATAGTTCTTTGCAAATGTAGGCTTGATAATGGGACTTTCTATCTGCACTAGGGAGTATTTCGTATTTGAGCTAAAATCATTTAGCCTATGTTTGGTTTCATGTCTGGGTCTTAGAACGCTCATAAAATACTTGAATATCAGAAGCTATAACACAGTTGGATGCGGAAAAATGATTGAAATCATAGGAAAGTAAAGCCATACCAAACACATGCTTAAATATGAGTTTTCCATCTTGTGGAAGATTATTTGTGTTGATGTTGTCAGTTATTCTGTTAAATAAGTTAGTGTCGAACTGCCGGTGGTATATATGTGGTTTAAGTTGCTATATGGTTTACAAGGTGGGGCATACTCGCACACTTGGTGCATAAGGTGTAAAACATATCAGCCTTGCAAAAATTGTTTAAATGGGATTGTTCGATAGTGTAGAAGGTGTCCAATTTTTGTGCAAATAACACTTCTTACCTGAATACTATATGGACCGAAGTTGGTTTACAGTTTAATGTGCGGAAAATTATGGGTTTACAGATTTTGCAATGCATGGATCTAACTAGTGAAGATTTAGAGTTTTGGACTGATTAGTGGATTCAGAAGAAATGGTTTGGTTGTATCTTTGAACAAAACAAGTGTTAGCAATACTTTTGCTAACACTCTTTTTATTAGAATTTATTGAAAACCATTAATTTTGGTAGGCCTTACTTCTAAATTAGGAGAGAAGTTTATTAAATGAGAAGTAGTTTTAGGGTTAGTTGATGGCAAGGGCTAAGATAGGATACAATAATTTAGTATTATATTTTATTTTAATCTATTATTTGATGAGTTAGATATCTTATTTATCTTTTCATAACTTTTTTTTTTGTCCTACGACGAGGAGTTTCCCACCGCCTGCACGAGACTGGGACTAGTCTAGTGCTGGAGTTTGTTTGGCACCTTGATGGGTGGCATCCTTTCCAGTTGAGATTTTTTCCATACCCAAGGCTCGAACCCGAGACCTTGGTTAAGGGGCGAGAGGCCTTAACCACTCACGCCAATCTCAGTTGGTTTACCTTTTCATAACTTTAAAAATTATCTTAAGGCTAGATTTGGGGTGATAATATGTTGGGTTAAGTATTAAAGTATTTGTCTTTGTATTCACATTTTTTTTTTAAAATATTAGTACTCCATCTCTCGTAGTATATATATGTTCATATTTAATTTGTACGAGTTCTCGTATTTAAATTCATTACTTGCATTTTTAATAAATATAATATTTTGATATGTCTTGTCTAATAAGCTAATAAAACAGAAATATAATTTTAATATTCAATTAATTTCAAGAGATTGATAAAAAAAAGTATTTTTTTTACTGCAGATAAAAAAAAATTAAAAGTGTAAACATTTAACTCACCGGAAAGTATCACTTTTTCAAATTCTTATTATAAAATATAAATATTTAGTGCAATGAAGTATTACTTAAATTTTCAAGTATACGAAATTTCGTAAAATCTTATTTTATGATATCTTTAATTTTAATGGTTGAGTTACATCCCACCTAATTTTTTTTTTTTACTTTTTTATTTAATGTCAAACTTTTCTCTATTAAAACCAAGAAAACCTGTATAAAATTAAACAAACTTAACTATCTTATTCCTATGGCATTTACTAGCAAGAAGAGACTCTTTGCTAAATAGATTTAGATAAAAGAAATGTAAGGAATCATATGGATTAAGGGACCTAAAAAAAAAGTGACGACAATAGAGATAAAATAAAAGAACTCCAAAATAAACGAATGTACATAAGAGGAAAGGAAATCGAAACTTTTTTCCCCCCTTTAACAAAATAGCATAACATTAAGCCACATCAATACATTGCTAAGAGAAATTTTCTTGAGTGTAAATTTTGCTGTGCAAAATGTCATGAAATCCCCACCCAAGGCAGTGATATCCGTTCAAGGCCTAGTTTTGTTTTAATTTTTAACATATCATCACAGCAAGCTATTTTTGTATTGCATTAGTATAACTTATCTTGTAGTCAATGTCACTCCTCCATTATTAATCTTACAATAGCTCCATTAGTTATTCATAAGCCGGAATTTGTTCATCACATGATGCCTGATGGCACCTCAATCAAATGTTTGAGTACAACAACTCAACTTCTTCTAGTTATAAGTGTAACATGAAGTAGGTTACGTGAAACTAGGTTAGTCGATGCCATCGATCTACTAATTTTTTTTGTTAGGGTAAGAGAAGTATTTTTCACCTTACATGAATATTAAGTGATGTTAGAGTTATCAACTTTCATGTATTGTTTGGAATGAGCAAATCATGAAGGAAGGGAGGAGGAAGAGAAAACATGATATATATATATATATATATATATATATATATATATATATATATATATATATATATATATATATATATATATTTGCTATGTTTGATAGGTTTAAAAAGGGGAGAAGGGATTGAAAGAGAATGTTGAGCCAACGATTTTTCCAATTTGTCACTTTTGGAAAGATGAAAAAAAAAACATGCTTAACATATTAAAATGACAAAAGTACAATTATTTATATATATATATATTAGAGATATCTATGTTTTTTTATTTTATCCGAAGGAATCAAAGACCGTAAGATATCTATGTTATTTTATATATAGTTTTTTTTTTCTTTTTAACTTTTTTTTTCTACCAATCATTTTATTTTGTAGTCCTTTTCTTTCTTTCCTCCTTTCCTTTTGCTTTATTTACTCTTAAGTGATATGTTGAATCTTGATATGTTTTTAGTAGGCAGGTGTGCTAGGCTTAAGTTGGACTAAGAGTGTGAATTTTTTGGACCTTATATGCGACGGAGATAATTTATCAAAGACAGAAATGGAGGATGTGTGTTTGGTATAGGTCATTCATCTGAGAAATAAGATTGAGTGAGGTGGATCCCATGTAACAAATTGTAGTCATCAATTGCAGTCACCAAAGATATTTGTATGTAAAAATTTTGTTGTACCCTTTTGAACCTTTTCTTTCACATGACTCATTATCCATTTCAGAGGGTATTTTTGTCATTTAATTCATATCAAACAACTTTACAATATTATTTCCACTCTATTTCTCTAAAATCAAACAACCTAACATTCTACTTTATTTCTCTTTTTTAAATTATCTTTATTTTATTTTCATCTACTCTATTTCTCTCCTTACAACCAAACATAGTGTCAGTAAACATGATGTGGTCCGAAACACTGAACATGAGAATTAATTTGGTACATTGTACTTTCAAGAGCTTCAAAGGAAAGTTTTATGTTCAAAAGTTAAATATCTACTTTCATAATTTGAGGATCAAATAACTGCATCCATATATAGTGTCAGTAACTTGTTTTATTTTAGAGTAAATTACACAGATCTCCCTGAATTTTACTTATATTACACCGACACTCATGCTTTTTTGAACCATACAAAAAATTCTCTATTTGTTGGTTCTAAATTACACGGACCCCTCCTGAATTTTACTTATATTACACCGATACTTCTGCTTTTTTGAACCATACAAAACGACTATCACTTGAGCAGGGGATCAAAAGTAATGTTTAAAAAGACAGGGATGTCAGTGTAATATAGGTAAAATTCAGGGAGGGGTCCGTGTAATTTACTCTTTATTTTATTGCATATTCATGGTACATTACTGCATCCATAACTAGCCTCAGAGTGAGAGTAGATGCTAGGATTTTCCTACGTCGCGCCTTTAATTACTTTTATCGTTCCACACCTTTGCTGCATCTCCATCCAGAGATTGCTGGTGACTCTATGACCAGGGTGATTCTAGCCACTAACTACATCAACAGCATGGCATCGCTAAACCACACATTCACGGATCAAGCAAGGAAGAAGAAGAGATTGTCACTCAGTTGATCGAGGAGGACTTTCAATCGGAACCTGTAGCATCCAAAGGGAGTTTCATTGGAAAACTCTTCAATTCTGATGTGAATAACTTAACCAAGAAATTTATATCAACCAAGCCAAACTGGGCTATGTAATTTCTAACCTTAACTTGGTAAGGATCGATGATATTCAACACGTTCCCTTTTATGTGCGCTACTTGTGCAAACGACAATAAAAGGGGAGGAAAAATAAATTGAGCACATGATTAAGGTATGGCATTTTTTACTTAACAATGCATATTACGGTTTGCTGCTAATTATTAGCTAAATGGTAGGCCGGCAACGAAAATGATTAAACTGATAGTGAATTTTAATATTAGGCTTGCTATGGAGCGGCCAATTTGCATAAATTTAATAAACAATACTATAAATAATTTAACATTTTTTCAAAAATGTAGGTTAGTAAGCACTTGCGTGTCAATGTGAAGTGAACTTGGTGGAAAGTGATTGTGATGACGATGAATGGTCATAACTCATAATGTTGTTAAGCACTTTAGTGAATAGTGATATACATTAGCCCCATAAGTGAACAGTGAGCTTAATGAAGCACACTGATTAGATCCCCACCGGCCAGAACGAGGAGTAGAACGCAAGTTTCAGTAAAGACAATGAATGGAGTTAGGTGGAAGTTATGATTATATTTCTATCTTGTTCATTCACGCCCATTGACTATGGCCACGGGTCTTATCTTTTGGCTTGCACTTCAAAGCATTAAACTTTAAATAAAATCCCAAGAGGATGGTATCATTAAATTTAAATGATAGTAGTACTGTATTATTTTGTAAAATTCATTATATGACTGTGAATTAAGCTATTTTATATTTAAAATTATGTATAACTGCAATTTAACGTATAAACCTTTTAAGTTAACTTTTCCTAAAAATCAAATTTACCTAATATACAGTACAGCACTCTGTGTAATCTAATAAGAAAAATTAATGTAGTATGAATTCATGCGTGATTCATATAAGAGGATGATATCATTAAATTAATTGATCAAAAAAATTCATGCATGATTCACGAGTGACAGACACCAAGGATTCAGTGGCAACGGGGTATTCTCTTTTTCCCGTAAGCCGTCACACCAGGCTTTCGATATCTACATAGTAATTTTTAATCATCAAGTATAGGGTTCATTTGTTTATGTTTATTAAAAAAAACCTTTTTCTTTAATAAAAACACGTAGTTTTTATTAATTTTTTTTTGTTTGTCTAATTATTTTTTTAAATAGTTTCATATATTTTTCAAAAAACAAATTCTATATGCTTCTTAAAACGTCACTTTTTAAAAAAGTATTTTTTTTAATTTTTTTTTAATTTAAACAAACTGATTCATACTCATTTTCTATCCAGCTCCACATTTCTATAGTAAGTATTAACTAGTAAAAATTTCCTGTTTTATAACTACTGCGACAAAATAGAATCCAACTTAAAGCAACTTCGGTTTGCATGCATTCCCAATAAAGAAAACAGTGTGTGTCTAAGAGAAACTTGGGCAGCCTTCACTAGGTGGATGACAATGAAATTAATGCAACAAGAAATAGGAGTTTTATTTTATTTTTGGGGGTATTTAAAAGAAATGATTATTCTAAAATAAGGAAAATGTATTTTAAAAGATCTAATATAGTTAAGTTATCGACTAAAACATTAATGGTTGAAATTGTAACTGGATCGTCCATGAGAGGCCGAGGCCGACCTCCTAAACTATATTCACAGGTGCTTATGCCTTCAAGTTTAGCACTTGAGAGTTGTGGATTGTTTTCAATAATTAAGAGGCCGACCTCCTAAACCATATTTTAAAAAAAAATTAAGCATGATTTTTTATAAAAAAAAATATTATATTAAAAAGATAAAATAAAAAAGAGAATAAATTATTTTGTCTTGTTCTGATCATACACCGAAGACTCCATTGGATAGTGAAGTTGCAAGACAACAAATATAAATTTCACAATGCACCCTTTAGTGTCTTTTTATTAGGAAAAAAAAAAAAAGAATCTTCCTGCTCTCTTTTTTGTTGCTGAAATTTTATACTGACTTCCTCTACGATCTAACTTAATAATCTGAAAAGAAAAAAAGAAGAAGAAAAGAATGCGATACTTTTATCTTTAACTTTGAAAAGACTCAAGATTGAATAATAATTATGTAAAGATAATGCTCAATGGAATGAATTACTTCTTATGATAAAAATACTAATAAGTTGACCCTCGTGTTTATTTATCTTTGCAATTACATTTAAAATGTATGATCTTTAAAAGCCTAATTTGTCAAAATCACTTCGTAATCGTAACAGTTTGTTACATTTCTCATCGTTGCATTTCACAAGTACGGACCCCACCTTCCCATTCTTTCATTTTCCATAACTAGCATCTCAAACATTAGTCAAAAGCTTTCAACTACACAAGTTTACCATTTTTCCGGCCAAAGATGCCCTTTACATTTCTCATCGATGCATTATATATATGCATGCATGCATGATCGATATTTAATTAATTCACTAATTCATTATACATTTTTTCTCCTTCCAAATCATGCACTGTTTTAAAAATTAAAAGAACATAACCTGTTACAAATGTGAATACCAGGAATAGGTAAATGAAACATATTAACAATACATTTCATTTTAAAAAAATAACTTATTTTTTATTATTTATTGAAATTCATTAAAACTTATAAAATAACATAGGTCTTATTCTCTACTCCGTGTATTTTACTAAATTTTATAATTATCAATAAATTTCAATTAATAATATATAAAAAGAAAAAAAAATATATAAATTTGTTGACTTTAGCGTAAAACTTTTTATACTAACGGTGGATAACCATTAAATTCTAATAAAAACATAAGTCAAAAAGAGGGTGGGTACATTGACTTGGATCCCCATGTATTGCTAGCTACCAAAATGGAAGAGCATGTAGAAAAATGAAAATGATGGACCCATGTTTCCTTTCTGTAAGTGGGGAAAGCCAAAGCACTTCCTAGGCCTTATCTTCATAGTTTTTTTTTTTTTTTTTATAGGCAAAAGAAAAAATTATATATATGGAAAATATGAAGCACCAGAGGTAGTGTAACTTCACAGAAAAGAAAAATGGATGCAAGAGAAGCCAAAGAACTAAAAAGACCAAAGTTCAATAGTTCATCATGACTTTCAAAAGCTGTAACATGGTAGCTTCACCCTAGCGCGCCTTCCATGGGCCATGACAGGACATAGGCTGAAAATTATAGTGTCGAAAACTAAGTCGACGATCGAATAAAAAGACTAAAAGGGTGCAAAATTAACCAAATCTTTTACATCATGCAAATGAAAATAAAAAATAAAAAATATTTACATAACCATAAACATTCCCTACTCCGAAGTTCCTTACATTCACAAACCCAACTCAAAAACAAATAAAATAAAATAACCGAAAATAACAAAAAAAAAAAAAAAAAAAAAGAAGCCTCTTCTCTCTCAATCATAAACAAAACGAATTTGGCAGTTCAATTGCAACCTTAAATTAACAAAAGAGAATCGAAGTGATCAAGATTTAGCATCGACAACATCTACACTAGCGCCGCAAGACAAGAACCTATGAAAAATCCTAAACAAAGCAGCGCATGAAATTTCCCTCATTTTCCTCCAAACCAAACACTTCCTTCTCCTAAAGCCATGATGAGACCTTCCTCCCTTGACTCTCTCCTTAACCCTTCCAAAACACTTCTGGGTTTTCTCCGGCACACTCTCTTTCCTCGAAAATTTGTAGCTTCTTAGGTACATCTGCCTGCACGAGATGCTATCCACCACTCTGGGGTGCCCACACACGTGCGAGCCCCTTCTCCTCACAAACTCCGCGTCCGATTCCGGCCACTTGTACAGGTTCACGTACGTCGCACGTACCGGCACACCTGGGTCACGTGCGTCGTTTACACACTTTGATATGCACACAGAGCTCATCTCGATCTCCTTCAATTCCTCTCTAGGATATGTATGCAACTATGCACTATATATTATAAATTGCTATAGTAGAAATGAAAAAGGAAAAGGAAGGAATAAAAGGGGTTGGATTGAATTGCAAGACAAGGGTGAATGGGTGTGGGGGAAGAGGGATAATTGAAGGGGATTGATTTATAGTGGGTTAATTTTGGCACGTTATCATGTGTGATGATTTGCAATGCAATGACTATGTTTTGTGAAAGCGCATTAATTGAATAATGTGTGAGAGTTTGTGCTGTTAGGCGAAGGTTAGATGGCCTAAAGAAAATTGATTCCAGCATATATTAAAATTGGGTTTAAGCCATGTATTAAGATGGATCTTGTTCGGTGTTGGGTGCCCAAATTATACGAGGCCGCGTGGAATAATCATGCTTTTCTTTTCCATTTTTTTTAACCTTGCTTTGTTGCTTCTCTGTCAGCATTTCATGATGTGACATCATTGGTCTACTTGTGTTATTATTAAATTGATTCAGCATGCTTCTTTCTTTTAACATGGGCTTTACCGACTTAGGATAGAAAATGTAATTTGGTAGAGAATAAAGCCCCTTCATCTTTTATATGAATACGCTTTTTTTAACTTCTCACTCTCAAGTGTACAGCAATGCTTAAAAATTGATGTTAATGATGCAAAAAAAAAAAATTAATTAAAAATTAACACATTTATTTTTTCTTAATAATTTTTTATTGTTTATCCTTAATAGAGAATTGATATTAACATCTTCTTATAAGAAAAAATTTGAAGGAGCTTTATTTTCTAAGAAGACAGCATTTATTTTTAGTTGTCTTGACTTATGGCACTCGAAAATAAATTTCAGTAACTCATGGCTCTCGAAAGAAGAAAGCATTTATTTTTAGTCGTCTGGACTTTATCAATAGAAAATGGGAAAAATAAAATCAGCAAGTAAGAACGTGTTGACCCCGAGAGGAGAAGCAGAAAGAACTCCACGTGGGATTAGTTTTCACTCACAAGGCTACAGGTATCCCTGTATTGCGTAAGCGTTTATGTGAATTAATGAAAGCGTTAATGGCAGCATTTATATTGGATGACATATGATAAACAGAATAGCCAAAGTGATGATATTCAAAACAAAAAGAATTAATGGCAGCATTTATATCGGATGACATATGGTAAACAGGATAGCGAAACTGATATTCTCTCTGTTCCAAATTATATAATGTTTAAGATTTTTTTACAGGTATTAAAGTATTAAGGAATGTAATTAATTTATTAAATTTCACTAAAAACTATAGGTAATTTCCTAATATATTTCCTCTGGACTGAAATATAAACAAACAAAAAAACTGATTCACACCCTTTAAGAAAATTAGTTAGCATCATTTAATTTTGATAGTTTTAATAAAAAAAATAACACACTTCCTAAAGTATCCCTTGCATTTAATTGCATAGGACAAAAAATAGAAGGTTGTTGGAAACAAAACTCTAATTAAATGAAGGGTATTTTAGAGATGGTATCATTAAATAGGAGAGAGTTAGTTAAAATTTGCTTATATTTTAGTCCAACACATATGTAATTTTTGTTGCTTATATTTCAGTCCGAAAGAATACCTTTTATCTCTCTAATTAATTACTCCTTTACTCCTACTGCACAGTACTCCCACTAATTGTAACAAGTTCCCATGATAATGCACTTAAACCTGTTGAACCCTTTCGACTTCACCTATGCACCTAATTGCTGGCCTAGTGCCTCTTTAGTTTCTCCCTGATACGTACCAATATACTCACCTTTGCACAGATATAAATGAACAGGTAAATGCATATAGCCTGGGAAAGAGAGATTACGAATTGCAAAGAATACTGTATTAATGCATGGAGTAGTATTGATTAGGGGTAGTTATGGAAAAAAGTTTTAATACAGTATTGGTTTTATAAAACGTCATCTATTTCGGAACAAATTTTTTTTCTCTAAAATGTCATATAATTTGGAACGGAGGAAGTAGTATTCAAAACAAAAAATGAAAAAATATATTCCCTCCGTTCCAAAATGAGTGTCGTCCTAGGTTTTTTTATTTTACACAAATCAAGAAAAGCTATTAAATAGATGAAAGAGAAAAATAATTTTACAAAACTAACCTTATTATTAATATTATATTGAAAAGCTAAAGTGACACTTATTAGGAATATTAGTGAAAAAAATAATTAATATTAGATTGAAAACCAGATGTGACACTCATTTTGGGACAATTTTTTTTTTCTAATGCAACAATTGTATTAGAGTACCTTTAGATGGAGTACTGGTTAAAGAGTTCAATAATAAAAAAATTATTAAAATTATGTTTAAAATTTAATTAATGTCTTTGAGGCATTTGTATGTACTCATAGTGTAAAACAAATTTACACGTTGATCTCAATATATTTCTCTTAAACTTAAGTAGTTTGAGGAGTTCATTCATTTTCTTAGGGTTAAATATATTAAGATTTTTTTTTTGTAAGCATTAAATACATTAAGATAATCAACAAAGTCATTAGTCTTTTTGTGCCTTGTTTTTTGGTATTAAATTTTTAGTTTTTGTTTCCCATTTAAATGACATTGCAAACGATTAATACAACTAAATTATAGTAAATAACTAGTTTAATAACCTGTGCCTTGTAAGGGTGTTGAGTTTATAATTTTTAATTTTTAATGTATTTTTTAAATTTTTAATTTTTTTTATATATGTATGTGTTAGTATGTATATGTAAAAGATATATAAAATTAATTATGAATATTGATATATATTTAAATAATTTTATATTTACACATGTCTTATATCATTTTAATTTATATAAACATTTGTTTTAGAACACTATTATCTTTATAAAGATATTTGCATTTATATATAATTTAAATATATACATAATTTTAATAAAAATATTAATGATAACAAAATTTATAATTTATTTTGTAATTATTAATTTTTCTTTAAAAAATATATTTTCATCATAAAGAAGATAAATGTCTAATGTTAATTATCAAAAAAAAAAAATTGTGGGCAATTGAACTTATAGATCAGTAGATTACAATAAAAATATTAATGATCAATTCAAAAATAAGATAATGCATATAATGATATTTTAATCATATTTTATTTAGGCTAATAACTAAGAGACTGTAAAAATTTCTTTAGTAATTTCAAATAGGCAAGCCAAAGAGCCCCGAACCCGTGGGTATCAACCTGAATCCGATCCGACTTTGACGAGAATATCCACTTTGACTGGCTATAGATATGGGTATTATCCAAAAAATTTAATGGAGATGAGGTGGATATCTAACTATTTAATTAATTTAAATTATTCATTTTAATGATATGATTATAATATTGTAATAAAATGATGGTAAAGATTGATCTACTAAAATAAATCTAGCAATATTTTTAAATTTAAATTTACTTTAAATTTGAAACAAAATATGTAATAGTGTTATTTATTAATTTGAACCAAAATATAGATTTGCATTACAAAATTATGAAATAAAAATAAATCTAATTGCAAGATTTGAATAAGAATATAATTGTGTTATCAATTTTAATATTTAAATTATATAAATTACATTGATTATAATTACCTTAATTAATATAATTATGTATTTTTTATGAATTAAGAATGAAAAAAAATATTTGTATTTCAAATAGAATTTTTTTTTCAGATGTATCTACCTAAAATGAATATTGTGAGATTTTTAAATTTAAATCTAAATTTAATTTAAATTTGAATCAAAATATATATTAGTGATATTAATTAATTCGAATTAGAATATATAATTGTATTATCAATTAGAATGTTTAAATTGTGAATGATTAATTATATAACCACCTTAATTACTAAAATTGATGTATTTTTATGAATTAAAAATAGAAAAAAAATAGACATGTGTGCTTAATATTTATAATAATAGTTTATAGTTTATATTTTAAAATGGAAATTTGAATTTAAATTAGTGTTATCAATTAATATGAATTAAACAATTTCAAATTTCAAATCATAAATATCTTAAAATATTGATCACGTTTAAATTTGAATATGAATATGAATTTAAATTAGTGTTATCAATTATATGAATTAAAAAAATTAAAATTTCAAATCATAAATATCTTAAAATATTGATAATGTTCAAATTTTATTATCATTCACACATGTATATATAGATATTGTTTAAATTATTAATTATATATTTGCATTATAAAAATATGAGATAAAAATCTAATTGCACGATTTTTATTTTATTTTTATTTGTTATAATTTTGAATTTGAATATGAATTTGAATTTAAATTAGTGTTATCAATTAATATGAATTAAACAATTTAAAATTTTAAATCATAAATATATTAAATTATTGTTATCAATTAAATATGAATTAAACAATTTAAAATTTAAATTTACCATAAAAATAAAATCGTCTTCATTTCGACGGAAAAAAAATCAATATGGTGTTGACACGTGGCATCAACTTGCATGGCAAAATCTAATTGCACAATTTTTTTTATTTTAATTTGTTATCATTTTGAATTTGAATTTAAATTAGTGTTATCAATTAATATGAATTAAACAATTTCAAATTTCAAATCATAAATATCTTAAAATATTGATCACGTTCAAATTTGAATATGAATATGAATTTAAATTATTATTATCAATTAAATATGAATTAAACAATTTAAAATTTAGAATTACCATAAAAATAAAATCGTCTTCATTTCAGCTGGAAAAGAATCAATATGGTGTTGTCACGTGGCATCAACCTACGTGGCAAAACCTTCTTTTATATAATATAATTGATATTGCATTTTTTTTGTTTAATAGATTATAAGTAGCAGATAACTAGATATAGTTGTGCATGACTCATATTCTATGGATGAGCAGATTGGGCTTAAGCTACTTATTGTTGGGTTACGAAATAAGTGGATTGGGGATGCGGGGGTTTAGCCATGTGGTACGGTACATGGATAATATTGTACACAGTATATTGTACAGAATGATATTGTAAGTCAGTCTGTATTGTGATTTATTCTATATAGGCTTAAATACGTTTTTCGTCCTTATAAAATATGAAAAGTTCGGATTTCGTCCCTGCAAATTTTGTTGTCCGTTTTTCATCCTCCAAAAATTATAATTTGTTAAACTTTGGTATGGAATAAGGTTCAGATATATCCGAACCTGCGTGGCATTCTTTTAAATTTTAAAATGCAATTTTTAGAGTTAAAAATCACCGCAAATTACAAAATAAAAAATTAAAAAAATGCAAAACTCCTCTTCCCTAACAGCACCGCGCCACGCACCACCATCCAACACCATAACCACCGCACCTCCACAAAGTGCGTTTTGACAGAAAACATTACATAATCCACACAGCGGAAAAACATTGCATGCTTATTGGTACTGAAATGTGATATCAATAATACTGTTCAGGAATCATAACTTAATCATACGTATTTTTTTTATTATGATGGTAATATTATGAAAATAATATCTTTTCAACTATCAATTTTTGAACGAGTTGTAAGTCTTGTGATTAATGGTTATTGGATGGAAAAAGGAGAAAAACGAATTGACAGTGACAAAAGATGCATAATTAAATGGAGAAAATGAAAAAAAAAAACTGAATTTGTACTTTTCTTTTAGCTCTTGGTTTCTCTTCCTACAACTCGTACTGCAATGGCCAGAAACGAAGAAAAGCTTCACATATTAATCTTTCCATGGCTAGCTTTCGGACACTTAATCCCAAACCTTCAACTGGTCAAGCTCATTGCTAAAAAAGGTCACCATGTGAGTTTCGTGTCCACCCCAAGAAACATAGAGCGTCTCCCCAAACTTGGCTACACTCCCCAAACGTCCCCGCCTCCGCCAGCCCAGTGGCACGCGCCGCCGCCACCGGCTACGCGGGCTGTCTCCGCCGCCGCCGGAGACATAGCAAGAGAAGCAGCAGCAACAGCAACGGCGGTCCGCAGAGAAATGGACCGTAGGTAGGGAGGGAGGGAGGGAGGGAGGGAGGGGAGGGGGATTTGGGGTCGACTCTGACGTCCATGGATTGGAGAGAGAGAGGGGGGGTTACGGTTCTGACACTTGTCGATTTTCAATTGGCTAATGAAACGGCTTATGTGCACAGTCATAGACACACGTAGGTTCGGATATAAGTTAACCTTATTTCGACTCAAAATTTGGCACCACATAATTTTAGGAGAACGAAAAAATGAACAAAAAATTTTGCAGGGACAAAATTCGAACTTTTCCTATTTTATAGGAATGAAAAATATATTTTAGCTTTCTATATAAACTGATATAATTCTATTGACCAAATGATAATAATAGAAACAATCGTTCTATTTCCAAAGACATAGACATACTTGCCAAATCTCGTTAAATCTCGTGTCTGTGTGTGTGCGTTAAATCTCGTGTCTGTGTGTGCGTGTGATTACTCTAATCTTTATAATTTTGATATGATAGACACGTAATCTTAAAAAAAAAAAAAAAAGATATAATAAACACGTAATGAAATAATAAAAGATATCATTAAACTAACCTCTCTTTAATTGTCCTAATCCTGGTTAAAAGGCCAAGAAAGATATTAAACTATCCTCTCTAAAGGCAATCGGAATCAAGACTAAAAAGCATTATAATGGAATTACGTGGTGGAGGAGATATCATATGACTCTGCAAGAAGGTGTTCTTAAGTTTGTACCATTTCAAAGTCACAGTAATATATTTGTTGCCTGTATTGTAGTAAATTAGGGATGACAAAGTGTATCTGGATTCTACGGGTATCCACAAAAATATCCGTAAATGGGTCGGGTAAATATCCGCTTATTAGGGCTAGAGCTGGAACTGGATATTTACCCGCAATTTTTGGTGGGTACGGGTAATATACAGGTGTGGGTACAGGTACTATAATACCCGTCCCGTCCCACTCCGCACCTATCATATATATTAATGTAATTAAAATAACCTACTTAAATAAATAATTATGTTATATATATACTTTTCTATAAAAAAAAACAATTTTATATTTTCTATAAACTAACACTAACAGTAAAAGATTTATGTTATAACTTATAATAATTTTATATTTTATATTTTTAATATTATGTGTGGATGCTTTTAATGTTAAGTTTGAATTATTTAAACGTGAATTTTTAATTTACTTGTAGTAATTTTTTTAATTAATATTTTTATGACTTAAATGCAATTTTGGTTCCTCTATTTTGCACAATCCGCACTTTTAGTTCCCCTATTTTAAAATAGAGACATTTAGTCCCCATATTTTGTAAAATCTGCAATTTTGGTCCCCTTATTTTAAAATAAAGACATTTAGTTCTCCAATTTTGTAAAATCTGTAATTTTGGTCCTTCCATCAAATTGAAAGCGTTGACCGCTAATAGATTAACGTTAACCTTAACATGGTCCAAGTGATGAGACACTAGATTATTTATTTTTTTATAATTATTTTAAATATTGAGTAGAATAATTAATGAAAAATATATTTTAAAAAAGGTAATATCATTTATTTGACTACGACGTGTCATGTATTTTAACAACATAGAACTAGTTTAAAATAAATTATTAAGATTTGTGATTTTTATATTAGGACTCACAACTACCCCCAATAATTAAAATCGATGTGACATGTGCTTTAGTGACGTAGATAAAAAAATAATTATTACTCATTATTTAAAATAATTAAAAAATAAATAAATAATCTCGTGTCACGTCATTATATTTGGACCACGTCAAAGTTAACGTTAATCTCTTAACTGTCAATGCTTTCAATTTGAAAAAAGGACCAAAATTACGGATTTTACAAAATTGGAAACTAAACGTCTCTATTTTAAAATAGAGGGACCAAGGTTGTGGATTGTGCAAAATAGGAGGACTAAATGTTTCTATTTTAAAATAGGAGGACTAAATTGCGGATTGTGCAAAATAGGAGACCAAAATTATATTTAAACCTATTTTTTATTGATTTATTAACTTCATACATAAGTAAAGTGCGAGTAGTGAGTGCGAGTATGGGTATATAGGTACCCAACAGGTACGGGGATGGAGATTAAAGTTGCTACTCGTACGGATATGGAGTAGGGTATAAGTATTTTTTTAAAACGTGGGTATGAAGACGGATACTATAGGACCCTACCTAAATCCTACCCATTACCATCCCTAATCTCAACCTCCATTTTTTCTCAAGCCACCTTTTTTCGCCTCACTTCCTCATCTCAAAACTCCAACATTCATATTTTCATTCATCTTCCTTCGCTTGACTCCCTAGTCTCAAAATCTCAACCCTCATTTTTTTGTGTCACCCTTCTTTATTCTACTATCCCATCTGAGAACTTAAACCCCCTCCATTATTTTCAATCACTCTTTTCCACCTCAGTTCCTCATCTCAAACCCTGACCTCTCTCACTTTTTTATCACCACTCTCCTCTACCTCGCTGCTCCCAAAATGCCAATCCCCATTTTTTCCAGTTGCCTTCCTCCTCCTCACTAGAACCCTATAAGGGAAAATTGTAAGTACATGATCATTGTCAAGTAGTAGATATCATATCTACATGGATCGTGTGTTTGATTTTGTAATTATTATAATTTAATGTAATTTAAATAAAAGGAAGAAAATTGATTTTGAGGAAATAAATTTAAAAGCAAATTGAAACTAAAGCAAATAAATAATTGTAACTTGAAATGGATTTAATGATAAGAAAACTTTTAGATTGAATTTTATACCATGATTATCTATTGACTTAATCTATTTTTACCTTAATGTTCTTACTGGCTCTCTTTGTTAATTAACAAAGTAACATTTATTCCCTCTTTGAATACTGAGATGTATGAATTAATATATACTTTCATGGTAGTTATGTTCCATTACAAATTTACACTTATTAAGTTATTTGTTAATTCATTGAATTCTTGAAGGTTGAATATACTTTCGTGATTTAATTCATAAGTCCCTCCCTTTTGGTTCCAACGATTAGATTTTCTTCTCAATTCTTCCATAAGCATCTATGTTTATGAAAAAATGGTGGCCAAATTTTTCACATAAATAAAATCAATAGAAAAGAAATCAAGACGAGAAATAAAAAAAAACATAAAGACAATTCAATTAAGCATCAATAGTCATCAAGTGTTAAGCCTCAATCTTAGAAAAAGATGACTACTCACACAATAATGGAAACAAGACAAATAATAGAAAAGAAAAACATCAAATCAGGTCAAGAATAAAAATAAGAAGATCATTTGCTCTTGCTCTCTCCCATATGCTAATCAAGGTTAGGATCCCTAATCCCAAATTCAAAACCTATAGAGATAAAATGATCCAGGCCCAAATTACAGTTAAAATCTCAAAAAGATAGGTTGTTTATATCTAAAGTCGTTCACGACATTGAGGTGTAGGTCATGAGTGCGAGATAGAAGTTATAGTTGAAAGGTATGGGGTCAAAGGCATGAGGTAGGCTATCAAATTTAAATTAATTATTATAATAATAAAAAAATTATATTAATTTATAATTGAATAACAATATAAAATATACATATATAACCTATTTTCTCATGTTATAAGATACATCTCAATTTAAGTTTTATATATATTTTCATTTTATAATTTAACTTTATATGTTATTAATTAATATAATATGTCAATAAATTAAATTAATTTAATTTTATCTCATATACTACTAAGTTTCAATTTAATTGAATTTACATTTAAATTTAAATAAAATGACTGAATCAAAATTTTGAACTTATTATGTCCCAATAGTGTCCCCAATAAGCGCCTTATCATGTCTCCCGCCATCACCACTCTGACACCGCCGTTATCCCTCTCCGTTACTTCGGCGGCGCGTCGTCCACGGCAGACAGCGACGGTTAAGACTGAGAAAAAGCAAAGGCAAAGCAACCTCGGCTTCGGCGGCGACAAGAAGGAAACAAAGTGGCACTGCGTGGAGGGTTGTGGGGCATGCTGTAAGCTCCAAAAGGGTCCTTCTTTTCCCTCTCCCGAAGAAATTTTCGATGACCCTTCTGACGTTCAGGTCCATTTTCCACTTCCACCTTTTGCATTCCCAAAAAAAAAATTGTTTTTTTTTGTTGCTACATGTGATATACTTTGTGAATTGAACTATGGACATGTCGTTTATTGTATGTGAAATTGTTTATTTGTGTTGCTTTTGATGGTTATGAATTTCAGCTGTACAAAAGCTTGATAGGTCCTGATGGATGGTGTATTCATTATGAAAAGAGTACTCGGAAATGCTCCATTTACCCTGGTTTGGTTATTATACCTCTCAGTGTTGATGTTTGAGTTTCATCAATGGGAATGTTAGGTTTAGTGTTTAATAACTTGTCATTCCTTTGTTCTTCTTCAGAGCGTCCATATTTTTGCCGTGCGGAGCCAGAGGTATTTAAATCTTTGTTTGGAGTTAAAGAGAAGAATTTCCACAAGGAGGCCTGCAGGTTCACCTTTCTCACTTTTTAATTATGTTTTTCAGGAAGAATCACATTATAAGGAAATTTTATTCAGATGAAAATGTTCTCCTAAAAAAATTATTTTGCTTGGTGTTATTTATATAAAAGGATCGTATTGAGTGAGAACATAATCTTATCAGAGAAATTAATCTTGACCATAAATGACTAGTTAAAACTAAATTTAAGTAAAATAATCTTGGCCATTCAGGAAGATGAAGATTAACTTGGCTCATGTGCTCTCTAGATATTTTTCCTGTATATTCCCAATACTGATATGCTAGTGGCCCTAAAGCATTACAATAGGGTAACAATCTCATGAATTTTGTGAGATTGGAACAATTTTGAGGTTTTTATTTGAAGCCAATACAAGATGTTGGTGCCTTGAGATTCTATCTCCTTACTTCAAGCTGGAATTAGGTGCAACTTTGTGTTAAGGTTTGCTAATGAAGCTTCTGTCGGGGTTGGTTATGTTTATGAGGAGGTTCTGTAGTATCTCTGGTTGGAATGCAGAGTTAATGAAATGAAAGTTATGGTAAGAATAGCCAATTCCATATATACAATAAAGTTAACATTTGTTAACCTTTGCGGCTTTGCCTTTATTTGGTTGGGCACTAATGGTGGGTAAGAGGCTTTCGAAATGAAGCTAGTGGCATAGTGGGTTCATTATAAAATCGCAGTATGTGTATGGTGCACATAATCTTTTAATTATATAAAGAAAGGGCCGTTCCTTCCATTGGAGTGACTTTGGTAGATATTTGAACCTATGAGGTATCAATCAATCATCACTCCTCACAATGGAGGAGTTGTTCATACAACTGTCAAGGCTAGCACATGTGCATGCTGAATTTTGCTAAAGCAGAAGTCATATTTCAAATTTTGTTACTTTGCCCCATATTTTCGTGTTGACTTTTATGCAATTTATGCACTAAAATATTGTACAAATACAGGCAAAAATTAATAAGCAGAACATTTTCCTTGAAGCTATTTTTTCTTGAATCAAAGGCACCCACAGAAGTGTGTGTTTCTTATCCAATCTTCTTTCTTTCTTGCAGTTTCTGCAGGGACACAATTAAGGCTATTTATGGTCCCAATTCAAAGGAGCTTCATAATTTCAATAGCTCAATAAGGAACTCTTCTAGTTAGATTTTGTGGGCTTTGGATTCTTAATTGCTCAAGGTTGTTTTCTTGTCTTTACCTTCATTGATTATTATGCTGGTGGGAGTTTTCTTGTTTAGACCTTCTGAAATATGATTTCTTGATCTAATGCAAGTGCTGCTTGGATCTACAAAGTAGAATTAGAACCTAGCAACACTGGAAAAAAAATAGCTATGGACTAGTGGGTTATTATTGTATGCTCTTTTTTGGGAATTATTGATTATTTGTTGCCATATATCTTATTTTGGGCTAACTGAAGGACCCTTATTAGTAAAACCAACTATTTAGTGACTGATAAAACAACAACCAAGCCTTTTCCCACTAGGTGGAGTTGACTACATGAATCAGACAATGCAATAATGTTCTGTTGTACCTCTAAATCTTTTTTAATTCTATTGCCTATAGTTTTTCTTATTCTCCCTCTGCCTCTAGTGGCTAGGCTATCCTCCATCCGATCTACAATCCTTACTAAGGCTTCTAAGGTCATCCTCACTCATGCTCAACCCACTAAGGCAAGAATCTACCATCTTTTTTACAATAGGTGCTACCCCAACTTTTTACCCAATGCATTCATTTATAATCCTATCTTTTCCAGTATGTCCACTCATCTAATGCAGCAATCTCATCTCTGCTACATTGAATTTGTTCTCTTGGTTTTTCGCTGACCAACATCTAGTTCCATAGGACATCACAGGTGTTATGGTTGTGTGGGAAAACTTTTCTTTAAGCTTGAGTGATAACTTTTTATTACAGTAAACACTAGACACTTGAGGCACTCCTCTATTTCTTCAATCCTGCTTGAATCCTCCATATTTAGTGACTGCCATATTAGCAGAAGTTGACTACAAACAGAAGTTGTTCCCTGAAATTTTAAGATGCCAAAATTTTGACTGAAAGTGGATTATATACTAAATGGAATATTTGTGACAGCAGGCTTTTCACCGCCTTGCATCTTGTCTAGGATGGGAGGAATTCTCCACACAATGCATGTGTTTATGCCTTTCAAGCACTGCGCTATGGATCTCTACTCTTATTGAAGCACAGTTACTATGCTGGTGTTCTTAGACTGGCAAACAGAAACTTCCATTCAAAATTAAATATTACTTTCACATGTTCCTCCTAGATCACTATGTTCATGAAATGCTTGCTTTGATTATCATGGTCAAGGTCTCCTATGCCAGGTTTTTTGCTTCTCCTCTGGTCACACAGAAGCAGTAGCAGCTGGTTCACAATTCAATTTCAAAGCATCATCTGTGGTTGTGATTACTAAATTCTGTGCACTTTTTAATATGAGCTTAGATGGATGGTTAATAAAATAGAAGTTTCAACTGATTTGAATGGGCTAATTTGATCATTCTATTGCTTATAGTATAGGCCCTACCCTAGGTTCGATACATCATGAATGCTATATTTCTTTATCATGATAATTTGTTTTCTTTCTATTTTTGGTACATATTTTTTAAATATCTGTATTATCTATACTTACATGCATAGTACCTATTCAATGATCACCCACCTTCTTGCATGGAATATCTTGTGTCTCAGATTCAGTAGTTTGCCAACCTAAAGAAAGAGCACTACGCATAGTATTTTTTTAAAATTTATAGCAGCGTTCTCTCTACGTCCAAAGACTCAAAAGTATAAAATAAATTATTTACTTTTGTCATGCATTCAAGTGCAAATCTACGTTAGTCTTCGTTATCACATGCATCTTAATTTATTTCATTTACGTTTGCAGCAATGGGAGAAGTCTCATGCATTGCAATATATGTTCATTATGTAGTGCAGCACACTGAAAATGTTTTTAGCTGATAATATGGTGAAAAAGATGTTAGAGCCCCACAGTTGTAGATAAATAATAACTCCTATGGTCTCTAAATAAGGTCTTGTGCTAAACCCCCAGAAATAGAAGACTGAAAAAGAATATGTTAGCTAGTTATATCAGTGATTGGATGTAAAATGCTCTGGTATGGAATTCAGAGATGCCTACTTAGATTGATTTTTCCCAAAAAAAAACGAAGGGGATTTGAACGGTGGAATCTCATACTGATTCTGGCAGGAGAATTTCTGGTCCATTAGGAGTTCAGAGATAAGAGTGGAACGTCAAATTGATGTCGGTTATAAACCTTATTCTTACACCTCTTTTTGGCTCCTTTTGCCTTTGCGCTCTGTAAGATTTTGCCGAATAAAAAATATTGGCCGCAAGAATAACAAATATACTATAAAACATAACCAAAATTTCATTCTAGTGTTGGAGCTGTAAACGATGTATTTCACATAGGATGACCTTGGGTCATCCTACTTGCTTTGGCAACTTTTGTGATTTAACCGACAAGTGACTATTATGGGGAATTCGAATTTTTAACTGACTTTGGGTCATTGAATTTTGTGTTACAGGTATTTTTGGTCACGAGGGATTTTGTATGGTTTTTGGTATCTAGCTTACTAAGAATAATAAATAAACGTATTCACAAACCCCGGAGTCAGAATGAGAATATGCCAAATGAAGAAGGTATTGAAGAATGTTGCCTGCCTTATGGTGGCCACAGTTCTAGGGAAATGACAGTAGATCAAGGCCTATTTTGCAAATTATGTTGGTTATCAGGAAGAGCGAGAGTACCAGCCTGCCTGCAAGGATCATGAAGGAGGATCCTTTTGACAAGGGTTCATGCCATGGCAGCGAAGGGGTTCTGTGAAGGTATATTTGGCTACTGGCCTTGTATCAGAAAACGTCCCTTCACATGTTATGCAGAATGAAATTAATACTACTATAGTAGGTACTACTGTCTTCTTTTGAATGACAATTGGAAAACGCAGTGTGCCCAAAATCCTAATGCCAAATTGCCAATAAAAATAATGGTCATCCATGACATTTATTTCTTTTTCTTATTTGTTTCTACAAGATTGCTGAGCAAATCTTAAACATGAAGTACAACATTTATTTCTTTTGCTGTTCTGTTTCTACTAAATTGCCGAGCAAACCTAAAATATGAAGTACAACGTAGCTCTATGTCATGTACAAGTGGATATGAACATTGGCACCTTTCTTTCCGCTTTGATGAAAATCTCCTATAATTGGAATGGTTGCAAGTCAAACCAGATGAAAATAATTTCTCATCCTTTTCCATAAACAAAATTTTGAGATTGACCTATACTGTGCAGGAGGTATTTTGTTTACTATCGTTATATCATATTACACTACCAAGGCCTAGCTCCTCCCCAATGTCATCATCATCTTCAAATAACTTCAAAAGCCGAGCCTGGTCCTGTTCCCTTAACTTCTTTCGCCAGAACTTATATGCACCCACGACTCCAAGAATCAGTATAATTGAAACCAAAACACTCAGCAAAACCACTACAGCTATATGCATTCCTTTTCCATCACCATGCTCATCAACTACAGAACATGAATACAATTAATTTTGTTAATATATAAAATACCAGAAAGATAAGCAAGTAAATGAGTATCAATGCAAGCACCCGGAAAATCAAATTCAAGTGCTCTCTACATAAATAAAAGGTTGTGAAAGGGGATACGGAAGGATGAGGATATTTCTCTCCTCGCTTTACAAAGTGGAACAAAGTAAATACTGGCATACCCAGTAATTCCACAGATTGACAGATAAATAAAGTTTCAATATTAAGAAGAAAACAGTTAAGCATACAAGATTGCGAACCAAGATACAGAACCCTATGTGATGCAACATTCCTCCATCTAGTTGGTTATGACATAAAAAAATAAAGTGACCGAGTAAACTATTCTCTATTCTGTTATATTTTGTGTTTACTAAAGAACGACAAAAAACTCATTTATTTACAATAAACATTGCTACAATTAAATCTAAAAGGTCTTTTAAGCCTACTAGATTTGTTATCAGTAGTTACTAGTTAGCTCACTGTTGTGTCAAATGCTATTCCAACTCTTGTTTATCTAGCTTTACGTGTGGAACAAAAGGGGAAAAAATGCATTTAGTGTAACTAAATCTTCAATTCAAATGGTTGGGTACCAAGACGTACCTTCAGTTCAGCTATACACCAAATGAATGCATTTTTCTCTCAACATATGATGCTGAATAAGGATAGAAATGACATTTGACCAAAAAAATCCATGATCTAATGGCCCAATTAACTAATTTGCTGACAACATTTTCTGGAATTATTTGTAGCATTTTAGGCAGCTTTTAACAATAGAGATGTTTGCATAGTAAATACAAAACATAAAAGAGGGACAGAATAATTTAGTTTATTATTTGTTTCTTTACAATCTGAATTAAAAGTCTACTGAATTTAAGTCATCTTTTAGATTTAATTTAAATACCCAAGTTATCCATGGTGAACAAATCCAATCCAATAGCAAATTGAGGTTACTTGCTCTTTTGTTGACATAAATGATTCATTCAAATATAAGCAATAAGCACTAGAACTAGAGATCAAAAGAATCATTCATACAATTTGAAATTAAATACTTTAGATAAATATACAACTTTTGCAATGGCATATCCTAGGTCACAACTACGTTTTTTCAAATAACTAACTGACATATGTTGTCAAATGGCATGATTGTGGTAATAAAGAATCTTCAAAGAAAAATGTTGCAGGTACTCACCACCAGCAAGAGATAAGCACTCCGGGCACAGAAAAGTAGCATTGAATTCCTTTTCCTTGAACCGAATATATTCACCATCAGGTGCAGTGAAGTCAGAAGGACAAAACTCCCATTCGCCAAATACATCATCCGAAGTAATGCTGTCCTCCTCATAGAGTCCACACCGCTTGCATTTTTTACTTGAAAAGTTGCTTAGAGGCTGGAACAAGCAGTGACATGCAAAATCTGAGTATTAGCCTCAAACAGTGGCACATGAAGTTCAAATATGAAGACACTTGGAATTTAATGACTAAGCTTCGGGTTCCTAAGCAAAGCCATCACTAAATTTTTGAAAACTATTCCAATTTCCAACAATGGTTGTCAACATCAAAATGACTCTACATTTGCCTTGCTGCATCCAAAATTTCCATTTCCAGGATTCAAGGTCACAAACAGAGTCCCCTTGAACCAGAACCGTACACTCAATATGAAATTAGAGGCGTATTATGCAGTCAAGTGTAGAAGAATAATAGTTCCTTGGCCAAAGAGGCATGGGATCCAATGTATCACATCATGTCCCAATCTCATATAATGTGTGTTTAGATTCTCGTTGGATTATTCAAAGTCATGTTAAAATATGATAAAAAAAAAAAGTCATGTCAAAATATCAGCTAATGTGATTTTAAGTAAATGTTCATATGTTTTGTCCTACATTGTGGAATTGATTCTGACTTTGAGTTCAAAATTAATTTTGAGTTGAAGTAACTTTAGCTAACTTATGCATTGGATCAACTTCAAAATCAATTTTCCTAATGCTCACTTGATTTAAGTGTGTAGACATATGCATCACTTGATTTACTTCTCATAAATTCATGATGGATATAAAACATAAATAAAAGTAAGACAAAAGAGAATTAAGACATAAAAAGTAGTTAATGTAAAGCCAAAAAGGAGAGGAAAGACTGTATAAGGAACCTGCCAAGATTCTTCACCATTGAAAGCATAAATGGCATGGGGTCTCTTGACATCTGGAAGCACCGTCACGTTCTCCCCTTTGCATAGGAAATACACCGTTGAAGTGGCTTTCAGCCATTCGTGCGTTTTAAGAATCTCAATTGATCTTAGCGACACAACTGCACATAACGTCAACCCTGCGCAAATGCAAACAACCGCAGCCAGCGCCGTTAGTTACTTACACAACCATTCACATAAATACACAATCCACTCACTTTCTCATTAATTCAAAAACATTCCACATAACATATAACAATCGAGAAAAGCATTACAGTGGTCAAAATTTCCCGAACTGAATCGCCTATGAGCTAAATAATCACAGAAGTTGAGAAATCAGGAATTAATGAAGAAAAAGAGAAGCAGTTAGGTTTACCTGGAAAAGAGGTGAAGAATATGAAAGAGATGAAAAGGAAAAGAGAAACCCTGGAATTGGGCATCGACATGGTGACAAGTGGAATGCAAGAAAACAGTGGTTTGAGGAAGGTTTTGAGTGTGGGAGACTGACCGAGTCGCGGTGTGATTGGTTGACATCCCGTTTGGTATACGCAAAGTGCGCATTACGCACCTGCCGACGCAATCGGAAGAAAATGAGGAAGCTGCCACGTCACTGCCGGCAATGGCTGCCGTTGACTTCACCATATTCACAGGTCAACAGCGCTCCTCCTCTTCTCGACGTTTACCCCAATCTAGTTGATAGCTCATAGCTGGCGAAGCAACTTTTTCACGCTTTTTTCGTTTAAGAATTCATTTATTCAATAAATTCTTGTGAAATGAAAATTTATTTTTAAAGGTTTATTGAAATAAAAAAATAATAATTTGTATGTCTATGTGATTTTATTTAATTTTTAATTAGGTTTTTATAGTTAATTTTTTTTAATTAAGTTCTTTACATTAGAAAAAGCTTTTAATTAAGTCCTAATCCGGTTAAATCCCCCATTATGTGCCGTGCCGTGCCGTGCCGTGCATGTCTTGTGTTGTTAAATGCCACACATCTTGTTTTGGGTTGGTGTGTGCTAGCTAGCTAGGTAATACGTAAAGTGGAGTTTTGGCCTTTGGGACAGATCTTGATCGAGCTACAGTTAAACTTCTTATAAGTCTTATGAAGGTATTGATCATTTGAAGATCAACAACAAAGTATCGAATATGAGAATGAGGTTAATCTGTGTTTTTTTTTTTGTTTTTTTGGATGAGAATCAGGTTAATCTTTGTTTGAATACACGTTTTCTTAAAAAAAAAAAAATACACGTTAAAAAAATACGTTTTTTTCCTTCATAAAATCATGTCAAATGGAAAGAAAAATATAGAAATTACTATTCGTAGTTTCTCACACAACTAAAAATTTTGTGAATAGTAGTCATTTGAATATTTACTACAAGGCAGCAAGGCATTTTCTTTTTTTTAAAAAAAATATTTTCAGTCTCTATAGATTCAGTTAATCGTGGTCAAAATTTTTATATTTTCATATCAATAAATTTAATTTTTAAACTTTAAAAAATATGTGCATTTAATTTCTTTACTATTAGAAAAGTTTGAGATTTACTTTTTTTTTATATGATAACCCTCTTGTTTACAAACATATTTATGAAAAAAGTTTCTTGAAGCTTCTTATCTTTACAAAAATTTCTGCTTAAATTTATTTACCTTTTTTTCATATATATATATATATATATATATATATATATATATATATAATTTAGGGACAGGGGTGAGTAATTTTTCTATTTTTTTTTACATAACTGTGTATTTTGAATTTAAATTCATTAGTTTCTTGTTAAAGACTTTTCTTGTCATTTTGCAAAGTACTTTTCCTAAATACTAGTATTTCCCATTGACAATTCAATATAACGAGATCACGGAAGCAAAACGAACTAATTAGCTTAGAATCAGATCAGATAAATACAATTTCCCAACTAAATAATGAGAACGAAAGAAAACGAAGACGCCATAAACAGCAAGTCAACAAGACAAAAGATGGGACAACATAGAATGATTTAGGAACAGCTCAAAATAGAGGTGGTTTAGATTACATACGAGAGTATTTCTCTGCAGTTCATTAACAATTTTATTTTCAATCTAACAGAACATATATTGCATTATTATTGAAATATGTAAGAGCTATGATTATGAGTTATGACCTAAATATCAATAAAAAAGAATTATGAATTAACAGAAAAAAAAAAAAAAAACTGCATCGGTCTTCCGTTCCATATATTAACAGAAAAAACAGAAGTTTACAAAAAAACAGAATTCAGTAACAATTTGACTATTCATAGACCCGTTGTCTGTGGACGCCCAAGAAGCACGGCAACTGTTGCGCATGCAGTTTTTTGCTTTCCACTTTCTGGAATGCACACCCATGCCATGCAACTTGCCCCTGTGTCCTGAATGCAATTACATACCCACACCCTACCTATTTGCAGTTACAAAACTAAAAATAGTAACATAGACGCAGTGCATGACGGTAATTAATTAACGGTCGAAAAAAGCTTAGGTACCCTAAATATATAAAACCCTACAATCTCAATTCTTCCTTTCTAGCCGGTGCTCTCGGAATTCGAGAGAGCGGCTATTCTATTCCATTCAATCCTCTCCACAATGCGTCCCTTCCTATTCTCCACCCTTCTCCTCTTCCTCGCCACCGTCTCCGCCCAGCCGCCGCAATCATCGTCACCGCCAACGCCACCATCACCGTCATTTCCAGCTGACAGCAACGTGCCGCAACTACCGCCCCCGGCATCTGCGGCCGGCAACCGAAGCCTCCAAGGCCACCACGGTGGCCACCACGGCGGCCACCACCGCGTCAACACTAGACAATACTTCGGATACGTCCCGCAAACCGACGACACGTCGTTCACGAACCAAACGGAATTAGCGGACGAGTTCCTCCACGCGCACAACTGGATCAGGAACCAGTACCACCTGCCCCCCTACGCGTGGGACGAGAAACTCGCGAGCTACGCGCGCGGGTACCTGATGCAGCGCTACGAGGACTGCAAGCTGATCCACTCCAACTCCAACTACGGCGAGAACGTGTTCTGGGGCAAGAAACTGCACTGGTCCCCTTCCGACGCCACCTACTACTGGTACCAGGAGAAGCAGTGGTACGATTTCAAGACCCTCTCGTGCGCGCCGCCACCCAAATCGTGCGGCCACTTCACGCAGGTCGTGTGGAGGGACTCTCAGCGGATCGGGTGCGCGCTTCAGCATTGCCACGACCCCCGTTTGGGCATGCTCATTGCTTGCGAGTACGACCCCGCTGGTAACTACGAGCATGAGGATCCTTTGCAACAACATAATTTGTGACCATCACAATCCTTTGCAATATTCACAATCACATCCCTATTAATATCATATACTATATTTTATTATATACTTAATTACATCACAAACACATATATTTTTAATATCTAGTTATATTTTCTGTCAATTAAGAGATCAAGAAGCTGACAAAAAAAAAAGAAAAAAAAAAGAGATCAACATGTCCCCCTTTTACGTTATTTGTAGTGACTGATTCCCCTATACCTGTAAGTTGACCAAATGACTGATTAATGACTATCTTAATGTAGCTTTGTCATTAATCTTGTCGTCTGGCAGATTGTATATTATTATAGTTATTTAATCGATTTGCTGTTGTTGAGCAACTGCTTGAACCGTGTGAATGATTAGAAACTTTTTTCTAATGAATTATTTTTCTTGGCTTCGAATCAAAATGGTATCTTTAATTTTTATGTGCTTGTTATTTACATATTTCTATCAAGTTTTAATGTTAATTTTCAAAAGGATTACATTGTTTTAAATTCCAAATGCAGTTGGAGGGGAGTCATAACACAGATTCAAATTAATCACTTATCCTCTAATCGTCTTCTCATTCTTGTTTAACCAATAAAACATTAATATAATTTAAAATGTCCATCTATTAAGGATAAAATAGAAAAACTGGAAAATACATGAGAATATTTTAAATCACATGTCATTAAGATTAAGATATTATATATTATATTGGTGAAATAGAAGCAGAGACACAATTTAAAGAGGGGTGTGATTTGAATCCCATAATCATGCACATGCTAGCTAGTCTAATGAAAACAGCACATCACTTTACATTTCTTATACTACTGAACAGAAGTAGAATAAGTGTATAACAAACTAGGCAGTGGGCCTGTGCTGTTGCACGATTTTTTAAAAAAAAAAAATCAAAGAGAAAGAATAAATAAAGAGATAAATAAATAAATAAACAAAATGATGGGCTCGTAATACATAAAACAATGACACTTGACAAGCAGTTGTACAAATTTTATACAAGTATAGATAAAATGAAATTCGTTACAAAAAAATAATATAAAAAATACGTAAATGTAAAACGTGTATAGATAAAACGTCTTTTATTTTAAGTATTGATTGACGTAAAATGGATGGATGACTTTTTTTGCTCGACAATACAAGGCAACTATTTGGTCGTTATTACAAGTTGCTAAGGTAACCACAACTTTAATCAATTTAAAACGCAATTACAATTGGAATGTCGAGAAAATTAATTTAGTAATAAAGAGTTCTAAATATATATTAAATTTGTTATAAGAGGAAATATAGCAATCTATAATGGGTTAAATGCAATAACAAGTGAATTGCAATTGTAAGAAAAAGAAAATGATTCAAATCATCAAGGCAACAGCCATAAGAATAACTTGACTACATTATTCCATAAATAGATTGGATTCACAAACTTAAACGATTTAGAATTTCAACAATAATAACAATAAGAATTTTTTTAGATATCACAAATACCCTCCACAAAAAGTAATCATGTTTGAGTTGGGTAGAACTATGTGACAAAACTCTCATTCTAAGTATTTAATACAACTATATACCTAGAATTCAAATTCAATACCTCTGATTAAGTTAGAACGTTCTAACATCAGTTGTTACACGTGCTGGGTAGTTTCAACAATAAGATCTAGTTGAATAGTTATAAGCAAGTATACTTTTCAAATTTTTGGATAAATTTGACCACAAATGAAAATTAAAATAACAAACAATATACTAAATTGGGAGTAGAAAGTTGACCATTTTGAGGATGAGACAGTGGTAGAGATTCTAGAGTCCCCACCTTTAGGGGATGGGCCTAGTAAGCATTCTCCTAAAGTTTTGTTTCCTACTTCTATTGGAGCTAAGTTTGGAAAGAAAAAAAGGTGTCCTACAAAGATATCTCTTTAGGGAATAATGGTCATAAGAATGCCAACGCTAAAGGGTTGGCCTTTGGAAGTAGATGTTGGTTCGAGTTTTGAGGACGATGAGTCGGATTTAGATGAAGAAGAGACATCATCGCAGCAAGTGCAAGAAAAAAAGGATCCTTTATGTTGAAGGTTACGGGAGAAGAAGGGCAGTAGGTGTATGTTACAGTATGTACCTAGGAAGCAAGCAGACATAGAGTGAAGGTTTTAGGCAAGAAGTTGAGTCTTAAGTTTCTGAAGAAAACAAGTTAGGTAAGATGTGGAAGCTAGATGGATTGATGGATGCTATAGATTTGGAGAATGATTGTTTCTTAGTACAGTTTCAAGATTGGAAGGAAGATTTTTTTCCCCATATAACCACTTTTAATTTGTTATTACCCCAAATGACACTCATTCAAGATTATTTCTCTCAATAGCCAAATTCACTGTAAATGTTGTGAATTTGGCTATGGGAATTCCGAATTCACACCACGTTTTTTATTTTTAGAAAACCCGAATTTTGACCCAGTTTTTTTCTCCTTTTTTTTCTTATCGTTTTTTAAAAGCTTATTTTTTATAATTAAGTTTAATAATAATAGTTTTTAATATATAAAATTTATATATTAAAAATAGATTTACTCAAATAATATATCCAAATAATCTAATTTTTTTTTTGTAATTAAATATATAAAGAATAATTAAATTAATTTATTTACATTTAATTTAATTATAAGGTTGATTAAATTTAATTATATTTTTCTAACTATAATTAAAATACAAATTAGTACATTTGAATATAGTTAGGTGATTAAGAATTAATATATCATTTTAAATAATAAATGTTAATGTAAACTTGAATTACTAATATTATGAAAAAAACAACAACATTACATTGAACTTAAATGATAGTGTATATAATTAATAAAAAAACAAAGATGGAGAAAATCATAACCTAAAAATAACAAACATTAATGATCACAAAAATAGAGGAAATGATAACCTAAAATCAACAAATGACAACAACAAATTATGTGTTGAGTATATTGAAATTCACAACAATCTTTTAATAAAAAAAATTACAATGGAAATTCGATATTTATAATTTACAAAGACTTTGTATAAAAAAAACATCATTTGTTAATTTAATTTTACACTAATTTTTATTATTCTACTAATGATAAATGAAATATAATTTTCTAAAAATTTAATTTATTATCAAAATTTGAAGATTAACAAAATGTAATTAAAAAAATCTCTACCTATTAAATTTAAATAGGATACATTTTTTATTAATTGTATATCTAGTTAAATATTTATTATGAAGTTTAATAATAAAAAAATAATTCAAAAAGCCAAAAAAAAATAACTGGGTCAGAATTCCGATTTCCCAAACCCGAATTCTTCACCAGAAAAAAAAATAAAAAATAAGAAACGTAGTGTGAATTCGGAATTGCTAGACACGAATTCATAATATCTACAGTAAATGTGGCTATTGAGGGAAATAATATTGAATGAGTGTCATTTGAGGTAATAACAAATTAAAAGTGGTTATATGGGGGAAAAACCTCGTCGGAAATGTGTTAGGATTTTGAAAATGGTCCATGGCATATAGTGGAGTATTATGTGGCTGTTCAAATATGGAAAGCCAGGTTTCTTCCATTTGAAGATGATTTCAAGAGGGTGGTGTAGTACAGGTTTTTTTTAAAAGAAGCAACTTCTATCCGATTTTTAAAAAATAACACTTCTAAAAATCACTTTAAATTGAAATAACTTTTTTTCTAAAAAAAATTTAAACAAATTAGCCCTATATTAACGTAATTGTTGCTTGCTAGTTTAGAATCAGCATGTGATTAATAGTCACGTCAATCACCTCATATGATAAAATAAAGTAGTTATTCTTAAAAATAATATAATTATTACACATTTTTTTCTTATAATAATTTTACTATTAATTTTTGTTTTATAAAAACTACAAAATTAATTACTTTAATTTTTTGGTATAGATTACATGGATCATCTACAAAATGTAATCATGTTTGATTCTTGTAGAATTACTATAGAAAACAAGCTTTTATTCAAATATTTAATGCAGTTGTATACCTAAATCTCGAATCTAAGACTATTAATTAAGTTAAGTTAAAACAATGGTGTACCAATTCATCCACGTGCTTGGTGATATTTTAAATTTTTGTTATATTAACATTTCTTTATTTTCTCGAATTTTAAATGTTAAAATTGTCAAAACAATGCTCTTAAAATTCAATTTTTAAGTTTTATTTTTCAAATCTCAACTGTTTATATTCTTAAATTATTTTGATAATATATTTTACATTAAAATATCCTTATTTTTCTCAAATATTTATTGCTCCACTCTATGACTCTAATATATTAAATTAAATAAATACAGCCACTGAAATTGGTAGATCTATTTTTTAAAAAAGTTTGTTCGAGAAACAAAATTATGCTAGAAAGTAAAAACATGATCACTTAAGTAATAATAATAATAATTAAAAAATGGATATCTACAATTGGAGCTGAAAAGAAACACTGAAGTGTAGGCCACTTCGGTAGTAGAAGGAGGTTCTAACCTTACTTTCTAGTTTTTATCAAAGATGCAGAGCATTCTTAAAAGCCTTTGACTCTTTTAAAAGCAACAAGCCAAGGAATGAGAGAGGGAGTAAAATTAAAGATAATCTAATTCCTCAAGCTTTGTTCTCGTGATTTTTATGCAGAGTTAGATTCATTTTGAGAAGACTTTGGTCTCTAATTGATAGGCCTTGGTGAAGAACGCTGGCCAGCAGAGATACGTGGACATTATACTGCTGATAGTGGATGCACCAATCAACATATTCATCACCACAATCTGCAGCTGAATGGCTTCAAGTGGCGAAGCCCCACCCATAATAAGACCAGTCATCGCCCCAGGCAGCGATATCAAACCCACTGTTTTGGCATTGTCCACAACGGGCGAAAGAGCTATAATCAGAGCCATTTTCACTTGTTCATACGTAGCTTGTCGTGGAGTCGCACCTAGTGCTAATGCCGTCTCAACCTGTAATGTAAATATTCATGGATCCCCTTAAAAGTCTTAATTACAAAGTGTTTAATTATTTAAAGGTTTAATTACCTTTTTCTTTTTATAGCTGCAACAACTTTTCTTCTTAGTTCTATAATTTAAAACATTTCATTTTAGTTTTAATAGTTGTAACTTTTAGATGACAACTTAAGAGAAGTATAAGACTTACCAAGTTCATTTGTGTTTTGATGTCATCGCGGAGTCTTTTCATGGTAACACCGGTTACGGTCATCGCGTTTCCGACCATCATGCCTGCTACGGGAATGATGTATCTGGGAGTGAAAGGGAACACGTTTAGTAACACTAGCAGGAACATTGTCACTGCAGTTCCTGTCAGAATGGAAGCACCAGCAACATATTTCCCACGAGGGACATGTTTCGCACGTTGACCCGCAGTGTAACCTGCAACACACACCTGCGGGGAAGAAACATGTTATAATTCCTTCAACTCAAGAAGATATTTGGTATAGACACAGAGCCCCTCAAATCTTTCATACCATGTTCTGGTTTGGTTTTATAAATATATATACATTGAATAATCAATTGAAAATCCAAGAATCTTTTGGGTGGGACAATTTTCTAATTTCTACACATAGAACAATTGATATATCCTTTAGAAGTTGTCAACAGAATTGAAATTAGACGAGACAAAAAAAAGGACATCCAACTTCCACTAATATGTGCTATACTCAAGTAGACTGGGGCGTGGACATATGGATCTTTATGACACAATCAATAATTCAATTCATTTTCAATTAGGTCTTGCTCTAGTCTCTTTAGGGGTTATTACTTTCTTGGTAGCTCAACACATGTACTTTTTACCCGCTTATGGGTTTATAGCTCAAGACTTTACTATTCAAGCTGGAACAGAGAGTTCAGTATGAACTATAAAGTTCAAAATCATAGGGAGATGAGTGCTAGCACTAGCAACATACTGTACCACAGAACATTGTATTATTGATTAAAATTTATAAAATGAAAATAAAGGTTCATTAAATAAAAAGTGAAATTCACAAAAAAAAAAAATTTCAAAAAATTTTAGTCAATAATAGAGTGTTTTCAAAAGAGTATTGTAGATTGTGTTGATAGCATTTCTTAACACAGAAACATGAAAATGAAAGGATAAGAAAGAAGAAGAGTGACCATGAAAAGGTATGCTAGAATGATCCATCCAGAGTTGTCCTGGTTGAATATGAACTGCAACACAAACCCAATAACAGATAGCTGAAGAAATGCTCTGAACATGGCATAAACCATCTCACCCTCGAGTCCCAGTTTCTGCCAGAAGGACAAGACCACAGCCAGAAACACGACGGCGGTGGCAGCCACGGGCTTCACCATGCCCTTCAGAAACTCCACCATCCATGACAAATCAGTGCCCGTCAAAGGGACCTGCTGGTGGAATGTGTGGTTCTGAAATGGCGTTATTTCGAAGAAATATTCCATAGCGATGAAGTGTATGTCCCGGGAAAGGGTGGTCTAATGCAAATGTTATTATATTAGTGAAGGAAAGGCAGAAGCGACCTTCCCCTGAATGTGAGTCATCTCGTGGAGTCACTACCCGTGCCAAATCAACATGCTCTGCAGGATTTGGCATCTTCTGTGTGATCAGAGGTAGAGGACATGATGGTTGATTAATTAGTGATATAGTATTATATACTATGTTGGGATGCTGCTAACTGAATGGTTGACTAGGACATTATCTTAAATTTAAAGAATCAGGCTGAATTTGAATAAATTTCCCCCACATGCATTTATAGAAGAATAAGATAAGAATATAAAATAAAATAAATTTCTTTTTAATTAAAATTAACTTATACACTTTATCTTTTTAATAAGTTAAATGAGCGAGTTTCTATAAAAATTAAGTACATTATTAATTTAATTTGGAAAGTCTCGTCGTAATTCATTTTTGCCCATATTTTGAAAGGCTAAATAGAGTGATTTAAGTGAGTTTGTGCTTTTGTGGATATAGATCACCCAACCTAATCCACCTGAAAGGGTAAATTAAACTAAGTGAACCTATTTTTTTTTTAACCGTAATTTAATGTGCACTACTTTGATTACTTGAGGGTAAAAGTGTGAGTTTACATGTCTTTATCATATAGGGACCATATGATGGGCAAAATAAGATAAGATTTAATAGGATAAATTATTATATTCTTTTTCAATCAATTGTTTGATACACTAATAAAATATGATTAGTTTATTTTACCACCTATCCTGTTGTGTTAGTGTAGCTTTTATCCCACCATCATAAGAAAAAAATATATGATGGAGAAAAAAAAGAAAAATAGATAAGAAAAAAATGAATGATAGAAGTGACAAATTTTTGAAAATTTGAGAAAAGTTCTTTGATGTTAATAAAGAAATTTTGTTTTAGGTTCAGCTTAGAAATGGTGTTTGGTTTGGAAAAATGATGTTATTTCCTTAAATAATAATCTCAACTCTTAGCTTATGATTGAGATTTATATATATTTAAAAAAGCAAAATGGAAAAGTTTACTTTTTTGTTTTGGAGTTAATGTGTTTATTGGCTATTCACTAGATCTTGATTAGCTTTCAGTTTTCAGAATCAAGCAAAAACGAATCACAAACTTCCGAGCAACAAAAAATGCCTTATTGAAGTAAAAAGCCCACTTAAAAACTTAATTGGGCCCAAGACCCAGCCCAAATTATCCTTTATAGTTTTTTAATAGAGAGCAAGGAGGAAAAATTCGAATTTCGAAAGTGCCTCGCGAAACGAATGAATGAGGATCCGTAACCTGGTGGCACCCACCCTTCAATTTCAAACTCAATTAGCCGTCAACGGCAACCTCCGACAGAGGCTCTCCCGCCCCGGCGTCGACTTCGCCGCCTATGGCTCCGCCCTTCAGCACTGCTCCGACCACCGCCTCCTCCGCCAGGGGAAGCAGCTCCACGCTCGCCTCATCCTGCTCTCCGTCACACCCGATAACTTCCTCGCCTCCAAGCTCATCCTCTTCTACTCCAAATCCAACCACGCGCGCGAAGCGCGCACGGTGTTCGACGCGACTCCCCACAAAAACACCTTCACATGGAACGCCATGCTCCTCGGCTACTCCTTCAACGCCATGTTCCGCCACGCGCTCAACCTCTTCGCGTCGTTCACCGCCTCCACAACCCCCAACGCCTCCCCCGATAACTTCACCATATCCTGCGTTTTGAAGGCGCTCGCGTCGTCTATTTGTAGCCCCGAATTGGCGAAAGAGGTTCACTGCTTAATCCTTCGACGCGGGTTGGACTCTGATATTTTCGTTCTCAACGCGTTGATCACGTGTTACTGCAGGTGCGACGAGGTTGGGCTTGCGCGGAACGTGTTCGATGGAATGTCTGACAGAGATATCGTGACGTGGAATGCGATGATTGGTGGGTATTCTCAGAGAAGGTTCTACGATGAGTGTAAGAGGTTGTACTTGGAGATGTTGAATGTTTCCGGGGTTGCACCCAATACAGTAACGGCGGTGAGCGTGATGCAGGCGTGTGGACAGTCAATGGACCTTGCGTTTGGATTGGAACTTCACCGTTTCGTGAAGGAGAGTGGAATTGAGATTGATGTTTCGCTTTCCAATGCTGTGGTTGCTATGTATGCGAAGTGTGGTAGGTTGGATTATGCACGGGAGCTGTTTGAGGAAATGCGTGTGAAGGACGAGGTTACTTATGGGGCGATTATTTCGGGGTACATGGATTACGGGTTTGTGGATGAAGCAATGAGTATTTTTCGAGGGGTGGAGAACCCTGGATTGAATATGTGGAATGCTGTGGTTTCTGGTATGGTTCAGAATAAAGAGTTTGAAGGGGTTTTTGATTTGGTACGGGAAATGCAGGGTTCTGGTTTGAGTCCCAATGCTGTTACACTTGCTAGTGTTCTTCCTTCGTTTTCGTATTTCTCAAACCTGCGAGGAGGGAAAGAGGTGCATGGTTATGCTATCAGGAGAGGTTATGAGCAAAATGTGTATGTGGCAACTTCCGTTATTGATGCTTACGCGAAGTTGGGGTATATTTGTGGGGCAAGGCGGGTTTTTGATCTATCACGGAGTAGAAGCTTAATAATTTGGACATCAATTATATCTGCTTATGCTGCTCATGGTGATGCTGGTTTGGCACTTGATCTCTATGCTCAGATGCTAGGTAGAGGAATTCAACCTGATCCGGTGACATTAACTTCTGTATTGACAGCTTGTGCTCATTCTGGATTGGTTGATGAAGCTTGGAATATCTTTAATTCGATGCCCTCAAAATGTGGCATTCAACCCTTGGTGGAGCACTATGCTTGCATGGTGGGTGTTCTTAGTCGAGCTGGTAAGCTCTCAGAAGCAGCACAATTCATTTCTGAAATGCCAATTGAACCAAGTGCTAAAGTTTGGGGTGCTCTGTTACACGGGGCTTCTGTTTATGGTGATGTTGAAATGGGCAAGTTTGCTTGTGATCATTTGTTTGAGATTGAGCCTGAAAATACTGGGAATTACATGATTATGGCCAATTTGTATTCACATGCTGGGAAATGGGAACAAGCTGGTGAGGTTAGGGAAAGAATGAAAGAAATTGGGTTACAGAAGATCCGTGGAAGTAGCTGGATTGAAACGAGTGGAGGGCTACTGAGCTTCATTGCCAAGGATGTGTCAAATGGAAGATCTGATGAGATTTATGCATTGCTGGAAGGGTTGCTTTGCTTGATGAGGGAAGAAGGATATGTTTTACAGGAAGAGTTAGATTATGTGAATGTTTTTAGTTAATAACTGACATGTGGTAACTTGCACTGAAATGATCATTCACCTCTTGTATGGCCAGAGCAAAAAGAGACCACTCAACTTCTGAGATGCAGAAACTAGATATCACCTGTCAATACTCAGCAAAAATATCAAGCTTTACTGGGTGCACAAGGTTAGGAATCAGCTCTCCTTTTGAGTGTCTATAGAAGAAATTTATGCATTGCCTGCTGATTACTGATTTTTCACCCAAGATAGTCTAGGCCTAGAAACACATGGCTCCAAGGAGTACTTGATTATTTTTCTTTTGGGTGATGAAGGACTGTGATCTTACCCTTGCTTTCTCAGTTTGCTTTGTTTGATAAAGCAACTTTGATTTCCATCCAGGTTGGTTGTGACTTGTGAGTAAACTCTGAGCTTAAGCAGAAAAAGTTGCATTCTGGCTGGCAGTTATAACGCAAACGGGCTTCCTTGTGGTTAACTACTTTTTTTAGGCTAAAGGAAACACACACTACTGAAGTGGGTCTTGGGGGAAAACTCACAGCTGGCCCTACGGTGAAGGTGAGATGCAAAAGGGAATGTAATAAGGGCAAAGTGTATTGCGGTTTGAACATCTGTTGCTTGCTGCAAACCAGATATGGGAGGTTAACTTACGAGTTTCCCTTCTATAAGTAGCTTGGTTTATTGTAAAAGGAAAACTACATTGTGATCATGTTATGCGAGCTTAGGATCCCCGAATATCAGGACGAATACGTTTTTCTCTTTCAGATTTATGGCATTAAGGTAGATACGGCGTGGATCGATGAGATGGGGACCTAATATTTTGTGAAAAGCTAGAAAAAGGGACACTTTCTGTTGAAAATAGCCAGATGATTTTTTTGGAGATCACCAAATTGGTGAGATGAGACTTAGGAATGCATTGAACGTTGATTTTGACGCTGCCAGTTGGAATTTAACACAGGAAGCATAATTGTTTCATTTGTATAGTCTTTTTTTGTGGGGCTTGTCTTGCATCCACCTTTTCCTTTTCACATCTTTACCCCATTCTTGTCTCGAAAATAGTTTTCTTGCTAATAAAGCATCCGAGATCTGTTAAATATCCTTTCCTTTAATCATAGCTTGGTTTGCCACCATAATGCCATCTTTCTCAATAATAGGTAATGGGCTAATGGCTACGAGGTCTTATATTTTAATATTTTGTCCAGAATGCCCATGATCCTAGAAATACATTATCCCTTTCACATTCGCACCACAAAAGCAATTTGCAAGGTTTCCACAATGGTAGGTAGACACTCGGAACTTTGAGAAATTAGGATGGGTGTATACGAAGGATGAGAGAATGAAGATGCCTAATACTTCTACAGCGGAAATGCATTATTATTTTGTTTGATGTATTTGATTTAGTGACAAGAGGAACGAGCCAGGGACATGGGCCAAGGGAGGAACTTCCTTTTCTGCTTGTTTTGTTGACACTAGCAAAATCGGTTGGGAGAAAACATCTGAAAGAGATAATGAAAAGCACTAGAGTAAGAAACGTGCTTGCTCTGGACATTAACGTGTGGACAAACGCTGCCACTTCATTAGGTATACCATGGTCACAAGTGTCACACCATTGTTATTTATTCCACACAACCTTTCCAGATTTTCTACCGCCTTCAATATCTAAATCAGGAAAATCTACAATCTATCCTACCTCCTTTCATTGCTGATTGATTTATAATTAAGTAAAATTAAATTTTGAACTATTGAACATAATTAAAATGTGTGTTTAAATTATTTTAACTAGTACAAATTTTACATTAGAACATGTACCCTGTGTGAAAAATATCGAGTATAAAACAAATAAGTCCTTAATCTTTAGTAGATACTATCAATACTGTTACTTTTCATTTTCTTTCCATTTATTACATGTTTGACTATGATTGTAATGTACAACAGAATATTTATAGTTTTCAAGCATTAATGACTGAGAATATCAATGATAGATATTATTACCAAAAATATCCCCTCGACATATTTTCTTCCCCAGATACATCTATATTTATTACTTACTTTAATTTGATAATAACCCGACAATTGTACAGTGGTTATACTAATTAAAATTAGAATCATTAGCTCCTCTAGTGTTAGCGAAATCGTTGTCAGTCAGTCAGTCTTCTTCAACATTCAGAAAGATGAAGTAAAAGGTCAATCAGTGGCGTATCCAATCACATCTTTCTAAAAATATAACGGACAACCGACCTAAAAAATAATATTTGTAGTCTTATGACGGTAGAAGTTAGACAAAGGAACAGAAACAAAGGACACATTGGTCAATACAAGCAAGAGTGCATGACCTAGTTGTCTATTTATTATAGTAATAATCGGTAACACTAACACACACACACACATGTACATAAAAAGCCCACATTCTTCTTCCTCCTCCTCCATAGTTCATTCAGTCTAAAAAGCAAAAGTCCAAGGCACATGATCCCACAATGGAAGAAACAACATCATCAACCATCATCATGGCTGCACTCTCCACCCTCACCCCTTCCCAATTCTCAGATCTCACCCACACCATTCTCTCCGCCACCAACCACCACCATCGCCGCCTTGCCTCCCTCCTCTCCTCCCCAACGCTCTTCTCTCTAACCCTTCACCATCTCCACACCCTCTCCCTCCCCCAGAAGACCCTCCTCATCGCCCGCCACCTCCTCTCCTCCCTCCACCTCCTCACCGCCACGTCGCCGCCTCTGTCCACCGCCACGCGGCAGCGCGACCTCGACGCCGCGCTGCTCCTCCTCCTCCTCTGCGAAACGCACAACCACAACCCGCTAGCCCTCGAGGCACCCGTTTCCGAATGGAGAAAAAACTTGAGCAACGTCTTCTCCGATTCATTGTTAAGTCTGTCTTTTGCACCCGTTGGGGCATATGCGGTTACGATTTCCTTCGTTGAGACGGTATCCCGGTGCTGGAGACTCGTCGGTGCGCTGGACTGCGGCGGAGGGAAGGAGGCGGGGGAGGTGGCGGCTTCGGCGGCGACGGTGGTGGCGCTGCCGTCGGTGGAGGTGAGGCACGGTGGGAGAGAGTGCGTGATATGCAAAGAGGAGATGGGAATAGGGAGGGACGTGTGCGAGTTGCCATGTCAGCACTTGTTTCATTGGATGTGTATTTTGCCGTGGCTGGGGAAGAGGAACACGTGTCCTTGCTGCAGGTTCCGGCTACCGTCCGATGATGTCTTCGGAGAGATCCAACGGCTGTGGGAAGTCTTGGTTAAAATGGCCGCAAAAGATTCATAGCTACGATGTTGATTCTTTAACCGTATCCACCGTTGGATTTACATCTAATGGTTATAAATAGTTAGAGTATTTTTCTAATTGGTTAATCTCGTACCTTACCATGTTTGTTGATGTTGTATTGTTATTGGTCTTGGAAGAAGCTGAACAGAGGGGCTCGCGGGAGAGAAACATCATTACTTAACGTTTAAGATGTTGTATTGTTATTTTTTTTGTTTCTTAGTTCTCAAACAAATTTTAGAAGGGGTGGTGGGGTCCAGGGTCTAGGGCTTGTGATGAGAAGATGACCTGGCTTGGGTTTGTTTTGATTTTGATGTTTTTGACTAGAGAGAGGGACTCCTGTGGCAGAGGGCGAAGGGTATAGATTGTGTGGCCAAATGAGTGGATGGATGGATAGATAAAATGTACAAGTTTGAGGTCTCAATGTAATAATCGTGTATGTATAATAGACAGTGTAAGACTCGGAGAGATATGTTATGTCCATAGAATCAATAAAATTGCAATAGCTTTCACCTTCACAATGTGTTTCTCATTGTTGTTGCCAGTTGATTTGCATTAATTGTTAATTTGCTACAAGCCTCATAATTCGTGCAATTATTTTGATATCGCTAAAACTGACAAACCAATCTTGCTAGGCTTTTTCCTTGCTTGGCAAACATTCCATCTATAACTATTTGGCTATACTGTAGACAGTGAAGGGGAGAATCGTTCAATTTTTTTTTTTCTTTCTAATCAAATGAGCAAGCCAAGTATAGAAACCAATCTTGCTATCTGTCTGGTAAAACCTTTCTTGACTGTATTAGATTTAGAACCTTCATGTTACATTTATTCCCAATTCTTCATTTGCTACTTTACCAAACTGGGATAAAGGAAAAAGTTAAGCACGTCACTTATCTTGGACATTACACTTTCTCGTATTTTGTTGAACATCACTTTTCTACCCCTTATGGAAAAAGTGGGATAGGAAATAACCTGACAAAAGGTGAGGAAAATAATTTAAGAATGGAAAGAGCTTTTTTTGTTAATGGTTGGGACCCGAGGGAAATAGAGTTGCCTAAGAAGCCCAATACACTAATCCATATAATAAACAATTGGTTTAATGTGGAGCGAATAGGGCCATTACCATGTAGCCCATAAATAGATGGCTTGTGCAATCTCGGGCTCAATGGCGAATCTTGTCTCACCTTTAGCATGGTCTAATTCTCAACTCTATTTACCTGTTCAGACATTTCTTTCTGCAATCCAAAGAACTCAAGACAACACTCCCTTTACATTCAGAAAAGAATAATTCCAAATCTAAAACATTAATATTAAATTACTATTTAATTAAAAAATGACAAATGAATTCTATTATGACAATATATCAATCTACCTTAGTTTTAGAAATTATATATTATAAAAAACGTTTATCTTAAACAGTAGCGATAAATTCAGATTCCAACAAAGCAGAACTTTATCAGTTCCCTTAAAGTTCTACTCAAAATTTATTAGTTCAAAAACGTTTATCCCTACACATACCTCTACTCAAAATTTTCAATAACATCAAACCCACTAACGAAAACCACAAGGTTCATCAAGTTCACACACCAATCTCTATGCCATACCAAGAAAACCGTATTTGGGCAATTACTTAATGCATCCCATTTTTTGCTTGGTGTACCCCATAAGTTAAATAATGAATCAAAATAGACTATTATGCCCCTAATAGTGTATGTATTATGGATTGCTCAATCTGTAATACACACAAATATATTAAGGATTGAGTAAATCCGTAATACATTTGTATTACGGATTATTCAATCCGTAATACATTTGTGTGTATTATGGATTGAGCAATCCGTAATACATTTGTGTTATGGATTGTTTAATCTGTAATACCTTATGAATTGAGCAATCTGTAATGCATACAAATGTATTATGGATTGAACAATCTGTAATACATTTGTGTTATGGATTGAACAATCTGTAACACAAATGTATTATTAATTGTTCAATCAGTAATAATGAAACCATAACTTTGAATCTTGTATTCGAAGGGTGTGGAGGTTGTGCTGACGACGTAAGTGAAAGGATTAGTGGTGACGATGCTCCGGTGCGATGGGGGTGAAGAGGAAGATGGAGAGAAGAAGAGAGTGAACGTGGGGAGAAGGGTAAGATGGAAACTTTACAAGTCTTGGGGTGTACCAAGCAAAAATAGGGTGCATAAAGCAATTGCTTGTATTTGAGCCAACAAACATCATGTTGAGGGCCTTGTAATAGTCCATCCAAGCCCATGGACCCAAAACATTTCCATACCCAATCTTTACCCAAAGTACAGTCACCATGAGACAAAAACTAGAGCCCTAGACTAAATTGAATTTCCTCTTTTGCAAAGTACCAATCTCTTTGTTCGACTTCACTTTATTTTTCCACCTAAATCTCTTATCTCCATTTTTCACCAAAAACAAACAAAAAAAATCCATGCCTCCTTTTAGTTTCCTTTCAAATTTTTGTAGAGCATCTTTCTTTAACTTCATTAGGGATGACAAAGTGGGTCGGGCTAGGCGGGCCGGCCCGCCAGCCCACCACAAATTTGGCGGGGCAGGGTGGGGTCTGCAGCCTACTAGCCCGCTTTGGCCCGCCTTGCCTAGCCCACCAACCCGCTGGGCCAAAGGCGGGGCGGGCCGGGCCGTCACTACTTTTTTTTTAATTAATATGGCCCGGCCCGCCACTACTTTTTTTTAATTAATATATCTAAAATAACATAAGTTATTAGGAACTATTAATATTTTGTGGTGTACTTTTGAAAGACTATTAGTTTGTGGTGTTGAACTTTTAAATGAAATGGAACAATATTTAAGTCTTTTTAAGATGTTATTCATGATGATGTTGAACTTGTGGTGTTGAAAGACTATTAGTTTGTGGTTTATTGAAGAAAATGAAACAATATTGGAATTGTTTTTAATTGTGTTCACACTTCACAGTAACAAAAATACTTTCTACTGTCCTTTTATGATACAAGTGATGTAAGATCATTTTATTTATGTATTGTTTGCAATAAATTAAAAAACTTACTTTTTTTTCAATTCTGGTGGGCCAGTCCGCTAGCTTACTCTTAGGTGGGACGGGCCAAGCTGTTTAGCCCGTCCTCACGATGGCGGGCCAGCTTGGCCCGGCCCATTTTTGGCAGGTCACAGGCAAGGCGGGCCAAAACGGGCTGACCAGCCCGTTTTGCCATCCCTAAACTTCATGTGTTCCATTATGTTTACTAAAGCAGGTTTTCAATATATTTCTTTAGTATTTTTTAGTGCACAGTAAAAATATCTCCTAATAAAAAACCAAAAACTTATTAATACTATCTTTTTATTCCTCAATTTTCTTTTTTTTATTCAAATAATAAGAAATGTTAATGAATGTTAGAGTATATTAGTTGTTTTTTTCTTTTCATTTTTAATTAATACGTTTTTATCAATAATTATAAAGTATAACAATATTTTATTTAAAAAAAATAACAAAAAGAAAACCCCCTAAATTATCTTTCTTTCTGAAATTACTTGACGTGGAATTCAATTCTTTATACGTGGATGTCTTGAGCAAGATATAGTAAACTTCTGCCAGTAAGTATACGACATCTGCCAAAATCGTAATCTCCAACCAATAATTGGTTATGATTTATACTATTACTTAATTATGTTTCATGACCAACCACGTGTTTGTGTTCGACTAAGCTTCTAGGCTCCAGCAACATCATCTCTATTTATTGCTGAAGGTCACGCTGAGAAGACTTTAGCCACAATTTCAATTCAAAATTATAATTAAGTATTTATACCCTTTAAGAAATCAAATACTATTATAAATACTCACTTAAATGTTCTGTAAATTCTTCAAAAAAAAAAATGTTATGGTAAAAAAAACAATTATGTATTAAAAATGTTCAATATATTAAATTTTCTAAAAATTATCCAGTATTTATTTTTAAATAGTTAAAATATTTAATAAAATATATTTAATATTCTCTAATGAATTTAACTGAATCTAATAAATAAATGGAGATATTGGTGTACTTGAAGATTTTTATCCTTGCATTTCATCTGTCTTTGTTTCGAGAGTTAAAAACATAATTAGCTGAAAACTATTCGAATATAATTTTTAAAAAAACAATTTACGTATTTAATGCAAATAAGTTTTATTTTATTTATATTTTAATATTCATATTACAATAAATTTATCAATTAATTTGTATATGAAATAAATGATTTTAGTTTATGTTAATTCTATCGTATATTGAATTAATAACCTGTCAATTTTTTGAGCAATCTCAACAACAATTATGACCAAAGTTCATAAAAAAAATGAAAAATGAAAACTTAGTAAACAAGTGGATTTAGAAATAGCAAAGATGGTATTTTAAATGAAATAAATGATTTTAGTTTATGTTAATTCTATCGTATATTGAATTAATAACCTGACAATATTTTGAGCAATCTCAACAACAATTATGACCAAAATTCATAAAAATAAAATAAAAAATGAAAACTTAGTAAACAAGTGGATTTAGAAATAGTAAAGATGGTATTTTAAAGAATGAAACAAATGAGTGAATGGGTCATTCCAAGAAGAGATGTCAGACATGGTGGAGAAGGAACATCATGCACCAATGATGCCTCTGATAACCTCACATAATTAACTTGTTGTAAGGGAATTATTTTCCTACTTCATGCCTAAAAATGGAGGGTCAATTTGAGTAAGTGTTTGTTTACATGTATCAAAGGGACACTCTTGTGACAACATAAACAATTACTGCATGTGGTCGTGACGAACTTGAAAGAATAAGAGGTGTGGGATGATATATCTAAGATTTGAAGAATAAAGATGAAGAACATTTTTTTTTCCTCTTTTAAAGGTCAACTCCGCACAAGTTTGCCTTTCAAAAAAAAAAAAAAAAACGAGCCAAGTCATGTCAACTCAGGATCTTAGTGAATTGTTTTAGGGGACGTTTGGTAGAAAAGAAATTTTTAGATTTTCAGGAATGTTAGGTTGGGAATGTTAGTTTTTCATGTTTGGTAATCTTTTGCAAATGTTTTTTCATATATAAATTTATTTAAATCTTGTAATCTTTTGCAAATATTTGTAATAAAATTTGAGTGAAAAATATTTAATGAAGTTATTTTAATAAATGATATATTTGTAAAAATTTCTTATATATCCAGGAAAGTTTTACTGTAACTAAACATATGAAACTTTAATTTTCAAGAAACATACTATGATTAACCAAACATATTTTAACCATTCTCAGGAACTATGATTCCCAAGAATTGGAAATCATCATTCCTGGGTATGAAAAAACTTCTCCCTTATCAAATGCCCCCTTAGAGTAACTCAACCCACAATTTTGGTGGTTTAAGTTGGGTTAATTAACAAGGCATAATGCACTATAAATGCACCATCCCTAATTTATAGTTAGGTTATGAATGTATCCGAAAGAAAGCTTTATTTATGAACCTTCTTTTAAACTGTGGACCTAAACCCTTTTAGTACTCATTATTCGAGTAGAATCCACCATAAGTTTTCCTTTCTATTTGTCATAACCAGGCTGAAATTTATTATTTTTATAAATGTTGGGAGGTATTGTAGGGTTTAAAGAAATTAAGGAAGTGGTTTGTTAATAAGAAAGGGAGAAGGAATTTGAATTTAAGTTTCATGGTGCTTTAATTTGGGGAATGAAGGAAGGGGAGAAGGAGTTAAGGTTTTTAAAACATTAACTTTCATAAGCTCTGTTTTTTTTTTTTTTTACTGCAACTTTCATAAGCTCTTGAAAATACTAGTATAAATTGGGTTAAATATATTTTTATCCTTATTTATAATGATTTTTTTTAGTCCTTAAAAACATTGTTCGTTTTAGTCCTCATAACTTTTTTTATTAGGAGCGGTCATATGTCTGATAATGTGTAGTTATATTTTTTTAATAGAAAATAATATTGTATTGATAAGTCACAATTATATGCATTATTTATATTTTTGCTTCAAATATTGTGAAAAAATCAGCAAGAAGCTATTATTAATTGAACTAGATTGTGATGAATTTTAGTTGCAAAGGAGTTGTTCCTTTTTATTATGTTTTAATTAGCTATTCTAGAAATTTTTTTAATTGCTTTCACTTCACAGTAATTAGATCTTCAAACGTGGGTTGATATTCATTTTTAATAAAAGGATGGATAATTTTTCCCTCCCTCTCTTTATTATAGCAATGGGGCTCACCTGAGTCTGTGACCTATTCAAAAGGATGCGTCCCTTAAAATAAAGGTGCAGTGGTCCTACAGTGGGGTTTGGCTAAAGTGAAATTAGAACAAGTGAGGCATCGGTGAGAAAATATTGGTTTACCTGCTACAGCAGGTTATCCACCAATGAAAAAGTGGATTTTTACCTGCTGTAGCAGGTTTGTTTTTCACAAACCTGCTACCACCGGAAGAAAAAAAAATAAAAAAAATATTTTGGTAGCAGGTGAAAAACCTACTACAGCAGGTAAAATTCACTTTTTTATTGGTGAATAACCTGCTACAGCATGTAAAATAATACTTTTTTATCGGTACCTCACCTATCTAAACTTCACCTGCCTAACCCCTACAGTGAAATAAAGGTGAATGCTTAAAAGTTTTCTGCATTTACGCTTTGGAATGGATAACTATAATGTAGTTAGGTGGAAGTATTTTAACTACAGTGCAAAATCAAGTAAAGTAGAGAGCTGCAGCAGCTTGCACATTTCTTTGAGTGCAGAGCAAGCCAAATACGAAACCTCATAATAGTCATTATGCTTCTGTTGTACATGAAATTATTGAACTATTTAGTAACCATTTTTACGGTTGCATACATAATTTGATATCATAATTAGTATTGGGCCTACTTGCCTGTTTAGTTAGTTATACCCATACTTGGAATTCTTTGCACGGATAATTTTTTTAGTCTTCGAAATGTAGGGGTGGAAAAATTTATCCTCTCATTTGTTACGAAGTAATAAAATAATTAATTCCGAGTATATTTTATTCCTGAAAAAATCATAATTCCACGTTCAACTAATATTTAATCTCGACGGAGGGGGTAGAGAAAATTTATTCCAATAGGACAGGAATCCCTCTTTGTGGTGACACCATTATAATTTTTTTTAACAAACTTTAATAATAAGGATATTTTAGTAATTATAATATATATTTATAGGAAAAAATAATGTCAACCAAACACATATTTTAATTATTCCTGGGCATATAAAAAATATTCTCAACCATTTTTAATAGTTAACAAACACATTTTTTTTTTGTAAAATATTCAGGAATAACATTCCCATATTATATTCCTAAGAATAATATTCCCGGGACTAAAAAATTACTCGTTAAACAAACGCCTCCTTAGGAATCATATTGCATTTTCGGGAATCACATCCCCAGGAATATTGTAGCTAAAAATGTTATTTTTTGGCATATATAAAAATGTGTTTGGTTAAATTTTAACATTCATAGGAATATTTTTAAAGTTTTAAAATAATAAATGAAAAATATAAGTAAAAATGGAAGTTATAATGGAATTAGAAAATAACTTCTCATATTCCCACCTCATTAGCATGAGAATAAAAGCTACGTGGACATGAGAATGTAACTTTCTTAAGAATAAAAGATACACATGAATGTTTTCTAACAACCCCGTAACGAACATGTGAATAAACATTCACACCTTCATATTATCTAAAAATGCAAGATAATTCCGTGAAACAAACGTCTCCTAAGACTTCATGAATTTATTTGAATCCCTCATCATTAGGTTGACTCTAGTGATATTTTAAAATTAATTTATTTTATATTATATGATATTATAGAATATGATATTTTCAAATATATAATATTATAAATATTATATTTGCTTTAAAACATTCAATACTATTTTAAAATTAATCTATCTACTTGAATAATTGCACAGTTCATGTGTCACACTTTTATATAATTGAGTATAATAAAATACCCAAAATTACTCTTCTCTCCCCACCTACCTCTCAAGATCTTACTTCCGGCAGAAGTAGAGCTGTTTTGAAATTGTAGTTTTGTATAGAATGGGTGCAAGAGCACCGTCAATTCCCCTATAAAAGTAATAAAACAAGTCTCTCAAATAGAAAAAGAAAGATATTAATAAATTTCCTTTTAAATTTTATCATACATATGAGTAGGCATATATCTAGCATCCACTTAAAATTTTCTAATCCTGTCTCTGACTTCCGGCATTGCTTATGATTTTTCTTCAAGCTTATTACTATATGAACACGAAATAATATTACATTAGTTTTGCTAATTCAAGAATTTTACATACTAATTAATTCTCCTTTTATTTTTAAAATCATTTGAATAGTATTTTTCTTAAAATTTTGAGGGAAGTGGTGGCCAGAGAGGACTAGGAGATATTATGAACTACACTGAGGATGGTTGAGAAGGAAAAGACAATTAAATAACATCACGTGATACTACTAGAATAGCAGGGTACTGAACCTGTGAAAGAATCAAAGAAGGACAAGATAAGTCACCCCTTTCATGCGAATTTCAAAATTTAAATTTAGCAAGGTTGTTTCAGATAACATACAATAACTAATAAATGCTGCAGAATTATATGTGTCTGTATCACAGAAAACACTCTCCTTGTGTGCCTACTGCAGCCTGCAGCTGCAGCAAGCATAGACCAAACCGCCCAAGGCTATAGTTTTTTTTTTTTTTTTAAATACGCGTTTTGAATTATTTTCTTTTATCATTTTGAGTGGCAAACTAGTTTGCTTTTGTGAATTTTGTTTCCTTTTAAAACCAAGAAAACAACCTGTCAAACGGTTTAAAGGACAGAACACCAGATTCAAACATTTTAATTAATAAAAATACAGTTAATCAGTCACGTTGTTAATATTTAATATTTTATGACTTCAGGACTTGGCCTTTTGGCAATTGCAGCATCTATTTAAACATTAATACGTTAATTTCTTCACGCAAGCCTCTGATTTAGGCATGTTTCGCTATAATTTATTTTTGATAGGTGGATAGTCCCAATCAAAGTAAAAAAAGTGGGTTTTTTTTTTTTTTTTCCACCATGGTATTGGTGCAACTGCAAAGTATTCATCAGCTTAAAATCTTGCTTAAGGGAATCGAGCTTATTACAACCCGGACCAATGACTTGTTGAAAAAAAAAAGTGGATAATTGAATTTTATTAAAAAAAAGGAATTATGTTAATTGATATAATTTTTTTATAGATTTAACAAAAAAAATGTTCTTATGTAAAAAAAAAAAAACAAAAAAATGTTCTGTAAAAAAACAAAAAAAATGTTAAAAGGACATGTAACTTGAAAATTATAAATGTTTATTTTACATGTATACTATTTTTGTTGAATCATACAGATTGTACATATATGTTAAATTTGTTTTATATACTTTTAGTAGTGAGATAATCTTACTCGAACAAAATTTTTTCTTCGAGTAAGACTATTATGTATGACAAATTTTCTGTTCAAATATTTAACGCAATTATATATTTAGGACTTAAATTTAAAACCATCAATTAAATTAAAACAATCCTGGTTTAGTTAATTCACCTCAGCAGTAAATTTGTTTTAACTGTAGAAAAGCGTAAGGAAGAAAATCTCTTTTACATTGCACAAAAGAAAAATACAGAATGTTTCTTTAACTATTACAGTCAATAACACAGAAGTGTACTTGAAGGTGGACATTTAATTATTCATTTATTTATAACTCTTTAGACAGTGACTTCAAAATCAAAATCACCTTGTGTGAGTTGTGAGCAAGATTCCATTCCCCCTTTTTTTTTTTTTTTTTGAAATGCACTAGTGCATTTGTTTTTGAACCTGCACTGCACATTGCACAACAAGGATTCATCTTCCAAAAAGCCATCACACTTCCCTTTTCCCCTGTTCATTTGAGAACAACCTCAACACACTTTTGGGGTCTGATCTGGAAGGGCAGAGATGTGGTCTTGCTATGGTGAAAGTCCAGATAATATGCAAGTGATAGCTGCTGATAAGGACCACATATGGAGGTGTGTTTTTGTTCTCTGCCTCTCTCTCTCTCTCTCTCTCTCTCTCTCTCTCTCTATCTATCTCATTCATATTGCATTGTGAAATGGGGCACCCAGTGGCAACAAAAATGGAATGACATTTTTCATTTCAATGTGTCAATTCAGCACCAAGAAAGTGGAAGCAGATGAGGGTCTGAATCTGAACACTGTGGGGTGCCTCAGAGGGAGATTACTGGCAGAGAGACAGGCTTCAAGGGTGGCCAAGATGGAAGCAGAATCAATGGGGAACAAGGTAACATAACATAACATCTTTGATCTAATTAACAACAGTATCAATCTTGAATAATTGTTTCATTCACTTTTATGTTGCACTGTTTGGATCATAACTGTAAAGGAAAGAAAATGACATTGCTGTTCAGTTTGTGACTTTGTGTGGCTTTTTGTCTGACAAACTTTATCCTGTGTTTCTACCTCTCTCTCTCTCTAAAAAAAAAATGAAAAATTCTTCAGTTGGTTGAGTTGGAAAAATTGCTTAGAGATGAGATCAAATCAAGAGATAAAGCTGAAAGAAGGCTTAAACTTTTGAAGAAGAAGCTTGAATCTTTCAACATGCCCTCCAAGTCAGGGCAATTGGAGCATTCTGATTCGTCAGAGAAATGTGAAAATTCTTGTGGATCATCCTCAATTAGTTCACTTTCCAAACATTCTGAAGCAAACGCAATAAAGCATGATGCAAAAATTACAGCTTTGCCAGAAAATGTAGATCACAGTGACAATGTTTCAGAAGCCTCTACACTCACTCAGACCCACAATAGTCCATCCAGTACAAAAGATTGTGATTCTCAGAATACTGATAATTTCAGTACTAATTCAGACCCGTGTTATTCTTCTCCACAAATCCTGAGCGAGAATCCGAATCTGAGCTCTGGGAATTTGAAGAATGATGAAAGCAGGTACTGAATTTGAACATGCTGATGCTGCTGACATTAAGATGGGATTTTTATTAGGGCAATTATAATGGTTGATTAAAAAACTAACAATAGTGATAAAATAGGAATTTGGCTCTCTTCAGTGAGGGAACAATTTAGAAAATAAAGTACATTCATAAAATCAGCGGTTGAGAATTTTAATAAAATTTAATACATATATAACAAAATCTAAATTAATTACAATTTGAGTTGTTGATATTCTAATTAGTGATTATTATTACATTTTATCCTCTAAAGTGCATTTCCTTCATTTTAGAAGAGTCAAATCCAATAAAATAGGAGTTTCATTGTCATGCAAGCTTAATGTAAAGATTTTTACATTATCAATTAATTAGAAATTATCTTTGGTTTAGTATAATTTTTAAAATAATTATTATAAGTCATTAAATTTACCATTTCTGATGATTTGTGATTGGATTAAAAAGTCTTTACACTGTTAGTAGCATAAAATTGAATTCTCTGGGTAACAAATTATGAAGTTGTTAACTGTAACAAGCGTAATTTATCTCAACTCAGGAGCAAAATTCTATTAGATGAATGGTTATTGTCCTTAAAAATTGTAGCTGTTTGATTAAGTCACTTATTTTGGATTTTGGGACTATGTTTCAGGCTTTCCTGCTTAAGCTCAAGATCATCAGTGACAGAGAATGAGAGTGATCATTCCGATTTCTATGATAATTCTCTGGCATTAGTTCCCGTGACCGTGACAGCTACATCACAAGCCACCAGTAATCCCAAACCAATTAATGTGAGTGTCCTAGAAGCTCTAGATGCATTGAGGCATGCCAGAGAAAGGCTTCAAAGTTCGATGAGAACAAGGCAAATGATTCATGTTGGCCCAATTTAAGCTCCAACATTGAGATATTAATAATGCTAAATTATTGCCATGTTTATGTATTATTATAGGCAGTGAGAGATTATAATTTAGCATGAAAACAGGCGGGAACATCATAAACCTTGAGGTCCTCAAATTAATAAGATTGGTAGCATAGTGGTAAAATTCTTGTGAATTGTGGTTTCACTCACCACAGAAAGCATGTGACGTGGGGATGTGCTGTCATCCCCTTTGGGGTCCAACTCTTCTGTCCATATTCATTTCTTGTGCCTTTTTCTTCATATACTTTTGGTGACTTTTAATGTGGTCACCCCTTGATTCCTGTGACTTGCATCAACATTATTATACTTGGGCTTGTGGTTCATGAGAAGGACAAGGCTTATCCTCAACCAAGAGTACCACTGTAGCTAGGCAATTTTGTCATCTGTTGCTCTTTTCTGATATACATTAGCTAATTTCAGATATGAGACAATGAAACATCATGATTTTATATGTCTTGAGTGTAAAAATTAATACAATCAAAGAATATGGTTAAGGAATTAATTTATTGGTAATTACTAATAATAATTCAGTTAAAGTGATGCACAACAACATACATTTTCCAATCATAGAATTGAATGGATGATGCAACATGCTAGTATGAAATTAAAATTATAGTATATATTATTGCTTTTAATTTTCTGTTGTGGAGTTTGTATAATTGTTTCGTTTGTGTTGCTATCAAAATTTGAATGTTACATCTTAAAGGGATTTACAACGCATAGAAAATCCCTTTGGTCCCGTGTGTTTCCTTCCCTCTTGGATTTCACTAAATGCCGTTGTCATTGTCAAACGTATAAGTAACACTGATTATGTGTTTGCTTCTATTAATATTAATATATCTCGATCACCGTCAAAAATGTAACGCGTCAAAAAGAGCGTGTTCCATTTGTCGCAGAAAGTAAAAAAGAGAAAAGAAGGTGCGGTGAGGCTTCGTCATTCTCTTTTTGAGATGGCCATTCACGGTTGAGAAGCAAAGGGACCTATCAATACCATAAGTTTTCTTCGTTAAGGCATTGACATTGGCATCCAGTTAAGAAAGTAAAATGTGAGGAAGAAAGTTTTTCTCTTAATTACTATTTTCTTTTTCTTGTTAAGACGTTATTTTTTAATTAGAGAAACAGAATAAAGAATAGAAAAAGTAGGTGACTTGAATCCCAACACTTGTTGTTCAATGATAAAACTCTGCTGTAGTATGCACTTCAAGAGATTAGCATGATCGGGTAAACTCTGCACTTTAATTTTATAAAATTTATACTTTCATGACCTAATTCGTGTCAAACATTTACATACAATAGTGTGTTTGGATTATAATTTGCTATTATAAATTATGGTTTATCCCGTTGAAAAAGTAATTTCTTTTCAATTTTGCTCAAATAATGGTTTAAGACCTAAAATCATGTTCAAACACAACATAATCATGATGTTGTCAAACATATCATTTATAGATGAAACTCAATTTATATTTTTCAAACTAAGATTTGGTGTGTATAAATTATAGTCCAAACATATACTAAGAGAATTGAGTACAACCTTTATATATTTAATAATTGGCTTAAATAACTTTTAGGTTCCTAAAAAATTCCTTTTTTTTTCTGAGTCCCTGAAAAAATTTTGCGTTGTTCCGGGTCCCTAATAAAATATTTTTTTGATCCAGGTCCCTGTCATTATCTAAAGCGCTATTTAAACCACTTTTTAAAGCAATTTAAAGCGTTATTTAAAACACTTTAGGGACCAAAAATAAAATAAAAAATTTATTGGGGACTCAACAGAAAACAAAAATTTAATAGGGATCCAACGCAAATTTCGCTAATATTTCAAGGATCCGAAACATATTTAAGCCTTAATAATTTGTTTATAATTCTTTTATTCTTTACCATGTCATTTTCACTGTTTTTATTTTTTTTAATAAAGTTTAGAAAAGAAAAGGTCTTGAGTCAAAAAAAGAAAAGAAAAAGTCTCATTCCATGGTTCAAACATGCCGCAAATATCAGCAAGACTTCTTGATAAATACTTAATTACGAAGGAGCACCCACAAAATTCAGCCCAACACTTTTCGGTGTATTTATATTCAGGATGAAATAGGGAGAGGGCTAAGTGGGATGTACTTTAGAAAATTAATTTAAATTATGATAAAATATATATATATATATATATATATATATATATATATATATATATATATATATATACATCAGAAGGTAAAAGAACAGGAAAGAATATTATAGGTTTTAATTATTTTTAATTTTTGAAATTTGGGGTAAATTCATTTTTGTTCCTCCAAATTAAAAAAGAAAAAATCATTTTAATCTCTCAAATTTTAAAAAAATGTTCCTAATCCTTGGAACCAGCCAAAGTTAATAGAAGTGATGAAAAGTGGTGACGTGGCGCTACCAATATTTAACGTGTCTACTTCTGAGCGCTAGGTCACCATTTTCATCAATGTTGTCTATCTAACTAAAAACATATTTATAAAATTTGAAAGACTAAAATGATTTGTTTTTCAATTTGGGTACCAAAATTGAATTTACTTTAAATTTCAGGAACTAAAAACATAATTAAGTCATTTTAAAGAAAAATAATAAATTTTTTCATAAAATTAATATATATAGATATATTTCTTTAAAAGAAATTAAATTAAATTAACACTTAATCAATCATTTTTTGTCAATACTTATTATCACAGAGGGTGTAGATCAACTTAGGTGAATTTTTTTCAATTTAACTAACGATCTCAAGTTCGTGTTCTACACATAAAAATGCATTAAATACTCAGAGAAAGAAAAATACTTGTGTTCTTTAAGAAAAAAAAATACTTTTTTTTTTCGTTTTTGCTGAAAGCAAGATATCTCCATAGTCAGAAACTATGATACAATTTTTTAGAAGCGTAGAGATCATTGAAGTAGATTTAGGGGGGTGTCTTCAATTAGGATTTCAAGGGATTTTAAAAGACTTTTATTTTTATTTTTTTATAATTGTAGTATTCAATCGAGATTTTTAAATGCAAAAAAAAAAATCTTGTGGTATTTGATCAAGATTATTAGGATTTTTTAAGGACTGAAGTAAAATCCGTTGGTATTCAATTAAGATTTTGTACAACTTATAAAAAGTCTTATGGTATTCAAAAATATACAAATTTCGATAGATTTTCTTTTAAAATGGATTTGGATTTCATGAGACGTTTTAGTAGAAAATATAAATACCACACCCATTAAACAATCTCATCCAAACCCTTGAGATTTCCTCAGACTTTCTTTCTTTCTTTTTTCTACCAGTTGCGAGGCTTTTCTTTCTCCCATCACACATAATCCCTTATCTCTTCATTGAAGACAGTGTAAACATTCATAACTTTTTTCACAAAGAACGTCGCTATGATGGATTTCCAATTGAACCAAACAATCTCACCCAAACTCTTGAGATTTTCCCATACTTTCTTTCTTTCATTCTTTTTCTGCTAGTTGCAAGACTTTTCTTTCTCCCATCACATATAATCCATTCTCTCTTCATTGAAAGCGGAGTAAACATTCATAACTTTTTTTGCAAAGAATGTTGTTACGATGAATTTTCAATTGAATCAATAGACGAATCTACAGTTAACAAAACCATAATTTTGAACTTATTGTTCAGATCCAAGAGCGCAGGAACGAGAAGATGCTAATGCATGGAGAGCTAGTATATCTTTAGATATGTGGAGAAACGTTGTATAAGAGGACATGGAGAATTAGAATCAATTAGTTATTAAAAGATTAAAAAAAATTGTATCAATTCTTTTTTTTTTTATCCAAGCCTTATCATTTATTTGTTATCTTTTTCATTGACTCTTTATAATTTTGAATGTTTTATAAAAATTCATGAAGTCCTTTAAAATCTTGCAAATCCATAAAGTACTTTCAAATCTTATGAATTCATATGTTATAAATCCATTAAAATCCAAACTACCAAATCTTAATCATAAAAGTCTTTTAAAAAAATCTTTTAAAATCCACATGATTTTTTATGCAAAAATAATCTTTTAAAATCCTAATCCAATACACCCCCCTAATTACCTCTCTCAACATTTTTTTTTCATATACACAGTCATGGAATCAAATCCCTATCAAGAAACTCAGTTATCTACTAATTGTGTTGGATCTTGTTGGTAAAACAATACTTATTTCCTCGTATTTTATCTTAAAAATCAATAAATGTCATATACTAGTGGCTAGTGCATGTGGGACATGTAACATTCAACTTGCGTAAATATTAGGACACCAGAATTTATTTAACTATAAATCATCAAATACATCGAGAAAATGAAAGAAACATGATAACTTTACAGTCATACGTAAAGACATAGGAAATGACCTGTGAGTCTGGGACGCGTGTTCTAATTATCATTAGGGGCGGCGTCCCTTATATTGTGACTTGTGAAGGGGGAGTTGGCCTACCAATTATTTTCAGTGTTCATTATCATGCACGTAATATTGATTAAGTTTCATTTTTTTGAGCTTGCCGTTCAAATAATGAAAATTTTGGTTTCTAACTCCAACATCAATTATCATAATTTACTTAATTTTAAAGATTTTTGACATTGTAATTGTATTGTTGCAAATTAGAACTGTGTTTTAACAAGACTATTTTTTAACATACATATAAGATGCTCCTAACCAACACTGATTGACACAAATGTAATGGTTTGTGTCTCTTAACTAATTGGTAACTACTCCGTACTAATATCATGGTTAGAAAAAGAAAAAAAAATATAAGATGCTCCAAATATCATATGATGACAGTCCAATAAGAAAAGGGAGTGGGGTTAAAGCTTATGAACAATTGGCATCTTATATTAGCTCTTTTTAAAATTATTTATATTTTAGTATACTTTTATTCTAAAACTATTAACATTTTACAATTTTTAAGTTTTATTAATTATTTTTTTCACATATATTTCTGTTTAAAATAACTAGATTTGATATTTATGAAGAATATTGGATTTAATTAAAAAATACTTCAATAACAATAAATCATATGTATATTTTATATTAAATGAGAGTGTTTAGACTAAATACAGTAATATTTTAAACTTATTAAATGTTCTTTAAATGTATGCACTAACTTTAAATATTAATAATTTTGGAATGGAGATAGTATTAATTAGTTAAGATCTATTACTGACATCTATAGGAAATGTTATTTTTTTTTTCGTCTTATCATCGTGAGTTTATTTTCTGTTTTTGTGTACATTTTTTCCTCATTAATCACCTGTTCCAAAAAAATATTCTTAATATTGAGAGAACTAATCAATAACCTCCTTAGTTAAAATTTTGGTGGAAATGTTAATTTTGAAAGAATTAATATTAACAAAATTTTTATGTTTAAGAATCATATTTTGAAAAGTGAGATTAGAAGAATTGATTTTGTTAGAATAGTTAAATAAAATCATTTTAAATTTGGTAACAAAATATATATTAAAAAAAAATACATATGTATTGACGATGTAAAAGTATTTTTATGATACTCTCATTCAATCATAAATTATAATGTCTATAGGATTGGATGAGTGAAGTAAGATATTATCTCGTATTTGACAAGTCATAAGCTTGAATTCCCACTCATTTATTTGAGGTGAGATAAATATAAGTTTCTTTGTAAGTATTCTTTGAGTTCAGAAATTTTTCATACTCATACATTAGACTAAGGTACTAACCTTTCTTTTTAAATTTTTATCTAAAAAAAATGTAAAACACTATTTTAAATTTTAATTTTAATAAAAGTAATTTTATAAAATTAAAAACATTTAAATTGAATATTAAATACGCTATTCAATCACAACATAAATAGTTCAACACAATCAACTACTAGTACCATTTAGTCAGAATCAAATCAATAAATCACAAACACTATTTTATCTTTCAATCATTTAAATGCCTGATTTAATTTTTAAAACATTATTAATAATATATTTTTAATACATTATTCATGATTATTTAAGTTTATATGAATCCCATTGAATAACGAATAAAACCTAATAAATTAAATGTGTAATACATCATTTTATTAAATCACGTAAATTTTACTTGATAATAAAATGAGTATAAAAAAAAATACTCTACTATTAAGGTTTTTTTTTTCCCAAAACACAATCACACAACTTGCAAGTTCCAAAAAAGAACAATTCAAATACTCCAACCTTGACATATTTAAACCAAGCATGCATGCACTAATATAAAAATAAAATAATACTACTATTAAAGAATGCATGCATGCTTCCAAGTTCCAAGAAGGTATTTTTTTAGCGTGCGTGTAGCATATGTTTTTGTGTCTGAAAAGACTGAAAGGATCGAAGCCATCTCGTGATGTTTTCCTGTCAGACTTTTCAAGCTTTAGCGCAATGGTAATTGCTAGGAGAATTCTATTTCATCTTTTAAATATGAAATTAATTTTTATTTGAGATATTAAAGTCTTTTTTTTTTAATTGATTCAACTCTAACTCTACCTATATTATCCAGGATGATTCAATCTTAAAAAAAAAAAAAAAGAGAGAGATGATTCATAATCAATCACGCCTTTATAAGTTCCTGGCCGTAATATTTATTTTTTTTAAAAAAAATGTTAATGATATAAGTTTGAGTAAATTTCACTTTATCTTAAGAAATTTTTAAATATATTTCTAATCTCTCTTATTTTAAAACATGCATTCTTCTTAAAAAAAGTAAAAATATACTACCTCCGTCCTTATTTATAAGACGTTATTTTGAAAAATTCTTATTTTTTTTATAAGACTTCATTTTGACTATCTTATATATTAATTACTTTTTTTCTAAAATACCTTTATCTATTATAATACATTAATTGAATGTTACTATGAATGTCACTTTTTCTCTTTTATGAAGATTGGAGAAGATGAATAGACTTTCATTATTAATTCCAATAATGTCAAGAGTAAAATTGAAAAAAATATTATAGTTACAAACAAATTTATTATGAATACCTAGATTAACTAACTTTCTTAATAAGCGTAATTTAGTTAACAATATCTTATAAATATGGACGTAGGTAGTATTATATTTAAGTCTATTTTAATGACCAATTTTAAATGTGTATTAGACATTTATTAGTGTATTTTAATTAAATTCATTATTTTATGTCACGATATATAAACTTTCTTGTTATTATATATCGATAATTTACTAACATTACGTTGATTTAAGTGAAACTAAGTTTATATCTTTTAAGTAAGGTCTTAGATTTGAGCCTTGTGGTTGAAAAACGCAATTAAGTGTACACAAGTGTGGATATGAAGTTTCACATTGTGTAAGAATGGGTAAGTTAAGTAATAAGAAAGACTAGCAAATCTAATGCTTTAAAATTTTGGATTGAATATAATATCAAATTCACTTATGTAATTTTGCTTGTAACTCATGGAGATCTCTAAATGATTTTTTTTAGGCAAAAGAGCATTTTATTAACACAAGAAATCAGTACAGCACAAGAAGTGCACGCAATGAAAAAAAAGTACATAGTTATATCAGCATCACCCAATCCCCAATGCAAAATCATCCATATTGAAACCACTGAAGAGCAATGTGTGGCTCCGCATGACTTGTCACCACCTAATAAGCTTTCCCATAGAATTACCCAAGAGCTTCCTATTTTTCTCTCAAAATATAAATGTGATGTGTTGATTAATTATGTTAAAAAAAACAATAACATCGGGTCATTGAATTTAATAACAGATCATTGTCAATGTGACTTTTGTAATAATTACTAACATATTGTCATATAAATGTGATTTTTTAATAATTACTTTAAAATTCATATTTAAAGTAATGATTTCTAATTAATTATTAATGTAAAACTTTTTATATTAGTAGTGTATGGAAATTAAACTTTAAATCATTAGACTTTGATAAGTGGGGAAGGGTTAAGTAATATACATGAAATTAGTCATATTACAATTAAATTCAAATCTCCTTATACATGCTAATGCTTTTAGTTGCATAAATGTTATAAATAATTAGTAACTATCTCATGCATTAATTTTTTTTTATTTTAAGAAAGTTTAAAAATTATAAATTATAATTTAAAATTATAAAGAATATATATAATTAATTAAAAAGTTATATAAGTATCTTATATATAGGAGTAAATTAAAATTAAGAATTGAAAAGATTTAAAAATAATATGTTGAGAATATAAGTAGACGAGATTTGAAATAAAAAAGAATTAAGATAAAAGAATTTGAAAACAATTAAAGTTGAGATCTAAAGGAAAAATCTTAATATAATTAAAAGAAAAATTGATTTTTTTTTTTAATTTTGTGATCATTAAAAATATATAAATATTTAATAATAACAACAACTACAACAACGACACACGTAAAAATGTATAATTTGAGATATTATTACGTTTAAAAATAAAAATTCCAAATTATAATATAAGAATTAAACGAGCAGATAGGCAAAAAAAAAAAAAAAAAGAAAAGAAAGAAAGGAGAATTGATATGTGTATTTGGTATAACAATTGAGTGTTTGTTTTGATGTTTATTTAATAAAATATGTACAAGGTGTAGTGAGTAGTGACACGAACTGTATGTATTATTCTTTTTTCCTTAGCATATAAAATACTGTTTTTTTTTTTTTTTAAATGAGCATATAATATACTGTTAAACCAGAATAACATTGACATTTGATCATAAAAGAATAAAACATACAAAGTAATGGCGATTAATAAATATGTTTAATTAATTTGATTGTCCTTTGAAGTTAGTTTATATCGTTTTTATGCCCATTGTATAAATTTTCATTAAAAAATCCCTATAATTCGACTACTCATTGAAGGGAATTGTAGAGGTAATATAATAATCATATAACAAAATTAACGATGCTTGACTACAAAGTAGGTTTATGCACATTAAAGAAGCCAATTGTAATATTTTAATTAAGAAAATGTTCTTGATGTTTGATTATGCCTCAGTAAGTGTTCAATGAGATAAAGGTCAGGCAGATCCATATAAAATGAGCTATTCAGTTCAGTAGAAGTTGGGGGAATGATTGTGATATTATGATAGAAACTACATCCAATCGTTGTTATTTAATTACATATTATTATATATGATAAGTTAATTAATTTTATAATAAATCATCTAAAAATTATATATAAAATGATTTGTGATTGATTAATAATAGTTTTAAATATGTTTTTAGTTCCTTAAATTTAGAGTCTATTTTTTTAGTTTATAAATTAAAATTTGTATTTAGTCTCTCAAATTTGTGAAATATTTTTTTTAATCCCTTTTAACTGAATTTTGGCAGTTTGGATGAACAATTTGTGGTGGTTTTTCTTATCGCAAAAGGGACTAAAAAAAATATTTTGCAAATTTGAAGACTAAAAAATATAAATTTTTAATTTGGACACTAAGAAAGATAGATTCTTCAATTTAAGGGAACAAAAAACATATTTAAACCTTAATAATACGAAGATCTTTACATTGAAAGTACATTAAAATTAAACTAATTATGATACATGGATCTTAAAATATGTTTCTTTTTCCTTTTCTGGTTAAATTTGTCATGTAACAAACAAACGTGAATAATGTTTTGTTGACTTAAAAATCTGTTTGACCATAACACAGCAGAGCAGACATTTGCGCCTACATTTTAAATCATAGAATAGAGTTAAAGAACCATTACTTTTCACTTTCTGCTTTTATAAAGCACATATTTACACTAATGATTTAACATTTTCCATAAAATCCAAACATTATATAAGTCTTTCTCAAGTATTTTAAAAAAAAGAACTAAAAGGACTTTCCTTAAAAAACTTAAGGTCCTAAAAATCTTGATTAAAAAAAATTACAATTTGAAGTTCAGGTGCATGATAAGAGATAAGAGGGTCACAAAACCTTGTCGGTCATAAACTCTAAATCTAATAATAAAGTTTTCATTATCACGAAAATTAAACCAGGGGAAAGGATGACGTTAACGTTAACCCAAAAGATTGGAAAGTGGTAGTGTTATAGGAACATAGTTGTCTAAAAACTTAGGATTATTGATGAAAAAGATGATAGAACTGAAAATCTCAGCCATGAAATAAAGACGTTTAGAAACCCACTAGGCCACATAAACATTAATTACAAGGGACAAATAAAAGGACAAGAACAGCAATGTCAGACTATGCTGTTTATTAAATCTCTCTTCCTCTCCTGATCTTAGATCTCGTCTGACACTACTCTTAAGATCTTCTGCCATAAACCTCCAAACCCTTCTCTTATCCATTGCTCTCTTTGGCCACTGAGATTATAGACCAACTCTGCCATATTGAATCTTTTATGTGCTTTTACAGCTATATTTGTTTCTGAATCATGCCACACTTTTGAAGTCCAAACGCATTCGACTAGGATTCAAGGTACAAAGTACCTACACGCCTCCATATTTTTTGTACTTGCATGAAAACTATTTGTTTTCATCTTCCAAGGTACATTTCTCACTTGGTTCTTCCCATACCCTTTTTGGCCTTTATCTCATTTTTTTGTTCTTATCCATTTGTATCTGCTTCTGCAGGGTATATATAGATATAAATTCAGGAGGTGAGGTCGTGTGCTAGAAGCAAAATCAAGAAGTAATAAAAAAAAAGAAGCAAAATCAAGAAGAGCTTGATCTTTGTTCAATTGGTGGATCATTTGTGCTGTTGATGTGAAGCATAAGCTTTTGTATAACAAAAGGGGTTGCCAAATGATGGTTAGATCCTGTTGGAAGCCAATTGCTGATGGAGATGAAGGAGATGGGAGTGGGAGAGTTGATGGACTTCTATGGTACAAGGATTTGGGAAACCATCTTTATGGGGAATTCTCAATGGCTGTGGTTCAGGCCAATAGTTCATTAGAGGATCGAGGTGAACTTGAGTCTGGACCCTTGAGTTCCAACCACTTGGGTCCTCAAGGGACCTTCATAGGTGTTTATGATGGCCATGGTGGAAGTGAGGCTTCACAGTTTGTTAGTGACAATCTCTTCTGCAATCTCAAAAGTATGTTTTTCATCTTTCTTATGAACATATAGATAGATTCAAATTCATTCAGAATATTGTTTTTTCTAGATGTTGTTCTATGCAGATTTTCAAATGGATTCAAGACTAAGGAAGCCAAGCCACTTTGTCTATTATGATCAATTGATCATGTATTTCAAACTCTCCAATTAAAAGCATTCTTTGCACAAAAAGTCCTAGTGACCCTTCAACCAAGACTAAAACTTGCTATGTATATCTGAGCCTCATGCACTAGGCCACCCTTTATTTTCAGTTTGTTACTTCACTGAATCAATTTCATGTGTGATCCAGGGCTTGCAGCTGAACATCAAGGTATGTCAGAACATGTTATCAAAAGGGCTTATTCAGCAACAGAGGAGAGTTTTCTGTCTCTTGTGAAGAAACAGTGGCTGAGTAAGCCACAGATTGCATCCACGGGCACTTGTTGTTTGGTGGGGGTAATTTGCAATGGCATGATATATGTTGCAAATTCTGGAGACTCCCGCGTGGTGTTAGGAAGATTAGAGAAAGCAACAAGGGAAACAGAAGCTATTCAATTATCTACAGAACACAATGTTAACCAAGAATCAGTGAGAGATGAACTTCGATCAAAGCACCCCTTTGATTCACAAATCGTGGTTTTGAGACAAAACGTTTGGCGTGTGAAAGGCCTCATACAGGTACAAATTTGGTAGATCTAATATATTTCCTTTTGTCACTGAGGAAGATTTGAAATTGTAAGTTCAAATGTTTCTCAACAAACAAAACAAAAGCAACTTTATATTATTTGTGTAAAGAATTATTGGCTTATTGCTGCCACTACACAAGACCATAGGCAAGAAGAAACATATTTAAGTGCTAATAACTTAGGACCATTTAATTTATTACTAGAATATGATGTTAACATAACTTGGTTTGGCAGGTTTCACGATCCATAGGGGATGCATATCTGAAGAAAGCAGAATTTAACAGGGATCCTCTACCAGCCAAGTATAGACTAGCAGAAACATTCTTCAGGCCAATTCTTAGTTGTGAGCCATCAACATCATCCCACACACTCCACCCTGATGATCAATTTCTCATATTTGCTTCTGATGGCTTATGGGAGCATCTTACCAATCAAGAGGCTGTTAACATAGTCAGCAACAACCCACCTAACGTAAGGTTCCATTAACTCTTTCTATCCATTCAAGGTGGTTATTATTGTTCTCTTTGGTATGAGTGATGATGAGTCATTAATTTCCTTCCTAATACTAACTAGTGTGGTTGGAATGCATTTGTTTCATCATGTAACAGGGAATTGCTAGAAGACTTGTGAAAGCTGCACTTAGAGAAGCAGCTAAGAAGTGTGAGATGAGACTTTCTGATCTCCAGAAGATTGAGCAAGGGATGAGGAGACACATCCATGATGACATAACAGTGATTGTGGTGTTTCTTAATCCCAAACTCACTGAGAATACCTCTCTCTGTGGTTCTCCTCTTTCAATCAAGGGAGGTGGGTCTGCCAATTCCTAGATTGCTACCTGATCATACAAAAGTAACAACAATTTATATATATATATATGATGCAATAATTATTATCACTATAATTTAGATGTATTATGATGATCTCTACCTCTTGTTCTGTCCAGTTTATAATCTGGTTAACATGAACGTATATTTATATATTAATTATTGTAATCGTTGCTCATGTTTCTCAAGACAACGATTCTATGGTGGTTCAAATTCTGCAAGGCTACGCAAGTGCCTAATAGCACTCTGCATATTAATTAATAGTTTAATATATCTGCATCTACTTTGTCCAACTGAGATGTTTCTTTAGAAGCTTGGATATGACTTTTTCTTTTGACAAAAAGATAATGTCAGATATTTGGAAATGCCTGCTTCTTTTCGTCCATGATATATCCATCATTTCCTTAATAATTCCTACACGTATTATGCATGAGTTTAATGATTATGCACTTGATTACAAATCATTCTTGATATGATTTTTAAGATAATTATTATAAAAATTAATAAATTTTTTATATTTTAATTAAACGACTGTGTAAAAGTATTTTATATCATGATCCAAGAAAAAGAATAGTAAAATTATAGAAAGATATCTTTTTAAGAAATCATAGAAAGATATAGCTATGTAAACGCTCCATTCAGTGATCTGAGAGAAATTAAAACCGCGTGTGTCATAGAAGTTCAATAAAAATACTGTAGGTAGATTCCTCCAAATTGTATAATTGATGGGTCTATTATAAGTTATTATAATTATAACTAATCACTTTTGTTAGGGAAAAAAAATTACTGATCCTTTTCAGTTTGATATACCAATTACTTTTCCCAAAATTACTTTTTAAATCATCACTTTATATGATAAAATATTTATTACAATTTAGTTTATTAAGGAAATTTATTTATTTGATCCCTCAAATATCAAACGCCAAACAATTTAATCCTTCTACCCATTTGTTACAAATATTAACAACACATTCTTTGATACATCTTTTTCAACACATTATTTATTATTTGGGTTAATAAATGTATGCGTATCTTAGTGAATGATAGTATATGTCTAATTTTCTATTTAATAAGTTTCACTATCAATTCAATAGAATCCATATAAATTTCACTCAATAATAAAAAGAACATGTTATGTCAACATCTAATTTTTTGTATACATTCAAAAAATTGAAATGAATTAAAAAGGTTCTATGTCTCAATTCTCAAATTCAAATCCTTTTTCAAGTGCCAACTTCTAATCTTAAATTTCTTGAATTAACAACATCTTTACTTGTGAACTTTACTCCTCAAAATCCCTAAAAATGTACTTCCTCCGTCCCACAATGAATGTTTAAGATTTTTCCACACAGATTAAGAAAAGTAAGTATTTCAAGAAAATAGTATTTATTAGGGTACGATTTTACTAAAATATCCTTATTCTCTTTCTTAATTTCAATAAATGCATTATTAAATCTTTCAAGACAACATTATTTATTAGAGGATAAAATTGGAATAGATATTTAAATATCTCATTGAAAAGTGAGAATATCAGTCAATTTGATTTTTTTTTTCAAAGACTAAAACTACAGTTATCTTGAGAAGGAGGGAGTACTAGGACCCACAGAAAGTAGTTATGAAATGTTGCATATATAATAAACTGCCACTACACGTGGTATTTTACTTTCCGACTTTCAAGATAAGAAATAGATTTTACAACTCGTGTTAAAGTTTCTCTAAGGAGAGATTTAATACAAGAAAAGTTTTTTTACGTCTAAAAATCATGATTTTTGAGAGTCATGAATTATGAGAATCATTATTTCTATGAATAACTCTATTTGGTTAGTCACACACACACACACACACACACACACACACAGACATATATATATATATATATATATATATATATATATATATATATATTCAATGATTTAATAGAAGAGTAACATGATATTTCTACTTGTAGTAAAATTTTGTTTTTAACTTGAGAAAGTTAGATTCTCAGCTCTACCATAGGAACAATTTTTTTTGTAGGAAACATAGTTAAAAAAAAACATTTTAGTAAACATTATTTTCTGTTAATGTTATTTTTTAAATAGTAAAACTAAACATGGAAAACAAAATTTTCTAACTTTAGATTCTCGGGAAACTAAAAATTTTCCTAATACCAAATGCCCCCTAAGAGTATCCAAGTCTAATATTTGAAATAATAATAATAAGAGTAAATTACACTAACTATTCCTGAAGTTGTGTGAAATTACACAAACTCCCCTTACTTTTTTTTTTTTATCATAAACTCCCCTTAATAATAAGAGTAAACTCCCCTTACTTTTATCTACTCCTATACTAACCCCCTAATTTTGAAAAAATATACACTGACACCTCCTTATACATTACACTAATCCCCTTAATTGTTTGAAAAACATTGCATTGTGTTCCCCTATAAGGGAGGTTATGTTAAAAAAGTAAGGGTGTTTGTTTAATTTCATGAAAACTCAAGAGCGGTTAATGTAATTTATTCTAATAATAATAGTAGTAGTAGTGTAACGACCCGTCTTCGTTACATAACTATCAATAAGGGATTTCATTTTATTCAATTTTAAAAAAAAAAAACTCTCACTAGTTTATTTATGAAAATACTGTATAAACTTTTCTCAATTTCAAAGTTAATAAAGATACAATTCAAAGCTTAAAACATAAACCACTTGTACATACTTCTCTTACAAGGTAACCACATAAAAGCCCTATGCTGGTCCATTCTATACAAAAGACTAAACAAAGGAAAGAAGGAAGAGATTTCATCTTCAATTTTGGGCTCGCTCCATCTGCCACGCCTCTAAGAGGAAGGTCCACCTAAAAAGCCATCTGCTCCCCTGAACATAATGTCCGAGATCATCACAGGCACAAACCATGTAACTACCCATCTTCATTACAGATTTCTTATACTAAAACATTTTGTTAAATATTATCATATGAAACTACATAGAAAAATTTTCACATTTAACACACATATAGGTATTTACTTTCCTACACATAATGTACATCATCATATCATAAAAGTATTAGATCTGGCTTTACAAAACTTAAATATATATATGTACATACAATACCAAAATAGTCCTCTTGTATAGGACATTCACAACAACCTAAGTATTTATACATATGTCCTAAGCTGGTCCCCATACTATATACATATATATAAGAACATATCCAAAAAGAGGGATCTCATCCCATCTTCAACATCTACATTCGCTTCAGTCACGAGCGGTCTAAGAACCTGCAACATTACCACTATCTGCTCCCATACCAACCACACGATCATTGCAGTAATACAACACAAATACAAACACAAAAGGCAAGGGTAGGCTTATTTATAAAAAGATCATAGATATACAAAGGTATAAGATTTACTTAAAGAAAAACTAGAATCAATCAATAATAGTAAATCAGATAACATCATCCAATAACACATACATCAATCTTATATACAATTTCATTATGAAATGTAGTGCTGACTCGACTCCATGGAGATTTCTACAACTTTTGGGTGGTCCCCATAGGCCCCATCCCCTACCATGGTCTCACTCTCTGACCATTCAGGGAGTCCCTTGCGCTGACCCTGTGGAGAAAGTGTGATTTTAATCGAATATAGACAAGTGTGGGTATTGACTTACCTCTGTAAGGTTTGCAAAACCTTCCATCTATAGGAATTTGCCCACTTGTCTATTCTATAGGCCCACCGTTAGCCACCACGAAAACCTCCGGCATTAGGTTGAGAGCCTACCTAGCACCCTCAACTTACGTGCCTACCTATATGCAATGTCATGTAACAAGCCAAACAATCTTGATTGCCACAAGTTTCCTCTATGTTATAAATTCATCATTTTTCTCAAATCATGCTTATGAACCCATCCAGCAGTTCAATAAGCTCCAGTAAGACATTCTCACACCCTGAATCCTTACTCACAACACAACACCAACTTTAACAAAATGTGAATTTCCTAACATAGTTCTAGAACTTTTGTGAACATCTTCATCACACCCATACCATAAAAATAATTCAATTTAAAATAAATTTGGAAGCCATTTTATAGTGTAGAAAATGAATTCTCGCTTAAGCGCCACCTTACTCTCGCTTAAGCTAGAATTTCAGGAATTAATTTTTCACTTCCAGGGTTCCTCGCTTAAGCGCGGCCTCGCTTAAGCTAGGATTTTTGGCGCTTAAGCAAGAACAGCTTCCAGACCAAAAATGTTCTTTGTTCCCTGTCTCGCTTAAGCGAGAACCACTATGTTCTTAAGCGAAACAGGGTTGTAGAACCTCGAAAACATGCTTAAAACTCTTCAATGGCTACCAAATTCATTCCAATTCGAATTTTACATCAAAAATGCCATATATACATTATTCCACACTCAAAAACAACATTCCGAACATAGAATATACAAATAAGCATTCAATCATATTAAAGCTTCCCTTACCTAAAATTCTTGACTCAAAACCTTGAAGAAGAAGCTAGGGAGGAGACTTGGTGATTCAGGAATGATCTTTACTCAACTTTGGCTATGAAATCAACTAGAGGAAACCTAAATCAATCCCAAAATGAGCTTCAATCAAAATTTCACCCACCAACCAAGATTCTACATGAAATCCATTTCTCATGTACTTGGTAGGAGTTGAGAAAGAAACTAAGAGATCAAGAATAGAGAGGAATTAAACTTACCAACTTGAAATCAACTAAGGAAGCTCTAGAGAAGAAGAAATCAAACTTCAAAATGATGTAGAAATTCCACTAACTCAAGAGGAAGAGAGACTTAGAGAGGAAGGAAGAAGAATGAAGGGAATGGAAGAAACATGAAGATGTGCACGTTTAAGCTTTGAGATTAATTTGAAATTTTGCTATTTGCCCCCATCCTTCCTCTAAGGACACCCCTTCTCTTATTTTTCTTTCCTACAACTCACGTAACTCACGTAAAAGTTCCAACAACAACCTTACCCTCCAAGCCCAACCATACAGGAAAAATGATCAACAACACTATAACACAACAAAACAATATATTTATTAATTCTTTTATACATATTATAAATTTAAATTTAATTTCCTCTTGCATTATTAATCAAACACTTAATCATACAATTAGGACAATCACAACGTTACGAACCACACGTGCAACAACGCAAGGGTAAGCTTACCAAAACACTTATTGTATATACAAAAGTAAACAAATCCAAAATAAGGAAAAAAGAAAGGGACTGACTTCAAATACTTTGAAGATATTACATATATAACAACTTGAAATTTTGTATAAAACCCAATCCATAAAGTTATAACTATACTTAGCTTATATCAAAGCCATTTCACATTGTTCATCAATAACCACCAACAAACATCAGCATCATAGCTCAACTATCTCAACTGATACATACAACATAGTTATAATCATAAATCCTCAACATTATACAATCACCAACATCTATCATCATAAACGATGTACATCATAAACCACTAGATACCCTCAATCATTAAGACTGACTCTACTCCATGGAGTTTCAACATCATATGAGCGGTCCCCCATAAATCCCATCCCTTAACATAGTCGCACTCTCTAACCATTCGGGGAGTCTCTTGGGCTGACCCTATGGAGGAAGTGTGGTTTTATCGAATATAGACAAGTGTGGGTATTGGCTTACCTCTATAAGGTTTGCAAAACCTTACATCTATAGGGATTCGCCCACTTGTCTATTCTATAGGCCCATTCCTGTTAGCCACCACAAAAACCTCCAGCACTAGGTTGAGAGCCCACCTAGCACCCTCAACTTACGTGCCTACTCATATGCCTGTGCACCAACTGTGCACACCAATGCACCAATTGTGCAAACCAACATTCAGAATATTTCTGTGCACCAACTGTACACCCACCGTATTCCAGCGGTAAAACATATTTGGAGTCCTTTTACAGTCGTAGATACGGCACCTCCGTACCTGCCATCTCCAATGGCCTGACTTAAAGGTCCAAATACATCTCAACAATCCTCAACCACAACAACAATCCATCTCCTATACACTAAAAGGGCCACTAAACCTCTTGGGAAGTAGTTCTCAACACTCCAACATGCCATTCAGAGTCAAAACAGAGGGGTGGTACTTGGGAAAATATCCCACTAGGCGAGACCCCTAGGTCGCTTTAGTGGGCTGGAGTTCTGGTGTGAAACTCACCCTCCCAAGTATACCATTTTTCTATAAAAATCATTCCAAAGGACATAGCTAACTCCTCTTTAACATATAAAGATGGTTCCAACACATAGTTCACATATACATCATCATCATCTTTTCAAAATCAAACTCATTAATATTTCATTTCAAATTCTTAAAACATCATAATCTTCTTAATGTTACATTCAACAAATAACAATTACATATCTTCATGTACATATAATATACTTTAACTTAACATAACCATTTATAATTCAACATGTCATTCATCCATTTGTGACAATTAAAAAAAATAGAAATCCATTTGAAACCATAGAAATTGAGCTTTCAACAAGTTTCCTCGCTTAAGCGCCAAACAAATCTCGCTTAAGCTAGAATTTCAGAAAACAACTTTTCATTCTCAGGTTTTCTCGCTTAAGCCTGGGTAAATCCTCGCTTAAGCGCGGTCTCGCTTAAGATAGGATTTTCCCTCGCTTAAGCTAGAACTGCTTCCAGCCAAAAAGTTCCTCTGTCACCTGTCTCACTTAAGCGAGAACCACTCTTCGCTTAAGCGAGCCAGGGTTGCAGAACCTCGAAAACATACATAAAACCCTTCAATGGCTACCCAATCCATTCCAATTCAAATTTTACATTAAGCATAACATATAAACATCATCCCACACTCAAAAACATCATTCCAAGCATAGAAAATTAAAACAAAGCATTCAATCATATTAAAGCTTCCCTTACCTTACAAGCTTTCCCATGCTAGACTCTTTGGAGAAGAAGATGGAACAAGAGAACCCAAGCCCCACTCAAGTGGTTTTCCTCCAATCAACATCACCAACTCACCACACCCATGGAATACAAACCAAAAATAACACTTATGAGGGTTTCTATAGCAAAAACCCATCATGGGTTAAACTAAAGGAAAGAAGGGAAATGAGGAAGAAGGCTCACCTTCCATGGGAGCTCAACCAAGCTCAAAGGAGGAAGTAGAAGAAACCACCACCCACGAAGAACTCAAGCCTCAAGCTTGAGAAGACTCTATGAGAAGGAGGGATTGGAGAAGGAGGAGAAGAGGTGTAACATCCCCAATTTACGGACCTTAGAAATAAATAATAAAGAGATATCTTTATGGAGTAGCTTTTATATTTAATGGTTTAAGGATACCCTTAAGCATTATTAATGATAGTTACCTTATAATAGGATATAACAAAAAAAAGATAACATGAACCTGATGGGGAGCCATGGCCCAAGGTGGGCCAAGACCCACACAAACACACACACACACACGCACACGCTTTAAATAGAAAGAGGAGAGGGAGAGTTAGAGAGAAAGTGAAAGAAAGAAAGAGAGTTAGATAGAAGGAGGAGAAGAAGGAAGAATAGGAAGATAAGAGGAGCGGAGCAGAGATCCGAGACTCAGTGCCCCGGAGCTCAGACCCGAGACCCCACAGTGTGAGTGCTTCCCCTTCACCCTCCTATGTTCTGTTGTTTGTGTTTGAATCCCTTTCCCCTCTTTTCCCCTTATTAGCTCTTAGTTAGGTTTTTGATTGATTTGAGGAGTTAAGCTTGATTGGGGAGTGTTTAAGCTTGTTTGATGGCTGGGTTTTGATGTAGACATGTTTTAGACTCGATCCCGCATGTTTGGAAGAGGTTGGGAGGCCATGGATGGCCATGGGAGCGGAAATGCGAAGGTTCACAGTTCTGTAGAGTCGCAGACTCTCGCTTAAGCGAGCTGTTTTCGTCGCTTAAGCGAGGAGTCACCTGGAGTTGGAGGTGCTTTCTGGAATTCACGCTTAAGCTCAAAAAATCTGGCGCTTAAGCGTGGCTCTGGCGCTTAAGCTCAGAAAATCTAGCGCTTAAGCTTGGTGCTCTATCGCTTAAGCGTGAAACTGTAGGGAGTAAGGTTATCAATCTAGCTTAAGCAAGATCAGGTTCTAGCTTAAGCGTGAGTATGATAAGAGAGTAGTTTAGGAACCCTTTTCAAGGGGACCTTTGGAAGAATATAAGGGCTATAGATATATAGTTCCTTCCCAAGCTTTCACCCATGTTTATGTATGACTATTTGATGCAATGTGATGTTGATTGTTGATGATAATGGTAGTGGTATTCGTGTGGTTATGCCTTATGCTTAGGATTGATTGTATGTAACGATAAACCCTTTTAATAAAAGTCATTTAAAATACTTAAGACTATGCCTATGCCTCTTAGTAAAAAGGTGGGGAGTTTCCCCTAAGTTTCAGAAAGGGCTTTTAAGTAAAGTTTACAGTATCATGAAAGGTTTTTAGAAAAAGATATCCCCTCAGTGATATAGGGTGGAACCTTCCCCAGTACCAGTCACGTCCGAGAGCCGCACGCTCGGCGTACAACGGTGTGCAAAGGGCTAAGGATCCTCTATGTCACCAAGGAGTGATGACTTTCAGAAAGGTTATGAAAAGGATTATTAATGAAAAGGTTTATAAAAGAGTTTTCAAAGGAAAGTTATGATTCCAATAAAGGGAATAAGTCATGTTTTAGGGCTAAGAGGCCCCCTAGTGGTGAGTGACGGGGACCATCACCCTGACACCCATGGGGAAAACAACCTTCTTCATAGGGAGAAGGGGTTCTTCATAGAGAAGAACAAGTTAGAGAAGAGACTCCTCCTTATAATGGAGTTGTAGTCAACCCACTTGGACCGGTGGGGATTAATTAAAGGTTGTTTCAAAAGGGACGCCTCTTGTTGGCTAGAGCTCAGCCAAATTAATAAAATAGGCGGTGGAAGTGAAATTTAAATAAAGAGATAATGCAAACCACACAGTTATAGAAACAATCTATGATATGTTGATGTTCTTGATGTATGTATGTTCTATGTAGAACATGAGAGGAGTCATGAGCCTAGTCGCTAGGTGAGTGATGTAAGATAAGTCTATACATTAGATGAGGAAGTGTGTAGCTGTATACTACCCGTAGAGGTAGGAAAAGGGTTACAGTTAAACCCTAGAAAGCTAATGTAAGCTACCCAGAGAGGTATGCTAGATGTTATGCCTCGTAGAGAGAGGTGATGTAAGCCCAAGTTGGGCAAGTCAGAGGAAAGGAAGGTTACACATGTTCTCATCCAATGTTATAGATAAGTGAGACCCTAGTGAGTGGTCAAGAGTAACAGAAAGATGTTTAGGTTCTTTAGTGCACTAGTGGCCCTAGATTTGGCATGAGAGGCCAACTCTATGTGCCTCAGCAAAGGTCAAGGTATGACCCTACGAAATAGTACTGTCTATGTGATGAGGTAATAGCTGTGAGTGTGAGTATTAAGAAAAGAAAAGAGAAGCCATGAAAGTAAGTAAGAGGTCTCTAGAATTAAGAGTCAGCCTAGAGTCCTTAGAGCACTCACTGAGACATTATGTCTCATCCCTTTAGTTTCCATGTTTTTACAGGTTAGCAGGTGCACACCTTGTGGGAGGAGCTTGGCACACGGAGCTGCTTTCCAGGAGGAAGATGCCTTTAGTTTAGCTTTGTATAATTCCTAATGCATGGGAATTCTAGTTTATGTTTTATGTATCATGCTTATGTTTTGTATGACACATAAGTGTCAAGAGCCTGGTACTAGATATATTTCATGTAATATAAGTTTAAGTTTTAGTTTCCGTGTAGTAACTCTGATATTCTTATATGCTAATTTCTTATAATTTAGAAATATAAGGAGACAAAGATAATATCCTCTAGGGTGTTACAAGAGGAAGGAGGGCTCTAGAGAAAAGAAAGAAAGAGAGAGTTACAAGATAAAAGAGAACTCTCTCTTTATATACCCTCTGACCCACGACCATTCTCGCTTAAGCGCCACTTGCAAAGACCCACTTCAACCCCTCTAACACTCACGCTTAAGCTCAGGTGAAACCATGCTTAGGCCTACTCTCGCTTAAGCTCAGTTGTACCCGCTCTTTAGCCTCAGCTCTCTTATGCTAGAAATTTCTCTCTAGTCACTCAACTCTCACTAGAATTTGACCTCAAGGGGTAGCAAGACAACCCAAAACAACTCATACATCACTCACATACTTTACCACTTAAATGATTTAAACACGTAAATCTAAATTTATTTCCTCTTGTATCTTGAATCAAACACTTATACATACATTATGAAAAACCACAGTGTTACAAGTAGTAGTAATAATAATAATTTTATAACTAATTTTAATAAAATCTTAATTAAATAACAAAATTGTTTTATGAAAAATCTATTTGTTTACATTATTTATAATTTTTAGTTGTATTGACTACAAATATTCTCTCTTGGAGGCAATTCTCCTTAAGTTAGGTAGGACTATTATAAATGGCAAATATCCCATTAAGTATTTAACGCATTTGAATACCTAGGACTCAAAATCAAGATCACTAATTAGAAAAAGCATTCAAAGGTGTCACAATAGGAGCAGATGATCCCAACTATGTTAGAACCACCAGAGTAAATAACAAAATTGATTCATACTACATTGGAAAAAAACTATTTATTTATATATTTGAATAAATATTACATTAATAACATTTAGTATTATATTATTATTTATTCTAAAGTCTAATTATATATATATAATTTTTTTATAATATCATTTATAAACTACTTTTTTAAAATTCTTAATTAATTAGCAAAAATGTGTCATGCTACATAAGGAAAAAAAACCTATTTATTTTCTTTTTAAATATTAAATTAATAACATTATTAAAAGGCGCCTTAACATTTTTTGGTCAAACTTATTTACTTATATATTTATCAGTTTATGTTTATTTTATACATTTGACTTCTTTTAAAAAAATGTTTTATAAATAAAATCTTAATTAAATAACAAAATTGTTTTATGAAAAATCTATTTATTTATATTATTGTATAAATTTATATTTTTTTGGTATTGACTACAAATCAGTGTTTTAAGAACCGGACCGGTCATCGAATCGGTCGAGGTACTGGGTTAATGGGTCATTGGTCAAACCGGTGGGTCACTGGTCGGACCGGTTTGACTCGATATATATTAAAAAATTAAAAAAATATAATATAGCTAACATAATTTAATCATTTAACACTTCAAATTTTAAATTATTGTCATTATAAAGTACCTAATATTCCAAATAAGAAATAACAACCAATAATAATGACAATACAAGTCCATAAATAAGTTTCATACACAAAAAAAATAAAAAATAAATTAAAACACATCATTTCAGCACTTTTTTTTCAAAAAAAAAAATCATATCACAACCCGGTTCAACCCGAGTCACCGGTTTTTTGCAAAAACCGGCCGGTTCAACCCGGGTCGTACCGGGTCAGATACATATCCGATCCTATCATCGAACCGAACCGGTTATACCACCGGGTTCCGGTCGGACCGGTCGGATCGGCCGGTCCGGTCCGGTTTTTAAAACACTGCTACAAATATTCTCTCCTGAAGGCAATCCTCCTTAAATTAGGGAAGACTATTATAAAATGGTAAATATCCTTTTAAGTATTTAACTCACTTGAATGTCGGGACTCAAACTCAAGACCACTAATTGAAAAATGGCGTGCAAAGGTATCATAATAGGAGCAGATGATCCTAACTATGTTGGCACCACCAGATTAAATAACAAAATTGATTCATACTATATTGGAAAAATTATTTATTTATATGTTTGTATAAATATTACATTAATAACATTAAATATTATATTATTATTTATTCTAAAGTCTATATATATATATATATATATGTATGAATGTATATAATTTTTTTTATAATATCTTTAATAAACTACTTTTCTAAAATTCTTAATTAATTAGCAAAAATGTGTCATGCTACATAAGGAGAAAAACCTATTTATATTATTTTTAAACATTAAATTAAAAACATTATTAAAGGGTACCTTAACATTTTTTTGGTCAAACTTAATTTATTTTATATTTATTAATTTATGTTTTATTTTATACATTTGACTTCTTTTAAAAAAATGTTTTAGAACTAATTTTTAAAAAATCTTAATTAAATAACTAAATTGTTTTATGAAAATCTATTTATTTACATTGTTGTATAAATTTATATTTTTTTGGTATTGACTACAAATATTCTCTCCTAGAGGTAATTCTCCTTTAGTTAGATAAGACTATTATAAATGGCAAACATCCCTTTAAGTATTTAACGCACTTGAATGTCTAGGACTCAAACTCAAGACTACTAATTAGAAAAGGCGTACAAGGGTATCACAATAGGAGCAGATGATCCTAACTATGTTGGCACCACCAGATTAAATAACAAAATTGATTCATACTACATTGGAAAAAAAGTATTTATTTATATATTTGTTTAAATATTACATTAATAACATTAAATATTATATTATTATTTGTTCTAAAGTCTAATTATATATATGTATATAAAAGTTTTTATAATATCTTTTATAAACTACTTTTTTAAATTTTTAATTAATTAGCAAAAATGTGTCATGCTACATATATAAGAGAAAACCCTATTTATTTTATTTTTAAATATTAAATTAATAACATTATTAAAAGGTACCTTAACATTTTTTGGTCAAACTTAATTTACTTAAATATTTATCAATTTATGTTTATTTTATACATTTGACTTATTTTAAAAATATGTTTTATAACTAATTTTAACAAAACCTTTATTAAATAACAATGTGCGAATAATCTATTTGTTTATATTATTGTATAAATTTATATTTTTTTTATATTGAGTACAAATATCTTTTTCGGAAAACAATTCTGGTCGATCTGCGTAGGACTATAATGGATGGCAAACCTCTCTCTGAATATTTAACTCAATTACATTCTTAGAACTCAAACTCGAGACCTCATGAAACAAATTAAATTATAAGATTTATATTTGAATATTTAAGTATAAAAATAATAAAATGTAGCAATATGAAATAAAATAAAGTAAAATGGGAATGAAGAAAAATAATCTCCATTATTATTTTATTATTATATGAATATGTTACAATGACTTGAGGAAGGCAAGGTTCCTCAAATGCAAGAGATGCATCTGGAGATTCATATGTTACAACAATAGATAAGCGATGGTATTAGTGGCCACTGAGGGAATCTTGGACCGTTGAAAGCAATCTTAAGGTTGACGATGCGAGTCAGACCCACTTGCAGCAGCTTTACTAGCAATCGCTGACGACTTCAAAAACCAATTGGTAACAAGAGCAGGAAGAATCAATTAGCTATATGTGCCATCAAACCTCATAAATTTTTTAAAATAAAAGACTTAAATTACAACACGCACCTCATTAATCTTGCTTTATTTTTAGCTTTCTCGACAACAAGATCAATGGTGGAAGTCTGTGCAATTCTAATAATTCGAGGTTTCTTCTTTGCATTCTTATCCGCAGATGTAGATGCAATGGGCCCAAACCTGAGGATAGAGACAAGAGTTAGAAAACTATCTAGCAAAATATTTAGGATCCGTTTGTTACATATTAAAAATAATGATTATGATATAACGTAATCTAGTGATTATTTTTAGAAAAGGAAATTATCCACTTTCATTAGTTCACGCATTCATGAATTGGTATTGCTCGATGAAGTCAGACCATTCAAATCTTATATATGTGTATTTTACATTTCATCTATCAAGATAAAATATGAGTCGTCTAATCAAGATAAAATAATGGTCCAATTTGACTGAATACATGAATGCGTTAAATTTGTGACCCTAGGAAATTCGGGTTCCAAAAGAAAATTGGGAAAAAAGAAAAACCTCATAGTTTTAGCTTTTCTCTTTAGCTCCTTCAAATTTGATGCATCTAATGACAGTGACTTTGATGAAGTGCCAAACCTGCAATAATGACATATGAAGGTAATAAAGTCATATAAGTAAAATAATAAAATTGTTATTTTGGTGTTTGATGGAGATATAATAAAATAATATACAAACTTAAGAAAAGAATAAGACCTTTGGGGTAAGCCAAGATCGCGCTTCTTTTGCTCTGATAAGTAGAGAGGAATGCCGAAGCGCTTGGCTCGGCGAAGCTTCTTCTCAAGCTCAAAAGGTGAAGTGTTAGGCATAGGTGAAGTCGCTTGTATCACCGAGGACAGGGGGCTATTGACGCTTGACAGTGTTGCCTGTGTCATCGAAGACTGGGTGCTACCTACACTAGTAATGGTTGATATTGTGACCTGTGTCACTGAAGAATGAGTGCTGCCTTCACCACTGACGCTTGACATTGTTGTTGTGAAGACAAGAACTGAATAGAAACAACGAGAGTGAGGCACAAGTGGAATAAGAGTGATTTGAATGGTATATAACATGTATTTCAGACAATATTTATAGATTAAGAAAACACGTTTTGGTCAACCAAGTCAACCTCTGCATGGTGACACGTATAAAAAGCGATTATGATACATAACATGTGCGTCTGTAAATCTTCACGTGATAATTGTTAGTTTGTTTTTGGAAATTATAAAATCTGATCATGGTACCTAATACTTGTTTTGACTAATTTCCACATGTCATGTATAAAAATTGAATATAATATGCAACACTTGTTTCGACCAATCTTCATGTGACATGTTAGCTCTCATTTGGAAATTATAAAAAGTGATTATAGTTTGTAACACATGTTTCAGTCAATCTCTGTGACATGTATAAAAAGTTATTATAATATAAAACTCGTGTTTCGGTCAATCTTCTTGTAACACATTAGCTCTTTTTTGGAAACTATAAAAAGTGATTATGGTATGTAACATGTGTTTTGGCCAATCTCCACGTGACACGTATAAAATATAGCACATGTTTTGGTCAATCTTCATGTGACACGTTGCATGAAGTGATTATAGTGTATAACATGTGTTTTAATTAGAGGTGGCAAAATTGGCACGATACCCAATACGAGTCAACCAGATGTGGGTTGTAGGCTATAGTAGGTTAGGCTAAAAATGCTTAGATTTAATTTGGGAGTCTAAAATGAAGTTCAAGCCCTATAAAACTCCAATTTTTTTAGGGCTTTTAGTAGGTTTTTGCTGGCTAAGTCCATATTGGACCATGATCGGATTGGGCTAAAAAGGCCTGTGTTTAATTTGGGCTCAAAATTTAAAGTCAAAAACTTACTTTTATTGGTTGGGTTAAGGCTAACCCAACTAGCCCGACCCATTTTTGCGACATCCAGTTTTAGTTAATCTCTACGTCACATGTTATTAGCTCTTTATTTCCTGTAAGTTACAAAAAATATGGTATGTAGCATGTGTTTTAGTCAATCTCTACATAACTTGTTATTTGCTTATTCTTTTTTTCTTTTAGAAAAGAAAATTATATATGTATATTTTTTTTAAAAAAGAAAATTATCTACTTTCATTAGTTCACGCATTCATGAATTGGTATCACTCCATGAAAAATAGACCATTCAAATCTTATATATGTATATTTTACATTTCATCTATCTAGATAAAATATGAGTCATATAATCTTTCATCAAATGGTCCGGTTTGACTGAATACATGAATGCGTTAAATTTGTGATCTTAGGAAATTTAGGTTCCAAAAGAAAATTGGGAAAAAAGAAAAACCTCATAGTTTTAGCCTTTCTCTTTAGCTCCTCCAAATTTGATGCATCTAATGATACTGACTTTCAATGAAGTGCCAAACCTGCAATAATGAGGGATGAAGGTAATAAAGTCAAATAAGTAAAATAATAAAATTGTTATTTTGGTGTTTGACGGAGATATAATAAAATAATATACAAACTTAAGAAAAGAATAAGACCTTAGGGGTAAGCTAAGATTGCACTTCTCTTGCTCTGATAAGCAGAGAGGAATGCCGAAGCGCTTGGCTCGGCGAAGCTTCTTCTCAACCTCAAAAGGTGAAGTCCCCTGTATCACCGAGGACTGGGGGCTATTGACGCTTGACGTTGTTGTCTGTGTCACCAAAGACTGGGCGCTGCCTACGCTAGTAATGGTTGAAATTGTGACCTGTGTCACTGAAGAATGAGCATTGCCTTCACTATCGACACTTGACATTGTCGTTGTGAAGACAAGAACTGAATAGAATACGCGAGAGTGAGGCACAAGCGGAATAGGAGTGATTTGAATGGTATATAACATGTATTTCAGGCATATATTTATAGATTAAGAAAACTCATTTTGGTCAACCAAGTCAACCTCTGCATGGTGACATGTATAAAAAGCGATTATGATACATAACACGTGCTTCAGTCAATCTTCACATGATAATTGTTAGTTTGTTTTTGGAAATTATAAAATGTGATCATGGTACCTAACTTGTTTCGACTAATTTCCACGTGACATGTATAAAAAGTGAATATAATATGTAACACTTGTTTCAACCAATTTTCACGTGACATGTTGTTAGGTCTCATTTAGAAATTATAAAAAGTGATTATAGTTTGTAACACGTGTTTCACTCAATCTCTATGTGACACGTATAAAAAGTTATTATAATATAAAACACGTGTTTCGACCAATCTTCTTGTAACACATTAGCTCTTTTTTGGAAACTATAAAAAGTGATTATGGTATGTAACATGTGTTTTGGCCAATCTCCATGTGACATGTATAAAATATAATACATGTTTTGGTCAATCTTCATGTGACACATTGGTAGCTCTTATTTTGGATATTTTAAAAAGTGATTATGGTATATAACACATGTTTTAATTAGAGGTGACAAAACTGGCTATCCTACCCAATACGAGTCAATCAGACGTGGGTTGATAACTATAGCAGGCCAGGCTAAAAATGCATAGATTTAATTTGGGTGTCTAAAATGAAGTTCAAGCCCTATAAAACTCCAATTTTTTTAGGGCTTTTGGTAGGTTTTTGCTGGCTAAGTTCATATTGGACCATGATCGAATTGTGCTAAAAGGGCTTGTGTTTAATTTAGGCTCCCAATTTAAAGTCAAAGTCCTACTTTTATAGGTTGGCTTAAGGCCAACCCAACTAGCCCGACCCATTTTTGCAACATCCAGTTTCAGTTAATCTCTATGTCACATGTTATTAGCTCTTAATTTCCTGTAAGTTAAAAAAAGTATGGTATGTAGCATGTGTTTTAGTCAATCTCCACATAACTTGTTATTTGCTTTTTTTTTTTTTTTTTGTAAAATATGAAAAATGATTTTTGTAACACCATGATTTTCCTAATATATGAATAAGTGATCGATAATAACTAAAAGACAAAAAATAATTTTTTATTTCAATGAAAAAATTAATTAAAATATAGGTTTAATTACTTTTTGATCCTCTAATTTATTTATTAGGTTCTGCCCCATTATTTTTAAAAGGTTCAATTAAGTTCCTTAGTTTTTAAAATGGGTTTAATTTGGTCCTTTCATCCAAATTGAAACTAAGGACGTTAATGTAATAGGTACACGTCTTAATTTTACATTTTTTGGCGGTTTGAAACCCTCAGTAAATGGTTTTCACGTACCGACGATTTTAAAACTGCCACTATTTTTTTTGGCTTTAATATGTTCAGGTTCATGATATATTAGTGAATTTTGCATTGGGTTCCTATTAAATTTTTGCTTTGTGTTGGGTACCCAATAAACTTTTTATTTTACTTTTGGTCCCTAAAGCACTTTAGATAGCGCTTTAAATTGCTTTAAAAAGTGATTTAGATAGCACTTTAGGGACCAAAACCAAAATAAAAAATTTATTAGGGACCCAACACAAAGCAAAAATTTAATAAGGACCTAACGCAAAATTCGCTAATATATCAGGTACCCAAAACATATTTAAGCCTTTTTTTTTTTATAATCAATGTTCAGATATCCCACCCCCTCATAAACAACCCACCTTGCACCTCCAATTCAAGAATTATTGCATAAATCCCAACACATAGCATTAGCAGATGCAAAAATCCTCAATTCATATGCACATTGCATATGCTCTGCTAAAATCCCAAAACTTAGCATTAACATATTGGGAAAACCCTCTCAAAACATAGCATTAACATATGATAGGCATAAATGATGTTGATGGGGACGAAGTTCAATAGGGTTTCAGGGTACGAAGAGGAAGACGCTTGTTGAGGTCAATTTCAAGGTTAGAGCGTGTGTCCTAGCGGTGGTGATGTGCTACAGCAGTAGTGGGTTGAGATTGTCGCTGGTGGAATTGGGGATGGAGAGCTTACTCATGTATTGTGCAAAGGGAACAACGCATCTAACGCACTAGCAAAATGGGGATCCCACAACTAAGGATGAAATTGAACTGATTTTAAAAAATTAAGAACTTAATTGAACCTTTTAAAAATAAAAGGACCAAATTAAACATAATAAATAAATTAGAGTACCAAAAAGGTAATTAAACTATAAATATATGTTATTTTCAAATAGAGTTTTAGTAGAGGATTTTGCTGACCGAGACTATGTTGCAAACTAACCCACCAACTCGTGGTGGGCCGGGCCAGGTTAGTATTTTCATGGTCACCAAAAAGTGAACCGGGTTGGCTCGACCTGTTTAACTCTCAACCAGCGTGGGTTGGCCTGTTTTGACACCTCTACACACCCCTCATGCTGAGGACTAGACATCTATGGGTGGTCCGATAGCAGGTGGCATGATAGGCTGTGATACCGTCTTAGATAATGGGTTTAGTCCTAATTCAACCCTACAAAATCGGCTTGTAAAGTGAGGTTTACATCACACTTATATACTCTATTTTAGCCATATCGCTAGTTGAAGTGGGATTTCTAACAGGCCTGAAGCAAAGTTTGTGTTAATGGAGCCTAGCTCCAAGCCAAATAATGAAATATTTCAATTTTACAAAGAATAAAAACATATTAAAAATTTTATAGGGACCAAAAACGAACATTTCCAAATTGAAAATTCTTTTTTTCTTTTTTTTTTTGGTCAACTCTGGTCATCTTCTACCACACTATTCTCTTCGTCACTGTAATTGGCACAAAGAACCTGAGAAAATTTTGCCACATCAAATGATATAGTGAGGAGGCAGATCCTTACGCGGAGGATAAAACCAGAGCTTGTTGCATTTTCACTAGTTGGAGAAGAAAACAACGACGTTTGTTCGATCAGCGTATAGATGTGGCTGAGAGATCTCGCTATTCTAGTAGCCATCAAGGTTGTCACCATAGTCAAGGTACGGGAGGCGCTTGGCAATGATGGAGTGGATCACAATACTGAAGTGCTGGGACTACTTCTAACAGCGGTCCATGAGCTCGCCGCTGGGGATGCCATTGGTGAAGTCGGTGACGTTATTGACGTCGTCGATGGTTTTATATAATTTCACCAAAAAGAAAATTAATTTTTTTAACGATTTTATTTAATTTTGGCTAAAATATGTTTTTCATCCTTATAAAATTGGAAATGTTCATTTTTGGTCCTGTAAAATTTTTATTATGATTTTAGTCCCAATAAAATCTAAATATACTATTGTTTGGCTTGGAGCTAGGTTTCATTAACCTAAACCTAGTTCTAGGCTAAACGGTGGTATTCAAATGTGTGTGTAAGTAAATTAGAGTTGAAAAAAAGGTTAATAAAAAGTAAATTTTCTAATTTATAAAAAACATTTTAATCTAACGTGTGTGTATGAGAATAGCTGACATCAACCGTTAGATTAAAATGGAAGAGCTTGATTAAAATACTTTAAATTTAAATTAAAACCTCATGTACCCATAAAAGCTCTACAAAATTTACCAAACATAAAATCAAATCTCTAAATGATCTAAGTTATCACGTTCTAAAATATTTCAAATCCATCATCACCATTATAACCAGTTGACCACCACCATTGTCATGATCGTCATTGTCATTACTATCACCACCATCACCACCGTTGTGTTAGTGATGGCAACAATGATCACGATGATAGTAGTGGGAGAGAGACAAGAGAGAAAATAGACAAAATACCCTATTAGGTCGCTGAAAATGTACGTCACCTTCAATTTAGTCCTTGAATGCTAATAAATTAAAAATAAAACTCTAAAAATAATTTTCGTCTTTCACATTTATCCTTTGTTTTAGATAGGTTCCTGTATGTTATCATTAATTAAAATGCATTTGCATTTTCAAAAACTTTTCTTTTTAATTCATTAATAGTCAGGAGCCAAATTAAGAGCCACATACACTTTTAAATACCAGATAGGATATTTTGCCAAGAAAATATAATTATTAGGATGAAAGATCAAGGGATTCACATTTGTTTGGAAATATTTTGTGAATCGTTTTCTTTTCTAAACGCTCTCTCATGAAGCTTAAAAAAAAATTAAGCTAAAGCAAACATGCACAAAGATTGAAGAGGGAAAACAACCCAGAAAAATAGCCATCATTAGCCTTTATATGGTCTATTTATTATATTTTTTTTAAGATATAGAGTCAAATAGAGATTTTTAATTGTAGGAACTAAATAGAAATGAGTACATTATATCTATAAGCACAAAACAAAAGAAATCTCCTTCAGATAAGCACTTGAGAGATGTAAGAGATGCATCTGGAGATCGATCAATATGTCGAAAAAATAAATAAGGTATGATGGCCACTAAGGGAATCTCGAACTGTTGAAATCAAAACCTGCAGAGAAGTTGAAGGAAAAAGCTTATAAAACAAAGAACATGATATGCCAAACAAGATAGACGTGAAGGTCATCAAATGAAAGGATTAATTACAAAAAAAGTGCAAAAAAGCATAGAATTTTAAATTATTTTGTAATAAAATCCCAGAGAACAAAATAATTAACTTACAAGAAAATCTGCTATAAGATTAAGGCTATATGTACTATCAAATTAACCTTATAAATTGTAACAAGAAGAGAAGCAAATTATGACATGCACCTCTTGCTTTTCTTTTATCTTCTTCCATAGGATCAATGTTGGAAGCAGGTGCAAATCTAGCAAGCCGAGCTTTCTTATTTGGTTCCTCATCAACATCTGAAGATGGAATAGGCATCCCAAAACTGTGAAGCATAATCAGTAATGGCTAGTATTAATTTTTATTCGGACGCTTTATATAACTTTTTGATAGAAAAGGTGATGTAAGTTATATAGGCATTGGATGCTTCCTCAAATGGACGCAGTGTTTACACACTGGTTTTCACAATGCATTGGACGCTTGTTTTATATCAGTGTATTAGACGCTGGGTTTTATACTTAGAAAAATAAGTTTCCAATTGCTCATTGGACGCACTATACACATAGAACTATCTTGTTTGAAATTAAGAAATACAATACCTTTGAGGCATTGGACGGTGTAGTACCTATAATACTCAAACATAGATCATTAGATACTTCAAAATTTAACCTCATTTGTTATCATTAAAACCGAAGTTTGAGGGGTTGGACATCGTTCAAAATCTTAGATTCTAACAAAATACTTTTTTTTTAAAATTCTTAATTAATTTGCAAAAATGTGTCATGCTTCATAAGAAAAAAAAACCTATTTATTTTATTTTTAAATATTAAACTAATAACATTATTCAAAGGTACCTTAATATTTTTTTGTCAAACTTAATTTACTTATATATTTATCAATTTGTGTTTATTATATATATTTGACTTCTTTTAAAAAAAAGGTTTTAACTAATTTTAATAAAATCTTAATTAAATAACAAAATTGTTTTACAAAAAGTCGATTTATTTACATTATTGTATAAATTTATATTTTTTTGGTATTGACTACAAACATTCTCTCCTAGAGGCAGTCCTCCTTAAGTTAGGTAGGACTATTATAAATGGCAAACATTCCTTTAAGTATTTAACGCGCTTGAATGCCTAGGATTCAAACTTTGTAAGCACTAATTGAAAAAGGCGTGCAAATGTATCACAAGAGGAGTAGATGATCCCAACTATGTTGGCATCACTAGATTAAATAACAAAATTGATTCATACTATATTGGAAAGTATTATTTATTTATATATTTGTATAAATATTACATTAACAACATTAAATATTATATTATAATTTATTTTAAAGTCTAATTATGTATATGTATATAAATTTTTTTAAAATATCTTTTATAAACTACTTTTTTTAAAATTCTTAATTAATTAGGAAAAATGTGTCATGCTACATAAGAAAAAAAAAACCTATTTATTTTATTTTTAAATATTAAATTAATAACATTATTAAAAGGTAACTTAAACATTTTTTGGTCAAACTTAATTTACTTATATATTTATCAATATGTGCTTATTTTATACATTTGACTTCGTTTAAAAAATGTTTTTAACTAATTTTAATAAAATCTAAATTAAATAACAAAATTGTTTTACGAAAAATCCATTTATTTACATTATTGCATAAATTTATATTTTTTTGGTATTGACTACAAACATTGTCTCCTAGAGGCAGTCCTCCTTGAGTTAGGTATGACTATTATAAATGGCAAACATTCCTTTAAGTATTTAACACGCTTGAATGCCTAGGATTCAAACTCAAGACTACTAATTAAAAAAGATGTACAAAGGTGTTCCAATAGGAGCAGATGATCCCAACTATGTTGGCACCACCAGATTAAATAACAAAATTAATTCGTACTATATTAAAAAATTATTTATTTATGTATTTGTATAAATATTATATTAATAAAATTAAGTATTATATTATTATTTATTATAAAGTCTAATTATACTTATATATATATATATGTATATAATTTATTTTTATAATATCTTTTATAAACTACTTTTTCAAAATTCTTAATTAATTAGCAAAAATGTGTCATGCTAGATAACGAAAAAAAACTCTTTCTATTATTTTTAAACATTAAATTAATAACATTATTAAAAGGCACCTTAACATATTTTGGTCAAACTTAATTTACTTTTATATTTATCAATTTATGTTTATTTTATACATTTGACTTCTTTTAAAAAATGTTTTATAACTAATTTTAATAAAATCTTAATTAAATAACAAAATTGTTTTATGAAAAAACCATTTATTCACATTATTGTATAAATTTATATTTTTTTGGTGTTGACTACAAATATTCTCTCCTGGAGGAAATCCTCCTTAAGTTAGGTAGGACTATTATAAATGGCAAACATTCCTTTAAGTATTTAAAGTGCTTGAATGCCTAGGATTCAAACTTTGAAACCACTAATTGTAAAAGGTGTGCAAATGTATCACAATAGGAGTAGATGATCCTAACTATGTTGGCATCACCAGATTATATAACAAAATTGATTGATACTATATTGGAAAGAATTATTTATTTATATATTTGTATAAATATTACATTAATAATATTAAATATTATATTATAATTTATTCTAAAGTCTATTTATGTATATGTATATAATTTTTTTTATAATATCTTTTATAAACTATTTTTTTTAAAAATTGTTAATTAATTAGCAAAAATGTGTTATGCTACATAAGAAAAAAAAACATATTTATTTTATTTTTAAATATTAAATGAATAACATTATTAAAAGGTACCTTAACATTTTTTGGTCAAACTTAATTTACTTATATATTTATCAATTTGTGTTTATGTTATACATTTGATTTCTTTTAAAAAATGTTTTATAACTAATTTTAATAAAATCTTAATTAAATAAAAAAATTCTTTTACGAAAAATTGATTTGTTTACATTATTGTATAAATTTATATTTTTTTTGGTATTCACTATAAACATTCTCTCTTGGAGGTAATCCTCCTTAAGTTAGGTAGAACTATTATATATGGAAAATATTCCTTTAAGTATTTAACGCACTTGACTGCCTAGGATTCAAACTCGAGACCACTAATTAAAAAAGGCGTACAAAGGTATTCCAATAGGAGCAGATGATCCCAACTGTAACACCCCGAAAGTTTCAACTCAGTAAGTGAGAACATGAGAGATTAATTAGAAATTAATGAGAATTTAATTATTTTTTAAATAATAAAAATATATGTTCTGAGAAATTAAAATATAGTTTGTAATTAATTGAGTTAATAAGAAAAATGAAGAAAAATAAATAATGAGTAATTCGTTATAATGGTTAAATAGGAAAAGATTTATAAAATCAAAAGATATAATATCCTTTGTAATTAAAATCTAAGCGAGTAATCTAATTAAAACAATTGCTTGTAATAAAAAGTCATCTGTTAGTAACTCGCTGGAATTAATTCTCGGTAGTTACTTTCCTGTGTTTTTGTCTATGAGTGATTAGCTGTTATACCTGCTAGTAGTTAATTGAACTATGATTAATTATTAGTAGTGCATGTTTAATATATCTATTGCTATGTATTAATTAATTAATTGGTTTCAAATTGGTTTTAATTATTTTAAATTCTAAAACTTGCCTGTCAAGTTATTGCTTATAAAATTCATCTATGAGCAATTCCTCTACAGAGAGAATTTTATAAGAGTTATTAAAAAGTTTTCATTTCAAAAAGATTTATAAAATTAAATAAATAATTATTTGTTTGAAACATAAGAGGAAAAAGAATACGAATTCATCTGCCTGTAGAAAATTATCTGTGATAATTCATAAAATTTGTGTCTCTGTGCTATTGAAAATTTATTGGACTGGAAAAACCATTTTGAAATCGTCTTTAAAATCTAAGACTTGTAAGACAAGTACTCTTTCGTAAAATTCATCTGCGAGTGATTACTCTACAGAGAAATTTTAGGAAAGTTACTTTAAAAAGTTTTTCAATTGTAAAGAATTTCTAAAAATTTAAATTAGATAATTATCGATTCATTTTCTTTTTAAAACCGCGTTCCGAGTTAAATTACATAGTGTATTTTACACTGTGTATTTCTACACTGTGTAAATTGACACAACCCTAACCCATCAAATCAAGTGACCATTGGCCACTTGATTTACATGCAAGAACACCCCTCACATCAATAAAAGCCCATGGCCACTCACACACTTTCCCCCAAAACCATCACTCAAATCAACATTTCAAATTTAACTCACTTACACACTTCAGCTCACTTAAGTTAGCCTCACAACATTTCAACCAAGAGTTTCAAATTCTCTTCCCTCTCTCTTCTCTCTTCTATGGCCAAGACACACTCCTCCCTCACCAACACAATTTTATTTTTCAGCTTCTTCTTCCTCTTGCATGGCATAGACTGAGTGCTCAACAACTAGCACTCATTTGGAAGGAAATAACCAGCTTCTTCTCCTCTTTCCAGCAAGCTCATCATCATTGTAAGGGGACTCTTTGATGGATTCAAGTGGCTGGAGCTGGAGGATCCAGCCACTCTCACCTAAAATGCCTCCCATGTGAACTGAATGCATGAAATGTGTAATTGCATGTGTGTGATTGGTTTTTTTTTTTTTTTATTTCTCTCTGGCAGTGGTTGTGACTGTGTCAAAAATCTTCTCCTCATCTTCTTCTTTGTCTAAAAATCATGGGATGACTCCAATACAAAGGAGGCCACGCCTAAATTTTGTTAGAACTCATGCATTTTCAAAAAAAAAAAAATCAAAAAGAAAATTGGGTTGGCAATGGCTGTCTCATTGTAGGAGCCCTGGACAATGTTTATATTTTTGACCATAATTTTTTATCTACCCGTTAGATTTTGGTGAAACTTGTTCTCAGTTGAAGTAGACTCAAAATGCATCAACTTTGTTTTTGATACCATTGCGCGATAACCTCAAATGAAGGTTCATCCGTGACATGCAATGGAATCGTTCTAGTTCGGAAACTGGCTCAGACAGTGGCTATTTCACGTAGAAGCCCTGGATAATGTTTACATTAGCATAACTTTTAATCTAACCATTGGATTTTGATGAAACTTGTTCTTAGTTAAAGTAGACTCTAAATGCACAACCTTTGCTTTTGAGACCATTGTGAGATAACCTCAAATAAAGGTTCATCCCTGACATGCAATGGGACTATTCTGCTTGTAAAAACTGGTTTAAGCAAGGTTCGGTATTTGACCTTTTTAAACCAAACTATTGATCATTTTTTAAATCTAATTTTTGATCATAAAACTAGACAAACAGAGCTTTAAAATGATAGAACTCATGCATGGATCCTAAATTTCGAACCTAAGACATAGGTCTTAGGAAAGAAATTACTGGAAAAAATGTAGGAGGAATTAGGATTCAAGTTTTACTTTTTCTGAAAGGTATGAATGTTAGCTTGTTACCATAAAAATTTGAGTAAATTGGGAAGGTTGAGAAAATTACACATTTTTGAGGTATGCTTACTGTGAGGTGCATACTGACCTGCGAACTTCTAGGAATTATTATTATTTTTGTAGATTTAATCTGAGAGTGTGGGTTACCTTTTTGAAAAATAGGTTTTAAGGGCTTTAATTTGGTATAAGAATTTCATAAAACAAAAATCGTTTACTAAATTAATTTTGGACAGAGATTGGGTGCTGCCAGAGAGGGATTCTATTTTAAAAATTGCCTTGATATGTGATATTTGAATTATGATATATTTGAATGTGCAAATTAATTATAAATGTATGCATGCAAGGTAGTGGGTAAATTTGACCCTTGCCTTAAATGATTGTAAGACCCTTGGAATGTGAACCTAGGGCATTTCTATGCTTGTGATTGTGCGTTTTGAAACGCTCTGTGGTATAGTCACGTGGACTGTAGTGTGAATTAAAATTCTCTGTTATGTCTGTGATATGTGAGCATAAGACTCGAACGCGAGTGCTTATGTGGACTAGGACACTGTCCTAGTAATTCGGAAAAATTTTACCCGCAATAATAATATAAATTCCAATAGTGAGGACAATTAATTTAGACTTAAGAATTTATTTATTTTATAAGCTTAATAAGTGAACTCTTTGATTTGTGCTTTGGACTTAGATAAATATTCTAGGACCCTTGCATGGAGGAATCGTCGGTAAATATTAATTATTAAAAAAACTTTAGAAATTGAGAGGGTAAGGCACAAATAAAATGTAATGAAGAATCTTGATACGTGATGGCGATATGCACCTTGAGAGTTGTGCAATGAGGAAATATGCGTGTAAGGCGAACTTGTGAAGAAAGTTGCGTGGGGTAATTCCAGTTGGAAGAAAGATGCAAAGATGTTGGTGGAGATCGAATGATGTGGTCACCGATGGGTGATGGAGAGCATATTCTCATATGGTATAATTTTTGTTGGAGCCAGGACAAGGTCTTGAGCTCGACGTCGATTCGACCCGTCTTGTACCACCAACAGCGGAAACCCACGGTGACGAGCAAAGATAATCTCTGTGAGAGAGTGTGTGAGGAGTAAGTCCTCAGAGTATGAATGACCACAGATTGGTACCTGGGAGATGATCGTGAGACATTACGACCTTGGAGGGTAGGCATCGAGTTGTGACTATGTTCACACAAACTAAGTTGGCGACCCTAACAATAACCACGAAAAAATCTCAGTTGGTGAGAGCCCACTTTATACCAGGGTGATGGTGTACTCCTAGCAGCCATTCCACTCAATATATGTAAGACCACTGAGTTTTGGGAGTTCAGTGACAGCTGGCCAGTGTGTTACAATTTACAGATAAAAGTCATGGAAACGAGTAGGTTCCAAGTGTGAACGTTAGAGAATCACCTCGCAGTGGTTAGCAGGATTGTGTGTGACTTTTAAAGTCATTTTTGTGTGATTTGCTTGATGAAATGAAGAGTTCACCTTTAATTTTTTGTTTTAGGAGCTTATGGCAGTACCTGTGGAGATCACAAGGGGGCTATCCTCATCAGTTTCGTTGCTCTCGTCATCATCCGTCTCTTCGGAGTTTCCTTGAAGAGTTCATCGATACCCGCTACTGTTTTCGATGCCATGCCATCCGAGGAGTTCACGTTGGTCTGACACTTCCTGCCTTTCGCTGAACCCCTCTTACGTCAAAGAATTGGAGACGTAATTGGGTGAGAGTTAGTCAGGGGGATCCGCTGCTAGTCGTGAACTTAAGGAACAGTGAGTCCTAGGATTTTGAGGAGGATTGGAGAACCTTGAGAAAGATTTTGTGAAGGATCCGGTGGACAATGACCACTAGATTCTCTCCTCGGGGATCATGTCAGAGGCCCTCCGCCATCCCGTTTCTTTGGACTAGTCTAAACATGCAAGGTTGGGTTTAGAGATGACTGCTCCGAGACTAGGTTTTTCCCTTTTATGTATTTGAATACGGGTAGACCTAGGTTTCAGATTTTACTATGTATATTCATTTTTCATACTCTATTACCCTATGTATTTGGTATATACCTTGAGCAATGTGTATATGTATATATGTTACTAATGCTCCGGAAAACATTTTGATGTATGAAATTCTCTATTTTATGCATATGTGTATACTTGATAACCAACCATATTATCTTGTATTCTTTATTTTGTTAATTCGAAATTAAATGCCCATTTATGTTTGAATGACGTTGCAATTATTTTCTTGCGAACATAAATAACCCGTTTTAATTACTAAGTGGAACACAACTTTTGAACTTAAAATTTACATAAAACTTTTTTTTTTACAATTTGGCAAAATTCCAACTTACCTTTTTACTGAGGTGTATATTATGAAAGAATGACTTTGTTGTTGGGGTTGGTATATTATGGTTGATGGGATATAATTCGTTGAGATTATTATATTATTGATTAAGGTGCTTAAAATTTTGTTGAGAATATTATTTATTATTGAGGTGTATGTGTTTTGTTGAGAAATTGAAACGGAATGTTGATGAGATGATGATATATGTGAACTATGTGTTGGAACCATCCCTATATGTTAAAGAGAAGTTAACTATGTCCTTTGGAAAGACTTTTATAGAAAAATGGTATACTTGGGAGGGGGAGTTTCACGCCAGAACTCTGGCCCACTAAAGCGACCTGGGGGTCTCGCCTATTGGGATATCTTCCTAAGTACCACCCTTATGTTTTGATTCCGAATGGCATGTTGGAGTGTTGATAACTACTTCCCAAGAGGTTTAGTGACCCTTTTAATGTAGAGGGGATGGATTGTTATCATGGTTGTGGATTGTTGAGATGTATTTGGACCCATAAGTCTGGCCATTGGAGATGGCGGGTGCGTAGGTGCCGTATCTAAGACTGTAAGGGGTTCCAAATATGTTTTGCCGCTGGAATATGGTGTGTGCATAGTTGATGCACATAAATATTTTGAATGTTGTATTTGCACAGTTGGTGCATAGGTGTGCACAGTTGGTGCACAGACATATGGGTAGGCATGTAAGTTGAGGGTGCTAGGTGGGCTCCCAACCTAGTGCCGGAGGTTTTCGTGGTGGCTAACGGTGGGCCTATAGAATAGCCAAGTGGGTGAATTCCTATAGATGTAAGGTTTTGCAAACCTTACAGAGATAAGCCAATACCCACACTTGTCTATATTCGATTAAAACCACACTTCCTCCGTAGGGCCAGCTCAAGGGACTCCCTGAATGGTCAGAATGTATAGACTATGGTAAGGGATGGGGCCTATGAGGGACAACTCATATGATGTTGAAACTCCATGGAGTAGAGTCAGTGTCTGAGGTTTAAGGTTGCCTAGTGGGTGTTGGTGTATGACAATTGTGATGATTGATTTATGATGAGATTTTTTATAGTTTATGTACTATAGTTATTGAGAATTTGTGATGGTTATGGCTCATGATGATGAGCGGTGATGGTTTATGTTGTATGAACTATTTGAAATGGTTGAGCCATGATATTGTTGTTTATTGATGAATTGAGTTTTAAGTTTATGAACTAAGTTTTGTATAACGGTTTCAGTTATATGTAGTAAGCTTACCCTTGAGCTGTTTGCAAGTGTGGTTTGTGCCTGTGATGATTTCGGACGTCGTGTTCGGGGGAGCAGATGGCTTTCTAGGTGGATTCTTCCTCTTGGAGGCTTGGTAGATGGAGCGAGAATGGGATTGAAGATTCAATCTCTTCCTTTTCTCCTTTGTTTAGTCTTTTGTATAGAATGGACCAGTATAGGGCTTTTATGTGGTTACATTGTAAGAGAAGTTTGTACATGTGATTTATGTTTTAAGTTTTGTAAAGTCATGATATGATGATGTACATTATGTGTAGGAAAGTAGATACATATGTGTGTGTTAAATGCGAAAATTTTCTAGGTAGTTTCATATGATTATATTTAACAAGATATTTTAGTATAACTAATCTGTAACGAAGATGGGTCGTTACTCGAAATTTAACAAACTTTGGCGCTTTGTAAAATGAATAAATAAATAATCTCTTCTTTCTTTTACGAGAATTAAATAAAGTAACAAGCCTATAAGATTAAAATGAGTTTAAAATGCAAACACATGTAAACCCGAATTTAGGATGTTACACCAACTATGTTGGCACCACCAGATTAAATAACAAAATTAATTCATACTATATTCAAAAAAAAATTTATTTATGCATTTTATAAATATTACATTAATAACATTAAATATTATATTATTATTTATTCTAAAGTCTAATTACACACACACACACACACACACACACACACACACACACACAGATATATATATACACACACACACACACACACACACACACACACATATATATATATATATATATATATATATATATATATATATATGTATGTATATGATTTTTTATAATATCTTTTATAAACTACTTTTTCAAAATTCTTAATTAATTAGCAAAAATGTGTCATGCTACATAAGGAAAAAAAAACCTTTCTATTTTTAAACATTAAATTAATAACATTATTAAAAAGTACCTTAACATATTTTGGTCAAACTTAATTTACTTTTATATTTATCAATTTATGTTTATTTTATACATTTGACTTCTTTTAAAAAATGTTTTATAACTAATTTTAATAAAATCTTAATTAAATAACAAAATTGTTTTATGAAAAAACCATTTATTTACATTATTGTATAAATTTATATTTTTTTGGTGTTGACTACCAATATTCTCTCCTAGAGGAAGACCTCCTTAAGTTAGGTAGGACTATTATAAATGGAAAACATTACTTTAAGTATTTAACGCACTTGAATGCCTAGGATTCAAACTTTGAAACCACTAATTGAAAAAGGCGTGCAAAGGTATCATAATAGGAGTAAATGATCCCAACTATGTTGGCATCACCAGATTAAATAACAAAATTGATTCATACTATATTGGAAATGATTATTTATTTATATATTTATATAAATATTACATTAATAACATTAAATATTATATTATAATTTATTCTAAAGTCTAATTATGTATATGTATATAATATCTTTTATAAACTACTTTTTTAAAATTCTTAATTAATTAGCAAAAATGTGTCATGCTACATAAGAAAAAAAACTATTTATTTTATTTTTAAATATTAAATTATAACATTATTAAAAGGTACCTTAACATTTTTTGGTCAAACTTAATTTACTTATATATTTATCAATTTATGTTTATTTTATACATTTGACTTCTTTTAAAAATATGTTTTATAACTAGTTTTAATAAAATCTTTATTAAATAACAATGTACGAAAAATCTATTTGTTTATATTATTGTATAATTTTTTTTTTGTATTGAGTACAAATATCTTTTTCGAATGAATTTCTTGCTCGAGCTGAATAGGACTATAGTGGACGGCAAACCTTTCACTAAATATTTAATGCAATTACATTCTTAAAACTCAAACTCGAGACCACGTGAAGCAAAATTATAAGATTTATATTTGAATATTTAAGTATAAAAATAATAAAATGTAACAATATGAAATAAAATAAAGTAAAATGGGAATGAAGAAAAATAATCTCCATTATTGTTTTATTATTATATGAATATGTTACAATGACTTGAGGAAGGCAAGGTTCCTCAAATGAAAGAGATGCATCTAGAGTTTAATATGTTACAACAATAGATAAGCAATGGTATTGGTGGCCACTGAGGGAATCTTGGACCGTTGAAAGCAATCTTAAGGTTGACGCTGCGAGTGAGACCCACTTGCAGCAGCTTTACTAGCAATCGCTGACGACTTCAAAAACCAACTGGTAGCAAGAGCAGGAAGAATCAATTAGCTATATGTGCCATCAAACCTTATAAAATTTTTACAATCAAAGAATTAAATTACAACATGCACCTCATTAATCTTGTTTTATTTTCAGCTTTCTCGACAACAGGATCAATGGTGGAAGTCTGTGCAATTCTAATAATTCGAGGCTTCTTCTTTGCATTCTTATCCACAGATGTAGATGCAATAGGCCTAAACCTGAGGAGATGGACAAGTGTTAGCAAAATATTTAGGATCCGTTTATAACATATTAAAAATAATGATTCTGATATAACGTGATCTAGTGATTATTTTTAGAAAAGAAAATTATCCACTTTCATTAGTTCACGCGCGTATTCATGAATTGGTATTGCTTGATGAAAACAGACCATTCAAATCTTATATATGTATATTTTACATTTCATCTATCTAGATAAAATACGAGTCATCTAATCTTTCATCAAACGGTCCGGTTTGACTGAATACATGAATGCGTTAAATTTGTGATCTTAGGAAATTTAGGTTCCAAAAGAAAAATTGGGAAAAAAGAAAAACCTCATAGTTTTAGCCTTTCTCTTTAGCTCCTCCGAATTTGATGCATCTAATGATAGTGACTTCAATGAAGTGCCAAACCTGCAAGAATGACGGATGAAGGTAATAAAGTCAAATAAGTAAAATAATAATAAAAAAATTTTGGTATTTGATGAAGATATAATAAAATAATATACAAACTTAAGAAAAGAATAAGACCTTAGGGGTAAGCCGAGATTGCACTTCTCTTGCTCTGATAAGCAGAGAGGAATGCCGAAGCGCTTGGCTTGGCGAAGCTTTTTCTCAACCTCAAAAGGTGAAGTCGCCTGTATCACCGAGGACTGGGGGCAATTGATGCTTGACGTTGTTGTCTGTGTCACCGAAGACTGGGTGCTGCCTACGCTAGTAATGGTTGAAATTGTGACCTGTGTCACTAAAGAATGAGCACTGCCTTCACTACTGACGCTTGACATTGTCGTTGTGAAGACAAGAACTGAATAGAATCAGCGAGAGTGAGGCACAAATGGAATATGAGTGATTTGAATGGTATATAACATGTATTTTAGACATATATTTATAGATTAAGAAAATGCGTTTTGGTCAACCAAGTCAACCTCTGCATGGTGACACATTTAAAAAGCGATTATGATACATAACACGTGCGTCAGTCAATCTTCACGTGATAATTGTTAGTTTGTTTTTGGAAATTATAAAATGTGATCATGGTATCTAATACTTGTTTAGACTAATTTCCACGTGACATTTATAAAAAGTGAATATAATATGTAACACTTGTTTCAACCAATTTTCACGTGACATGTTGTTAGCTCTCATTTGGAAATTATAAAAAGTGATTATAGTTTGTGACGCGTGTTTTAGTCAATCTTTATGTGACACGTATAAAAAGTTATTATAATATAAAACACGTGTTTCGGCCAATCTTCTTGTAACACATTAGCTCTTTTTTGGAAACTATAAAAAGTGATTATGGTATGTAACGTGTTTTGGCCAATCTCCACGTGACACGTATAAAATATAATACATGTTTTGGTCAATCTTCATGTGACACATTGGTAGCTCTTATTTTGGATATTTTAAAAAGTGATTATGGTATATAACACCTGTTTAATTAGAGGTGACAAAACTGGCTGCCCTGCTCAATACGAGTCAACCAGACGTGGGTATAGGCTATAGTAGGCCAGGCTAAAAATGCATAGATTTAATTTGGGTGTCTAAAATGAAGTTCAAGCCTTATAAAACTCCAATTTTTTTTTAGGGTTTTTGGTAGGTTTTTGCTAGCTAACTCCAACTTCAGGCAATATTTATAGATTAAGAAAACGCGTTTTGGTCAACCAAGTCAACCTCTGCATGGTGACACGTATAAAAAGCGATTATGATACATAACACATGCGTCGGTCAATCTTCACGTGATAATTGTTAGTTTGTTTTTGGAAATTATAAAATGTGATCAAGGTACCTAATGGTTGTTTCGAATAATTTCCATGTGACATGTATAAAAAGTGAATATAATATGTAATACTTGTTTCAACCAATCTTCACGTGACATGTTAGCTCTCATTTGGACATTATAAAAAGTGATTATAGTTTGTAACACACATGTTTCAGTCAATCTCTATGTGACACGTATAAAAAGTTATTATAATATAAAACACGTGTTTTGGTCAATCTTCTTGTAACACATTAGCTCTTTTTTGGAAACTATAAAAAGTGAATATGGTATGTAACATGTGTTTTGGCCAATCTCCACATGACACATATAAAATATAGCACATGTTTTGGTCAATCTTCATGTGACACGTTGCATGAAGTGATTATAGTATATAACACGTGTTTTAATTAGAGGTGGCAAAACTGGCTACCTTGCCCAATACGAGTCAACCAGATGTGGGTTGTAGGTTATAGTAGGTCAAGCTAAAAATTCTTAGATTTAATTTGGGCGTCTAAAATGAAGTTCAAGCCCTATAAAACTCCAATTTATTAGGGCTTTTAGTAGGTTTTTGCTGGCTAAGTCCATATTGGATCATGATCGGATTGGACTAAAAAGGCCTGTGTTTAATTTGGGCTCAAAATTTAAAGTCAAAGCCTTAGTTTTATAGGTTTGGTTAAGGCCAACCCAACTAGCCCGACCCATTTTTGCGATATCCAGTTTTAGTTAATCTCTACATCACATGTTATTAGCTCTTCCTGTAAGTTACAAAAAGTATGAAATGCAGAGAATCACACTAGAAGGGAGGGTTGAATAGTGTGATTGTTATATAGTTTGAAAACTTTTCACAAAGATGGAGATAAACTATCTTTAGTTTCACAAAGTACTTGTAAAACAAAAGATCATAGGTATCGTCCAATTGTTAAAATGACAGTTTGGTGAAATTGTTTTTTCTAGTTAACGTCCAGGCGCAAACAAGAAGTTTTCGCAAATAAGATATAAAGAAACTTGTGCGCAATATGTGACGAAATAACTTAAGAGAATAGCAAGTAAGCTTGAAAGTGATAGAGTAAAAACAATTAGTTTATACTGGTTCACTCAACCTGAGCTACGTCCAGTTCTCCTTCAAAAACCTTTGAAGGGTTCCACTAATCAAATTCTGATTACAAACAAGTATTATATACCCTGCCACTCCTGGCTACAAGTATTCTCTAGGCCACTTCTGGCACACCTTTAATCTCCCCCTGAGATTAAAGAACACCCAAGTATTCTTTGTCACTAAGCCACTCCAGGCTTTCCAAACAGAAACTGTTTGAGTACAAGTTAAAGAGATAACTATCTCAGAGAGGATATTACAATATAACTTGAATACATAGAATAAGTTAGCAAGGCTAAGTAGATTGCTATTTTTGCACAAGTGTAGGTTGTTCAATTGATTTGGCAGAGTTACAGCTCTTAGAGAAAATTTGAATGCTTCGTTGTTGATTTCTTGAGCATGTTCCTCTTTTTATAGGCAGCTAGGTGAAGATATCCGTTGTGGGATCTGTGCCTTTGCCAATAACCGTTCTCTCACAATCATTTGACTATTGCTACGTGTCAGCTTAGGGTGGAGAGATGGAGGAGACAACAGTACATGCACCGCCTCCACTACTTGTACGGTTCCTACAAAGAGAAGCTTTTCTGTCCCCTGTGGTACACTTTTCGAATTTTCAAATGAAATGTCACATTAGAAAAGAGAGGGAATAACAGAACATTTCAAAGAATCATCATCGAAAAGTATAAGTGTATTTCCACACAATCATGGACACATTATATAACTGTTCGATAGAAAAGATGATGTAAGTTATATAAGCACTGGACGCTTCGTCGATTGGACGCAGTGTTTACACATTGGTTTTCACAATGCATTGGATGCTTGTTTTATAACACCGTATTGGACGCTGGGTTTTATACTTAGAAAAACAAGTTTTCAGTTACTCATTGGACGCACTGTACACATAGAACTATCTTGTTTGAGATTAAGAAATACAATACCTTTGAGGCATTGGATGGTGTAATACCTATAATACTCAAACATAGAACATTAGATTCTTCAAAATTTAATCTTATTTGTTATCATCAAAACCGAAGTTTGAGGGGTTGCACATCGTCCAAAGTCTTAGATTCTAACAATCTCCCCCTTTTTGATGATGACAAATAATACTAAATTTTGATGTGAGCAAATACATAATCATATAAATGAATATCGAAGTAGATGTATAAATGATTATGTTATGCCAATGTATGTTGACAGGGTGAAAATATATGAAATAAAGTACTCCCCCTGTGTTTAATATTTCTCATGCACTTAAAAAATACCACAAACTAAGAATATATCAAAGATAACAGGTATTAGAGTGAAAAGCATATCATAGATATGGATGCGGAACTTATGATCAAAAGCACCTCATATGTATTGTTAAATGAATAGCCAAAAAAGTTTCACAGAGTAAGTGTTACTAAAGAAAGTACTGTATGACATCAAAATTCCAATTTCTCCCCCTTTGTCATCAACAAAAAAAAATTGGGTTTGAAAGATGGAAAAATGACTTTACCATCATGGTCACCTAGGACTATTGAGGTGGATCTTGTGGTGGTGATGGTTGTTCTGTTGGTGCCTGAGGAGGTGGTGCAAGGTGTTCAACTAGTGGTTGCACTTGTTGCGATGGAGGTATCGGTTGAACAGGATGAACTGAGTGAGTAACAGTACCAATTAGATTAGCAGCTGTTGATTGAATTTGACTCACCAGCATCTGTGAAAGGCTCTTGAACTAATCAGCAATAGCATTCTGCAACATTAATCGGTGTTGTGCAGCTTCTGCTTGTTGCCTTTCCTGGAAAGCATGAAGAGCAGCTTCGATTTCCAATTATTGTTGCCTCAGAGCCTGTTGAACAATTTCATTTACTATATCTTTAGAGACTCCTTGAGGTTCAACAAAGCACAAGGGAACAATACCCCTTGGACTTGAAGACCCTGTAGGAATCATTTGTCTTGTTCCAAAGTGTGCTTCACTAGACGCATCAACAACTGGTATGCTTGTAGCAACTTCATGAAGAGGCTTGTCAACAGTAGACTCCATTGGTTGTGATGCTTCAACCTCAGCCATGTTTGCATTCCTGGATGGTTCAGATTGGACGGTTTGTTCCTCATGGGAGGTGACAAAGTGTTCCACGTCCACCTGTACCTCAGTCTCTAAGTCTAAATGAATGGGTATATTAGTCACCTTTGCAGAGGCTTCATCCAATTCTGCTTGTGTAACCTTTGGTTTGGCAACCTGCTCAACTTGTGCTTTAGCAACAATCTCATCTTGTTCATTTTCGATTTGCACCAGTCGAGCTTGTTCAGCTTATTCAGCTTGTTTTGCTCATTCTTGTTCTAAGCGAACTTGTTCAGCTTTTTCCCTTTCAGCTTGCACTTGCAATGCTCGTTCCTTTTCAGCTTGTTGGATGTTGTAAACAGCTTTCACTTCTTCAAAAATGCTTCTATCAACCTTTTTGATATCGTATACCGCAGTGCTACGTATCTTTGGCAAGGATAGTAATACTTTTAGAAAATCATGATCATCCTTCAAGAAGCAGCCAAAGGTATCAGAGAAGTTGTAGACTTTGACTGGACGTATGACTTGTATACCTTCAGAAGCAGTGATGGAAGAGTCTTCATTGCATCCAGAGCTTGAAGCTTTGTGTATCTGCCCACACAATTTGACGCCAGAAGGTCGTGGTGTCAAAAGTGCCTAAGGGTCCTGTCAGTTTTCCAATTTTGTCAAAAAGATTATTCCAAGTTTGCGATGAAGACAACAATTGAACTTTCTCTTCCCTGTCAGGCATCTCAGTACTATAGAACTTGAACCCTTTCTTCCTACCAACATCATATAGAGGTAGTCTAGGACATACCTTATCAAGTACAAACTTGATATCAGTGGAGCATTTGATGTGGAGGTTGGGTGGATAGGCAACAGCTTGATCCTGAATGTACATCTGTTGGAGCAGCTTGCCAAGATTGACATAATCGGTTGGCTGAAAGTTAAGCACTGGAGTTCCTGGTGGGAGTGGAAGGAACTTAGTGATGGGGGTCCAAAGGTGGATATCTTTAATCCATTTCACCTCTGGACGTTGTCTTGACTTGGATGGGTCCAGACTTTCTTTAATAGATTTGCAGTTCAGCAGCCAATTCATCGTCATTGTTGCTAGAAGGGGGCTTCTTTGTTGCTGGTTTCCTCTTTCTTTGATCCTTTCCCTTATGCTCTACCACAGTTTTGGCTAATTTAGATGCAACTTCAACTTCTGGCTCAAGAAGTTCATCTTCAGCTGGACACATCCATTGCTGAGTACCTGTTGGACATGTATAAGGGCGCTCCATCCTAACCAGGTTTGGATAAGATTCTCTCGTTCAAGTTGGTGGAGGATTGCTGATTATAATTCCTTCTGGTAGCGAAGCAAATTCAACAGATTGAGGATGAACATAGTCATACATCGTCCATTCGGGTGTAGATACTGTAGTGAGACTTCTCTCCAGTGGTTCCTGTCGAGATCTCCATACAACATCTTTCTTCTTGCAATAGTTCTATTCATTCCTTGTGAAGAATGCAACAGGGAACTTTGCTTTGTCTTCTTCTTCCTGTGTCTTTTCTTTTGGTAGGATCATCCATTGAGGCTATGCATCTCTCCAAGCATCCCTTGGACGAACAAATTTTGATAAATCTAACTGGAGAGATGGACGCTATGCTGATGTGAATGTTGAAGCAATTATTGGAGCAGGTTGTGGATTCACTCTCAGTGTCTTGAGAGGTGGGGGCTCAAATTGGAAGTTTCCTTGGCCTGGTTGCCTGAGTCTTTACTCTCTTTGGTATTTTAGCAGGAAGAACAGAAATACCTACTTTGGGCACTGTAGATACTTTATGTTTCTTCTGTTGTGTAGACTCCATGTCTTCAGTTTTTCTTTTGATTTGGCCAATGGGCATTTGATCCTTATCATCAGAGTCATCTAGCATTTTCAGCTTGCGAACTCTGGGCTTTTCTGGTGTAGGCTTCACTGAAGTAGTCTTTGGACGTTGCTCATCTTGTGCAGGCTTGGACGGAGTAGACCTTGGACGCTTCTCAGCAAGTGGATTGGACGGTGCAGGAGCAACATGTCTTTTCTTGGTTCTTCTTTCTTTTTCTGCATCTTCTTCATGCTGTTGGGACATATGTCTTGTTAGTTTCCTACTTTCTTGTTCTTCTATTAGTCGTTTGATCTTTCTCCCAAGACCCAGAAGATCAATATCTTCTTTCTCGTCATTCTGAATGATTCTACTTTGCTCATGACGCTTCTTATTTATGCTTTTCTCATCCAAATCCCTTTGGACCTTTGCAGTAAGCTTTATCTTCATTGGCTTAATGTTTGATTCACCGAATTTCTGTTGTGTTGCAACCATTCCTCCTTTTCTCACAATATGTTCATGATTAGCTTTGTCTAACTCATCCAAAAATCGTTGGTATACTTTCTGATCCCAGAGGATCTTGTTTAGCAGTGCGGCGTAGAAGATGTCATCATTTCCACCAATAGTCTTCATCATACGCAAAATATTGACGTAAATGGTGTGAGGTAGGTTGAATGGGATACCTTCCATTAGATGAAATATCACGAACTTGTGTAAGTCTATGACTGAGTCCTTAGACCCAGCTTTGTGTAGAATGCTCTTGTTGCACACTTGCTGCCATATCTTTACTTCCTCACACAGATTCTTGTATTCAATCTCTGATGAGTCTGCAGACTTGTTCTTGCAAAGCACCTTCCCAACATGGTTTTCATATTTTTTGGCCCATTCTGGACTATAATGATTTTGTTCCTTGACACAGCCAGTGACTTTGGCTATTGATTTAGTGGGCAGAGTCACTTCTTGTCCAAGTACAGTGGCCACAAGTTCCCTTGAAGTGTAGAACCTTGTATTTCTCCAAAACATCCTGATCAGCTCTGGAAAAATCTTTTGGTTGTCATTGAAGTATCCTCTGATCCCACATTTTAGGAGACTTTCTTCAATGTTGAGACCTAACTTTTCAAGTTGTTCAATTTCGACGAAGTGCTCAAAATGGACAGTAGTAGCACCTTGAGACACAATAGTGGTTTCAGGGTAGGTATGAACATCAAGTTCGGAGGCACTTGAGTTAGCAGAGTTTGACATGATGATAAAGATTGGATTTTTAGGTTTTGCAGAGAGGGTTTAGGCTTTCTGAGGAAGAGAGAGAATGCTTAAGGTAGAAGATAATCTGATAGTAGGGAAATTGGTAAAGTATTTTTTTGAGTGGATTTGACAGCTTAAGTATGGGCTTTGTTTGGAGAATACGAAATGGTTTTGGGCTTTTATGAATATTTGAAATTAAGGTTATGCCATAAGACCCGCCTTGATGAGGTGTGCTGAGGATATGGGTAACTGTGTACGGTTACCAATAGCTAAGTGACTCAGCATAGAGCATTTACTCACACTTACTCAAAACGAAACCATTTTAGCCATTATGTAAAAACATGTTAAATAAAAAATCCATAACAGAAAAACATCATCCAATCTTTGGACTTAAGTGTAACATATGCAGTGCACATGCATGACTAAGAGACCTTTGGACGACATGTCCATTGGACGCTGTAGTCACATTGGATGCTACATGCAGATATTAATCATTCCTTTACAAGATCCATGCCAAGTCTATTCCTTAGAAGGACTAGCTTGTCTTCAGTAAGGGGTTTTGTAAATATATCAACTAATTGATTATCTGTGGTTACAAAATGTAATTCCACAGTACCTTACCGAACATGATCTCTTATAAAGTGATGTTTAATTTCTATATGTTTTGCCCTTGAATGTAATATAGGGCTTTTAGAAAGATCAATTGCAGCTTTGCTATCACAGAAGATAGGAATGTTACTCTCATATATGTTGTAGTCCTCAAGTTGATTCTTGATCCACAAGATTTGATAGCAGCATTTTGCAGCTGAAATATACTCTGTTTCAGCAGTGGATAGTGTAATTGTTCCTTGCTTCATGCATATCCAGGAGACTAAATTTCCACCCATGAAGTGACATCCTTCACTAGTGCTTTTTCTTTCAATTCTGTCTCCAGCATAGTTAGCATCACAGTATCCAACTAATCTGAAATCTTTTTGCCTTTTGAAATATAGACCAAGATTAGTTGTTCCAACAAGGTATCGAAAGATTCTTTTAACAGCAGTTAAGTGAACTTCCCTTGGGTCAGATTGGAATCTGCCAGATAAGCATACACTGAACATGATGTCAGGTCTGGATGCTGTGAGGTATAGGAGTGATCCTATCATTCCTCTATATAAGGTGTTGTCCACTTTCTTTGAACCATCGTCCAATCCAAGTACTGTTGTTGGATGCATAGGAGTTTTCATTGGTTTTGCATCGTCCATCTTGAACTTTTTCATAAGCTCCTTAACATACTTGGTTTGATGTATGCCTTTATCAGTTTGCTTGATTTGTAGTCCAAGGAAGAATTTTAGTTCTCCCATCATGCTCATCTCAAACTCTGTCTGCATTAACTTAGCAAACTCCTCACAAAAAGATTCATTAGTAGCACCAAATATGATATCATCAACATATATTTGAGCAATAATAAAATCAGAAGAATAATCTTTGCGAAATAGAGTAGTGTCTACTTTTCCTCTCGAAAAACCATTTTCTGAAAGGAATGAATTGAGTTTTTCATACCAAGCTCTTGGTGCTTGTTTCAGTCCATATAAAGCTTTGTTAAGTTAGTTTGAAAATATGATTAGGAAAAGCATCACTCTCAAACCCTGGGGGTTGTTCCACATAGACTTCTTCTTTTATTAATCCATTGAGGAATGCACTTTTTACGTCCATTTGATATAGCTTCATATTGCTATGAGTTGCAAATGATAGTAAAATGCGAATTGCCTCTAGACGTGTAACAGGTGCATAAGTTTCAGTATAATCTATCCCTTCTTGTTGTGAGTAACCTTTGGCTACCAGCGTGGCTTTGTTTCTCATAACATTACCTGTTTCATCCAGCTTGTTTCTGAACACCCACTTAGCTCCTATAGCTTCTTTGTCATCTGGGAGTTTTACAAGCTTCCAGACATCATTCTTTTGAAACTGGTCAAGTTCTTCTTGCATTGCTTTGACCCAGCTTTCATCTTCTAGGGCATCGTTCACAGTCTTAGGTTCTATCTGTGATATGAATGATGTGTGACCTTGTTAAAGTGAGGATCTGGTTCTGACTTTATCCTTTGGATCACCAATCATTTGATGTTCTGGATGATGCTTCTTCGTTTGCCAGTGGTGTCTAATTGGTTCCCTTTGTTCTTCTACTGAACCATCCAGGGGTGCATTGGACTCTTCAACTGAGACATCAATATTGGACGCGTCTGATGACTTTTTTGCATCGTCCAAACTGAGATATGGAAATGATTCATCCAGCTCTGATAATTCCTTATCAGGCTTGGTGTCATTGAACTTCACATGGATGGCTTCTTCAACAACTAAGGTTCTAGAATTATAAACTCTATATGCCTTTGAGGTTTCAGAATATCCAAGCAATATTCCTTCATCACACTTAGAGTCAAATTTTCCCAAGTTGTCCTTAGTGTTCAGAATGAAACATTGACATCTAAATGGATGGAAGTAGGATATGTTGGGTCTTCTCCCTTTCCATAATTCATATGGAGTCTTTTTCATGATAGGTCTAATATAGATTCTGTTCTGTAAATAACAGATAGTATTCACTGCTTCAACCCAGAAGTGTTTAAGGGTTGAATTATCATTCAACATGGTTCTGGCCATCTCTTGGAATGACCTGTTCTTCTTGTCAACAACACCATTCTGTTGTGGTGTTCTGGGTGTTGAGAAGTTGTGAAGAATACCATTATCCTCACAGAACCTTTGAAAACTTTTGTTTTCGAATTCTCCCCAATGTCACTTCAGATCAAAGTAATGCATACTTCTTTTCTCATTTTGAATTCTTTTACAGAAGTTATAGAAGACCTTAAAGGACTCATATTTATGAGATAGGAACATGACCCATGTCCATCTTGTATAGTCGTCCACTATAACCAATCCGTATCTCTTACCACTTACTGAGGCTATTCTTATGGGTCCAAACAGGTCAATGTGTAATAGCTCAAGAGGTCTAGAAGTGGAAACAATGTTTTTACTTTGAAAAGAGCTTTCCACTTGTTTCCCTTTCTGACAGGCTTCACAAAGAAGTTAATCTTTATATGCCATACTTAGTAATCCTCTCACGAGGTTGTGCCTATTAAGCTTTGAGATTAATCTCAAGCTGACATGCCCAAGTCTTTTATGCCATAGCCAATGATTTTCTTTAACTGAAACTATGCATGATACATTTTGACTTGATAGTTCCCCAAGTTTAATCTTGTACATATTACCTTGCCTCTTTGCAGTAAAGAGAAGGGATCCATCAGAGTTCTTGACTATACATTCTCCTTTGTTAAAGGCAACATCATATCCACTATCACATAATTGACTTATGCTAAGTAGATTGTACTTGAGACCTTTAACATAAAGAGCATTATCAATACATGGATAGGGTGGTATACCAATCTTACCCACACCAGCTATCATCCCTTTCAGATTCCCTCAGAAAGTGACTGTCCCACCAGTCTTGGGTTGGAGGCTTTGGAACATACACCTTTCTCCTGTCATGTGATGCGAGCACCCACTGTCCAGGTACCATGACTGGAGTTTCTTTCCTACTGTTAAGCATGTCTGCAATAGGAACAATTTTACTCTTAGGTACCCAGATTGACTTGGATCCTTTCTTGTTAGTTTGAAGGGCATTGGACGCTCCCTTCTTAGGCAGGTGTCTACATTTGGACGTTATATGTCCAGGTTTCCCACAGAAGTAACACACATCTACTTCCTCGTCATGAATATATTTCTTTCCCTTATATCCATGCCCTGACCTGTAATGCCCTGACCTATCATTTGGTCTCTTACAACCTTCATATTTTAAAAGCATTTTAAGGTTGTTAGATCCCTTGACAAAGTTTGACAGATCCTTTTTTAGGCTGTCAATCTCTTCATGAAGTTTTACAACATCATGTGGTTGGCCTCTTAAAGAAGTATCTGCTTAAACTTTCAGAAGCTTCTCAACTAGCCTTTTGTTTTCCGCTTTGAGAGTTTGAATCTCTATGGAAAGATTCATTTCTCTAGTCCTTGAATCCTCATAGGATTTATAGGCTTGAGCAGTATCATTCCAGAAAGTTTGCCTATCCTCATTTAAGGGTTTATGTTCCTTTGAGAGCTCTGTTAACTTTATCCTGTAAATATTCCTTTTCACTTTCAAGTTGTTTGAGACTGTTTTCTAAAACTTCTTTTTCTTTTGAAAGTGACTTGGACGATTTCTTCAAAGTTTTGTAGGCCTTTGACAGAATAGAAGAGTTTGAAAGTAAATCATGATACGCTTCTTGAAGTGACTTTAAATCATTAAAGTTTACCTCATCTTCCTCTTTTGGTTAGGAAGAATTTGATGTAGTGTCTGCCATCAGACATATGTGTGCTTCTTCCTCCTTTTCATCATCCGATGATGAGTCATCGCCCAGATCCTCCCATGAGGACATCAGAACCTTCTTGCCCTTCTTTTTGTTGAAGACTTTCTTTTTCTTTTCCTCGCTCTTCTCAAGGTCTGGGCATTTTGATTTGAAATGTCCGGGCTTCTTGCATTCGTAGCACACGATTGGACTCTTCTTCTTCTTCTCCTTAAGTCCTTTCTTGTTCAGGTTTCTCCATCTGGATCCACCTTTCTTCTTCCAGATAAAATGGATTCTCTTGGATATGAAGGATAGCTCATCACCTTCGTCTGAGTCATCCTCTTCGGATTGCTCGTCTGATGATACTTCAGCTTGCATGACTTTGGACAATGGTGTTTTCTTTCGCTTCTGGACGCTGAGTGCCAGAGATTTGCTTTTCTTTGCATCACCATCTTGCTGCAGCTCCAGCTCATGCACTTTAAGGATTCCCACAAGCTCTTCTAAGGACATATCATCCAGTCCTTTGGTTGCTCTTAAAGCTGTAACCTGTGGTCTCCATTGCCTAGGCAAACTCCTCAGAATTTTGTCAATATGTTCATAGTTATTGTAATCTTTACCATGTGCTCCAAGTTCATTTAGTATGGTTTGAAACTGTCCAAACATACTTTGTATGTTCTCGTTTCCCTCCATACTAAACAATTCATATTGACGAGTAAGAAGACTGAGTTTGTTACGTTTTACCTGGATGGAACCCTTATACGTTAACGCAAGAGTGTCCCACATTTGTTTTGCGCTTTTGAAACTGTGCACTTTGTTGTATTCTTGTTCGGACAATGCACACATGATGATGTTTCTTGCTCTGGAGTTGGGATGAAATCTTTGTTTTTGCTCCTCCATCCATATAGCCTTTAGGATTTCGTTGAGATTCTCATTAAGTGGAATGTAGTCACCCATCTCCACAATGTCCCACATGTCTATATGATAGGACTCAAAGAATGCTATCATTCTTTGCTTCCAGTAATCATATTTGACCTTGAAGAGCGGCGGTCTGTTCACAGCTTGTCCTTCGTTTTCCATCTTTCTTAGGATCTAGTTTCCTCTGTACTGCTAAGTACTCAACCCTAGAGGTCGAGCTCTGATGCCAATTGAAATGCAGAGAATCACACTAGAAAGGGGTTGAATAGTGTGATTGTTATATAGTTTGAAAACTTTTCGCAAAGGTGGAGATAAACTATATTTAGTTTCACAAAGTACTTGTAAAACAAAAGATCATAGGTATCGTCCAATCGTTAAAATGATAGTTTGGTGAAATTGTTTTTTCTAGTTAACGTCCAGGCGCAAATAAGAAGTTTTCGCAAATAAGATATAAAGAAACTTGTGCGCAGCATGTGACAAAATAACTCAAGAGAATAACAAGTAAGCTTGAAAGCGATAGAGTAAAAACACTTAGTTTATACTGGTTCACTCAACCTGAGCTACGTCCAGTTCTCCTTCAAAAACCTTTGAAGGGTTCCACTAATCTTCGGAGTTAAAAAATAGTTACAAAAACTGATAAAATAAATATTTGAAAAAAAAATATAGCATTAGATAAAGAAGTAAACAAATAGAAATATTATAGGAAGAAGTGAGTGTGAGTAGTTACAGAAATTAATAAGAGAAGAGTATTCAAATGTGAATGAATGTGAGGGAGAGTAGAGCAATGAGATCACAAATAGACAAGATATTTTTTTTATTGATATAACAACTTCATACATAAGTAATGTGCGGGTAGCAGGTGAGAGTGTGGATATATAGGTACCAAACGAGTACGGGGATGATGATTAAAGTTGCTACTCGCGCGGGTATGGGGGTCGGGTAGGGGTATTTTTTTTAAACGCTGGTATGGGGACGGGTACTATAGGACCCTACCCATTGCCATCCCTAGTCCCACCATTCATCTATCTATTGCAAAATAATTCAAATTTCTAATTTTAAATTTCTAAGATATTATTTAAAATTAAAAAGATATTATCTTATCTTTAGGATATTAATTATATTTAAAGATATTATCTGTACTTTAGGATTTATTTCCTCTTTTTAAGATTAAGATGTTAGGTTTATAAATAGATGCTCTTGAGATGAGATGAATCATCAACCTGAATAGGGGTCGTCACCACCACCCTACGTGAGAGAGAGGGGTCATGTGAAGGGAAAGTTTATCAAGTTTGTCCATAAAACTTGTAATAGGGTTCTGGATGTAGGGATGAGGGCCCGAACCACGTTAAACAAAGTAAGTTATGTTGTGGATGTAGGCATGAGGTGCCGAACCATATTAAATAAATTGGCATTTTTTATGTAGGCATGAGAGGTTGAACCATGTTAAAACCACGTTAAATAAAATTGTGATCTTTTTCTATTTTTTATGGTGTATTTTCTCATCATTGTGTGTGAAGAGATGCATGTTTTTCCCCCAACTCTATCTAGTAATACATTAAGGTAGTGTTTGGCCTAACTTATTTTTAGAGTTTCTTCTCTTTAAAAGGAGAAATTAGGCTAAACACCTTTTTTTTAAAAGCTCTTGAAAATATAAGCCACTTATTTTTTTTTGAAGAAATTATAAAAATAAGTTTTTAAATAAATTGTTTCATGGAGCTTTTTTATTGACTTTTACGAAGCTTTTGGAGAGACCTTTTTTCTGCACTCCAAAAATTGTATTATATATATATGCTAAAATATGTTTTTTGTCCCTATAAAATTGGAAATGTTTATTTTTGGTATCTGTAAAATTTTTAGTATACTTTTAGTCCATGTAAATTTGAAATATACCACTGTTTGACCTTCTTAGAAAGTAGGTTTAAGCCTAACTCAACCCTACAAAACCGGCTTGTAAGGTGAGGTTTCCGCACCTCACTTATACAGTTTATTTTAGCCATATCATTAGTCGATGTGGGATTTCTAACACACCCTTTCATGCCGATGATTGGACATCTCGAGTGCGAAGTTTGTAGGATTGGACATCTACGGGTGGTCCAATAGCAGGTGGCATGATAGGCCCAACACAGATTACTAGGATTGTAAAGGCAAAAGTCACAAGAAGGGGGGTTGAATTGTGATTTATAAAAAAATTTGCAAACTTTTTATAAACAGAGTGTAGCGTCTGTAGATCAAAAGATATAGTTTTTCAAGAGAACGTTTAACAAACGATAACTTCACAAATGAAAGCCTGTTAAAAAAAGCAAGTTTAAATCACAAGACAAAGTCAGTTCAAGCAGTTATAAAAGGTATAGAATCAAGAAAGACAACACAGGAAATTATATTGGTTCGTCTCACCCCAAGACTACGTCTAGTTCTTGGCAAACCACCAAGTTCCAATAACTTTCACAAGTTACAAGTATTGTTCACTGCCACTTCTGGCTCACCCAAGTAGTTTTTCACACTTAGCCTCTCTAAGCTAAAAACCCAAGTATTCTTTTTCTACCAAGCCACTTCTGGCTCTAAAACAAATCACAATATTTTTTTTTGTAAGGGTTCACAGACTTTTTAACTATCATCTTACAGACGGATATACAAGATTAAGAACTAAGTCTTTTTCTCTCAGGATACGCAAAGTGAGATGAGAGCTTTTACAAAAAGAATTTTTACAAGAGAAAGAATGAAGGCTTGAAACAATGCTTGAATTTTGAATTCAGTTAATGTGTTCTTCTTTTCAGCACTTCAAAACTTCTTCTATATATAGACTTGCTGAGGAAGTAATCGTTGACTCTAAACGGTTTTCTTTCTTGCGTCTGACCATCGTCTGAAGGAGGGTGGTTGAGGGACATTTAATGCGAGCATTAAATGCTTGTCACCAACTAGTCATTTTGAGCTGTTAAAGCATTATGCTTATCTTTCTTGAGATATACTCCATATCCTTCTGTTGTAGTGGTCACATCGCTTGCTCAGACAAGTACTTATTGCTAGTTGTAGCGCGTATTTTGAGGCAAGGGAAACTTCTGGAACTTTGACTCTTCTTTCTGTTCCCTTTTATGCACTCGATAGATCCTAGGAGGATGTTATATGAATATTCCCTGCAAAACAGATTACAACAACCATAGTGCATTTACTATGCCTTTAAATGCTTCTTCAGACTTAAGCGTCTGTCTGCGTATCATTTGTATCTTACAGACGCAGATACAACATTTTCGTCTATAGGCATTTATAAGACGCAGTCTTTTTACTTAATAATTGTTTTGCATAAAATCAAAATAATTGAGGGTCCTGATTCGTCTTATGACTCAACAAGGATAGGCTTTGATACCATCTTAGAAAGTGGGTTTAGGCCTAACTCAACCCTACAAAATTGGCTTGTAAAGTGAGGTTTTCACCTCACTTATATACTCTATTTTAGCCATATAACTAGTCGATGTAGGATTTCTAACAAGCCTAAAGCTAGGTTTGGGTTAACGGAGCTTAGCTCTAAGCCAAACAATGAAATATTTCAATTTTACAGAGACTAAAAACATACTAAAAAATTTATAGGGACCAAAACGAACATTTCCAATTTGAAAATTCTCTTTTTTTTTTGTCAACTCTGGTCATCTTCTACAATGCTCTTCTCTTCGTCATTGTAACTGGCACAAAGAACCTGAGAAAATTTTGCCACATCAAATGATATAATGAGGCAGATCCTTAACACGAAGAATAAAAACCCGAGCTTGTTGTCATTTGCACCAGTTGGAGAAGAAAACGACAACGTTTGTTTGATCAGAGTATAGATGTGCCTGAGAAATTTCGCTATTCCAATAGCCATCAAGGTCATCGCCGGAATCGAGGTATGGGAGGTGCTTGGCAACAATGACAAAGTGGATCTCAATACTGAAGCGCTGGGACTACTTTTTACAATGGTCCATGAGCATGCCGCCAAGGATGCCGTTGGGGAAGCCGGTGAAGTTCTTGACGCCATCAGTGGGTTTTTATAATTTCACCAAAAAGAAACTTTTTTTTTAACAATTTTATATAATTTTGGCTAAAATATGTTTTTCATCCCTATAAAATTGGAACTGTTCATTTTTGGTCCCTGTAAAAGTTTTAGTATGTTTTTAGTCCCTGTAAAATTGAAATATACTATTGTTTGGCATGCAACTATAGGCTCCGTTAACCTAAACCTAACACTAGGCCAAATGGTGGTATTCAAATGAGTGTGTAAGTAAATTAGAGTTGAAAATATGTTATTAAAAAGTAAAAATTTTAATTTATAAAAATCATTTTAATCTAACGTGTGTATGAGAATAGCTAACATCAACCGTTAGATTAAAATGGAAGATCTAGATTCAAATACTTTAAATTTAAATTAAAACCTCATGTAATCATAAAATATCTACAAAATTTACCAAACAGAAAATCAAATATCTAAAATATCTAAATTATCACGTTCTAAAATATCTTAAACCCATCATCACCATCATGACCACCACCATTGTCAATTTGTCATGACCGTTGCCGCCGCCGCCACCAACTTGACCATCGTTGTCGTTATTACTACCACCACACCATCACCAGTATTGTGTTAGTGATGACGATGATAGTAGTAGGAGAGAGACAAGAGAGAAAATAGGCAAAATACCCTATTAGGTCCCTAAAAATGTACTTGCCTTGAATTTGGTCCTTGAATTTTAATAAATTCAAAATAAAACTCTAAAAATAATTTTCGTCTTTCACATTTATCCTTTGTTTTAGATAGGTTCTTGTACGTTATCATTAATTAAAATGCATTTGCATTTTCAAAAACCTTTTTTTTTAATTCATTAACAGTCAGGAACCAAATTCGAAGCCACATACACTTTTAAATACCAAATAGGATATTCTGCCAAGAAAATATAATTATTATGATGAAAGATAAAGGGATTCACATTTGTTTGGAAACTTTTTGTGAATCGTTTTCTTTTCTAAACACTCTCTCAGGAAGCTAAAACAAAAAACAAAAAAACAATTAAGCTATAGCAAACATGCACAAAGATTGAAGAGGGAAAGCAACCCAGAAAAACAGCCATCATTAGCCCTTTCTATTATTACATTTTTTTTAAGATATAGAGTCAAATAGAGAGTATTAATTGTAGGAACTAAATAGAAATGAGTACATTATATCTATAAGCACAAAACAAAAGAAATCTTCTTCAGATCCACACTTGAGTCTTGGCCATGCATGACTTAGAGGAAGGCAATGGTCCACAAATGTAAGAGATGCATCCGGAGATCGATCAATATGACGAAAAAATAAATAAGGTATGAAGGCCACTATGGGAATCTTGAACTGCTGAAATCAAAACCTGCAGACAAGTCGAAGGAAAAGCTTATAAAACAAAGAACATGATATGCCAAACAAGATAAGACGTGGACTTCATCAAATCAAAGGATTAATTACGAAAAAGAGCAAAAAACCATACAATTTTAAATTATTTTATAATAAAATCCCAGAGAACAACGTAATTAACCTACAAGAAAATTTGCTATAAGATTAAGGCTATATGTACTATCAAATTAACCCCATAAATTGTAACAAGAAGAGAAGCAAATTATGACATGCACTTGAGTGCTCTTGCTTTTCTTTTATCTTCTTCCACAGGATCAATGTTGGAAGCAGGTGCAAATCTAGCAAGCCGAGCTTTCTTCTTTGGTTCCTCATCAGCTGCTGAAGATGGAATAGGCATCCCAAAACTGTGGAGCACAATCTGTAATGGCTAGTATTAATTTTTATTCCCAGTGAACAACCATGAGGATACAGGCAAGAATAGGAAAACAATCTAGCAACATATTTAATTCAAATCTTAGATGTGTATTTTAAGTCTCATTTACTGAGATAAAATATGAGTTATCCCATCTTCATTAAACGGTCCAGTATGGCTGACTACATGAATGCATTAAATCCATGACCACAGGGTATTAAATTAGGGTCCCAAAAGAAAATGAAAAAAAAAAAAAAAAAATAATATATAATATATAAAAGTAAGAGAAGAAGAAGACCTTAGGAGTCTAGCATTGCACATCTCTTGCAGGGATAATTGGAGAGTCTTCTTCTCAACATCAGAAAGTGAAGGGTCAGATGATTCATTCGGCTCTTCAATGGCTTCCACAGGGTTTTCTACAAAAGCCTGATGATGGCTACGTTTGCGGCTGACACTAGACATTGCTGTTGTGAAGACAAGGCCACAGAGACCAGAACTGATTATAGTGAGTAATAAACAAGTACAAGTAGTAGAATATATAGGAGAAATTTCAATGGTATATCAACACACCATTTTTTTTATAGATTAAGAAAAGTGCCTATTGTGGTCAACCCTCAATTTTGTTAAGGCAATTAAATTTTTGTCAAATAAAAAAAAGTCAAATATATAAATATAAAAATAAAAAAAATTAAGTAGACCAAAAAAGTCAAATATTAAACAAAATTCCTTTTTGTCATTTATTTTTATTTAATCTAATTTAAAAATCCAAATATATTTTTATTTCTCTCACATTTCCATCCTCATAAAATAAAAGGACTCATTCACACGTACTTTTAATTGTTACTCACCCTCTCTTCTGTCACACAAACAAGTACAAGTACTGTACTCCTTAGAATATATAGGAGAAACTCAAATGGTATATAACACCTCTTTCGATTAATCTTCACGTGACATGTATTAAGAAAAATGATTTAGATAGCGCTTTGAACAATAAAAAAAGTGTTTTGAACAGTGAAAAAAACGTTATCTAAACCGTTTTGGAATATATATATATATATATATATATATATATATATATATATATATATATATATATATATATATGTTTTTTGGTAAAACATATTAACTATTTTTAGAAAAAACTTCAATTAAAAAACAAAATTGTGTCATACTTTATAAGGAAATTTTATTTATTTATATATTTCAATAAATATTACATTAATACTATCAATGTAAATACTACATTAATTTTTTTCAAATCTAATTTACTTATATATATATATATATATATATATATATATCTATATATAAAGCTTTTTGGTAAAATATGTTAACTATTTTTAGAAAAACTTCAATTAAAAAACAAAATTGTGTCATACTATATATCAAAATTTTATTTATTTATATATTTCAATAAATAATACATTAATACCATTAATGTAAATACTACATTAATTTTTTTAAAATCTAATTTACTTATATATATATATATATATATATATATATAGTATTTTATAAATTAATTTTTTATATCTTAATTAATTGTCAAAATTGTGTGATATAATTATTTATATATTTATATAAATCATATATTAATAGCATTAAATTAATATTTATATACTAAGTTAACATCATCTGCAATGTAAAGGAGCACATCTAATATATGTCTAAGGGGTCGAATTGGCTAAAATCCATCTATAGTTTAGAGTTCAATTAAACCAAAATAAAAAAAATAAAATAAAAAGTAGTTAGAATTGAGGATTGAATCAAAATTGTGAATTTTCAAAAATATGGAGACCAATGTCTTTGTTTTAAAATGAAGGGACCAAAATTGTTAATTGAACAAAATAAAGGGAACAAAATTGTATTTAAGCCTATAATAAATTGATTTTTTTTACCCCAATATTATTATAAATTAATATATGTTAATTTTAAATAAAATTAAAATTTTGTAAATATTTTTTATCAAACAACTTTTAACTTAAAAGTAACTTTTAAAGTAAAAATAATAAAAATTAGCAAACAACTTTAACTTAAATTTTAATGCTCATGTTTTTTTTCAGCTTTAATCTAAAGTAACTTTTATGTGAAAAAAAAAAAAGTTAGGCCAAACATACCGTAACTCTATGTCTATCTTCCAAAAAAAAAGACCCTAACTCTATGTCTCTAGCAGTAGTAGTTGAATTTTATATATATATATATATATATATATATATATTTATAATATCTTTCATATAGCAAAAATGTGTCATGCTACAAAAGGAAAAAAAAAACCTATTTATATTATTTTTAAACATTAAATTAATAACATTATTAAAAGGTACCTTAACATTTTTTGGTCAAACTTAATTTACTTTTATATTTATCAAATTATGTTTATTTTATACATTTGACTTCTTTTAAAAAATGTTTTAGAACTAATTTAAAAAAAATATTAACTAAATAACAAAATTGTTTTTGAAAATTTTATTTATTTACATCAATGTATAAATGTATATTTTTATGGTATTGACTACAAATATTGTCTCCTGGAGGCAATTATCCATAGGTTAGGTTGGACTATAAATAGCAAACATCCATTTAAGTATTTAATGCACTTGAATGTCGAGGATTCAAACTCAAGACAACTAATTAGAAAATGTGTGCAAAGGTATCACAATAGAAGCAGATAATCCCAACTATATTGGTAACTCCAGATTAAATAATAAAATTGATTCAAACTATATTGGAAAAAAATATTTAGTTATATATTTATAAAAATACTACATTAATAACATTAAATATTATATTGTTATTTATTCTAAAGTCTAATCATATATATGTATATAAAAGTTTTACAATAACTTTTATAAACAACTTTTTAAAAATTCTAAATTAATTATAAAAAATGTGTCATGCAGCATAAGAAAAAAAAACCTATTTATTTTATTTTTAAATATTAAATTAATAATATTATTAAAAGGTACCTTAACATTTTTTGGTCAAACTTAATTTACTTATATATTTATCAATTTGTGTTTATTTTATACATTTGACTTCTTTTAAAAAATGTTTTATAACTAATTTTAATAAAATCTTAATTAAATAACAAAATTGTTTTTATGAAAAATTGATTTATTTACATTATTGTATAAATTTATATTTTTTTGGTATTGACTACAAACATTCTCTCTTGGAGGTAATCCTCCTTAAGTTAGGTAGAACCATTATAAATGTTAAATATTCCTTTACATATTTAATACACTTGAATGTCTAGGATTCAAACTCGAGACCACTAATTAAAACAGGCGTACAAAGGTATCCCAACAGGAGCAGATGATCCCAACTATGTTGGAACCACCAGATTAAATAACAAAATTAATTCATACTATATTTAAAAATATTTATTTATGTATTTGTATAAATATTACATTAATGACATTAAATATTATATTATTATTTATTCTAAAGTCTAATTATACATACATATATATATATATATATATATATATATATATATATATGTATATAATTTTTTTTATAATATCTTTTATAAACTACTTTTTCAAAATTCTTAATTAATTAGCAAAAATATGTCATGCTACATAAAGAAAAAAAACTATTTCTATTATTTTTAAACATTAAATTAATAACATTATTAAAAGGTACCTTAACATATTTTGGTCAAACTTAATTTACTTTTATATTTATCAATTTATGTTTATTTTATTCATTCGACGTCTTTTAAAAATGTTTTATAACTAATTTAATAAAATCTAAATTAAATAACAAAATTGTTTTATGAAAAAACCATTTATATACATTATTGTATAAATTTATATTTTTTTGGTGTTGACTACAAATATTCTCTCCTGGAGGCAGTCCTTTTTAAGTTAGGTAAGACTATTATAAATGGCAAACATTCCTTTTATATATTTAACGCGCTTGAATACCTAGGATTCAAACTTTGTAACCACTAATTGAAAAAGGCGTGTAAATATATCACAATAGGAGTAGATGATCCCAACTATGCTGGCATCACCAGATTATATAACAAAATTGATTGATACTATATTGGAAAGAATTATTTATTTATATATTTGTATAAATATTACATTAATAACATTAAATATAATATTATTATTTATTCTAAAGTCTAATTACACACACACACACATACACACAGATATATATATATATATATATATATATATATATATATATATATATATATATATATATATATATATAAATATAGGTATATAATTTTTTTATAATATCTTTTATAAACTACTTTTTCAAAATTCTTAATTAATTAGCAAAAATATGTCTTGCTACATAAAGAAAAAAAACTCTTTCTATTATTTTTAAACATTAAATTAATAACATTATTAAAAGGTACCTTAACATATTTTGGCCAAACTTAATTTACTTTTATATTTATCAATTTATGTTTATTTTAATCATTTGACTTCTTTTAAAAAATGTTTTACAACTAATTTTAATAAAATCTAAATTAAATAACAAAATTGTTTTATGAAAAAACGATTTATTTACATTATTGTATAAATTTATATTTTTTTGGTGTTGACTACAAATATTCTCTCCTGGAGGCAGTCCTCCTTATGTTAGGTAGGACTATTATAAATGACAAACATTCCTTTTATATATTTAACGCGCTTGAATACCTAGGATTCAAACTTTGTAACCACTAATTGAAAAAGGCGTGTAAATGTATCACAATAGGAGCATATGATCCCAACTATGCTGGCATCACCCGATTATATAACAAAATTGATTGATACTATATTGGAAAGAATTATTTATTTATATATTTGTATAAATATTACATTAATAACATTAAATATTATATTATTATTTATTCTAAAGTCTAATTACACACACACACACACACACACACACACACATATATATATATATATATATATATATATATATATATATATGTATGTATGTATGTATGTATGTATATAATTTTTTTATAATATCTTTTATAAACTACTTTTTCAAAATTCTTAATTAATTAGCAAAAATGTGTCACGCTAGATAAGGAAAAAAAACTCTTTCTATTATTTTTAAATATTAAATTAATAACATTATTAAAAGGTACCTTAACATATTTTGGTCATACTTAATTTACTTTTATATTTATCAATTTATGTTTATTTTATTCATTTGACTTCTTTTAAAAAATGTTTTATAACTAATTTTAATAAAATCTTAATTAATTAACAAAATTGTTTTATGAAAAAACCATTTATTTATATTATTGTATAAATTTATATTTTTTTGGTGTTGACTACAAATATTCTCTCTTGGAGGCCGTCCTCCTTAAGTTAGGTAGGACTATTATAAATGGCAAACATTCCTTTTACATATTTAACGCGCTTGAATACCTAGGATTCATACTTTGAAACCACTAAGTGAAAAAGGCGCGCAAATGTATCACAATAGGAGTAGATGATCCTAACTATGTTGGCATCACTAGATTATATAACAAAATTGATTGATACTGTATTGGAAATTACTATTTATTTATATATTTGTATAAATATTACATTAATAACATTAAATATTATACTATACTTTATTCTAAAGTCTATTTATGTATATGTATATAATTTTTTTATAATATCTTGTTAGGTTCTAAGACCTTGGACGATGTCCAACCCCTCGAATTTCAGTTTTGATGATAACAATTAAAGGATAAATTTTGAAGTATCTAATGATCTTGTTTGAGTGTTATAGGATTTACGTCGTCCAATGCCACAATGGTATTGTATCTCTCAAACCTCGACTTTATGTTTTAATAAGAAAAGCGTCCAAATGTGTTTTGTAAGAATACTACAGGTAGCGTCCAATGCTCCTGTGAGAGCAAGCGTCCAATGACTATATAACCCACTCTGTAGTTTTTATCTTAAAAAGTAATATCATATGACAATACGTTTTCGATAGTGATTCTCTGTAATGCAACGATTATTCTCTCTCATTCTAATATGTCATTCTATTTGATTTTTTGAATAGTATTGAACAAGAAAAGAGAAGCTTCTCTCTGCAGAAAAAGTACAAGTAGGAGAGGCGCTACATGTACGGTTGTCTCCTCTATCTCTCCACCCTAAGTCAAAACGTGATAACGGTCACATGCCTTGGAGAGAACCGCTCTTGGCAAAGGAACAGATCCCACAACGGATACTTTACAACAAGTTGCCTATAAATAGAAGAATGAGCTCATGTATCAGACTGACGAAAGATTTATAAAGAGCTGAATCTCTGTCAAAACGACTGGACGATCAATACTTAAGCAAAACGAGCTTTTTACTTAGCTTTGCTAAGCGATTCTGTGTATTCGTGTTTATTGTAATATCCTCTCTGTGAGAGTTATTCTTACTTTCTATACTCAAACAATTCTGTTTGGAAAGCCAGGAGTGGCTTAGTGTTAAAGAATACTTGGGTTTGTTCTTAATCTCAGGGGGAGATTAAAGGTGTGCCAGGAGTGGCCTAGAGAATACTTGTAGCCAGAAGTGGCAAGGTTAGAATACTTGAGAGAAATCAGATCTTGATTAGTAGAACCCTTCAAAAGTTTTTGAAGGAGAACTGGACGTAGCTCAGTTGAGTGAACCAGTATAAAACTAAGTGTTCTATTCTCTCGCTTTCTAGCTTATTTGCATATCTATTAAACTATCTTTTCAACATACTATGAAAGTGTTTCTTTACACATTTTATCTACGATAATCTTTTACGTGTGCTCTAACGAAAAGCGAGAAAAAGCAGTTTCATTGGACTGTTGTTTTGAACTGCTGGACGATAGCATAATCTTCTGCTTTACTAAGTTCTTGTAAAACATAAGATATACTATCTTCACATTGGTTAAAGTTTTTTGAAGAAATTTAAATACACTATTCAACCCCCATTCTAGTGTATTTCTCTGTATTTCAGTTGGCATCAGAGCTCGGCCTCTTGGGTTGAGTACTTAGCAGTACAGAGGAAAGATCCTAAGAAAGATGGAAAATGAGGGACAAGCTGTGAACAAACCACCAATTTTCAAGGGTGTCAAATATGATTACTGGAAACAAAGAATGATAGCATTCTTTGAATCTAGCCATATTGACATGTGGGAAGTTGTGGAGATGGGCGACTATATTCCACTTGATGCGAACCTCTTCGAAATCCCAAAGGCTAGATGGACGGAAGAGCAAAAACAAAGATTTTATCTCAACTCCAGAGCTAGAAACATCATCATGTGTGCACTGAGCGAACAAAAATACAACAAGGTGCACAGTCTCAAAAGCGCAAAACAAATGTGGGACACTCTTGCGTTAACGTATGAGGGTTCCACCTAGGTAAAACGTAACAAACTTAGTCTCCTTACTCGTCAATATGAGTTGTTTAGTATGGAAGAAAATGAGGACATACAAAGTATGTTTGGACGGTTTCAAACCATACTAAATGAACTTAGAGCACATGGTAAAGATTACAATAACTATGAACATATTGACAAAATTCTAAGAAGTTTGCCTAGGAAATGGAGACCACAGGTTACAGCCTTGAGAACAAAAAAGGAACTGGACGATATGTCCCTAGAAGAACTTGTGGGAACTCTCAAGGTGCATGAACTAGAACTGCATCAAGATAGTGATGGTAAGAAAAATAAGTCTCTGGCGCTCAGTGTCCAGAAGCCAAGGAAAGCATCATCGTCCAAAGCCATGCAAGCTGAAACATCATTAGACGAACAATATGAAGATGATGACTCAGACGAGAATGATGAACTATCCTTTATATCCAAAAGGATACATGCTATGTTGAAGAAGAAAGGTGGATCTAGATGGAGAAACCTAAACAGGAAAGGCTTTAAAGAAAAGAAGGAGAAGAGTCCAATCGTATGCTATGAATGCAAAAAGCCAGGACACTTCAAATCAGAATGCCCAGATCTCGACAAAAGCAAGGACAAGAAGAAGAAATTCTTCAGCAAAGGAAAGGGCAAGAAAGTTCTGATGTCCACATGGGAAGACCTGGACGATGAATCATCATCGGATGATGGAGAAGAAGAGGAAGCACACATATGTCTGATGGCAGACACCTCAACAGACTCTTCTGAACCAGAAGAAGAAGATGAGGTAGATTTTAATGACATAGATTCAATTCAAGAAGCTTATCATGAACTACTTTCAAATTCTTCTATTCTGTCAAAGGCCTACAAAACTTTAAAGAAATCATCCAAATCACTTTCAAAAGAAAAATAAGCTTTAGAAAAAAGTGTTAGACAACTGGAAAGTGAAAAGGAGGATTTACAGAAAAAGTTTACAGAGCTATCAAGGCAAAATGAAATTACAAATATGGAGAGGCGAACTCTCTGGAATGATGCTGCTCGAGCCCATAAATCCTGTGAGGATTCAAGGACTAGAGAAAGAAATCTTTCCATAGAGATTCGAAATCTCAACGCAGAAAACAAAAGACTAATTGAGAAGCTTCTGAAAGTTAAAGCAGATACTTCCTTAAGAGGTCAGCCACATGATGTTGTAAAACTTCATGAAGAAATTGACAGCCTAAAGAAGGATCTGTCAAACTTTGTCAAGGGCTCTGACAACCTCAAAAAGCTTTTAAAATATGAAGGTTGTAAGAGACCGAATGACAGGTCAGGACATGGATATAAGGGAAAGAAATATATTCATGACGAGGAAACAGATGTTTGCTACTTCTGTGGGAAACCTGGACATATAACGTCCAAATGCAGACACCTGCCCAAGAAGGGAGCATTCAATGCCCTTCGAGCTAACAAAAAAGGACCCAAGTCAATATGGGTACCTAAGGATAAAATTGTTCCTGTTGCAGACATGCTTAATAGCAAGAAAGAAACTCCAATCATGGTACCTGGACAGTGGGTGCTCACATCATATGACAGGAGAAAGGTGTATGTTCCAAAGCCTCCTACCCAAGACTGGTGGGACAGTCACTTTTGGAGGGAATCAGAAAGGGATGATAGCTGGCGTAGGTAAGATTGGTATACCACCCTATCCTTGTATTGATAAAGTTCTTTATGTTAAAGGTCTTAAACATAATCTACTTAGCATAAGCCAATTATGTGACAGTGGATATGATGTTGCCTTTAACAAAGGTGAATGTACAGTCAAAAACTCTGATGGGTCCCTTCTCTTTACCGCAAAGAGGCAAGGCAATCTGTATAAGATTAAACTTGGGGAACTATCAAGTCAAAATGTATCATGCCTAGTTTCTGTACAAGAAAATCATTGGTTATGGCATAAAAGACTTGGTCATGCAAGCTTGAGGTTAATCTCAAAGCTGAATAGGCACAACCTCGTAAGAGGACTACCAAGTATGTCATATAAAGATGATCTTCATTGTGAAACTTGTCAGAAAGGGAAACAAGTGAAAAGTTCTTTTCAAAGTAAAAACATTGTTTCCACTTCTAGACCTCTTGAGCTATTACATATTGATATGTTTGGACCCACAAGAACAGCCTTGGTAAGTGGTAAAAGATATGGATTGGTTATAGTGGACGACTATACTAGATGGACATGGGTCTTATTCCTATCCCACAAAGATGAGTCCTTCAAGGCCTTTTATAATCTCTGCAAAAGAGTTCAAAATGAAAAAGGACTATGCATTACTTCTATCCGAAGTGATCATGGGGGAGAATTCGAAAATGAAAGTTTTCAAAGGTTCTGTGAGGATAATGGTATCCTTCACAACTTCTCAACACCTAGAACACCACAACAGAATGGTGTAGTTGAGAGGAAAAATATGTCACTCCAGGAGATGGCCAGAACCATGTTGAATGATAATTCAACCCTTAAACACCTCTGGGCTGAAGTAGTGAATACTGCCTATTATTTACAAAACAGAATCTATATAAGGCCGATATTGAAAAAGACTCCATATGAATTGTGGAAGGGTAGAAGACCCAACATATCCTACTTCCATCCATTTGGATGTCAATGTTTCATTTTGAACACTAAGGATAACCTGGGAAAATTTGATTCTAAGTGTGATGAAGGAATACTGCTTGGATATTCTGAAACTTCAAAGGCATACAGAGTTTATAACTCTAGAACCTTAGTTGTTGAAGAAGCTATTCATGTGAAGTTTAATGACAACAAGCCTGTTAAGGAATTATCAGAGCTGGATAAATCATTTGCAGATCTCAGATTGGACGATGCAAGTAAGTCATCAGATTCGTCCAACCATGATGTCTCAGTTGAAGAGTCAAATGCACCACTGGACGGTCCAGTCGCAGAACAAAGAGAATCAACTGGACGCAACTGGCAAATGAAGAAACATCATCCACAGGAGCAAATCATTGGAGATCCAAAAGATAGAGTCAAAACCAGATCTTCACTTCAACGACAGCAAGGTCACACAGCATTCATATCTCAAATAGAACCTAAGACTGTGGACGATGCCTTAAAAGATGAAGGCTGGGTCAAAGCAATGCAAGAATAACTTGACCAATTTCAAAAAAACAATGTCTGGAAGCTAGTAGAACTCCCCAACGACAAAGAAGCTGTAGGACCAAAGTGGGTGTTCAGAAACAAGCTGGACGAAGCAGGTAATGTTGTGAGAAACAAAGCAAGGTTGGTAGCAAAAGGTTACTCACAACAAGAAGGTATAGATTATACTGAAACTTATGCTCCCGTTGCACGTCTAGAGGCAATTCGCATTCTACTATCATTTGCAGCTCATAGCAATACGAAGCTATATCAAATGGACGGAAAAAGTGCATTCCTCAATGGACTTATAAAGGAAGAAGTCTATGTGGAACAACCCCCAGGTTTTGAGAGTGATGCTTTTCCAAACCATGTTTTTAAACTCAACAAAGCCTTATATGGGTTGAAACAAGCCCCTAGAGCTTGGTATGAAAAACTCAGCTCATTTTTATCAGAAAATGGTTTTTCAAGAGGAAAAGTAGACACTACATTATTTCGCAAAGACTACTCTTCTGATTTTATTATTGCACAAATATATGTTGATGATATCATATTTGGTGCCACTAATGAGTCTCTTTGTGAAGAATTTTCCAAATTAATGCAAACAGAGTTCGAGATGAGCATGATGGGTGAGCTGAAATTCTTCCTTGGACTTCAAATCAAACAAACTGAAAAGGGAATATATATACATCAGACTAAGTATGTCAAAGAGCTGCTAAAGAAGTACAAGTTGGACGATGCAAAACCAATGAAAACTCCTATGCATCCAACAACAATACTTGAACTGTACGACAACTCAAAGAAAGTAGATAACACTCTATACAGAGGAATGATAGGATCACTCATATACCTCACAGCGTCCAGACCTGACACCATGTTCAGCGTATGCTTATGTGGCAGATTTCAATCTGACCCAAGGGAAGTTCATTTAACTGCTGTTAAAAGAATCTTTCGATACCTTGCTGGAACCACTAACCTTGGGTTATATTTCAAAAGACAGAAAGATTTTAGGTTAATAGGATACTTTGATGCTGATTATGCTGGAGATCGAATTGAAAGAAAAAGCACCAGTGGAGGGTGTCACTTCATCGGTGGTAATCTAGTCTCCTAGACATGCAAGAAGCAAGGAACCATTGCTCTGTCCACTGCTGAAGCAGAGTATATTTCAGCTGCAAAATGTTGTTCTCAAATCTTGTGGATCAAACATCAACTTGAGGACTACAGCATATATGAGAGTAACATTCCTATCTTTTGTGATAGTAAGGTTGCCATAGATCTCTCTAAGAATCCCATATTGCATTCAAGGGCCAAACATATAGAGATCAAACATCACTTTATAAGAGACCATGTTCAAAAGGGTACTGTGGAATTACACTTTGTAACCACAGAAAATCAGCTTGCTGATATATTCACAAAACCCCTTACTGAAGACAAGTTAATCCTTCTGAGGAACAAACTTAGCATGGACTCTGTAAATGAATGATTAACATCTACATGATGCGTCCAATAAAACCATAGCGTCCAAAGGACATGTCGTCCAAGGAACACTAGAGTCATGCACATGCATTGCATATATCTGACTTAAGTCCAATATCTAGACGATGCTTTTATCTTAGCATTTTTTTTATTGTTCAAATGATCAAAACGGATCATTTTAAGAGTAAGTATGAGCTAATACTCTATGCTGAGTCACCAAAATGTTAGTAACCGTACACAGTTACCTACATTCTTCGCACGTCTCATCATGGCGGGTTTTATGGCGTCATTTACATTTCAAATATTCAAAAAGCCCAAAACCGTTTCATATTCTCCAAACAAAGCCCAAATATACACTTATCAAATCATCACAGAAAAACACCACCGTATCCATCTTCTCTGAGATTATCATCACCCTTAAGCACACACACTCTCTCTCTTTCTCAGAAACCCAAAACCCTCTCAGAAAACCTAAAAATCCAAACTTTCCTACCATGTCGAACTCTGCAAGCTCAAGCAACTCGAAACTCGACGTCCTCATTTACCTTGAAACCACAGTTGTGTGCCAAGGTGCTGCTACAGTGCACATTGAGCACTTCTTCGACATCGAAAAGCTTGAGAAGCTAGGACTGAACCTGAACGAGAGCCTTCTGAAGTGTGGAATCAGAGGCTACTTCAATGAAAACCAGAAGATATTCCCTGAGTCGATCAAAATGTTCTGGAGAAATGCCAAATTCCAGAGCCTAAGGGAGCTGGTGGCCATGGTTCTTGGACGAGAAGTGACACTGTCCACCGAGACCATTGCAAAGGTAACTGGTTGCATTAGGGAGCAGAACCAGTACAGAACAGACTGGGCCAAGCAGTACGGCAATCACGTTGCGACCGTGCTTTGCAAGACCAAATCCACCGACTCAATAAGGATTGAGTACAGGAACCTGTGTGAGGAAACAAAAATCTGGCAGCAGGTGTTCAACAAGAGTATCCTGCACAAAGCTGGGTCTAAGGACTCAATCACGGACTTACACAAGTTCGTGATATTCCATATTATGGAAGGTATTCCCTTCAACCTCCCTCACACCATTTACGTCAATATCATGAGAATGATGAAGTCAGTTGGTGGCAATGATGACATTTTCTACGCTGCCCTGATGAACAAGATCTTCTGGGATCAGAAGGTCTATCAACGCTTCTTTGATGAACTGGAAGAAGATGTTTACGAAGCTATTATGAAGAAAGGGCCAATGGTAGCAACACAACAACTATTTGGTGAGTCCAACATAAAACCTATGAAGATCAGGCTAACAGCCAAGGTCTTAAGGGACCTGGACGAAGACACTATCAACAAGCAATGACAAGAACAGAGCAAGATCATCTCCAATAATGATGAAGAGGAGATTGATCTTCTTGGTATTGGCAAAAAGATCAAAAGGTTGATGGAGGAACAGGAGAACAGAAAGATCACACGAAAAATGTCTCTGAAGCATGAGGAAGATGCTGAAAAGGAGAGAAGAACCAAGAAAAGACATGCTGACACGTCCACTACTCAGTTCCCAATAGAGAAGCGTCCAAGGACTGATGCGTCCAGACCTGCTCAAGCTGAGTAGCGTCCAAAGGCAGCACCAGTAAAGCTTGCTCCAGAAAAGCAAAAGGTTAGGAAGCTTCAACTACTGAACGACTCTGATGATGATGACCAGATCCCAATTGGTCAAATCATGAAGAAAGCAGAGGAAACGAAGGAACCTCAGCAAAAGAAGCAGAAGGTACAACCTGCTAAACCAATTTCCTTTCCTTCTAACGTGCCGCGACGAGTCAAGACTCAGGCAGCAAGGCCAAGGAGAATTGCAGTTCTACCACCTTCCTCTCAAGACACCGACAACATATCCACCAGCACCCTACTTCCCAGTAACATCTAGTGCTCCATCCACATCAACAACCCAACATCCAATTCTTCGCTTGGACTTGTCCAAATTTGTACGTCCAAGGGATGCATGGAGGGATTCCTGGTCCCCATGGACTATACCCCCCAAGCATCAAACCAAAGAAGAAGAAGACAGAGAACGTTTCCCGGTTGCATTCCTTACACGAAATGAACAAAATTACTGTAAGAAAAGTGATGTGATCCGGAGGCCTCTACAAGAGCCCTTGAAGAGGCATTTCACTACTGTCTCAGCACCAGAGTGGATGAGGTATGATTACGCTCATGATTCTTTAGCTGATTATGTTGCTATGCCAGAAGGAGCAATCATCAGCAACCCTCTGCCCAATTGGACGAGAGAAGTGTATCCACACTTAATCCGCATGCCTCATCCTTACTCCTGTCCAACTGGAACTCAGCAAAGAGTGCATCCAGCAGCAGAAGATCTGCATAAACCAGAGGTGGAGGTTGCCTCTCGATTCACAAAAACGGTTGCGGAGTAGAAAGGGAAGGCTCCAAGAAAAAAGAAGGCACCGTCCAAGAAGTCCCCTGTTAGCAGGGATATTGAATTGGCCGCAGAGCTGAGTTGGCCATTAAAGAAAGTCTGGACCCTTCCATATCGAAGCAGCGTCCAGATGTAGGGTGGGTCAAGGATGTTCGTATCTAGACTCCAATCACAAAGTTCCTGCCTCTACCTGCTGGAACTCCAGTGCTAAACTTCCAGCCAGGCGACTATGATGAACTTGGAAAACTTCTGCAACAAATGTATATACCAAACCAAGCCATCGCCTACCCACCAAACCTTCACATAAACCGTGCCACAGATATAAAGTTTGTACCAGACAGGGTATGTCCCAGACTACCCTTATATGATGCTGGTCGGAAGAAAGGTTACAAGTTCTACGGCATTGAGATGCCAAGCAGGGAAGATAAAGTTGAAACCCTGCAAAAATCCTCTCATACCTGGGGTCATCTATTTGACAAGACTGGTAAGCTTACGCGTTCACTCGGAACCTTTGATTCCATTATCTTTTGGTGCCAGATCTTATGGAACGACTCCCAGAAGGCCTCCTCCTCAGGCAACTCCAAGGATGACTTTGTTCACCCCCCTCATGGTATTGAAGTACTGCGTCCAGTAAAGACTCACCACTTCTCAGACACCTTTGCCTGCTTTCTGAAAGATTCAGATGATTATCTGGAGTTAATGAAGACATTGCCAATCATCAGAAGCAACAAAGTGTTTGATCTTCGAACACTGGATCGCACAGAGTTTGTGGCGGAACTCCAAACTCTGCATGAGGAGTACAAAGCAGAAGAAGCCACAGCAGCAGAACAAGCTCATCTAGAGCAGCTGGCTCTTGAGGAAGCTGAGACCGCAACCACAGAAAAGGAAGATTAGGTTGCTAAGTCGAAAGCTACACAAGCGGAGTTGGATGAAGCATCTGCCAAAGTAACAAAGGTGCTAGCTCATCTTGACCTGGACCCGTCTGTACCAGTGGACGTGGAACACTTTGTCACTTCACATGAAGAACCTACTGTCCAATCTGGAGAGTCCAAGGATGATAGAAAGCCCATTGTTGAAGCATCCAAGCCCACGAAATCAACTGCAGCAAAGCCTACTGCTGAAGATATAACCAACTTCCCCATTGTTGATGCATCTACTGAAGCTCATTCGAGTACACGTCAACTGGTTCCCACAGGATCTTCAAGTCCAAGAGGCATCCATCCCTTGCGATTTGCTAAACCTCAAGGGGTCTCAGAAGATCGTGTTCACGAGATAGTGCAACAAGCTCTGAGGCAACAACAGCTGGAAATCGAAGCAGCTCTTCAAGCATTTCAGCAAAGGCAACAGGTTGAGGCTGCTCAACATCGTTTGATGCTGCAGAATGCCATCACTGAACAGTTCATGAGCTCTCCCAGACGCTTGTGAACCAGATTCAAAATACAGCAGCCACCTTGCTTGGACAAGTTGCTTATGCAGTTCCACCCGTCCAACCACAACCTCATCAACCTGCACCGCCTATCCAAGCGCCACCAGAACAACCACTGCAACCACCACACGAACCACCTCCACAGCCATAAGGTGACCATGATGGTCCAATCTTTTTTCCATCTTTCAAACCCATTTTTGTTAATGGCAAAGGGGGAGAAATTGGAATTTTGATGTCATAGAAGTAAATAGCTAACACTCTATATATATATTGGCTTCTTTATAAAAACATCTTTAATACATGAGGTGTTTATTTCATAAATTCCGCATCCATATCCTTGATATGTTTTACACTCTGATATCTGTTATATCTGATATATTCTTGCTATTTATTATTCTCTGTTATCAGATGCATAAGAAATGTTGAACTCAGGGGGAGTACGTCATTTCACATTTATACACTGGCATAACATAATCATCTCTGACTTGATTCATTGTATTCATATATGATTATGTGACTGTTAACATCAAAATTTAACATTATTTGTCATCATCAAAAAGGGGGAGATTGTTAGGTTCTAAGACCTTGGACGATGTCCAACCCCTCAAATTTCGGTTTTGATGATAACAATTAAAGGATAAATTTTGAAGTATCTAATGATCTTGTTTGAGTGTTATAGGATTTACGTCGTCCAATGCCACAATGGTATTGTATCTCTCAAACCTCGACTTTATGTTTTAATAAGAAAAGCGTCCAAATGCGTTTTGTAAGAATACTACAGGTAGCGTCCAATGCTCTTGTGAGAGCAAGCGTCCAATGACTATATAACCCACTCTGTAGTTTTTATCTTAAAAAGTAATATCATATGACAATACGTTTTCGATAGTGATTCTCTATAATGCAATGATTATTCTCTCTCATTCTAATATGTCATTCTATTTGATTTTTCGAATAGTATTGAACAGGAAAAAAGAAGCTTCTCTCTGCAGAAAAAGTACAAGTAGGAGAGGCGCTACATGTACGGTTGTCTCCTCTATCTCTCCACCCTAAGTCAAAACGTGACAACGGTCACATGCCTTGGAGAGAACCGCTCTTGGCAAAGGAACAGATCCCACAACGGATACTTTACAACAAGCTGCCTATAAATAGAAGAATGAGCTCGTGTATCAGACTGACGAAAGATTTATAAAGAGCTGAATCTCTGTCAAAATGACTGGACAATCAATACTTAAGCAAAACGAGCTTTCTACTTAGATTTGCTAAGCGATTATGTGTATTCGTGTTTATTGTAATATCCTCTCTGTGAGAGACCCAATGCTAGCTATATATATACCCCAAACCCTTCCCTCCCACACGTAACACACACAAACAGATTTTAGAGAGAAAGAGGAGAAGAGAGAAGAAGGAGGAAGCTAGGACAACACAACACCCCACTCATCATCCTTAGTCCAAAGGTCTTTGGTGAGTGTTTATGTACCCTTCTCTATCCCTTCATCTGTTGCTTGGGTAGAGATTGTTGGTGGGTTATGTTTCTTTCCATGGAAAGGAGCTCCAACCCTCAATCTTTGGGTTTAGTGTGAGAGATGCATAAATCATAGTTGTCTTGCTTGTTTGGCATGAGATTCATCATTAAATTGCATTAATGTGAGGATTTGGGTTGTTGGGTAGCATTTATGGTAAAGGGGTTACGCACAATCACAACCCCTATGACCCACAAAGTCGTAGACTCTCGCTTAAGCGAGCTATGCTTGGCGCTTAAGCGAGGAACCCTTGGAGATGGAAGTATTCTCTGTGATTCTCGCTTAAGCGTGGATTTATGGCACTTAAGCGAGGGGTTATGACTCTTAAGCGTGAGAGTTGGCGCTTAAGCGAGAGGCTTCAGGGATCAGGTTCAATTGCAGTACTCTGATGCTTAAGCGCAAGTATTTGGCGCTTAAGCGTGGCGCTCTGGTGCTTAAGCGCCAAGATTTGGCGCTTAAGCGCTAGGTGCCAGGGTCAGGCTGGCTTAAGCACAGGATTTATGCTTAAGCGACTGACCCCTAGAACAACATGTTAAATTCTATCTTTTCCAAGTTATTTTCTTTAGTACACTCATGTGTGCTTACATGATCTATGAGGATAATGATATGTGTAATTAATAAAAGAAGGGATTTCTTTGGGGATCAAAGAAAGTGATATATTTTGATAAGTTAAGCATGCAAATGAAATGATTTGCCTGCTTCAGAAGGTAGGCGGGATCCTTCCATCACTTCCTACCTTCCGAAGATGTGGCATAGCTCCTCGAGCCGGAGGAGAATAATACGAGGCCATGGCATAAAAGGAAAGGGATGCCTTTCAATATATTGAGCTCAATAGATGCCGTAGGATGGAAAAAGATAAAGTAAATGTCATGTTAAGTTAATAGAGATGTAAAAGTACATATGTTAGTACTTTATAGTACCTTTATGAATGATGAAATATTATGATGCATGTTTTTTAACACTCACTGAGACCCTGTCTCATTAGTTTAGTGTTTATGTTCCAGATTAAACAGGTTTGAAGTATGGAGACAAGAGGCCTAGAAGATATTATGTTCATGTAGCAATATCTTTATAGGCTAGTTTTTGTTAAAAGAACTCTTTATGTATTCTTTTGGCATAGGGTCCCATATGTGGGATTTACCCTTTTTATGTATATGATGCAATTACTTAAGAATGATGTAGACCCTTAAACAGTGATACTCTTGAGTAATGATATCATATATGTTTATATTATCCATGTTGACGACTAAAATGTACGTTAGAGGGTAGTACCCATTAGGGTGTTACAAATTCCAACTGGAAGAAAGATGCAAAGATGTTGGCGAAGATTGAACGACGTGGTCACCAATGGGTGATGGAGAGCATATTCTCATATGGTATAATTTTTGTTAGAGCCAAGACAAGGTCTTGAGCTCGGTGTCGATTCGACCCGTCTTGTACCACCAGCAGCGGAAACCCACGATGACGAGCAAAGATAATCTTCGTCAGAGAGTTTGCGAGGAGTAAGTCCTCAGAGTATGAATGGCCACATATTGGTACCTGGGAGATGATCATGAGGCATTACGACCTTGGAGGGTAGGCGTCGAGGTGTGACTACGTTCACATAAACCGACTTGGCGACCCTGACAATAACCACGAAAAAATCTCAGTTGGTGAGAGCCCACCTTATACCAGGGTGATGGTGTACTCCCAGCAGTCATTCCACTCAATATATGTAAGACCACTGAGTTCTGAGAGTTCCAGTGGCAGCTGGCCAGTGTGTTACAGTTTACAGATAAAAGTCATGGAAAAGAGTAGTTTCGAGTGTGAACGTTAGAGAACTACCCCGCAGTGGTTAGTAGGATTGTGTGTGACTTTTAAAGTCATTTTTGTGTGATTTGCTTGATGAAGCGAAGAGTTCACCCTTACGTTTTTGTTTTAGGAGCAGTACCTGTGGAGATCACAAGGGGGCTATCCTCATCAGTTTTGTCGCTCTCGTCATCATCCGTCTCTTCGGAGTGTCGTTGAAGAGTTCATCGATACCCGCTACTATTTTTGATGCCATGCCATCCGAGGAGTTCATGTTGGTTCGACGCTTCCCGCCTTTCGTCGAACCCCTCTTACGTCAAAGAATTGAAGACTAAATTGGGTGAGAGTTAGTCAGGGCGATCCGCCGCTAGTCGTGAACTTAGGGAACAGTGAGTCCTAGGATTTTGAGGAGGATTTGAGAACCTTGAGAAAGATTCTGGGAAGGATCCGGTGGACAATGACTACTAGATTCTCTCCTCAGGGATCTTGGCAGAGGCCCTTCGCCATCCCGTTTCTTTGGACTAATCTAACATGCAAGGTTGGTTTTAGAGATGGCTACTCTGAGACTAGGTTTTTTCCTTTTATGTATTTGAATACGGGTAAACCTAGGTTTTAGATTTTGCTATGTATATTCATTTTTCATACTCTATTACCTTATGTATTTGGTATATATCTTGAGCAATGTGTATATGTATATATGTTACTATTGCTCCGGAAAACATTTTGATATATGAAATTCTCTATTTTATGCATATGTGTATAATTGATAACCAACCAAATTATCTCGTATTCTTTATTTTATTAATTCAAAATTAAGTGTCCATTTATGTTTGAATGACGTTGCAATTAGTTTCTTGCGAACATAAATAACCCGTTTTAATTACTAAGTGGAACACAACTTTCGAACTTAAAATTTACATAAAACTTTTTTTTTTACAATTTGGCAAAATTCCAACTTACCTTTTTACAATTACATTTGATTTGTGAAATTTAACAAACTTTGGCGCTTTGTAAAATGAATAAATAAATAATCTCTTCTTTCTTTTACGAGAATTAAATAAAGTAACATGCCTATGAGATTAAAATGAGTTTAAAATGCAAACACATGTAAACCCGGATTTAGGGTGTTACACCAACTATGTTGGCACCACCAGATTAAATAACAAAATTAATTCATACTATATAAAAAAAATATTTATTTATGTATTTGTATAAATATTACATTAATAACATTAAATACTATATTATTATTTATTCTAAAGTCTAATTACACACACACACACACACACACACACACACACACATATATATATACATATATATATATATATATGTATATGTATATGATTTTTTTATAATATCTTTTATAAACTACTTTTTCAAAATTCTTAATTAATTAGCAAAAATGTGTCATGCTACATAAGGAAAAAAAACTCTTTCTATTATTTTTAAACATTAAATTAATAACATTATTAAAAAGTACCTTAACATATTTTGGTCAAACTTAATTTACTTTTATATTTATCAATTTATGTTTATTTTATACATTTGACTTCTTTTAAAAAATGTTTTATAACTAATTTTAATAAAATCTTATTTAAATAACAAAATTGTTTTATGAAAAAACCATTTATTTACATTATTGTATAAATTTATATTTTTTTGGTGTTGACTACGAATATTCTCTCCTAGAGGAAGACCTCCTTAAGTTAGGTAGGACTATGATAAATGGCAAACATTACTTTAAGTATTTAACGTGCTTGAATGCCTAAGATTCAAACTTTGAAACCACTAATTGAAAAAGGCATGCAAAGGTCACATAGGAGCAGATGATCCCAACTATGTTGGCATCACCAGATTGAATAACAAAATTGATTCATAATATATTGGAAATAATTATTTATTTATATATTTATATAACTATTACATTAATAACATTAAATATTATATTATAATTTATTCTAAAGTCTAATTATGTATATGTATATAAATTTTTTTATAATATCTTTTATAAACTACTTTTTTAAAATTCTTAATTAATTAGCAAAAATGTGTCATGCTACATAAGAAAAAAAACTATTTATTTTATTTTTAAATATTAAATTATAACATTATTAAAAGGTACCTTACCATTTTTTGGTCAAACTTAATTTACTTATATATTTATCAATTTATGTTTATTTTATACATTTGACTTCTTTTAAAATATGTTTTATAACTAGTTTTAATAAAATCTTTATTAAATAACAATGTACGAAAAATCTATTTGTTTATATTATTGTATAATTTTTTTTTGTATTGAGTACAAATATCTTTTTCGAATGAATTTCTTGCTCGAGCTGAATAGGACTATAGTGGACGACAAACCTCTCACTGAATATTTAATGCAATTACTTTCTTAAAACTCAAACTCGAGACCACGTGAAACAAAATTATAAGATTTATATTTGAATATTTAAGTATAAAAAATAATAAAATGTAACAATATGAAATAAAATAAAGTAAAATGGGAATGAAGAAAAATAATCTCCATTATTGTTTTATTATTATATGAATATGTTACAATGACTTGAGGAAGGCAAGGTTCCTCAAATGCAAGAGATGCATCTGGAGATTCATATGTTACAACAATAGATAAGCGATGGTATTGGTGGCCACTGAGGGAATCTTGGACCACTGAAAGCAATCTTAAGGTTGACCCTGTAAGTGAGACCCACTTGTAGCAGCTTTACTAGCAATCACTAACGACTTCAAAAACCAATTGGTAGCAAGAGTAGGAAGAATCAATTAGCTATATGTGCCATCAAACCTTATAAAAATTTTATAATCAAAGAATTAAATTACAACATGCACCTCATTAATCTTGCTTTATTTTCAGCTTTCTCGACAACAGGATCAATGGTGGAAGTCTGTGCAATTCTAATAATTCGAGGCTTCTTCTTTGCATTCTTATCCACAGATGTAGATGCAATAGGCCCAAACCTGAGGATAAGGACAAGAGTTAGAAAACTATCTAGCAAAATATTTAGGATCCGTTTGTAACATATTAAAAATAATGATTATGATATAACGTAATCTAGTGATTATTTTTAGAAAAGAAAATTATCCACTTTCATTAGTTCACGCGCGCATTCATGAATTGGTATTGCTTGATGAAAACAGACCATTCAAATGTTATATATGTATATTTTACATTTCTCTATCTAGATAAAATATGAGTCATCTAATCTTTCATCAAACGGTCCGGTTTGACTGAATACATGAATGCGTTAAATTTGTGATCTTAGGAAATTCAGGTTCCAAAAGAAAATTGGGAAAAAAGAAAAACCTCATAGTTTTAGCCTTTCTCTTTAGCTCCTCCGAATTTGATGCATCTAATGACAGTGACTTCAATGAACTGCCGAACCTGCAAGAATGACGGATGAAGGTAATAAAGTCAAATAAGTAAAATAATAAAATTGTTATTTTGGTGTTTGATCAAGATATAATAAAATAATATACAAACTTAAGAAAAGAATAAGACCTTAGGGATAAGCCGAGATTGCACTTCTCTTGCTCTGATAAGCAGAGAGGAATGCCGAAGCGCTTGGCTCGGCGAAGCTTCTTCTCAACCTCAAAAGGTGAAGTCGCCTGTATCACTAAGGACTGGGGGCTATTGACGCTTGACATTGTTGTCTGTGTCACCGAAGACTGGGCACTGCCTATGCTAGTAATGGTTGAAATTGTGACCTGTGTCACTGAAGAATGAGCGCTGCCTTCACTACTGATGCTTGACATTGTCGTTGTGAAGACAAGAACTGAATAGAATCAGCGAGAGTGAGGCACAAATGGAATATGAGTGATTTGAATGGTATATAACATGTATTTCATACATATATTTATAGATTAAGAAAATGCATTTTGGTTAACCAAGTCAACCTCTGCATGGTGACACGTTTAAAAAGCGATTATGATACATAACACGTGCGTCAGTGAATCTTCACGTGATAATTGTTAGTTTATTTTTGGAAATTATAAAATGTGATCATGGTACCTAATACTTGTTTCGACTAATTTCCACGTGACATTTATAAAAAGTGAATATAATATGTAACACTTGTTTCAACCAATTTTCATGTGACATATTGTTCGCTCTCATTTGGAAATTATAAAAAGTGATTATAGTCTGTAACCTGTATTTCAGTCAATCTCTATGTGACACGTATAAAAAGTTATTATAATATAAAACATATGTTTCGGCCAATCTTCTTGTAACACATTAGCTCTTTTTGGAAACTATAAAAAGTGATTATGGTATGTAACATGTGTTTTGGGCAATCTCCACGTGACACGTATAAAATATAATATATGTTTTGGTCAATCTTCATGTGACACGTTGGTAGGTCTTATTTTGGATATTTTAAAAAGTGATTATGGTATATAACACCTATTTAATTAGAGGTGACAAAACTGGCTACCTTGCCCAATACGAGTCAACCAGACATGGGTTGTAGGCTATAGCAGGCAAGGCTAAAAATGCATAGATTTAATTTGGGTGTCTAAAATGAAGTTCAAGCCCTATAAAACTCCAATTTTTTTAGGGTTTTTCGTAGGTTTTTGCTGGCTAAGTCCTTATTGGACCACGATCGGATTGTGCTAAAAGGGATTGTGTTTAATTTGGGCTCAAAACTTAAAGTCAAAGTCCTACTTTTATAGGTTGGGTTAAGGCCAACCCAACTAGCCTTACCCATTTTTACGACATCCGATTTTAGTTAATCTCTATGTAACATGTTATTAGCTCTTAATTTCCCGTAAGTTACAAAAAGTATGGTATGTAGCATGTGTTTTAGTCAATCTCTACATAACTTGTTATTTGCTTCTTCTTCTTTTTTTTGTAAAATATGAAAAATGATTTTTGTAACACCATGATTTTCCTAATATATGAATAAGTGATTGATAATAACTAAATTAAAGACAAAAAATATTTTTTTATTTGTATGAAAAATTAATCAAAATATAGGTTTAATTCCTTTTTTAATCCTCTAATTTATTTATTAGGTTATGTCCCATTATTTTTAAAAGGTTCAATTAAGTTTCTTAATTTTTAAAATGGGTTTAATTTGGTCCTTTTGTCCAAATTGAGACTAAGGGCGTTAATGTAATAGGTACACGTGTTAATTATACATTTTTTGGCTGTTTGAAACCCTCAGTAAATGGTTTTCATGTACCGACGATTTTAAAACTGCCACTAATTTTTTTGGCTTAAATATGTTTTAAATCCCTGATATATTAGTGACTTATGCGTTGGGTCCCTATTAAATTTTTGTTTTGTCTTGGGTACCCAATAAACTTTTTATTTTGCTTTTGGTCCCTAAAGTACTTTAGATAGCACTTTAAATTGCTTTAAAAAGTGGTTTAGATAGCGCTTTAGGGACCAAAATCAAAATAAAAAATTTATTAGGGACCTAACACAAAGCAAAAATTTAATAAGAACCTAATGCAAAATTCGCTAATATATCAGATACCCAAAGCATATTTAAGCCTTTTTTTTATAATCAATATTCAGATATCCCCCCCCCCCCCCCCCCCCCCTCATAAACAACGCACCCTGCACCTCCAATTCAAGAATTATTGCATAAATCCCAACACATCGCATTAACAGATGCAAGAATTATTGTAAAAATCCTCAATTCATATGCATATGCATATTGCATATGCTCTACTAAAATCCCAAAACATAGCATTAACATATGTTGGGAGAACCCTCTCAAAACATAGCATTAACTTATGATAGGCATAAACGATGTTGATGGTGATGAAGTTCAATAGGGTTTTAGGGAACGAAGAGGAAGACGCTTGTTGAGGTTGATTTCAAGGTTAGAGCGTGTGTCCTAGAGGTGGTGATGTGCTGCAGTAGCAGCAGTGCGTTGAGATCGTCGCTGGTGGAATTGGGGATGGAGAGCTTACTCATGTATTGTGCAAAGGGAACAACACATCTAACACACTAGCAAAATGGGGATCCCACAACTAAGGATGAAATTGAACTGATTTTAAAAAATTAAGAACTTAATTGAACCTTTTAAAAATAAAAGGACCAAATTAAACATAATAAATAAATTAGAGTACCAAAAAGGTAATTAAACTATAAAATATATGTTATTTTCAAATAGAGTTTTAGTAGAGGATTTTGCTGACTGAGACTGTGTTGCAAACTAACCCACCAACCCATGGTGGCCCGGGCCGGGTTAGTATTTTCATGGCTCACCAAAAAGTGAACCGGTTGGCTCAGCCCGTTTAATGCTCAACCCGCGGTGGGCCAATCCATGTGGACTTTGTTGGCCCATTTTGACACCTCTACACACCCCTCATGTTGAGGACTACAGATCTACGGGTGGTCCGATAGCGAGTGGCATGATAGGCTATGATACCATCTTAGATAATGGGTTTAGTCCTAATTCAACCCTACAAAATTGGCTTGTAAAGTGAGGTTTGCATCTCACTTACATACTCTATTTTAGCCATATCGCTAGTTGATGTGGGATTTCTAACAGGCCTGAAGCAAGGTTTGTGTTAACGGAGCCTAGCTCCAAGCCAAATAATGAAATATTTCAATTTTACAAAGACTAAAAACATACTAAAAATTTCATAGGGACCAAAAACGAACATTTCCAAATTGAAAATTCTTTTTTTCTTTTTCTTTTTCGTCAAATCTGGTAATCTTCTACCACACTCTTCTCTTCGTCACCGTAATTGGCACAAAGAACCTGAGAAAATTTTGCCACATCAAGTGATATAGTGAGGAGGCAGATCCTTAACGCGGAGAATAAAAATCAGAGCTTGTTGCATTTGCACTAGTTGGAGAAGAAATTGACGACGTTTGTTCTATCAGAGTATAGATGTGGCTTAGAGATCTCATTATTCCAGTAGCCATTGAGGTTGTCACCAGAGTCAGGTGTAACGACCCGCCTTCGGTACATAACTATCAACTAGGGATTTCATTTTATTCAATTTTAAAAAAATAAATATCAAACTTTCATTAGTTTATTTATGAAAATACCGTATAAACTTTTCTCAATTTCAAAGCCAAGATAGATACAATTCAAAAGTTAAAACATAAACCACATGTACATACTTCTCTTACAAGGTAACCACATAAAAACCCTATGCTGGTCCATTCTATACAAAGGACTAAACAAAGGAAAGAAGGAAGAGATTGCATCTTCAATCCTATGCCCACTCCATCTAATAAACCTCCAAGAGGAAGAATCCACCTGGAAAGCCATCTGCTCCCCTGAACACGATGTCCGAGATCATCACAGGCATAAACCACAAGTGCAAACAACGTAAAGGTAAGCTTACCAAACAAAATGATGCATATAAGTACATAAGTAAATTTCCAAATTATTAAGGAATAGAAAGAGAACCAAACTTTGTATACTTCAATACATAATAACTAAAAACTCTACACAAAACTTAGTTCATAAACTTATATCAAAACTTAGTTCATTAATAAACACCAATAAACAACACCATCATGGTTCAACCATCTCAACTAACTCATACGATATAGTTATATCATAAAACCTCAACGTAATCAATAACAACAATAGCTCTATTACCAATTACTACCATGAATCATCATATCTAATAGATTATATCCATTCAACAAAAGTCACAATCTCAACAAAATACAACCACCAACAACCATCATCACAAGGTGATGTACAACATAAGCCACTAGACAACCTTAGTCAACAAGACTGACTCTACTCCATGGAGTTTCAACATCATATGAGCGGTCCCTCATAGGTCCCATCCCCTACCATAGTCTGTACATTCTGACCATTCAAGGAGTCCCTTGAGCTGACCCTACAGGGAAAGTGTGGTTTTATCAAAAATAGACAAGTGCTACAGTGGCTTACCTCTGTAGATTTGCAATACCTTACATCTATAGGGATTCGCCCACTCATCTATTCTATAGGCCCATTCCCGTTAGCCACCACAAAAATTCCCAGCACTAGGTTGAGAGCCCTCCAAGCACCTTAACTTGCGTGCCTACTCATATGTATGTGCACCAATTATGCACACCTACGCACTAATTGTGCAAATACAACATTCAGAATATTTCTGTGCACCAACTGTGTGCATCCACCATATTCCAGCGGCAAAACATATTTTGAGTCCTTTACAATCTGAGATACGGCACCTCCATACCCGCCATCTCCAATGGCCTGACTTAAGGATCCAAATACATCTCAACAATTCACAATCCTCAACCACAACAACAATCCATCCCTTATACACTAAAAGAGTCACTAAACCTCTTGGGAAGTAGTTCTCAACACTCCAACACGCCATTCGGAGTCAAAATGTAGGGGTGGTACATAGGAAGATATCCCACTAGGCGAGACCCCCGGGTCGCTTTAGTGGACCGGAGTTTTAGCGTGAAACTCCCCTCTCAAGTATACCATTTTTCTATAAAAGTCTTCCCATAGGACATAGCTAACTCCTCTTTAACACATAGGAATGGTTCCAACACATAGTTCACATATATCATCATCTCATCAACATTCCATTTCACTTTCTCAACAAAACACATACACCTCAATAATAAATATTGTTCTCAACAAAATTTTAAGAACCTCAATCAACAATATAATAATCTCAACAAATTATATCCCATTAACCATAATATACTATCCCCAACAACAAAATCATTTTCTCATAGATAAACTTACTTGTGAGCACACCATAGAGATAAACAACATGATTACAAGATCCATCCTACAGTCAAAAGACTGTATCACACAAAACATATTTCAAATATTAAATACTCAAGATTCACATCCTTGGAATTTAAAATGAAATAGAACAGGTCAATGGATATTACCTATCAACTTCCTTACAAAAATTCACACCTCAATAAACAAACTTCACCATTCCAATAATTCTATCATATTAATCAAATTGACCAAATAAGGTTGATTTCTCTTTGGCAGTACTGAATGTGAGCTCTCACTGATTATAGCAAATGACCTCGGAATTAAATTTTTTTTATATAGAATTAAAAATCTTGAATCCTATTTTTCAAAATGGTATCCCAATTGTAAAATAGACATCTATAGAATTTTCTAAAATTCCTACAAGTTAACAGTACCGAATTTGACTTTCCAGTGAACATGGTTCAAAGAAATTAAATTTTCTAACACTTCCAAAACTTTTTTTGAGCTGGAATTTTTACAGGATAAAGGTAATACATTGGTATTTCAAAAATGGTATCCCATGTCCTCAAATTCATTCCCAATTGTTCCCAGTAAAATTTTCTCTAACAGCCTAAATTTCGAACTCCAAACAGAGCTCCAAACCCTTGCCCTGTTCCTTTTCAAAAGTTAATTTAGAAGTTGTGCATGATAATTTTCTTAATTTATATGGTTAAAAATATTGTTTTGTCTAGTTTTTAATGGTATGAACTTGAAAAAGAAAAGATAAGTACACAAGTGTAAAATTGGGAAAAACCGAGACATGTTCCAACAGAACACCAAAAACAGAACAGCCACATTGTGGTTCACAGATGAGCCTCAAAATGAAGTTATCTTGACACAGTGTCAAAATAAAAGTTTCTCCATTATGTGTCTCTTTTCATTCAAAACAAATTTCATGAAAAATCAACGGTTAGATCTTTGAAAAATAACAAAACTGTGGGGACTGTACAGATCTGGACGAACCAAACAGCCACTGCCACTTTATTTTGTGGTTTGATTTTCACATGCAAAGCTTGCCAAATAATTTCAAGAAAATTTGGGCATGGTTTCCTTTGTTTTAGGAGCCTTCCCAATCAATTACAAAGATTAAAACAATCCAAAGATAGTACATGCAAATCCCACACAGCCACTGCCAAAGGGTTCCCAATCCATTCCATCAATATCTCAAGTTCAAACACCAAGCAACATAACATAAACAACAAGAGGGGCATGCATGCTGTATGTGGTTGAGCCTCCTAACTCTCAACCAACTTAAACTTAAAATAGAATTCACAAGGAAGCTTCCCTTACCTCAAAAAATGCTAAAGGATAGAGTTTTTTTTTATGAGTAGGAGGTAGAAGAAACTTGATTCCTTAGACAAGGCTTTGAATAAATTACCATTAATCCAACAATAATCTATTTCCATGAATCAAATAAAAAAATAGAAATGGTTAGGAGTGAAAGAGAGGTTCAGATTTTCAAAAGAAAAAGAGAAAAAGAGAATTGAGAACAACTTACCAAATAAATCAAGTTAAGAAAAAGAAGAAATTTTCTAGCTTTAATGCTCCTCAAGCTCATGACTTATAGAGTAGTTTAAGAGACAAAGAAAAGAATTAAACGAAGGAGAAAGGGTTTGCTAGAGTCTCGTTGAGTTGAGAGAGTGCAAAGTGGGAATAAAGCTTCAGCTATATGGATTTATAATGACAATGGCTGTCCTTTTTCTTTTGATTTTTTTTTTCTTTACCACCAGACTTGCGTGTCCTTTAGCAAGATATTAGGGTCATGGTATTTAAATTAAACAAATCTTGACATTGGAATAGAAAATGGAGTTTCATGTTCAGATAACTGCCTTATGGTCAACATGATTTGAAGGCTAACTACCATTGAAATTTTTGGACATTTGACAAAATGGAAAAAAAGTGAGAATGAGGTTCTTGAATAAGATCTTTTGCTTTTGAGTAAATTTGACCAAGTCCAAATTGAATGAAGAAAGCAAACTAATCTCTCATTCATTTCACACGGTTTTGCACATGTTGCATTTAGGAAGCCTTTGAAATTTTTGCTACAAAGTACGTAGGAGTAAATTGTGGTAGGTGTACTTATAGCTTTTTGGTAGAAATATTAATGGAAACGATAACAAATGCAAATAAACTAATCAGATTGCTAATAATAAATTAGTAAATGTATGACTTACTAATTCTTAATTTAGAATACCCAAGAAAAATTTAAAATGTCTCATGGAATTTTTCCAACTCCAGAAAAACTCTCAAAATTGCACTCTTTGAATTGCGTTAAAATATTATTATTTTGATCAACAATAACAGAACAACATATAAATTTCACAGGGATCCAATTATAAATTCTCAGAGAATATTATAATTAAATCATTTACTTTTCTTGACTATTATCTCACTTTCGCAGTGTATTCTTACATTGTCAGTGTGCAACACAGTCCCAGTTTCAATAGAATTTTCTACTGAAACTTACACCGAAAAATCACACATATTTATTAATTAAATTTTTCATGAAATTAAATTTAATTATCCCTTATAATTATTTCAATAAATTTTATAATTCACAAAGTAGAAAAAGCCGGTGTTACACAAGGTACGGGAGGCGCTTGGCAACGATGATGGAGTGGATCACAATACTGAAGCGCTGGGACTACTTCTAACAGTGGTCCATGAGCTCGCCGCCAAGGATGCCATTGGTGAATTCGGCGAAGTTATTGACGTCATCGATGGTTTTATATAATTTCACCAAAAAGAAACTATTTTTTTTACCGATTTTATATACTTTTGGCTAAAATATGTTTTTCATCCCTATAAAATTGGACATGCTTGTTTTTGGTCCTGTAAAATTTTTATTATGTTTTAGTCCCAGCAAAATTGAGTTGTGTGTATTCAAATATGTGTGTAAGTAAATTAGAGTTGAAAAAAATGTTAATAAAAAGTAAATTTTCTAGTTTATAAAAATCATTTTAATCTAACGCGTGTGTATGAGAATAACTAACATCAACCGTTAGATTAAAATGGAAGAGCTAGATTAAAATACTTTAAATTTAAATTAAAACCTCATGTACCCCTAAAACCTCAACAAAATTTACCAAACATAAAATCAAATCTCTAAACGATCTAATTTATCATGTCCTAAAATATCTCAAATCCATCATCACCATCATGACCAGTTGACCACCACCATTGTCATGACCGTCATTGTCGTTACTATCACCACCATCACCACCGTTGTGTTAGTGATGACAACAATGATCACAATGATAGTAGTGAGAGAGAGACAAGAGAGAAAATAGACAAAGTACCCTATTAGGTCCCTAAAAATGTACGTCGTCTTCAATTTGGTCCTTGAATGTTAATAAATTAAAAATAATTAAAACTCTAAAAATAATTTTCGTCTTTCACATTTAACCTTTGTTTTAGATAGGTTCCTGTATGTTATCATTAATTAAAATGCATTTGCATTTTCAAAAACTTTTCTTTTAATTCATTAACAGTCAGGAGCCAAATTAAGAGCCACATACACTTTTAAATACCAGATAGGATATTATGCCAAGAAAATATAATTATTAGGATGAAAGATCAAGGGATTCACATTTGTTTGGAAACTTTTTGTGAATCATTTTCTTTTGTAAACGCTCTCTCAGGAAGCTAAAGCAAACATGCACAAAGATTGAAGAGAGAAAACAACCCAGAAAAACAGCCATCATTAGCCTTTCTATGGTCTATTTATTATATTTTTTTAAGATATAGAGTCAAATAGAGAGTATTAATTATAGGAACTAAATATAAATGAGTACATTATATCTATAAGCACAAAACAAAAGAAATCTCCTTCATATCAGCACTTAAGTCTTGGCCATGCATGACTTAGAGGAAGGCAATAGTCCACAAATGTAAGAGATGCATCTGGAGATCGATCAATATGTCGAAAAAATAAATAAGGTATGAAGGCCACTAAGGTAATCTTGAACTGTTGAAATAAAAAACCTGCAGACAAGTTGAAGGAAAAAGCTTATAAAACAAAGAACATGATATGCCAAACAAGATACACGTGAACTTCATCAAATCAAAGGATTAATTACAAAAAAAGTGCAAAAAACCATAGAATTTTAAATTATTTTGTAATAAAATCCCAGAGAACAAAATAATTAACTTACAAGAAAATCTGCTATAAGATTAAGGCTATATGTACTATCAAATTAACATCATCTGCAATGTAAAAGAGCACATCTAATATATGTCTAAGGGGTCGAATGGGCTAAAATCCATCTATAGTTTAGAGTTCAATTGAACCAAAAAAATAAAATAAAATAAAAAGTACTTAGAATTGAGGATTGAATAAAAATTCAGAATTTTCAAAAATAGGGAGACCAATGTCTTTGTTTTAAAATGGAGGGACCAAAATTGTTAATTGAACAAAATAAAAGGACCAAAATTGTATTTAAGCCTATAATAAATTGATTTTGTTGACCCCAATACTATTATAAATTAATATATGTTAATTTTAAATAAAATTAAAATTTTGTAAATATATTTTATCAAACAACTTTAACTTAAAAGTAACTTTTAAAGTAAAAATAATAAAAATTAGCAAACAACTTTAACTTAAATTTTAATGCTCTTGTTTTTTTTCAGCTTTAATCTAAAGTAACTTTTATTTGAAAAAAAAAAAGTTAGGCCAAACATACCCTAACTCTATGTCTCTAGTAGTAGTAGTAGAATATTATATATATATATATATATATATATATATATATATATATGTGTGTGTGTGTGTGTGTGTGTGTGTGTGTGTGTGTGTGTGTGTGTGTGTGTGTGTGTGTGTGTGTGTGTGTGTATATATATAAATTTTTTTTATAATATCTGTCATAAACTACTTTTTTAAAATTCTTAATTAATTAGCAAAAATGTGTCATGCTACATAAGGAAAAAAAAACCCTATTTATATTATTTATAAACATTAAATTAATAACATTATTAAAAGGTACCTTAACATCTTTTGGTCAAACTTAATTTACTTTATTTATCAATTTATGTTTATTTTATACATTTGAATTCTTTTAAAAAAAATGTTTTAGAACTAATTTAAAAAAGAAATATTAATTAAATAACAAAATTGTTTTAGAAATTTTTTATTTATTTACATCATTGTATAAATTTATATTTTTATGGTATTGACTACAAATATTGTCTCCTAGAAGCAATTATCCTTAGGTTAGGTTGGACTATAAATGGCAAACATCCATTTAAGTATTTAATGCACTTGAATGTTGAGGACTCAAACTCGAGACAACTAATTAGAAAATGTGTGCAAAGGTATCACAATAGAAGCAGATAATCCCAACTATATTGGCACCTCTAGATTAAATAATAAAATTGATTCATACTATATTGGAAAAAAATATTTAGTTATATATTTATAAAAATACTACATTAAATATTATATTGTTATTTATTCTAAAGTCTAATCATATATATGTATATAAAAGCTTTACAATAACTCTTATAAACTATAACGACCCATCTTCGTTACAGATTTGTTATACTAAAACATTTTGTTAAATATTATCATATGAAACTATATAGAATTTTTTTTTCACATTTAACACACATAATGAACATCATTATATCATAAAAGCATTAGATCTGGCTTTACAAAGTTATATATATATATATATACAATACCAAAATAGTCCTCTTGTAGAGGACATTCACCACAATCTAATTATTTATACATATGTCCTAAGCTGGTCCCCATACTATGTACATATATACGAGAACGTATCCAAAAAGAGGGATCTCATCCCATCTTCAAGATCTACATTTACGTCAGTCATGAGCGGCTTGAGAACCTGCGACATCACCATTATCTGCTCCCATGCCAACCACACGATCATTGCAGTAATACAACACAAACACAAAATGCAAGGGTAAGCTTATTTATAAAAAGAAGGATAGAATTTAATCAAAGGAAAATTAGAATCAAACAACATAATAATTCAGCTAACATCATACAACAATACATACATCAATCTTATATACAATTTCATTATGTAATGTCATGCTGACTCGACTCCATGGAGATTTCTACAACTTTTGGGCGATCCCTCATAGGCCCTATCCCCTACCATTAGTCACGGCTTTGACCATTCAGGGAGTCCCTTGAGCTGATCCTGTGGAGGAAGTGTGGATTTAATTGAATATAGACAAGTGTTGGTATTGACTTACCTCTGTCAGGTTTGCAAAACCTTCCATCTATAAGAATTCGCCCACTTGTCTATTCTATAGGCCCATCGTTGGCCACCACGAAAACATCCGGCACTAGGTTGAGAGCCCACCAAGCACCCTCAACTTATGTGCCTACCCATATGCAATGTCATGTAAGCTTGTACATATCCACATCATTCATCAAATCCAACATCTCAAGTTCTCTCTATGTTATAAATTCACCATTTTTCTCAAATTATGCTTATGAACCCATCTAGCAGTTCAATAAGCTACACTCTGAATACTTACTCACAACATAACATTTAAAATGTGAATTTCTTAACATAGCTCTAGAACCAAAGTTGTGGCCTATCCAACATCCTCATTCAACATTAATAAATCTAATACACATCACTATATTTACTTAAGAAAAGCATAAGTCTAATTGACTCATGTGGAGAAGAAGAAAACATATCATTATCTCATCAAAACATGATTATTACAACAATAATATAAACACCTCAAAAACAACATAATCAACTTATAATTAAACATACTACCTTTATATAAACATTTTAAATCAAGTAAATCAAAAGGGGAAAAGTTTCCAGAAAATTTCAATTAACCAAATTCTAGCCCGGCCGCACAAACTTTCGTGCTAGGTCAGAACCCCCATGGCCGACAGCATAAGCTCTCATGCTGAGCTAGAACCTCCATGCCCGGTAGCATAACCTCTCATGCTGAGCCAGAGCCCCCTGGCGCTAAATACCCACCCTGACACTCTCATGCCCAGCAGCACGAGCTTTCATGTTGGGCATGAGCTCTCTTGGGAATGAAAATCGCTACTGACTCTCTCATGCTCGGCATCACCAGCTTTCATGCTGGGCATGAGCTCTCCTGGAAATGAAAATCGCTACTGATTCTCTCATGCCCGGCATCCCCAACTTTCATGCTGAGCATGAGCTCTCCTAGAAATGAAAATCTCTACTGATTCTCCCCTGCCCGGCAGCGCAAGCGCTGTCATGCTGGGCATGAGCAAAATAGGGGCTGCACCTATGAGATTCAGGGCCCTCAATGGTTTACCCACTCCTCCTAACTTTATGTAAAGGCTCACCCAAGCTCATAAACATCAACAAACATTAATCACATCATCAATCCAAGCATAAAACACCACCAAATCATTCAAACAATTTAAAGCTTCCCTTACCCAAAATTGACCCAAAACCTTGAAGAAGTAGCTATGGAGGAAACTTGGTGATCCAAGAATGATCTCTACTCAACTTTGTTATGAAATCAACTAGAAGGAACCTAAACCAACTTCAAAACAAGCTTAAATCAAGATTTCATCCTCCCATCAAAATTTTAACCAAAACCCATTTGAAAACTCCTTGAGAGGGAAGAAGATGAACTTCAAGAAGCCAAAGGAGAAGAGAAGTGTTGCTTACCCACTAGGAATCAGTCAAGGAAGCTCTAGGAACACCAAAAATCAAAGCTTTCTTTGAGTTCCCACAAACCTCAATCTCTTGAGAGGAAAAGACAAGCTTAGAGAGGGAGGAAGAAATGAAGGAAAACGTGAAGCTTCCCACGTTCAATTGGGATTTATTTAGAAAATATTACTTTTCGCACCTATATTCCACTAAGGGCACTCCCCTTCTCTTATATTTTTTTTTCTACAACTTACGGAACTCATGTAAAAGTCTCAAAAATCTCACAATAACACTATGGTACATAACAAAACATAGAACTTAAGTTAATTATTATATCAATCAACATAATTTAAATTTAGTTTGCTCTTTCATTATTAATCAAACACTTAATCATACAATTAAGAAAACCACAACGTTACAATTCTCCCCAACAAGAAAATTTTCGTCCTCGAAAATACACTGACCTAGGAAGAGATAAGGGTATTGTTCACGCATTTTATCTTCAAGTTCCCATGAAACATCACCTATGGTATCACTCCATATAACCTTGACCAAACTAATTGCTTTGCCCCTAAGCTGCTTAGTCCTTTGGTCCTCAATCCTTACTGGATAAGTCTCAAACGTCAAATCCTCTCGTACTTGATCACATCTGGCTCAATGATGTGAGTAGGATCAGGAACATACTTCCTCAATTGAGATACATGAAATACATTGTGCAAGTTGGCTAGAAAAGGTGATAAAGCTATTTCATAAGCCACTGAACCTATACATCTAAGGATTTGATAAGGTCCAATGAACTTAGGAGTAAGCTTATTCGCCTTGATTGCCCGTCCTACACCCGTAGTTGGTGTAACATCAGAAAAACATGATCACCCGCTTCAAACTCAAGCGGTCTCCTACGTTTATCCGTATAAGATTTCTGCCTACTTTGTGAGGCTTTCATCCTTTCCTGAATCAGTTTGATCTTTTCGGTAGTCTGTTGTAACATCTCTGGTCCTACTACCATATTCACTCCATCTTGGTACCAACAAAAAGGCGTTCTACACCTTCTACCATACAAAGCTTCAAAGGGTGCCATACCAATACTAGCATGAAAACTGTTGTTGTAGGTGAATTCCACCAAAGGCAAAACTTCATCCCAACTTCCAAGATGATCCAAAACACATGCTCGCAACAAATCTTCTAATGACTGGATTATCCTATCAGATTGTCCATCTGTCTGTGGGTGATAAGCAGAACTAAGTCTCAACTTAGTTCCCAAAGCATCTTGCAAACTTTACCAGAACCTTGAAGTAAATCTTGGATCTCTGTCAGAAATAATACTAGAAGGCACTCCATGCAATCTTACTATCTCTTTGATATACAATTGAGTGAACTTCTCCAAAGAAATACTTCATGTTAACAGGTAAGAAATAAGCACACTTTGTTAATCTGTCAACTATCACCCATATGGCATCACATCCTCTAGTTGTCCTAGGCAAACTGGATACAAAATCCATGGTAATATTGTCTCATTTCCACTATGGAATCTCCATTGCTTGCAACAAACCACCGGACCTTTGATGTTCTACTTTAGCCTTCTGACAAGTTAAACATGCTGCCATGTATTGTACCACATCTCTCTTCATATCGGACCACTAAAACATCTTCTTCAAATCTTGATACATCTTAGTCATACTGGGATGTAGACTAAGTTTACTTTTATGACCTTCATCTAAAATAAGTCTTTTTAACTCAACATCTTGTGGCACACAAATTCTACCTTTGAATCTCAAAATGCCATCATCACCCAAACTGAAGTCTATTGCCTTATCCGTACCCAACAACTCTATTGTTCTACTCAAGCTGGGATCCAATAATTGTTTCTCCTTAATCATCTCAAGAAAATCATTAGTCACGGTTAACATACCATAACTAATGTGATCATGAGCCACTTCTACATACAAATTCAAATATCTAAACTTCTCCACCAACTCTAACTCTTTCACCATCAAAGCGGACATCTGAATAGTCTTTCTGCTAAGGGCATCAGCTACCACATTAGCTTTACCCGGATGGTACATCAATTGAAAATCATAATCCTTCAAAAATTCCATCCATCGCCTCTGTCGCGTATTGAGCTCCTTCTCATCAAACAAGTATTTTAAACTCTTGTGATCACTAACTACATCAAATTTGGCCCTATAAAGATAATGTCTCCATATCTTCAAGGCAAACACCACAGCTGCTAACTCCAAATCATGAGTAGGATAGTTCCTCTCATGAGTTTTCAACTGTCTTGAGGCATAAGCCACAACTTTCCTTCCTTGCATCAATACACAACCCAATCCTTGATGAGATGCATCATAGTAAACCTCAAAAGGTTCACTACGATCGGGTATCACAAGGACAGGAGAAGAAGTCAATCTTTACTTCAATTATAGAAAACTCTGCTCACAAGCTTCAGTCCATGTAAATGCTTGGTCCTTGCGAGTGAGTTGAGTCAATGGTGCTACTATCTTAGAGAATCCTTCTATGAATCTCCGATAGTATCAAGCTAACCCAACAAAACTTCTAATCTCTATGGCCGTCTTAGGACGTTCCCATTGCAAAACTGCTTCTACTTTACATGGATCTACTGCAATCCCTTTAGCTGAGATCACATGACCCAAAAACTTCACTTCTTCAAGCCAAAACTTACACTTAGAGAGCCTTGCATACAATTCCTTTTCTCTCAAAATCTCCAATACAACCCTTAAATGTTCTTCGTTCTCTTCACGAGTATGGGAATAGATTAGAATGTCATCGATGAACACAATAACAAACTTATCCAAGAATGGTCAGAGCAGGCATATGCCAAACATGAATACCTCCTGAAGCAACAGGCAGAACACCTGGTAGAGAAACCCAATCCTAAGTGAAATAAATACCACGACTTCGATCTTTTTCAATAAAATCATCACATAGTAAATCAATAAAACCTAAAGTGATTTCTCTTTCCCCTTCAAGTTTACCTATTACGGTACCGAACCATTCCTTTTTTATTCATGTCAGCATTTCTTATATAGGTTATTATGTCAGCGATGGTGTCGCCACTCCAAAAGGCATGACCACATACTCATAATGTCCATACCGAGTCTGGAAAGCCATTTTCGGTATATCTTCATCTTTCACCCTTATCTGATGATACCCCGACTTCAAATCAATCTTTGAGAAAATTGTTGCTCGACGCAACTGATCCATCAAATCATCTATCCTTGGCAAAGGATATTTGTTCTTGATAGTAAGCTTATTCAACTGGCGATAGTCAACACATAATCTTGAGCCACCATCTTTCTTCTTAACCAGCAACACAGGTGCTCCCCACGGAGAAACACTAGGTCTGATCATCTTCTTCTCAAGCAAATCTTCAATTTGTTTCTTCAATTCAGCTAATTCAGCTGGTGACATCCTATAAGGAGCTATTGACACTGACCCTGCACCTGAAACTAGTTCAATGGCAAACTCAACCTCTCTTTGTGGATGCAAGCCAGGTACTTCTTCAGGAAAAACTTCATAAAAGTCTCTAACAATGTCTATAGATTTCAAGTCAAGATCACCCTTGACTTCCAAGAAAGAAAGGACTACAAAACATGAGGCTTCTTCCTTTAATGAAACTTGTACTTGTTTTACAGAAATAAATTCAATATCTTCATGATCGGGAAATACAAGAGTCTTTTGAGCACAATCTATTAGAATATGATTAGAGGATAACCAATCCATTCCTAAGATTATGTCCAAATTAGTCAAAGGAAGACAAATCAGGTTAACCTTGTAATTATGTCCACTAACTACAACAGGACATCAAACACACACTGAGGAAGCTGCCACAAGAGTGGCTGTAGGAGTAGAGACAAGTAGATCAAACGATAAAGGACATGCAGACAACTTCAATCTTTTTACACAATCATGAGAAATGAAAGAATGTGTAGCTCTAGAATCAAACAAAACAAATAAAGAGTTACCGGCCACTTCAACACACCTTAGACAAGATCATCAGATTTGGAGGCTTCCGCTCCACTCATAGCAAAAGCCCTTCCAGCTACCTTAGGCTTCTCAACCTTTGGTGCACTTCTTACTGGTGCAGCTCTAACACTAACTTGACAATCTCTTGCAAAATGACCGGGCTTCTGGCATTTAAAACAAACTATCTCCTTATAAGTACAATGAGTGCTGTAATATGGACCACCACACCTAAAGCATCTGATGCCTTAAGCTCCCAACTGAGCTACAACTGGACTTCTCCGAGACTGCTAGGGTCTGAAATAAGGTTTCTTCTGAAAACCTCCCTTCCTACTACCAAAGGATCCATCACCATGAGTCCTGATTACTCTACTACCACCCTCCAGGCATTCCACAGTCTTCGCCTTCTCTACTAATGCAGGATACTCCCTAATAGCCATAGGGATAACCATCCGCTTCACCTCTTGCTTCAAGCCTTCTTCAAATTTCCTACACCTCCAAGCTTCAGTAGTAGCTTGAGAATAAAAACGAGCTAAGTGTTCAAACTTAGTCGCATATTCATGGACCGTCATGTTGCCTTGCTCCAACTTCATGAATTCAGCTTCTTTTTCATACCTAGCACTATTTGGAAAATATTTTCCCAAAAAGTGCTCCCTGAAGTTTCCCCAAGTGAGTGGTTCTCCACGTGCTTCCATCATTTGTCGAGTCCCATGCCACCAGAACTCTGCTAATTCTCGAAACTCAGGTGGAACTGCTGCTTGAGCTGCTTGGGCAGCAACTTAAGTGGCCTCAAGTTGTGCCAAAGCTGCTTGGTGTTGATGAGCCATTGTGGCACTCTGCTGTTGCATTGCAGCAGCCATCACCTCTATAGCATGGGCCATTTGGGCCATATCAGATGATGGAGGAGGAGGAGGAGGAGGAGGTCTAGGTGGTCTCGCCATCCTAACATAGGACCAAACCAAGTTAGAGAATAACCTTGGCTAAATCCTTCTACTCATCATATCAATCACACACAGCAAAAACATAACAGACCTATCCCCATAGGTTTGTTCCAAAGATACGACCAGCTCTAATACCACTATTGTAACGACCTATCTTCGTTACAGATTTGTTATACTAAAACATTTTGTTAAATATTATCATATGAAACTACATAGAATTTTTTTTTCACATTTAGCACACATAATGTACATCATTATATCATAAAAGCATTAGATCTGGCTTTACAAAAGTTATATATATATATATATATATATATATATATATATATATATAATACCAAAATAGTCCTCTTGTAGAGGACATTCACCATAATCTAATTATTTATACATATGTCCTAAGCTGGTCCCCATACTATGTACATATATACAAGAACATATCCAAAAAGAGGGATCTCATCCCATCTTCAAGATCAACATCCGCATCAGTCATGAGCGACCTAAGAACCTGCAACATCACCACTATCTACTCCCGTGCCAACCACACGATCATTGCAGTAATACAACACAAACATAAACACAAAATGCAAGGGTAAGCTTATTTATAAAAAGAAGGATAGAATTTAATCAAAGGAAAATTAGAATTAAACAACAATAATAATTCAGCTAACATCATACAACAATACATACATCAATCTTATATATAATTTCATTATGTAATGTTGTGCTGACTCTACTCCATGGAGATTTTTACAACTTTTGGGCGATCCCTCATAGGCCCCATCCCCTACCATTAGTCACGCCTTTGACCATTTAGGGAGTCCCTTGAGCTGATCCTGTGGAGGAAGTGTGGATTTAATCGAATATAAACAAGTGTTGGTATTGGCTTACCTCTGTCAGGTTTGCAAAACCTTCCATCTATAGGAATTCGCCCACTTGTCTATTATATAGACCCGCCGTTGGCCACCACGAAAACCTCCGGCACTAGGTTGAGAGCCCACTAAGCACCATCAACTTACGTGCCTACCCATATGCAATGTCATGTAAGCTTGTACATATCCACATCATTCATCAAATCCAACATCTCAAGTTCTCTCTATGTTATAAATTCACCATTTTTCTCAAATTATACTTATGAACCCATCCAGCAGTTCAATAAGCTACACTCTAAATACTTACTCACAACATAACATTTAAAATGTGAATTTCTTAACATAGCTCTAGAACCAAAGTTGTGGCTTATCCAACATCCTTATTCAACATTAATAAATCTAATACACATCACTATATTTTACATAAGAAAAGGATAAGTCTAATTGACTCATGTGGAGAAGAAGAAACATATCATTATCTCATCAAAACATGATTATTACAAAAATAATATAAACACCTCAAAAACAACATAATCAACTTATAATTAAACATACTACCTTTATATAAACATTTTAAATCAAATAAATCAAAAGGGGAAAAGTTTCAAGAAAATTTCAATTAACCAAATTCTAACCCGGCCGCACAAACTTTGGTGCTGGGCCAGAGTCCCCATGCCCGGCAGCATAAGCTCTCATGCTGAGCCAAAACCTCCATGCCCAGCAGCACAAGCTCTCATGCTTAGCCAGAGCCCCCTGCAGCTAAATACCCATTCTGACACTCTCATGCCCGGCAGCACAAGCTTTCGTGCTGGGCATGAGCTCTCTTTGGAATGAAAATCGCTACTGACTCTCTCATGCCCGGCATCACCAGCTTTCATGCTAAGCATGAGCTCTCCTAGAAATGAAAATCGCTACTGACTCTCTCATGCTCGACATCACCAGTTTTCATGCTGGGCATGAGCTCTCCTGGAAATGAAAATCGCTACTGATTCTCTCATGCCCGGCATCCCCAACTTTCATGCTGAGCATGAGCTCTCCTAGAAATGAAAATCTCTACTGATTCTCCCATGCCCGGCAGAGCAAGCGCTGTCATGCTGGGCATGAGCGAAACAGGGGCTGCACCTATGAGATTCAGGGCCCTCAATGGTTTACCCACTCCTCCTAACTTTATGTAAAGGCTCACCCAAGCTCATAAACATCAACAAACATTAATCACATCATCAATCCAAGCATAAAACACCACCAAGTCATTCAAACAATTTAAAGCTTCCCTTACCCAAAATTAACCCAAAACCTTGAAGAAGTAGCTATGGAGGAAACTTGGTGATCCAAGAATGATCTCTACTCAACTTTGTTATGAAATCAACCAGAAGGAACCTAAACCAACTTCAAAACAAGCTTAAATCAAGATTTCATCCTCCCATCAAAATTTTAACCAAAACCCATTTGAAAACTCCTTGAGAGGGAAGAAGATGAACTTCAAGAAACCAAAGGAGAAGAGAAGTATTGCTTACCCACTAGGAATCAGTCAAGGAAGCTCTAGGAACACTGAAAATCAAAGCTTTCTTTGAGTTCCCACAAACCTCAATCTCTTGAGAGGAAAAGAGAAGCTTAGAGAGGGAGGAAGAAGTGAAGGAAAACGTGAAGCTTCCTACGTTCAATTGGGATTTATTTAGAAAATTTTACTTTTCGCACCTATATTCCACTAAGGACACCCCCCTTCTCTTATATTTTATTTTTCTACAACTTACGAAACTCATGTAAAAGTCTCAAAAATCTCACAATAACACTATGGCGCATAACAAAACATAGAACTTAAGTTAATTATTATATCAATCAACATAATTTAAATTTAGTTTGCTCTTTCATTATTAATCAAACACTTAATCATACAATTAAGAAAACCACAACGTTACAATTCTCCCGAACAAGAAAATTTCCGTCCTCGAAAATTCAATGACCTGGGAAGAGATAAGGGTATTGTTCACACATTTTATCTTCAAGTTCCCATGTAACATCACCTGTGGTATCACTCCATCTCGAAAATTTACTGACTTGGGAAGAGATAAGGGTATTGTTCACGCATTTTATCTTCAAGTTCCCATGTAACATCACCTGTGGTATCACTCCATTATACATTTTTGGGTCAATTATGTTGGCACGACCAGATTAAGGAACAAAATTAATTCATACTATATTCAAAAAAATATTTATTTATGTATTTGTATAAATATTACATTAATAACATTAAATATAATATTATTATTTATTCCAAAGTCTAATTATACATACATACATATATATATATATATATATATATATATATATATATATATATACATTATACAATTTTTTATAATATCTTTTATAAACTACTTTTTCAAAATTCTTAATTAATTAGCAAAAATGTGTCATGCTACATAAGGAAAAAAACTCTTTCTATTATTTTCAAACATGAAATTAATAACATTATTAAAAGGTACCTTAACATATTTTGGTCATACTTAATTTACTTTTATAATTATCAATTTATGTGTATTTTATACATTTGACTTCTTTTAAAAAATGTTTTATAACTAATTTTAATAAAATCTAAATTAAATAACAAAATTATTTTATGAAAAAACCATTTATTCACATTATTGTATAAATTTATATTTTTTTTGGTGTTGGCTACAAATACTCTCTCCTAGCGGCAATCCTCCTTAAGTTAGGTAGGTCTATTATAAATGGTAAACATTCCTTTAAGTATTTAATGTGCTTGAATGCCTAGGATTCAAACTTTGAAACCACTAATTGAAAAAGGCGTGCAAAGGTATCACAATAGGAGCAGATGATCCCAACTAAGTTGGGATCACCATATTAAATAACAAAATTGATTCATACTATATTGGAAATAATTATTTATTTATATATTTGGATAAATATTACATTAATTAGCAAAATATTCTAAAGTCTAATTATGTATATGTATATAATTTTTTTTATAATATCTTTTATGAACTACTTTTTTAAATTTCTTAATTAATTGGCAAAAATGTGTCATGCTACATAAGAAAAAAAACCTATTTATTTTATTTTTAAATATTAAGTTAATAACATTATTAAAAGGCACCTTAACATTTTTTGGTCAAACTTAATTTACTTATATACTTATCAATTTGTGTTTATTTTATACATTTGACTTCTTTTAAAAAAAGTTTTATTACTAATTTTAATAAAATCTTAATTAAATAATAAAATTGTTTTACAAAAAAATTGATTTATTTACATTATTGTATAAATTGATATTTTTTTTGGTATTGACTACAAACATTCTCTCCTGGAGGTAATCCTCCTTAAGTTAGGTAGAACCATTATAAATGGCAAATATTCCTTTAAGTATTTAAATCACTTGAATGCCTAGGATTCAAACTCGAGACCACTAATTAAAAAAGGTGTACAAAGGTATCCCAATAGGAGCCGATGATCCCAATTATGTTGGCACGACCAGATTAAAGAACAAAATTAATTCATACTATATTCAAAAAAATATTTATTTATGTATTTGTATAAATATTACATTAATAGCATTAAATATAATATTATTATTTATTCTAAAGTCTAATTATACATATATATATATATATATATATATATATACATGTATATAATTTTTTATAATATCTTTTAAAAACTACTTTTTCAAAATTCTTAATTAATTAGCAAAAATGTGTCATGCTGCATAAGGGAAAAAACTCTTTCTATTATTTTCAAACATGAAATTAATAACATTATTAAAAGGTGCCTTAACATATTTTGGTCATATTTAATTTACTTTTATAATTATCAATTTATGTGTATTTTATACATTTGACTTCTTTTAAAAAATGTTTTATAACTAATTTTAATAAAATCTTAATTAAATAACAAAATTATTTTATGAAAAAACCATTTATTCACATTATTGTATAATTTTTTTTTTTTGGTGTTGACTACAAATACTCTCTCCTAGCGGCAATCCTCCTTAAGTTAGGTAGGTCTATTATAAATGGTAAACATTCCTTTAAGTATTTAATGTGCTTCATTGCCTAGGATTCAAACTTTGAAACCACTAATTGAAAAAGGCATGCAAAGGTATCGCAATAGGAGCAGATGATCCCAACTAAGTTGGGATCACCATATTAAATAACAAAATTGATTCATACTATATTGGAAAGAATTATTTATTTATATATTTGGATAAATATTACATTAATTAGCAAAATATTCTAAAGTCTAATTATGTATATGTATATAAATTTTTTTATAATATCTTTTATGAACTACTTTTTTAAATTTCTTAATTAATTGGCAAAAATGTGTCATGCTACATAAGAAAAAAAAAACCTATTTATTTTATTTTTAAATATTAAGTTAATAACATTATTAAAAGGCACCTTAACATTTTTTGGTCAAACTTAATTTACTTATATACTTATCAATTTGTGTTTATTTTATACATTTGACTTCTTTTAAAAAAAGTTTTATTACTAATTTTAATAAAATCTTAATTAAATAACAAAATTGTTTTACAAAAAATTGATTTATTTACATTATTCTATAAATTGATATTTTTTTTGGTATTGACTACAAACATTCTCTCCTGGAGGTAATCCTCCTTAAGTTAGGTAGAACCATTCTAAATGGCAAATATTCCTTTAAGTATTTAAATCACTTGAATGCCTAGGATTCAAACTCGAGACCACTAATTAAAAAAGGTGTACAAAGGTATCCCAATAGGAGCCGATGATCCCAATTATGTTGGCATGACCAGATTAAAGAACAAAATTAATTCATACTATATTGAAAAAAATATTTATTTATGTATTTGTATAAATATTACATTAATAGCATTAAATATAATATTATTATTTATTCTAAAGTCTAATTATACACACACACACACATATATATATACATATATATATATATATATATATATATACATGTATATATATTTTTATAATATCTTTTATAAACTACTTTTTCAAAATTCTTAATTAATTAGCAAAAATGTGTCATGCTACATAAGGAAAAAAACTCTTTCTATTATTTTTCAAACATGAAATTAATAGCATTATTAAAAGGTGCCTTAACATATTTTGGTCATTCTTAATTTACTTTTATATTTATCAATTTATGTGTATTTTATGCATTTGACTTCTTTTAAAAAAATGTTTTATAACTAATTTTAATAAAATATTAATTAAATAACAAAATTGTTTTATGAAAAAACCATTTATTTACATTATTGTATAAATTTATATTTTTTTTGGTGTTGACTACAAATACTCTCTCCTAGCGTCAATCCTCCTTAATTTAGGTAGGTCTATTATAAATGTCAATCATTCCTTTAAGTATTTAATGTGCTTGAATGCCTAGGATTCAAACTTTGAAACCACTAATTGAAAAAGGCGTGCAAAGGTATCACAATATGAGCAGATGATCCCAACTATGTTGGGATCACCAGATTAAATAACAAAACTGATTCATACTATATTGGAAAGACTTATTTATTTATATATTTGGATAAATATTACATTAATTAGAAAAATATTCTAAAGTCTAATTATGTATATGTATATAAATTTTTTTATAATATCTTTTATGAACTTCTTTTTTAAATTTCTTAATTAATTAGCAAATATGTGTCATGCTACATAAGAAAAAAAACCTATTTATTTTATTTTTAAATATTAAATTAATAACATTATTAAAAAGCACCTTAACATTTTTTGGTCAAACTTAATTTACTTATATATTTATGAATTTGTGTTTATTTTATACATTTGACTTCTTTTAAAAAATGTTTTATTACTAATTTTAATAAAATCTTAATTAAATAACAAAATTGTTTTACAAAAAAATTGATTTATTTACATTATTGTATAAATTTATATTTTTTTGGTATTACTACAAACATTCTCTCCTGGAGGTAATCCTCCTTAAGTTAGGTAGAACCATTATAAATGGCAAATATTCCTTTTAGTATTTAAATCACCTGAATGCCTAGGATTCAAACTCGAGACCACTAATTAAAAAAGGCGTACAAAGGTATCCCAATAGGAGCAGATGATCATGTTGGCACCTCCAGATTAAATAACAAAATTAATTCATACTATATTAAAAAAAATTATTTATGTATTTGTATAAATATTACATTAATAACACTAAATATAATATTATTCTTTATTATAAAGTCTAATTATACATATATATATATATATACATATATATATATATATATATATATATATATTAGATATATATATATTAGATATATGTGTGTGTGTGTGTGTGTGTGTGTGTGTATAAATTTTTTATAATATCTTTTATAAACTACTTTTTCAAAATTCTTAATTAATTAGCAAAAGCGTGTGATGCTACATACGGAAAAAACTCTTCCTATTATTTTCAAACATGTAATTAATAACATTATTAAAAGGTACCTTAACATATTTTGGTCATACTTAATTTACTTTTATATTTATCAATTTATGTGTATTTTATACATTTGACTTCTTTTAAAAAAATGTTTTATAAATAATTTTAATAAAATCTTAATTAAATAACAAAAAAAATTTATGAAAAAACCATTTATTTACATTATTGTATAAATTTATATTTTTTTTTTGTGTTGACTACAAATACTCTCTCCTAACAGCAATCCTCCTTAAGTTAGGTAGGACTATTATAAATGGCAAACATTCCTTTAAGTATTTAATGTTGTTGAATGCCTAGGATTCAAACTTTGAAACCACTAATTGAAAAAGGCGTACAAAGGTATCACAATAGGAGCAGATGATTCCAACTATGTTGGGATCACCAGATTAAATAACAAAATTGATTCATACTATATTGGAAAGAATTATTTATTTATATATTTGTATAAATATTGCATTAATTAGCAAAATATTCTAAAGTCTAATTATGTATATGTATATAAATTTTTTTATAATATCTTTTATAAACTACTTTTTTAAAATTCTTAATTAATTAGCAAAAATGTGTCATGCTACATATGAAAAAAACCATATTTATTTTATTTTTAAATATTAAATTAATAACACTATTAAAAGGTACCTTAACATTTTTTGGTCAAACTTAATTTACTTATATATTTATCAATTTGTGTTTATTTTATACATTTGACTTCTTTTAAAAAATGTTTTATAACTAATTTTAATAAAATCTTAATTAAATAAAAAAATTGTTTTACAAAAAATTGATTTATTTACATTATTGTATAAATTTATATTTTTTTGGTATTACTACAAACATTCTCTCCTGGAGGTAATCCTCCTTAAGTTAGGTAGAACCATTACAAATGGTAAATATTCCTTTAAGTATTTAAATCACTTGAATGTCTAGGATTCAAACTCGAGACCACTAATTAAAAAAGGCGTACAAAGGTGTCCCAATAGGAGCAGATGATCCCAACTATGTTGGCACCACCAGATTAAATAATAAAATTAATTCATACTATATTCAAAAAACTATTTATTTATGTATTTGTATAAATATTACATTAACAACATTAAATATAATATTATTATTTATTCTAAAGTCTAATTATACACACATAGAGAGATAGATATATATATATATATATATATATATATATATATATATATATATATATATAAAACTTTTTTTATCATATCTTTTATAAACTACTTTTTCACAATTCTTAATTAATTAGCAAAAACGTGTGATGCTACATAAGGAAAAAAAACTCTTTCTATTATTTTCAAACATGAAATTAATAACATTATTAAAAGGTACCTTAACATATTTTGGCCATACTTAATTTACTTTTATATTTATCAATTTATGTGTATTTTATATATTTGACTTCTTTTAAAAAAAAGTTTTATAACTAATTTTAATAAAATCTTAATTATATAACAAAATTGTTTTATGAAAAAACCATTTATTTTCATTACTGTATAAATTTATATTTTTTTTGGTGTTGACTACAAATACTATCTACTAACGCCAATCCTCCTTAAGTTAGGTAGGACTATTATAAATGGCCAACATTCCTTTAAGTATTGAATGAGCTTGAATGCCTAGGATTCAAACTTTGAAACCACTAATTGAAAAAGGCGTGCAAAGGTATCACAATAGGACTAGATGATCCCAACTATGTTGGGATCACCAGATTAAATAACAAAATTGATTCATACTATATTGGAAAGAATTATTTATTTATATATTTGTATAAATATTACATTAATTAGCAAAATATTCTAAAGTCTAATTATGTATATCTATATAAAAAATTTTATAATATCTTTTATAAACTACTTTTTTAAAATTCTTAATTAATTAGCAAAAATGTGTCATGCTACAAAAGAAAAAAAAACCTATTTATTTTATTTTTAAATATTAAATTAATAACATTATTAAAAGGCACCTTAACATTTTTTTGTCAAACTTAATTTACTTATATATTTATCAATTTGTGTTTATTTTATACATTTGACTTCTTTTAAAAATTGTTTTATAACTAATTTTAATAAAATCTTAATTAAATAACAAAATTGTTTTACAAAAACTTGATTTATTTACATTATTGTATAAATTTATATTTTTTTTGGTGTTGACTACAAACATTCTCTCCTGGAGGTAATCCTCCTTAAGTTTGGTAGAACCATTATAAATGGCAAATATCCCTTTAAGTATTTAAATCACTTGAATGCCTAGGATTCAAACTCGAGACCACTAATTAAAAAGGCGTACAAAGGTATCCCAATAGGAGTAGATGATCCCAACTATGTTGGCTCCACCAGATTAAATAACAAAACTAATTCATACTATATTCAAAAAAATATTTATTTATGTATTTGTATAAATATTACATTAATAACATTAAATATAATATTATTATTTATTCGAAAGTCTAATTATACATATATATATATATGTATATTTTTTTATAATATCTTTTATAAACTACTTTTTCAAAATTCTTAATTAATTTGCAAAAATGTGTCATGCTACATAAGGAAAAAAAACTATTTCTATTATTTTCCAACATGAAATTAATAACATTATTAAAAGGTACCTTAACATATTTTGGTCATACTTAATTTACTTTTATATTTATCAATTTATGTGTATTTTATACATTTGACTTCTTTTAAAAAAATGTTTTATAACTAATTTTAATAAAATCTTAATTAAATAACAAAATTGTTTTATGAAAAAAAACCATTTATTTACATTATTGTATAAATTTATATTTTTTTTGGTGTTGACTACAAATACTCTCTCCTAGCGGCAATCCTTCTTAAGTTAGGTAGGACTATTATAAATGGGAAACATTCCTTTAAGTATTTAATGTTGTTGAATGCCTAGGATTCAAACTTTGAAACCACTAATTGAAAAAGGCGTGCAAAGGTGTCACAATAGGAGCAGATGATCCCAACTAAGTTGGGATCACCAGATTAAAAAACAAAATTGATTCATACTATATTGGATAGAATTATTTATTCATATATTTGTATAAATATTGTAACATCCCAAATTTACAGACCTTTAGAAATAAATAATAAAGAGATATCTTTTATGAAATAGTCTATATATTTAATGGTTGAAGGATATACTTAGGCATTATTAATAATAGCTACCTCATATTAAGGGTTGACATGAATAAGATAACAGGACCCTGATGGGGAGCCAAGACCCAAGGTGGGCCAAGGCTCACTAAGCCACACACATGCACCACGACTTTAAATAGAAGAGGAGAAGGAGAGTTAGAGAGAGAAAGTGAAAGAAAGGAAGGAAGTTAGATAGAAGGAGGAGAAGAAGGAAGAAGAGGAGCGGAGCAGAGATTCGAGACCCAGTGCCCCGAAGCTCAGATCTGAGACCCCACAGTGTGAGTGCTTCCCCTTCACCCTTCTATGTTCTATTTTTTGTGCTTTGAATCCCTTTCCCCTCTTCTCCCGTTATTAGCTCTTAGTTAGGATTTTGATGGATTTAAGGAGTTGACCTTGATTGGGGAGTGTTTAAGCTGTTTGAGGGCTGGGTTTTGATGTAGACATGTCTTAGACTCGATCCCGCATGTTTGGAAGAGGTTGGGAGGCCATGGATGGCCATGGGTGCGGAAACGCGAAGGTTCGCGGTTTTGCAGAGTCACAGACTCTCGCTTAAGCGAGCTATTTTCGTCGCTTAAGCGAGGAGTCACCTAGATTTGGAGGTGTTTTCTGGAGTTCGTGCTTAAGCTCAGAAAAGATGGTGCTTAAGCGTGGCTCTGGCGCTTAAGCTCAGAAAATCTGGCGCTTAAGCGTAGAGACCTGGCGCTTAAGCTTGGCGCTCTGTCGCTTAAGCGTGAGACTTTAAGGAGTAGGATGTTAATCTAGCTTAAGCGAGATTAGGTTCTAGATTAAGCGTAAGTATGATAAGAGAGCAGTTTAGGAACCCTTTTCAACGGGACCTTTGGAAGAATATAAGGGCTATAGATACATAGTTTCCTTCCCAAGCTTTTATCCATGTTTATGTATGATTGTTTGATGCTATGTGATGTTGATTGTTAATGATAATGGTAGTGGTATTCATGTGGTTATGCCTTATGCTTAGGATTGATTGTATGTAACGATAAACGCTTTTAATAAAAGACACTTAAAATACTTAAGACTATATGTATGCCTCTTAGTAAAAAGGTGGGGAGTTTCCCCTAAGTTTCAGAAAAGGCTTTTAAGCAAAGTGTATAGTTTCATGAAAGGTTTTTAGTAAAAGATATCCCCTTAGTGACATAGGGTGGAACCTTTCCCGGTACCAGTCACATCCGAGAGCCGCATGCTCGGCGTACAACGGTGTGCAAATGGCTAAGGATCCTATATGTCACCAAGGAGTGATGAGTTTTAGAAAGGTTATGAAAAGAAGTCTTTATGAAAAGGTTTTATGAAAGAGTTTTCAAAGAAAAGTTATGATCCCAATAAAGGGAATAAGTCATGTTTAAGGGCTAAGAGGCCCCTTAATGGTGAGTGACGGGGACCGTCACCCTGACACCCATGAGGAAAAGCAACCTTCCTCATAAGGAGAAGGGGTTCTTCATAGAGAAGAACAAGTCAGTCAGGAGACTGTTTCCTTATAACGGAGTTGACAGTCTACCCACTTGGACCGGTGGGTTAATTAAAGGTTGTATCAAGAGGGACGTCTCTTGTTGGCTAGAGTTGAGCCAAATTAATGAAATAGGCGGTGGAAGTGAAATTTAAATAAAGATATAATGCAAACCACATAGTTGTAGAAATAATCTATGATATGTTGATGTGCTTGATGTATGTATGTTCTATGTTAGAACATGAAAGGAGTCATGAGCCTAGTTGTTAGGTGAGAGATGTAAGATAAGTCTATACATTAGATGAGGACGTGTGCAACTGAATACTACCTTTAGAGGTAGGAAAGGGTTTACAGTTAAACCCTAGAAAGCTAGTGTAAGCTGCCCAAAGAGGTATGCTAGATGTTATGCCTCGCAGAGAAAGGTGATGTAAGCCTAAGTTGGGCAAGTCAGAGGAAAGAAAGGTTACACATGCTCCCATCCAATGTTATAGAAAAGTGAGACCATGATGAGTGGTCAAGAGTAACAGAAAGATGTTTAGGTGCCTTAGTGCACTAGTGGCCCTAGATTTGGCATAGGAGGCCAACTCCATGTGCCTCAGCAAGGGTCAAGGTATGATCCTAAGAAACAGTAATGTAGAGGTGATGGGGTAATAACTGTGAGTGTGAGTATCAAGGAAAGAAAAGAGCAGCCATGAAAGTATAGCAAAAGGTCTCTAGAATAGAGAGTCAGCCTAGAGTCCTCAGCACTCACTGAGACATTATGTCTCATCCCTTTAGTTTCCATGTTTTTACAGGTTAGCAGGTGGACACCTTGTGAGAAGAGCTTGGAGCACGGAGTTGCTTTCTAGGAGGAAAATGTTATTAGTATAGTTTTGTATAATTCCCAATGTATGGGAATTTAGTTTATGTTTTATGTATCTTGCTTATGTCTTGTACAACACATAAGTGCCAAGAGCTTTGTACTAGATTTATTTCATGTTATATAAGTTTTAGTTTCAACATAGTAAACTCTGATATTCTTCTATGCTAATTTATTATAATTTAGCAATAGAAGGAGACAAAGGTAATATCCTGTAGGGTGTTACATTTTGGTATCAGAGTAGTTCGATTCAAATCGGACTGTGGTTAGTATCGTTAGATTAGATTGTATGTTCTGACAAGATATTCATATTTGTTTGAGTGAGATGGTTGTCTATCATGCTATAGATCCTTATTTGCCTTGACATAGAATATTGAGACTGATCACCTTAATACTTTGTGCACTACAAGTAGGAATTATGGCAGGTAGAAACTGAAGCCTAGGAGAACTGTTCTTGAATCCCTTAGGATCAACCCCACTAAACCAAGCCAACCTAAGATGGGAAACCTTTGGGAGAACAGAGAGTACCAATAGTAGGCCAACTATAGGAAACCAAAGTTCAAGATTTGTAGAATTCCATTGTAGGAGACCACCATCCTTTAGGGGCTATAATCCCACAGAGGCAAGACTATGGTTGAGTGAGATAGAGAGAATCCTTGAGGGAGTACCTTGCTCGTCTGAGCATAGGGTTGCCTATGCCTCATTCATGTTAGAGGATGAGGCTGAGCTTTGGTGGAGAGGTGTAAAGGATAAGATGGCTTTCTCCAAAATACCCTTGGAGTGGGAGAACTTCAAGGCAGTATTTTTGGAAAAGTACATCATAGGTAGTGAGAAACCACAAGAGGAAGATCAGAGTACACAGTGAAAGCGTACTTCTGATGACAGAGGGGGTTCAGGATCCCACCAACCTGAGAGACCAAAGAAAAATAGGTTTAAGGGTAAGGGAGAGCAACCTTCAAGAAATCCAAAAGCTGAGGGATGCCCCAAATGTGGTAAATGCCATAGAGGAGTTTGTTTGAAGGGACAAGATGTGTGCTACAGGTGTCAGATGTCAGGACACGTCTCAAAACAATGTCCTAAAGGGAAAAGGAAAGAGCCAGAGGAGCCAACACCTTTAGCCACAGTTTGGCCTTCTACCCTATGTTTTAGGAGGACAAACCAAGATGATGGACCTACCCTAGGTATGTGTTTCGTAACAAACCTATGTTTGCCTTATGTTTTGAAGTGGTATGTTTTCTTTGGTTGTTTGAGCATCCTTGGAAACAGAGTGCTTTTTGTTTTCCTTGGATGTGTAGCAAGCTTCTCTATGTTTTGCAATACATGTTTTTGTGATTGATATTATAGCCCTTAAATGGGAATGATATGACACTTGATGTGGTTTGTTCCTAGACCAATCAATTTATGTTTTGATGTTATAGATAGCTTGTGTTGTTTTATTTGCCTAGTGAGTTTTCTGAGTTTCAGGTGAGCTTGTCAGGGAGAGGACATAGAGTTAGCTACACTTTTATTTGGAATGGTAAGTAAAGTATAGTTGACCTAAGATGAGTTAGTAGCAACCTAGTTTTTAGGTAGCCAAACCTCATAAGGTAAGAGTATTGTCCTAGATAGTTCAGTGTAATAGTGAGCCTTATAGACTAGAGATCCCTACCAATATCTCAAGATAAGGACAAGATAGATAGAATATCTAACCTAAGTGGTGTTTGGAATAGAAAAGAGGTAGAGCTACTTCGAAGAGGTCAACCTTAGGAAGTTACATAGAGCAAAAACCCATAATAGTAGAAATTCCCTAGTGACACATGTCTCTTAGGTAGACACCTAAACTAAGTAGACCACTGTTACCAAAAGTTATGTTCAAGGGTTAAACCTAGAATAGAGGAAGGAAGTTGTGATGGATGCCTAATATATATATAACAAGCCTATCTTTATGGTTAGCTATAGTGTAAGAATTTGAGGAGTCCTTAGAGGTCTAAAGGAATACAAACCAAGGTGGAGTTAAACGGAAGTTACCAAACCCTTCATAGTTAAAGTTAAGCTAGAGGACCATAGGTAAGGTAAGCTTGAACAAACCAAGAGGATTAGAATGAGATAGAAACCCTTTTTAGCTAAAAAAGTGAGAATGTAAGGGGAGCTTGCCTCTATGTTTGTTATATGTTTGGGTGTTTTTGGGAACCTTCTACGGTGTTGTTTCGGTGTTGATTGGTGAAGGAGTAGAATGGTTATGGTAAGTATTTACCCAATAGATACCAACCTAGTTATAGCTTAAGATTAAGAGTAAAAGAGCATAGAACCCCTTTAGTAAAAAAGAGGTAGTTTTCCCGAAAAGGAGTTAAGAAATAGTCAGAGATCCTTTTAAGGTTGAACCTAGTTCTAGAAACCTTTAGTAAGATGAAATTAAATATGGTGGAGGAAGTAAAGTAGTTAAGGAACTTTTGGGAGACTTCAAGAATAGGATTTTCTTGAGTTATCGAGAGATAGACTACCTAAGAGTTGAGATAAGGACAGAAAACATAAGATAAGAATATGAGAACGGAGAATTATCAATGGACAAGTAGTTTGGAAGAAGCCTACTCAATGGTTTAGAGAAAATTATAGTGATTGCAATCATAGGAGAATAGAACTCTAAGTTTGGATATCACCTCAGATGGACCTTAGGAGTAAGTTTTCCCTAAGTAAAGTTAAGAGAGAATCTTATAACCTTTTGAGGAGTAGAGACCTAGAATGGACTAGTGGAGGAAAAATAGTTGTCTAGAAGTGTTATAAGAGGATTAGACATAGAAAACCTTATGCATAAGAGAGGGTAGTAGGTGTTTCTTAAGATAGAACCTAAACTAGTGTGGTGTTAGACCATAAGGAACCTATAGTAATCCTAAGAATTTGATTTTCTAGGAAAGATTAGAATTAAAAATGGATGGTTAGTTTGACAATAGTCTTAGTTGGAAAAGCCCTAAACCAATTAAAAAGAGAACTTCTCAAAACATATAATACTATATGATTTTATTTGAGAATATTAAAAAAGGCTAATGTTAATTTTTAAAATATAATTTTATTTGAGAAAATTAAAATAATTGATATTGGTTATACATTAATTTTAAAAATGTAATTTTATTATATATATTTACTTGGAATAATAAGTATAATAATAGTTTTTAAACTTTTTTAAATAATTAAAATTCAAAATTTAAACGTGTTATTAAAATTTGAAACTTTATAAAAGTTTAATATCTTGTATAATTATTATGTTATAATAAAAACAACATTTTATGTGACAATCAATTAAAATTGATTTATAAAAGAATGAATTGATAATGATTGATTTGAATTTAAAAATCAATTAAAATTATTTTTGGGACAATCAATTAGAATATTGAAGAATGGAAAGATAATTAATTTTTTAATTCTAGATAAACAATCAGGGAAATTGAAGAGTGCTCTGGAATGTCTTGTACCAGAAGTCGACAAGTGGCAACATTGCACCAGAAGTTGACACATGACAAAAGTTTCCCCGAAAGTGAGTTGGAAATGTATATAACTAGTTTGATGACCCTGCCATGCATGGGCGGATTATTATACTAATTGATATAAATTTATAATTAATTATAAGATAAAATGAATTTTAAATTTTCTCAAACATAAGATAAATTGTTAATTTTCTAAAGGGTGTTCAGCAAGTACGTTAATTGAATTTTATTTATAAAATCCTTTCTTAGTTTATTTGATTTACTTTTTAAATTCATTTAAATTTAGTCATCCATCAAAAAAATAAAATAGAAATCAACATTTTACAATCTTGTACTTGCAAAATATATAATTATATAATATAATACTATAATCTAATTATATAATAATTATATATTATATAATATAATAAAGATAAATTGAGAAACTAATTTTCTATTGTAGTAAATATCATGAAACTGAAAACGGAACATAAACAAACATAATAAACATTATGAACAATTTCATGAATTTTGAAAATGAAACATAAACATACATACATGGATTCTTTCCAAATTTAAAATAAAAAAATGGGAATATATAAGAAGTGTTTATGAGTATTTTAAGAAAAAATTATTAACATTTCCAACATGTAAATATTAAAATTATATTGTTGCAAGTGTATATAAGTATTGTTATAAAAATTTTTGAGAGATTAAATTGTTAAAAATATAGGACTACTAATTTTCGAAAAAAAAAATTAAAATACAGGACTACTAATTTTGCAATAATTTATAATGTTTTATATTTTCACACGTTATCTAACTTTTAACTTATCATTTTTTCTCTTCA